>OV743716.1:214815784-216065784 GCA_928272305.1 Volucella inflata
ACGTTTAAGTTTGGACCATGGATACCCCTACCTACTCCAGTGTCCATTTGGGATCCACACATACTATACCACCTGTTACTTCTTATAATTAAACTTTGGGTTTGTTTTGGGATTGATAGCATATCTGTCGATCACATCCTGTCGAAGCATAAAGTTTTTAGTATTCTGTCACTTACCGCGGAGATCATGTAGAGCTCAGCATAATGAAGCCCTAGGTTCGATGATGAGTGCTGACAAGCGCACCCAAAGAGCTGTTCAAAGCGACACTGCAAAGAGGAATTAGACCTCCTCACGACCTCTATGAACAAAGAAGTCATTGGCCCATTTGGATCGAAAATGATAAAAACAAGTAATGGCTCGAGCCAGGCCGTTGAGAAGTGCTTCTTTAGGGTCTACCAGGGCCAGGAGCATGCAGAGGTAAGGAGCCTATACGAACTCTTCTGGAGAAAAAGGTCGCATGATGGTATGGCTTGTGCATGGGGAGGTCATCATCTTCTGTCGATATTCTTGCAGCAATCAATAATTCGGTGAAACTTTGACGAAATGAATCAAACATCTGTTTAGACTTGAGTGTATATACAGACAGCTATTGGAACGTGGACCTTTTCTTTTTCATCCGAAAATGTTTGCGTTATAGGTCTAACAGATCATCATTTTGATTCTGGTAAAAGCAGAAGCGACGTTCGACTGGTCTTATCAGCGCCGAACCTTCAACCTTTTATGAAACAGCAGAAACATCAAACTGTTGTAGTTTGGCATTTAAAGATAATCTTTGTTTGCCAATACCTCAGCTCTGTACCAGATATTCTATATATATATAAAAAAATCTGCGAAAGCCACACATCAATATTTTATAAAATAGCCATGAAGCCAGAAAGCCTGAGTCCGTCCTATTATCTTTAGCTTAAAGTGGTATGGGACTGTCTATATACCCTTTACTGTCTTGGCTAACTGACCGAAATACATCAAAAACGCAGACGGTCGCTTATTAACAAATGAAAAGGAAATTTGTGACCGGTGGCTTGAATACTGCAATGAGTTGCTTAACAAACAGTTTCCACGTGATATCGTGCCGACAGCTGGTCTATTCGAGGAGGAAGTTTCGGACTTTTCAATCGAAGAAATAAGTATAGCAATTGGAAAAATGAAGCGGGGGAAAGCGGCGGGACCAGACAGCATTCCATCAGAATTTTGGTCGAAGATGGAGGGAATCGGCAGCGAATTGCTATCGGAACTTTTAAATAAATTAAAATGTGGACAACCTATGCCGAATCAATGGAGAAGTAGCCTCTTGGTTCCATTATACAAAGGAAAAGGCGACACTCGAGAATGCAACAACTATCGTTCAATCAAGCTTATGCCACACACAATGAAAATCGTCGAAAGAGTCTTAAACGAACGTCTTCGGCAAATAATAAAGCTCGATAACAGCCAGTGTGGATTTGTGGAAGGAAGATCGACGGTGGACGCTATCCAAAGCCTACGAATAATAATAGAAAAGCACCGAGATTCGTCTAAGGATTTACACATGGTATTTATCGACCTCGAGAAAGCATTCGATCGAGTGCCTAGGCATCTCATATGGGCCGCGCTGAAGTCTCAAAACGTACCGGAAACGTATGTAAGAATAATACAAGACATGTACGGAAACGTGAAAACTGCGGTTAAAAGCTCTGCTGGACTAACGAGAGAATTTCCAGTTAATGTCGGAGTGCATCAAGGAAGCGTACTTAGCCTTTTCCTCTTTAACGTAGTATTCGACTACGAGTATCTTTTAAAAGACTGCATGCGCGAAGCAAATGTAACGCCAATTCTCTTCGCTGACGACGCAGTTATACTTAGCGATAACGTCGAAGATTTACAGAACGCCGTGTTTAAAATAAGCCGTTCAAAGACGGAGCATTTGACGTGCCCATTTGCGCATCCGTTGCGACCTGTTCCGGATATAATGTTAGACGGAATAGTTCTTCCGAAAAGCACTATCTTTAAGTACTTAGGATCAATTGTTAACATGGAAGCGAAATGTGATGACGACGTAAACCACCGAGTGAGTGTGGGATGGATGAAATGGCGGGAAAATTCGGGAATCTTTTGCGACCGAAAATTTCCACTTAAATTAAAGGGGGAAACTCTACACCACGGTTGTTAGACCAGCTCTTATATACGGTTCACAGTGCTGGACAATGTACGAAGCGTTTAAAAACAAAATGACGGCAGCGGAAATGAAAATGTTAAGGATGTCTAGTGGAGTCACGCATATGAGAGGAAGTTTACATATAAAGAATTCGGTAACCGAACAGCTTGAGGCGAATAGAATAAGCTGGTATTGCCACGTTCAAAGAAGATCTGCGGAAAATCCGGTTAAATAGGCACTATCAACTACGGTTACTCCAACTGTAAGAAAACGAGGTCGGAAAAAGAATTCCTGGATTTCTCAGATGGCAAATGCGCAACAACGCATGGGGCTTACCACTGAAGCAATCCAGGACCGAGCATTATGTAGACGCGTTCTGCGGTCTGCGACATTAGCCAACCCCATAAGCGGAGCAGCACCGATGCAGTAAAAATGGGAAACTCGTTACGCATAAGTTCGTTTAACGAGGAAAGGGTTAATAAAAGGATAAGAAGAAGACTGTCTTGGCTAACTGAACATTATAACTTGCCACATAAAGCCCAATAAGCGCTGTTTGCCTCTACCTGTCTCAGACTTAAGCCATCCAATAAAACTTTCACATAACCCTCTTATGCTACCCGGTCGTCTGCTCTGGTAAAGTCGGACTTTATTAAGGAACTTACTTCGGTTGCAAGGCAGCACAAATCAGCAAACCTATAAGGGGATGACACGATAGTTCCAATGAGGTCGTGGGTTTTTTTTTTAAGTCATTACTTATAGTGTTTGGCTTGTCCCAATCTTCGAAATCAGGAAGATTTTTTCCTTCATCTGGTATGGATGGATCTCGAACTGTCCATTATTTAGACCTCTTATTCGTTGTGCAGCAATCTGGCTACAGCTATTTCTCTGCCAGAACAGTTCTTTAATGTGCTGGGATTTTGATGTACTGCTTTAGTGGATTTCGTCGACGTGAGGCTTTGTCACTAGATTGCTGTATTAGCCACATTGCTCGTCTCTTTAGAGGCTAATCTAGGTAAAACAGAGTGTGCCATAAGACGCAAAATGGGCCCATCGCGATCCCCCGTGGGTCCAGTTGAAACTCCAATTTGCAAAAACCTAAACAGTCTCCCTATTATAGTAAAACACCTTATTTCTCTACAAAAGCCAAGAAGGCCTTTGAAATCCGTGCCGTCTATTTCCTCTAAGTTTTCAACGAAATAATTTCTTAAGAATTTCCTTAGGCTACGCAATATTGCCTCACATTCACACAGTATATGTGTTATCTCCTCAACCGCTTGTAGATCCCCGCAGAATCTACAAGTGTCTGCATTTTCAGTTTTAGTCTCTTTGCGTGTTTCAGCAGTAGACAGTGTCCTGTCAGTATTCCTATTAGCGTCCTAAGCTTATCCCTCAGCTTAATAAGCTTCCTAGATCCGTCAAGAAGTGGCCGTAGAGCCCTTGATACCCTATGTCCTTCCAGATTCGACCACCTTATGCTGGCGGCCTTTATAGTCTTTACTTCAATAGTGCCAAATAGCGTACAGAGGGCGACAGCCCCTGACTGTGTCAGAGTTTATGTTAGTTGACTCCATTGCCTTAAGAGTGGCCTGGCTGTCGATGTAGATAGCGATATCTCTACCGGATACCGATCTCATCTGCATCAGCTCAGCCGCCCTGAGGACAGCTAGAATCTCTGATTGGAAGACACTGCTAGTGTCCGGTAGCCTTATGGACACTCTCAGTTCCGGGTCCTCCGAGAAGATACCGGAATCTGTTCCTTCCTCTGTCTTCGAGCCATCTGTGAAAACTGCAATTTCGTTTGATCTTATCACTGCATTTTCTTGCCAGTCCTTCCTCTCCGGATATAGTACAATATATCATACGGAATGTCGAAATCGATTAAGGAAGGGATTTCATCCGTTTTAATAGTATTGCCTGGTTGTAGCTCTTCCAGGATTGTGCCTTGTCCGAAGCTACTGCTTTTGAAAAGAACCAGATTACTGAGTCGAATCGCACTGTTGCCAGCAAGTTTTTTTATCTGTTAATCAAGCGGTGTCAGGTGTAGGAAGGTGTCCAATGCTGCCGTAGGGGTGGCACGGAGCGCTCCTGTAATGGCTATGGTAGCCGTTCTCTGAACCGCCGCTAATTTTCCGTAAGTCGTTGTTGCTTTCCACCATGCTAGTGCGCCATACGACAGTATGGGTCTCACCACTACCGTATATAGCCAGTACACCATAGCAGGTTTAAGGAGCCAACATTTTCCCACAGTTCTTTTACATATGAAAAGAGCATTATATGCCTTTTTAATTCTTTCCGCTCCGTTGAGATTCCAATTCAGTTTCTTATCCAGAATCACGCCAAGGTACTTCGCACTATCCGAAAGGGACAGCTCCATTCCGCCGAGTTTTTGGCAGTGTGAATTGCGGTATATTGTACTTTCTGGTAAAGAGAACCAGTTCCGTTTTGGAGGGATTGACATTTAGACCACAGCTCAAGGCAAGCTCCATGATCTCACTTGAAATGTTTAAGTATTTTCCCTGCACTATTATCACCACGTCATCCGCGTATGCCGTGGCGCTAATACCAATTGAATTAAACTTTTTGAGAATGTCATTTATGACCAGTATCCAAAGGTGTGGAGATATAACTACCCCTTGAGGGGTTCCCCTGGTCGATGACATTCTAGCCGAGCTATGTCCAATGGAACAGTTTATAAATCTACCTGCAAGCATGTTGCAAATCCAATTTGTTATCCCTTGTTCTATGTTTGCGTCTGCTAAAGCAGCTTTGATAGCGCTCAGCTTTACGTTATTGAAGGCTCCTTCTATGTATAGGAAGGCCGCCATCGCAAACTCACCAAAGTTTAGACTTCTTTCGATTTTCCCTACCACCTCATGTAGGGCGGTTTCCACGGATTTGCCCTTCATGTAGGCATGCTGTGACCCGGTCAAAAAACCGTTACCGCATCTGTTCCTGATGTGAATTTCCAGTAAACGTTCCAGGGTTTTAAGCATAAAAGATGACAGACTTATTGGTCTGAAATCTTTAGCTGTTGTGTGCCCTTGCTTGCCGGCCTTAGGTATAAAATCTACCTTAACTTCTCTCCATGCTTTTGGAATATAGTCCGTTTTTAAACTGTATCTCTGAATTTCCATAATGTTTTGGATGACTACCTCCGGCGCTTTCTGCAGCATAATGGGTAGAATGCCATCCGGGCCGGGGGATTAATACGGTTTAAAGGATTGATTTGCCCACCGTAATTTTTCCTGGTTTATAAGAACACCAATCTCTCCTTCGGAGAAGGAAGGATTGATGTCATCAGTGTGCCGTGGCAAGCCGGAGTCAGCTGATAATGTGAATCCAGGGAAATGGGTTTCCACCAACGTTACCAAGACTTCTTGGCTGCTTTCAGCCCATGTTCCGTTGTTTTTTCTGAGGAAGCTAGGGACGCTCGCTTCTTTTGAAAGCATTTTGCGTAACCTTGAAACTTTGTCTGTTGCCATTATGGATTCGCAGTACCTCTGCCATGACGCCTTTTTCGATTTCCTAACTAGGTACTTGAATTGCCTCTTGCAATCGTAGTACTCATTCCACGTAGTGTCACATTTGAAAAGCTTCGCCCTATTATAGAGCTGCCTTACCTCTTTCCTTTTAAGACCTATTTACCTATTCTGATCTGTTGATCTAACTACCCTGATATGGACATACTCGTATAGGTATCAAGTTGTTAAAGATCGGTTAGCGGCCAACAATGATCTTCTTCTGTTTTGTGGTGTTAACAATGGTTCTGGGGCCTTCACTTATCGAACTTTAGATAAAGTTTGTTTTTGGTATTTTCCAATCCTGGCACGTATCAAAGGCTGAACTCCATTTTTGGTGACCTTCAGTGAAAGTGGCTGGTTACTGGTCTTTCGCAATTAATACGGATAATGTGAAACTGAAATATAGTCGGTAAAGGCTTTGATGGTCTCTGTGTAGCCATTTATTTTCTCACTAAGCCCTTCGTCGGTCGGAGCAAGCAGAGAATGTCGAACCTCTTAGATACAGTGGCACATCTCTCAACGAACATTTAAGCCAAGTTGGTAACACAATCTTCATCTGTTGACAATTAAGTTTAGTATTCTCTAATACGAGTATACCATTACCTACTCGTAAATCACGTGAAACCTTTATGATGAACTTCCTAAGCAACACTCTCCCCTAAGGCCTAATGGGCCTTCTCCTTCACATCAATCATAATCATTTCATTATTACCCAACAATTTAGCTATCACACGATGAAAATCTGCCTGTCTTTCAAAATCCATAACCGAAAAATACGGATACCATAAAAAAGAATCTTATCAGTTAGATAAGTATTTGTCCCTAGAAACAACCCTCCTCAAAAAGATACTTTTCGTACAATTCCAATTCTGGTAGTTTGCCTATTTCAGAATCATCAAGCGGCAAACATTTGCATAAACAAAACAGAGTATCCAAATCGTAAATAAATCCAATCCGTAAGGAGATTTTAAATCTTATCAGCGAGATTCCTTTCCTCTCGAACGCAAATAGCCAGCCAAGACTTAATCCCAGACAGCACAAGACTATGCCTGCAATCAGCTGTTCGCGATAAGTTAATTCCATATTTCCCAACTTCTTTAGAAATCATGTTCGAGTTGAAGTTAATTTTTTATTATTTTCGTTTCCTTTCCGATTCAGACTGTGCATCCCTTAATATGTTATCGACACGTACAAATACAGCAGGCGATCGGTACACTGCGAAGATTAAGGGCAAAAGCGCGCCAAAATCGGCCTTGAGATACGATTCGCATACATTTACCGACAATTTCCGAAAATTTGCAAAATGAGGTCTGATAGTTGGAATGTAAGTCAGCGATTTGGAATGAGTTCGATGCTTTATGAATGGGGGGCACATTTATGAATGAATTTTTTGGGTGAATGAACCATTACTTTGTTGCAAGAAACTTATGTACTCGTACGTGCAAACGTGTCGTGTTGACACATTATAAATTGATAAGAAATCTTTGGTGACTTCATCTTCGAATTATTGTGGTATTTTGTTAATGGACGACACATGTTAGATTTGAAGATTGATCGGGGATATGCCTCTTAGGATACTTACTCCTTACTCCTGGGCCAGAGAGTGCTGTTCCAAAGACTATTGCCCATCCTTATACTCTGTTTTCTATTACCCAGACTAAGACGATTAGCATCCACAGTTTCCTAGTCTTCTTAGCAATTTGATTGTTATCGTAAAATCTGCCAATGCCACTGAAAGATTCTCTTTGTTCGACAATATTTGTCCATACGATTGCTATGGCCGGGCCAGTGTAGTCAACCTATTCCGGCATATTTGACTAGACTTTAGGACAGACTTTAGGTTCGAGGATTATTTCTTCTTCCCAACTTGCCCCCTTTGTATATACGATTTAGAATTGGTCGTTAGAAAGAGTTCAGTTTCTGTTGTTTTTTGCGGTTGGCAGATTCTTTTAAGCTACGAAAGTGGTAGTCCCAAAAGTACCCGACCTAGCGTATAGATGCGTGAAGTTTTTAAAAGCTGAGCTGGTTCTACTCTGACAGGGTCTGTTGCTTCGTTTACCTCAATGAAATATTGGGTAGCTAAGTTTGAGCTGCCAAGAAGAACACCGCAGTGGTCGGCTTAGTGGGTTCACTGCGCCAGAAAATGTAAAAAAGTCACTAAGTCGTAGTGGATGACCGTTGATTGCAGGGATGATAGACATTTCAAAAAGCGCTATGCATCGCATATTGCCCAAAAATCTGGACATGACAAAACTGTGCGCAAGATGTGTGCACAAGCATCGTAAAGATGTTTCCGTCGAGTGTTTGGGAATGTTTCGTTTTTGCGTCGAGGAAACATGGGTCCACCATTCCATACTTGAGATGGACATCAAAACAGTGGACTAAAAGAGGAAAACGGCTTCCACAGAAGGCCAAGAAAGCTAACAAGTTCATGGCGTCAGTTTTCTGGGATTCGCGTGGGATAATTTTTATTGATTATCTTTCGGCCTTATTGCAGCGTTTGAGTGATGAAATCAAAAAAAAACGGCCGCATGTGGCGAAAAAGAAAGTTTTGTTTTATCGGGACAACGCACTAGTTCACACGTCCGTCTTTGCGAGGGCTAAAATCAATGAGTTGAAGTTCAAATTGCTTCCTTACGCGGCCTGTTGGTGGTAGAAAGAAGTCTGCAAAAAGAGGAGTCTGCTGTTAATGGCTATTTAAAGGTGCTTGACGGTTGTTCTATAAGGAAGGTATCGCTGAGAAAGTTTGTCGATCTACAAGGAGAGTACATAGTAAAATAAATAATAAAAGTCTCTATTTCTTCATGTTCTCTTTGTCAGGTCCGCTACTTCTGTGACTGCTCTCGTAGTTGAAACCAACTGCACAAATCCAGTGCACATTTAGAAATGCAGTTTCTAAACTACACAATGGATCGTAAGTTGCCTAGTAACGAAGTTTATTTTCTCCCTTATTTTAGCTGAATGCATTCGCCAAGCTCTGCACTACCTTTGGCCTATCGTGCATGGCCAAAACGAATGCATTTTTGCTAGCCTCTTCGCGGTATCAGCAGACACAGGCGTTTTTTTTTTCAGGGATGACTAGTAACCCACTCGTAAATTGAATTTGGCTCTTTTGGGGTGTTTGCACCTTTTTTCAGTTGAAAGTCACAAATCAATGTGTCAATATTCAAATATACTGGAGGCGTGCCTTTGCATTTGGTCAATTTGTTTGGCAATTTACAGGAAATTAAGCTGTTTTTTGCTTGCGTAGTTTCAGAATTTCAGAAGTCTAGTGCTACTTATCGCTGTACCCCTAACGCTGCAACCTCAATGAGTCGGGAGCCGACGTCTGTTGTTCTTTCTATGAGGTTGTGCTTCCAAACAAATCCGCCAAAGATGTCTTCACTACGGATTTTTGAGCTAAAGTCCTCAAATACATGTTCGGCATCCTTTGTTTGACATCTTTCAAGTAGGTCATTGTGCGCGTAAGAGGGATCCTATGCTTTTTTTTTAAGCGGCATAAGAATGAGATTCTTTTATAATTTTTTTTTTTTTTTTGTAGAAATCGCTTGTCGTGGTCCGCCGAAAAATCATAAAAAATATAATTACGAGTACATATTTGATTATTTGATTGTTTTGATTTTTATGTTTGTTGTCTTGAAAGTGTCTTGAACCCAGACCTTCTTGCTTAGTTGTCGTCGGACTTAACCAACTACCAATGTCATCATTTACTTTTTTCGTTTGATGGCAATGCGGTCCTGAATGAACATATTTGCTTCTTCAAGACAAAATCTTCATTCCAGTGAGTCTACTAGTTTCATTTTGTTGTCGTGGATGTAGACATCGTTTCCATTTTTGTTGAAGGATAGAATGGTTCTTTTGGCCTGTCATAGACTTGGGCTATTCTCCTAATATTGGATGGATCTTGAGTGCTCCCAGCTATTAACAGCTAAATTAACTGCTGAATCAGTGTTGCAGCAGAAGGGTTCATGTCCATTAAAGGGCAGTTCGTCAGCCTTGTCATTTCAACCGATGCCCTTAAGAGCAGGAACCCACCATAGATTGGTCTAGTTCCTTGAGCTGCGTTTTTCGAGGGCTTTGAAGCAGTACATGACTAATTTTGACTCATTGATATGCGAGCTGCTTGACTGTGAATGGATGTTTGCGTCTTTGATACGAAGGTCGGAGTTGTTAATATGGTTTGCACATTCTTGGATGGCATGTAGTTATGTGTTTGTTTCAGCTCCCACTCCTGATTCTATTTTGAACCATCCGTATTCCACTTTATGCCGTTTTGGCTGTTTTGTGGGTTATTGCTTACCCATGCTTCTTTTCTGGGAATCTCTGTGAAGAATCCTTTGATGAAGCACAATGTTGACGGTCCGTTATCGCGCAGATCATGTCAAGTTCTGGTATTTCATAGAGCAAGGTCTTTTCAACGTAATTGAATGTGATTTTCCGTTTTAAGGCGGCTTCTTGTCATTTCAACGTCCCATTGGCAAGCTCATTATAATAAGCGTTAAAAATAAACGCGTTAAGGAAAACTATTTGTTTGTTTGATGCAGTGACCAAGTTGACCGATCATTGCGCGATAGAGTCTGGGTTTAAATCTCTGTCACCATCGGTCTATGAAAAGTCCCTCGCTTTCCCGCACTGTTGCAAAATGAATTTTTGATAAAATTATCTTGTAGCTAACTTCAAACAATTTCTTCGTCTCGTATCTTCTCCTTTTTTTTCCAGGTGAATTCTTGATGGTTCTTATCTGCTTCAGCTGAAAATATGTCATGAAATCCAGATATGGCGTTTATTTAGGAAGTGCGCCTACCGACAGGTACTACTTTTGCTCCTTGTTCGGTACCCGGGTTAAGTTAGATAAGAGTGACCGTAGGTCAGTTGTAAGTCCATTGTGATACCAGCGATTTTCACCGATTAGAAGTCATTTAAGTTTTAAGAGGAAGAGGAAAAGGCAACTCCCTATCGATAACATTCTGATGCCTTCGAGGTCAGGGCTATCACAGAAAAAGTATTGTTGCGCTTCCACTTCCTACAGAAATCGTTGTGAGCGTATCTTTCAATGTCACAGAGTGTCCCAGAAGTGTGCTTGTTAGTTTGAAGATGCCCCTTCTTGTGAGTGTAATGTTTCGAGGATGCCACATGTTATTTGCCTTCGAAGGAGCTTGAAAGTGTTATTTGATTGGCCCAGTAAATTGGTGTCGTGACTGTATGCTATGGGGTCCTAAAGATCTGAGCCTAACAGGTTCAGAAGCGATGGAGTTCCTTGTCCCGGAACCTAACAGAGTTTGATCGGGTATTGGATTCTAGCTGAGTCTTTAGTTTGGAAGAGGAAACAGTATGCAGATTGACTGAAGGATTTGTGAACCAACGCATTTGGCTGTTCCAGAACAGTCTATGAAAAGGGTAGTAGATTTTCTGATAACAGTTTTGTACTGTCTTCATCCGTTACCTTCTAGAAGTCAACGTTGATGTCTGTTTTATTGAATTCAACCTGGATTGAGTGGGGCAGGCGCGATACAGCGTGAGTAGACCGACATCCTTAATTAAGCTCTTTTAATTTCTGAGTGTCTCAGAAGAGTTAATTGCAAACGGCATGTCGAAAATGATTTTAAAATATCAACTTGAGCAGAGTTTGGAAAGGCCATTTCTTTTTAGGTTGATGTTAATATGTCTTTCTAATGTAGGAACGATATTGAATCCCTTCTGGAGCCCACAGTCCTCGCCCACAGATTCTTTACACCTTAGATTGCTGTACAACATGAGTTGTAGTACCTGACACTGCTCAGAAAGTTAAAAAGTATTCCATTTTACTTGGATTACACAGGATAACTTCTGAAGCGGGCCATCACAGCTTTTGTTAAATTGACTCTCAGTCTGCTGCAAGAGGTTGTCTGTATAGCGATTTGTTCGGTATTTCTAACTATTTCAAACGTTCAGTTTTTGAACTGAGTTGATGATCAAAAGGGTGTTAAGGTTGTATACTCCTTGTATACTAATGGATCGTAAACGAGAGCTCAGTGCGATCGCAGAGAATTTAATTTTTCGTCAACATGCTGTGCGTTTTACAGTCTTATGTGATTGAGACTGCACTTGATGTGAGTGTTGAGGATTGTTTAAGTAGTCTTTGGCCGTAAGGTTGACATGCTAATAAGTCTAAGAATTCCCCTGCTTTGTGTATAAAAACTACGGTTTTATCAGTCCATTAACTGGGTATTCTACCGAGTTCCATATGCTTGTACATAGACTCTCAGAGTGCGCAAGAGGATATCCTGACATCACAAAGAACATTCGCTTTTCCCTTGGATCATGACCGGATTGATTTTATCAGAGAATATTCGACGTGGTTGCTAAAGTACGCGCAGTGAATGCTCAAAACCAGATCAAAGGATTCTACCTTAAGTACACTCGAAGTTCGAGGGGTTTTATGCAAAACTTTCTGTTGCCTCGTAGATTTATTGGTAAGCATTTTGCACGACCTATGCCAAATCCTTCATGGAGCCTTTGAAGTGCATACTACCTCGGCAGAGTTGCGTGGTTCACCTCTTTATTCGTTGGTGTAGGGTCAAGCTAAGGTAAAGGCAGTAAGTGCAAGACTGCAAAGGAAGTGAATTAGTTATTGAGTTGATTTATTAATCATTGCTTCAGGGAAGCATTAATAAGAAGAAGCAACAGCAAAACAAAATTGAAGTCCGCAAAGGGGGCTGCGGTTCTACATACAAAGAAGAGATAGTCTTCAGCATTACCCCATAACTTTTTCTGGTTATCAGACTGAACCGGGTGTCCTTTCCCAGTGATACGGTTTTATTAAAACACATTCGATATGACTGATGGTGTTATGAATACATGTCATCTAATGCAAAGAAAATTCTAGGAAAGGCCGACCCATGCAAGGAGTCGATATTATTCCTATCGAACCCTAATGATCTCCATTATGCACCTTAATTACAAAACATATCCACCTACACACTACTATTCTGGTTTCACCTCCTCAAAAACTCTCCCGCCAAAAAAATCGTTATTCCCCAAAGGAAAACACCGCAAAGACCTGTTTTCCGTTTCACTAAATCTTTACCCATTATCTGCGCACAACAGCCATAAACAAAATTGGCAACATTTTCTTCGAATTTCATGAATGAACTCCTTAACAACTCCCAGGACACAAATTCGATACAATATCCTGTCCAGACTGACAAATTGAATTTGATGAATGAAATGTTCATGGTTCATCGATTGTTTCCTACATATTTACTCCTTTCACCATTCATTCGGCTTTGTTAGGACCAAAGTGCAAGACTAAACATCAGCAGGATGTGATTCGTTGTAAAACTCACGAATGTCCTTGAGAAATCCGTCAATAGATACAATTTCGCACCTCAATTAAATAAATTTGAATAAATTCGTAAATGTCTGTGAATGAAAGGAAGTAATTTCCGGATGACTGGCCACACCTTACGCAACAACTTTCTAAATTGGTAACCAGGTGTTAAGCACCTTAGAGTGCTGACCTACCAGGATCTGTGATTTGAATATGTTGTGGTGGTACTCGTACACTTCATTATCATCTCACGTGCTGTAACGTGCAAAAGAATGGGTGCGTCATCAAAGGATATCCGCGCACACACAATTACATACTCGTATCTAAAGAATAGAAGAAAAGATTGAAAACATTTCATTCACAGATCGGGACAAGAAAGGTATCTCTTCATGAGTCATAAGCAACAGAGTTACAAATATTCGCCAGGGATAAGAAGGATAATCTATTGACAACCTAATCGTGTTGTATATTATCTTTGTGCAAACTTGTTTGCGGAAATATTTCATTGATCCCGCTCTGATCCATAGATTCTAAGGTGTGTCTCTTCCTCTTTGAACCAAACAATAAGCCACTACAAGGATAATGAAGAAACAAATTCCTTTTACTATTCTCTGTCGATGAACTGAAAATATCCTTGAGGTCACGTTTTTGTCCCAAAGAAACTTTCCAAAATCCATCCGGACCACCACCACCGACAAGAACATGGAGCGAGTGGTGGTTCCTCTACAAGAATTCCCACATTCCACCTCATATAATCGTTATTCGATAATTGAAATCGAGAAACATGTGTTTCGTCCTTTTTTTTATATATATATAGGTACACCAACCATCCTGATATTTACAAGTAATTCGAATCTGAGGAATGTGTCCTTCTGGTGCAATGAATTTTAGGAAAAACTGCGGCACCACTTTGTGGCGAATCTCCTTCTTCGATCGTCTGGAATTTGCTCCTTTTTTTTGCAATTTCTTTCCCAGATCATCGTTGTCGGTGGATTAGGACTCCCAAAAAGGACTCTCGTATGTTATCCTTGGGAATCCATACTGTTTGGGTGTTCTGGTGCCCCTTAAACACTTCGATCTCTTAAAAACGACTCGACCTTCCTTCCTGGAAGGAATCTCATTCATGAATCGAAGATAGTTTTTTTCGGCACCTTTTTAGCGGCCTTTGGGAGGCTCTATCGTCCGACAACACTAAGGAATTTCTTGTTAAACTGTTTTATTTATCTTTCCTCGATTCACAATGAGGACATTCATTTGAGTTTTAACGGTCGTTTGTGAATGGTTATGTTTAAGAGTGTGGCGCTCTAGGAGTATTGTGTAACAGGAAGTTATTTTGGCACACATTACAGGAGAAGGGAACGACAGCATAACACAATCCCAGGAATGAATGGATTCGTTGTTGTGGGAAACATGATTTAATTTAAGCGATAACAATGTAATAAAATATTTCTCTATGACTACGGATCGTAGAAAAGAAGATACAAAGTCGTAGAGCAGTTATTTACGAGTATGGGAGAATAAATTGGTGAAATTCAATTCAGATAGTGGAGGAATTGTTTAAATTTCGTAACCGTCAAATGCTATCAAATATTAAAAGCAAATACTGATCGTTGTCGCAGGTATCTACAAAGACGAGCAATCTTTCCAAGAGTTTGTGTCAATAATGTAATGGTTCCGTAAGATATAATTTTTTGTATCCCCTTTTCGGTAGATTGACTCGTACATACTCAGTCTGAGGAATACCATAGATCATACTATGTACTTAAATGGGGTGCCTAGATAAATAGTAAACGAATGTGTACCCACACGGTGACGTGCCCCTTCTCACTCTACAAAAAGTTGTCGACATTACTACTTACGATTGAACTGCCTGGTTTTGTATTCATTTACTGCATGAACCAATTGTTGGAGCTTTTCTCACAATACTAGCGAATGAATCGCTAATAGGCTTCTGAGTTTTTTAAATTATAGATCAGCTGGTCAAGACTGTTTGAACCAAAAAAAGACTAGATGTGTGATCAGGTTGCTGTTGTACGGTTGAGTTTATCTCTGGCCTCGATGCCAACTTGGCTACAGCTTAACAACTATGACTACACACGAATTGTGCTTATTTAAACTTACGGCGCCATCAGATACTGAACTTTTCGGGACTAGTTAAGATGCTGAAACAGGGGTGTTATCGCCTAAAGTCATAGCACCACCCAAAAGGGCTACCGACTTCGAATCGTGCAGCCTATTTATTAGAAGAAACCATAGACCTTACTGTTGAAACTAGAAAAGGAAGAAAGTAAAACGATGTTCGATTGCCATATGAGTCTGAACAACTAGCGAAGGTCTTTGTGATATGAGATTGGTCGGACAAAAAGTTGTGACTTATACTGTAGCCACAAAAGCAAGCGGAAGACTATGACAGAAGTTTTAGTCTGCTGTAAACCACCCCCGAAAATAAATGATACTACCAACGAATGTCAAAATTCACGAGCAATGCGCTAAGCATAAGTCTTAAACTCATCGTAGAAGAGTTTATCGCCAAAATTTGCAGAGGGCTTTCTAATAGCATAAACCGAAAAGCATACCTACACAGGAGACCACTTTAGCTAGCAAATGGTTTACTTTTCAAAGAAGCATGGCATTCACCAAACCAGATCATAAAACAAATTGATCATGATACGATGAGCTATGAGCGCTACAGCTGCCGGAACTTTCCAATCGGCCAAAGAAGATTCTGACACAAGCTACGATCGACCATGGAAATATAGAGAGAGAGATACTGCACTAGAAGCAACGTTCCGAAGTTTGACTAAATGGTAAAAAATAATGTGTCAACCCAATAAGAACCCAGCAGATACCTGTAGGGTTGAGCAAGAGCATGTAGTAATCCAATCATTCAGGCAAAACGAAAATTTCCTCCTGTCTACCAGAGTTACGAGTATAGATCAACTCATTTTCAAGATGCCTGATGATGGAAGTCTCATCATTTGTCAATCTACAAGGAAAGATATCTTCTAAGCTGTGGCAACAATAAGGACATTGGTCATGTATTGTGCGAATCTTATGGTCCCAGGTCTCAGGCAAGGTAAGTCCCTTTCTGACTAATTGTTTATACTACGGAAATAATTTTCATAGAGAAAGCCCAAGAATTTCAGACCGAAGCTTACCACCTCTTTACAGATTTTAGGGCCGCATATAACATCGGCTACCTATTTTAAGACGAGCTATACAAAAACACAGTTTCAGTTTCCCTGCAGAACCTTTCGGATTGTGATTGGCCATTAATGTGAGATACAATTTCACCGAGACCATTAAAATAAAAAAGACATTTCTTGAATTTGTTCGCAACTCGCAAGCCAAGACTGTGATCACAATTTTCAGAACTCAGAACTTCTATTACTGCGGAAGATATCAGTTTTCGCTGCGGAAAATAACTTCACCCAGCTTACATCGATAATTATGCCCTTAATAGCGTGAACTTGTTTTAAACTTCCCAGCGTGACATTTAATATCGCCGTTTTGCTATCCCATATAGTCTGTGCCGTGAAATAACGCCGACTTTTGGAATTTCGCTTGGCCTTACTTCACGGCATCCATCTAGTCTTTTCATATTTCTCATACACTAACTAAAGAGGTAAAGAAATGATTTCTAAAGAGGCCATTTGGCAATATGGTTTTATATTCGACGGCACTCAGACCTAGCTCTTTGTACTCCTTGCTGTTCCTTTTACTAAATTTTCTGAACATTTCAGTCTTTCCAAGACGAAAATTAGAAAATTTGCTGACCTCTTAGACACGTCGTAAAGCATTCGTTTGTTCTGTGGGCGATTTGGAGAGGCGTGCCATCTGCAGTTATGCCTATCTAGGATCCAACCCATAATGCCCTAGCTGAGGCAGACCTGACATAGGTTCGGGTCTTAAAAAATTCTCCTCTGAGCCTAATAAGTTCATCGTGATTCCATTGTGACCTAGAACCCAGATAGGGCTCTGTGAATTCATCATTCCGACTCCCTTCAGTAAAGCAATGCAATCATTCTCGAACTTCGTTGAAAGCCGTTAAAGAATTCAGTTAACCTTTGAGCGCAGCTTCTTGTCGCTACATGTCCAAGTACTGTTGTCGGTAGGATTGCGAGAAGTAAAATCTAAAGTTGTCGTCTTGCTAAAAACCACAAGCGCCTCATCCTAAATCGGCTTTGGAACAATCCGAGAACACCCTACTAAATTCCTTCACATTCTGTCTAAAATTTAAGCCCAGAGAAACTCAATTTCATATTTTCGCAGAAGTTGGAGTTCTGGTGACATTGCATCAAAGAGCATGTCCATAAGACCAGTGTTATAAGACCGTCAATAAGCAAGCTCTTTGAAGTTTCAGTGCGTGTTGTACCAAAAACCTTTTTAAACGGAAGATGGCTTTGTTGAGCCCATGATACGAATATCGAGCGGAGGAAGAAACATCAGTGCGTCTAGAGCGGAACAGGTATGAGAAGATCGACTAAAAGGCGATTTCTAGTGCACTAATCGTCGTTCACGTCTAGAGTAGAATTATTTTTCCTTTCACACTGTTCGGGACGAAAGAGGAGGTTTGTCAGGTTCGTTTATTGTTTCTCTTCTCGCCACGATTCATCAGACCGAGCTATTGCGGGTGTCCCCTGGAGTGATATCCTATTAACCATTCTACGTCCTTGGCATATAGTTCGACGTCCCTGCTTTATTGTTTTCAAAACCTTACGATCTTTGATTCTAAATTCTCTAGCCACGACAAGGTAGCCAAAGAAAGAACGAGGACTGTGTGGCAATACGAGAAAGCCAACATCTTTTCATGTAGATGAAAGAAGCGTTTGTCTACCCCATCCCTGAATAACGCAATTTTACTTCTCTCTCCCCGCAGATCCATTCGACTTATGTTTCTTCTTTTAAATGTTATGTCGTGGGCTCATGAAATATCTCGAATCTTAAAAACTCATAACTCACCGGCGGCTTGGTTATCGTAGAAACAAGTCTCCACTAATGACTTGGTGGCATGTTAGCCCGGAAAATGCAACTAAAGTCTACAACGATCCAGCCAAAACAAGATGTAACTTGCTTACTTTACTTTAGGTGGCGTTACAGTCCGGCGTAGACCAAAGCATCAATCAACTAGCGTCTCCAGCTAGCTCGATCTTGTGCTAGCTGCCTCCAGTTTCGTACGCTAAGTTGGCTGAGATTGCCTTCCACTTGCGTGCGCCACCTAAGTTTCGGTCTTCATTTACTGCGCTGTCCCACGGTGGCAGTTTCGAAGGCTCGGAGCGTTGGTGTCCATCCAACGGCTTAAGTCAGTATCCGCGAATGATGATGCCGTCAAAACGTCAAAAATTCCTTCCGCATCTCTTTCCTGGCTTCAGTTTTAAAGGCATTTGTCCGCCCTAATTTGGTAAATTGCTTTTAAAATCTCTCTGCACGTACTAGATAGGATTCAAGACCGATAGATAGGTGTCGACAATATCTTCTGATCTCACTCCAAAATCGACCAAATGTCTCTTTTCATTATCGCACTATTGTATTCCGCCTCTCTGAACTTTCAACACCGCTCTGTATAAATGAATATTCATTAGTTAACCCACAAGTACATTTTCAGGCTTAGGATTATTTCCTATGTCGTACAACTCGTTTATGAAACGCCCTGTCGAGCTTTTTACTTTGTGACATTATAGCCTGCAAACATTCAAGACCAACGTAGATCGGTATCTCTGTTTCTAACTTCCCTGTCTCTGTATATGGCATTGAGTCAGAGAATTGTCAGAATTGTCTCCAAAGGTTGGCAGTTTACTTCTTAAAAATGGATGCGATCCATTCCTGCTGAGTTTAGTTTTGGTCTTTGTGAATACCACAAAATACATATGCGGTACCTAGCCAAACAAAGATTTGTCGACAAACTCTCGAAAATCTCCTTTCAACATACCGCTGCTGACACGAAAGTTCATGTTGTACAAATATTGTTAAATCAAACTTCCACTTCCTAAGAAAGATAGATCCACCATCTTTGACAGATTTTCTCTGTCGAAACCGTCGAAAAGATAGCAAAAGATCATGGGAAACAACACAGTTTCTCCTCCTCAAAGGACTTTTTAGACAATCTCCACTCGTTTACGTGCTACCTATCACCTACAATGCAATGTAACAAAAAACAAAGAAACAGCAACAGCAACAAAAACAAAACAAAACCGACATGTGAAAAAATATGTGAAGCAAAACATGGAACTTTATCAACACACACAGCATCAGCTTTGTTGTTACTCGTATTGTTGTTGCCACCATCTAGGATGACTTCTCTTGACTTTGCTTCTTCAACTTTTCACATCTTTAATCTCTGTCCAACCTACATCTACTCAACTTCATATAAATTGGATATGGCGCATTCTTTGTGTTGTTTTCCCCCTGTAATCAGGTGCTTCCTAAAATTCCCAAATCCGAACTTAACTATCCTGAGAACGTGCAAGGAAACTCCTGAGTTCAGAGTCAACAAAAAGAAGAAGATAGCACACACAACCATCTCCAGGTGAACCAAGATTCTAGTTTCTGTAATTAATGTGAGCTCCGTCCTGTTTTCTTTATTTCTCTCTCGGTTAATGAATATGAACCGGATCAGTGTGATGAATAAAGAGGTGCTCCCCTCGGGGATGGGAATTCTGTAATCAAACAGAATTTGAAGGTTAAAATTGTATCAAACAGTTTTTTCCGTTTTTTTTTTTTACAAAGATAAACCAGTCTAAGGATGGAAGGATGGTCCAATTATGGGCTCTAGGATTTGATTACATTTTTATTGGACATACGACCAAGTGTGGGAAGCCATATCGAATCTTTAGGGGTCGTAGACCGAATTTCACGCTTGATTGATGTTTAATTTATTATGAATGGAATATTTGAAAGATACAATTTTGATAACTTTATTTAATTTTGTGATTTTCTCATTTCAGGTGTGATGACTCGAAGCATGGGTAAGTGATTTGGATTTCTCATAACTAAGCCATAAAATGTGTGGAATTTCGATAATAAAGTGCGTTTAATCCACATGGATTGGTGAACTTGCATTTTCAGTATGGGAACTTTGTGTTGATCCTTTAACATAGATAGACACCTCAGCATAGCAATCAATTAAAGCACGGCCTCTAGCCTGGCCATTTTTTAGGAGTTTTTGCCATATTTGCTATATATTTGCAACATACATTGCACAACGATTGTATCCTGAAAACGGCAAAGAACGTCATCATTTTCTAGATATCATACGACATTTCCTTCAATACGAAGGGTTGATGAAATATGGTGGTAAGGACTGCTCTTTACTTCAAAAGCTCGCAATAGCTTCATTTCCAATGCCACTCTTCATCAATAACTCTCGATTTAAGGTAAGAGAACGGAGAATTGGTTGCGATGGCGCGATGGTTAGCTCATTGGACTAACATGCAGAGGATCCATGGTTCGATTCCCGGCATCACCAACAAATTTTCAAATCGTCATCACCCTTTCGGCGACACTACTACTAGAACTACTGTTCCCGAAAGTAAAATTGCCTATGAAAAAGCTTCTTAGGAGTGCCGTTCGGATTCGGCGATAAACCGAAGGCCCCGCTCATATGTGACAAAAATGACAACATGAGCAACACAAATGAGTGTCAAGGAGCTAGGCCATGGCCCATACCAGGCTGCCAGCGCCACAGTGTTGTTGTTGTACGGAGTATTAATATCATCCAGTGCTCTACCACCACTAAAGTATGCGATTAAGGAGGAAAACGATGATTCTTAGAGCTAACTGGGGGTTACTACATAATTTCTACATCTGAAAAAAATCGCTGTTTTTTCAAAAGTCAACCATCTTGTTATTCGAGGAACAAGGCCGATCGATCACTTACCGATCATACCATACAATACCTCATCCTTGTACGTCATCGAAACTTTGGCAGCTTAGCAAAAGTACCAAAAACTTATATTTGATCCGGAACTCCACCGGTGCAAGGGGTCAAGGGACCACTTTGTCACAAAATCAGAAACATCGATACGATGCGTAAAAATTGCTCTCGGTTTTAGAACATGTAATTGTATCATGATGAGGAGAGGGTTTTAAAGCCCATTGTTCCGATTTGAGTTCTGTTTTTTTTTTTGTTAAGTTGGTACATCTGATTTTGATATTCCCTCTAAATCTTAGCGTCATAGCTTGACGTTTGCAAAAGTTACGTTCATCTATCTTGGTGTGTTTGGCGATTTTTTGCGATTTACAACAACGAATTTGTATTAAATTTTGCGTAAAAAACGGATTTAATGGTGTTCGAACGTTGGAAATGTTGGAAAAGTGTTTCGGCAACGATTCTCTAAAGAAAACGGTCGCTAACCAGTGGCACGAGCGGTTCAAAAGTGGTCGTGAGTCAATCGAAGATGATGAACGCAGTGGCAGACCATCGACATCGAAAACCGACGAAAGCATTGAAGTAAAAGAAATGTTGGTCAATAACCAATTGACAGTAAACAAAGAGTATTATTTGGGCGTTATGAGACGTTTGCGTGAAGCAATTCGCCGAATGAGACCAGAATTGTGGGCAGAAAACTCGTGGATTTTGCATTATGATAGCGCACCGTCGCACTGTGCCATCATTCTTCGTAATTTATGGACGAAAAATGCAGCAATTACCATCCAACAGCCACCGAATTCACCTGATTTCACCTTCACCTGTGACTTCTTTCTGTTTAGTCGAGTTGAAAAACCACTACGGGGAACTCGTTTCAGCAGCCGAGAGGAAGTACGAGTAATGGAAAAATCGCAGGAAGCACTGATGGACATACCGAAAACCGAATATAAATAATGGATCGAGGATTGGATCAAGCGCTGGCAGTCGATAGGGAAAACTTTGAAGGGAACAATAAATGAATAAACTTGTATTTTCTGAATAAATTCCGGGAACTTTTTGATCAAGACCTCTTTGCATAAGGTTCAACATCATGCGACTAAGCTCATAGGTGACGGCAACACTGCACAGTCAACCGTAACGTCTCTTACCTCACTTTGTTCTATTGCTATTTTCACCACCAGTATTCTACCGTAATAAGCAGTGTCGTTCCACCTTTGCAAGCTTTTAACCGTACCTCCCATCTTCTTATGAACGCTCATCAAGCCCACTTTCGTGGTTCATTCCTAAGCCATACAATTCGCTTATGAAATGCCCTGCCGATCTCTTTATTTCCTTTTGATTATAACCTTCAAACATTTAAAACCAATGTATGTCGGTACCTTTATTTTCTTCCTCCCTAAGTTTTGTTTTCGCTCGCGCTGTGTACCAATATTTTAAGCGCGCGCTAATTATATGGAAAAAAGACATAATTTCCAGCCGAGTTGGTGACCCAGTTTTTCCTTAAGAAAGGAAAAAAGTCTGGGAATTGTACTATAAGACAAGAGTAAGTGAGTGTCGATCTGGAATTCCAGGGTCTTTTCCAAGATCTGCTGTAGTGCGAATTTTTGATCGATGATAGACTTCCATGGCCTTAAACTACCCTGATATAGACCAATCAGACTGCTCTAGGTCGGTGTCAAGCAATTAAACAAAACGGAGAATGCTTTCTTCTGACCATATACTGCAGATGAGCTGATGCACGTACCTAACCAGGTCATTTCTAGCTGCCTTAAACAGCTCAGCTGGGAGCCCGTCGGGGCCAGCAACTTTATTCGACTTTGGTCACAATATCGCAATCTCAACTTCGTCCAGGTCACGTGGACGGAATTCTCTGCTACTGTCGTCCAATGTTGATGGTTCATTCTGCCTGACAGTGGAATTATTGTCGTCGTCGCCGCTATACAGCCTACAGAAGTGGTCTTTCCATATTTCCAGCAACGACTGCGATTCTACTGCTAGGTTTCCATTTCGAGCTGCTTCTCATGGCTCGTTGACATCAGAGACCCATTGGTGTTCTATGGATTGTGTAGGAGTCCCGGATTTTGAGAGAGTGAGGGAAAAGCGGTCGGCAAAGATTCTAGCGGTCTCTTGCGATTGCAGCTTTTCAACGTCGAAAATGGGTGGTCTGACTTGACTCTGTTATCGAGTCGTGATATCCGTATCCGTACCCTGGCTGCAACAAGGTAGTGATCCGAGTCTAAGTTGGCTCATCGGAATGTGGAGGACGGTCTGGCGTCGATCGCAATGTTGTCAATCTGGTTGACGGTTGAATGGTCCGGAGACCGCCAAGTCCCTTTTGTGGACGTTGAGGTGTGGAAACCGCGTGCTAGCTACTATGAGATTGTGTCCCGTCACGAAATGTAAAAACCTGAGTGCGTTTTCGGAAGTGTTGTCGCGCAGGCTTTGTTTTCAAATGACGTACCCAAAAACGACTTCTTTATCCAGCTTATCATTCAGGTCTCCTAGAACAATTTTGTTCTACTTTATAACAGTCTAGGGCCTCCGTGAGTTCTTTGGCTGCACGCGGTCTGTTAAGGGACCTTACCTTCCAGGTGCAGAGCCAAAATTCGTTGAATTTTTGGGTTTGTTGGGGTCATCAACATTGTGTCCATCCGATCCGAGGAGTGTAGTTGTCTCTAAGCCATATTTTTCTTTTCCGCGGTTGGGAAGTTACCCCAACTTGGAAAGCCAGTTCCTTTGTTTATCCCCAAGGACAAAGGGGGTGTCAGTATTCCACTTCGACGGTATGCAAGCTGCCGTTGGCTCATGATAGAGCTCTTCTGCAACCATCACTTTTCCAAAAGCCCTGAGTAGTCCTGGAAATCCTTATGGACCTAGGCTCCAAATATTTTGAAGTAGCTCGCATAAGGTGCCGTCCGATTTTTTGACGCCGTCGTCGACTCCCTTCTTGGGGGTTCATCCGCCGTACGTCCTCCTTCTGAGGGATTCTGCTCCACATCTGTTAAAAGACTGAACCGGAAAATTATAGCTTATAATGAAAAACAGTTCATCAGACGTAATACTGGGCCCAGGCAACATTTTGACAACATTAAATACCTGTACTTGCATCTGCCCATGATAATATACCAGCATCCATTAGGATCCTAAAAAGAAAGAAGGCAGTTGACATAGACGACTATGGTTGGTTTTACCACCTTCAAGGAAGGAAGTCAGAAAATCCGATTCAAAAACCAATAGATGGTCAAGTTAAAGCCGAGGTTCAAAGAATGGGCCGCTAAAAATAATTGGATCTCGCAAACCCAACAATAACAGCAAAATCTTGGCCTCACTAACGAGTAGACTGTTAAACAGTTTATAGATCCGTAAATTTAGCCAGTCCCACAAGCAGCGCAGTTGTTATCTAGTTACGTGGAGGAAATTGTAACATTAGATGTAATTTAGCACGTTACAAAGCAGAAGTCGGATATATCCACAGAGGTCCTTCAGCTTCATAATTATAAAGAATTTAAATTGCGTACACCTTCCGGATTGCGACAGCTGAAGAAAATACGCGTACTTCCAGGGATAGCCAAACTAATAGCAATAGATCTGGACAAATTCGAAGAGCAACATTTTTCAACCATTTTCAAATAAGCTGGAGCAGACTGCCATCCGAATTTGATCCTTCTGCACACACTTACTCTCCAGGGATTATTGTTAGACAATGTGACAACTCATTACAGCTCAAGCCGAGATGGTATGTGACAAACCTAGCCCAGGAAATGCATCAGCATACAGAAGTCCTTCAGTCTACCCACTTGCTGTACTGATTTTTAAGCGGACGTCTGACTTATTTATCAGGCCGATGCTTTGCCTAGACTAAAATTTATACTCGCATCGGATATTGAAATATAAGTAGAGTCAAGCAGTGTTTAGGTTCCTTACTTCGAAGACCATAAACGAGATGCGTGTCTGATGAATTTGACATATTCGAATTCCTTGATACAAATATCAGTTACCTTGACAACTTCAAGAAGCGACGAGAAGCTCATACAAAACAGTTGATAAATTCTCAAGGCGCTTGTCCAGTCGTGAACAGAATAAAAATCGATGGCGCAACTATCCGAGTGCGATCCTTAAGTAGTTGATCAAGAAATTTCTTTGGTTCCACAATTAACTACGGCATTTCTGGTCTGGGTCTTGATCAACAGGGCATTCAATATTGTGCTAATCGCCTCCAGCTGTGTACTTCAAATTCGGCTGAAATTATTTTCCATTCGCTCGTCATGTCCAAGTCATCTAAACTGATTTTGACGCTCATAGTTGTCTTCTTGGTTCAAAGTAACAGTGACTGCCAGGTTGATCTCAACAGTCGTGTCATTCGTTGCATCTGCAGCTGAACTCTGATAGGTAGACTTTCTCCATTTTACAGTTTCTAGTTGTGGGATGACAATCGACTGTGGATCTTATACATTTTAAGAACTAGTATTCAAGAAACCTTTTAAATATTTTCTTACCATATCCCATGTATATTTTCCAGGCTACTACTTGTAAAACTTTAAATCAGTCAAAGAACGTTTGTTTCTCCTCCCTATTATCCTCCTCCTACCCATGACAACTATTTTATTATCCCAATCTGCACGTTCCTTCATCCACTTTACAGAACAAAAAAAAATGAAAACAAAGAAACCCATCGTGACCCTTGGGAGGACCGGCTCAACCACAGATAGCAACGTGTGACTTAATTTTTTCCTTTCAATGTCAATGCTCTCCGAGACACCCGCTCATCTCATGTGTCCGGCATCTCTTTTCTGGAAATTGTAACCAGCTCGTCAAGCACAACAAGCACCGCAAACTCTGTTACATAACACATGCCCTCCCCGTTTGTCATACTCGTAGTGTAAGAGCCGAAATTAATTTTAATACTCTCCCTCTACCCCATACAAATAACATAAACATACAGATATTTTCATTCATGTTGCACTTGTTCCATGCATATTTCTGTTCAACTCACCCCTGACTTGGATTCCTCACTCTGGAGCAACAACAACGAGATGACTGTCTTTCCACATTAAAACCTCGTTAAGCCCAAAGAGTATCTCATAAATTCTCATCAACATAAAACCATCCAACAACGTTGTCGTCGTCATAATCATCATCGTCATCATCGCTGGCCCCCCTAACCACCATCCCAATTTCCACGGTTGGTCCATGTGTAGGACCCTTTATCGACTTGCCGACAGCGACAGCGAATTTGTTGTTGCTCTTGTTGTCCATCTTCATCTTCTTCTTTTCGCTTACATTTAACAGATACTCCAACTCACCATCCATCCATCCAAACACACGCATGCATGCACGATCGGTAAACACTGCACATTCTCGACACGCAGCGCCCATTCCAAAAGATACACAATCTGCCGACTCAGCGTCAAGAACGAGACTCGGAGGCTGTAAAAGAGAGTGCGGCCAGCCAGCGCGCTTGCGCATACACATTAGGCCCGAATGGAGGAAATAACGAAAACTGTTGACACAGTGATAATTAAACGGTTGTGATCGACGCCGCGGCCGTCCCTGTTATTCTTTCTTGTATTCGTATCTTTGGCCTCTCCTCGGTGGATAGTCTTATCGTGTTTTACCCTTCGTCAACGTATTCAATATTTTATTTCTAATCTTTGTGGTGTTGGTGTGGATTTTGGCGCCAAAATTGTTCATTTCCTCCGTTTTGCACTTGTTTCGTCGTTCGTTGAATGATCGTCATTGGAGCTGGAGATACTTGTACTTTTACCGGCTGATTATGCTCTGAAAATCGGCAATCGGAATACGAAAATCGACAATCGGCGTTTATCGTATTCATAAGCAGACCGGGATCTACTACGATATGCGGGTGTGAGATTGGCAATCTTGAAATTTTTGTGGTTTTTTCGGAGTCGGTTCTAGGAACCATGATCAAATTTGAATTTTATCATAAACTGGATTGGATTTGAATTGGGGATACATACAATCAAACGATTCGTTAGATACAAACAAATTTAAGCAATCATATTAGACGTCGCATAAATGTTCAGTACTGAGCGGCAAGGGTTTTGAAGACAATCGCCAACGAAGCGGGGCTTGGACGCGCTATGCTTATGGATAATGAGGCGATTGAAACCGATCTCAAGTTTGTCGGCTGTTAGTTTGGATACGCTAGATTACGATGCTGGTGATGTCATTTTTGGGATATTTTTGGTCGAGAACATAACGGGGGTCACTGTTTTTATGCTTTCGGGGTTATCACTTACCAAATGTATGCAGTGTGGATACCCTAGCAGAAATTCGGCTCAGCGATATCGAAATATGCTTAATCGGATGCTTTTAACATTGTTGTGCCGATTAAAAGGGTGACTGCTTGGTTCGTTTTGATATCATTTTGTGTTGTTATGTAGCTACGAGTATACTGCTAAGAAAACTGACATTAGAGAAGTATCTGTTCAACTTTGTAGGTATTCCTTATACTTCTCCGTCGTTATTTTGGATTCTTCCAGCAAAACAACGATGGAATGTCTTTTCAGAAACTTAAATTTGGCCTCGTATTCTTAGTTCATTTCGATTGACACATCTTTAATTGTAAACCAGTGTAAATGCCGACACTACAGCTTTAAATCAAATCAAAAGTTTTGGAAAAAGTTCTTGTCAAGCAAGGATATTGAGACACATATGTTAGATCATCATAAGCTCATTGCTTCGGTCTAGTCTGGTTTTCGAGCCAACCATAGTTGTTGTTGTTGTTCTAAAACTAGAATTCTTTGATGACATAAGGATCAGCTATGACTCTGACTTCCTCACTATACTTTGTTTCCTTGACTGTTCAAAAGCTTTTGACTCAGTCAACCACTCAATCCTTTCTGAGAAACTGAGAAGGTACTATATTTTGGTTTTAGTGAAAGTTCGGCAAGTCTCATAACTGATTACTTAAGTAATCGCTGTCAAAGGATTGTGGTTGGTGATAAATCCTCTCATATTAGGAATATACGTGCAGGAGTACCACAGGGCTCAATACTGGGTCCAATATTGTTTTCCCCGAAGTTTGCTCTAACGCTAGTCTTCACTTCTATGCGGATGATGCGCAGATATACGTATCTAGACCGATTGGTCTAGTTGAGGATCTTGTTTGCAGGTTGAATGAGGATCTATACGCAATCTACCAATGGTCACTACTTAATTGTTGGACCCTCAAACCAGCAAAATCTCAGCTGATTTTTTAATCTAAAAAACATCACGATACTGAACTATTGCCCCCCATTCACCTCAACGACACGCAATTGCAGTTCGTAGAGACTGTAGCCAACCTGGGTTTTAAGCTAAACTGCTCCATCTCCTGTGTAAGCCACATCAATTACACTGTGGGACGAATTTACGGATGTCCACGCAAACTTTGGCTGCTCTCTAGTTTTACTCCTGTTAATACGAGGCCGAGACTTGTTGAAACCTTACTTGTTCCGTATATTGGATATTTATCAGCAGTGTACTGCAAACTCGATTCAAAATCTCAGCATAAACTTACTGTGGCATTTAATGATATGGTAAGGTATGTGTATGGGCTTCGTCGACACGACCATATATTTAATTATCATACAAATATCCTTGGTTGTACGCTGCAGCAGTTCTTGCATGCTAGGTGTCATATCTTCTTTGCACAAAAATATTCAGAACAAGTCGCCACCATACCTTTTTGAAAAAACTTCAGTTCGTTCGTTCGCTCGCCTAGTAAATACAGCCTTATAACTCCCTCGGGCCTTGAACTCCTCGCGAAATCACATCCGATGAAGATATTGGGAACTCGTTCAAAACACACTATAATTATTTAATTACATATTGCAGCGGACAAGGCCAAACCAAGACAGATACCACCATTGTTGGAATAACCGTAGAAGCCAGGACCTCCCGAACTTCAGTGGGAGCTTTTATTATTGGGTGCCCTGATTCTAAGATCAGGAAGGGGTCTATGGTCTGCCTCGACTGTGAACAAGGATGGAACCTGTGCTTTCAGCACGATATAAATCTCGTCTCTTGTTGCCTGAGAGCCGCTCTAAACACTTCTTGGAAGATTAAAGGATATTGAATTGTCAAAGGCGTATATCCATATACAGGGTACTGGTCGGAATCAGTATCTGACATCCTACATACTGGAGGAGTATACCTTGCTTAGATCCGTGGAAACAGATGGTCAATTTGGTTGACCCTTCAATAATGATAACGAAGTGTCTCTCAAGTCGTAGGGTCTCTGCTAACTGCCTCCAGTTACGCAACCTGAGTTGGTCGAATTACCCTTTCAACTGCCTGTGTCAACTTAGCTGCATCCTTAACAATGTTGTCTCATTAAGCTTGATTCGAAGAAACTCTTATCTATGGCTCCGGTGGTTCTACATAATCTAGTCGTTTTATATGTGTGACAAGGCTCATGTTGCGGAATAACCTATATAGTTCTTTATTGTATTGCATCTTCTTCACTTCTACAGACGGAAAAGAGGCTGAAAAATCTCTCCCTGAAAGGGGCCAAACACTCGTCTTTTTTTAGATAGTATTAATGTCTCTGCATCTTATAAGTGCTTAGCTTGGTCGTCCTGTTCAAAATGTTTTTAAATATCAAAGACGTTGATAAAGGCGTCCTACACAAATAACGACGATATGAGCTGCTGCATGTTCTTCATTTTTTTTAATTGAAAAACTCTACCGTGCTTGCGGGTTTGTTGGGGTATTGCTATCCTCACTGTGATTAAGAATAGTTGGCGATAGTTTTCGCGGTTGTCTAGTCTGGCGGATTCTAAGCTGCGCTGTGCAACAGTGGTTCCTTAAAATTCTTAATAACTGCTTGTTACGTGTCAGAAGCAGCTTATACCTAGTCAAGTCATAAATATTGGTACACAACTGAACTCACTCATTACGAATGCTTCATTGTGACGTAAAAAGTTTTTGACATTAATTGCTTACAATCATGGAATGGGGCGACATCGAAAATCGTATTGTTGTAATTGGCCTACTTAAATGCAACATGGATAAAGGCGATATCTTTAGGACGTGGCGACCGCTTGGAATCACTCGCAATTTTGTGTATCGTGCTGTGAAGCTGTTTGAGGATACTGGTGGAGTACGAGACCGTCAAAGATCCGGCCGTCCGCGCACTGTGAGAACTCCGAAAGCGGTCAAAGCCGTGAAGAAACGATTCGACCGAAAACCACTGCGAAAACAGAAAATCTTGTCGGGGAAATGCAAATTTTGCAAAAATATATGTCTCGCATTATCAAAAACGATTTAGGATTCAGCGCGTACAAGCGATACACTGGACACCTGCTCACGGGCGCATTGAAGGAAAAACGCAAGCGAAGATTGAAAGCGTTACTCGGCCGGTACGCGAAGAACGCTCACAGACAAATTCTGTTTACTGACGAGACAATCTTTACCGTAGAAGAATCGTTCAATAAGCAGAACGTTCGTGTGCACGCTCGGTCATCCAGAGAAGCATCCCAACTCATCCCGAGGGTTCACATAGGCCACCATCCCGCGTCTGTAATGGTATGGTGGGGAGTGTGTTACGATGGCGTTACCAACATCGGCCAAAGTATATCAATCGACCGTCTTGGAACCCATTGTGAAGTCTCTCAACCAATCAATGTTCAACAATAAGCCATGGACTTTCCAGCAGGACTCTGCTCCAGCTCGCAAAGCAAAAACGACTCAACTGTGGCTCAAAAACAACGTTTCGGACCTCATATCAACGGATGATTGGCCAGCTGGTAGTCCAGACCTCAACCCGTTGGATTACAAGTTTTGGTCCGTATAAGAGGGCATGGCTTCCTCTACTCGACACTCAAATATTGAGTCGTTGAAGCGAGCCCTTGTCCGTGCAGTGGAATATTTCCTCATGCATGAAGTGCGTCTCGCAATCGATGAGTGGCCACATCGTCTTAAGTCGTGCTGGAAGGCAAATGGAAGCTATTTCGAATAAGTTGTTCTAAGATTTGTAGCTATTGAATAACCCAATAAAAACAAAACACAAATTGTTTAAATATTTATTCGTTTTCATTTGGCGCTGATTTTTCTGTGTACCAGTATTTATGACTTGACTAGGTACATATTGGAAGAACTATCAACATGAACTGCTCACAATGCTCCCCTGGTGCTGTTCCAGCAGATATACTCGTAGTTTCAACGAAAATATTGCGAATTCATCGGTTGTTCAACTTTGAGCAAACGATGTGAGTGCCAAGCCCAGTCGATTCTCAAGGAGCTGTTGCTATTGATGCCACCTTGCACAAACGACGGACTTCTGCTCGGCAATATCCATCAGCCACTGGAGAGAAAATGAGTAAGAAAGTGGGGTGAACCAGCCATGAGCTGAGTCGGTATTTTTGGATGCTACTGGCGCCTGCAAATTTTGAAACACTCCACCTTCGATATCGATGTTCTTGCGCTTCTGGTTCCTTTTCTAAAATAAAAAAAAGGCAAAATTCTTCTTTTTTTACTGGAAACAACACTCTAAAGGCTTCCTTAGTCGAATAGGAATTGCCCTGTGATGAGATTCTCTCCCTTGTTGAACAACCCGGGGTCATTTTCGTTTTAGTTCATTTTGTTAAGCCATCTCCCGCATTTCAAACAGCAAAAGCATAACTTGATCTCACGTATGCCAATGACACTTCCATAAAAATGCGATATCACATTTGCATGTCCCATCTTCTCTTCTTCCCACCATTGAATCAAATTCAAAACAAAATCCTAATCCGTATCCAAAAATATAATTTACGCTCCCATACCGAGCTGTCTAAGGAAAATTCAGCCCAACAGACAGCAAGCAGCCTACTACAAGCGCTAAAAACCCGAAAAATCCATAAAGCACTCTCCAGGAGGGGACACATTTAAACAGCGTGAATCTAAATGGTGCTGCACGGTCTCAGGCTTCCAGGAATCCACCGAAATAGATTCAAAACAAGTCTTTGCCATGTGAATGTGGAGGACACATTACCAAAGATGACGATCATAATAATCGTCATTGTCATCGTCATCATCATTATCATCAACATCAACATCAACATCAACATCATCGTTGTGGTCTTCTGTATTCTTGGTTTAGCTTAGCCTCTTAGCAATTCATAAACATGCCAAGTGGTAAAAGGAGTCACAACAACAACAATAGTATGGAGTAAGTCCCGACAACCCAACAAAATATAAAAAAAGAAAGACAAAATCATTGAAACTAATAAAACCCAGGACACAACCTCGCAACCTCAATGTGACTACATAGTGAGGCTCTCTCTCGCACTGCTTGTGGGAAAAAATGTTCAAATCTTCAACAGTTGTGTTAAAAAAAAAAAATGAGCTGCCCCCTTCAGATTAAAGTGCGGGCGAACGCGTGTATAGACTTTATTGGCTGCAGGTTTGGCGCAATTTTTTATCATTATCTTCTTCATTCCTCCTGTTTCCAAGGATTTTTGTTTGTTTGTGGTGTGTGCTACACAAAAGTACGGCTATCTACGCATTGGTCAGCTTTGGTATATGTATTTATGAGGCGATAATAAAATGCAGCACAACAATAACAACGTTAAACGGGGAAGAACCTGAAACCAAACCGAATCCATACCAAGACCAACACAACTACGGAAGAGCGGACAAGATACTCGTACTACACCAACCTAAGTAAAAGGAACGAAATTATAATAAACAAACTGAGATGTCTGTCTTTGGTATTCGAATTTTTAGTGAGCCCGAGCAAAAGATCCTGCTGAGATGCAATTTTTTAGGGATTCATCTCTTCGGAGGTTTTGTTTTCTTAAGGCATCCAACAATCCACCAATCTCATCTGTCTGACTGCAACCAGCGAGAACAAACAGCACTCGATAGGGATGAAAGACAAACGACAATTTAACACTTGAAATGTCCCAGGAATGTGGTTTGTCCGATACCATCGTGTGGGAAGTGTTGTCCAACGCTTCGCATCTGGTATTAGATGATATCTGTAACTATGCATATCGCGAGTGCGAGGCCTTTTGGTAATGAAATACTATGTTGACAGACATATGGGAGTTGGATCTCTTCATTTCTGTGACTAATTATCATACCAGGAAGGCTTATGATTCGAAGATCCCAAGAAAAACCCAGCTGAAGAGCCGAACTCATCGCCAAAGTCGCCCAAACTAGACGATTGATTTTAAATCAGTATGGAGATGATCCCAATGGGCCTCCTCAAGGTTCTACTGCCGCTTCTGGATGCCCCGACTAACATACTAAACCCACAACTGATGATTTTAGCGCTGACTATGAGTTGTAAAATGCGCAATCGTTAGGTAAACTTGAGCATTTTTTGAACCTAGGGCTACGAAACAAACGGATAGTGGCAAAAAGTAGTTCGACGCAGGTGTCATCTGTGCTTACTGTTTCGACGCCGATAGTGGTGTAGTATCTTTTGAACCTGACTTGACCTCAGCAGATTCCTTTCGTGAAACTCATTCCTTAGTATCCATACTCGTACGAGTACTATTGAAACTTTCTTCAGTGTGGCGAGCTAGCTGAGTGCTTTATAGCGCTCTGGGAGGGTCTTTGTTGAGTACGAGTAGCGAGAATATATTTGTTCCAATATCCATCCATGTTCCATCTTCCAATAAGGGCAGTTAGTTAAGTTAGATGGTGTCTTCCTTACCTAGTACAAATGAGGTGAGATCGAGGTTCTACTACATATCTGTGTTTTGCATAGCTATATGAATTGGGACAAGGTCTAATATAGCCTTCATGCCCGAAATCGGGCACCTTTGAATGGTCCCTATAATGTACAGACTCGTAAGGCGTTCTGCTCAATTTTTTTATGTCGATTTTTGGCCTTTCCCCACAACACTGCCGTACCTTATTCTGTGATTGGTTTAACCATTGGGTTGTACAGCCAGTATCTCATTTTTGGGTTTGGACCCCCATGATTTTTTACCTTGATCAAAAAGTTCCCGGAATAATCACCGTGTGGCGCTCCCATTGTTCCGATTTGAGTTCTGTTTTTTTTTTGTTAAGTTGGAACATCTGTTGTTGATATTCCCTCTAAATCTTAGCGTCAAATCTTGTCATTTGCAAAAGTTACGTAGCCAAGAGTACATGATCAAGGTAGTAAAGGGTTTTTCAATAACAACTTGATTACTTTTTTTTAAAATAAAACGCAAACCATTGAGATATTTCAAAAACTTTATTATCGGCTTGAAGTACAATCAACACATTGTACTGGAACATGGAACTCGACTTCGTTCATATGGCCACCGCGGGCACGTTTGAAGCGGTCGATTCGTTGGACCCAATTTTCAACGACTCGGTCACACATTTGGGCCGAAACGGCCGCTATTTCGCGTTCAATGTTGGTTCTGAGCTCTTCCAACGTCGTTGGCTTGTTGGCATATGCAATGACTTAACGTAGCCCCACAGAAAATAGTCAAGCGGCGTTAAATCCCACGAACGAGGCGGCCAATCGACTGGCCCATTTCTTGAGATAGCACGCTCACCGTACTTACTCTTGAATAAATCGATTATAACGTGTGCTGTGTGGCTAGTGGCACCATCCTGTTGAAACCACATATCGTCCAAGTCCATATCTGGCGCGATAACGCTGACCATTCACAGTAATGTGACGATCGTTATTGTCGACGAAAAAATATGGCCCAATAACGCCGGCGGCATGCGAACCGCACCAAACAGTTATTTTTTGTGGATAAAGCGGTGATTCATGAAGCACATGTGGATTTTCACCCGACCAATAACGCACATTTTGCGTATTGACGAACCCATTGAGTCAAAAATGAGCTTCTTCACTGAAGATGAATTTGCGATGAAATTCACAATCTTGGCGCATCTTCTCCAGAACCCAATCGGAGAACGTACGTCGCTTCAAATGGTCCATCGGCTTCAATTCTTGAGTCAGCTTGATCTTGTATGGGTGTAAACGCAAAATACGCCATAATGTGGTCTGAGCGATGCCCAATTCTTGAGAACGCCGTGGAATTGAATGATTTGGATCGTTTGCTACGGACGCCGGAACGACAGCGATATTTTCTACAATTCGACCAACCCGTTGTCTCACTGACACGGCAACATCACACAACGAATATGTAGACTTAAATTTTTGCACTAAACTTGTTATTGCCTGTCTACTAGGGCGAGAATTACGACCCAAAATTGGAATTAACGCTCTAAAAATTGCAACCTCCCCTTTCCTAGTGAATTTGCTGGAATTATTGCAGATTCCTTCTTGTTTACCCAAGTTCTAGACACTAGACACCGAATCGGGCCCATCGCGATCGTCTGTGGGTCCAGTTAAAACCAACTGAAATTTGCAAAAACCTAAACAGTCTCCCTATTATAGTAAAACACCTTATTTCTCTACAAAAGCCAAGAAGGCCTTTGAAATCCGTGCCGTCTATTTCCTCTAAGTTTTCAAAGAAATAATTTCCTAAGAATTTCCTTAGGCTACGCGATATTGCCTCACATTCACACAGTATATGTGTTATCTTCTCAACCGCTTGTAGATCCCTGCATTTGTCAGTTTTAGTCTCTTTGCGTGTTTCAGCAGTAGACAGTTTCCTGTTAGTTTTCCTATTAGCGTCCTAAGCTTATCCCTATTCAGCGTAATAAGCTTCCTAGATCTATTACCGTCGAGAAGTGGCCATAGAGCCTTTGATACCCTATGTCCTTCCCGATTCGACCACCTTAACCACCCCATAGGGGTGGTTTGACATCAGCAACCTCACTATTGTTGACTAGGCCTCCTTTTCTTGCAAGCTCGTCCGCTTGTTTATTTCCTTCTATACCGCAGTGTGTGTGTCCTGGCACCCAGCACAGTCTCACCCGATTCTGATTGCATAATGCTTTGATCATTATGGAGCGCACCTGCAATGGCTATGGAAGCCGTTCTCTGAACCGCCGCTAATTTTCTGTAGGTCGTTTTCTTAGTTGTTGCTTTCCACCGTGCTTGTGCGCAATATGTCAGTATGGGTTTCACCACTACCGTATATATCCAGTACACCATAGCAGGTTTAGGCCCAAAATTTTTCCCACAGTTCTTTTGCATGTCGGGGTGAGTCTGCCGGTATTCCTAGACCGGCCCTGTTATCATCCAGCCAGTTATGGTAATGGATATGTGGAGTTTGTATGAGTTTACTGCTTTTCCTATCTTTTCAAAGGTTAAAGCCCTTATTACTATGGAAGCAACTATTTTTGATGATTTCACAACTTATCGTTCTGTCCTTCTTGGTACGGTACGTCAGTTCTGCAAAAAGTGAAATTGGTCCGCAGAAGAAGCTCTTATGTTGGAAGTTGAAGTGCCTGTGAGCTTTTTCTTGGGTCATTTCCAGTGCCTATAGAAGAAGTTTAGCACTTTGAAAAGGATTCCTGAATCATAGCAATGGCCTCCTGGATATTTTCCTTCGTTTTTTGAAACTTGTTGTTTCAGCAGGATTCCCTTTTCGTAATTGATTTCGCCTTCAAAAGACACCATACCAGAATATCTCCTCAGCTCAAGACTCTCCTCTTTGAGAAGTATCTGAAGGTCTTCAAATCTTAGCCCTATTTTTGATCGCTGAAGCCTGTTGTGGCTACGTAGATCATCGACAATTGACAGCTACACAGTTTTAAGCTAGATAAAGCCATCGTATTTGACGGTTTCGTTGTACCATCGTAAAATATCATCTGCGCAGGTTCAATCCTACAGGTAAAATCATTGTATTGACATCTGGCCTAGTTATTTATGGCTGACTGTTTTAGGGGCATTTAATCCACTCCCAAGACACTCATATTACAGTTTGTAGAACACCAAGTCGTTTTTCCTCCAACCAATAAAACCCCGAATGACAAGAATATCTTTATGACCAATTTGAGCCGGCAAACTAAATGAAACAACTCCCAGCACTCATTTATTCACACTAAACATTTCTCCTATCCAAGATGATCCTCATGGAATAACAAGAACACATCCAACGTATCGACAGAGGAATGCCGATAAGCATAAAAAATTCTCGACACTTAGTTAGGCCCCTACCTTATACTCACCTCACAACGACAAGTTGAAAGTAATTTTGCATTTTTGGCGGGAAAACTTGGCTGCCCAAAATGGAATAACAAGAATAAGGTACATGAGAGAGTGTGTGGTGATCATGAAAAGGAATCACTGCGACAGCAAATAACCTGTACCATCGCCATCTCCTGCTGATGGAATGGGTATGGGTTTGCGGTCTTTTAACCGATTTTTCTTCTTGGTTTTCTCGTACACCTCTTCTACTTCTTCGTTGATAGAGGAACAAACAAAAGAAAGAAAAAAACGAACAAATCATTGCCACAACAAGTGAATACAAAGTAATCTCTCACTGCTGTTCCTGCTACTTCCACACATGATGGTGTTTGGGTTTGTAGTATTGGTATTGTTCCTACCTCTGCACTGATACTGGAACTGGCACAGAAATTCCAAGAAACCCCCGGCGGATTACTGCTCCGTGTGGCTGCGCGCGATCATTCAAAAATAAAGACTCCGACTCGGACTCCGGCGAACAGAAACAAAAAAAAAACCAACAAACTTGAAAATCGCTTATTCTTTTGTGCCTTTGGCCTTTCTAAACCTGAGTCTTAAGCTGGTGCTGGTTCTGGGTTTGGTTTTGGTTAAGGTTCTGCTGCCGATGATGGTGCTATGTTTGTTCTGTAAAAAAAGGGATAAAAAAGGAGTTATCAGTGTACGTAGCACATACCATCCATACCATAATGTGTCCACCACTACTTCCACAAGAATGCCAATGGTCTTTTCCAAAACAAAAAACAGATGATCGGAGGACATGGACCGAACCGGCCCAGACCGGACTGCATACTTTACACAATTCACTTTGTGTTTATCTTTTATCGTCGTCACGTCTGCCCGACTATCCTTCGTCTTTGGCCGGTTTTAAGTGATTTTTTGTTTTTCATTTTCCATTAACTTTAGTTGGTTCCCTGGTCTGGGATGGTTTTTTGGTTGATCGTTAGTCGATTTTTGGTTTTAAGGTATTCCGAGGAGCCTTTGATGGTCCGCAGTGCCATTGAGAAGCTGAAATGAGAGATGGTGGTTACAGTATATCGAACAAGTTAGGGTGTAGTATCTTATACTCAGATGCTTGGGGTAATTACACTATCAATGCTGGTTTGCCTGATGCTATTTCACTTATGAAGCTGCATTGCAATATCCATGCTTCCTTGGTTTGGAATAAAGTCTCCATTGCCTGTCTTCGGAGTGATCGAAACCAATGTCATTGGCTTGACTCAGACCATTAAATATTGTATAAGGGGCCTGGTAGTAGTACTTTTATGGGGAATTGTCCTTTATCGTTTAATGATTTATGTCATCAGTTGAAGAGATCAATAAGGCGAAAAACTAATCAATACGAGATCTCTTACACACGTAGGACTCTTATACACGTAGGGAGTCGGAATCATAATATTAGGAAACTCTCTGGTTAAAAGGACATCAACGTTACCATGTAAATTTATATTGATCATTCCTTGATACATCTAAGGCAAGAGCACTCCTTGACGTTACCGTTATAATCGAAAACATTCTTTTTCTATCCGGCTATATTCAAGTTCCAAGTCAACATGCAGCCTATGCATTGTGAAACAGAAGCTCTGAATTGAATGGAATCATGTGGCAGTCATAGAGGGTATATGAGTTGATTCACCATAGAGACATAGAGGCATCCTTGCAAGCATTGGTTTTCGCTGGTTTACCCCCATTTTCGAAGGTAGCTATCCTTGAAAGTGCAGGGTACGGGTACATGAGTGTCAAAATTGATGGAAACAACGTTGGCAATCAGGAATCGAAATTGTCAACCCAAGGCTCATAAAAATCTTCACTGGCTACCTAAAGATAGGTTGTGTTCTTGAATCTAAGTGGGAAACGCGTATTGTTTTCCCTACTTATACCAGAAACGCATGCCAAACGACTTCAAAAGACTACAGATGTTAAAGTCGTGTCATTTGTCGTTGTTAAGACTCTGGAACGAATCATTTCAAATCAAAACATTTTTTTATGAGAGGGACATCGGTAGATTCATCTTCCATCTTTGACGGAGCTTTTACCAATGTAAATAAAGACACCATTCTGTGATTCAGTTCGACTCAGGTTGTTGTAACTACTTACAATAGATTGCCACTATAATCAAAGCCCGTAACATTAGTTTTGGTGACGCAACCTGCGAGTACCCTTTTCGACTTACTTGTGATGGAAGAGTTTTGGTTTTGACTGTCGTTCCGCTTAAAAATTCGAAGAACCAAGAGAAACTGTGATGGTTCGGACAAATGGGGAAGATAAGGGAAGTGATTTTTTGCAGCAATGGTCTTCCAAGCTGAGTAACTAGCGATAACCCAGGTTACATCAGCAGCCAGGTAAATGCGGAACTCTACATACTCATTCATGAGTTTCCATCAATTTTAGGTGGACAGAAGCAGCGATAATAAGCCCATGGGCTCAGCACGTTCAGACGCAGAAAACGCATTTGGTATCACCAGAAGGCACTGCCGCATTAGGCGTTCATCCCTAAAAGCAGGTTGTCCACTACAACTGTTTGGTAAAGCCGCAGGGATGAGTAAGAGACTAACTCCGTCTTCCAAGCCTTCTTAGAGATAAGTATAAGAACTATGATAAATTACCTCTTCATGGAGCTGGACCACGTACTTAGAAGCGATCTAAGCAATCGAAGCTCTAAGTCACAGAATTGAGCTATCATTGGAAGGAAAATGCATAGAGAGGGAGGATGATGAGTATGAGATTGTATTAGCTCCTGAACGGAGTCTAGGAATCTACTGCCGAGTACAATGTCAACGTTGTATTTGGGGACCTTTAACTTTTCAAATAGGAGAAGCAAACATCTTTATCGGACTAATCTTAAAGCACGGCCTCTACCACATGGCAGCCAATGGTTTCTGGCTGATTGCCTTTGCAGCAGCTCATGAAATAGAGATATTTCCAAAATTTCCTGGAACACGAATCCACAAGGCAAATAAATAGACTATCTGCCAACCGATAATAGGCATGCATGTTACATCCTTAATGTACTCGCATGTATTCCAAAATTAAAAACCAGTTGTCCAACGAGTAGGACCACGAACTGCTAAAAGAAACAAATTCAATGTTGGCGGCCCTAGGATGTATGGACTTCCCAAAGCCTACAAAGACCGTCTGAGTAAAAGGCAGCATTTACCTAATACAAACGACAGTAATAAGTGGAGGTATTGCAGGTCTCTTAAAGACTTTGTCAACCGCAACATATTAAATTACTTCAAGAAGAGCCCGTGGTGTGATTCAGTGGCTATACCGAATCCAAATGATGTCACATACAGTACATATTAGCGGTGTTGCACAAGACTAAGCCAAAAAAAAAAAAAAAAAAAAACAATAGGATTTTCTTGATCCAAAGTGTTGTAACAGCATCTCAACCATTTGTGCAACACTCAAATCAGCATCAAATGAAGATGCATGGCCGACCAAATGTTCTCACTAAATAAGTACTCAGATTACAAGCGAATTTCATGTCTTGACGAACCTGTAAGCAGATCTTCTTCGAAGCAACTTTATTATTTATTTTCCTAAGAAGACCTGATACTCGTAGTTCGAAAGCTGGAATATATAAAAGACTGTCATCGGCTCATCCCATCACGTCATCGTAGAGACATTTACTAAATGAATCTACCCAAATTGATCGTGAGCTTGACCGTGAATCTCGTCTTACTTACGCTATACGTGGGGGATTTTGCTTCAGAAATAACCATGAGTGACGACGCTCATTGCTTATTGTGGATACGTGGGCCACTGAAAATCCGCGATTAGATCCACTTAGAGTAAGTGAACTGTGTGCTGTTTACGTTTGAAGCCATTGGATCATTTTTTTGTTTTTGTGAACAGCGCAGATTTTCGTGGACGATGAGCGCTTCAGAGCGATGATAAATAAATTTTTCATTCCGCAATTGGATGAGTTGAGATTAGAGGACTTCAAAAGTATGTGCAAGGGTGCATATTCTACGAGCCACAACCGACATTCTAAAAAAAGATGTACTGTCAGGTGGGGTTGACCGCCCTAGACTTCGTTCTTTGGGAAAGCCACGGATTAATGTGTACAAACCACAAACTGTGTCAGCCCTTAAGGAGAACATCCGTCAAAACTGACTAACTTATCATTCGAAATTGTCAAGAAAACCATGAGGCCATGGTAAACAACAGCGGCGGACAGTTAAGCATAAATTGAGTATAAAATTCAAGATTTTCGTAAATGATGTGAAAAACGAGAATTGTTGCCTTTTGGAATCGAGTTTTCTTGCCACACTTGCCACTCCACACCAGCCGCTAGTACCCGAATCCTTACGTGACTTTGAAAATCGTACTCGCGGAGAAAATGCTGTTGCAGCTGACAGCAAGCTTTGCAGGCGATACAGTGGCTTACAGCCAGTTCTTTTATTTTCTTAGCTATAACCAAACGCAAAAGTAAGCTTCTAGCTTTTTAAGGCCGTCCGGAAAGAGGTACTCCTCTATCTGTTTTCTTAAAAATTTCTTCACTCACAAATCGGTTCGAAAACCTAACCGTCTCTAGAAGGTGTTTTTCGTGCTTACTCAGTTGTAAAGGATAACTGGTCTGAGAGTTGTTTAGAGAGTTTATCGGTTATTTTATTGCGGACAATTCAATTTTATCTTTCAACGCAGGTCGGCTGTCGCTACAGATTTGTATCTACACATTTACCAGCTTTTCTTTTTGCTCGTATTTCATTTCTGCGTTTACCTTGTCAAAAAGGTACACTGCAAAGTGCTTTTATATGCAGTCCCAGTTTTTCGTCGAGGATAAAACAACAACCACGTAGGTTATTGCTCTGGACTTTTCTAAAACTTTCCCGTTGCCTAGCTCAAGGATATTTCCTATTGCCTTCCCCATTCTTACAATTGTTTGTTCGGGACCTACTGCTTTGGAAGTTCACTACACTTTGTGGTAAAATTTTTGAACTCTATTTATCTGAGAGTCTCTCTCTAGACCTCGTGGTCCTTTTTTTGTTTTTTGTTCTAGGGAGTCTATGTTCTTCACTTCTTTTTTATTCGTAGAGCTCGCGAGCCCCTCGGTCTTTTCTGCGGGGTAGTTTCGTACGTTCATACATACACCCTCTGTTTTTCTAAATTTGCCTGTCTACATTCCTCATTGAACCAGGGGTTTCTTTATTGGAGCGAGCTAAAACCCAGTATATTAGATCCGGCCTCTTTGATTTTCCTTTGGCAATAATGGTCTTCTTTGATGTTGTGGGGGCAACATCGCAGAAAGCCCTCACCGTCTCTTGACATTGTAGCGGTTCGACGTTGGGCATCCTTAGGCCTGTTCACTTGCTTCGGGCTGTTATAAATATCCGCATTCGAATCTTGGCTCCAACAAGGTAATGATCCGAGACAATCAGAATTAGGAGCCAGCCAGTTTAAGGATATAAATTACAATGAGGTCCTTCCCGGAGTCAATTGACCTGTGCCAGTTTCCAGGGGTGATATTGCGGAGGACGTATTTTTCAATCATATTACCAAAGATAGACTCCTTCCCTTGCTTAGTATTAACACCGGCAAGGACGATTTTACCGACCAAATATGTCGGGTGTAGCTCGTAGAAAAAGTCTTTGGTAAGATTGTTCTTTTCCTTTATTGGGGCGAGAGTGTTTACGAAATTTTCGTATGTTGGCAAATTTAGCCTTTGTTCAGATTCCTAGCCATAAGATTACCAAGCCATACTTGTGAATAAAAAGCTATCTTAAGCCAACAAGTTATGTTTCTTCTTGTTCTGGAGATAGCCACATGTGTCGTGAGAGTCTAACAACTCCGTAGTTGGGGTATCGAATCTCGGTGAGGGTCGAAACCAACATGTTTCCTTGTTTCAACCGTAATCGCGAAGGACAGGACAACGATATACTATATGCACCTTCTAAGTTCCAGGTGATCCTTAATTTGACAATAAGAGGTTAGTTTGTAGCAATTCAACAACACAATGCCACTAGATGTGTCACTTTGCCTGTCCATAGTTCAGTTTTTGAAAGTCTTCGCTGCTCTTTTGGTATTTTGACACTGCGTGTTAAACATTCACCAGTTGAGGAGTCCAGAATATCATCGTTTCAAAACGTATTTTCTTGAAAACCGGCCACCTTTAACTATTCAATCATCCAACACAATACTTGATCCTAGACAAACAAAACCCTTGATCATGAACTATTAAGTTGTTTTTCCCTTTTCAAAACGCCAATCATGTCTTTAACACGGTAATTGGACACCATCGATCCGATTTCATTTTGGTTACATCACAATCGAAAAACGAAAACGGAAAATCGATTTCAAGTGACCACCTCATCCTGGTTTTGCATAAAAAAAAGGAAACTGCACCTACACCACATGACCATGATGACATGAAACCAAACCCATCTCAAGTACTCATACTTAGACGTCCAACTATTTTGCCACTTGAAGCGGTGATTTCAGTTGAAATTCTTTGCTGTAACTATGCACGAATGCCATATACCCGTACTCATACTCATTCGGCAATAATTGTTTATGTCTATCTTTAGAGAGATTTATGCGCCAAATAACCAACGATTGAACTTGGTTTCTGGATGGAATTGCATTCGGATACTCTGATCCGTAGTGCTGGTAGCCAAAAACAATTTAACGCAACGACAACTGAAAGTGGGTGTTGGCGATATTTTGTAATTTGATTCCCAGGCTTTGGGAGGACTATATAACGAGGTTTTCAATGTAACCAATCGTTTTCATCGTTATCGTCCTCGTCGTCGTCTTTTTCGTTGTCTCGTTTGCCGGCTTTCAAGATCAAAGATTTCACAAAATCAGCTGAAGGAGAAGGACGATAAATTGCTAAAAGGTATTCAAGAGGAACAACAACGAGGAACGTTGAACGAACAGCACATCAATGGAACTCGTTGTCGTCGGTCGGTTGATTCTGGCGGTTGAAGCTTCGTTGGTGCGCAATTCTTTCCAAGTATACTCGTATGTAGTCATGCATTTCGCATTTTATATTTCGCATGGCATCATCTGAGCATCAGGGTTCCTCTGCATCCCAGCATCCCAACTCAGTGGAATCCTGTCTTATATTGCGCCTCTATATGATACCGAAGAGTTTTTGGGGCTAAACACTCCAATGAAATATTACGTCTGGTAATCGCCTTGGCAATGAGCACATTCCATTGCAAAGTTTTTTGTTTTATTCGTTTGGTATCCGTGTATTGCCTTACCTAAAATATGGTTTTCTACAGTGGGGGTTGCAAGAGAGATACTTAAAATTCACTTAACATACTTTGGACTTTTAGAACTAGTCCAAATCCGACTCTAAAATCAGATCTTTTTGGATCTGTTGGTCCCAAACTCAAGCAGATAAAAGTAAAATAGCCACAAAACTCGATATTTTTAAGAAGTCAGTCTTTCAAGAGATCCTGAATGGTGAAATAGTTTAGTTAGTAATGGACTCTGCCAGATTGAGCCTTAAGAATAAGAGAAATCTCCAGCTTATCACTTTAACATCAATGAAGGTGCAATGAAAATCGGTTGCAAAATCTTGTGGGGCCTCAGGGATCCATTATGGATCTTCTTTTCCCTGGTGAAGGCATCTTCGATTTATTGTTCCAATATGCTTATATTTCTCCGCATTAACCTTCATCAGTGGAAGAAGACCTCGGCCCCCTAATCAGGGAATCATGGATACCCGAAGCCGTAGTTCCTGGACTTACGACACGTGAATACGTTCCGCTGTATACAAAAGACAATGGTAAGAACAGAACTTGTATATTACTGAAATGTAGCTTCAATATACTCTTACTTTCTAATTTTATCAACCTCGACATTGTAGTGGCTAGATTGCAGATTGCCATGATATCTCCTGGTTGGCAGAGCCATATCTTGACCACGACTATGTTATCTCTCTCTTGGTGACAACCTGGATCTAAACTGGCCTTATTGTCGACTGCAATATTTACGTATAGGCCAGTACCGATTGCATGTGCAAATGACATTCCTATAGCCATCTCAGTAAAGGATTGATTGATCAACTCGTTTTGCCGATCGCTATGGATTGGGAGTAAACGCTCATAAAACTGATCTTCTCCAGGAAATATTAAGCTATAGAAGCCGGCTATACGTTTCGGTTTCAAGACTTATCCCCATCTACGGGTGGTTCTCTGGTCGACGCCCTAAGACAATGCAGTCAACTGCAGCAAACTAAACAAAGTTCAGAGGATGACATGGAGAAGCTCTCTCCTGGCTAAAGAAAAACGATATAAAACGATGAAAAGGATATCCGCATCTTTCAGACAGTCTGGCCGCTATCAGATCCCCGGGCTAATCCTCGCTTAATTCTAAAATCGTACTTGACTTGACTTGATCATTTCTTGCGGAGATGGCAGAGCAGTTTAACATTCACCTATGCATGGAGCACGGGGATAGAGATATTTCAGGGAACTGCAGAGCTGACGAACTCTCTAAAATTGGAACCACTCTACCAATCCTACCTGAAAAAGGTATCGTCGGTATACCAAACGCTACACGCAATCTTATCTATTAACATAATCTAACCTTCATGAAGTGGGAATCTCCCTATAGTTAGGTAAACCATTTCGAACAGAAACCTTTTAGTTTCTAAGAATGGATACTGCTGTCTTCTTTTTTGGATTCGTCTGACAGGATTTTTAGGGGTCTAAGATGTATGTTTCGTTATATTCTCGGCAATGAAAGCGGAGCTATCGGGCTGGGTTTCTGAGTTATCCTATAGCTCCGAAGATATTTTTCAATCGCTAACAGCAACCTTTTCCAAATTACTAAACAATGTGCTAGTGAGTGATTAAAAGATTATGCTCACATCCATACTTTGGGTCCTTGCTACAAATTTGTGTATAATATAATAGCAACGTCGCTTCCAATTTATATTGCTCGATCTCCGTGATAAGAGAGATTGAAATATCCGTCTCTTTGTCGTAACCCATGGAAGTTTGAATGTCTAACCTTATTCTTCCCTTCATTCATTACTTCCGTCGTCTTTAATGGTAGAGCGTCGGTGACTTCTGCCCAGATTTTATAGAGAGTGGAATACATAACCATTCGCTTTTTTCTTTTTTTTTGCGTGGGAAGGCATAGGCACCAATGGTCCGACATCCATTGGTAGTGTCAGATTCTTACTGAATAAAACCACCTCCCGGGGAATCTTTCCGTTTATTTGCCCGCGGAACTACCCCTGAGTATTACTTCGCGAAGGACGGATTTGAGCTTTTTGCTTCGTCACGGGGTGCTTAGCGAATTTCCTTAGATCGCACATTATTCGTACTGTATTCTATGGTTCACAGCAGCCCAAAGATCTTCAGATTTCAACATATATTGAACTATGTTTTCCGGTGTTGGCCGTTCACCAAATTCTTCACACAATACAGCTCTTTCGTTTCCATACCGCGCACATTCGAAGAAAACGTGCTTCACGTCTCTACCGCGTTTACGCAGCGAGGACAGGACGGACTCGAATCACGATTTCGCTTGAATAGATATTCCCGCAAACAACCGTGACCCGTCAAGAACTGTGTAAGATAGTAATTCAGTTCGCCGTGTTTTCGTTTTAGCCAACTTGCAATCCTTGGGATTAGTCGGTTCGTCCATCTCCCTTTTTGGGACTCGTTCCATTGTTGTTGCCACACTTCTACACTGCGGCCTCTTTCGAATTTCTACGATTGATTTATGGATGGCCCGATTTGCACGCGATTTTTATAAAGTCGTCTAGCTTCTAAAGCTAGGATATCGACTGGTACCATAGAGGATAGTACCAATATCGCGTCGTGAGATATTGTTCGAAATGCACTGCTAACTCGCAGTGCACGTAATCTGTACACACATTTGAATCCCTTCATGTGTGTCTTTTTATTCATGACGTCAGACCATATTCGTGCCCCGTACAGCTGTATGGAGGTTACAACTCTCGCAAGCATTAATCGTTTGCCTTGTTTCGGGCCGCCGATGATCGACATGAGCCTCGAAAGAACGCCTATCCCTTTCGACGGTTTCTTGCAAGCGTATGCGAGGTGATGCTTGAAATTAAGCCGGGCATTAATCATCATTCCCATGTATTTTATAAATGGTCTGGAAATAATTGTGTGCTCTCCGACTTTTATAGTTATCGTCTCTAGCACCCTTCTACTCGTAATGAGAACGAATTCCGTTTTATGTTCCGCGATGTCTAAACTCATATCGCGTAGCCACTTTTTTATCAGTGCTATTGCTTCGTTGCAATACAACTCGATTTCTTCAAGTCGTTTTGCTACGACTACAACAGCAATATCGTACGCGAAACCTATAATGGCGGCTTCCCTTGGGACTGGGAGTCGTAGAATGTCGTCATACATCACATTCCACAGTGAGGGACCTAACACCGATCCTTGGGGCACGCCCCCTGTAATTTTATGTAATATCGTCCAGTCGTCGGAGTCGAGGAGCAACCTATCGGTAAAGCAGCTCCTGATCAATCTTAATATGTACTTCGGCACATTTAATCTTTCGAGGCATTGTAAAATACATGACCAGTTTGCCGAGTTAAAAGCATTTTTCACGTCAAGTGTAACCACGGCGCAGTACTTTTTACTGCCTCCTTTCTATCGTCTACCTTCTATGGCCGATTGGGCTTTGTCTATTACGACTTTAATCGCGTCGATTGTGGATCGGCTCTTTCTAAAGCCGTACTGATATTCTGCATTGGCCTCAATGATAGGCTGTAGTCTGTTGCATATAATTCGCTCTAATATTTTACCGTGTCGAGCATACAGATCGGCCGATAAGATGAGGGCTCTGCCGGTGGTTTATTTCCTTTTGGTAATAATACCAACATGCTAACGAATACGTCTAGGCGGGCCTTCATTGCTATTTTTAAAGCCCTATTTGGTATGCCGTCTGGACCGATCTTCTACCTTCTCGATTGCAGCGGTGAGTTGATCGGTTATTAAGGCAGGAATGTGTTCACGTAGTTCTCCGATCTCACTTAGTAGAACTCCGTCATGTTGAGAGGGGAACAGAGTTTCTACCATTCTGCTGTTGGTGCCAGTCTCTGAGGCGTTTTGGGCTTCACGGTTATGATTTTGTACGCTTTACCCCATACGTTTTCGTTCAATTGCGTACAAAGATCCTCAATATCAAATATCTATCCGTATCGCGTCCAGACCGTTGGTATTTTCTTCGTGCCTGAAGACAGTCTGATCGAAATTCCTTAATGTCGTCGTTCCACCAATACGTTGGACGCCAACGGTTTAGTGTCCATAGAGAACGCTTCGAGTAGAATGGTTTTATTCGTAAGCACGCCTCCCGATTCTACTGCCCATGCGTTAAAACACCGGCTATAATAGTTGGCGTATGATCCTTGGCATCAAGAACTTTGTTTTCGACGACTCATAAATTGCAGCTAACTTTTGGATGTTCTGTCTAAGGTTGCATCCAATCTGGTCTTTAAGTAGCTAAGACCCAGAAATATTCAACCGTTTCTAGTACCTTTCGAGTTCTATGAGTTGTTCTTTATTTGGTACGTAGTTTGAATTTGTCTATAGTTTGGCTAGAATCCCTTCAGAGTTATCGGGCTTCCAAAAAGCCGGATATTCATGAAATGAACCGTTCGGGATTCTTAGTTCCATTGGTCATCAGAGAGTCTCCATTTTGGACTAGCAATTTCGATTTTTGGAATTTGCAAATTCTCGTTCGTTTTTGGTCTCTTGGCATGTCTTCCTAAACTGGATAGTGTGATGTCGTAATGTCGTCATCTTTTCTATCAGCACGAAACCTATTTAAGCTTGAATGGATTATTGGGGCAACATGCCTCTCAGCAGCCACATCCACAATAGAAGGCTTCTTCTTCATCGTTCCCCTTAGCACTGTAACTTTAACATCACACTCATTTGTCGCTTAGCTGCTCCATTTTGGCTTCCATTTTTATTAAAGGGTTTCGGTTGCGATTCATAAAACGATTAAACACGTTGCGTTTGCAACACAAGATGCTCTTGTGTCCTGTTCACTTCCACCGAAACTCATTTACAAATATCGGGGTCAGCAAGAACTGTTCGGCTGACTCTCTCTTTCCGTTTCGTGTTCGCCGTTGCAATTGCGTTCTTAAAGCCATTCTAATGAGATTGGCGAGTTTTGGTAAGTCCCCACCCGCCTTATCTCCGAAAAGATGCAAGCAGTAGACCTGCACACTCCTCAGATTTGGTTCGCTCTTACCTAGTTTTTTTCGTTAAGGTAATACTTCAGGGTCGTTCTCCTCGTTTGAACTGCTCGAGGTTGGTCGCTCGAAGTGCGAGAAGACCGTTAGAACGTTGTGTAGACGTCTAATAATTAAAGTTTGCAAATTTCTTGTGACAGTGTTACCACGGTTTCTTTGTTGGAAACAGTCTTAGGTTATATTAAGTCTTGAAAACATCTCCTTTCCATAATTAAAGCCATCGCAGCTTCTGCTTTGTTGATCTGGATATCTAACGTCTAGATCTGTCCCACCGTCTTCCGAGGCCATACTTCCAATATGAAGGCAGTTGGTCGGTCATGTTGATTCGTGCGTTTGAGACAGAAATTTTGTAGTTCCTTGGTTTTCGCTGTTCCTCATTCGAAGCCTAAGGTCGTTGCAATCCGGTTTTTGAGAACTTCAATCGGTGCCTAGGTATCTGATGAAGGACGCGTCCTCTATGTCTTTTACTGGCGACGGTGTCCTGCCTCGGATGAAGAAAATATTGTTCACTTGTTGCTGATTGTGTTGACCTCTAAGGTCCCATATTTCCACAAGCAAATATCGTCTCTCATCATATCGCTTAATGAGAAATGAAATTAAAGAGAAAACCATTTAACAAAAAAGCCGTTACGCCTCGTGTAATCTTCAGATACTTTGCCGCACTCGTTAATTTCTTATCTTGAACCCAAACAATTCACCCGAGGTGATAAAAGAATCATTTGCTTCCCGCCCCCTATTCTTTAACACATTGCCTACAACGTTTCCATGATGAACTGTCATACAAGAAAATTACTCAAACAGAAAGGCAAATGCAGAGGACTAACCCGGGCTACACAAAGATTCGATTGAATTCTTTAGATTCAACGTCAAAGACTTCAACCATAATTGGAACACTTGATTCAAACCGAGAAGAGGTTCCTTTTCCCTCTCAACGACGACGTCCTTCAGCTGGATACCGCATGTCAATTATTGCAAAAACCAGTCAGCACTAAAAAACAACAAAAAGAAAAGAAAGGGAATCTTAAAGAATACCTCACCTCTTCGGTGAATTCCACTTCAGCAATCTTAAGGACTTTTCTTTTCCTCAGACTGATACCGAAACTGACACAATGGACGTTTCAGTATTTGACCAACCAGTGCAACAAACTTGCAAAAAAAGAAAACAAAAAGCAGAACCCGCTTGGATGCATTGAAATGTATTTGTTCTCCTTTCAGGTGGTGGGAAAAGTACACACTGACAAAGTAATGAAATAAAGAAAATCCTTGACAAAGAAGTTTCAGATTCTTTCAATCTATTTGAATGGACTTGCCAGCAGGTCATCAGTATTATACGAGTACATCAGATGAAGTCCGTATTGATTTGGCACTGTAATTTGAGTGTCAAATTTGCACATGACCAAAATCTTATTCGATTGTAATTGGCTTCGATGGGATTTAGATGAGGATCAAGGATCCAATAAAAGGATTTTAAAACTTTCGGATCGCGAAATTAAGTCACGCACGTGCTTGGATTCTGAAGGAGCTCCACTTCTTCACCAGCTGACCGTAAAATTGTGATTTGGTCACAGCGGTTGGTCGTTGTATCCTTTTTTGCTTTACAAAAAAAAAAAAAAAAACTGTTGCGTCATTGTCCTTTCGTCCTACTAAACAGAAACCCTTGCAACTACAAAGTATGAATGAACGAAAAGGATTTTCGCTCTCAACCTTTTCATTGACAAGATTTTTTTTGTTGCATTCATTGGCAAAAGGATAATTTTTTTTTTAAGGGTAAAACTCATATTTCCTATTGTCGAAGAAATATCCTTTTTCGTCCTTTTAATTATGACTCGCCATAGGTGATTAAAATTCCTTCAAAGACTCGGTTTAACTATGTAAATTGTATTTGCTCAACAACAATCAGATTCACTGTTTGAAAGTCCGTTTCGACAATCACAAAACTCAAAATCAAAGTGCTTCTCTACTCCTTCTCTTCGAGTGTTTTTAAGCAATCAATGAGGTCCTTTATGGCGGCTTCTACTGAGGTAGTTAAAGATAACAGAAAACATAACCTTTTAGCTACTCTTTGGTCAATGGCTCTTCTATTGATCTTTGACACTTTGTTCGCTCCGATTTTGGATATTCCAGAAATTGATCGTCCTGTTGTGCAAGGATCTCTAATCATAAAAAGGTACATCAAATATTTGTTTCCAAAATTGTTGGGTACTTACTACAGAGTACCATATCATTGCAATGTTGAACATGGACAACAGTAGTTTGTTCAAGAAAGAAAATATGCCACAAGGTTAAATTTTAGGGCCTATTCTTCTTATGGATTGGATGTTTTTGAATGCAAACGCTGCCTTTGAAACTCAGCCTAAACGCAGAACAAGATAAAATACGGAGGAACCTCAATGGAATGACGGTATCGAAGACTTCTTTCAGTTCGAATTGAGGTACGAAAAAAATGTTCAAAGCCGACTTATGATGAAGCCCAGTGTTCGTAACATCTGTTTAAAGAAGTATGAGCAAGACCAAAATCTACACCAAACACTGATTTTTTTTGGATGCATTTACCATGGGTAGGTCTCATGTGGACTACATGACAATTTGTCCAAAAATGGGCTTCGCCGCTGAAGATGATTTCTCGTCCGAAATCGTAGCCCACTTCCAGCAGCTCCAGGCCTAGCCAGTGCGCATGCTCGACGTTGTCTATGATCACTTGACTTTAGTACATTTGAACAGGTGCAGGCCTTAGTCCCGGCGACTTATTCACGAAATTGGGGTCTGCAAAGTTTTTGAGACCGGCAGGGAAATGACTGCATAGGATTGTCCGACACTGCAGACGTCACGTTTTGACGACATGCGGCTGTTGTTTGATTGTTAACTGAATTTTTGTCCTCATACTCGATCAACTGAGCTCGTTTATTCATCGGGTATGAAGCAATGCTAATTATACCTCAGTGTTGTCTGCATATAGAGCAAGCCAGGGTGGCAGTGATCCCGACATGGGTAGAATTTTGCAAAATGACCACGAGTTACAGTCCTATAAGACAAAACTGTCCACGAAAATAAGATCATGACTTGTGTCGGAAATTTGCGGGATGAACTCCTCTTGAGCGGCTTGAAGTAGGCGCTTTTTTTTTATCCCGATTCGCCGGTATAAATAATAACCAATGCGTACGTCCACGTCTGTAAATATAGGTCAGTAAGTGCTCTACTGCCCTATTTGGAGAGGCCAAGAACTACAAAAACTAGATAGCAATCTTTAACGAGATTATTTCGCTGTGTGACCACATATAAGAAATCGTATCTCCATATCCTCATATGTGTTATAAAGAGCGTTACAAAGCCGAATCCACTTTCATTAGACAAATTGAAGATCCATGTGGTGGTGTTTTTCCAAGGTGGCAAACGAACTGGAATGGTTTGGTGGAAAACAGCATTTGTCCAGTCTGTCCCTCAATAGGGCGAATATTCTTTCTCTGAATACAGATCCATCGCATTTACACTTCTACCATTCAGGCTCATGGAAGCGCTGATAAATCGTCAACTCATGAATTATCTTGAAACATTTTTCTATGACCAGCAGTGCGATTTTCATATCATCAGGTTCACAGGTTATTGAATGACAAAGTGGAACCAATCCCTACACCAATGAAGCGAAGGCAAGATATTTGCACTCGGTATTTCTAATTCATTTAAAAAAGCTTATGACAGGCTCTTTTCTCGAAAGTGGATTAGAAATTGTCTTTCGGAATGTTAAATTCAAGTTGTTATGGGCAGATTTAAGTCTGTACCCACAAAATATGAAAAAATGTTGGTGTGCCCCAGGGCTCCGTTCTGTCTCCGACACTCTTTACAATTTACAACAGTGATCTCTTGCCTGCTATTCTATTCTTATCCGATATATTTCCATTTTCGGTGCACAGGTGTCAATGACAACCTACGAATACCGCACAAATGTTACAAAATGTCTAGGTGATGTATGAGGTACATCATCTTGATCTTCTAATCTGACCCTAATTATGAGGCATTTATACCCCCAAAATTGCCCACACTTGGCCAAATGCTCCTACGATCTCCCTGCACTTGTTATATTGGTTTAAAACTCTGCGAAAGAACTCATAGGTGATGCTAATTTTGCACAGTCATGTTACACCCTGATGCACCGACGTAGTGTCTCCTGCCTTGCCTTGTTGACAATAAGGGAAAATACGAGTACTCCCCATTTTTCTTTATTCTTGTTTTTCCCGCTGACCGGTGGCTTCCCGAAAGGTAGATGTTCGGCTTGGACTTGCTTTGGTAGTTGTTTTCGGTTAGTTGTATGTAACACTGCATTCTTAGAATTCCGTAACACATAAATGCAAACATTAGGCTATTTTATTGATTTCCGGGAGTTCTGCAACTTAAGAGCATTCGAGAGGAAATACCGGCCCCCATACATGTTAGTAAGCCGGTTTCTTCCCAAACTAGTAGGGTTTATCCCGTTTTCGAACCATGCGAGAATACTACGAGTTCTGTTGGTGCGACCCATCAGTCGCACCCATTCACCTAGTTTTTATAGTTTTGTATTGTTGAAATGGATTTAAATTAGGCATTTAAGAGACCGGTTCTTGGGAACTTATTTGCTTGACTGGTGCTACATTTCACGATAGACTTGGACCCTTATCAATAAATGTCTCTAGTTAGAGACTGGCTAAAAAGCCAGTTTGTTTTTTTCTATATCAGACTAGAGATCACGTCAAAGTCAATTACTATTGTAACAAGACAATGATCAGTGATTACCACTTTGATCAAAAAATTATAACCACCGTGTGGCGCTCCCATTGTTCCGATTTGAGTTCGGTACATCTGTTGTTGATATCTCCTCTAAATCTTAGCGTCATAGCTTGACATTTGCAAATTTATGTAGCCCAGAGAACATCTATTTGTTTGTGTGTGGGCGATTTTTTACAATTTTAATTCAGTTTAAATTTGCAACAACGAATTTGTATTAAATTTTGTGTAAAAAACTGATTTAATGGTGCGCGAACGTTGGAAATGTTGGAAAAGGCAAGTGAATGGCCTACACAACGGTGTAGTGTATCATGAATTTTTGCCAGAATGCCAGACAGTAAACAAAGAATATTGTTTGGGCGTTATGAGACGTTTGCGTGAAGGAATCCGCCGAAAGAGACCAGAATTGTGGGCAGAAAACTCGTGGATTTTGCATCATGATAACGCACCGTCGCACAGTGCCATCATTATTCGTAATTTTTTGACGAAACAAATACCATCCAACAGCAACCGAATTCACCTGATTTGGCTCCCTGTGACTTCTTTCTGTTCAATCGAATTAAAAAACCACTACGGGGGAACGCGTTTCAGCAGCCGAGAGGAAGTAATGGAAAAATCGCAGGAAGCACTGATGGACATACCGAAAACCGAATATAAAAAATGTTTCGAGGATTGGATCAAGCGCTGGCATAAGTGTGTTGCAGTCGATGGGGATTACTTTGAAGGGGACAATATAGATGTAGATGAATAAACTTGTATTTTTAATTTTCTGAATAACTTTTGATCAAGGTGATATTTCGAACATGGACGTTTTGATCCGGACGATATTGCCTTAGCACCAGTATGGTGTTACGTGTCCATTTGCCAAGAAAAGCATTGACTCTGAGCAATCGATTCATTGACAACTTTATGTCATGAAATAGAACAATTAATTGGCCACCGAGATCATGTGATTTGAAGTTACTTGACTATATCTTATGAATCATTGTAAGCCGCAAACTATTCCACAATATTCTGCGAGTTATTTGTGACATAGAGTCCTAGATACTTGAAGGAATACGTTAAAATTGGAGTAACATACAAAGAACAGCTGAGGAGCCCACATACCTTAAGTCGAGATACAAATTTAATGTCTTGAACCATTCTTTATAAACTCATTTCCTGCACTTTTTCCCACAAAGGCATTTACATTCACTTGAAGCCCGATCCATTCACTAAAGCAGAGTAGATTCATTGGGCTATTTGAGTTTTAAAATTTAAATTAAAGTGATAGCCATTGCCGGGGAGGATATCTAAACCTCTCAACCAAAGAGTTAAAGGAAATAATTATCCATATAAGAGGATGCAATATTGCGATATTTATCGTTGCACCACACTATACTCGCATACTACTAAATGAAAATTATGCCAGTTTTCAGGGTTCTACTTTAAACTCAGGCGAATCAGTAGTCTCATAGGGTCAAGAAATTTTAAATCAATTTTAGAACCCTCAAAACTGAAAAAAATCTGTACGTCGTCCTTGGAGACTAAGATTCACATAGAGCAGCAGCTCTTTATTGCGTTGCTTTAGATAGATGTCATTCACTAAAAAATTCCAGTTATACCCCCCTGAAACGATTTGAATGGTTAAAGTTTGAAACTCCTTGACAATTTCTTGGTAAGTGGGTCAACTCAATTAACACCGTTTTCATTCATATGTCAATGTCAGCTCACTGTTGGTTACAACCAAAACTCATAACCCAAATATAACCTTTTTAATCAGTAACGATCTCCATTCCCCATTATGTCATACACACATATACCAGTACCAGTATTTGAATGTCATAAAAATCTGATTTTACTGATCCTCAGGCAGTTTCTTGAGGTCTTTCCCAACAGATAGCGTCTTTGACTAAACAAAAGACAAATAAATGTCCAGCTTGGATAGGCATCTCCAATATTTATCGCTCCTATAAGTAGTCACCCGAGAATACAGGTTACTTACTACTTTAAACTTTGGTTACAATGATATCACTTGGAAAGATCCCATCCGTATCGGTCGGATTTGAAATTCTGGAACGCAAAATCCATTTTATCAACTTAGCCCTATTGGTAGCGGTGATACTTTTTTTTATTTATTTTTTTTTTGGTTTCTGCAAAGAGCCGGCAACAGCCGAAAACCGATGACGGTTGGTAGTGGCGGCTGAAGATCAAATCACTACCTAACAACATATTCTTCTCGTCCAAACGTCCGCCGTCGCAATACCGAAACCAATAAAAGCGGACGAGAAATTTAATCAACAGTCAACCGGCACCCGATACATACTCGTAACAACAACATAAACAAGAGGTTAAAAATAAGAATAAAAATCCACAAACTGACAGACACCGAAAAACTTGTTTATATGTACGATACGAGCATGTACTCGCACCTCTTTCCCTTCTGAGTCGGGTCGAGTTCCTCGAGCAACCGTTGTTGGAATTTTGGCGCGAAAATTTTAAACGAAATCTTTTGGAGAATATTTATTGGAAAATGTGAAAGATATTTTTGGACTCCCAATACAAACCTAAACACACATAGATACGACTGCGGATGCAGATAATCTAAAAGAAGAGAGAAAAAATCCTTTTACGTGATGTTATGCATGCAGGAATGATGGTTTGTCCATTCGAATAGACTTGGATGAGAATGAAAATACTAACAACGCTAGTCAAAGACCAGAAAGGGACTCTTTCCTGATTAACTCTTGATAATCAATGTACTCATGAAATTCATTTGGGGACGACTTCCTCCCTCACGATCGACGCGACGGACAATGACCTCCCCGATAGTTGGTCGCACTGGTAATCCATTTCGCAGATACATATGTCAACCCTTTTCAAATTTGATTTCCAGGTAAGCCAAGTAGGTAATCCGGTACCGAAAAGATACCCCAATCTCTGCCTGGGTGGCACTACCAGCAACGGTCAAATAATACGTAAGAGTATCTGGTGCTGACCATGCGGAATATTAATGGTGTAACGAATGCAAAGTGATCGTTGACTAACTAAGCTGGAAGATTGACGTTTTTTTTCTTCTTTTTTGTTTTTAGTTTTTGTCAAATCGGGATGTTACTTTTGGAGAATAAAAAGGGCGTTAAGTACTCGTAGTATAATAAGCAAATCTTTTACCACCAAACCATTTCTTTTAGATTTGGAAAAGGAAAATTATCTATGGGAGTTAGATCTGGCGAATAGGGTGCGTGAGGACGCAATTCGAACTTGATCTCATTGATTTTAGCCATCGCAATGACGGACATGTAGATTGGTGCGTTGTCCTGATGAAACAAAACTTTCTTTTTCGACAGAATATTTACTTCTGTTTGTCCTACCTTTTTCAAGATAATCAATAAAACTATCCCATGCGAATCCCGCAAAATCAACGCCATGACCTTGCCAGCTGACTGAATCGTTTTCGCCATCTTTGAAGCCGGTTCTCCCATTTTATTCCACTGTTTTGACTGTTCCTTCGTCTCAGGTGGGGAACAGTGAACCAATGTTTCATCGACGCAAAAATTGGGTCTTATTCCAACGAAACATTGCCAAACACTCGGCGGAAACATCCTCACGACGCTGTTTGCGATCCATTGTGAGCAAATGCGGCACCCATCCTACGCACAGCTTTGCCATGTGCAAATTGTCAGTCAATATAAGATGCACAACACTTTTTGAAATGTCTGCCATGTGTGAAATCTCGCGCACTTTCAGTCGACGGTCATCCACGATTTTGTTGATTTTCTTAACATTTTCTGGGGTTGGTTGACTACTGTTGTGTGCGTTTTGGCAACTCGTACGACCTCGCTCAAACTTAGCTACCCATTATTTCATTGTTGTAAACGAAACAGCTGCCTCCTAGAGTAGATTCCAGCTCGACTTTTAAAAACTTTCCGCATTTGTTAGTCAGGTCGGGTACCTTTGCGACTACCTTCATAGCTTAAAAGAATCTGCCAACCGTCAAAGACAAAAGAAAATGAACTCTTTCTAGCAACAACTTCTAAATCGTACATATAAACAGGGCAAGTTAGGGAGAAGAAATCCTCGAACCAGAGTCTGTATAAAGATAAGGACGGAGTCAAATATGCCGGAATAGGTTGACTACACTGGCCCGGCCATAGCAATCGTATGGACGAATATTGTCGAACAAAGAGAATCTTTCAGTGGCATTGGCAGATTTTAAGATAACAATACAATTGCTAAGAAGACTAGGAAACTGGGGTTGTTAATCGCCTTAGTCTAGGTAATAGAAAACAGACTATAAGGATGGAAAGTAGTCTTTGGAAGAACACTCTTTGGCCCAGGGGTAAGTAGCACTTGAGCTAGAAGAAGAAGATTTTGATTATGATACTTGATTCATCAGTATCCTTAGAAGCATATCCCCGATCAATCTTCAAATCTAACATGTGTCGTCCATTAACAAAATACCACAATAATTCGAAGATGAAGTCACCAAAGATTTCTTATCAATTTATAATGTGTAATCAATCATTGTCAACACGACACGTTTGCACGTACGAATATATAAGTTTCTTGCAACAAAGTAATGGTTCATTCACCCAAAAAATTCATTCATAAATGTGCTCCCCATTCATAAAGCATTGAACTCATTCCAAATCGCTGACTTACATTCCAACTATCAGACCTCATTTGGCAAATTTTCGGAAATTGTCGGCAAATGTATGCAATTCTTATCTCAAGGCCGATTTTGGCGCGCTTTTGCCCTTAATGCTCGCAGTGTACCGATCGCCTGCTGTATTTGTACGTGTCGATAACATATTAAGGGGTGTGCAGTCTGAATCAGAATCAGAAAGGAAACGAAAAAAAAAAATGCAACTTCAACTCGAACTCGCAATCCAGAAGCTCCTTATTGAGAACAAGACATAAATTTTGTCGGAAATAACTAGGCGTAGCTCGGAGAAATGATTTAATCAACTACATAGGGTGTTGAAGTAGAAATAGTGGCGGATAAACTAGTAACGAGTCAACAACAGCTCTCATATCTCTGAAAAGGGTTCCTGAATCGGTATTCACCTTTCAAGCGGCCAGAGAATGGCGATTACTCTAGAAGTTGTGCGCAAAACTAAACACGTGATCAATTTAAAATCGCAGAAACAAACCAAAAGGAAAGCCTCCTACATGGATGCATGTTGACGACAGACTAAGTCGCGTCCCTCATAACTACTCGAATCAAATGTACAATAAATTTGCCAATATCAGCCTTATAGGGCCGCGTAACCATGCGTTGTTCACATGCTCGTATAATCTGCATGACACATCTTCCAATGAAGGGATACGGCTAATTCACCGCGCAGCAAGACCTTCTCATATGGGTACCATACACATATATTTCCGATTGGAGAACGTTCGCAAGGCGCAATATGCATGTCGCTGATCTTTTTTTCTTTTCAGACCTATAAGCATTCTCATATAGCCATCTGTGGAGTTTTCAATCCTGTTATATTGAAAAATGATTCCAAACCATTTCAATTGACAGATTCAGTGGCCTCATCTTGTCTTGAAATCGTTAATACTCAGGGTCTGACTAGCTTTATCAACGACCATACACCAAGTCTCCTTGATGTTTTCGCCGTGTCTGATGCATCCTCAGTTCTACTATTTGATCAGCTCTCACTCGTAGTAATATTTTAGACTCAATATTGATTTTGACCACTCTGTCGCATTTAAGATGAACTTGAACTTTTTTTCTCTTGCGGTGTGCTTTGCTCCATGAGAACAGTATCGACATCTGCAGTTCCTATTCACTAGGTTATAGAATTTCAGAATATTGTTTCGCGAAATATTGCCACTTATTGTGATAGGTTATCCAAACAAAATTTCTATTTTTCAAACTGAATAGGTATTCCTGTCCTGAAAACAAAAACTGAAGTAATTTGCGCAAGATCAGTGTTTCTTGTGGCAAACAGACTAAAAGGTAAATAGTTGTTTTTTCTTGGAAGAAGTGCCTCAGTACCTAGAATTTGAATTCCTTCTCGGAATTAGCTTGGTAATTCTAGTGCTTATGTGCCAACTTTTGAAGTTTGAAATGTAAGATCGGGGATTGTCAATCAAATCAAATGCAATAGCTGAGACAGTATATCTTTACGTTTTATGGAATTCATTTTGCCCTTCATCGTTTCCCAATTAACTCTTATCTTCTACTTCAACCACTGATTGATTACATCGGCATTTCCCGAATGTTGGAAAAAAAAGCAAAAGTTTTACCAATCGCCAAGAAAGCTAGCCTCGTAACAGATGCGGATACCATACATTCCTATAAATTCATGTCTGTCAAAAGCCTTCGAGAACTCGCCGCATCGCGAATTTAAAAACATCTGTCGATGAACAAACAACATGCCAATCAGGTTTCAGAATTAATCAAAGCTGTTCTACTGCCATGATAAGCATTATCGATGATATAAGGCGGAAATTCGATAAGGGATTACAAACAGTATTTGTCTGGTTGATTTCTCAAAACCTTTTGATAGTGTAGACCACGATATACCTTGCCGGTGAATTTTAGAATCTTGTTGACTTCAGTATTAGGGCGACAAATCTAGTTCGCAGTTTTTGTTGTTGTAAGGTTGTAAGGAGCTATTACGGCCAGTTTTATGGTTTGTTTCAAAAGGGATTCCTCAGGGGTCACTGTTAAGAGCCCAATTCTTTAACCTTTTCTCTGCATGCCAACATTTCCAGTTCCATATAGGTCGACCCATTTATAACATTCCTATGCTTCTCCAATGCATTAACAAGGAGCCTAATAATACGAGTATAAGCAGTTGAGCCACAGCCATTGTCTCTTAAAAAAATCCGAGAAAATCACAAATAATACCTATATGTTGCGAAAAGAGATTATTTCCCCTTCTTACCTGAAATTTGGCTCTCTGACGTCACTCAATATGGTTTATTCATTTACCAGTTTGGGATTCGTATTTTATCACGGGCTGTCTGGGTATTCCCATGTTAATTTTGTTAATCATCGTGTCTACGACAGGCTTTGCAAAATTGTGGTTAGACGCGGCTTTCATTTCCACCTCCACAAGAGAGGAGTTCGTTAAAACGCATATTTTATCGAAAGTTGCAGGTGGCCTTCAATGGTGCGATGCGGTAAATCCATGGCCTACGTAGGTTTGATTAGTTGTCGGCATTGTCAGTTTACTTGATTTTTGTCTTCAACAATACCTCAACGCCAGAATTATGAACAAAAAACCAAGTTTACTTATATTATGAACTGATACTCGCTTGTTCTAAAAATTATTGCACCCCACTCCGATTTAACTTTGCAATTTTTACTATTTCGCATTAAAGCTATTGTCAATGAAAAATAATTCACAAAAGCAATAATGTCCTACTTTGTCTTAACATAAAATACTAAATACGAAATCTTTCTCGTTTTTTTCAAAGATCTGCCGTAACAAAAAAATTTGTGCGATGGTGGACTTTTCTTGAAACGACAGTGGTATGGACCAAACAGATTGTTCATGAAAGCATTTAGAGGCTCACACAGTCAGAAAAAATCTTTCAGTGCATGTTTAGGAAAATTTATCACCTTTATCTAAACAAAAACAAAAAGAAACACTGTGGCGCAGGCAGCTCGGTATGGGCCATGGCCTAGCTTCTTGACACTCATTTGTGTTGCTCATATTGTCATTTTTTTCACATCTAAGCGGGGCCTACGGTTTATTACCGAACGGCACTCCTTAGAAGCTTTTTCGTAGGCAAAGCCATACTCGGCGGAGTTTGCCACCATTTAAATACCCAGCCATTATCCATGAATGGCACTTGCATCGTTGAAACCGAAAAACTTTCCATTCTCGGTATGTGTGTCAATGACAACTTACGGTGGAATGACCACATAAATGTCTAGGTTTCCTTAAGCGATGTAAGAAATATTTCACCCCCTTTGATCTGGCTTTAATATATAAGGCTTTCATTCGCCCAAAATTGGAGTACAATGCTCACATCTGGTCAGGTGCCCCCAAGACATCTTTGCGCCTACTAGATAGGTTTCAAAACCGTGCGATAAAACTAATAGGTTATGCTCATATTACACTGTCGATTGACACCATTGACCACCGACGTAATGTCTCCTATCTCAGCGATATTTTCACCAATAGTGCTCCTCAGAAATTGCCAGTAGTATTTTGCCCCTTCAAACATCCAGCCGTAACACCCTTCTCGCTATGAATGCTCATCAGTACACCCCCAAGCCTACTTTCGGACGTACCGTATCGTCATTTGAAGCCGGCGCTTTAAAACCAGTCACATAGAAGTAGCTCCTCTGATGGTCTCTTTGACAACATTCCCACTGGTGTTTAACGGCCAGTGTATGATTGCTAAACTTTTAAGACAGCTTTAAGAAAGCTTTTAACTCTAATACGAGTATACGCTTTCGTACCATGACTACAAGAAAGTAAGTATCGAGTCGATTTTTACTCCACGGAAAGTTCGGACACCGTCGATTCGTCATCGATCACAATGCGATCAATCTGGTTTGCGGTTGATTGATAAAAGGACATCCTCGTTACAAACTCCAAAATCTTAAATCTATTGGTGGATGGGCTTCTATGCATGCCCCACTCAAAGACGGGTTCTTTACTCAGCCTTGCGTTAAGATCTTCTTAAACAATCTAGATGTTCCTTTTTCCGACAAGTCCCTGCGATAGGGGATCGTATTAGCTAGATGACAGTTTGCAAGTTGAGTTTCCGGCTTTCTGTTTACGTAGCTAACGTCCAAAGAACAAATGCTGCTCTTTATTCAACCGCAACACCTCTCAATCTATTTTAGTGAAAAACAGCAAAGATACAGGTGTGTGCTAATCCTTTAAGGATAACTTCTCTCTGGATTCTCGGCTATAGGAACATAGAAGTTTACAAACTATCACGACGTGGCTCCAATATAGTGAAGTATTGGGGTAGTGTCTATCATTACCTGGGGTTCATAAAAAGAGGCAATTTGATAAGTGTTGCCTTTAGGTGAATAGACCGACGACGGTGAATAGACCGACTCATCGTACAGAACCTCATATAGACTGATTGTCTTAATTCAAAAAAATTGACAAATGGGTACGCACGCAGTCAAACTTGGAATTACACATACGAGTATTTCTTACTGCCGAAGTCATTGCCCAAAACTGTTATCTGATCCCTTCTTGGGCTTCTCAGCTATGAGATTGGGAGGGCATCATTCCCATTAACCATAGTTAGGTTTTCATGACAACTGGAACCAAATGAAGATCGTTTGGATTCGCACTTTACTTAGATAGCCATTAGGATCGAAGTATCCAGGAAACGTTCCTCTTTCCCTCTATCCCTAAAGCTTCTGAAGATTTCAATGTAAAAAATATTCAATCACAGCGCGTACCCTGTTATTACGCTTATAGGTTTGGCGGTACGTCTTCTCCTCATGTATATTAACTTTCCTGATCCTATAGGTATATAGGTTCGAGTTTGGGTCTTATTAGGTTTGTGTGACATTGTCAAGCTTCTCACTCTTGTTTCTAGGGATCTGATCCTAGCCAGTTCATTAGTAACGCGATTGCCTGTGGTGGCGTGATTTTGTGCAGCTTAGCTTGAGTGATGCCCGGCAATCTCTAATCACTTTGATTGCATGCATATAGTAGGATATAGGGATAGGGAGATTAAGAAAAAATGGCTTCTTTGGGTGTTAGATCAGTTTCAGCCTTATAGAACCTCGAATTGGACGTCGAATTTGGCCAAAAAACAATTTTTCCTGACGAGGCTCATTTTCACCTCGGCCGTTATATTAACAAACAAAATTGTAATATCTGGGCTGCGAAAGAGGATGGTGCATCTGCAGAAGATGGTAGTTTGTTACGGATTTGGGAGAATTTTCATTCGAAAATGCTGCTTGGAAAAGCCATTTCATTGAACGGTGAGCACTTGTTTCCCGCCATGATAACCGGATTTTGAAATAAAAGATATAGACTTAAAGGATCTTTGGTTTCAGCAAGATGACGCTCCATCTTACATAGCACATCAAGCAATCGATCTCTTGCGCGCTTAGTTCGGTAATCAAGTTATTACCCATCTTGGTGATGTCAATTGCCATCCTCGAATTCGAATACAAACGATTCGAACCTTCAAAACGAATATTGTGGGATAGAACCAGAGACAGTCATCAAGTTCATGGAAAATTGGGTTGATTTTGCGCTATTTGCAGTAGACAGCCGGATTAGCCACACTTATGAAATAAGGTTCTATAACTATGGTAGCTCCTTTTAATGACGCCATAACATATCGAAAATAATCAATTGTTGTTCCTTTTACAATTTCGAAAAGAGAAGATGTTTATTCCGGGTTTCCTACGAAAGTTGCCATTCTTCGTCCTGTAACAGGCTGTTTCTAAATGTCAGCTTTTGTAGGTGTGGATAGTTCTAGAAAGTTTGTATATCTCAATTCTCAATTGCTCAACATGCTTAATTTATTTAGCCAACAATTAACATAAAACAAATAAAACTTTGTAAATCTTGTCAGCAATTTCAATTTGTATCATTACCGTTGGCCACTTTATTTTCCCCGAATAACAACAACAGAAGGACTACGACGAGAAGTGCCTCTATTAGTCCTTATGGTTCTCGTGTTCGTATATCGCAAGTTCCTGATGGTAATCTTTTTGACTTTTGCAGCTGGAGTGCAGTTTGGGATTAATACTGCCGTAGTATCGTCCAGGCAATCTCCATTGGCATCAACACAATCTGTCAAAACAGTGGGACACTGAGCACTGCCATTTCCCCATAACGTCGTGAAAGCGATCAAAGCTAGAAGACACACAAACAACTTCATTTTGTCTTGTTTTCCACTCTCTAAATCTTTTCACAAGAAGATACAGATTTTTACTGATACCTTCGTCAAATGGTTTTCGCCTTTTTATAGTAAAAATATCTTCTTAAGGCAGCGGCAAATTAGGCCATAAGTTTAAACAGTTGCAATCCACAATGAAAATAAATATTTTGCAAATTTTAAAAACTATTTTTGCAAAATAAACAATCTGATCGATGGTGTGAACACCTTTTTTGCGTTCAATTAAATAAATTCTTAGTAAATATAGGCAGATCAACAGAATGTTTTTATGCTGCTTGCTCGTACAATCAACGAAAATCCATCTGGCATAGATGGCCTCAAAAGCTTTTATAAGATGATTGCTACTTAAATTTTAATATAGTGCGACACCGGTGTAGATACGTCAAATCTGACCTCAGCAATACAAAGTTTGACGTTTTTAATAGTACACGTGCTCAGAACGGTTTGTCATACGAGTGCTACATGCGTTATTAACAGAGACTTGAAAAATTCACCTCAGCCAATACATTGGAGATGAATGGTTGCTGGGCGGGAACTGACATTGTAACATCGTCATATGATTTACCGTGAAATTGACGCATGTTTGGGGATTGGTTCCGGCTCGTATGCATAGATCGGTGTGGGTTTTCAAGACGAGTCAAGTTCAAGTAGTTCGCACTCGGAACACGTCGAAGAAAATGGTCGTTTGTGTCTTTAAAATAACCGGACATGTCGTCAGAAGTCTTTGCAGATATAAGGAAAATCAACTGCCAAACCCGGATCATTTAAGCTTTCTCGTTTCGGCTCTGCCATTCATTCCTGACTTAGTACCCAATGACCTCTTTTTATTCCCACACTCGAAAAATTGATCAAGTTTTTCGACGCCTGATAAGGCTATTAATCCATATTTTGGAGTTAACCTCTTTCAAATTGGAAAAAATTGCTTCGAAAATGGATTCCAACGCATGCATCTACCTAGTGATAGCAAACGCTTTGGTACACGGTTTTTAGCTAATAAAATGAAAACGAATGAATGTTTTTTTTTAAACTTTTTTCCCTATTTATTTGGTCACTCAATGACTTAACATTGTATTCGAAATGGCCCCTATTTGCCTTCCTACAACGGCGAAGTCGATCAGCCCACTTATCGATTATAGTACGAACCTCGTGCATTTGAACGTTTTCCTAGCTCCGACAAAGACTTATTTCTTCAATTTCGAGTAGTTGTGAATAGATGTCTGGCCAGCTATCCCTGAAAATTAAGTCCGGAACGTGGTATTTTAGCCATGTTTGGGTCGTTTTTACCTTGTGAGCTGGAGTAGAGTCTTGTTGAAAGGTTCACAGTTCATTTGTGAATAGTGTTTTGTACAGCGGTTTAATGACGATCTCTTAAACGCCTATTCGATACAGTTTCGATGAGGTTTTGACATCTTTCTCGCAGAAATGGTAGGTGGTTTCCTACCAAACCATGTCAGAAGCTGAGTGATGGCCACTCTCTGAACGAATTCAGGCGCATGTCGTGATAACAGATCCTGCACTCTATCGTTGTCTTTGTTGAACGTTTCTTCAACGTTGAAAATTTTCTCGTCAATAAAAAGAATTCGTCTCTGATCGTTCAGATTTTGATGCACGTCTCTGTTTCAATGGTGTTGTAAGTGGCCGGCTTATCTCTTGTATGCGCTCAATCCCAAACCACGTTTTAAGATGCGCGAATTTCTGTCCCTTGCTAGTTTGCATCTGCCGAGACATGATTTTCTGCTTGCACAGTGTGCGAACGGCCGGATATTGGACTGTCGACCATTCCACCTGTGTCCTCCTATAACTTCGCCGTACACACGATACACAATGTTTTGTGTGATTGTGCCGTCGCAAATAAAATTTGGTCCATTATTTCGGTATTCCCTGGAATATGACCATAATTCTCCTTCCTGAAGGAAAACCGTTTTTGTAGTATTTTTTCGTATACATTCAACCACTGCTGCATGCCTTTTAACGTTGCAAAAACAGCTCATTTTGGTGTACGAGTACTAAGCTAATTGATGTACAGATTTCCATCCAAAGTAGTTTTTGGTACTTGTTCAGTTCAGTTTATGGGGTAGCCAGAGAGAGGTTGGTTACTACCATGTTCTGTGTATCGCCGATTTCGTTGTCCTGAACGGTGTTTGACGGTATCCTGCCTTGTCAGAAACCAGGGCATGTTTGAAGTAAATCAAACATTGGTTCGGTTTCCAAGCTGAATGGTACTCTGAAAATAACCTGTCGGCAAAGCCGATTTAGCTTTCAAGACATCTCAAGTTCGCCGATCACGTTACATATGTGGCTTGGAAGTTAAAGGTGAAGATTTGATCCGTTGCAGATTTACTCAGCCCAAAGCAACAAGGAAAGTGGTGATGAGCGTAGTAGAAAATGACATTGTGCTTTCAATGGTTAGAATCTTGTAGACAACATATCAATACGAATCGAGGGTAGTTGCAAGACATACTTCAGACTAAAATGCAGACAAACGTTCCAAAAATAAAGAAAAATAAGCGCTTAAGTGATAAATTGTCTCGATGTCCAGCACCCACCGCGTGAATGTTAATTATCTACAGCCTGATAAAAGCTAAGCCCGACATTCACAGAGGAAGTGCTCCGTCATCCGCTTTCATCATTATTTCCACAACAAGCGTCGCAGATTATTGTATACGTATCACTAATGCCCACCACGTTTAAGTGCTTAGAAATCGTTAAGTGCCGCGCCACGACGCCAGTAAGCTGTCTGCAGCCTTTCCTCTTACAAGAGAAGAAGAACGCCGCTTATCTATAAGAGAGGTCTGGAAGTATTAGTTGGCTAACAGAAACCTGCTCATGCCATCTACTGGGTAAGAACCTGAAAAATTCTCCCCTAAGCCTTGCCTAGGAAGTTCATCGGCGATTTCATTTCCTAGGACCCATCCGATTGCTTTTTAGTGAAGTTTTACATTCTAGCTTGAGAGTCGTAACAAAGTTCAGCAGGGCTCTAGGTACATCTTTGCGAAGCTACAGACGCAAATCCTTCCCAACTCACTTTCCCGATTCTTTAAACAATTGCCATCAAGACTGCATATATCTGAACTTAAAAACAGACACAAATTTCTCCAAGCGTGAAATTTTAACATTTCCGTCCCCTAGAAATACTCTAGTGCCGCATCGTACATAAATTGGTTTTTGGGCTATCCACGAAGATCCGTCTTTATTCCTTTTCTGTCTCAGACTCTAGCCAAAACCGTTTATGAGCACAGGGAAGGTTGATTTCTCATTTTTGCAGCGGCTTCGACACTGGTGTCAGTGCATGTCTAACGAAGTCAGCGGGCTAGTTCATAGAGCCTCATGGTGCGCATGGTACCAACGCTCCTACCTCAAATTGTGCTCTTTTTTTTTAGAAAATCTACACATTTTGGCAATTTGTTTTTGTTTTTTAGAGTTTGCAAATAATTTTGTCCACAACCTAAAAAGTAAACAATAGTGCGTATTTGTTCAGCAAGTTGAAAATAAAAGTGCTGTGCGATTCATCTTTGATGACTTTAGACTTTGATTATTGTTTACTTAACTGCTGTAGAGTAAATACTTATTTTTTCAATTATAATTCAAATTGCGTCAGAAATTTTCTATAAAAACGCGAAAACAATGTAACGAGGGCATGAGTCAAAAACTGTATCTTCTTGCGAAAAGATTTAGAGAGTAAAAAACAAGACAAAATGAAATTGTTCGTGTATCTTCTAGCTTTGATCGCTTTAACGACATTATGGGGAAATGTCAGTGCTCAGTGTCCCACTGTTTTGACAGATTGTGTTGATGCCAATGGAGATTGCCTGGACGACACTACAGCGGTATTAATCCCAAACTGCACCCCAGCTGCAAAGGTCAAAAAGGTTACCATCAAGAACTTGAAATATACTAACACGAGAACCATAAGGACTTCGGGAGGCACTTCTCGTCGTAGCCCATCTGTTATTGTTATTGGGTGAAGATATCGTAGTTTAACCAATGCTACTGTATCCTTAATTATCCTTAATGTTTGTTGTTTGTCAATTTGATTAGTTTTATTGGACCAAATATATAAATTAAGCTTGCAATGGTCAGAGATCAATGTGATTTCCACATCTAAGGCAAGAAGAAACTTCTATGTGTTCTCGATTGACATCCTTATGCCTAAATGCAGTCAAAAAAGAGGCAACTACAACAGCACTTTCAGATTTGATGATAAAGGAGTCCTAACTAATAATTTATCGCAAGCAAAATCAATCGCAAAACTGGAAGGATTCCTCCAAGCTAGGAGGGTCCTCATCTTTGAGACATCTTTAGGTAGTCGATGAAACTCTTCAAGGTGGTGCCCCATCTACAAACTCAAAAGCGCGACTTTAGTGTCAGACAATTTCTTTCATACAGAAATATCAAAACTTAGTTGCAAGTGCAAATTTCTCATTAGATGCTCATAATAGTTAAGTCAGTAGCCCCGTACTTACTATAAGTACTACATGCAACTGCATATCCTATCGATATAGCAAAGAACGGCTGGCTTGTGTTTTAGGCATTACGGCACCACACATCTAGAATGAGCAGAATTTCAAATTGTCTGAGAGCTATAGCGCAGTGAGCTACTATTGAAACAAGTCACTTCCCCATTCTTATACCAAATGAGACTTCCTGATTCTTTCCCATGTTGCAAACAGGCTCTGTAATGCAATCTTGAACAGGGACGAATGGACGGTCACGGTTTTGGTGACAAAAAGACAACAATGTGAATGCTGAAAGTTGAAAATGAATTGAATGTATCTGGCTGATGTTTTTTTTTACACAACTCGCAATGAGTATTCCATTTTGCGTTCCGTATTATTTAAACTTAACCAAACAGATCTGTCCTGAACTGGATCGAAACGCGTGTCTGCAAAACGCATCCTGTTGATCAGCATTGCTACCTGCGGCATATTTGGGAGACATGCCGTCAGCCTTGGCCCCCTTATCAAGAAAAATCGCGGGACCTAGAGGGGTGAATAGATCAAAGCTGTTCCCCATTTTCTTCCAAAATCTTGCACAACCGTCCGAAAAGTCTTCTTAAAGTTGTAAAAATCCTAAAATTCTTCGAATTCTTAACAAATTTGATACAAACAAGTTCACATTCTTGGTCTTCTCCTTAGATGTGAACAAATTTAGAAACAAGTGCCTTTTTTATTTGATGTGCGTGACTTAACCTTGCTTGTCCCTTTTGTATCCTCCGCTTATAATTACTTGCATCACAGCTGTATTCCGCCAATTTTGCACATTTAGGATCATAAGCTTAAGATCAGGCAAAGTTTTGTCATGTCTTCTCGCCACTTTGTAGGATTCATGTGGTTTGGATTAACCAAAGAGAGGATGGCTAGGGATGGAACACTTTTGAAAAGGAGTGACATTTTAATAAAGCTGTCTCATACACACATCAAATTTAAATCGGGTATTAGGACTCGTATTGCTAAGGAGGAGGAATCTAAGAAAATCGACTAGATGCACTAAGCAGACGTTGGCAAATTCGTAAAAACTCCATCTGATCTCAGAACAAGACAAGACAGAATCGAACGATCTATTGACAAAATGGTTTGTAGTTCCCTGGCGGAAGAAACTTCTAGAGCGCGCCTAGACCATGGTGGAGCTGTGCAAAAATTTGAGGTCCTTTCTAGGGGCAAGTCAACCACACTGGGCACGCTCAGAAAATCTGATGACACCTTCATTGAGCCGAATGAAGGGACTTTCAGTTTCATACTCGAAATGGACTTTCAGTTTCATACTCGAAAGGGACTTTCAGTTTCATACTCGAAATTCGCTGCTTACATACTGAGATTAGAACAGATTCACCCCAATGACCGGAGCTGTATATGATGAAATTAATGCAACTTCAGACTGACTCGCCCCTGGTCCTAACACGCCATTCGTTGCTTTTTGTAAATTTATAATCCTCCTTCACCTTAAAACTTACACCAACGACTTCGCTCTCAAGGCATTTTTTTAGTTTAGTTTCGTTGATCTTGAATGGGGGCTGTCACTTGTTTTCATTGAACCAGAAAAGGAATGATCCTTAGGGAAGACTTCAGAACAAATCGAGGTTGCAAGAATGTTCTTAGATGAGAAGCTTAGAGTTGGCAAACTTGGGTCTAGGTCCTAAGAAGAAACACATGCAACGCTGATTGGATTGAATAATGATGCGGAGGCGAAGAATTTGAATCTATGGCGACAGCCAAGATGACCTTGTTCAAAACCTTACTGGAGACCCTCATCAAGTAAGTTCAAGAGGACATGGCTGTTTTTTGTTTTGTTTTTTTTTTCGTTATTTTTTTTTTAAAGTTGTTGGAAGACTGAATTCACTGAGTCATGGTACTAGGGAACAATAGGACCAGAGGTATGAACTTCATAGGCAAAGCACAGAAAATGACTTGTCAGTATTTGACTCCATGTAAGAAATGCTCACGTCCTCTGTCCTCTGTCATCTGGGCTGTGAATGTGACATGACTATTGAGGTTACAGCCACATAAATGAATGCTCTTGGAAATCGATAAAAAAAAAATATTCCTTCGTACTGCCGCTCAGCAGGACTTTCGTCAAATTATTAAGGCTTCGCCTGTTATTGACGTTGTCTAATAAAAGCGGGGGCAGAGCAAAACTGGACTTATCAATAATATTTTCAGACTCTTACGCCACTGAAAACAGCTATAATTTGTCCAGTTACAAGCTGTCGGTGATAGGTCTTGTTGAGTGGCAAGACCACCGAGAATCTGCACCTAGATTTAAAATACACGGTACCGTAGAAGTCAGAAGCCCCCGGATTTCGGTCCAAGCGAGACTTTTAGAGGTAGGCCCACTGTGGGAGCGTCATGGTGGCTGTGGCTTATACCTAAAACGCTGGGATGGTGCACCTGCTGGTCTTAACCGATGTAGAGTTGCATAAGACTAGGAACTGATACCCTAAGATCAGTAGAAAGTTTTAGATTGGGCTCGACTCATACTATGGGTTGAACATCTGCCCTCAGCACGGGTTCCCAATTGTTATCAAAGGAATTGACGGAGAGCGATGGCAAGGTGTATCATTGCTCCCATGGATGTATGGGAAATTAAGGCCACAGCGACAGGTGTTCATAAAAATACATAGGACGTTCTGTCACTCGGCAGGGCCACCGGCATAATAACACAGTCTAATTCTCTTTTATGACGTACCCCTCAACGGGGTAGATACAGCTGTGACAATGTTACTAATGTACAATGTTTTTGATCAGCTACATTTTGAACTCTTTGAACTCCCTCAGATCGGAGGAGGCTTCAAATAGTTACACTATCTGCATATGCCTGACCATGGTCGTCAGAACTATTAAACAGTGAGCCAACCGACAGTCAGCATCCGCTATCAGTGAGCTATTCACTAGCATTGCTTTTATCCATAAAACTAGTTACATGCCATTAAAAGTTGCCCTATCGGATGCACCCTTAATGTGGATGAAAATCCCAAACATTTTCCTTGTCGAGTGAGCCTTGAATTCTGCCCCTATTCTCGACAAACGCATTCTTCCCATATTTTGAACAGATGCATTGGTAAAACAGTTATTTTTTTGGTAAGAGGCTTGACTAACCTTTTTATATTCTTCAACAAAAAGAAAACCAAATTAATAGATCGAAAGCTCCTGGCTCTTGAAGTCTTCTTTTCCAATTTTCGGTGTAAAAGTTTCTCTCGCTGATGATTCTCTTCAAAGTTCGCAGCAGCTGGTCTATATCTTTTTGTAGTTCAACTAGGAATACTCGTGTGTCATCGATACCAGGCAACTTGAAGCCATCAACGCTTAGCTTCGTCTTTTTGCTTTAAACTGCAAAATGAGTCTGAAGTGACTTGTTTGGAAATTTTCCGCTTTCTTTTCATACGGGCGATTTGTTGGGTTATTTTCTGGTTGGAAAAGTCAGTTCAAAAACAGTTCGGAATTAACCTGGCCATCATCTAAAAAGCTTCTCCAGTTACCCAAGTCTTTAGCTGCCTCCACTTGCGCACTCCAAGTTGGTTTAGGTTTGCTTCTACTTCTGCGGGCCACCTATGGTGGGGTCTTCCAAGACTGCGGTCAGGAGCTATGGTGTTCATTAGTTTAACATGTCCTAGCCATTTCTGATGACTTGTGCGCAATTTTCTGATGGCACGTTGTCAGCGATGCCTCTGGTCTTTATGAAGGCTGCGTCATTGAAGTGGTTGAGAGACTTGCAGCTTTTCTACATCATGTCTTATCACAGTAGTTCTTCTTTGTTGTGTCGTATTTGTACCTTGGCCGCAAAAAGGTAGTAAACCGAGTTAAAGTTTGCTGAGGCCACTTGTCCATCACGCAAGAAGCCTTGTGCAAAAATTTACCTGACCAAACTTGCGCTATACCAAGTGTTCGGCTCTCTAAAGACAACATTACCTCGGAACCACTGATTTGGTGGCAGATTCAGGGCTACGGAAGCTATGAGTTTTCATTGTTTTAACACTAAGAGACGTCTTAAATTTAAGCTGGCCTAGAAATGGATTTTGTTTAGGGATGAACTGATGGTTTAATCAATGGATAACCCCGCATGAACTCACATATTCTAGAGCAAATGCTTCCTTCCAAATATAGGCCATCATACAAGTTATCTCTACACCCATTGCTGGCCACAACACATGCCACATCGAATAAGTGTTTGCTAACGACGACGTAATTACAATGGAAAACATTTGGAATGACTACAATTGGATGAGTGCAGTGCCATTGTATTACCTTTTGGTAAACCAGGCGATCACAGACAACCCGTCGATGGGAAGAAGAACTTTCCTTAGGCCCCAGAGGCTAATTTTCTTCTATGGTCAGATGATTACGTGTTTTCTTGTTATTGTCCAACACAATTGTTTCGTATACGATGTCAAGAGGTCCTGCCAATGTGTTCCATTGTAAGACTTTCCTTTTAGCAGCAAGTCGTAATCCTATTATCCTTGTGTTGAACACATGTACGAATATCTATACCATCGCTCTCAAGTAATAACTTTCAAGATGAGATGTGACTTGTGACGATGTAGGGTTTGTGCATTCATAAATAAAAGAAATAAAAAACAGAGAACCAAAGACTCACGAGAGAAGTCCTTTATTTTTTTTTTTTTTTTTTTTTTTTTTGGGATTTTGCACTACATCCTGGGCAATAGGAGAAGAGAACCGATTCCCACGATAGATTTTGGCAGAAGCAAGGCACATGGACATAATTCATCTGTTTTCTTGGTGTCTGCTCTCTGTGCAGAGTGCAAGAGTCAAAAAGGACCTGTGTCAGGCATGAGTACATTGATGCATTGATGCACTTGATGTCCTGCCGATTGTCCAAAATTGCCTTTTGTGCAATTTCTTTCCAAGATCTTCTGATCCTTTTTACTCCCCGATCAGAAAAAAAAAAAACAAAAACAAAAAGTTCTGATAAATGTGACACACACTTGCAGATAAAAATCTGAACGATTTGAGTTTACGCAATAAACCTACGTATACACGTACGTACATGGTCTGTGGGAGTTCATTGAGGGATCGTTTAAGGCCACTGGCTATCAGCTTCCAAATCACGAACCTAACCGGAGATTTTTTCGTCTACCTCGTAATTGATGATTGATGAACGTGAGATGGAATTTTTATTCGAATCTAATTGTTTTGGGCATTTTTGCTACATTCTATAGATACGAGTATAAAATGTATCTACGATAGTTTAGAGTAAAAAAATAAAAATAAAAGAAACAACGAAAAATTGGTTAACAATTCACTGATTGTTCTGAGTGATGTAGTTGTGCTCGGATGTAGTTATGTAAGAAGCGGATTACCGCCAAATGGATTATAGATTCGCGTGCGCATTAGTGGCTTTTACAATGAAAGCAAAAGTCAATTGATGCCTTGGTATATCCATCTGTATGAAGTCGTATTCTAAAGCCGGTTATGGATTGTTTTGTTAAGAAAGGTCGTCTTACCTTGGCCTTGGATAGGTAAACCTGGTCCGGAGAAGAGGAGATTGTCTTATTTTTTTACTGGTTAATTGGCAATAAAGCTCGAGCTCCGGAAATTACTGAATGGTGATGGTGGATTGATGTTGAATTTGACACTAAAAATTGCCAAAGATTTGTGAGATTGAAAATGTAAATTTTCTAGAAGAGGGATTACTTAAACTCTATCCCCTCAGGGGAGAACTTACCATGGCAACAATTGTTTGGTATGTATAATCCACTCTCAATTCAAAGGGAAAAGTAAGGTGTCCTATCCATGTTGTATACGGAGCCGTGGGTTTTGACAATGCAATTTTGCCTGGTCACCACTGTAAATGGAATAAGAAACTGCTATTTTAAATACATAATCTGTTATTCTAGAGAGTGACACTTAAAACGTCATTCATTCAATTTAGCCTTTCACACGTAGCTCTGCATAAAAAAACACGCTACCGACTTGCATTTATTGTCTACCTGCGGTGTTGTAGCGGCCTTAGTGTTAACGGGCTTGGATCAATCCGGGACGATTTATTAGGTTTAATACAAACTGGCCCCTGATAACTACATAAGTTAACCCTTTGCGAGGTCAGACCCGACCATTACCCTACACGGGAGAGATAAGATGATGTGAGGAAGTAACTAATGGCCTCGGATATAAATGGATCCGCATGTGGAATTATGGGCCCTTAACAAGCCAATTGCATCCGCGCAATCAGCAGAGGCGCTTGTCTGCTATCACGCACTGATCACTGCCGTCCAGGAAGTGCGATGGGATCGGCCGGACATAAGGAAGATAGAACACCTTCCGACTGAGGAATATTTACATGAGTGCCTTGTCTAGCTTAGCAGTAGGCCACCCTGTCTTCTTCTTCAATACATTTTTGATGCTTTCGCTTGCTATTTAACGAATAGCTTAACCAATATCGTTCTTGAGTGGCTGAATCGTCGCATAGCATCGATCTTTAATGGTACCTCACAGAAAAAAAGTCAAAAGTCCTATCTTGCTGGAACCATATCTCGCCCAAGCTCAAAACCTTAATTTCTGAATAAAAAAAATCCGTTATCAATTCTCTGTAAAGCTCTACATTGACTGTGACGTTTCTTCCATTGTCGTCTTGAAAGGGAAATAGGCTAACAATATAGTCACTCCAAAACCCACACCCAATAGTCACACGTTTTCAGCATTCATTGGTTTCTCTATGACTATGTGTGGGTCCCAGTTACTGCAATTTTGCTTGCTCACTTAGTTGCCGAGTTGGAAATGACACTCCTCTGAATAGATAATTGTTTTGAGCTTCCCTAAAGCCCAAACAGAGAAACTATAACGAAGCGGGTGGAAATTTTGCTTCAACTCCTGAGTCAATTGGCCTTTGTAAGCGAATAATCCGAGATCCTTACGTAGACTTCTCCTAAGACTCATGCGAAATATGTTTTGTTCCTAAGAACTTTAGGGCGTCGTGGTTTTCGGGCTTAGGTACAATAGCTAAAATAACAAACAAACACTGTGGGGCTGGCAGCCCGGTATGGGCCATGGCCTAGCTTCTTTACACTCATTTCTGTTGCTCATGTTTTAATTTTTTTTTATCACCGAGTCCGAACGGCACTCTTTAGAAGCTTTTTCGTAGGCAATTTTACTTTCGGGAGTTTGCCATTGCCCGCCGAAAGGGTGATGGCGATTTGAAAAATTGTTGGTGACCCAGCCAGGAATCGAACCCAAACTCTCTGCGTGATAGTCCAATCGCGCCATCGCCATCGCCACAATAGCTAAAATATGCTCGCAAATATGTTTCGTTATCAATCAGCAAACCAGTCTCACAAACTTTTGTACACCAGCCGCAGTTGGAGCATTATTTCGACCGAAATTTGTTTTCAAACTTCGCATAATTTTGGTAACACAGCATCCACTTTGTAATTAACATTGCAATGTTTTCCAATCGCGAAAAAATACTGAGTTTCTGTTGATTTTTTGAGAGCATAAGAAATGTCAGTTTCAAAATAACATATGATTAAAACAGATACCAACAGATGGCCCACTTTTTACTAAGGTGATTTAATTTCCTTTTAACCTATTTCTCGACTTGGAAATAAAACACAAGCTTCACAAGTGACGAGTGAAGTGTAATTTTTTCGAAGAATTTTTGGACTGGAGCATTGGCGTTAATCCGCTCTACATGACCTAGCCATCTTAATCGTTAAATCTTCACCCTTCTGGCTAGGTCCATGTCGCTATACAGTCCTTACAGTTCGTCGTTGTATCTCTTCCTTCACTCATTATCAATGCAGACGGGACCGAAGATCGCTGATAATGTCCATGCCTCTGCACTATAGAGTAGGACTGGGATTATTGAGGTCTTATATAGGGTAACTTTAATTGTTCGAGAGAGAGCTTTGCTAGTCAATTGCCTTCTTAGCCCAAAGAAGCAGCAATTGGCAAGAGTTATTCTTCGTTTGATCCCAGCGCTGGTGTCATTGTCTGGTGTCATAGCGGAGCCTAGGTAGAAAAGGTCCTTAACTACCTCAAAGTTATACCTGTTAAGGGTGACATTCTGCCCGAGACGTCGGTATTCAGTGTACCTTTTGCTTGGGAGCATATACTTGATCTTGTCCTTGTTAAACGCTAAACCCATTTTCGCCGCTTCCATTTCAATACTCGTGAAAGATCCACTGACATCACGCTGCTTTCTCCCAATTATGTCAATATCGTCGGCGTATACGAGTAGAAGTAGGACGAAAGATTGTGCCTCTTGTGTTTGCGCGTGAGTTTTGCATTCTTCTTTCAAGAATGATGTTGAAGGAATCGCATGATAGCGTATCACCTAGTCTAAAGCATTTTTTGACATCACGGGTCTCGGTGAGTTGTTTACAAACCTTGATGGAGCAGCGTGCATTCTTTACCGTCATCCTGCACAGACGGACGAGTTTGGCAGGGATGCCAAAACTAGACATTGCCCTCTATAGCTCGTCTCTATAGATGCTGTCTAAGGCGGCCTTAAAATCGATAAATAGGTGGTACGTATCGATCTGAAGATCATGGGTTCTCGTCAAGGTTTTGGTCGATGGTGGGTGAATTTGCCTTGCGAAAAGCTACACTGATATGGACCAATCAAGATGTTGACGAAGAAGACTAATACCTCTGTAGTTGACGCAATTCAGATCGTCCCCTTTCTTGACGATTGGACACACAATGCTGAGGTTCCATTCATCGGGCATACTTTCGTCCGACCATATTTTACAGATGGTGTATGCTCCTTACCAAGTAATCGCATGTTGCTTTGAAGAGCTGGAATAGCATCTCTCAAATTCCCCGACCGCGCGCTTCGCATACTCTTTCTTTTTTCCTCCCTAGAAGCCGGTATTCGTCTCTCCTGTTCTGCTCGTAGAGCTCATGAGCAGCTCTAACCCTCCTATGCAGCGCCGCTTTGTATGCATCTTTCTTAAGTACATGTGCTTGCCGGCAATCGTCATCAAACCGTTTAGTTGTGGTAGTCGAATGAACCTCAGCACATCAGTAGCGACATCTTTGATGGCTTTTCGGCAGTTTTGCCACTGGTCTCCGATGGTTGATGCTGCCGGCAAAGGCAGCAAAGAGACTATGGGAAAAGGATTAGGCGATCTCTTGTAGCCGTCTGAAGTCGAAATTGCGCACAATAATAGCTTTTCTTGGCGTTGTTCGGGATATCCGCAACAGTACCGTATCATGGTAACGGTCCGCGTCGAGCTCGGAGACCTGTCTAAAGGAAAGTCCGATTTTGTGTTCTTGGAGTTCAGGTGCTTCCTAGTCAGACGTGCCTATAGAACCAGAGTAAAGAACCAGTCGGCAACTAAAACCATCGAAACTTTCGTCGATAGTTTTTAGATTACAGCGCATATCAAGACATCGCTCACATATTTGAAGCCGAAGACTTTCTGAAGTGTTCCTCTTACGACAAATCCACACCCAAAAAGGCTCTAAGTTTTCTCGCTTAGGATGAGAAATTGGTTGTCTACAACAATCTTCAACGCCAGAGAGGTACCTCGAAAGCCGATATTTATCTGTTTGTGGGGATTTCAAAGGAATCCTGTGTTTTTGATCATCTACCGGACAACATTACGATCAATTCTGAAGTGTATCAGCCGGACAAATTTAATGATTCACTTGAGCAGAAAACGCCAGAATCGATCAATAGAAAAGGTTAATTGTTCCGCCAATAAAATAAGAGACCAAAAGCGCCAAAAGCTTTTACAGCTTAGAAGGTGATCTCTACTGCCACACCCTCCATATTCCCAAGATCTGCCACCTTCCGATTATTTTTCGCTATATTTATCAAAAAAAAGTACAACAAAGGCAACATCAACATCTTTTCTTAATCTGTATCATGAAACTTAAGAAAAACTGAAACTGCAATGTCTTATCAAGAAGTACGAATGACTTTCGAACGGATTTGGCCACAATTAACTCATAAAATCCGCTCGACGGAAACACCCATTCGAACCTTCAGTATTTTCATACTCATTTAACGGAAACATTTCCATTTTGGTTTTTCCGCCTCCTTATCAATGGCAACCCTCTACACGTCGTCGTCGTGTTGCTATCAATTCGAAATTCCAACAAAATAGACGAAACAATCTGCAAAAACGAAACGACCGTTACGAATCCGAAATTCTTCTCAAGGTTAATGCCATACGATTCATACGAAGGGCGACAAAACAAACGCGACGCAACGCACGGCTCAAAATTTAGTAAAAAGAGGAAAAGAAAAAACAAAGTTATCGTAGCTCAACGAACGAAACGAAGAAAAAGAAAAAGAAAACGCGCGCCAACGATTATTATATCACAGCAGTTCTCCTCAATTCGAGAGCGCCTCAGTTAAGTTCCCATTCTCATTCTCTCCACTCCATTCAAATCGCGCGGCCTATGTACAAACTCAGTCGCAGTCCCTAGTTAGGAAAACATGGGGTTGACGTATGAAAAATGTGCAATCCCATCAGAAGTTCAGATAACATACTTGAAGCCGAGTGAGGGTCTCAGTATCTGAGTATCTGCAATACAATTACCCCACTCATAATACCTACTCATAGTTGTGCACACTTCTTCTTGTGTGAATCTGAATTGATCTTGTGAATCTGAATGCTCGAAAGCCCGCATCTTACGAATATGACCGTTGCTATTGAATAACAAATGTAACGTTGGACATTCCCGAACAAGACTCCCAGACAATGATCCGATCCGCATCATCCGGAGAGATCACCACATTAGTCGGACACTCGTTCGCTTGTACGTTTGTCTGGGATTGAAATTTATTTCAAATCAGCTGATTGTAGGAGTTTGGTGTTCAGTCACTTTCAATGAACAACCTACGTCTGCTGTGCTAATGCAAATGACATTTCGTTGCCATTGGACTTGGTGCTGTTGGGTCAAGGTTGGATAGTTGAAAGATCTAGACAGATACAAACATGTTGTCATAGGTTCAAATGGAAAGAGCTCTTGCAAAATCGACTATGAAATGATGACAGATAGGCCGGTTGGTCTTCAAAAATTGCAAAGCACACGGCCGCTTCTTCCTGTTTTAGATATGAAAACCACATTGATCTCCGTCCATTACAAGTTAAATTTATGTATTTGGTCGTAAAATTATCAAAAATTACAAAAACATTTGGTTATGTATAATTTAGGATACAATAGGATTAATAAAACTATTTTCTCCCAATAACAACAACCGAAGGACTACGATTAGAAGTGCCTCCCGAAGTCCTTATGGTTCTCGTGTTAGTATATTGGAAGTTCTTGATGGCAACCGTTTTGACTTTTGCCGCTGGTGTGCAGTCCGGGATTAACACCCCTGTAGTATCGTCCAGGCAATCTCCATTGGCATCAACACAATCTGCCAAAACAGTGGGACACTGAGCACTGACGTTTCCCCATAATGTCGTGAAAGTGATCACAGCTATAAGACTCACAAACAATTTCATGATGTTTACTTTTTTAAATCTCTAAAACTTATCTCAAGAAGATACACAATTTTACTGATACCTTTTCTAAATTATTTTCGCGTTTTTATAGAAGATTTCTGACACAATTTCAATTATTATTGTCAAAATAGTACGAGTATCTATTGTACGTTAAGCAAATAATGATCACAACTTTGTTCTAACAATTCTTAACCTAGTTTTACTTTAAACTTGCTGAACAAACACACACTATTGTTTACTTTTTCGGTTGTACTCGTAGATAAAATCATCAGCAGAATTAAAAAAAAAAGAACTAGGCCAACATGTGTTGATTGCAAAGGAGAGCTGAATTTAGGAAGAATTTGTGGGAAAAAGGAAACAGGACTTCGATAGTTTGGCTTATTTCTTTTCGAGTCATTAGCAGACAGTGTTAGTGATGTTGGATTCCTAAAAGTAAGTCCGAATCTCATTCGTGGGCAGATGGGTCAATAATGCAGTCCCCACATCCGCGAATGGGAGTATCTTATATGGTACTACTTGTCCGGGTTGGAAAGAAAGGCAAAAGTATAGGCTAGGCTAGGTGCAACGGAACAACTAGCGAAGGCCCTAGACTTCTGCAAACCAGACATTACCGCCATCTAAGAAATGCGATGGAATGGACCGGACAAAAGGAGTTTGAAAAACTGCGACATTTACTACGGCGACTGTTATCGACGGCAGAAATTTGCAAAAATTTGCCTGATATGAGCGAACGCTACCACAAGGAAGATAGATGGCGGCACCAAAGATGCCTTCTAAGAGCTCTTGAACAAGACCTAAGAGCAATGCCTTAACTATGGCATTGAAATTGTCCTCGGCGATTTTAATGCAAAGCTAGGTAGAGGGAACATCTTTCGTAGTACTGTTGGAAGTTCTAGGTTGCACGATACCACCTCCGATAACGGATTCAGGCTAATCGACTTTGCTGTGGGGCGAAATATTGTCGTAGCTAGACGATTTGGAGAACTCCTGATCAATCAACAATCAACCAGATTGGTCACATTGCGATCGACGCAAGATGCTCGTCCAGAATTATGAATGTCCGAACGTTTGGAGGAACCAACATTGACTCGGATCATAATCATTCTTTCGTCGTATCCAAAGTACGGTTTCGCATATTGCAAACAGCGCAAAATAAAAGCTTTATTCTGTGAGGATTTTCAATGTCAGATGGCTAGGTACATACAATCGCACGAGATTGTCAAATACTTTTGCGATCGAGTCTGTTCTAACCTCTTAAGAGATCCACCACCGCCAGCATCAACTATCAAAAACCGGTCTCAACCCTGCCAAAAAGCCATAAGAGATGACGCTTCTGAAGCGTTGGAACTCATTTGACCGACACAACGAATCTTCTGGTTTGACGACGAGTGCCGCCAAGCACATGCAGCTAAGCAAGAGGACTGTCTGCTCACGAGGCTTGAGATAAGAAGAGGAAAGACGAAAGAGGAAAAGGAAGGAGCATGAAAAGCGCGTGGTCGAAGAAATCCAGGATTCGAAAACTTTACGGAAAGGGATAAAAAAAACATGCCACGGAGACAAGCTCCGAACCGATGCCTGTAGAGACGAACAAGGGAACATCGTAGTAGAGTCGCAATGCTGAGCATTTGGAAAGATCACTTCTGTAGACTAAAACTGCAAAGACGAACCAAATATCGCTGTCCGGCAGAATGAACCTTTCGACACGAAGAATGTAGACCAACAATTCCGTCTACCCGACCTGAATTAAGTGAAGATAGCCATATTTGAACTTAAGTCCTTCAAAGCTGCTGGAGGAGGCGGCCTTACTACCGAGCTGTTCGAAACATCAGGCAATGACCTGGTAAGGAGCATCCACCAACTCTTCTATAAAATATAGTTGCGCGAAAGTATGCCCGGCAATTGCAATCTCATCATTGTTTCTTCAATCCTTACAAAAGGAGATCCTCTGATCTGAATGTAGGTAGAATAACACGGCACTGGTATACCTCCTCGTTTGTATTTCCAGGCTGCGATATACAAACAGAAACTCTGGCAGACATTGTGAGTAGTAGCCTTTACACCAAAATTCGAAGAAAGAGGACTACACCAAGAGTTTTTGACTTCCTTCATATTGCAGTGCATGCAGAGAATGCTCGAGATGAATGTGTGCAAAACTGTCTTGCGACTAATCGCCTGTCTTTCAAGAATACTCCTTAAATTCTAGTACGCAGAAATGAAAGAGTAATCGACAAAAAAAAATACGCTCTGCGCATTTTCGGCGACATTGAGAGTGCTTTCGAGGGCGCATCTTTCGACGGCATTTGCAACTCTGCTAAACAACATGGCATAGACGAATCACTTGTTTGTACTGTTGTAGTACTGTTGAGTACTATTACGGAGCTGACTGTATGTGTTTTCAAGGGTGTATAAGGGTTCCCCACACACAGGGAGACGTTCTGTCTCCACTGCTATGGTGGATGTTTGACGACTCATTGCTTAAAGAGCTCAATAGTTCTGATGGCTATGCATAAGCATACACGGATGATGTAGCTGTCCTGCCTGTTGGATCGTGTCTAGCAACTGTTTGCTCTTAAGTCCAGGTAGCTCCAAACGTGATCGACGATTTGTGCAGTAGAAATAGACTTCCAGTCTGGGACAGAACTGAGATTGTTCTTTTCAGAAAAAGGAGGAATTTAACTGGTCTGATTCATCTAGTGCTTCCATCCAATTCTTCAAATAAACTTAGTATTTGGGAGCCATTCTGGATAACAAATTTATCTTGACTAAACGTTTTACCTCGATATGGCTTTGGCTTTGCGGGTGCCTTCTAAGTGGATAAATACGCAGTTCTGATCGTAATGCTAACAACTATATTGTGATGAATCGGTGAACGGGGTACCTAGAGACCTGCTGAAAGGGTTGCAGGTCACAATGGTATCACCTGAAATGAAATCGTCTTTGAACTTTCTAGGCAAGGCTCAGAGGAACTTAGGACTTGAACCTACGTTAGGTCTATCTGCGTCTTCGGTTTGGGTTTCCATTGACAATTGAGTTACAAATATGCACAACAGCAAATGGCATCACTCTACAGGTTGCTGTCAGACAAACCGAATTTTTCGCGACTTCTCTAAGAGTTCAGAAAGTTTCTACTGTCTCTCAGTAGGTAGATGCTTACTGACGTGGACCGGCACATCATTCTGCAATGATGAAGGCACCTCGGAGCATTATCTGTGAATGTCCAGTTTGCGCGCCCATCAGGCTACATGTACTCGGTGTTGATGTGCTGGGTGATGGTACTTTAGGCACTTTTAAGAACTTAATCGTCTTTCTTAGAGAGACTTAGAAATTCCATTAAAAGGAACTAACAAGAGTACAATGGACTAGTTCTTTCTACGAGTTCTTTAGGTCAACCAACCTCTTTAGATCGATCACCTGGCTGTTTCAAATGACACGAGCACACTTAGTTTATGATTCCCAGGTTTAGCTTCCACCTACTTATTCCTCTGTTATTGGAATTCTAATAGTGAAGCTGCTTCCACTGCTGCTTCAACAAGCAGACTTTATCCGTGTTATAATTTTTTTACGTATCTTGGATGCTGTGTATCTACTGAAGTATAAAAACTGACCCGGCGAAACTCCGTAGATTCAATGTTCGTATAACTCAATAGCCTGGATTGTGAATTTAGGTGATCTCGGCCCCGTAGGCCTGCTGTTCTGGCATCCATGCCCAAACCAAATGTAACCATCAATCGACTTTAGACTCTACAGATTGAAACTAGCTTTTGAACTTAAACTTATAGTATATCATCGATTACTAAAATCTTTCCTTGGCCTTTACTCAAATTTAAATTTTGTCAATCAGAAAACCAATTAATCCATTCGCATGTTGAGCTCCCACAACCATGTTTCCCTCTCTAAACGACTATCTATCCAAGCGAAGCAATATGAGTAATTTTGCAAATGTGAATCAATAAATAGCAGCCTCCAGCCTCACTATGTATCCGAGAGTCTACACAACATTTCCAGTCTTTCGTTGAGCAAAAGTTCATGGACAAGCTAAACCTCAACGCGCGTTTGTTTAACGGCTGAAATTCCTCCATTGCCTTATAGCTCAATGGGGAGGTCTGTAACGGCCGTTTCAAGCTAGTACGAGTACATATACACACCAACTGATTCGCAATGCAGTTGGAGACATTCTTTTTGTCCGTTGACCCACATCATTTGTGGCTCCAAAAATATGCTTCACCACTACCAGTGCGTTGTTGTTGAGAATGTCGTTCCGAACGAATATAGCAAGCGCGATACGCCTCCAAAAACAAAAAACATATGGTGGCACATGACTACAGAGTTGTCTTCGGTTTTATGTTGAGCCGAGCACCCTCGAACGAACTGGTTAAATGAGGATGGGGAGGGGGATGGACAATCAGCTCACGCTGTACATGTATATGTTTCTGTTTATGGTTATCACATAGAGCGCATAAAAGCATACAAAAGTAAAATTAACCGCCAACTTGTCGATAAAAAACGACCGTTGGCGCATGGGAATGGAAATGGAAATGGGATGCGTTATTGTATAGCCCCACACCCCACTTAAATCCAACCCGACTTTAAGACGACCGTTAAAAATAAGAAAACAACAACACCATGCCACCGAACAACTACAGAAGCAATTTTGAGCGCGCATAGAGCTCAATGAGGCCTCTCCGATTTCTTTCTGAATCGTATTCTCTTACTCGTACATATACATATATGTATGTTGTGCTCCAATCCATTTTACGATTACTATGTACCCAGCCATAGAATGGTCTGGTGTCTGGGGGTAGATACTCGTACATAGAGGTCTGGAAAGTTACAAACTCGTTTGGTTAGTTTGAACCGCCCAAAAACATTCTTCTGCACATAGAGTTATACTCGCCTTGTTGCTCACATATGTGCGAGTACTTTTGAACTCCACTGTACGAGTATTCGTATGAGTGTAGACTTTGTTGACTTAGAATTTCATATAGAAATGGAAAAAATCAAAAGAGAAGAACACCAACCGGAGCCAGATACTCATACCACTGCTGGGAGAATACCACAAATTGAGCCACATGGAGACTCACAATCCAAAGTGACGGTTACAAAATGCTCTTCGGATCTCGGGGGCAGTGCTATTTCTATGTGCGATCTTGGGGTTCCTCCAGATCTGCCTCGAATCGAACGAACGTCTCTTGTTGGGTTGGTTTTTCAAATGGGAAAATACGTTACAAAGTGCCTGCTGTATCTTGAGGTGTGGTATACTTTTAGATACCACCATCGGAGAGATTGTTCTTGGCTTTTGTTGTATACGAGTATAGCTAACGATATGTTTTTGGATAAAAATATACATTTGACACTCACACACTGATGTGGCGAGCTGATAAGATACGCGAGTACCTAACTCTCTGACGTTTTCTAATAATTTATGGTGAAGACGAAGATGTTGAATGTGATTTGAATTGGATGGGCCAGAGATGTGTGTGCGCACGTTAGATACATATAGGTAGATACGAATACTCTAAGACGTGCTCGTGCGCAAAAGGGATTAGACTTAAGAATCGTGTTAAGAATTTGGAATTGACAAAAATTTGAGTGACTAATTGATTGGCGGGCGCTTCTTCTCACTGTCGTCAATTTGTCAAGTGTATGAATCAATTGAGGACGGCCAATTTGTAGTGTGTTTCTTGTTATATGAAATATCAGTAAAAAGAGGACAGATCTCTACCCGTTAGCCTCCAGTTTTGTACCCCAAGTTGGTTGAGATCTTCTTCCGGCTGCATGGCCTACCTTAGGAGAAAGACCATCTCACTTAGGCCTATTAGTTCGTCGTGATTCCACACTGATCGACTCATTGGAAACCTCTGTATGGATTAGATCGCTTAAACCATTTTGGAAGGAGGCTGCTTAGTGGAGTTTTCTTTTTCGGAAGACAGCTGGACATTTACAAAGTAGGTGAAGAATTGTCTTCTCCTCCTCTTTCTTGCATGCTTACCTATGAGACAGTATCCAGTGATGACACCTATGATAGCGCTGAGAAGTTTTTTGTTTTGAAAGATCAAAGAACGATTCAGATGCAGCTTTTAGCAGATTGGTTTGGTCGTTAGACATTCTGACTCAACAGTCCACCCAAGATTTGTTATTTTATTAGCATCTAGCTTAAGGCTTTGCTTCCAAGTAGCGACTATACCATGATACCTTTGCAGTTAGGATAGCTGCAATGGTTCCAATTTTGACAAGTTTGTCGGCCCTATAGTCCCCTGGAAAATCTCTATGCCTTATCACCCAAAAAAGGTAAGATGATCGGCAGTCTAGCGCGGTTTGAGAGTTAACCAAAAATGAGTTCAAGGATCTGATAATAGCTTGATTATCCCGAAAGATACGAATATCCTTTGCAGGTATCACTTTTTAATTCAGCCAGGACAGGGCTTCCTTTACTGTCTAAATTTTCACCTGGAATACGCTACAGTGATTTAGAAGGCGAAAGAAGAGCCTTAATTTAGGCTTATCTGAGAAGAGACTGCCATCAACCTCGATGTCAATTTTGAATCCATCCGTAAAGAAATGGACTGACTTATTGTCCAAAAAGATTTCGAGGGAATGGTAACATGAAAGTCTAAGTCTTTGAAAAACCAATGTTGGGGCACAGATCAATCTTTCTATACTGCTTAGCCCCATCAATGGTGGGCAATAGAGAATCCATGTCCATGCGCTCTATATGAACTAAATAATTTATTCGTTGTAAGCGAAGCCTTCTGACTAGATGCACGCCTAATTTTTGGTTGCGCTAAAGTTATGTGCAGGAGCAGGCGCATTAGTTATGCTATTGTTATGCCTGGAGGGTGTTAGTGGTTTCCTAGTTTTTCGGTAGGATGGGTTAGCGAGGCCTTCGAAGTTGTCTTGACTTTGTTATGAAAATCGCATTTTCGAGAATCCAAAGGGCAATACTTTGTGGATTACATGTGGTTTTACAACGAAGCTTCCACATTTTGTTTCAATTTCCATTTAGCTAGCGCCCACCCAATCGACAGTGATGTTGTCTGAGCTTATGAATAGCCTGTTCATACTTTTTAACCCTTGTTGCTTTATTGAAAAGAATAAACCTTCCCACTAATTGTGTAATATTTTATCATTCAACTGACAACCTCGAGTGGCTTGGCAGTAGGCCATCCTGTCGATCCAATTGTTCAATACATTTTCGATGTTTTCGGGCCCTATTTCACAAATAGCTTGACTAATATTGTCTTGATTGCCTGAATCGTCTCTAGATTGTTCATAAAGCATCGATCTTCAATGGCGCCTTACAAAACAAAAAAGGCCAACGCCGTTAAATCGTAGATCAGTAGCGGCCAACCAACATTACAAAGCCAGCTAATTACACGATTATTGAACTCTGTGTGTAATAAATTAATTGTTGGACGCCTTATATGATACGTAGCCCCATCTTGCTGGAACCATAGCTTGCACAAGTCCAAATCCTAAATTGCTGGCCCTAAAAAAATCGGTTATCATGCTTCGGTAGCGCTAATGACTGTAACGTTTCTTCCATTGTCGTCATGCAACAAACGACTGATGATCAATTGCTAAGATCTTTGGTGCGTTGAGGTTTTTGGGTTAAGGCGCACACTGTCAGCAACGGCTGCAACATTCTCCGTCGAGCGCACAGGACGAACATGTAAATATGTTCGGTTATCAATCAGCAAACCAGTCCCAAACGAACTTTTCACACAAACTTCCGTACGCAGCTGCATTTATTGCCTTATTTAGACCGAAATTTCTTTTCAAGTATCTTTGCAATGTTTTCCGACGTCGTTCAAGTGTAAATTGATCCATTTTGTACCACGAGCGCATAAGGGTTTTCAATATCAAAGTAACATATCATTCAAAAAGTGGCCAATAGATGGCCCACCCTTTATATCGAACTCAATTGAGTGTTCTTTAGATCTTCCTGAATGGCAGCTATTTGCTTCGTTTTAAATATGTTAGCTGTAATAGTATTTTGGTTTTTGCGTGATTGGCGTGTACCACTTTTGGCTCTCTCATTTTCGGTGTGGGACTATCTCTTCATAGAACAGGCTCATCTCTATCCGTTCGTTTTTAGCCTTTTTAGCTCTATTGCTAGTTTAAAGCTTCTTTTCGAAGACGACCTTAATTAAACAAAGCAACGGATTGAAAAAACATATTCTTAATAGCTTTGTTCATGATTATGTTTCTCGTCGATTTTTTATTTCAGAACACACTTTCGCCCCAGGACCCATAGCTGACGAAGAGACATCCATCTCATTGTTATTAGTTCTTTTTTAAATTGTGTAAAATTAGTCGCAAAAGATGCAACATCCGCCGTAAAGCCTGAGACAAAACAGAAATTGAATTTAAATCGGAATTCGACTGTGTCCTGGAGATGTCGACTATTCCCAGAGTACGCATGCATCCATCGGCGTCTGCATCTGCAAGGCCTTAATGCCAATAATAATGAAGTGAAGGAGATTGTGGGAAGGGATATAAGGCTATAAGATGAGTTCGAATGTTTCTTGGGTTTCGGATCACCTTGAGATAGACCCATCTTTAGAGTCGTTCACCGTTTCTATCTAAAAATCATGGAAGCATGGATACGATTTCCTAGTCATTCTTGATATCCTACCGGAAATCAGCTTCGTCATAAGCTGTGATCACTGTTTTTGTTTTTTTAGCCTGAAGCTGTCTCAGAAAGCTATTCAATCAAAATCAATGAACCATGCTTCGTATATGTAGTCAATTTGCTCGCAGTCCTTTTGCTTGCTATTCTTCTTCTCATTGAAGACTATCAGCTATTGCACTATGGACTTCAGACGTTGTCTCCAGTACCTAACATTTCCTCTCAAAATAGTTTGGCTTTCATGTTGGGCCAGCCATTCTTTAGCAGGAGAGGATGTGTTTTCCATGATACGAGTTCACTTATTGTTCATTGTATTCGTCTAATTATTTATTGCAATATCCCTTCCGTTTCCAACAGAATGAATTTGGCATATATTCGATATTTTAAATGGCCGATTACACTTGCAAAGTCCCTTCTGGGGACTATATTGGGATACCATCACGTCGGCAAAGAAACATGGTGGAGGAATGACGAAACCAAACGAGCTGTGGCCGACAAGAAGAGTGCATTCCAAGCGTGGACAAAATGCGATCGGAGCGACGATATCGAAAAAGCTCGACTGGCTCTTGAATACGAGCGTCTTAAAAAGATCGCAAAGAAAGTCCTGGCTCGAACTCGAGCGGCAGAAGCGGAAAACCTGTACCAGGAGTTGGAACAAATATCCTTACGATCGGCGGATAGAAGACAAGCTATCCAAGAAGTTCAAACGTCGTACAATACTAAAATGCCAAATATTTTTAAGCTCGCTGCACAAAGGCGAACAAATTCGATGGAAATAACCTCGCCTAAATAAATCAAGAATGCAGACGGTCGCTTTCTAACAAATAAAAAGGCATTTGTGACCGGTGGCTTGAATACTGCAAGGACAGGACAAACAGTTTCCACGTGATATCGTGCCGACAGCTGGACTATTCGAGGAGGAAGTTTCGGACTTTTCAATCGAAGAAATAAGTACAGCAATCGGAAAAATGAAGCGAGAGAAAACGGCGGGACCAGACAGCATTCCATCAGAGTTTTGGTCGAAGATGGAGGGAATCAGCAGTGAATGGCTATCGAAACTTTTAAATAAATTAAAATGTGAACAACCTATGCCGAATCAATGGAGAAGTAGCCTCTTGGTTCCATTATACAAAGGAAAAGGCGACACTCGACAATGCAACAACTACCGTTCAATCAAGCTAATGCCACACACAATGAAAATCGTCGAAAGAGTCTTAAACGAACGTCTTCGGCAAATAATAAAGCTCGATAATAGCCAGTGTGGATTTGTTGAAGGAAGATCGACGGTGGACGCTATCCAAAGCCTACGAATAATAATGGAAAAGCACCTAGATTCGTCTAAGGATTTACACATGGTATTTATCGACCTCGAGAAAGCATTCGATCGAGTGCCTAGGGATCTCATATGGGCCGCGCTGAGGTCTCAAAACGTACCGGAAACGTATGTTAGAATAATACAAGACATGTACGGAAACGTGAAAACTGCGGTTAAAAGCTCTGCTGGACTAACGAGAGAATTTCCAGTTAATGTCGGAGTGCATCAAGGAAGCGTACTTAGCCCTTTCCTCTTTAACGTAGTATTCGACTATCTTTTAAAAGACTGCATGCGCGAAGCAAATGTAACGCCAATTCTCTTCGCTGACGACGCAGTTATACTTAGCGATAACGGCGAAGATTTGCAGAACGTCTTAGATTCATGGAAAAATGCGCTAGAGAGAAACGGGTTTAAAATAAGTCGTTCAAAGACGGAGGATTTGACGTGCCCATTTACAAATCCGTTGCGACCTGTTCCGGATATAATGTTAGACGGAATAGTTCTTCCGAAAAGCACTATTTTTAAGTACTTAGGATCAATCGTTAACATGGAAGCGAAATGTGACGACGAGGTAAACCACAGAGTGAGTGTGGGATGGATGAAATGGCGGGAAAATTCGGGAATCTTTTGCGACCGAAAATGACCATGGTTGTTAGACCAGCTCTTATGTACGGTTCACAGTGCGGGACAATGTACGAAGCGTTTAAAAACGAAATGACGGCAGCGGAAATGAAAATGTTAAGGATGTCTAGTGGAGTCACTAAACGCGATTGCATTAGATCTACGCGTATAAGAGGAAGCCTTCATATAAAGAATTCGGTAACCGAACAGCTTGAGGCGAATAGAATAAGCTGGTATTGAAGAAGATCTGCGGAAAATCCGGTTAAAAAGGCACTATCAACTACGGTCACTTCAACTGTAAGAAAACGAGGTCGGAAAAAGAATTCCTGGATTTCTCAGATGGCAAATGCGCAACAACGCCTGAAGCGATCCTGGACCAGGCAGTATGCAGACGCGCTCTGCGGTCTGCTACATTAGCCAACCGCATAAGCGGAGCAGCAGCGATGCAGTAAAAATGGGAAACTCGTTACGCATTAGTTCGTATGACGAGGAAAGGATTAATAAAAGGATAAGAAGAAGAAGAAGATAGATACTAGGTAGATCGTTTTAGTCAAGTGATCGTGCCATACAAGATAATCGTGTAGTTTTCTCCTATTAGAATATCAAAGGCTTATTAAAGACCAGATCCTACTTAGAACCTTGTACAACACTGAGAATCTCTTCGCGACACATGCGAGCACAATTACTTATTTTTACAAAAAATCCTTTCAAACCGAACAATTTTCATTTACATTTCTTTTCATCTCACCAAATCATCATAGATTTCCTTCCGGATTTTCGAGTATTTCCATCAAAAAAACTCCCCAGTTTCAATACGTTTTTCTCGATATTTGCATAGTCAACAGCTGATCCAAGTGTCACCCTGCAGAACTACTGTCATAATTCCCATGTTCACACTGTTTTTTCTTCCGTTCATCGCAAATAAGGAAGTAAAGATACAGGGAGAGGAACCCTGTATCAGTAAAGGCAAAGAAACAAAAAAAAAAAAGGTCATGAGAACGGTCAACCAAGCAAACAAGGAAGTACGACCCCAAATATTGTACTTCCTCCTTATTGAGGTGATTTTAGTTCCTGTTCGCGATAAGAAGCTGACATGACGCCTTTCTCCTTCCTCGACGACAGCCACATAGGCAATTGGGAGTGAATTGAAGAGGAAAATCATCAATGACTAAAGATGATGAGATGAAGTTTTTCTTTAAGATGACTTGTCATTCTCTGTCAACTGGAACTTTACGAGTTCCCTTGGCAAAGATCAGCCGTTTGAGGGGGTTACCATGGCGTGAGAAATTCAGGAAACATTGTATCTTTTGGTGCCAAAGTGATAATGAAGTCTATCTGCCCTTGTGTGGACTCTTCAAAGGATCGCATTTAGAAAAAGAAATAGAAACTCAGTCAGCTGATCGTATAACACACTAAAGATCACCACCAGGTAGATCCATATTGTATGGATCCTTTCTTTTGCTCCTTTGAAAAATGTACTCGTATGTATGTATCTAAACAAGGAAACAGTAAAAAGTAAGATACAGGTTTTCTTCTCATTTTTTATTGCTCCACAGACCGATACCTCTCGAAACCGATATCACCTGATGGATCAGCTGTGATCGAGCAGGCCAACACCGATCGTTCTGAAATCAGCTGATGTTTGTTATTGTACTGATTTCAGGTGTAGGTACGAGTATTTGGTAAGGACAAAAACTTTTTTTTTATCTGTTTGGAAGAATGCCGATAACCAAGGAAATCACGTTTTAGTACAGACAGAATCAGTCGGAATTGGAAAGGACTTTTATGACCGTGGGAGCGATGTGATAACGTGCCAAGATCGTTTGACTTCATGTTTGTGTATGCTATTAGATGTTTCGTGTTGTAATTGTACCATACGTTGTTGTGTTTATTGCCTGAGTCATGTTTATTTCTTATCGAACGAACCCGAGGGCACCTACATAGTTTCAGTTTCAGTTTCGTTTTCATTTGGAAAGATGTAAGGATGGTCAGTTTGTTTTGGAATGCTTTCTGTACACACGTTCATATGTATAAGAAATCGGTCATAATATCTGGTATATACATTTTTCTGCACAATCTTGTTGTACATAGATAATGATTTGAAATGTCAATCACTATTACAATAGCTCACCTGCCAATGCCAATTTGTGGATTCTCTTTCCTTTCGATCTTGGCTCCCCTCAAGGAGTACTTACGGAGGTGTGGACCTAGAATGGACCCATATTATCTTATTAGGTCGTTTACTTGTTTGTACGAACTTTTCTTGAAGTATTTGTTAAAAAAAGGAAAAGCCTGGTAGCCATAGCAGTTCGTCTTGCACCACAGGCGCCAGATTGTCCACTAACTGAGCTGTTTTCCTCATAATTTTGTGCTCACATGACAGGGTAAGGCATTTTTAATCTAGTCCAAGGGAGACACTTCTTACGAGTACATATCTAAGATTGTAATTCCATTGGTAATCTTTTTATTAATTGGCTTCGATTTGGGTCCTTTACAGAGTTAGTTAGGAGAGTTCTGTTGACGGCTGTAGGAAACAACAGAAATCGACGTCTTTCATAGTAAAGCTAGCGATGTTGCTGACTGGCAAAGACTTCAACCCTGGCACTGGTATACTCGTATATACAAAAATCCTTTCGACCAATGATTTGGTGGGCAGCTGCACTCGATAAGAAGGTATACGTGGTGAGGGTGCTTTTACGGACGGAGCTTTTCACGGCACGTGTACATTAGGAAGCCAAATCACTAGTTTTGTAAATAAGAGCAATCCTGGTGAACATGCTCCAGATTGCGAATGCTGAGTGCGGCCCATATGTGATGAGAATGATAAGCAAAGGTTTTCCTACGTTTTAATCCTCTGCTATGGTGTACACTGCTCAACACTTAGAATAGTAACCCGGCTACAAGGCCAATTGTATCCAAAGAATGGTCTGTCGAGGCTGCGGGGGAATTTTTCTGGCTCTGCTTACGGGTTCGACTTTCTCTGTGCCCAGAATTGATTTCGGCCAGAATTAAATGAACGCGTGTCTTCACGGAAGGCTCCAAATCGCTTTCGGATGCGGAGCAGACGACAACGTTAGATCTCACTCCTCGCTAGGAAGACCTGTTTTTGTCTTTCAAATGGAAATATACGCAATCCAGAATGGCAACGATTTATAGGAAAATTGTGGAAGAATCTGCATCTATAGTGACACCCAAGCTGCACTTATAACTCATTTGAACCCTCTACCTACAAGCCCGATCGAGACTGCAAGACTTCTCTGAACATAATAAGAAGCCTGAATTCACGGGGTATTGTTTGGGTCTAAGGACATAGAATGCGGGAAATGAAACCGCCAATGAACTTACAATGCAAAGAGGAAAGTTTGTTTACGATCCAAACTGCACCCACTGTAAAACCTTCCTTTCACGGTTGGGTTTCATATGAGTATAACCGCAGATTAACAGCTCCCCAGGTTACCGCGATGTCAAACGAATGTTTCTCTCCCTCTCTCTGTAGGAGACTTTCAGACTGGCAGTGAAGAACTTTTTCCTTCTGTATTTTGAGAATTCCACCCTTATATAGATCTTTTATTGCCGTAATACATTTTCCAGTTCGACTTCAGACGGCTTTAATCCTTTTCCGGCCTAATCTTTTTCCGATCGAATCTCTCTTAACCTCTTAAGAGTGGAGCTCTTGCTGCCAGTATCAAGTATTGAAAACCAGTAGCAATATTACCAAAAAGCCAACGCAGATGCTACTTCTGTTGCGCTGGGTTTCACTTGACCACCACAATGCAACGCCTGATTCGACGACGAGTGCCGGCAAATATATGCATTATGCAGCTAAACAACGGATACAAAGCGTCGCTCCATTGAAGAACTTGAGCTGCTCACGAGTTCTATGAGCAGAAGAGGAGATAAGAAACGAGGAGGAAAAAGAAGGAGCATGAGAAGCGAGCGGTCGGAAAAAAGCGAGAGATGCTACTCCAGGAATGACATTTGGAAGCTTTACCAAAAAGTATAAAACACATGCCAACTACAGAGGCATCAGTCTTCTCAACATCGTTTACAAGATCTTATCTGCCGTATTATGTTAACGCCTGAAGCCGTTCGTCAACGACCTAATTGGTTCATGTCATTGTAGGTTTAGGCGAGGACAGTCCACCATCGTACGAATATTCACACTATGACAGATCTTGGAGAAAATCGATGAGAACGCGGCGTTGGTTCTGGTTCCTTGTTTTCAAAAAGTGAGCAATCTTCGGTGCCTTTCTATGTTATATTCCCCAACGATGTGCAATTAACTATTCAAAGTAATAGTTCTCTGCACTTAGACAGTAACATCCAGAAAAGAGGCCAGACTGGACCACGCCTCCGCCAGAATAAATCTTGTAGTAGAAAGATCCTGGGGGCCGGAATCCTTATGAAATTTTCAATGGTATGTGAATTAACATCCCCATCCCCCACGTTAGATATCGGAAGAAGGGATGCGAAAGCTCTGCGCAAGATGGGCGCAATCGATTTTCGCAGCATTCCTTGGCCCCATTCAATACGGATCACACAGATTTTGTGCGATGATTTCTCACCATGGATGAAACATGGCTCCATCACTAAACGTTAGAAAGGAAACAGCAGACGAAGCAGTGGGTGGAAGCCGGTGGTTCAGCGCCAAAAAAGCGAAGTCGATCGCATCTGCCGAAAAGGTCATGGTCAGCGTGTTTTGGGATGCGAGAGGCATCCTGAACAATTAAAGGTAAATATTCCTCCAACCGTCTTGCCTTGCTGGATGCCAAAATTCGCGAAAGGAGGTCTGGCTTGAATAACAAAAAAATCATCTTTTACCAGGTCAATACCCCTGTAAACAAGGGTACGTTGGCAACAAAAAATTGCGGGATCTGCGGTACCATTTACTCGGGATGGCCGAGTATTTTCACCTAAATTGCCACCCTCAGACTAGCATCTGTTCCGAAAGGTTGAAGAAATTCGTTTCTGGAAAGCGCTTGGCATCCAATGAAGAAGTTGAGAGGGCCGTAGATGAATATCTACACCTTCAAGACTCTCACTTCCGGGAAGGAATACTGATGTTAGAGACACGCTCTACCAAGTGTGTTGAAGTCAATGCAGATAATGTAGAAAAATAAAATCAGTCTTTCATAGTCAGGCCGAGAATTTTTCACCTTACCTTCGTATATTGTTTCCAAACGGACTAATGATTGAACTTAAGGCCCTTAATGTGGAGAGAATGAGTTTGTGCTATGCATTCTTCTCTGTCGATTGGAATGTTACCTTATGGATCTTCACTAAACAATGCATTAAATATCAATCGTCATCGACTCTACTTCACCAAAGTCGTAGCGTCGGAAGAATTGAATATTCAAAGTGGTATACCGCAAGGCTGCATTTACCAATTCTCTCGACCTGGAAATAACTATGGCAGGACAGAAAGTCAGTCAACAAGTTGGTCACCACATCATATCGTCACAACGGTGTTTGCTTTCACCACGTGGCACCATTACTTACTTACTTTAGGTGGCGCTACAGTCCGGGGTAGACCTGGGCCTCAGTCAACAAGCTTTTCCAGCCAGCTCGATCCCTGGCTAGCTGTCTCCAGTTTCGCACGCTAAGTTGGCTGAGGTCCTCTTCCACTTGCGTGCGCCACCTGAGTCTTGGCCTTCCTCTACTGCGCTGTCCCTCGGGGGCGGATTCGAAGACTTTTCGGACCGGAGCATTGGTGTCCATGCGCTCTACATGACCCAGCCATTTCAGTCTTTGGATCTTCACTCTTCTGTCTAGGTCCATGTCGCTGTACAGTCCACACAGTTCGTCGTTGTATCTCCTCCTCCACTCACCGTCAATGCAGACGGGACCGAAGATCGCCCGAAGAATTTTTCTCTCGAAGCAACCAAGAACACCCTCATCCATTTTTGATAATGTCCATGCCTCTGCGCCATAGAGCAGGACCGGGATTATTAAAGTCTTATAAAGGGTGACTTTTGTTGTCCGAGAGAGGGCTTTGCTACTCAATTGCCTTCTTAACCCAAACGTGGCACCATTGGGATTCTAAATTACGAGGATTAGAAAATGCTAAAGAAGTTAAAATACATTTCTGAGAATCGCATTAGAACCCGTAGTAAGATATTCTACATAAATGTCTCCACGTAGCCATGGAATTTCTTAAGTTTTTTTGCTTTGCCATTTAAAAAAATAATTCTTAGAAGGATCCGCCTAAATTTTTGCTGAAAAGATTGTTACAAGATTCGCTATGTTCTGTTCATGATTTACCTGAAGAAAATTGTTGATCCGAGTCCACATAAAACTCCGGTGACCAAATCCACTATATCTACCCCTCCTCCTTCTTTCAGAATTCCTATCCCGTATTTTGAAAATCTACTTTGAAAGTAATTTTCACTGTGACTTTGACGCGATTTCAACTTCCGGCTCACTGTTAACGATTTTGAAAATGTCATCTGATACAATGACCCCTTCTTCTTTCTACGAAATTCACAATGTATCTCCCAGAATTCAACTCAACTGCTGCACTTCATTCATCAAGTCCAGTAAAAACGGACAAATTATAATCCGTGAGAACTACGAGTGCTTAGCCCAGGATACTACTCGTACATACCATCATGTCTGTCATCATAATTTGCTCCAATTCCTAGAATTCAACAGTATGATCCTCTTCCTTTTACTTCTACCGATCATCATCCCGTTTTTTATGATTGCAGGGAATAAAATAAAAAAATAAAACCGAAATCCCTTTATCAATGGACACTAGCCAGAGTCTAACCTAACAAAACGTCTGTAATTGTAGAAAGGACATCCTGATCCAACAAATTTTGTTTTTGATTCAATGAATTTCGCGGAATAAAAATTCATCCTCTACAATGGATGTTGGTTGTTGTTGTTGTGTCTTTAGATTGTTGGGATTCAAGTGAATGTACGAGAAGATTCCCCAAGGATTCTCTTCCTTCTCTCAAGTGGTTTGGGTCTGAGTCTTATCCTATGGGAATGTTTGTAGTGCTTCTTCCTTTTTGCAATGAATTTCGTACTTACTCGTACTCATAAGTGCTAATAATCCAAAGGATTTGATGCACTTACTTCATCGTCTTTGATCGATGTTTTGCCCAAAAATACGGATTTTGATTTTGACTGTGATGCTGAATTGTGTTGTGTCGGTTGGCGGTGTCCTTGTGGGATAAACTTCATAAGCCACAAGGTATTCCATTCATTGGTGATCCCACGCAAACATTGCTTGTTTGGGTGTAAATATTTGGCAATATCCTTTTCATTGTATCGGATCACGTAAGGATTTGACTGGCATTTAGGGAAGTTACCTTCTGTTACATTGCATTTGTATGGATATTATAGATTGAAGCCACTTGAAGGAATTACAAGGATCTTTGGATATTTTCCCACCGATTTCTGGGCAGATATAGAGACTAAGATCGAATTTTAGAGCTACAACGATTACTAATGGAAAACGCAACAATTGGACATGAGTTACGAGTACTACGATGTGTACTGGAATTTTGTTCTGAGAAAGCACTTGACCACATCCTGATAACCGTTGTACGGTATCCCTCAGTAAATATGAAAAGAAATTTTAACGGAGAAAGGACATAAACTACCGTTCTACAAGTGTCATTTGATATTTTCTGCAAGAAAGGACACATCCCATCCTAGTATCAATGTCGGCAAGAAAAGTGATCCCGAAAAGATTGCTTTCTCCGTTGTCTCTCGACGATCGGAGCACGGTCAATTAACTAACATTTGCCTGCTGCAAGGTTTAGGATCTCTCCTCACAGATAACGGACAAGACAAACTTATGTTTGCTCATGTAGCCACTTACCGAAAGTCCTTTCACATTTCTTTTGTTTTTCTTTGGTTCCCACTGATGTTCTGGAGAGACAAATTTTTGCAGGACAAAGTGTCCTGTTAACCAAACACTTGAGAAAGAGTCCAGATTTGGAAATCTTGAATTCACCTTGCCATCTTCATCAGAACGTCTTGGGTTATGTGGGAAAATTTCTGAGCAATCAGCTGTTGCACATAGTCGTCGTCCTTTTTGTTTTTGTTCTTACTTTTTGCTCAATTGAACGACCGTTTTGGGAATGTCCTTTTTCCAGTGTCAGGTTTATGATCATCTCCCATTGTCTATTCGAAGATACTTTAGGACATTGCACAAGTATTTTCTCAAACGTTTTTCACCTGTCCATCGAGTGATCGAGAAACGATTAGATTCCTCCTCAGGTTGACTAGTAGTGCACGCACATTGCCCTGAGTCAGGATCTTTGTCCTGCCAGGGTGCTAATTCTTTGTGGCAAATGAAATGAAATCGAAGGTGGTTATGGATTCGAAGTGATTGTTATTTTTACTGCCGTGCAATTAAGTGATCCTCCTCCTACGAGTATATGCGTTATTACCACCAACAAAAAAAAAATAATAAAAAACCAGGACCACCATCGAAATTGAACAACAAAGCAAGAATTGGGCGCGTAATGAATTCAAAATACTCCACTGGGTGTCTGTAGTGGGTTCTGGTCTCTGTGATTGATAGTGAAGAGGATGACTAGAGGATTTTTTTAAAAAATTTTTTAAATTTCAAAGCATTGAAGGACTTCTTATTGACTCAGTGGTTTTGAATAAACGCTGAACTCGTTTGAAGAGCGTTTCAAGTGGTTTGACAATGGAGGAGAGTTGAAGTTTATTAATAGATACTTGAGGAAGGTATTTTCTAATTGTTTGGAGCTCTCGAGAGTCGAAGGTGTGACTGGTTTCATTGAGAAGATTTTTTTTTGTTTTCTAAGGGGCTTGTGTTCGTGGTGGACTATTGTTTATTTGGGGCCCTACGATCTGACAATCTTTTTGATCATAATGTATCCCTTCGACCATGACCTATGGGTTTTTCCTTATGTAACCTTTGGTTGATGATGCCGATAAGTTATTTATACTAAGTCATCGATAGGTCATGACACGATCACACAAATGGGGAGCAATTTCGGGTTGTCCGTAACACAGGCAACTAATAAGATCGAGCAGTACGGAACCAAAACTGTACTCATGTTGCTTTAAGAGCTAAACAATCAAAGAAGACAACGGCAAGATGCAGTCAATTTAAGGTACTTAAGGTACACATAAAATAGTTGTCCCACAGGAAGGTATACACTGGATCGCTGATCAATTGTTCCCCTCGTACTCAAACAATGATTGGTTCTCCTATTGTTCCAATGTGGATGCTCTTCAAAATTCGCGATTGCTACTTGATTGTCAAATTGTTTGCAATGTAAGCCTGCTTTGAATGTTGACTTAAGTATCGAAAGTTGGCGTGTCACTTGAGTAATCAAGTATCCCCCAGACTAATGCAGTTTGCCTTGCCAAAGCTGTGTACAACTGTGTAGACTGTATAACGTTGTTGATGAAACAAATACAATTGTCAGGCAGAACGAACCTTTCAACCTGGACGATGTAGACGAACCATTCCGTCCACCCGACCTGGATAAAGTGAAGATAGCAATATCTAAGCTGAAGTCCTACGAAGCTGCTGCAGCGGGCGGCCCTATTACCGAGCTGTTCAAAACGTCAGGCGATGACATGGTAAGGAGCATACACCAATTCATCTGTAAAATATGGTCGGATGAAAGTATGCCCGATGAATGGAACCTCAGCATTGGAACAACTGCCATGTTGTGTGAATGCCTGAAGCCATTCATCAACCACCTCATAGGTCCATATCAGTGTGGTTTCAGGCGAAGAAAGTCTACCATCGACAAAATACTCACACTACGGAGGATCTTGGAGAAAACCCATGAGCTTCAGAGGTAGGTAGTAGGACTTTGTCTATCTAGGACTAGTAAAGCCCTCTCTCGGACAACAAAAGTCAAGACCTTAATAATCCCGGTCCTACTCTATGCCACAGAGGCATGGACATTATCAAGAATGGATGAGGGTGTTCTTGGTTGCTTCGAGAGAAAAATTCTTCGGGCGATCTTAGGTCCCGTCTGCATTGACGGTGAGGGGAGGAGCAGATACAACGACAAACTGTATGGACTGTACAACGACATCGAACTAGCCAGAAGAGTGAAGATCCAACGACTTAGATGGCTGGGTCATGTAGAGCGGATGGGCACCAACGCTCCGATCCGAAAAGTCTTCGAATCCTCCACGGAAGAACAGAGCAGTGCAGGAAGACCGAGACTAAAGTGAAACGCGCAAGGGGAAGGGGACCTCAGCCAACTTAGCGTGCGAAACTGAAAGGCAGCTAGCCAAAGATCGAGCTAGACTGAGGCCCAGGTCCACTCCGGACTGTAGCGCCACCTAAAGAAGGAAAGATGGTTGTTGAACAAGCTCTGCGGTTTTTTAGGGTTAAAGTTAAGCACACATTTTTGAGAGAGTGGAACAGGTGGTAGTCAGAAGGCTGCATAATTTCCCAGCCGAGTGAATTCAGCTTTTGTTTTGTCTGGCGTTGGTCTGGCATTGTCATGATGCAAAACAACGCCTTTCCTGTTCCCCAACTCTGGCCATTTTTCTTCCACTGCCTGCTTCAAAGTGTCAAGCTGAGAGCAATATTTAATGTCATTTATTGTCTGATTGTGTGGAAGCAACTCGGAGTAAGCCTCAAGCGGGTTCCATCTCAACAAAGAGTCACAGACCATTATGCGATCTATAATGTTTATTTCACTGAGCTCGTCAGGAACCGAAACATCCACCTTTTTCGACATTCTAAGCCTTTTCAGTCACTGCTAAACAGTTGTATGGGCGACGTTAAACCGCTGAGTGATCTTCCGTGTCTTCAAATGAGTGTGAACGCTAACTGCAGCCATGATTTGTTCGTCGTGTGTGGTGGGTGGACGTCAAGAGCGAATAGCATGAGCAAGGTCAAGGATGACAGTACAGTTTGATGTTTGCGATTGAAACCGAAATATCAAATACCGACCATGAATTGGATGACCTTGCACAATACTAGCCATCATGAGTTTAAAAGTCAACAGGAAGTATCTTCAAAATTTTGCGATGCTCTCTTAAATTGCATAGTACTCGTAGGTACGTTTCCTTGTAATCTTTCGATTTATTAATCACAGAAGAATCTAAAGTATCCATTTATACTAGAATGAGCCTTCTTCTTTCATTAGAAATCCCAGTACTATGAAAGGAACTCTACCAAGGTACCGAGTAGCTGTCTTGGTTGTTTGTTAGTTCGGCATTATTTGTGGTTTTATCTTAAACTGTATCCTTAAGAAGGCAAAATGGGAATTTTAGCTCGCTTCTGCTTTCGCAAACTCATCAGACTTTTTTTTTATTTTTGTCCAACAATGCTTTTGTCCCCAACACGATCCCTTGAGTGTAGCCAGACTATCTATGTGGAAGACGATATCCTTGAAATTGCCAAAATTTCCGATTAGAAAAGACAGATTGCCCCGTAAGTCGTATAAAACTTTCCGGTTCGGATCTGCGGATAATTTTTAGTCAGTGTTTTGCCATCCTTCGGTGAACTTCATAATGCCGCGTTCATAAAACTTCTAATCTTTCTCTCTTAAAAACTTGTCTATGTTCAGTTTGATGAGGTCTGTAGAGGCAAACGTTCCATGAATGGGGCAACGCACATGATAAAACAACACACCGTTACGATTCATCAGCTCGAGACGTTTCTGTAAAATTCGGCCACGCTTGTCAAGTTCGGTTTTGAAGTTGAAAGAAGTGTGGTGAGGATAACTGATCAAATGTGGACTCTCATGGCGTAAAACATCACTGGTACGAACGAACTAAATTGTTTATGAATGTTTTTAAACCTAACAAGCCTCTATAGCTGTCGTGGTCAGAAGTGTCTTCTCTTATTTAGATCGGACAAACGATGCTGAAACGCGATGCTTTCTTCTGACCATATATGCAAATATGGTATCATATACTGCTTATAACAGGTAACCAGGTTGTTTGTCTCCCCCAGTATTTTTTTTTTACCTTAGATTTGATATACTCATAGCTCCCTTAACTTGGTCTAGGTCAGGAGAACCAGGGAGATGGGTTCATTCTGTATTTTGACCATAATCGCCGCTATACAGTCTCCAGCGGTAGTCCTTGGTGGTGCCCAATGGTTTGATCACAATTCTCAACCATTCCCGGCGTCTACCCATTGTCGCTGTTTTCTGCCGAACAACCCCTTAGTATCTGTTTGGAGTTGCAGTGCTTCTAGACCTCTTGAAATCAAGGTTGCTTTTGCTAGAGGAAGTGGACTTTAAAGGAATACCCTTCTTAGCGAAACCAAATGTCTGACATGCGTTCTTAATAGTGAATTTCTTAGCTCTTAAGCTTAAAATTATCAGCTGTGCCCGCGTCCATACGATGTGATCTTCAGTGAAAAGCTTTTTAAGACCCGAACCTAAGCATCTATTCTAAAATCCGGACGTAGATTGTTCAAAATTTTAATAGTATTTCAATAACACTCGCAAGTCATTTAGGACTCTCTAATTCAAGAGTACAGACCGTCCCAATCCACTGTCATTTGAACACGTGCGGTGGCGGGATATTAAGTGGCACATCTATCCTTTTGACCAATAAAAAACTATAAATTAGCTGTTCCGGCACAGGCCCTTATCAAAATGTCAGTTAATAAAGAAATTATTACATCAGCACTGATGCGGCGTTAATAACCGAATGGTAACTATCCCGGTGGTCACTGGACAAAAAACTCCATAACAAACAATTTCCAACAAAAACCAGAGAAATAAAAACCTACAAATCCGCCCACAAACTACTCATCAATTTGGCAAAAAGAAAGCAACAAAGCAAATAACAGATCCTCGCAGATACCTCACACAGTAATCTTTATCTCATGACAGCTCTCACTTACACAGATTACTAATGTCCGACTTCCTTTCACCGGACAAGGGACAAAAGTGACCTACAAACAATATTGCAAACCGTATCTCCGCTATAGAATATCCCATAATTGACGTCCTCATTGAAGAAGGATCATCATTGGCTATAGATACGTACTCGTATACAATCTGGCAAAAATTCGTTACAATCGAAATGAATAGCGTGCGTGATGAGGTCCTGAGAAAATGATGAATCTGTTCTGTTGTACCGCATCTCTGACCCAGAAACAAGGCGAAACAAAATATGATGACTTAATCCACCTGATCCGTGAGTGAAGATTTCCTGACGATGACAGCAGATAAAGCAGAAAATTGAGCAAATTTTTCATTTGATGAAAATAAGTGAAAATAAAATGAATGAAACCAGATGAGATGAGCGAGGATCTGTCCGTCCGATATGGCGAAATTTAATCCTGTTATTGCAGTGATTTGGCTTTCGGGCGAACATTTTTCATTGAGATAAAGTTGCAGGAAATACGAATATACGAGTATGAATGAGATGTAACAGTTTGTGGAACAAGGATATAATTGAATGATTTTCCAGGAGATAGGGATTAATCTGATTCGATGATTGGTATCTGATGATGGGGGGAATTCCTTAGAGGGTCACTGTAAAGGAAGACGGTTTTAGTTACTTAAACGAGGATGGTGTGAGAATTAATAGAGCATTGTGCAGTGCACAAATTTTGCCAGGGAAAGATTCCAATTTCTGTTTTAGAAAGCTGTCACATTTGAGCTGACAAAAGATGATGAAATTTTGTCATTTTCATGGGAATTTTCGCATATCGCAGTGACTGCTGCTGAATTCGTTATCGGATGCCCAAAAATCGCCGAGGACAATTTTAATTTCATAGCTAGGACAATGCTCGCATGTCTCGTTCATGAGCTCATAGAAGGCATCTTTAGTGTCTGCATCTTTCTCCTCTGTGGGGGGTTCGCGCATATCGGGCTAATGTTGGCAAATTTGGCCTTGATGCGGATTGCTGCCAAACACTCGTTCACATGCAAACTTCTTGCCTTAGCCTGCCTTCAACAACAAATCCGCACCTAAATAGACGCTGGTTTTGCCGTCGATAACAATCGCTGTAGTAGATGTCGTAGTTTTTCATTCTCTTTTTGTCCGGCCCATTATATCGCATTCTTTGTTGGCGGTTATGTCTGCTTTGCAGCAATTTAGGGTTTCTGCTAGTTGTTCGGCTGCTCGTGGCCTGTTAAGGGACCTAACATTCCGCGTGCATATCCAAAGTTCGTAGTCTGTATCCGAGGCTTGTGTTGCTTCGTAACTTTTGCATTTCTTTCTATGGCCGGGCACTTACCCCGGCGGCACAACTTCCAACCTGGAGGGCCATTTCCATTTTTTGGTACCCCTAGGAAGAGGGGTCGGTTGGTTGGACCGAAAGCCAGTAACCCGTTCTGGGGTGTGAATGATGCCGTTGGTCCATTAAGGGCTCTTCCGCCACCAACCTTTTTTTCAGGACCCTGACTTAGTTTCGGAAATCCATACCGACCTGAGCTCGAAATATGTCGGAGTAGCCCGGATAAGGTCACATTTGTTTTGGGATTGTTTCGATCGTTGTTTCCATCTGGGAAGTTCATCCGCTGTCCTGTTTATAGTGCTGCTATTTTTGTCTTCTGGTCAGCACTGGCACTTATAAGTTTAGCAGTCCGGATGGACATTGACCAGTACCCAGCGGTTACCACGTGGAGGTATTTAAAGCACTATTAGTATGTAGAAGATAGTTGCAACACTGGATATCGCCAGGTTGAGATCTCTCAGTGCCTACCCTATTTCTACCCAACCACCTATACTGATCTCGTAGATTATGTTTTTTTTTTTTTTTTTTTAAAAAACGGATTTTGCTTTAAGAGAACTAATAAGAATTTGTCAATGTCACCTATAGACCTAACCTTAGAGCAAACCATAACTGGTGTTTCATCGTTTACTAACTCAATATTTGCATGAGAAAAATGGGCAAAAACACATACCGATAGAGCAGCTAATATTTCTTAATTTAATAATTTCCTGAGACTTTTTAATAAGGACGCGATGTTACTCGTGATTTAAGTCCAGGAGAAATTAAGTGCTTTACAAAAGATTTGCAAAGTATTCTTCAAGAAATTCGAAAATGTTATAACATGGAACGATTCTGTGGATATGAGGGACCACTTTTAAATACCCTTTAACTGCTATGCCTCAGGTTTTCGGTTATTTAGACGAAATTGCTTACATGATGAAATAAAGTATAGTCCCTTGAAAAAAACAATTAGAGAAGGCCATCTAACTTTATATAGTCTCTGAGAAATGGTTCTTTTAAAACGAGATTAAACGCATTTTTAATGGAGGAATGCTGTTAAGGGGAGCATTTCCCTATATTTGGAGAAAAGGAGATTTTCGTAACAAATGGCCACGAGTGTTTTTCTTTTATGAATGAAAATGGTCAAGTTTTTTCAAAAAGCAGAGTGGCAGAGTTAAGCAGTTTTCGGGAAAAAGCAGATAAACGCATGATTTTACATTATGTCATTCTAAGTTCAAAAACGTTTTATTCGCCTTTGACTAATTTGCTTAGTGAAGGATTTGAAGGAAGTCTTTTGCCTCCAAATAAGTCCGTTCTTCTACAACAAGTACAAGGAAGAAATCACATCTGCAAAATTTAGAAAAATTCTGCGAAAAACGAAGAAGTAGATTTCACACCAGAGGAAAGTGGGTGAATGCTAACCAGTAATGTGTACAAAATTAATTGGTTCGAAGGTCAAACTACACCGAACAAATTGGATGACATTATTCAAAATAACTGGTGAAACCGACAGTGACAACGATGTTTTTAGAAGCGACTCACTACTTTACTTTCGTTTGTTGCAGTCTGCGTGCTTAACGTCTTTGACCACTTTATTCATAATTGGGAACATCAGCTCTACATTTAGGGCAAACAAAAATTGTTTACCACAATTAGTCCAAAAATCGAAGTTTAGTGTGCTTTTGGCGCGTCTTGTAGGCAGAAGGCCGAGTGCAAAACGTCTTGGACCACTATATTTTATTTATGTATTTATTTATTTATTTGGAAAGAAATTCCGAAAATAAATTTGAAAAATTACAATAGTTGAAGGCATCTGGGCATCCAGGCCAGTTTTGGTGTCTAAATATTGCTAAATTTATTGTGGGCAGATGCTACAAACCTCACGCGTTTAACTGATTGAATAGACAAAGGATTAAGTACATTTGACAGTTGTTTGACCACATCTATGGAGTTTACTTGAACTTAGCTTGATAGGGGGCATCCATTTATAATGTGCCATATTGAGAGCGAAGTTCCACAGCATCGGCACTCTTCTTGAAGTTGCCGGTCGTACAAATGTCTATTGGTAAAAAGAGTCTTACCTAGACCACAGGAGTTTGATTCATTTTTCTCTGAAAAAAAGATCTGCTGTACGAGCTTTCCCAAGAAGTTTCCAGTTTGCATTTCTGAATTGCAATCAATTCTGTGATATAGCCAGCTGCTTGTTCTGCAAGAAGGCTCTAGGGTGATGGTAGTTGTTTGTCCATTTGATTTAAGCTTAATGATGGCATAAGCAGAGATTTTGTCTTTGTAAGAACCACCCGTGTATAGAAAAATGTCCGCGTTACTCCTACTAATCATTTCTTGATGAAAAGCATGGTATGGTACACTAGGCGACTTGTTTTGCTGTTTCAAAGAACGTGTTTCCTTTCCGACGTAGTGAAAGCGGACCTTCTCTATTTGTTTGTGACGCAATCTCATTTTGACCATGACTTACTTAGTTTTCAATCCTCTGGGAAGGTCCTCAGTATGAACTTGTTTTTCATACTGTGTCTATTCTAGATCATTAACCACATCAGCGCCAAGTAACTACTGAGCACCCATTGCCCCAGTGCTGTCAGCTTTCACATTAAGTTGCCAAGCTTCATTTATTTGCCATTTCAGAATTGGAAGCTCTTAAGTCCCATAACGACGCCGAGTACATAGGCTAGGAACCAGTCTTAAGTCTTTCCTTCTGAGGGACAGAAGGAAAGTCGTTGACCTCTTAGAGAAGACGGGAAGTATTCGTTAAGTCTGCCAACAACGTGAGGTTATGCTCATATGAACCCCATTCCAAGGAAAAGTCTAACTGAGGGCATATTTCTCCCCAAAAACTGTCTTCCGATTTAATTTCCTATTATAATCTGGAATCCAATTAAAACTCCGCGAATTAAGCCTTCTTTGAAAGTGGAGCGAGGTTTCAGAACTTCCTAAAACGCAGCTAGGAAAACAGACTCAAACCCATCGGTTGCCGTTCTCCAGAAAGATACAAGTGCTGCATCTGTGATTCATTTGTGAAGGCTTGCCTTCATTTCTTTCCTGACTCTGATTCTGACCGAAAGTACTCTTCCTTCGCACAGGGAAAATTAATTCCATTTTTTCGTTGCAACAGGAGTGCTGATGCCATTTCATAAGACAGTATGTCCATAAGACTAGAGTCCAGACCATGGTATGAAAATCGAAGGAGAGGGTAGCGTTAGGGAGTCTGAAGTAGAGCCAGGTTCGCTGGGGAGTCTCTAAATCTAAGCTTCACCGGCGCATAAGATATTATTGGCCTTGCTGAAGCCATGTATATAAAAAGGTTCCTTCTCCTTGTGCCATATATTGGCAAAAGGTCTATTGCCACTCATCCCACAATAGCGAGACCCCCCTGGAAGAGCTCCTTGTACTCTTTGGGATGAGAACAGACGTAGTTTACAGAGAATTGCTTCTATGTTCGCGATTTAGAGTAGACAGTTGCTAGGCATGATAATGAATAGAGACTGCAGCTCTGAGGAATGTGTCGGCAAGTATGCAAGTTAGCAGTTGTGACAGGTCTCCACCTCGAGGGCAACCTCTCATCGTCTCCGTCATCACATATAGCCCGCAGTTAGTGTCTACGATAAGAGCCTATTTCACCATCATTGCTCTTATCCATAAAACTCGTGGTTCATCTACGCCTTGTTGTCTACCCGAAATACACATGCTGTCAAAAGTTTTGTTGGGGAAAGCACTTATTGTCGATACAAATGCACAGCTAATACTCCTTCTCGTCGAGTTTGCCTCCAATTCTGGTCGCCATGCATCGGTTTGGTCTGGTAAATCGGTTTGACCACATTAAGATTAAAAACTCTTTAAATTCTTTAGAGGATTACCAGCAGCTTGGTCTATGTATACCTTTATGCAATAGACTGGACTGGACTGGACTGTATATGTTATACGAGTATGCTTTCGGTACCAGACGACTTGGAGCTGTTAACGGAAGCAACATCGTCAAACGTCTCTACAACCGATGACAATAACCAGCAATGACGTGTTACTGGTTACTCAGGCCACTTCCATCTTTGTCAATAGAGGCTGATTGTGACCAGGTAAACTAAGAAGTCAATCTCTAGCATCAGAAAAAAAATATCTGTTATGGACTCAGTAAAGGTGACATCAGGTTTGCTCAGTGATTCCAGTCTGGTTGGTTTTACCGAGAGTTTCGATCTCTTTAAAATCCGAAGCAGCTTCTTATATTCTTCTGGCTTCAAGCTTGCTTCGTCTTAATTAATCTTAAGATTGTAGGCTCACTACCGTAGTCGCTGCAACAATTTTCGGTTCCTGAATAGCTCCCTTTGCCTCCTATCTCATTCTGAGTTTAGAAAAAGATTGACGGACTTGTCAAGTTGCTCAACAAAATGTATAAAGTTGTGTTTTCTCCGATTTCTTCCCTTCATAAGGTCGACTGATTGCCAAAATTTTTGAAAACCGTGTTAGACGATAGTCCAGGAGATGTATAACTCTTACGTTACATTTGTTAGTGCCCCAGAAAGTATTCTAAGCATCAGCATCGCAGTTCCGTCTTTCTGGAATTACACTCCTCAATATGCCGTGCTCTCGATTTACTAGTTTAGGTTTGCCTCTTATTGTGGTGCTAGCTTGCTTACTGAATCTCTATACATCATTCTCTAACAAAATTGTTCTTTTAACACATCAGGTCTACAGATTCTCCAGCTTATATGTTCTCACCAACATTTATTTTTTTCTCGATTATTCAGGACGCATTGCAACGAAATCCTTCCGTTGTTCTGGTAGAATGTCCTAGTTAACGCACAATAAAAACTAAAATATCGCGGAAGGATCGACCTTAAAAGGGCTTACCATGTACATGCCATTACTGATATGATTAGAAAGGGTCCTTAAATCCCACCAATTCCAGGAGCAAATCGTACAATTTCCGGCTGGACGAACACTGTTTGCGGATACTATCCCAATCATAGGCAAACAAAAGCTAATTCCACTTTATTCGCCATACTTGTCATCAGAATATGTTCCGGTCAAATCACGTCACAAAAGGACTTAATAAACGCACCTGCAACTTTTCAACTTCTTCTCACTGTGAAATCGTGAAGATTCCTCCATGTCCCCTAGGCAATATCCTTCTTAGAAGGATACACAACATAGTAACAATCCAACACTTGTAAATTATGAAACCCTGTGCAATTGACTATGGTCAATGGAATGCATCACACAAAAAAGGATCAATTCCCTGGTTGTCGGTGGCGGCTACCTCAGGACTAATCCCGATGTATAATTTTTGATTATCCACGCAAGTGCAACACAAATATTTATCCAAAAGAAATAATGTCTCGGTTGTGTGTGATTTTCTGAGAATAAACCCGCATCACTTAGAACGTTGATTGAACCCTGCCGCTCTAAAGGGGGTAATGGAGTACAAACTGACATTTTCTAATCACGTCCAGTCAATAAATTTGGGCATTACACGAAGTTTTGTATCTCTTATTCTACAGAGGAATAACTCAGCACAGGAGCAGAGGAGAAATAAAAGAAATCGGATGGGAACCAGGTAGTTTCGATCACGTATCCACATCACTATTATTCGAGTAGAAGACGAATGAAAAAATAAAAAATAAAAAATCTTTTCCAACTATCAACGAAACCACAATCAGATAGAAGATGCCCTGTAGCCCTAGGTGTTACACAAATTAATTTTTTCTTAGCAACTTTGTTGCAAGACTTTCCTTTTGCCAATAAAATCAAACCACAAAAGATACCCCACACCGCCACCACAATTGATGGTGTCAGGACATGATTTGCCCTCACATTATGTGCAACAAAGTGGTCAACCCAGAGCATAATATTTACTTAATACAAATCCTGTGGTCTTGCCTTTGATTGGAGGAGGTCAAGTGGCAGGCGGTAGACCTTTTAAGAACTTTTAAATCTTTCTTGCCCTCAAATAACCGCACAAGGTGACATTTAAATGAAAAGTTCCCTCGTGTCGGACCAGCAAAAATATCTCAAATGATCATCGTTCATTGGATGGAGTATCTGCATAACATAAATCTGAATCTGAAGGTGCCAAAATAATCCCCACCGACAAGGTAAGGAAGAAAATGTGAAAACAAAAAACACACACAGAATTAAAGAACGAACGGAAGAAAACATTCTCTTGGATCGCATTCGTATCTTTCATAGTCCGTTCCCACAGGATGAAATCAAATTAGCATGCGGTCGATGGTGCCAGAGCGGATGAGTTTTTCAAGCTTTTCGTGTGAGCCAACGAGCAGATCACAGCAGTCGGTGTTCGTTGAATGCTCGGTGCTGTATGTTGTTGTGTTACGAGTTACGAGTATGTGTTATGTGTTGCACTGCTGCAGGTTGTTCTCCGGTCTTTGCTCCTTTTTTTTGTTTTCGCTGTAAGTTTTTGGAATTTCATTCAACAAAAGTTGGTTGTAGCTACGTCCTGCGCTCTTCGGCGCATCCATCAGAGATCCATGGGGGAGGTTGTCAGTTCTTTATCGGAACGTTGTTTGCATGATAATCGGTTGGGATGGTGATGGGCAGTTTGGCTGTCTGTCTGAATGTCTGGTATGGTGGGTTTTTGGAGAGCTTTTAATTTCTTCTTCTGTTTATTTTAAAGATTACAATCTGGTGGAGGTTTTTGGTTGAAGTCGATTAAAGGTCTCATGGTACGCGTACACATTGAATACTGAACGTACACGGATTCAGCACATATTGATCAACCGCAACCGGGCCTTATACTAAGCCTAAACCTCATTCGATAAAAACAACACGCACATGGCATGTGTATGTATATCCGACTTCAGTTTCAACACTTGCACCCACATTTCGCTGCTTTCTGCCAACAACTTACCATAGACAACGAAAGTAAGGTAAGTTTGTCACGTAAAGCTAGCTTAACCTTACCTCACCGCGACTGTTACTGGAAACTGGAAACTATAACAGAGAAATCCGATGACGCCAACTTCGAAGACCAGTGTCATCATTGCTAAAGACCAATCAGAGTCGGCGCCTCTGATGACACTGGGTTTTAACCAGCCAGAGAAAAATGAGAGGGGTTCGTGACTCCTACGAGCAGAAAATAATGGAAAAAGCCTTCAAAATGAAAAGAAAGAGCACGACAAACGCTCGATCGAATCCTTACAGAGGTGATATCGGTAGAATGACCAAAGGCTTAACAAAAAAAAAACTTCATAGTACAACCATAGTTTGTGCAGAAAATCTACAGACTGTTAAGCTGTGATAACAAACTACAATCCAGCGTCAAACTAAATTCAAGCTGGGCGAACACAAATAACATTTCCCTTCCCCCGACCAAGTGTATATGTATTTCAAAGCCTGAATCTAATAAATCGGCTTAAATCGAATTACTGTTCTACACGGCAGGTGATGATTGGATACAGAGCATGGATCAACTCATTGTTAAACGTTGACCCGACGAATGCAACCATCAGCATTTTTTGTCAGATCCTCAGGAAGGGAGATCTATTGACTGAACAGCGCTAACTACAGAGGAATAACAGTCCAGGAATGTCCACTAGAAATTAAATTTTCATACTAGGAACAGACGAACTATGGAAGATCATGCCTAGTTTTGACATCCTGACAAGATCATCGAACGGGAACGCACGTTACTCCTTCAAGGTTGGTTATGAACAAACTGATACCTTAAATGTCAGAAGCGGGCTTAAACAACACAACATCTACGTCTAGACTGAAACGTTTATGGTAGGCAGCTACAAGTTTAAGGTAGCTTCGCTATTAACAACGACAGCGTTGCTTGTGCGGAAAAATCAATCTTGCTTATCGCTGTTTCTCGAGCAAGCAAAAAGACACAAGACACCAATTACCCCAGTCCTACTTTACAGAGTAACTTTCGGTCACTGTTCTTGCTCTACAGCGATGCTGACCCTTCGTCGCATGGCCACATGGCAAAAGACCGCGTTGATTGGAAATATATTCTAGATGAAACCCTGTGTTCCTAGGACTCTAACGCAATCAGTAAGCACACAGACTTATCTCTGCGTATATGAAGACACTGTGTCCTAAGACAACACTCGACGAACCTTGTCACCATAAAATGAGTAATGTAATGATATGTAGATACAAGGGTTAATCAAATCACAACCTGTAATGGAAAAGACTCTGCAAGTATGAACTTATAAACTGGCCAACAGTTGTGAGGACTTAGACGTTAAAGAAAATGGAAAATCCACATTTTACTAGCCAAGCATAAGCAGATAGTGCATGATTCATTTAGCACCCTAACTTCTATAAAACTCTGGCGCGGGTGCCATTGCAATGAGTTGCGAGCTCTTGCGCAAGTTTTCTCACCATATCCTTGTGACTGATCAAACCCGCGTTGTAAAGCTATTCTCTGCTCTACTAGATCTGTACGGGTCGTCATGATATTGCGGCTCAACCTAATCTACCCGGTGATATTTTTACGATTTGATTATTCGTGACATGTGTGTACGTCAAACATGCTCAATTAGCATTGCCATTTCATCATGGAAAGACTAACATCCCAACAAAGTTTACAAGTTATTGAACTTTATTATCAAAATTTGTGCTCTGTGAAAAATGTTTTTCGCGCATTTTGACCATTTAACGGTCATCATAATCGACCTACTGAGCAAGCACTTCAAGCCATAGTTACCAAATTTTGCACCAAATTCACGTTAAACGACATCAAACCTCCTACCCTTATGCGTAGAGTGCATTCAGGGGAAAATATTGCTGCTGTATCCGACAGTGTTAATGAAGACCGTGATTTGTCTATTCGTCGCAGTTCGCAGCAATTGGGATTGTGTTACTCGACTACGTGGAAGATTTGATGCAAGGATTTTGGTCTAAAACCTTACAAAATACTGTTCGTGCAAGAACTGAAACTGAACGATGTGCCACGGCGTCGAATTTTCGATGAGTGTTAAATGGATATGTAGTTGATTTGATGAGTAATCCCAGACAATTATTGGCCGGTATTTTTTAGAGGCTGACCATAGGAACAACGTTACCGTCAATGGCGTCGAATTGCACGAACTGAACCTCGTCGAGGTGTGGTTCCAACAAGACGGCGCTACATGCCACACACCACGCGAATCGATTGACTAATTGAAAAATGAGTTCGGTGAGCAATTTATCTCTTGTTCTGGACCGGGAATGGCCGGCTAGATAGTGCGATTTGTCACTTTTAGACTATTTTTTTTTTTTGGGGGATCCGTCAAATCGCCCGACTATGCCAATAAGCCAGCTTTAATTGCACCCTTGGAATTCATCATTACAGGTGTTATTAGCGAGGTATCACCCAATATGTTCGAAAAAGTGAACCTCAAAATCCCTCTTGTAGGGAAATTGTATTTGTAGTATTTTTTAATTTCCAAACTATAAATATTTTCAATTAAGAATGAATTATTTTGTTTAAATACTTACTTACTTACTTTAGGTGGCGCTACAGTCCGGGGTGGACCTGGGCCTCAGTCAACAAGCTTCTCCAGCCAGCTCGATCCCTGGCTAGCTGCCTCCAGTTTCGCACGCTAAGTTGGCTGAGGTCATCTTCCACTTTCGTGCGCCACCTGAGTCTTGGCCTTCCTCTACTGCGCTGTCCCTCGGGGGCGGATCCAGACCCAGACCCAGCCATCTCAGTCTTTGGATCTTCACTTTTCTGGCTAGGTCCATGTTGCTGTACAGTCCATACAGTTCGTCGTTGTATCTCCTCCTCCACTCACCGTCAATGCAGACGGGACCGAAGATCGCCCGAAGAATTTTTCTCTCGAAGCAACCAAGAACACCCTCATCCATTTTTGATAATGTCCATACCTCTGCGCCATAGAGCAGGACCGGGATTATTAAGGTCTTATAAAGGGTGACTTTTGTTGTCCGAGAGAGGGCTTTGCTACTTAATTGCCTTCTTAACCCAAAGAAACAGCGGTTGGCAAGAGTTATTCTTCGCTTGATCTCAGCGCTGGTGTCGTTGTCTGTATTTATAGCGGAGCCTAGGTAGACAAAGTCCTTAACTACCTCAAAGTTATATCTGTCAAGGGTGACGTTCTGTCCGAGACGTCGGTGTTGGTTGTCCTTTTTGCTTGACAGCATATACTTGGTCTTGCCCTCATCGACCGCTAAACCCATTTTCGCCGCTTCCGTCTCAATACTCGCGAAAGCGCCACTGACATAACGCTGTTTTCTCCCGATTATGTCAATATCGTCGGCGTATGCGAGTAGTTGGACGGGCTTTTGAAAGATAGTGCCTCTTGTGTTTGCTCGTGAGTTTTGCACTATTCTTTCAAGTACGATGTTGAAAAAATCTAAATCCTTTTTGGACATCAAAGGTCTCGGTGAGATCTTTACCGACCTTGATGGAGCAGCGTGCATTCTCCATCGTCATCCTGCACAGACGGACGAGTTTGGCAGGGATGCCAAAACTAGACATTGCTCTATGTAGCTCGTCTCTATAGATGCTGTCATACGCGGCCTTAAAATCGATGAATATGTGGTGGGTATCGATCTGAAGCTCATGGGTCTTCTCCAAGATCTGCCGTAGTGTGAATATCTGGTCGATGGTGGACTTTCCTGGCCTGAAACCACACTGATATGGACCTATCAGGTTGATGACGAACGGCTTCAGGCGTTCACACAATACGGCGGATAAGATCTTAAATGCGATGTTAAGGAGACTGATGCCTCTGTAGTTGGCGCAGTTCAGAGGGTCTCCTTTCTTGAGAATTGGACAAACAATGCTGAGGTTCCATTCATCGGGCATACTTTCGTCCGACCATATTTTACAGATGAGTTGGTGTATGCTCCTTACCAAGTCATCGCCTGCCGCTTTGAAGAGCATGGCAGTCAGGCCGAGTGTTTAAATACACTTTTTATATCTACAACCTGACTGACTCCAACTGCAACCAACTTCAGACTGCTATAATTTCCAAACCGTTCATGACAGTGAGCTCAAATTTTAACACATGACAGTTAATTTTATTATTTACAAGCCTTTTAAACGATTTGCGTCTCAGTTGTGTTGAAATTTGATATCGTGATATCGTTAGAGCCCCCCAGCACCTCAACGTGAATAAATCATTTGTGTCTCGAACCATAGCTCGTTACCGTGATACTGGCACGTGATACGTTGCAAAACGCTATGGGGATGGTCATAAAAAAACAGCAACATCGGCAGAAATAGTTCGGAAAGTGAAGGCTCGAATTGAACGAAATCCGCGTCGAAGTGGAAGAAAAATGGCTCATGTTCAACATATTATTGGAACGGATGCAACACATACTGAAAAATGAGATTGGGCTCAAGCCATTGTAGTTCCAAAAAGGACACGATCTTAAACCGCAACAGAAAAAAGTTAGAGTCGAAAGAGCGAAGGAGTTGCTACGCTTTGCACGAAAGTGATGAGTTGCCGAATTTGGTTTTTTCCGATGAGTCGCCATTTGTTATCGAGCAATATGTCAACAAACAAAATGACCGAGTTTACTTGCCAGAGAGGCCCTTGTACACCTTCGAACGGCCGCCAGAAAGCAGGCAGCACCGATGGTGATGGTTTGGGCCGCCATAACCGCCGATGTGGCGTATTTTTAGACCGTGGCGTCAAAATTAATGCGATCGTATACCGTGAAACTGTCGTAGAGGCAGTATTGAAGCCTTGGGCAAACAATAATTTCGATCGGAGACCGTGGACATTTCAACAAGACTCGATACCGTCTCACAAAGCGCGCGTCAACCAAGATTGGTTAAAAAACAATGTTCTACACTTCATTTCTTCGACAAAATGGATTGCAAATTCTTCGGTTGCAAATCCGTTGGATTTCTCTGTCTGGGGTATTTTGAAGGCGAAGGTTGGCACTAAAAAATACAAAAGTTTGGACCACCTAAAACAAGCACTTCGCCGGGAATGGGCTAAAATACCGCAGAGCCACTTGTGTGCAGCGTGCGATGCTTTCTTCGGCCCTCTCAAGGCCATTATTCGCGCCAAAGGTGGACATATTGAAAACTACTAATACATTTTGGAAATTGATGTATTTTCCAACATTTTTTGCTTTGGCACAATAAAATTTATCAAAAATAAAAATTATAGCATTTTAAAAAGTTGGAGTTCGAGTCAGCCACCCTGTATATACACATATAAAACTTTGTACATAAATACATAAAATTCAAAAATAAGTTGTTGTCATTCGGCATATCTTAAAAAACCAATATGACTGGGCGCGCTAATATTATTTTGAACACAACTGTAAATGGCAAGCATTGATTTATCAACTCAAATAGAAATTGTATACGAGTACACTTTTGCAATTTTCCCTTTTTGTTTTTGGAAAATATAAACCTAACCGGTGATAGTTTACAATCTGGAATCTTTCTCCCTATATTTCAAGAAAATTTCTTCTCATTTTGTTCCTAATTTTTGTTTTTGTTATTTTTTTCTCTTTTCAGGGAACATCAAAGCACTCCAAAGTCAGGGTAAGTAATTCTGTCATCCCTTTGGGTCGCCAAAATTAATTCCGAGTCACATCGATTAGTCAACCATCAATCCATTGAAGATTTCATAAATCAACCTAAGTGGGTATCCTCACCGCCTTTTGGTATTCATCTCCTGCAACTTCCAATCCAGTCTTCAAGTCCCAAAACAAAAGTTCTTCTCCCATCAAATGCCAATTTTGATTGACACCCCTAAACGAACATTTTGGCTGTGCTTCTCGCTTCTCGATTCTCCCTTCTTTTTGCCATGGCTTGATAAATTGTCCCATGATTTGCATAATGTTTTTTTTTTTTTTTTGTCTTTCTTCAAAAACCACACAAATTACCATCAAAACGACACCGATAACAATGTAAGCAACAACAAAAAAAAAATTAAAAACTGAAAAAAAAAACAACAACACAAACTAAACAAAATCAGCCGGACAAAGAGGGAAAAATTGTAAAGAAACGAACAATCAAAGCAGAGAAACACTCGAGATAACTTTTTGGCGCGCAAATGAATTTTTAAATTTCTACTCCACACTCCAAATTACCGTCAGGCCGGCCGGCGCGGCGCGCAACGTTTTGTTGTTGCTTTTTTTTTTTTTTTTTGTTTTGGTTTTTTTCCTCTCCATCTAGCTAATTCTTTAGAGAGATTGAAGGACGTTGAGTAAGGCAAAGACAAAGGAAAACAATAAAAACACTCTCCGCTTCAATTGGAATGTTGCTCAGCTCAACTTTAGACTGGAGCTCGCGACTCAGGCGGCTCGAGCCTTCAGAACCTCAAGCCATAGCTCAGGTTCAGATAATTTTTGAATTTTTTTTTTTCTTTCTTTTTGGAAGCGTACGCGCGAATTCACTAATCTTCGTGTTGATTCGCAAATTGTTGTTATTACCGATGTTGCGATGTTGGGATGTGTTAATTAAATGGGGAAACGCTTAAATGCTTTGCTTAATGGCTTCGGAATTGTTCGGTTCAGTTCTGGGATTTTGAGAATTTTTTATTTATTTTTTTTTTATAACCAATCTATTGGAGATAATCAAACGTCTTTGTGGTTGAGTTAATTATTCTGTGAGAAAATTTGAAATCGCTGTTGGGGTCTAACTAGCTTATGGTTCGTAATTATGGATACGAGCTGATATATCACGCATGTCATTCAGTATGTGCCACGTTAAGTGTCACATAATTTATTGAAGAGAGATTGGTTATCTTGGTAGAGCCCTTGAGGCTATAAAAATTTTAGACGGTAGTTCGTTTCGGTGGTCATGAGAACTATCAGTTTCCAGGGCAGACCCTGAGGCTTTAAAATCGCTTTTTAGATTCATGAATAATTGAATCGATAGTGATTAGTGGTATATGATAAAATCATTGGAAATTTGGCTAACAAATGGCCTTGTATTCTGATGAACGGAAATTTATTGGATCTAGTTTTGCCTTCCAAGGTTAGGTATATCTAACCTTATCTTAAAAGTAAACTGGAAAAGTTCCACTCTCGTCTAAGTTGGTGCAGAGGCAACTTCGTTAGATTTCGATGCAGTACGAAGTGAACAAGGGCCTCAACTTACAAGCCTTTCGAATAAGTCGGGATCCTAAGCTAACTCCAAGTCCGTTGAGATTATTTTCTACCTGTGTGCACCACTTTAGCTTATCTCCTTCCCTCCGGATGAGGTTTAAGCATTCTGCATGCCGTACCATTGGTGCCAATTCGCTCTGCATGTCGTAGGCATTTCTGCCGACTAATAAGCAGTTTACTGACTAGATCGATGCTTCCGTACGATTTGTATCTTTCGTCGTACAATCTTTTTCTTCAACGCCCGTCTTTTTAAACAATTGAGGATATCTTCATCCGCTTTCAAAAAAATCCATGCTTCATCGCCATAAAGTAGGACTGAGATGATCAAAGTCCTACTTAGGTTAGGTTAGATTATTCGGGATGGTACTAACTATTCAATTGCTTTCTTAGCCCAAAAAACAGCAAAACCTTTGCTCCTGCCTTACCTTACTACCTCAAGATTATAGCTGTTAACATTGATAAGTCTTAGCAGGTTCCATATCAGAAACAACACACGCACCGCTCGTATAGATATCATCGAAGTTCCGCAGTAGTTCAGACTGTTTGCATATGAGTTCCGCACAATTCTTTAGCTATGATGGTCAAAATGTCAGGCGACCGAGTTTAAAAAGGTTTTTTCTACAACAACGGTTAAGTATTCTCCATCGTCATTCTGCACAGACGACGGAGCTCGTCTCTAAAAGTTTTGTCATATCCGCCCTAAAAATCAATGAAAAGATGGTGAGTATCGGCTTGGACTTCTTAAATTTATTCCAGGATCTGAGTGTTTCCTCGGTGCTTCTACTGACCATGCGCACTTGTTATAAGACTTCAGCGGAAAGAGGGACAGAAAGAGTTATACATCGCTGAGCTCTCGGTAACTTAAGGGTCCTTGCGTTGCCTGTTATATTGATATGCTCTGGTACCCAGCTTAAGGTCACCATATTGTCATTCAATATTTTATTTAGGTAATTCCTGTTGGCTGGCACAATTCTATATCTGATTATTGTAGAGTTTAGAGCCTTAACAGCTTCCTGGCTGCCCGAGTAGGCAAAAATTTCGTTCCCAGTGATGCTTGTTGTAATCCTGATAATGATGGGTAATTCGGCTCGAAAAACTCTACATCCTATTTGGAAGAAGAGAGTCTGGAGGCATGGCCATAGCTGTTTCACACGCAGCCTAACAAGTGCTTTGGCCCATCAATGCAGTAAAAGGCACTTTATCCTTATCATGTTGCATAGATTTGCGATGTTGATGGAGAACCTGAGGGTGAATGCCTTTAGTTGAAGAGAACTTTTTATAGTGGATCGAAATGTCTCTGTGCCCTGGCACCCAACAAAGGTGAATATTGAACGACTTTGCCATCTTCATGAGAGATGATTGGTAGTCTAGGGCGGTTTTTAAGTTTAGTAAAAATTAGTTCGGGGATCTGATAGCGGCAGCTTGTCTCTTGCAATCAGACCATCAATCTTAGTCGCGGCTGCAGTAGTCTTGTTAAAGTTGTGAATGGGAAGCTATTTGGAAAGTGGGTATCCAGTAGCAGGTTGAGTGATTCAACACTTGTGGGCGACAGACTTGTAGAGGATATTTCTTAGCCACGATGCCTCAGAGGTTTCTGGTATTTCGGCACAGAATGACCTCCAGGATTGTCGCTTTGCAATCCAATTTTGGGACCCTTACAACTTTTTCTGTTAAGTGGAAAAGATAATATCCGCCAAGTGGCTGCCGCCAAGATTTCCAATAATAACTATTCGCAATCCTTCCGAATATTCTCCTTAAGGGCTGCGATTGTCGGCATAAGCCTGCGACTTTAAGTAGTCCCAAAGAAAGAAGTCTGGGATGGTTAAATCGGACGATTGCTGGCCATGCCAAATCGCCAAAACCAGGAAACGCTTCTATTACAATATCCATTGTGGCTCGTACTGTGTTCAGTTGCACATGTTCACCAAGCCCCGCTTGACCAATTCCGGTAGTAAGAAGTCGCTAATCATGGCATTGTAGCGTTCGCCAGTAACAGTGACCGTATGGCCGATGGCGTCCTCAAATACGGCCCAATCACTCTTCCCGCGTGAACGCCTCACCACACAGTGGCTTTGGGTGGTTTTAATGGTTCTTCGTGCATCACACGCGGGTTGAGCCCCAGAAACAAAGATTTTGCTTATTGACGTAACCGCTTAAGTGGAATTGCGCCTCGTCGCTCATGATGATTTTCGACACAAAATCGTTCACTGACTGTCAGGAGGCATTAACTGATGCACTGTTTGCACTTTGTACGGAAACATGTGTAAGTCTTTCCGCTGTAGGGTCCGTCTGGTGGTGCATAATTGCGTGGCCCGTAGTCTGGTTGATGTTTCTTCGTTCTCAGTTACATCGGCAGCCAGAGCCGCGATATTCTCGGCCGAACGACCAATCCGCATGGTCTCCTGTGGTTCCATTCTGTTCGAGTCGAGTAGCTAAGCGCCGGAATGTTTGCCCCGTTGGTGCGACACGATTAGGAAATCGACGTCGAAATTCACGCTGCGCTAACACCACCGACCGATTAGTGGTCAAAAAATCGACAAAATTATTCCATGCTCTTACGGGGTATAGCACTTCGTTGCTTTTCTGTTTCTATACTCCAGCTGTCTAGTTCACAAATGTCAAATATGATTGACGTACAACGCCATTTGCAAAAATTATAACATCTTCCAATAGGATGATAATTTTGCGCCACCTTGTATATTCGACCTTAATGAGACGCTAATATGGGCGATCAGTACTGCCGAAGCAAATGCCGTCGTCGTTTCACCAATCACTTATTGGATCTCTTTAGAAGGTTCCCTGCACATTGCAGACCTTTCCCAGATTTTTCGTATTGTTGTGCTTACGAGACTTTTAGTTCAAACGTCTACCATGCTCAGTGGCCTTACAAGTGGTCCTACATGATGTCGCGTTTGTTTTTTCTTTTTCTTACCACTGTCTGTGTTATCCGCAATGCCCTTCTAATTGGTCTTAAGGTAACACTTTTCGCTCATTTGATATATCGAAGTCTTCTTTGTCTTTTAATTGGAAGAGCGAGTAAGTATTCCCTCATCGATTTCGACACTTCTTCGTCAGTGATATCGATCCCCATTGAGAGGCGATTCATCACCATGTGGAGGTGTTCACATATAGCGTACTAGACTCTGTCCCATAATACGCCAGTTATTCAGTTTGCCAACGTTGTAGAGTACCAGTATCTCGCTCGCAACCACCACTTGAGCAATGAAAACCAGATGAATACTTTGACTCCAACTCCTAATTGATGCTAACTCAATACTAACTCAAATCGGAATGTTGCCAGCCTTCTCCAAAATTTCTGGTGAAGAATTTTCATTTTTATTCTGCGAGAATTCTTCTCTATAGATGCGCTAATTGCAGTCGGTGCTATAGATAGTTCCAAAATTCCAAGCCTGCAATCGTTGTTGATCCTTGGAATTTCTAAGCTAATAAATATTGGAGAACTCTAAGATATCTCGCGTTACCATGAATATTGCAAGAAAAAGCCACATGTCGTAAGGATAACCGAAACAGTCCTCTTCATTTCAATCCGGACGCTATTTCTGCTGTTTTTGGTTGGAATCTTGACAGCCATTGCCTGTCTGTTCTCAAACATTCAGAGTGTACAAAAATTTCATGTTTTTTTCTACGAGATTCCCACGAGGAAACTCGCCAAAGCAAAAAAGAAACCAGCACCACAGGTCTGTATTTCTTAATAAAAATTTATTGTACCCATTTGGGCAATTTATCTTTTGAAGACGCCAATTAAGACTGAACCTAAGAGTTTCACTGAAATTCTAAAATATTGTTAAATGTAAATTTCTCGATCATAAAGGCGCTAATTTCCGGCTCCACAGTGATTCCGATTGATGTTATAAATTCACCTTAAGGCCAAAACAAGCGTAACATTGGAATTTCAAAACATCTCTCACAAATATAGTGATCCATCCATCTGACCATGACCATGACCATGAGAGATGCTTGAAAGATTCACACGTTGTCTTAGCCTTTGTCTCGCAATGCAAATATTTAACTCCGAAGATTTACTCAGCTCCAGGTCTACCCGAACCTTTGTTTTTGGACCGTGTGCTGTCAATTCGAAATCATGTCGGTCGGTCGGTCGATTATTTAATTTTGACACAATGTTACGAGAAATGGATTTGTAAACATGACGTGGAAAAAAACCGCAAATTGCTCAGTGGCGGCGCTTAAGATGATCGATATTTGCTGAGAAATGAATACTTTGTACATCTCAGATACACGAGGTACAAGATCCAGAGATTCGTACACAGTAACGTAGTGTGAAGGTGCGTATTGTCTATGCCATGTTGAAGACGTGTCAATGAAGAACAATTGAGTGGAAATATTATGCCGCTTCGAAGTGCTGTAGGAGTGAACAATTGTCTTGGTCACGAATGAAGAGACCTGAGTCTAGGTAGAATGCCAAAACTACTTAGGAATTCAGGAACTATAACCTATGAATCTTAGGAACAAGTGTCGAGGAATACCATAACTACCATGGCTGGGCTTTGTCCATTCGTTTGGTTATTAAATATTTATTTGTGACGCTACGCTCTAGGGTTAGGCGGCAATTGACATGCGTAGGGTCTCGCATGCATCAAATGGTGGGAAACAAGTCGTAAAATTGAAACTGAAATTATGACAGCTTTACTTACTTACTTAGTCCTATGGACATTGGATATGGTAAAAATGGCAATTCTAAGAAGTCCTAATGTTACGACTTTAAATAAAATTTCTGAAGCCGGAATTGTGGCTGTGCTTGGAGTTGCCCTTTGTTTGCATAAGGGTAGGCAAAGAGCACATTGGCATTAGCAAATATTTCACTTTGGTTTTTATAGAGGCAAATGAATCGGACAGGTTTATGTTAACGTTTCAAAAATGTTACACAAATAATGAATTCTTAATCCGCGTGATAGAAGGATCAGTCAAAGTCTTCCAGAAAATTCTTCTTTGAGTGGTAGATAGGCACGAAACAGATGGGTATGTGAAATGCAGTCTTTATGCTTTTGTGAATCAAGTTCAACAACATTTCCGTGCAAGAAGAGCCTGCTATGTCGTACTCGTCCTATAAGATCTTTGCTGTCCTAAATCCAATGGATCCACTAATACTTAAACCTAGGTCATTGCGCCGCCTGAATCTGCTTCAGAAGCTCATGTAAGTCCAGTTTTGTATCGATAGCAAAAGATCAGCGAATTAAATTTCTTATTCCTAGTACGCGTCTTGAACACTTTCTCGACAGTACCGTGCGTTGTGTGCAATGTTGTGCAAGCTAGACATTGAAGCCAGGTCCGGTGAATATATTTGTTTTGGAGCGTTGGCTACCTTCCAAATGGTCCACCTCTAGCAGTGAAGTCCCAACTTAATTTTTGAGCTCGTTAATCATACTTTTTACATTTAAGATAGTTTCCTCAGTATAGCTACAGCACCAAAACAAGTTCGTGACTCTTAAATTAAACCATGGCTGGGCTACCTTGTAATAAAGCGACTTTCGTTATTTGTGGTCCGACGTTTAAGGGGCTAAACGGCGCAGAAAATTCTAAAAATTCTTAAGCAGTTCCCTTGTTTTCCTTTCTAGACCATTTTGGAGGAGATCCATTATTATTATTAGCTGAGTGCCTACTCGTACGTACCTACTGACCGTCTAGGTCAAAAGTGTTGAATGACAAACTTTCCTTCGGCAGCCTACTATCGTGGACATCCCACATGACAAAATTAGCCCAGCTATCTCACTTATCCCTCTAAAATAGGCGATTTGATGTGAAATATATTGTGGCAGATCTAGTGCCTGTGCGGTAGATATTTTATTCAACAAATCTGGCCAGATGTTTCGATAAGCAGTCGACGTCGCTCCGAACGTGCTGATTTATAGGCTTTTGCTGGTATAGCAAACAAAACGAATTATTCTTAAAGTAAATGAGAATTTGAGGTCAACTGAGCTTGTTCTCTCTACAAGAAGGAGGAAGCTGACTGGTCAATTCTTCAAAGAAACTAACGATTTGGGTGTCATTATGGATAACAAACTTCTATGGACGGAACATGTTACGTCGAAAGCCTCTTAGGCGCTGCTAACCTTCTGACAACACAAAGGAGCTGTCGACAAAACAATGTCTTAACTCACCGAGTCTTGGGTTGGTCCCAGACCAAAATATGTTCACGAGAAATGGAGTCGTCGACTAACTCGCTAGATAAGGCTCAGAAGGGAATTTTTCAGGATCCGAACTTACACTCGGACTGCCTTCGTCCGCGGCTAAGGTTTTCATTAACACTAGTAAATGAAAGGTTGTATGTAAGCGCAAGCAGTGGCTTTCTTCCTGCTGTCCTACAGTAGGAAAGACTGCGGTGCAGGTTGCTTACTGGCGTCATAATGGAGCACTTTACTTTTGGTAACCACTAGAATTAACTGAGCATAAGTGATACAATATCTTGTGGCCATTTCTGTGAAAATTACTGGGACACCGCGGAGCACTACCTCTGTGAATGTCCAGCTTACGCTCATACCAAGCTGCAGGCACTTGGCGTTCTCGTGGTGGATGCTGGTTTTGAGGTACTTCCGCGTCTTCTTCAAAAGACTGGGCAACTCCATTTGAAAGAACTTAGAAGTAGTACGAGTGCACGACTAGTGGTTTCTACCAGACCGGCCTTGACATGAATAGTTCCAACATCCGGAATTTGGTTGTGGTTTGAAAACAGTGTGCCGAGTATTAAGGATGCCACACAACTTTGTTTTATGCTTTATACTGGATAGCTTTGTATGTCAAAAACCAAAAAGAATTTCTTTTTCGGGTTCATATTGCCAAAAAAGGATTTCGGTTCGAACGGTCGAAGGCTTTGTGTCAATAATGATTGGTTAAGTCTGGATACGCTACGAGTACATATATAGTATATGTATATGCCAAGCCTGCCTGTTAAGGGGAGTCTAGCCGAAATGTTAGCCCTGGACAGAATGAAGCCCTGCGGCACACCAGCATTTTTTTTCTGGATATCACACCAGAAAAACGTAAATCGATCGTGCGGAAGGCAAGTTCTAGACCATTCAAGTATTCATTCGTCAACCTAGACTCTATCAAATGCTTTGAAATATCAAGTTCAGCAGCTTAGCTTTCGTCAGATTTTTACATGTGATTAGATTAGATAAGATTGTTGTGGGAGACGGTATGAATTATCCTATATCATTGCGGGCACAGATGTGCCCAATGTGATGAAAGGCAGCTAAGTGTTTAGGTGAGCTGGCAGCTATGGTCGCCGCTTCAATGTAGAATTTACCTAGTTAACGTTGACGTGTTTTGATAAAACCATTGCAATCACATAGGCGATGGCGATGGCGCGATAGTTAGCTCATTGGACTATCACCCAGACAGTCTGGATTCGATTCCTTGCTAGGTCACCAACAGTTTTTCAAATCGCCATCACCCTTTCGGCGGGCAATGGCAAACTCCCGAAAGTAAAATTGCCTACGAAAAAGCTTCTAAGGAGTGCCGTTCGGACTCGGCGATAAACCGTAGGCCCCGCTTAGATGTGTCTTAAATGACGACATGAGCAATACAAATGAGTGTCAAGAAGCTAGGCCATGGCCCATACCGGGCTGTCAGCGCCACAGTGGTGTTTTTTTTTTTTTAGTCACATAGCATGTTTTCTGCTGTTTCCGCACGCTCGTTGCACAATCTGCATGTACGAGGGTTGTCTGAAAAGTTTCCGACCTAACAATGATACAAGACATTTTTTCTTAATTTTTTTTCTATTTTTCTACATAGTCTCCTACACACTTCTCCCAGCGTGGCTCCCATCTCTATAACCCGTCCAAATAGTACTTGGCGTTTTTCTCTGCAAAATAATTGTTCACGAAGTTGATTGCCTCCTCATTTGACGAAAATCTCAAACCGTAATTCATGGATTTTCGCCATGGCAACCGCTGAGGTGTGAGACGGCGCGTTGTCTTGTTGAAACAGGATGTTCTTTTTCTGCAAATGTGGCCGTTTTTCCGCAATTTCTGCCTTTAGCTTGGCAAATTATGATGCTCCTGTAATGGTTTTTCCTTTTTGAAGATAATCGATTAAGATAACTGTTTTACTATCCCACAGTCACCATCACTTTCCCAGCCGAAAAAATAGTTTTTGCTCCTTTTGGGGCTGGCTCGCCCTATGCAGTCCACTGTTTTGACTGAATTATTGTTTCGGGCTTATAATGGTGTATCCAAGTTTCATCTACAGTAATTAATCGGCGCCAAAACTCGGATTTATTGCGCCTTAACTGCGCCAACAGAGCGTTGGAAATGTTCATTCGAACACGTTTTTGGTCTTACGTAAGCAAACGCGGCACCCAACGCGCGGACAGCTTTCTCATGCCTAAATCTTGATTTAATATGTAACAAACACGTTCTTTGAACAATTTCATAACCTATCTCTTTCACTTTAATTCGGCAGTCGTCTAACACTGAACTTTAGCAATGTTATCGTCAATGGTTGCAGTTTTGGACGCTCATCAACTCCCAAGCTCTTACGGCCACGTTTAAATTCAGTTACCCAAAATTTCACTGCGGTAAATGATGGTGCAGAGTCCCCATACACAGAGTCCAACTCATTTTTGATTTGCGTAGGCGTATTGCCTTTCAAAAACAAGAATTTAACAGCAGCTCGATACTAAATTTTTTCCATTTTCACAAAAAAAACACTCACATCGACTCACTCAAACGACTGTCAACTAAAAACTGCGCGTCCAAAATGACTGAAACTTTGGTAAGTAACTGTCAAAAGATGCACAACTAGCATTCACTAGCTTTTATTGACGAGTGCCGCTATCTTTACGTTGTGGTCGGAAACTATTAAGACAACCCTCGTATTGTCTTGTGCTATGCCCATGGTCATCATCTGACCTCTACTTGGCTCGCTTGTTTCCTTCGGTTTCCCTCCAGAAAGGAAGCTTCTTTTCCTCTAGCCAGGTTTTAATACTTAGTTTTACGGTGTTTATTGATAGCGCCCACAGAATGAACCTTCTAGTCCTGGCTAGTTCGTCTACTTTTTCATTGTGTTCCTACGACAGACTTTTTTTGTGGTGGTCAGTAGTTGTTGGAATTGCAAGTAGGGCTGCTTTGCTGTCGGATAGAATGTAAATGTTTTTGTTTATTATGTTTCTGTTTAGATTCTCTGGAACGCAAAGCTCTATTGCTTGGATTTCTGCCTGAAATATTCAGGGATGTTTTAGTGCGAGGGCCGTATACCCCGACTCCTTCATTTGTTTTGGGCCCGTCTGTCTGCCATACATGTGAATCCTTGGTAAATGTTGTTTTTTCCTGTTTCCAGTTAATACGCTCTGGAAATGTAACCATGGAGTTGCCCCGAAAGTTGTATCCCGGTAGACATTTGTCTATTAAGTGTATTCCAAGTATGTAGTTCGTTTTTCTGAATTCGTGAAGGATTGCAGATGTAGGCATTTGCCATTGCTACTTTCATGAGTTCTAGATGAAGTGGTGGGATGTTTAGGATAACTTCAAGTGCAGCTGTTGGTTTGGTTTTCATTGCACCAGTTGCATAGGCACGGAGTAGTCTCCTCTGTATTTTGTTGAGTTTAGCCCGTGTTGACAACTGCATTGTTTTATGCCACCAAACGGCAGAAGCATACGTAATTGCCGTGTACATCCACAGTGTCATTTAGGGCTTAAGTCCCCAATGTTTCCCGACAAGACTTTTGCAGATCCACAGTGAGGTCCTGGCCTTGTCGGCAGTCTTAGGAAGATGATTGTTCCAAGTATGTTTCTCATCCAGTGTGATTCCTAGATATTTGACCTCCGCTGAGAACTCCGCTGAACTCTATTGTTTTACCGAAAAGTGTAGCATTTCTGAGTCTTTCTCACCTTCTTCTCTTAGTGAATCCAACTATGATGCTTTTCCTGGGACTCACTTTGAGGCCAACTTTGGTGTACCATTCAGCAGCTAGGTTCAGAGCCATCTTAAAACGATCCGAGATTGCGTCTTCGGATTTGCCTCAGATTAGGATAGCAATGCCGTATGCATAAAATCCATCATGAGTGAGAACAATCAATAGGTCATTATCTACGATGGACTATAGTAGGTCTGAGAAAACTCCTCCCTGGGGTCATCGTTTCGTAGCTATCATACTGAGTTTTAGATATGATACTTGGCTTCTTTTCGGTGAGGCCAGCAATCAAATCACCAGTTTACCTGTTGCTACCGGTGACTGAGGAGTTTTTGTTTCATGCTATTGAAGTGCAATGAGTCTGTAGGAGGAGATTATAGCTTACTTGTACTAATGCTCTAAGAAAAAGTCCTGCAAAGAAGGGTTGTTGAAAAAGCTTTGTGGTTTTACCAGCAGTGAAGAGTACATCTTCGACAGAAGGGGAACTATACCATCTGAATCAGCAAATTTGTTAAATTGGTAACTTTGGGTTCTTTTGCAACAACACGAGTGCGATATTGACTTGTTGTTTGCCATGTTCAACGGGATCTACTTAAGGACAAGACGTGGCTCAACTAGTGTGAGTTTTGGGATGAAGGATCGACAAATGACCAACAATTTCTACTTACACGTTTGCGGAAAGCAGTCATTCGTGAATCGTTTTAGCTTTATTTTCTTTTTTCGTGTGTCGTTTTGGTCTTTCGATATGAAACCAACGATTTTATTGCAAAGTGAGTAGTGTTTGTGACCATACCAGCATTTAAGGTTATTATACAAACTTCCGACGAGTCTAGGGGGGATACAAAATCTACATTCATTAGGGTGAGAAGTTAAAATCAGGTCCAGACTGCTAGCAGTATGACTGTCATTCTGTGCTATCCGTAAAGCCTATTTAAAAGCTGATTTGAAATTGTTTTCCGCAGCGAATATGTTTTCAGACACATCTAGCGGGTGTTGTCTGTCAAGAATGTCTAAGCCGCGTAGAATTGGGTACGACTATATTAAAATCACATGAAGAATCAGTGCAGGGAGCGAAGCATCCGCATCTGTTGCGATAGCCAAGCGTGGTTCAACACTCTAACGACTTCTAGTTCAATAATGCAGGACTTCACTGTACGTATTGTGTTGCCGCAGTTTAGTACTGCCCCAAAGTATTCATTGATTTGTTCCTCATCTGAATCAGCAGTTGTATATTTTTTTTGCTGAAGAATACGGTACGAAGCCGATGTCGCCTAACGACTAAAAGCGACCTTTAATAACATCCTTATGATACCAGTCCTGCCCTATGGCACCGAGGCATGGACTTTACCAAAAGTGGTTGATGGTTTAATGGGCTGCTTTAATAGGAAAATTTCTCCGAGTGATTTTCGGTTCCAAATTCGTTCCATCTGCATAGACGTTGAGTGAAGGGAGATATACAGCGACGAACTGTACGGGCTCTACGTCGACTAAGCTAAAAGAGTCTCTAAGAATCTAACGACTGAGATGGGGGGATCGCCAACGTAGTATTCGAATTTGCTGTCGAGGGACAGATATGTCTCGTGTTTTGGGTGAACGCCTATCGGGTAGACTTAAGTTCACCTAATGCCAATACATTCATGGGACTATGAACTACCGATGGTGTTGAGGGCAGAGCTCCACACTTGGTATGAGTCGAGGTCTACCTAAAACCTCTTATTGGCCTTAGGGTCTTAGTACCCAACATTTTCAGTAACTCCACTGCGGGTATTGAGCCCTAGCAGGGTCACCTTCACTGCGATTTAGGTTTAAACCACAGCCACCGTGACGCTCCCAGAAGGGGGCCTACCTCAAAAAGTTAGGCCCGGACCGAAGTCCGGGGGGCTCCTAACCACCACGGCACCATGTTTTAAGACCCTGTATGGACTACCGGTAATCTTGCCACTCAACAAGACCTATGACCGGCAGCTTGTAACTGGACAAATTATAGCAACCATCAGTGGCGTAAAGGTCTAATGATGTTTATGATTACTCCAGTTTTGCTCTACCCCCCCCCCCCCCCCCCCCTCCCTCCCTTTTTATTAGACAACGTCATTGATGACTTCCATCCTTAATAATTGTGCGGTTGCCAGCTGCCAAGGAACAGTGCAGCAGATGAAAACCGCGACTCAGGCAGCGCACACAATCAGAAGGGGATCTCAGGCAACTAAGCGTGTAAAATTGGAGACACCTTCGGCTTCTTCTTTATGTTGGCTTATCGTTTCAACTATTTCAACAATAATATACACAGCAAGGCCAATGCGGTTTATTCGAGATTTCTTACTATTATGTTAACGATATCAAGCTTACATTTGCGATCGAACCCTATTACGAACTCGTCACCGCCACAAACTAGATTTTTTGACAAAATCAGCCTCATTCTTGCCCATGTGGAAGTTATTAGTACGAGTTTGGTGAGCGATTCGAGATTCAAAAGACGACACAGACCATCAAGCAACTCTATTCTTCTAAAGCCTCATCTGTCAGGCTATCTTTTGAGCAAGTCTTAACATCAACCTATTTAGCACCCAATGTTCCGATGATCTTAATCAAAAGCCAGCTTACGTAATCCAATCATCAATTTGGAAACAATCCACGAAATTATGGAAACCACTTTCTATGCTCATTTTGATTTCGTTTTATCGGCAAAATTTGCATGATAATGCTGGGAACAAACCGAAACCATGAAACTAATCCAACAAATCCATTACACAGAACCGCCCTTTATAACTTTTACACGGCTTACAAGTGAATTACAATTCAGAAGCTGTCGCCCGGGGAATATAAATGACAGTTTAAATTCCGCTCAAGGTCACTATCGAGGCAAACCCATGAAATCTCACCCGAAGGCGAAGACCTACCCAAAGACAAAGTAAACAACTCGGAACGACTGATCCAAAGAACACCGCCGCCGCCGCCGCTGCCGCTGCGGACTATAAAAGAGAGGCAAGAAGTGAAAACGAACCAACAAAACGAAATCAATTTCATCTGACACGCGAAAGAACAAGAGAACTACGACGAGTATGGCGGTGGTGATCAGCAAATTCTTTTGTATCCGTATCTCATTCCAGAGTATCAACGTCCTTCGTGCCGTCGCCAGCCCCTCCCCCCTTGACCGGTTCAATGAAATGGAAATCAATTTTGTGCGCGAGAGAGTCTTCGTACATATTTTGCAGATGCTATTGACAGGCGTACACTTTAAGTCTTTTCTTTCTATTGACGACAGACGATAGGTTAGATGTAGGATTTTGTTTGACAGGCTATTATCATTATCGGTTTCTACTGCGCGCATCTTCTCTAGGCCTCTTAAGTTCAGGGGCCCAATCCAGTCGTTTTCGTCTCATCACAATTGCATAGGTATCCGTCAAGTTTCATTAAATCACTCGACAGTTAATAAAAGCGCGGTGCATCGATGTTCCCATCATCTAAGGTAAGATTTAACAGATTCACAGATACTTATGCATCATCTCTATCGGATGGTAACTCATGTGGGCCATGTATGTGTATAGGCCATATGACTAGAAAAATAAGGCGATGTGGGTTTAATGAACCGCCCCTGGTCGTTGGGGTTTTATAGACGTACGCACATAGGCGTATGAGGAATGTATCCGCACCCTCCTCGGATGGAGTTACTTTGTATTACGTGAACACTGAGAAACTCTGAAGAATACCTCACTCTCATTCCGATGATGGCAACCCGAAGTGATCCACTGCGTGGTTACTCGTTCGGATGTGTGGAATCCTTGTGTATCGGCCTGAACCCACGAAGGTGCTCTGTTGTCAGTGCAGTGGGTAGACAAGGAACTAGACTCAATGTTGGAGATGCCGCTGTTGCCTACTCCAAGAATTCATTTAGCTATCTATGCAACGCGACTTATAGAGATTTATTTGTGCTCGTGGGACTTAAAAATTGTGGAGAAGAAAGGGGGAGGTAGTAGGTAGTATTCCCTCCTGCATTTGGCGTTAAAAATAAAAAAATAAAATCTGAACGTTGGCATGGCTGGATGTAAACAAAGAACAGAACGGAAGTCGTTAAGGGGTCCTTGGTCTTTTCCTTGGGTTTTGTTGCTGTTTCAAGTGCGTTGGCCGGACGACCATCATCGGCATGTGGGAATAGAAGTGGAAGTGCAAGAAACAGCTGCAGTTTCTAGTTTCTTCTATACGATGGCGCATACCATATTTGCAAGGGAAGGTAGTGGGCAAAATTTCAATCGAAGGAGTACTAGAGTACTGGCAAAGTGGGCGAGAGACTTCTTGTTTACGATTGAAATCGGCGCTATGTGTACTCCAACCTATATGATGATACTTCTCGAGACTCTGGTTTCTTTCGCTCTCTTCCTATGAATCCCAGTGGGTTGCGCATTACAAGGTTCTTGTAACTCCACCAAACACACGGTATACTTATCCTCGTGGGTTTTCTTCAGTTCAGTTCAGTTCAGTTCAGTTCAGTTCAGTTGGCATAGTTGCTTTTGTGTCTTTTGTTTTTTGTTGATTGTTGCTTTGACTTTTGTTTTGGCCAGAGCATGGGAACAAAAAGGAAGTGGCAAATTAAACTCGGATTAAGTGGTGGTTTCTTTTGACAAAAAGGACTGCAGTTTGGCTTGATGTCAAAAGTAGTTAACTTGAAGAACTCCAGCGAAGGGAATGAGAAAAAAGTTGTGGGAATTTTATTAAGAGGAAGACAGCAGAGGTTATCCTTAGAAGTAACATGGAATGGAAGGATATATGGTATGTATCTCTTGAATTTGAAAACTTAGAGGGAATATAACGTTCTCTTCTACGATTTAGGTAAAAGATGCAAGCAAGATCCTTTCCAACAGCAGTTCGAAATTGTTTTATACTTAACGCAATGAAGAGCTTCACGGTTCAGGATTTGCGGTATTGACGGGCATCGGTTTCAGTTCATTCACTGTCAGCACAAGTCCGTCATTCTTTCCTTCTTAAGTAATGTAGTTGCTCTCAAGCGTTCATGCATGGGTGGGACTGGTAAGTGTTTAGCGGAATTACTACGAAAATTCCAAACCGACGTCTTTAAAAGCTGTTGCATAGAGACAAGAAGACACCAGGGGTCCATCTCGTGTAACTTCTCGTCGTTGCTTCAGGCAAAACGCAGTAGAGAAAAACCAAATCTAAGTTGGGTCGCCAAAAGGTCGAAGAACCTTTACCACTTTTCAAGCTGTTCTACATGTCCCAGCTATATGACCCAATGAATTGTTACTTAAAGTCGGCTGTGTTCACGTCGCTGTACGATTGTTGGTTGAATCTCCTCTTCCACTCTCCGTCGACGTAGACAGGACAGTGGATTACTTTAAAGAGTTTTTCCTCGAGACGGCGCGATAAGGAGGACTTTCTGTAGTTGGCGCGAGGTTCCATTTGGATGACATATCGTAGAGATGCATTCTCTCTACAAACTCATCTATCCGTCGCCACAAATACCAGTAATTTAAGCCTTGTTAGATTTAAAATTGATTCTGATTGATTGCAGAAAAGGTTGCTCTCGCCATTGACTGGAAAACCCCTTGTTTTTAAGGCCCCGGCCATACCGATATCGATGGTTTAGAGCTGCTGTTAATCCAATTAAAGTTCTTCCGCTGCAACCTTCACTTCAAAAAACCTGACGGCTAGTTATTTAATCCCTATCAGACCAGAGCTTTGATTTGGTATTTCTGGAGAAGGGTCAACGTTGTATGTGGTGGACTTCCCTGCCCTAAACCTACTAATACAGTTGTTGACAAAAATATTGCGCTCTCACAATGCAGTTCCCCTGTCCTGAACATGTAAAGGATGTGCCATCTGCTGCTTTGTTTTTAAAAAGGCTATAGAACGGAGCTCCGTTCATTATTTTTTAACGATGGTTGGTTTATTAAAGGGAGTAAACCTTCCGACTCATTATAGAATATTGTTTCATTGAAATGACTGCTTAGGCTTGCTTGGCAGTAGGCCATTCTGTCAACCCAATCTTTCGATCTTTTTTTGATGGTGTCAGCCCCTATTTTACGAATAACTTGACCAATATTGTTTTGATTGTTCGCAAAGCATCGATCTTTAACGGCAACCTACGGCCGCAACTGTGGCGGCCCAGGAACTTCAACAAAATAACTTGTTACTCGATTATTGAACTTTGGGGGCAATAAATCGAATATTGAACGGCTTGTGTGGCACGTAGCCCAGTCTTGCTGGAACCATTATTCGCCAAAGTCCAAGCATTCAGTTTCTGGTCGTAAATGGATTTTACAATACCTTGGTTACGCTCTTTCATTGTCGACCTAGAAGAAAAATGGGCCAATACTGCCACCACTCAAAAAACAAGATCAAGCAGTCATGTGTTCAGGATTCATTGGCTTCTCTATGACTGCGTGTGAATTTTTCATGCCGTAAATACAGCTGGGTCACCAACAATTTTTCAAATCGCCATCACCCTTTCGGCGGGCAATGGCAAACTCCCGAAAGTAAAATTGCGTACGAAAAAGCTTCTAAGGAGTGCCGTTCGGAAGTTCGATAAACCGTAGGCCCCGCTCAGATGTGACAAAAATAAAAACATGAGCAACACAAATGAGTGCCAAGAAGCAAGGCCATGGCCTATACCGGGCTGCCAGCGCCATAGTGTTTTTTCTTTTTTTTTTTTGTTAAATACAAATTTTTTGGCCAAAATAGTGTTCTATTTCGAGCTGGTTTAAAGCCCAAACAGGCGCGAACTTTCCGAAACCGCTGCAATATTCCACGTAGAGCGTACAAGATGAAACAGGCAAATGTTCGGTTATCAATCACCAAAATAGTCTTACGTATATTCTCACAAACTTGCTTAGAACAGCTGGAAATTTTTTTTCAATATTCGCACTGTTTCGTCAACATCAGCATCTATTTTGGAAGTAACTTTGCAATGTGTCTCAACGTTGCTCAAGCAAAAACAGACCCATTTCGTACCGCGAAAATATAACTGAGATTCTGTAAATTTTATTGAGAACGAGATTGGCGCACACCTGAAATACGCGCGGACTTTCTCCCATTGGTTGTGAAATTCAGATGTTTGGAACAAATATACCAGCACCCACTGCGTTGTCCTTCCACTTGATAACTTTAAGGTTTAAGTTGGCGTTTTTGTAGTTTGATACTTCCCGGCTTGAGGTCAATATTTTGAACCTTCTGCCGAAGCACAGTGTTTTATGTGGGCGGTCGCTTACCGCGAAGATGATGGTGATGGTGATGTGTCATATCTTCATTCTATATATCCAATCTGTGACCTTTGGGTTTAATTCACAGGTCTTACCATACATACGACGGTAAGCCCACATGGATTCAGTCGCTTTAGTAAGTTGGGGTACATAATCGCTGGTTCATTAATTGAGATATGGTCAAGACTTCGATTTTTTTTTTACGGACGAAGGGAACAAGTAAAGCTTTACAGGAGTTGATTGAGATATTTTCTCCAACTCCCCAGTCGTGTACTACCCTTCATCTTTGTCGGGAATATAAGAAATGTCTTTCTAGGGTGTTAACTAGCCCTTCATTATTACGACTAGGTCGTCGCCATATCCTACTGCTTGATAACCCAGATTACTGAGTTTTACTAGTAGGTGATCAAAAACTAATGACCGCTAAGAGTAGCAGAACAGTTCCTTGTGGACAACGTTTGGACAGAGTTTTGTTAAGGTTTTAGTAGTTAACTAGTTTAATCTGGTTTGGGCATAAAAACAACGTTTACCTCTCCAACTTCCGCTGTTGTGTGATATATCTCCAGTTGAAGCTATACCTGTATGACGGTGGGACTTGGGAAAAATCTGGGTCAGTTCTATTTGAAACAGTGCCGCAAAGATTCTGTCTGTTCCAGATGCTTTGATGCAAAATGAGTTTATGGCCCATTTAACTTTGTATTTACTCAACATACACAGTGTGGCAAATATCCCAGACATAATTGAAACACCGTTTCTATTTGTTCTTCGAAGTATTCTACTCCCAATTCAATACACTTGATCCAGCTATTCAATAGTGATTCAAATGCCTACTCTAGCTCATTTTGCAGAATTGCCCCCAGTGCCAGTGTCAAAGCTTCTTAAGTGGTCGAAATGTCGTCAAAAAACATCTTTTCCACTTCAATTTGAATTTCGGGAACAAAGAGAAGTCGAGCGGTACCAAATCAGGTGAATACGTACTTTGTGGATCATTTCAGGCATCCGAACTTAAATTGGCCATCCTATGTGTGTTATCATCCAGCGTCGCTCTGCCGCCCCAAAAAAAAAAGAACGTTTATGCTATTCGCAAACAACTGTTCTACTCAAACAATCGTCATATGTACCATTGATGCATCAATCGAAATGTTTATGATGCATCTTTTGTTCCATGTTAAAATTGGAAAGGTTTTCTGGAAAAATAATTTTTATAATTGTTAAATGTCAACCAAATGTCATGAAATTTTGACAGATAGTAGAGAAAGATTCAAGCCTTAAAACGCATATTCGAACGCAGTGCTCTTGGGTGCTGAAATATGACTCGAGTCCGGGATATTATGTGCCACACTGTGTTCACATTTTAAGAAAGGCTGGAACTCTGTTGTTTATTAAAAATTGGTATCTTCAACATGCTGTATGTTTTTTATAAGGGTTTAGCCTGGGAAATGAAGCTAAAGTAACATTTTAAGAGTCTCCTATCGACTAGTTGTGAAGAAACCATCTTATTTTTGTAACAGACCCAAGCTATTTGGAGAGCCTTTTGAGGGAACCTTTTGGAGACGTGAAATTATTGGCAATTTTTCAACGTTCTCTCAATTTATTCTGCAGGAATCTCTGTTAGATCTTATCTATTCTTCACTGAAACTCGTTACAGCGAGCCTTTTTCCCGGGGTGGGGGTTTCACTATGGTACACACCTTTTCAAGTGCGTTTCAATTTACACCGCCATTTGAAAGATAAAATAAAGGCTTCATTTAGTTGATCCGCGGACTCAGTTCTATGTGAACCTTATGTGCATATGGTCCGAAAGGGATGCCCTGTGTCAGATGACAGGGCAGTCTTTGATAAACTTGTGAAGGGTAGTGTTCGTAGTACCTCCTCTATTGTGGAATTGGGTAAATTTTTGCGAAATAATTTGAAAGTAACTTACCCCTTCTGTTATTGGGAATGCGTCGAAGAACGAAGTTCCAATTGCGGAAGTATGGGCACAGGATCTCTTGCAATCTATTCCCCTGAGATAGTTCACTGCCAAATGTCTTATCCTCAATAGCCTAAGGTTCTTGAATAAGTATTGAGGATATGTTCTCTGTTGGTTGCATCGCCCTTGTCCCGAAGCTGGTTTCCCTGCAATACTTTCAGTATAGACATCATCGTTTACGCGGGGTTCCGTATGCCGTTTATTATCGCCTCTCACCCGTATAAGAACTTCGCCAAGAGATTTCGCCCTTTGATTTCGATCTCGTAGTACGAAATGGTGTATCTGACGCTTGACTCCTAGTTAGAGTTACGAGAACTCTACTTGTAGTTCTGATCAGAGAAGTCGTTGCTTGTGTTAATCGGCGTGTTGTCTGTGGATTTGTATCCTTTTTGATTGACTTTTGGTGCTCGTTGGTAGTGTCTGGCTACATACAATTGTATCTCTTCTATTGTAATTTGACCAAGTCCATTGCATTGCCCAGCAATCCGGATGGGTCTCATGAATTCAGAAAAATGCGTAATATCACAATTAATGTTAAAGTTATTAGTATGCATTCTAGAAATTACAATGCTACGAACGTATGCGCAAAAACCCAGACCTTCATGATGCCCACACCTTATCCCACATAGAGCACCAGTGCCATTGAGTATGTCTGTAATTATTCGTAATCTCCTTCATCATAGCTGACTCAAAGTGGGTGTAATACTCTACTCCATCAAGTCAACATCTATCATCTTCTCATTCGTGTAATAAGTCATAATTCCAAGGATCTTATCATGATTTCCCCTATCCACTTACTTAGCACTCCAAATCGATTTAATTCGCCCCACCTTTTGGATCAACTTCATCTAGGATTTAATTCCCTCCATCCAGAGTTGAAGAGTCTCTGTTCAAGAAGCCACCAACCACACACAAGGAGATGGATTTATTTTTGCACTTCCTCCCTGAAACAACCGGAGACACCGTCATAGCATCACACTCCAACAGACCAGACAAATTCAACAGCACCAGAAGTTGCACATTTTGCAACCATATGTGGCCTACGCACTTCCATCATCATTAGCAGAATCCACACCACCACCAGAGAGTGCTGAAGTTGATGCAGCCATCATAACATTCAATCATCGTCTTCTGTTCCTAAACACAAGACAAACACAACAAGACTTTCTGGATCCGATCCGATGAGCTCCTCGGCAAAAAGAGAGAAACACTTCCAAGTTTCAGGATTGCTGCCAGACCATACGAATAATTCAGTTGACGTTAAGGTGTTGCGCTTGTTATGAGGCAGCGTTTTGATTAGGTTTTGCCGTTGCTGCTTCTGCAGTGGCTCTGACTCACAGTGCCAGTGTTGTTCGATGGCATCCAATGAATAAAAACAACTACAGCAACAACAACATCTAAAACTCAATAATCGGCATCAATTAAGTTTCATTAAAATATTACTACCCTCCGGTGCCGCCCTTTTACGTCTTCAGCTAGAGAGGTAGAATGCACCGAGTTCCAACGCGGATATGACCATTGTCAGTGGGATGCTGGTTGTGAAGTACGATACGAGTACCACCATCACAACATCACAATACAGCGATGCCATTTCGAACAAGTCGAATCGGTGGCGGTGGCGGTGGATTAAGGGATCCCTAAGAAGTGCCTGGAGATTAGTGTTTTAAGACTACCCGGCTGCTGCATAGCTCCCCCTTCGGTAAGTCAATGTTATTTAGAGATACGGCAGCATGATATGTTTGTCAGGGTGGATGCAACCCTCCTGCTGTTACTTCTTCTCTGTCCCTGTTTGACAGAATTACATATGTGGAATTACAGCAAACACACTCAACGACGTGTTGCAGCCACAGTTGCACGTTGAGCAGACTAATTGAAGGCTCTCTACTAGAGTTGTTGTTCGGAGGCGAAGACCAAGAGTTAAACAAAGTCCAGAGTTGTTGCAATGGCTGGTCGTTGATAGTGGGGCGCGACCAGGCCACTGCATTTAATTTAACCATTGTCACTTGTGAAATTTATTAAAAGTGCTTGTAATCGCTGTCGATGCTGGTATTAGTTTTTGTTGTGGAGTCGAACTTGGAATGGTTAGTGCAGAGAGATGTTATCGGATTTGCTTCTCATGTTTCGCTTCACATTGTTGCTGTCAGAGTAGTCGGTCGTTGAAATGAGAAAATGCACTGGGCTGTATGACTTTGGCGGAACCTCAGCTTTTGGAAGCTCATAAAATGATGGAACATAAGTTGAGTGGTCATTGCTGAAGCCTTTGGTGGGTAAGATGGTGATAATTGGTTGTCATGCAGGAGTAGATAGAACAAACGGATGATGACGGCTAAAGATAGGGAAGACTCTCGTCAAATTCATTACCATACTGCATTGCTGCTTGATCAGGAGCATGTTGTTTGTTGCTGCTTTGGGAGTAGTGTCCTCTGCTTTTATCATTTTTCCATCGTTTCTTCTTAAGGTGGCGCTAAATCTGGTATGAATTTGAGCCTCAAGTAGAGAGGTTTTTGTCCATCAGATTGCGCACTCCAGGATCGTTCCACATGTTTTCATGCACTTGCCTAATTACCTGAGGTAAAATCGTCCTGTATTCCATCTCCACGGGAATCTTTCTGATATTAAATTTCCTGCTTCCCCCAGTGATTGCCAAGGGACTTGTACTTACTTACTCTCTGCCAAGTCATCGCCTACTGCCTTTTATACATCAGCATGTAGGCTGCCGCATTTTCATGATCATTCAAAACTGAAGCCGAATGCACCTTTCGCTCAAAGACCAGTCTATAGGAGTCTTCGGCTTTGCTGGTAAACTTTCTAAGATATCTTCCGCTGCAGCCTTAAATGCTTTCCTAAAATTTCATCTCTCACAAATATTTGAAATAGTAAGGAATGCTGAGTAGCTGTTTTTTTCTCACCCCTTTCAAGAGCGATTCGTATAATCAATGACGTATTGAAGGATTATATAGGAGTGTGTATCTTTGTGATGCTACGAACTTTTGGAACTGATGAAGTGTCATCACTCATTTCTGGTCTCGTACTCTCTCCACTGACTTGTTCGACAATCAGCCGGTGATTTATGGGCGAATAAGCAACCCCGTATTCTACTTGCCTGTTAAGTGACACTTAGCCACAAAATTCTAGCAATAAAATTAGCAAATTCATCTCTAGTCGTCCGAGGAAAGCCACTGCCTTTTTAAAGACATCTGGACTTGTTCCTTTAGTCAGTATCCAATTGTCAATGGACATGCTGACAGAGAGCTGACCCGACGTAGTTTCAGTTTCCGAGAAGATTATCGGCGATATCATTTCCCATGATCCCATTGTGATCTGGGACCCGACCCAAGATTGTCCCACGACAGCCACATCCGAGGTTGGCTAGATACCTTCCGTAGTCAGAATTGTACATGAAAGCAGTACATCTGGTAGGAACAGAAGTTTCGATAACATTGCATCGTAGTAATCATGGACAATGTCATCTTGTATATTGTACCAAGGCCAGATATTTTAGAATCTTTGAGACTGCAGCGCAAGACATGAATATTTTGTCTGGTGCTGTTCTCTACTCGGAAGGCCTTCTTCAATGAAAAGCAGAAGCAGAAGCAGACTTTTGCAATGTGTCGATAAGACTGACGTCATGCCCCGACTTTATAGGGTCGACAGAAGTTGTTTGCAAGTCCATATTCTTGTTCCAACCTCCCTTTGAGAAAAGATTTTTTCATTTTTTCGTATCGACTTTTCGAGAACTTGAAGACAAGTCAGCATATCCTCCGTTTTGCGGTATTATCCCGAAGGCAGCATGTCAGTTTGGATGAAGGTCTCAAAACTCGTGGTTTCCAGATGAAGAGTTTTTGATACGGAATTACTTTACCATTTAGAAGTTTGCGGTGTGAAGTACATAACACTGGGAGTTTCGATTGCAGTCAAATGTAAACATTGTATGCTAAAATTAGTTACAGCATTTGATCTCTGCAGCGATCGGCGTTAGAGGCGAAATATCACAAACCCTTTGACGTTCCGCGGTTCAAGAAAAGTATTTTCTCGCAGTATCCAATATCCTCCCAGTAGAGCTGCGCCTTTTGATGATTGCAGCCCCGATTTCATTTTTGCCCACCGAAAGCAACCACCAGGATTGTTTCTCTTGATGGATTGGACCCCCTAAACCAGTTTCCGCCTATCATAACTTCAATCTTTGTTGGTTTTTGAAATGGTTTCGTCTTTTGCTTCAATCGATTTCTTATTATCAGAGCTGTTGTTTTGTTTTCAGTGCTTCAGCTGAGGTTTACCGAATTTAGCCGTCATAATCAGCCTCCTGTCAGTTTTAATAGAGTTGAACCGTAACGTACATCTTTCCATGCCCAATCTACCGGGCTCGAATAATCTGGGAATTCCGGCCAGCTCGTCAGCAACGGCTTTGGCAATATCTTAGTTCGACCCTCACAATCCCTGCCCCGGCTGCTGACGAAGAGATCACGAGGAAACTGTTTCAATTGTAAGTACCAGTTACTATAGAGTACATATGTACATACATTTCTAAGGGATGTCTCCAATCTGTTTAACAATTTACGGTCTAGTAAGGACATCTTTGACTTCGGAATCCCATCTGGATTCTTCGCAGAACCTTAGAGGTTGTAACTCTTAAGTCGCCCTGCTTTAAGTTATTCAAGTAGAAGAAGAAGGCAAACGACTTATTGACCATTAAATGTTGTGTTGCATCATCTTTGGACTACCAACAGATGATAGCATTAAACAGCATCCGTCGCCCTTTTTCCTAACGCGACGATAAGCCTTTGAAGTTTTTTTCTCTACGTGGCATATTATGGCGTGCACTGCTCCGCGACGTGCTTCTGGAAACGAAGCTGAGATATTTACATCAACTCCTGCTAAAGACATCTTTTCCTATGGAATTTAGAGTTGCTCATTTGAGATATTTCAAAAACTTTACTATCGGCTTGAAGTACAATCAAAACATTTATGAATGGAACTCGACTTCGTTCATATGGCCACCGCGGGCACGTTTGCAGCGGTCGATTCGTTGGGCCCAATTTTCAACGACTCGGCCACACATTTCGGCCGAACCGGCGGCTATTTCGCGTTCAATGTTGGCTCTGAGCTCTTCCAACGTCATCGGCTTGTTGGCATAAACCAATGACTTAACGTAGCCCAACAGAAAATAGTCAAGCGGCGTTAAATCGCACGAACGAGGCGGTCAATCGACTGGACCATTTTTTGCGATAACACGCTCACCATACTTACTCTTCAATAAATCGATTGTAGCGTGTGCTGTGTGGATTGTGGCACTTCAATTCTTGAGTCAGCTTAATTTTGTAGGGGTGTAAACCAAGATCCTTACGCAAAATACGCCATAATGTGGTCTGAGCACTAAACTTGTTATTGCCTGTCTACTAAAGCGAGAATTACGACCGAAAATTGGAATTTGCAGTCATCGACTCCGAATTTCGGTAGAAAATTTTTAAAATTTGCAGATATTGCTCGTTCGTGTACTTTACCATGATGAAAATGTTGAGTTCACTGAATAAATTGACAATGACAGTTTGATGATTAGTGAAAGGGTGCGTTCACAAATTAAATGCAAAGTTGTCAAGTCCCTATTGGAAAACCCGATACATGGTTTAGTTCTACAGCCAAGAAATTGTAGATGTGACCGTACCGCTACTGCCCTTTATTTACCTGACAAAGTCAGAAATAGCATGCCCATTGGATGGATACGGTAATGGAATAGTTTGCAGATTCTTAACTTCCACGTCAGGTTATCTGCGGTGATATTGGAGATTTTGTCTCGGCAAGATCTTGCCATTCAATGTAAGACCCCATTAGAGCATCAATAAATATGCGAAGGAGTGACAAATACCATAAGTTTCATGTGTTTATCTGCCAGCTCACCATTTCTTTACCACCATTCAGCATTCATCCGAAGGCGATTGAAACAGCCAAATCGTATTTTTCCCACAACTATCATCAGCAAGAATGAAGGTACTTGATCTTGTACAGATACGCATATGTGCTGTTCTATTCCCTCAAATATTTGAATTAATTCAATCTACGTACGTTACTTGGCATCATGACAAGAAAGCAGATGCACTCGATCTTTGTATCTAAATGTGCTGTGTGCGTCCCCTCTAGTACCTCAATTACACAATTAAGTCCTATTAAAGCAGCAACTCACGCCGCCTAACAACTCAAGCACAACAAAAACATCAACAACCTAAAAATATCCATGACCCCAAAACCTCCAGAAACAGAGCTCACTGCTTGTGCAACTGCACTGCAATGCAACTCAACGCAATCGTATAAAACACAACCAAACCACATTTCACTGACACTGTATCATTCATCCCCCAAAAGGTGAATCTAAAAATGCCCACTTTGTAACGGTTATGACGACAACACTCTTCCTTTTCAAAATAATTACAAATGCAATCTAAGGCTTCAGCTAATTATACACAACGAAAGCGGAAGGATCTGCACCGCAGCGATCCCGGAACAAACACCTTGTGTGTGTGGGAGCACCGCATCTATCTTGAGACTTACTACGTTGCTGACAACTAAAGATGCACCTAAACAAGGGTGTGGATTGTTTTTTTTTTTCCGAAAAAAAAATGTATTTTTGGATACAAATTCACACATCCCCTCTACTAACAGATATGTATGTACCCCCTGTTAAGACATCCATCCATTTTTACTCACTTACATCGCTCTAATGTATCCGGTCTTGGCGCGTGGCTTCGGGAAACCTCTAAATCGTCTTAATCGAGTGGTCCCATAAATTAAACTGGCTAATTCCGACGAGTGGATAGACTCTCCTCTACACCGCCGTCCGTCTACCCACTTAAGTTAGGATAATTCGTAATAAAAATAAGATTTACGGTCCCGAAATAGCCATTGACCCCTTAAGTCCGACTTAATACGTTGTAATGAGTCCGGTTCTCGCTCTGTCAAACTCGACCTACTACTACACTACACAACAATTTACTTCGCAGCATCTCCGTTCACAATTGAAAACTCACACATCTTATTAAAATACGTCGCGGGCATATCGCGTACCGTATATCGTATATCGTACTCGTATACCGTGTGAAAATTCTTAAGACAACCAACCCCAACCTCAACCCCTGTCGTCTGTGTTCATATCTAGAACCAGGACAACAAGCAATGCGATAAAGAATGTAAATTAGCTCGAGCATTCTCTTGAGATCCATGTAATAGCTCTATGGACCGATCTTGTATCTGTATCTCCATATCTATAGCTGTACTCGCAGTTATTGCTTTGTTTATTCTTAGTCTCTTGTCCACACAGAACGAGGAAACAACGCATAAAAAGGGATAAAAACGACGAAAACGGATTCATCCATCCCCATCCCTAAGTCATTAAGAGGATCACGATCATGAATGAATGGGATGACTGGGCCGGCGATCGTGATGCAAACAGCCTGAGATAAGCGCTCATCCCAAATACAAAATCTGTAAATGCAAATCCAGATTTTTTTTCTTTTTTTTTCTTTGACGGGTTTGCTGTTCTGGGTATCTGTTGCTGTTGCTTATCGTCCTGATTGCCCTTTGTTTGTCAAATGTCAATTTTATCTGCAAGTTCTGCGAGAAGTGCAACATCCCTTGCACAGCCAACCCCTTCGTATCGTATCCTCCTTGGACTACTACGGATTTGTACAGCATCCACGATAAAATGGAACTTGACCTCGTTTTATGTCAGTCAGACCGTTTCCATCCGACCGACAACTGAAAGAAGGCTTAACTGTCAAATAGTGAATTTCATTCGTATCACTCCTTTTGTTTCGCACGTTTGCTATCAAAATAAAGTGATCTTTCCGTGATCTGGTTGTCCCGGCGTAGAGAGATCGTAGAGATCATGTCCCGTCCCGGTGAAAAAGAATTCCTGTCCCGCAGGAAGAATGCATAAAAGGAGTAAACAAAACAATGAAACTGGGAATTCCCTAATAATTACTCTTTACACACAAAAAAAAAACTGGATTTCGGCATCGGGATTTGGGAAATGCCTTTAACTTCCGCGTATTTAGTCGAATCCCTTTTTTTTTTTATTCTTTGGTACGATAACGCGACATGTCACAAAGGCTAATTGCTGTTTGTTCCGTAGTTGTGCCTTCAATGGGAAAGAGATGGGAATTTAATCTTTTTTTTGTTGAATTTTGAAATTTTTCAAAGTTTTTATGGTCATTTGGTGACATTAATGGTACAGAACCGGAATCGGAACGGGATGCTATTTAGTTTTTTTCTTTTTTTATATATATTATTCCGTATCGTGTCTTAATTTTTATTTTGTATCTTTTGACATTTGCTCTGGATTCTTTATGAGCACTTAAGGAATTACGTTGTTTACCATGAATGGAATTGGATTCGTTTTGGCAGCTGAAGGTAGAATATGGCGCGGCTTTACAAACAATTCGCGGCAGTAAGTGAGTTTGTAGAAATTCCAACTGAAGTCCAGATACACTGTTGCAATAGAGCTTGCGAGAACGGTAGGGTAACTTATAGTTTCCTAAGTGATGTGCTGACCATGCGTTACTTTTCGGAGTCTTACCGTTTGCCTGGGCTTCCTGCTGACAGGACATAGCTCCGTAAATGCATTTTTGCATAAGAGAGGCCTTAACGAGGATGTGAGTTGCTCATACGGAGCCCTTTCAGAGGAATGATTGCATGTTCTGGGTGAGTGGCCGAATAACTCTGATATTACGGAATTGCAGGCTATGGGCATAACCTTTGATGGTGAGGCCTGCGATGTCAGTGGAGTGTTCTCTGATACCGTACGGTTCTAGAGAACCCGTAGCTTCGCAGGAGAACTATTCAGCAGAAGACGGAATAGACAGTTAGTGAATGACAGCTCGTAAGGCAGTAGATATACCTCATAGTGTCAAGGCCGCCAGTCCTTGTCTGTAAGGTTGCGAAGCTTGACCGGAAGCTATATTATGGTACCACGGGAGGTCAGGGGCCCTTGGAACTTCTGTTCCCCCTTGTGAGAGTATCGTGGTGGCTGTGGATACCCAAAGTCGCAGGGAGTGTACATCGAATGGAGCTTGGACATCTGATGGTTGATTATATGTATGTTGTGGCGTGCTACGACCTGTGCTCAAAAATTTGACTGGCTATGGAACTGCTTGGTCAATTCGATGTTTCTTTGCATGTGACCGGGTGCCATTACCTGACTCACAGAATGGCTGAGGAATTAGATAGGCCTCGACCCTTCACATAAGGGAAAGTTCGTCTACCTGATTGACAACAACTAAGAAAGTTAACAAAATGTCCTTTAATATTCTAAAATGTCCCATATAATATTTTACCACTGTAATGTGGGGTATTGCTTTTGCTTTACCTACCTTAGGTTCACCTAATCCTTAAGGAACAGAATTTTTTAATTTTAGTTGGCTGAGATTCGGAGGTCTCTTTCCGTTTCAGAGCACCATCTAATGTGAGGTCAATCCTCAGCGCGTTAGACATCAGTTTTGGATTCGAATGTATTCCGCGCGTTCTTCTACCCAAGTAAGTATTGCTATTTAGCCCATAAAATTCGTTACCATATATTACTTTGTTGATTACGAAGATGAGGGTTAAGTGAACCAGGGCTTCAATCAACTAGGGCTTCTTTGACTAGTAAAATTTCCTCCCAGCTGCCTACAGTGCCACACTCTAAGTTGGTTGCGGTCCACATTAACATGGGTTAGCTATGTGCAAGCGTCTTACCAAAAAGTAAGATCGGAGAAAACCAGTCTGGTCTCACAAGAATGGGTTCTGTTACTCAACTGCCCTTTAGCCCAAATGAACAGCAGTTAACCAGATCAACTTTCTGTTGATCGTACCTCTTCTATTGGCCAGTGAGATGTGCAAGATTTTTACTAGAGCTATATTCAAATAGTCACATGACAGCGCATCGCCTTGTCTAAAATGTGTCTTGACATTGAGCATTTGAAAAATTTGGTGGGAATATCACAGCTAGACATGGAGTTGTATAGATCACCCGTCCGTTGTAATAGATATGCGTCTTCGAAGGCGACAAATAGATGGTGAAGTTTCGGTCTGGGATTCCCAGATCTTTTCTAAGATCTGCCGTGATTTGTACTTTCTTGGCATGAAAACACATTGCTATGGACCAATCAGATTGTTCATGAATGGTTTGGAACGCTGACATAGTACGAACGAAAAGATCTAAAAGCCGATGCTTTGCTCTGACTATATTTAGCAGATGGGCTAGTCCATGTTCCCAAACAGTTCACCTCTAGCTATAACCTCTCTTCTTTTTTTTTCTGGTCTCACGCTTCTCTTTTTTAGAGCTCACCCTCAGCACTTGTTCTTCGATGGGGCGCTTTATGTTTGGTTGCATATATCATACATGTCTACTTTCATCGTCATTGTCACATCAGAAGCAGCTTCGTTAAAGAATTGTGACAAAATTTCAATTGGTGTTCTATGGATTGTGTATAGTTGCTATGATTTTTAAAGAGCTTGGCTTGAGTAACAACCCGCTACAAAATTTAAAAAACCTGATTCCATTGTCGAATGAGGTGTTGTGCAGGCTGTTTTTCGATTACCCACGCAAAGAGGGCTTCCTCACCCAGCGTTGCATAACGATCACTTAACGCAATTTCGGTGTTTTAGGGTAAACTTTGAGCGTAGATTTGATCTAGGAGGTCATGGAATTCATCTTTGACACTGTCATCCTTGTGCTCTGGAGAAACATGAACGCAAATAAGGTTATAGTACTGAATTTGGCATTTATGTAGATTGTCATGAGGCCTTCGTGCCGAAAGTTAAAGACTTTTACTATAATTGGGCTCTAAACCCCGTCTTCGCCGTATCTTTGCACCACAGTCACTAGTGAAAGCTTTCTGATTTCTTCCGAAAAATCCTATGTCTTACGCGTATTGTACACCTCCTGTCTACCGTTGCTGGAACGCTTTTTCAAACCAGCGTGCAGTTTCGTTCTGATGGATGGGTTGAATCCCGCACAACATACCTATATGTGGGGTATATAATGGCATTTCAACATTGTCGCTACTGGTCTTTTCTTTATGCTGGCTGACATTTCGATGGGTTTTAGGAAACTTCGATCATAAATACTGTACTTTGCGGGTTCAACCTTAAATTTGTTTCGATGCCCTGTCGTTCGGGATATGCGCATTTGTTGCTTAGCTACAACATGTAGTAGCCTGAGTAGATTTTGGCTTTTTTTAACGTTCAGGCATACAAAATACGAGAGATGTGTCTTGTATTCATTTGGATGTTGTAGCTACTCGTATGTTGACATTAGGCCCTCCACTCATTCGATTGGCCTGAATTCGTTTTCGGAGCTGATGCCGTATTAGACTTTTCAAGCCGCCATGCACACTCTACTTTGTTGGATTGGCATTGAAATCAAAAAGGACTGTCTAACGTCGTTATCAAACCTCTGGTCGAAGAGTTAATGTCTAAGCTCAAATAAGTTCATCGTTGGATCCGCCTTTGACATCGGCTTTCACGGCAAAAAGTCTGTATAGTGAACGTCTCTTTGCCATAAAGGTCGCTCACTTGGGCAAGTGCGAGTGTTCAAGTACATATGCGTTATCAGACCTCACAAGTCAGTCTCCCCAAGGTATGTTTTGTTTTGTTTTTGTTTCTGGAGAGCAGTTTTAAACTTAGAATTTATATTCATTTCTCTCATCTATCGTTTGTAGCCTTCAATCTACAATGCTGGCGCAAAATTAATCATCCTATCGGAAGATATTATAATTTTTGCAAATGGTGTCGTACGTCAATCATATTTGACATTTGTGAATTAGACAGATGCAGAATACAAACAGACAAGCAATGGATCCATCCTCAATCTCAACAACGAAGAGGACGATTTTGTGTCGAAAATCATCATGAGCGACGAGGCGCATTTCCACTTAAGCGGTTACGTCAATAAGCAAAATTTTCGTTTGTGATGCATAAAGAAAGCCACTGTATAGTATGGTGCTGCGTTCACGCGGAAGGAGTATTTTTCTGAAGACGCCATCGGCAATACGATCACTGTTGCTAGCGAAAGCTACAGGGCCATGATAAGCAACTTCTTACTGCCGGAATTGGTCAAGCGGGGCTTGGTGAACATGTGGTTTCAACAAGACGGTGCAACTGCACACACAGTACGAGCCACAATGGATATTGTGATAGAAGCATTCCCTCGTGGCGTTATCTTCCGTTTTTGCGATTTGGCATGGCCAGCAAGATCCCCCGATTTAACCACCCCAGACTTCTTTCTTTGGGGCTGCTTGAAGTCGCGGGTTGATGTCAAAATGACTAAGAAAATCGCAGCTCTTAAGGAGAATATTCGACAGGAATGCGAACAGTAATCAAAGTCATGGAAAGTCATGGGAAATACGATAAAACGGGCACAAATGTGTATCAACACTGGCGGCAAGCACATGGCGGATATCAGTTCCGTGACTAACGAGTATAGATCCATATCTTAACAAGAAGCTTAGTAAAGAGACTTTCAATACCGCTGAGGTTGGTCATTCGTTCGGTGACAATTCTTAAGTCAATTTTACGATATTCTATTGAATTCACAAAACCGTTGGAGCAGAGCCGATATCAAGCCGGTCCAACGCACTAAATTTGACTTCTACATCAGAAATTTCGCATCTTTAGGGCAATAAGATTCGGAGAAACTGAGTGCTTGTCAGCGAAATTGTATGGCAATTCTAAGATCTTGGAACTTATTTTTACCGTGACTAAGACTACATAACACATGTTTTCGAGCATTGTCATGATGCAGTATGACACCATCTCTTTTGAACAATTTAGGCAGCTTAGCGAGTAGTTTCCAATTCATTTCTTCCAGCTAATTACTGCTAGCTTCACTGCATTTCAAGAAGGAATGGTGGATAATGCCCGCAGAAGATCACTTACTTCTTTAGATGAAGGCTCGGTCTTGCCATGTATTTCAGGCCTCATCAGTGTCTAGACATTGTGCATATCGGCGACAATTATCGTAGAAGATCCACTTCTATCACACCCTAACTACCTGCCTACCCTGTGCAGAAACGGATCATTTCGCTGTTTTGTTCAGTCAGTTCATCAGGAACCCATTTTTTGAGTCACTTAACTTTTCCAAGCGCTTACAAGTGACTGGAAACAGTCGAATTGTGCACACTCAATTTTGCATGGGTTAGATTTCACTGCAGTTCGCAGCTCTTCCTTGTCGAGAACTGGTGCTGCAGGTCCGTGTGACTCGGCTTCAAGAGTCATGTAACTCGATCGCGATTTTTTGAACCTTCGCTGTAGGGTTCTTTCGGTTACTGTACTGTCCAAACGCACTGTTGATGATTTTAACTGCCTTCGCTGCGTTACGGCCATGTTTAAAATAGTAAAGAAAAAGCAATCGTTTTTTTGTTGATGGCGTGACGCATTAAATCGGTTCGCTAACACTTATACAACGCCGGTATATCTGGGCTTAAATCTCAGGCTTACATAAAAAACAGAAAAATTAATTTTCTTACGTCACCACCCTTTTGAAACTAGTCAAACCTCTGCGAGAGAAGAAGTGACACTTCCCCGCGGAATCGGCAAAACATGGTAGATTCTCTCATTCTGCACACAAATTCGTGCAATTACAATTGACTCAGAGCAGTCCAGGACATTGAGGATGACCTGGAGGAAACTGAATCGCTTTGCAGATATCCCCAGGAGCAATGGTATCTATTTAGTAAGTAAAGGATGCATGAGCACGTCATTGTTAATTGTTTGTGGAGCGTCTGACACAATCCTGAATTGATCGTTAATTTTGCTTAGTGGATAGCTGAATCTATCACAGCTTTTAAGCTAAAGTTGTTTACTACGGAAGCTTCTCAATGAAACTATGTAATTATGGCTGCACGCTTCTCCGTCATTGAAACAATGAGAGCGTAGGAGTCTCTTTAAGGGCCGTATCTGCAGTATCACTCTGAAAATGTAGATAATATATTGCTAACTTGTAGGTCAAGCTGCATCATTGTTTTATTCTGTTATCATTTGCCACTTGCTTAGAAACTAAATGAACTTATAAATTATTGTTGTTTTTTTTTTGTTGAAAGTCTTGAACTTGATCTTATTCCCACAACTGCATCGCAATTCTAGTAATCCAATCATCGGCACCATTTGCAAATTGTCTGCAAATTATCAATTCAGCCTTGCACTTTGGTCTGTTGACCTATGTTACCTTACCCCCACGTAGACTGTATATCTTCTAGCTCGTGCTTACATTTAGCATCTCGGCTTACATGCAATATTTCTAAGCACGTAGACCAGACCGGTCCTAAGGCCACCACAGCAGCACAGTGCACACTACACACTCCGATCCGAAATTCAATTGAATTTCACGGTGATCCATTGGTTGGTTACTCGTATTTTCATTCTGAAGAATTTCATGGCACCCACATGTTGGTGATCTTGGATGGAGTGTGCTTATCCAAGTTATATGTACTAATATCCGCAAGAGTTTGTTTATGTTGTTTCTTGCTTCCTTCCCTCGCGTAGCTACGAGTAAATGTAAACAATGATCGTTTCAGCTGTATCTGAAGTCATCTTGTTCGTATTGCGTTGTTCTTTAAAGGGAATACGAGTGAGTATATTGATGATCATCAATATGATGATGATCAGGGTCATTATCTGCACTGCATTCCCTACGCTTGCAGAACAATGAAAGGTGAGGTTCGTTAGAGCAAAGGAACCATACAGGCACGACTCACACAAATCAGAGATGTAGGCAATAAAAGGGAAGAACCTACCAAAGGACTGCGCACGATTCTCGGCAACTATTGAAGGCAGCCGCAAACAATTGCGCTACAACAACTACGACGACGAAGATTGTGGCCGTCGACGTGATTCAGGATCAACTTACGAGTATGGTTGTCGTTGGAAGACATGCGAAGCAAAATACAACTTCTTAGATTGGATCTTTCAAATCATTTTGGCGTGCCGAGCCCATATTCTCTCCAGATGATTAGAGGTTCGGAATGAAAATCCCTTTTGAGAGGTGGACGGGTGGACGGATGGACGTGAAGAATTGGATGCATAGGTCCGTCTAATTGCAAATGATTTAAGCCGACCATCGTAGATACGAGTATAGGAGTACATTTCATCTATTACCACCGCTCTGTGGCATTACGAATACATTGTCCAGTCCAAGAATGGATATGATGTTTGAGAAATCAAAAAAGGCAGCGATTGTCTGAATTGTTTTCCTTGGAAATTGCACGATTCGTTCAACATTATCATCGTTTCAAGAACAACAACCTACCAGACTAAGAATCAGCCGAAGGAGACTATTTACGGCAATAATCCTCCTTCTCCTTCTTCTCTTCCAGAGTATGGGGTGAAAGGGATTGGTGGTATTGTATTTTGAGTTTTCTGTGACTCCACTGTCACGGGATGGATTGTGTGTTGTTAAATATGGTCTTGCTGCAGGATGGTTGTTGCATGAGCAGAACTCTGCCGCTGCTGTTGCCGCTCTACAGCATCTTCGTTGGGGGGAATACAAATAAACAGTTGGTACACTGGAGATGTGTTCTCTTAAACCTTCTGGCGACACCGTCGACTATCGTGGGGGTCTACCCTCTCGAACTAAAAATAACAACAACAACAACAAAAACTGACGTCGTCGTCTTTAATAATGAATGGCAGAAAGAGGATGTGGATCTTAGAAGATTTAACTGAACGACCGGGAGAAAAAAGAAAGAAATGTGTAAATATTGTGTGGGGTGCCATAAGAGTGGCATTTTGGGCCCCATATTTTTTTTATGAGGTAAATAAATGCAGGAAGAGCGGCAATCAATTGATGAAGTTGGTTTAAAGAAAGAAAACAGTTTTTTTTAACTGGCCTAGACTACTTGTAGATGCGGATATTTGCGTCAAAAGAAAGACGGTTAATTGACCACAGTTGTGTTAACATATTGCACAGTATTGTCCTATGTCGGTACATTTAAAAGGTGGTCTTTAATTAGATTGATTTACCAGTTTTGTAGGCGCTGTAAATATTTATAATGTAATTAGTTACATCAGATGGAGGATTTGAAGTGAGAACGAAAGAAGAGGATATAAGGAATATCTTTTTCCTTTTTTACTTGAAGAAGATTGTTAAAACAGGTAGAGGGCAGAGGGCATAATGAATATATATAGAGATGGTTACTGGTAAGTTGTCGTGAAACATTTCAAACCGATCTGCTTGTTTTCAGAGTTCAATGCTCTTACTTGCGATCCTTAGACAAAGTATTGATGCCATACTAAGATGAGTTTAAATATGAGTATCTTCCATATTGACGGCAAGCCGGACTTCAACCTTAGTAATAAAATCGTAAATTGCATGTGGTAAGTCACAAGGTTCCACATTATATATCCAATTTGCAGAGCAATTTCGAATGTAACTTTTGATTAAACCCCCCCAACGAGAAAGAGTAGAGACTTAAGGTTTAAGGTTGTGAAGCTGCCTACTAGTTGTTCCTAGAGGTCCGTGTCTATCCAGTTAACCTACGACGCAGTTCGCTGTGGCGCTCGATTGAAAAGTGATATCACGACTTGACTACATGTTGAGTCTACAGCTGTCTAGATTGTATCTCTTCTTGAAAAACTCAGGGGGTTTCACTCTTTTAACTTGGATATGATGATGCACAATATCGTCATTTTTTTTGGGAAGAGATGCAGCTCTGATTTGGACGGACTAACACTAAGGCCACAACTACATGTCAAGGCCATTAAAGAGGCACGGAATATCAACGCCTGTCTGCCAGATACATAGATAGTCGTCTGTTTAAGCAACGGGTACCATGCCGCGTCCTCTGGTTTTTTTTTTTTAGTAAACACCCACTAAGGAGAGAAAGCAACCCTTGGCAGGGGCAAAGTTATTTATGTTCAGTTCTTGACGAGATTGATGACCGAGGGGGGTGTCAACGCTATTGAAAGAGAGTGATTTCTGAATGTGGTGGTTTCACTCTCTGACTTGATATCAGAGGTCTGCTGGTTTTTTCGCTGATTACCTTATATGAACCCCGAATTTGGGACGCACTTGAAATCTCTCAGCCCTGTGCGTATAGTAACAATATTTCCACAGTTAATATCAACGTTTGTAGTACGAATAACGATGTACATGGGCAAAAAGACAACTTTTAACCGCTGACTTCGATAAGCCCTAGATTGAAGGTGGCATCTATCTACTTCTAGTCTCGTCCTTAATCAAGGAATGTTTCTATGTATAATGGTAATTTATCTTCATCTATTCAGAAATTTTATACTTACGGTCACTCTTCTGGTAATCATTACCAGTGTGTTGCACTCAGCCACACTTCCATGGAATAGAGTAAAGTGAATCAGGATTTTAAGTTGGAGAAAGAATCTCACTAGCATCTGACCGTCTCATAATTTTTCTTACAGCGTAATTCGCTGAGCAACATCCAACCGATCCGTTGCCTTAAAATAAGAAAGAATTGTCTTTCAGTCAGTTCACCTTTTTTTCTCAGAAATTTGGAGATTATTCAACGAGGTATTCGTGATATTGTAATTATTTGGCTTTTCTTAGAAGCTGAAATAGAGCATGGGGGAACAGAAAGCCTACGATAAACGTACTTTTATCCGAGTGATAGATACCAATTTGAGTCGTACAACGTGACGAAAACCTTCTGAAATCACTGTATAGCAAATTGACTTAAATTCCTTTCCACTGCAACATCTCAAAGATTTGGCCTTTCTTTTGTGCGCCATTACACTAAGATTACTCGCTTCGGAGTGCTGCTAACTGTTCGCTCTACTATTCCTTATTCCTGTAATTTCTTAATTTGATAGTATTTTATACATTTGCTGTAAGCTCGCCACAACTACGTAGCGGTCCGAGTTGTTGTTTGTTTCAAAAAGATGTAAACATTCAAAACATTAAACGGCTACCTTGTGGCAATGGTAGCACGAAAAGCCTGGTTGACAGTGGATCTTTAATTGCCTTTAAGCATCTTCAGATGAGCAAATCACAGACTTGCTACGAAACTAGTGTTGTGTACAGTGGTCGATTAGTCGTTCCCACCGATGAGGTCATATAGGCTGTACCTGTCGTTTTCGCTACCAAAGATGCCCGCTTTTCCTTTCCTTACTCTCAGTAAAAGTTGTCGAGGCAAATATTCTTTCTTTTAGCCAAGTCATCCTTTCGCCCTTTGCCGATGACTGTAAGATCTGCTTTAGCACAATTCAGCTTAAAAGTCTCTAATGATACGAACTTGGATTCATATATCGCAAGGAGACACCAAAAACCTTATATACTCGTACGCTAGGATCCCTCGTCCATGCAAAAAATATTCGCCAAAAATTGAGAAAAACCCGTATTCCAGACTTCCATTGCAACTGTTTTCAATTTTATTGCTCCCACCTCATTCAGTTCCAAGATTCCGCGCGTCCAAAGAATGCAGTAAGGTAACTCATCCAGTTGCAGTGTTCTTCAGTTTTTTTCCTTTTTTTTTTGTACATCTTCTCACATTATTCTTTCATCATACAAGTAAAAAGAAAAAAAGTGATAAAAACCCTTCCACTGAAACTGAGGCAAGATGAAATCTCTCTGTAACATCTCAAACTCAGTCGTGACCGTTGAAGGTATCATCGAGCAATGGTCATGGTTATGGGCACGTACGAGTATTCCCTAACAAACTTGTAAGTACTACCATCCTTAACAAGATCAGCTGACTCACCTAATGACATCTCCCATTCCCAGGATGCATCTTTCCTTCTATCATTGTTTCATTCTTTCTTTCTAAGGAATCATCCTCGCAATGAACCCACATTTAATCAAATCTGAGATAAACATTTATGTAACAGTGTCCTGCGACAAGATTTCAAGTCGAACTGGAATTGCAATTAAACGTAGTAGGCCCAAACTCAGACTTAAACTCAAATATAAACCCTTACACATCTGAGATACTGGGTATTTTTCTGGGAACTCCATCATCATCTCTCTCATTGAACGGCTACACAGTGCGATTCAGTGGAATAACTTCTACATCATCCGCACTTCTGGAGTAACAAGTTTGCGTTCTGTATGTTCCTTTTTCTGTTGCTCAAGTCCCCTGGTTGTTCTTGAAAAGATGTCCATTTGTGTTTGATGTTTGCTGCGAAACAATGAAACAATGTTCACATAGTTGCAAAAGGCTTTGCATAGATCAATCGTAGACCGACTGTTCTTGTTTGTAATGTTGATGTCGGGCTAGATGAGTGTTTACCATGCATAAGGGGAGACAGCTTAATTGTGCAAATTTGTTTAAATGGACCTAAGACGAGTTGACGGCGACCATATGAGGGTAAAATGCAATTTCTCTGGAAGTAAAAAAGTATAGGTGACAGTAGCCAACCCTATGGCATCCCAATTTTTTTATATGTCAAAAAAAAATTTGACAGATTTTTACCAAATCGGTTTCAAAGAATAACTTTTCTTGTATGGTTTTTGAGATCCGAAATCCAAATGCTTCTCGGACAACAAGAAAAGGCGACGGCGAGGAATTTCAATGGAATCATGTCTTCGACACAGGTAATCGGTAATTTGTTCTTGAGCTCATTTTAGCTGGTGTACTTCTCTTGTGTGTGAATTAATGTCTAGGTTCGGGAATGATTATGGAAAATTATTTAATATTCAGCCTTGGTCTTCAGGTTGTTATTTGGCCTTGGCCGCGAACGCTCTTTGATGAATTTTTCTCTTCTCTCTTTTTTGATTGTGTTTTTTTTTGTGTTGTTGGTTTGATTATTGAATTCATCGTTTACCTCTTTTACCTCCTTTTACAGATACGTAAAGAGAATTCCAAATTGAAAGGAATCCTCAATACTCGTAGTGAGTTGTTCTTTTCTTTTTTATTTTTTAAAGAAACTTTTATTGATAGCATAGGTTTGGAGGGATGTCAGAACAAATGATAGATGATCGGTGAGTTGGGGAATATGATTTGTTAGTTGGGAAAGAAAATGAAAGTTATGAATGGACAGGTTGTCGTTGCAGAGCAATTCGTCGAATTCCATTTCGTCATCTGAAGCCAATAAGTAATTCTTAATGTTCACCACTCTATTGTTCTAGGACAAAGTAGGAACCTTTAAAGTCAAGTATTCTAAAAGCGACTACTAAAATTATTTATTTAAATAATGAACATAAATCAGAGAGACAAGCATAAGAAGTAAGTGGTAACAATTGCCAAAATTAAGCGAAGGCAGTGATCGATCATAGTTTGGCTTCTCTGGCAAACTTTATTTTTTCTGTCTTGGCATCCTAATCGAAAGGGAAACCTGAGGCAAGATCGAAAGACCTACCACGATTATGAATTTTAAATGATCATCACATCAATGGAGTCAGGGACTGCGCTTAGACCCAACCAAGAAACTTCAGAAGATCGTTAGCTTTGCTAAACAGATAGAACAATTACATACTCTGGAGTCCTTTTTAGATGTTCTGGATGTATATATTTATGGCCTTTTGCAACCATATGCTGGAAACTAGACTTAGACAAAAAGTTTGGAGCTGTTATTTTTGGGCCAACACAAGTTTTTGATACGTCGAAGTCCACAAAGAAACTTGCCCTACGTCCATCAAAAGTATAATTGACATTTTTATCGACTTCAGTGCATAAGTTTGTTCCAAAGTGCATCGATTCCTGTGAGAATCAATAGAATTTTCAAGTTGATAAACCGACGTTATTGGTTACAATCTGTCAATAAGCCATCATAAGTACAGCACTTCATATTGAAATTCAGTACGGCACCCAAGTTAACCGAAGATTGATCAGAAGATCTCAGTTTCGATACTGCGACATTTTCAGAAGCATACACTTCTTTCAGGGACATCCTTCACAGTAAAGTCGTAGTTAAAGGCGAAACTGAGCACGAAAAATCAATGATTCTGGTCTTCAATACTAGTGACGAAAATCAGACCATGTCTAACAGCTGAAATGGATTTGGAAAGGAGGCCTTAAAGCTGTTCGATAAGTAAAATGTGCAAAATATCGAGGTTTTGGTGTTCCACTGCAATTAGGTGAATAGGAGAAAGATGTCCCTTGATCAGTTGATGCAAGATCCAATTGACAAAATTCACGCACAAGTTGTCGACGATCTAAGTATATGACGAAGAGAAACGATGGTCATAAGCTACATCACAGTAAAAGAAGTGGGCTCAGTACAACACCATGGATGCACTCCATATAGGGAAAAAGATCGAGTACAATGTTCGAGCAATGGTATCCCAAAAAAGAGGAAAGGGGCCAACAAAGATCAACAATACGAACATAAAGACATGGAATCCTAGTCAAAACTATTTTGTCTCCGATTAAGCTGAGTCGAAACTGCCAAGGTACTGTCAGTTTTTTGGCGCAAGAGAGTATTTCACAAGACAAATGACTTGACCAATGAATCTTTTTAGTAGACTCTTCTCAGACAATTCTAAATTCATTCTAGGCCTGGAATTGCCGTGTTCGTGGAGAACGAAAATTAAAGACTACAGTTCGTTTGGTTAAAAATCCCATTTTATCAGTTAGTCAAGAGTGACAGAAGCTGATGAAACTCAATTTTTCTTGTGATTTTATGATGGCCACTAGCCGAGTCTTTGGTGCAAAGAGCCGCAAACTCTTATAGAATGTGTTGTGTGATTTCGTCACTATCTAAACAGGGTAGCCATTGGCTTTCGTTCTGTTTAGATGATACGAATGTCTCAACCCTCGATATTTGGAGAGACAAGAAGTAGTTTCTCAGTGGATTAACTGCGTTTGACTCGCAGTGAGTTTATTAATGGTTACCACTTTCTTGCCCATCTCGAGGTTGATATTGGCACGTATGTTAATCGTTTGATACGATAATCAGACCTAACTTTTCCAGTCAACACGATTTAGGTTTTTAATCCTAAATTCAATTTTGAATGCTAAATCTAAATATCAGGGCCATGAAGTCAGATGCCGGTTTGATCATTTCTATCCGGAATTTCGAGCCAAATATTGTACTACGAGATCTGTTTTTTTTACTGTGATCTTTGTTCCTCGTCTTCGAAGGTACCAGGGCAGTCTCAAAAGTATCCAACCTAACTTATAAATGCAGAGCCTTAAAAATAATAATTTCTGGGATCGAATGTACAATCTTTCAGCAACTTAAGTTACAAAATTGATAATGCTACGTTTAATAGCTCTTTTTTTTAACAGCCATCAAAAGTAAACGTTCTCAGTGAATTTGGAATCGTGAAAAAAATCAGTCATCGTTATGTGATTCAATATTTTTACCTTAAAGGTCTTAGTCCAACTGATATCAAAGTCGAGCTGGATTCTAGTCTGGGGAGTCTGCTTCAAGTTAGGTCACTGCGTCAGAAAATATTAAAAACACAACAAAATCGTATTGGACTGAAAGTCGAGATTTTAGACATGGTAGACATTTCAAAGTGCTGTGCATCGCATATTGAGCGAAAATTTGGACATGGACTACAAACAGCGTCGTGAGGATATTCCCCTCGAGCATTTGGCAATGTTTCGTAGGAATAATTTTGCGCAGTTGAAACATGGTACAACCATTTCACATCTGAGACGTAGGAACAGTCAAACTAGTGGACTAAAAGGGGAGAACCGGCTCCAAAGTTGGCGAAGATTTTTCAGTCAGCTGGCTAGGTCATGCCGTTATTGAATTTTATTGATTTTCTCGGGAAAAGGTAGGACAATCAATAGTGAATATTATGCGGCTCTATTGCAGCGTTTGAGTGATGAAATCTAGTAAAACGGCCGCATCTGGCGAAAAAGAAAGTTTTGTTTTATTAGGGCAACGTACCAGTCTTAAAATCAATGACAAATTCGTCAATCTTGCTTGACTATATGAATATATCTCAATGTTTATGATCCCAATTCTCTTGGCGAGTTTGTCAGCCAGTTTCTTCGAATATCTAAGTTTTTTGCGAGTTAGATTTCACTTGATTAACAATATTTGCTATCTTATTGCCATAAACTTTTGTAGAACCAAGGATAGGATTGCACTTCTAGCACTAGAATTAAGGCTAGATCTCAGGGCAGACCGTTTTTCAAATCCTTCCTGGCAATACACAGTTGGTATGATTATGATTTGAGACTGCGATACGCTTCATTTAATAAAATTATTGAGGCCTTGCTTACTTCACCTTCTTCAATTTAAATTAACTTGTGTACACTCAATTTGGGGGGTCTATTAAGAAGTCTATGATATCTAAATATTTGCCAGTGATACTAACTGCAACTATAACTACTACCTTCTGTAGAAGAACAGCGCATGGTTAGAAATACTATATGCTCTGATTAAGATGAGTGTCAATCAGTCTTTCCGGGGTTTTTAGAACGAATGATGAACATGACAGCCTCTGGTTGTTTTTGGTATGAAGAACAAGTTGAACTTCCTCTATAGTTCCGACAGGAAAATCAAAAGCAAAGGAAGGAACTTTGTATTTTTTTTTCTGATTTAATTCATAAAAACTTAATACAAAATATATAACCTTGAGCCTCTTATGGTTTCTGGATCCTAATTCCTAACGACCTTGGTGAAACATGGGATCGATTTCTTATTATGGCGAATGCGTAGTTCCTTATAGACCACGTTATATCAAACTTGCCGACATTCGCAACGTTTTTACTTTCATCACTTGCGTTGTTCGTTTTTAATTCAAGGACATTGTCCAACACGGACGTATGGCCATCATCTTCTCATACAACAAATCCTTTTCGTTTCGTTTCGTTTTTGGTGTTGCCACTCCACGTGACTGGTTATTTATCAGTGATGTGTAATGAAGCTACAGGAACCCGGAGTATGCCCTCTTGAGCTATTTCGGGCAGATGGTCCTCACTTTGTTGCTTTTTCAAACTCATTATCTTGATTGGGCTTGAGGAAAGTATTCCAGATGAATAAAACCTCAGCGTTGTTTGTCTTACATAGAAAAATAAAGGCCTTCATTCATAAAAGCAACGGACTTTTGTCCGTTGTATTGTGTTAACATCTATTTTTAACAGTCTGTTTGACCTAACCCAATAAGTCTCCAATTGTCAGACAAGTCTCAGAAATGCGGATAATTATATGCTCTAACTTGTTTACCTCTCTGATAAGAGAGCTTAGCTAGCGCACTGCTAATTGCGATAATTTTTGAAGGATACCAACCAAGCTCAACAGCAAAGTTTGAAGTTTTCAGAACGTTTTGTCATACGAGTGCGTTTTGAGAAATTCATCTCAACCAAGAAATGGAATTTATAGTGACCATTTCGTTCGATAATTTTTTGATTTTTGAGGTCAATCAACAACAACAAGACTGTACCGAACAAGTTTTTTGGACTTTTGGTAGTAAAACACCATCTCGGTCTCCCCATGTGAAGGCCATTGCAAGCGACGAATCTATGAATTTAAGTCCGATACTAAACGTCAATTGACTATACAGTCCGTTTGATAAGATCGTATACGGAAAAACTCGTTTATGAAAACCGGTTTGGAAGTGGCATTTGCATTAGCAGATAAAAAAAATACTTCTGCTAAGATGCTTTGAATAAAAAATTTAAAGAGTGTCAGAGACGGAAGACGGAAGTATTTTAAAATGAGTGTCGCGTTTGCATCACGTTATGAAGCAGTATTCTTGTGTACGCATCCAAAAGGACCGAAAATGTCATACGGAGCAGCTGCTAAATGCATTAAAAAGTCAAAAGCATTTGTTAGCAATTGGGTGCACCATTATTCCCAAGTTAAAAATGTGGATGATTAGCCGGATCGTGGGTCTACGCCAAAAACAACAAAAAAGCAGGACAAAATGATTCTACGCGTGTTTGAAAAAAATCCTCTTCTATCGTTACGTGGAGGACAAGGGATTTTACGTAAAAGGGGTCTAAAGGTGTGTTGTGATACGATACGAAGACGTTTACTAGCCAATAATGTAAAATTTGGAAGCGCAATAAAGAAACCACTACTGTCAAAAAAACATAGAGAAAAACGACTCAGTTGGGCCAAGGAGAATTTGGACAGAGATTGGAACAACGTTATTTTTTCGGATGAACCTTCTTTTTGGGCATGGTCTCCTATCACTCATACCTGGTGTACACAATCCAATAAATTAATCCATTGGACCGTCAAACTTCTCAAAACAAGGATTTGGCAATTTGTTCATGATTACAAATAACTTAAACGCACCCAACATGGTCAAAATTTATAAAAAGGCTTTATTACCATCTGCCCAAAGGTGGTTTAAAAGAAGAAATGAGAATTGGTTACTGCAAGAAGATAATGACCCGAAACATCGCAGTCGTTTGTGCAGTGCGTGGAAACAAGAAAATGACGTCGATGTTTTAAATTGGCCATCACAGTCGCCGGATGCAAATCCCATTGAAAATGGGAGCTAAAGCACCAAGGAAAGAAGATCTTGACGGTCAAACAATTATCACGAAAAATCCGAGTTTTATGGAGATCTTTGTCTCGAGATTATGCTATAGGATTAGTAGAAAGCATGCCTCGAAGACTCCAAGCAATTATTGATAATGGAGGAGAGTGGACAACATATTAATTGAAAAGCGTTCAAGTAAATAAACAAAATAAACCAGTACAATTGATTTTTTTTATTATTATAAGTTCTTTTTTAATTTTCGTCGTGTACTCGTATAATGTTATCAAACATACTGTATGTGTCTTTCCAACGGAAGTTGTTCGAACACTTCGCACTTTGGATCGTGCCCGTTTCTTTAGGAAAGACGGACATTTCGCCACTGTGCCATTTATGCAACCTAAAATGCTAAATTTGGACCTGTGCACCATCACTTACTTGCAAGTGAAAAAAAGACAGCTCAAAGATGTGACTTTTTTAGCACTTATACGAATCGATTGGTCACTCGCCGTATATCAAAAATAAATTGCCGCGTCAACGTTTTTCGACGTTTGAAGAAGAGAATGTTGCATTCAAAACGCAAGTTTTTGAGTAACCTTGTGCGGGGCTTCGAAAACTAGTTCACACGCAATGCAAAAGTGTATTGATCTTCAATGAGTATTTTGAAAGCAAATTAAGCCTATTTTAATCATTTTATTCGAAACTTAAGTAGCAAGCTATGTAACTACTTATATAGTTGAAAGCATCTTCTCGATCCAATTTTGGACAACTCATTCATGCATTGGGGGTTCTATCTCACCAATTACTCGCAGTTTATCGCCATACACCAAAGACTTGGCATAATTTGAAAAAACTCAATGGAGTGCCCTCAAATCGCAATCTACATAGTACTCAGCACAACCATAAATTTATGAGAAGTATGGCACATAACGCCGATCTTCTGAAATAACATATTGTATGGATGAATTCCATCCATATTTCTGGAGAAATAGTCAGAGTCATTGCCGGTAACGTTGGCCGGTCATTGGAACGAAAGTTTAATGATGTCACTAGCCTAAAGGCCGCTCGTTTTTCTGGGCGCAATTGAGTCTCTTGAGTCCCTTCGGAATTTTGCTTATTAAAGAAAGCCTACTTCAAACAATACTTTTTGGTAAAAAAGGAGTTGACTTTCTTCTTATCCTTTTATTAACCCTTTCCTCGCTATACGAACTTATGCGTAACGAGCTTTCCATATTTACAGCATCGCTGCTACTCCGCTTATGCCACAGACCGCAGAACGCGTCTACATACTGCTCGGTCCTTGATCACTTCAGTGGTTAGCCCCAGGCTTTGTTGCGCATTTGCCATCTGAGAAATCCAGGAATTCTTTTTCCCACCTCGTTTTCTTACAGTTGGAGTGACCGTAGTTGATAGTACCTTTTTAACCGGATTTTCCGCAGATCTTCTTTGAACGTGGCAATACCAGCTTATTCTATTCGCCTCAAGCTGTTCAAGTGCCCAACCAGGAACTACCGTCGCAAGCCATATATTAGCTGGTTAAAAAAATGCATATATTTATCAAAATTTTCCATAAGGGAAGAAGAAAGATTGTTCAACTCTGCCTTTATACTCGTATATCACAAAGATAATGCCGTGTATTCTTATTCCTGGGTCTACTGATACGGCTTTTTACTACCAGGATTTGGAAGCGTTGGGTGTCTAGAGTCGTAGCAGTTAGCTTTTAAAGACACCCTATCCGAGTACATGACACGGGTCAAATTCTTTGCTCCACAGAAATATCAATCAGCCAAGCCGGATAAATACTATCTTATCACCACCGACTGCGATATCAGTATCAGTCATAAGGGGCTGCCCACACGGAGGCGTACTATCGACCCTCCTGTGGTCTCGCGTCATAGACGACCTGGTCAACAAAGTAAGGATCTTAAAGATCCTAGTACTTAGATCGACACAAATTTTGTTATTCGAGCTTAAATTTGTCTCGGCAATTTGTGCGAGTTGTATGCAGAGTTGTGTCACCAAATAATGGGTCGGTACATTTTTCGAAGCTAAAATTCTGAAATTCTGACAGCTCGTTGTTTTTTAAAATCAGTTTCCCCGGATAAGAGGAATAAAAGTCTCCTTGTCAAAGAATTTGTTTTTTTGGCATTTCTCCACGGTGTGCTTTTGTGTCAAAATTTAGCTCGAGGGTGGAGAGTGTTTGGAGAGAAATTTTGGAGAGGTGACAAAGTAACAAAGTAAGGATCTTAAGGATCCTAGTACTTAGATCGACACAAATTTTGTTATTCGAGCTTAAATTTGTCTCGGCAATTTGTGCGAGTTGTATGCAGAGTTGTGTCACCAAATAATGGGTCGGTACATTTTTCGAAGCTAAAATTCTGAAATTCTGACAGCTCGTTGTTTTTTAAAATCAGTTTCCCCGGATAAGAGGAATAAAAGTCTCCTTGTCAAAGAATTTGTTTTTTGGCATTTCTCCACGGTGTGCTTTTGTGTCAAAATTTAGCTCGAGGGTGGAGAGTGTTTGGAGAGAAATTTTGGAGAGGTGACAAAATTTTTTCTTGTGTCGATATGCGTACTATGCTTTCGACAATACAATACAATTGGTTATCCCAATGACTTTCCATTACCATTGGGGGCAGAGAAGCTAACAAATCTAGGCTAACAACAGTTTTACTTAACCATGCAATGGTTGAGTTCTCCAACAAGGTCGAATATATGGGAAAAATCCTGGATAAACGGCTGAAGGGGAACTCTCACTAAAACAACAGAATTACAAGAACAACTGACGCTTTATGGCCCTGCCGTCGCATGTATGGCAACACATGGAAGATCTATCCGAAGTATAGTGAAACCATGCAAAAAAACGCTATTTTAAAGCTCAAAAAAGAGTACAGCTGCTATAGAAACAATAGTAGAACTAACGCCCTTGGACTTATATATCAACAAAATGGCATTAAGCAGCTCAGCAAGAATGGTACAAACCAAAGAGTTAGGTCTTCACAAAATTGTTTTAAATAAATCAATCTAATACCTCCGCTCCCTGTTTTGTTTGGGTTATCATTTTTAATAAATATGATTTGATATAAACAGACCCACGTAAAGACAACAACATGGAACAGCTCTTTTACGACTTTACGGCTAACTGGTTAACACGGTTATACTGGTTTCTATGGCACTTCATAAAGAGAACACGAAATTCCATTGCAAGGAAGAAGAACTAATCTATTCATCCTGTGACACTCCTCATTATCCGGATTAAAGATATAATTTTTAATTTCATAATTACAATTGTAAATTCATCTTGGGATCAATGTACAGTGGTGATTACATAATTTCGCTTCTTTTACAAAAAAAAAAAACTCCAAAACAACTTACGTATTCTAAAGACCCCCTGCTTTGACAGGTTCACAATTAAGGCCGTCTCTTCTCCATCACGTATCTGCGCATGGCTACCTGTAATGTTACATAATCCAATCACTATGTAATTGGGAATTCTCAAAAAACCAAAAAAAAAAATATGACAACATACAGATTAAAATAAAATCGATAAGGTCAGCAAAAATTTCATTCTAATTGCCTAATCCGCGAGCTCTTACTTTTTATCAATGGGCGACGGAGCAAGTTTAAACCTCAAAGCTACAAATGTCACCATCCATCAAGAATGTAAATTCTCTGCTAAAGTTGTTGTTTTTTTTTTGTTTTTAATTTTTTGGAATTTTTTTTTTTTGGGGCCCCACCACGAAATCAGCGCGGCATTTCATAGGAACGCAATAAAATCTATAAAACACGTAGACATTAGCATAAACTATGAATAAGGCTCGGGTACATCCAAAACGAAATGCCGGAGATATTCAGACTATGGATCAACATCTTAAGATCTCGCATGAGCCGGGAATAGCTGAAAAGAATGTCATTTCAGCGGAAATGGCATTCAAATCAGATGTTAAGTCGATGAAATATGTGGCGCTGTTAGATCGGTTGTATAGTACGAGTATCGGTATATTCGTTTTCATTCATACTTCCGCAACTACGAGAACGAGTTCTTTCGGTTGAAGATGATGCGTCAGACACAATCTAGGAAATGAAATCGAATTTGTGCGAACTGATTCAGATGTAAACATCCTTAAGTACGGGGAAGCAGTTCAGTAGTGATGGGGCTTACACGAAATGGACTAACTGACACTGGAGTGTGAGTGTCTTTAGTCAGCAGAATAAATGGACAAACGGGCAAATTCTGATGCCCGCAGAGACAGAGGCAATAGTGCGTTGCATGATTGTCGTTATCCATCATCGTCGGTGTAGCAATTAGTGGAATGCAGTTTGTGCAGACCAGTACTAGGAAAAGGAAAGAGTTCATTTACTCTGGAGGCATTGTACAATTTAATTGTTTGCTCAAACAAAAATAAACGAAATAGCCGCGCTGATAAAGAGTTAGTGAGGAAGAATGGTCAATTAAAAGTCATGTGCAGTCACTACCGGGTTGAGGCAGTTTATATTTATGTCATCACTTCCCGTCTGTAGATGAATCTTCCTAGATCGTTGCGAAAGAATTAACAAACGTCATACGTATTTTTTCAAAATTAAGTCTATAAAAGGAGCAACATTTCCTTTCACCAGGGTTCAGATTATATTCTCATACAACTGCCAACTTAGATTGAAATTCATTTTCCGAACTCCTATTAGTCAAGTGATAACTGAGCAGAACGAATTGGCTAGTTACATTTGTGACATTTTCAACTACCACCTAAAGGTAGTGTCCACACAATTTGTGGAAAAAAAGTAGCACCTAATTGTGATCCAAAACTTGGCAGTGCTCTCTTCTATTGTCCAAGAAAAACTACAGAGATCTTGGTTTAGACGACAAACATCAACATTATGGGCGGAAACAGACGCACCTCAAATGTTTTGGTGACAATGAATCTATGCCTACTTATATTAAAAATGTGAGACATTCCTTTGCAGACGCATTTAACACAGAGCTGCGGTAATAAGCGGTCTTCAAACTCGCTATAATCTAGGTTGAACCTGAACCTTCTCCTCCAGAACGATATATTCCCAGCTGCCTTTACTATATTTGCGCATTTTACAATGCCAGTGAAAAGTTGGTTACAGTTATTGTCTACATTGGATATACATATCTCTCCCTAACGCAGTGGTGTTAAAAAAGTTTATGGCTTGAGGAAATGTATATCTTTTATGCAGCAAAATTGATGCCTTGCGTTTCCGACTGTGATGCTTCCCTTGATTTCAACCTCAACATCCACGCTGAGAGGCTTTCTAATACTCGTAGTAACGTGAACAGAGATGAGTAAACTTTTTTGTGATAAATTATCTTCACCACCAGCACCTTTTACAACGGTGTCGAATGTATGCAGCCTGATGCCAGTGTTGGCTGGGCACACCCAGAGTTAGTGGGTCCCCAGTCTCGGCATTTTAGAGAGCTATACCATCTGCAGTGATGCTCCCACGAAACAAAACGGACCTATGCAGGACGTAAGGCAGATTCGGGTCCTGAGAAACTTTCTTCTAAGCCTTGACTAGGATTTTCATCGATTATTTGATTTTCTCGAAATGCCCTTAACGGTGATAAGAGGGTTGAAAAAGGCTTGACTTGCCCTACACATGCAATACTTCGGCACCTCGGCCGATTCTTCGCAACATATTGTATTTGATTGTCAACATGAAGACAGAAGCAATTTTTCATGACAGAGATTTAAATCTACTATTGCTGTCTTCTAACAGATACCAGCGAGTTTTGGAGCCTTACAGAACAAATGACATTTCGTTTGTTCGTTGTGTAAAACTTATCGTTCCAGGATAGCACAGGCTGATGAAAGTTAGGGAGAAAGAAAACAGAGTTCCCGGTCTATGTTGGTTTTGAATGTTTGCAGGTTCTAATGGCTGAGGAATAAAGAACATAACAATGTTTTCCATAAGCGGAAGCGAGTTAGCAAAGAGTCACGATATTTCAATGTATGTGCGTCCGAAAGTGGGCTTAAGGGTAAGACAATACGGGGGTTATGGTGAGAGTTTTAAAAAGGGCGGTATGCTACTAGCAATTTTAATGGAGCAGTGGTGATAAAAATAGCAAAAGAACAAGTTGAAATAGGCAACGTGTCGTCGTTACTCCAGTTTGTTGATTGACTGGGTGATATAAATTTCTTCTATGAGCCTTATGGCACGGTTTTCAAGCCCATTTAGCTAGTGCAGAGGGGTTTGAGGAGCTCGGTTTCGACGATTCAAGTGCCGTTCGTGGATAATAGCTGAGTATTTAAGTTTCGCTTGCGAACCGACAGCAGACAGCATTGAGTTTTGCATGCATTGTTTTCCATTTAGTGGTGCCATTTATGCTAGAATTGAATGAGCTTAGCATATGCTGCCGTTCCCGTTCTGCAGCCAAAATGGAGGGAAGTGAGCCCGGAAAAGAATATGAAAAGAAGAGAGTGCTGTCGACAGCAAAGGAATACATATACTAGGAGGAGATCAGTAATAAATATTAAAAAAAGTGTCGGAGACGGAAGCGAGCCCTGTGGCATACCGGCATTTATTTTATGAATAAAGACAAACGTTGATTTAAGTATTTTTAACCAACGAGCCCGATGTCAAACTTTGTTAAATGGCTTAGAAATATCATGCGCTGCTTTCTTGTTTTCGCCAAATGTATGTATGCGTTGGCTCTACTTTTCGGTGATACATGCTATCAAATCATCTGTGGGCATGTTGCTATAAAAAAAGAAAATCTTCCAGTAAGCAAAAAAAAAAAAAACAACGACTCGAAAAAGAAATAAACAACGTTCTGAGGCGCAGTTGGAGCTCGACGATTTATTACAACTGAATTAGCAAAACGAATTATACGAGCTGTACAGCGTCATAGACCTAGTCAGGAGGCTTCGCATTGGACGTCCAAGGTGGCTAGGACATGTAGAGCGAATGGACAACGACGCTCCGGTCCGCAGAGTCTTTGAATTCAATACGGTGGGACAAGGCAGTAAATGAAGACCTCGCCTTAGGTAGCGCACACAAGTGGAGGATGACCTCAAAAGGCTTTCATATATCCAAAATGCCTGTGAAGAGATTCGAAATTTCATGGATTCGGTCCAAAGAGATTCAGACGAAGATGAATTTATTGATGATGTCGCTGGAGGATCCGGATTACATTCCAGAGGAGATATCATCTAAGAACGACCAATTTATAATGCAATGTATAGGTGAGATGAACCCTGCAGAAACTAGTGATGTTTAAATACAAGATATCAATTTGTCTGGTCTATCTAATCGGGCGTCGACTTCAGCAGAAGCGACTTCCACAATTGCAACAGTAAAAGCACCAATTAATACCACTGAAACAATAATAAAAAAAAATCGCAGAAGTAGCAACAAGAACAATAACAGAAATAGATCCACACTCCTGACAAAAAATTAGAGGCAAAGACAAACTTAGTCTTCTGGTAAAAATAATTTTTAACTCAAACAATATTATAAAAAAAAACTAAATAATGAGCTTCAAATTGATATCCCTTATTACAGAGATACTGATTATCGTAGTAAAATAGCAGCAAGTCTTGGAAATCCCAAGAAAAGAATGGCGTGTTGCTGATGAAATACTTAATAGGAAAACTACTGAAGCAGATATAGTCTTGAACGTAAACAACTCAACTGCTCCAATTCTCTGGAAATCGCTTATTCATTCAATGAATTCTTTTGCAATATCAGAACTCCACCAAAATAATTTCTTTCCCGGGTTTTTCGGTGAACCATCCAGTCCTTTTGAGATACATAAATTAATTTGCTCTCTTAAAACATCTAAGACTACGTCCTTTGACAGGATCACAAGTTTTTTGCTAAAGAAAATTTTATTTCATATCTCAGACGTCATATGTTATATTTTTAATACAAGGAAACCAGAAGATCAGTGACAACAATTGGAATTAATTACAGGGTGCTGACAGAATGTTGTGGGGCTTCTGTGAGTTTATATAGAATACGCCACCCATCATCTGTTACAAAAGTCTTGACTTAGTTCTTATTGATCGTGAACTCCGATTGCATCTACATGCGGGTATGCACTATCCTGACGCTATCGGCAATAGTGAATTGGAGAATTTTGCAACTAAAATTCTATTTGCTGCAGACATAATTTACGGAATGAATATTCCTTTGATTCCAGGATGATAGAACTTATCATTGTTACAATACTTTTTGACCAGGGGCCAATGCAACCTGATGACGAATCGCCTCTCGATTTTATACGACACTATGGTCTGACATGGATTTGTATTCAAAGTAAGAAAGCAAGTTATTAACTTAATCGACTTCACATTATCAACATGTTCGCTGAGGGGATTATCGGCTTATTGGAAGTACTATCAAATTCTTCCATGTCGACTTTCCATCGAATTCTTGTGCGAAATCTCGGCCTTAAAGAGAAGGAGTTCGGGAAAAGTCAGCTTGGCATGCCTTAAGACAAAGCTCGTCAATACTTTGCCTAAACTCAGTACGGAACAGAAGGTAGAGGAATCTCTTCAAATCCTGAATATTGTCCCAATCAAATATTTTAAACTGACATGTCCACACCGGAAAAACTCCTGCAGATTTCCAGTTTCAAAAACTTCTAAATAGGTCATATTAGAAAGGTTTGAGAAAAGCAATGGCATACATACCGAATTCCTGGCAAACAGTCAGTGCAGCCTTTGTTGCAAAAATCTGATAATTGACTTCATGGCCTTTCTTTGCGCATGAAGTACGCAAAGTACCTAGCATCGTGCAATATGTCCAAGAACCAACATGCCCACCATAGGTTAAGTATCTGGGCGGCCGCACTTCAAGATCTGGTGGGGAACATCGTCGTCATTGAGGGCGGTTTCGGCAACGCATCGGCCGAACAACACGGCGTGGATGAATCACTAGTCTTATGGATAAGAGAAATCCTAATGAATAGAACCCTAATTTAAATCGCTGCGACTAATATGTGATGTAACGAGGGCATCGTCATGTCTCCACTGCTATGCTGCATATTGGTCGACTAACCGCTCAGTCATATGCAGATTACTGTCAGTTGGAACACGCCTAGCTAAAGTACATCAGCCCTATATGTGATCGACCATTAGTGTACTGAAATAAATCTGGAGCCTTTCGAAACTGAGATGCCTTGTCGCATCATCAATTTCTTCAAAGGAGTGCTCGAAGTCCATACGAAAGTAAAGGAGCCCTTTCGTATCAATTTAATCTTATCTCACGAAAATACGTGAGTGATCCTTTTACTAGACTCAAAAGGATGGCTTGTCTCTGCTTCACGGGGTTCTTCCGACTACGACTGGCTGTGCTCTACCCGCACCGACAAATCTTCCTTTCCTTGACATTAACATCATAGATTGAACTCTCCAAAATATCTTCCATTTAAGAGTAAGTTAGGCTTGTATCAATACCAACTTGATTTTGGATTACATTTGTCGTCAACTGTGTTTTGCCTCTCGTCTCTTAGGGGCATGCCGTCAGTTGTCGTAATACCAAAACGCCTGTTGTTGAAAAAGTGACTCAGAATCTCTGATTTTCCAGAATCTGAACCAGCGGAGAAATACAGTCGGGTGTTCCCGAATGGTTCCAAAGTGATCAAGAATGCGGCACTAGTGTCTTTTTGGAGGACGACGATATTAGATATCAATCTCTGCAAGTCAAGCAAAGATGAACAATGCTGACGCCAGTAAACTGTATTGTGAAGAATCGGTGGTATCAGAGAGGTATCTGTGTCTATAGAGGCAGCAAGACTTGGCTAAATTCCCTATAAACTTGCGAGCTTATTCGAAAATGCAAGCCTTCTCTGAACCTAGTCTGTAGACCGATTTTACTTAGGCTTGTTTCAGTCCTCTTTCACTTTAGGATCGTAACAAATGGGATCGCATCTGAACCTGCTCAGAGGAGAGTTTTTCGGGATTCGATGAAGCGTTAGAACTACCTTTATTCTTTGTTATTCTTTGTTATATAGAAGCATAACTACAGATGCCATGGCTGTGCGGGATACCAAAGGATTTCTTTTTGATGTGTCTTTCCCTCAGTAGGAAATGCAAGGTTTCTAAGTTCGCCTTAGCGCAAGAGCCCTATTATGTAACACTCAGCTTCTACAGATATAAATGCGGCTCCCATATGTCTTTGCCCAAATATATCAACATTTTGTTGAGAACCTCAGGTTTCCATTATGAGCCCTTTACTCTTTTTCAGTCAAATAAAGGTACCGGGAATTTATTTAAGAACGTTTCTTTGAATAAATATTGATGGGTCGTTACCTATTGCTTCGTCTTATCGCTTTCACTGACTTCCTTCGCCTCACTGATGTGCATTTCTCTGCAGAGAAAAGTAAGGTTTCCCTTCAAATTGCAATAAGCAATTCCTGTCACCGCAACCCGTTTTTAACTAACCACAAGCATCATTACCATCATCATCATCATCATCACCTGGTATATCATATTGCATAAAAAACTTGTTGTCAACTGTTGTGAGGTGGAGCTGAACCTGGTTCTTTGGAAGAAGACATCCCCAGTCGCCATTTGATGGTGAAATCCAATATTACAATCTGGCAATTTAGCTGGCCACTTAATTTTATCCTGAAACTCACTCAATTTGAATATTACTTCGCGATGTACGAATATCTGGCTCGATCATGGGCTAATGTCTCATCCTGGTCCACTGGACCACTGGACACACACTCAATAATCATTAATTTATCCTGTCATGTGGTCTTAATTATATAACAAATGCGAAGCAGACAACATTGCCGGTCGACATACCATAATACAATACTTGTAGCCACCATCGCCGAACATCAATATGAGGAGAACGATCAGCAAACACCAGACACACCAAAGGAAGACCGGCACTAAAAGCCTTAAATGCGGACTCATCATTGCGGGGGAAACCTGTAGAAATTTTGGCGCCAAAATGCACTGATTTCACGATCGATACACACCAATACCGGCTTGTTCTCAAGAAAAGACCTAACCAAACCAGTCCAACGGCATATTTCTCCTTTTGTGAGTAAGATTTTGCATTTTAGTTCTGAGTTCTCGGCTCTTGGGGATCTTGGTTCACTGTGGTCTTGCGCTGGTTTTATTTCAGTGAAGCATGCCTCCTCCGTCGTTACAGAAAAAAAAAAAATTCTTAAAATAAGTTTTTGTTTTTGTTTGGCTTCGCCCTAACTCATACGGACAAGTGATGTTCCGTTTGTAGTGTGTGAAAACGAAGACATTGGAGTAGGCATAGTGGTTTCTCATTAAGATCTTGCAAGGAGATGCAAGAACCACATGTCAGGAATGCCATGGCAGACCCTGCCATCATATGGGGAGAAGTCCCGAAAAAATCGTTTCCCAAAAGTCATTGAAGAAGTTGAAGAAGAAGCCGCCAACGCTTCTCACTCTGCCACCGCGCGCCAACAAAGTCGAAAACGCAGTCTGAAACTTACTTTCAGTAAGCTACAGAGAGAAGGAAGTACGAGTATATCCTCCGCCGCCGCCGTGTATCTTCATTGAGGAGACGAGCTGGGCCTTAACTTTGACTGTGTATTGCATGTTCTTACAGAAGAATTCGTGCATGCAAGAATAATTTGTTTTCCTTTGAATCGAACGACAAAGACGTTTGACAGCATTCCATGGGCGGCAGTTACACCTCGTCGTCTTCCTTTTGTGCAACGTTAGAAGGAGTCCAACGTGTCGGTCGAGTCGATCTGTAGCCCTGCGAATGTGAGTTGTGGAATACCCTAAAGAACAGGAGAGGTAGGCCGGGTTAAGGATTTATGACACGTAAGTGTGAATTTTTATTTTTTGTGTTAGTCATGCGCCAATAACCCTTTAGGACAGGCAGAACCTTTAACTGGCTGTCTCTGTAATTTTGCTAATTAAAAACGTTTCTGAAGAGTTGAGTTACCCTTGGGAGGTGTCTCTGATGATATGATGACCGGATAAGATGCGGGTATACTCGTACGTAAGATCACTAGTGACCGACAATGAATTTAACGTAAATTCACTAATTACAGGATAGTTCCATGATTTGGTAAGGCGCCATCGTCAGTGATCGCAGTCGTTATGATCTTAACCCAAATACTGAAGGTGAGACCTTAGGTGGAGGACAAAGCCGTCTATTCCATTGTGTGGTAACGTTTTGTTGTATGAGTACTATATGTAAATTTCTAGACAGACTGGGTAATTTGCACTCAATTTGAAGGATGAAGATGTAGCAGTTCGGATGGTTAATGACTTCTTTGGTAAGGAACGCAACGGTTGAAGTTGAATAAGTAATTTGTAAGCCTAAAGGCGATGCTTTCGAAGGATATGGGAATGGGAAAATTCTCATTTGAAAGAAGCCGCCCACGTTGCGGTTTTATGAAGACTTACACGAACTGTACAGGTTTATGAGTTGATGTGGCAGCAGGTTAGAGTTTAATCACCAGTTTGGGTGGTGAGTTTGCTGTTAATTTATTTTGGAAACAAGTTAACAATGTGTAAGTGGTTTTGAGCCTTATTTGCGCTGTTTAAGGACGCCAGAGATGTGTTTGCATTTTATTTTTTTTACAAAACTATGCCGTGATAAGTCGCCTTTTGTCTTTTCAATCAAGTCCGTTGATAATCTTCTCTGTTGTAGTGCCATCTTGATCGTTGCTCCAATTTCATCGAAAAATGAGGACAGATCTTTAGAGTGACTTCACTTCGACTCGGTCTAGATATCTTAAGTGATCCGTTGAATGAGACTATCTTCAGGAAATTTTGCTACATATTTACCTTTTAAGCTCTCTAAAATTCTTGCACCGTCTATGCTTCAGAAATCCATGAAATCAGGGACTTTTCCAGAACCGTATATCTTCGATTTTTATGCCCATCGGCGGAGTCGCCATATTTTTGTTGATTCGAGAGATCAACGCTTCTTTGCCGCTTCTTCCACTTGTCAGACAAGGGCGTTGATGCGATTTCACTGGTCACGTCTCTTTTACAATCTCAAAGTAATTTTAGAAAGCCATTTGTTGTGTCTTCTCTGGTCTATACCCCAGGTTCGCTGACGGTATGACACTGAACATTTCAACATCCCAAATCAAGTCGGTGTTTTTGCCGAGAAACCGAAGCACTTTTCTGAAGTACGATGACCGAAGCCACAGTACGATGACGTGCATAACTTATTGTATAGAAAGATGGCGTTTTAATATGTATGCCGTTCAATCGATAAACGCCCTTGCCCATCAGTTAAAATCATGTTTCTGCCTCCAGTAAGAAGACAATTTTTGTTGCAGAAAGTCCGAAAAGGAAAGGAGTTTGAGAGCGCCGTCTTTGGTTGAGATTCTTGTAGTGTAGTTTCCTTTTTCATCTCCACAGAGATGAAGACGCATGGGTCTTTTTGCATCCACACGTTCGTTTTTCCTGTTTTACCTGCGGTAGCCGCGTACTACTGTTTTCTTGTGATCTTTGCGAATTTTTTGTTTGTAGAGCTCACAAGTGGCTCTCGTACCTCGCTATTTCACCGCTTTATAAGCTTCCTGTTTGGCTGCATGTTCTTGTCGACATTTTTCATTAAATCAGGGAAACCCAGCAAACTCGTTGTCGGTACTTGATGCAGGCGGCATAGAAGTTGCTGAGAGGGATTTGCATTCGGCAGTAACTTTTGTGGCCTTTTGCGATTGGAGTTTTTCTTCGTTATACCTAAAATACATTTGTTCTTTGTTGACTGCAACAAGGTGCTGATCCGAACCGGTGTTGCCTGCCTGGAACGTTCGGACGTCCAGAATACTGGCCTTGCGTTTATTGTAATGTGATGTGATGATCCAGAGACCGCCATAGAGACCTTATGTATATTTAGACTAGGAATCGAAGTGATATTGGCGATGGCGCGATAGTTAGCAATTTTTCAAATCGCCATCACCCTTTTGGAGGGCAATGGCAAACTCCCGAAAGTAAAATTGCCTACGAAAAAGCTTCTAATAAGTGCTGTTCGGATTCGGCGATAAACCGTAGGGCTCCGCTCAGATGTTACAAAAATAACTACATGAGCAAAACAAATGATTGTCAAGGAGCTAGGCCATGGCCGATACCGGGCTGCCAGCGCCACAGTGTTTTGTTTTATTTTTTTTAATCTAAGTGATATTACTGACTTTGGGGCAGTCAGTCAACCTATTTACGTTGCAAAACGTGATGTCGTGCAGGCTATGGTATCCTATCCTGGCGTTGAAATTGCCTAGTACGCCTAGTAATGTCATGCTTTGAAACTTTCTCATGTGTTTTGTCGAGGAATTCGTAGAATCATATTTTTGGTGGCGTCGTCTTTGTCATATGTAGGGGCATGCGCATATTGGGCTTGTGTAAGCCCCTGCTCACATATGTGGATCTCAAGACTTCAAGCCAAAGTTTTCATATATGAAATCCGTACCGAATAACTGCTGTTTTTTTGCTCTATAGCAATCACCATAGGATATGCATATATCATCGTCCTTCTCTTCCTCCATCCATCCCATCTCTTTTCCTGGGTGTCGGTTATATTGCTCGACTGCATCTAGCTTGTAAAGAATCTAAACATTCCACCTCCAGATCCAGCTTCGAGGGTCGTTGTCCTTGAAACTTTTGCAAGGGTCGCCAACAGTGACATTTATATCCGATTAGTTGGTTCTTCGCATCGTGTTTATCTCTTTCGTATAGAGTTCTGAGCCCTATGATGCCTTAGACCAGTCCTCTCTTGCTCTGGACCATTGGACCATCCAGGTTATAGGACAGTAAATAGTTTCCTATTCACTCACTTTGCATTTCCTCGCCGTTTTTCGTGTCTATTTTTAAGATCAGATCAGATGACGATTTCACGGTTGGGCACTGAAGTGAATGCGGCACCTTCATAGTTGTCTGTAGAGGTCAGCTTTATTAAATTGAAAGCTGAGGGTATACTGACTTGTTTTACATTTATCTCTTTTCACTGCAAAATTTCCCTCGACTTTTGGGTTATCCTTTCTTGTAAAGCAGTGACCGAAGTTAGCAAATAAAAGTTATCAAGACGGAAACTCTTATGTCTAGTTGTGCGGTCTGATTTACCTTTTTAGTATGCCTGCTAGCAGTTCCGCAGTCTTCTGTGATTTGATATGCTGATCAAGGTTTCTCTCCAGAGTCTTTATCAGAAACGATGCCAGACTGATACAAGATCCTATGGAAAGTTTACGCCTAAATCAAACGGTTCCGTTGCTGGGGTTATTGTTAATGCTGCCCCAAAAATCCTGTCTGCGGTGTCATTGCACCTCTGTACGATAACATTTAGATGATTGATGGCTCCAAGTTCATGATCAGAGAACAAGTACCAAGATGTGAAACATATCTTTTTGGATCGTGTCCTTGTTAATGTTACTGCGAAGTAGTACGCGCTGTATTGAAAGAAGAAAGAGAACTTTTAACCAGATCTACAAAAGTTCGAAAATACGCCCTGGGTGTGTTCACATTCACTTCACAGCCTTATCGCAGGACATACCAGAGATCCTGTCATGGCTCCAGTTTAACGAAAATATGATCACCGACCTTGGTGTGGAAAGTTATTAGGTTTAAAAAAACGAGTCTGCTTCCGTGAAAGGTTGTCTTACCACTTTTAACTCCTAGTAACGTTTGAATATATACTCGTACCTGACAGATAGTATCATCCAGTGAATGATTAGAAAGTCGATGCAACCTCGGTTGGTGGGCTGATTGGAAATAGGATATTGACTTCGAAATCTTCGCAGAAGTTCTCTAATAATTTTTGACTAATACGTCAACTACGAGATCTTCTTGTTGAACATTTTAAACACCTTCAACAGAAGTTGATGACACCGCCCACGAACAACTTTTATCTGCCAAGTATCTTGCAGAAGTTTTGCTGTGAATGTCTGGAGGAAAATTTCATATTTTGGAGCAGAAGCTCAGTGTTTCGGGATCATAAAATCTGCAGAATCATCTCAGGATTTATCGAACGTATAGTTCCTGTCAGGATAAGGCTTTTGGGGGTTTGGTCAATTCGTGCCGGCTCCATGCATATGTTCGTAGGCACTCTGGTTAAAATTTTGGTTTCGAATCGATTTAATTCGCACGATGCAGTTGAGACTGCATTAGAAGTTTTTTTTCCACCAGTGCCTAGGGAAAGAAAGGTGGATCTGGATGTTCTACTCTTATTTAGAAATATTGTAGTCGCAGAGAGAGATAAATTTTGCGGACATGCATCTCGTTCTGATGGTGTTTGTTGGATTTTGTGAAGTTGCATTCCAACACGTCCGTGTACCACGTATAGTGTACATATATTCATACTGTAAGGTAAGTAGATTACCTCCCATCCATCCTACTCAATGGATCTTAATGCAGCCTCACATCTGGGCACTACAGTTATTTATGAATCAAATCTTCAGGTTCAACAAACTTGTGTTGCAATGATAAAATCATCATATTGTGCCAATGGAAGGCAAAAAACAACAGCATTGCAACGTCTCCCGTCGAGGATTCCTCCGATTCCTTCAAGACATCCTACTCGTATGTATCTGTAGTACCCGTTCTAGATAGTATTGCTCTTAACATCCTCGTATAAGGAAGGGAAGATCAAAACGAACTAGTAAAGGGAAATAGCTGTCATTCCATTATGGATTCTTTAGAAACAATTAATCATATTTGAACGCGCATCCACATTCATCTACATACTTTGAGTCTATTAATTACAAGTTCAATGGCGACTAGGAACACTTGTTCCTATTAAATGCTACAAATGAATTTCATTAAATTGGTCTCTTGCAAACTCCAAAGAGATACGGGTACGACTATGGAGTACGAGTATAAATGTAAGTAAATTCAAGAAGCCATTAAAAGATCTAGAAACGAACCAGAACTTCTTGTGAATTGAAAAATCATCCCCACATGTTATGAATGCGTGGCTTGGAAGAGGACTTAGACTTCTCATTGGTAGGGGAGACAGTACTCCACTTGGTCGCATAATCGCATAGATAGATGCCACTTATCCTCAAGTAGTCGTAGTTCTCTTCAATTTTAACCACAGAACGATGTCTGTAGAAGGGTTCGCAATTGATTCGTCGATTATTTTTTTCTGTATCTTTTTAGTGTGTGTGTCTGTCTGTCTGTCTGTTTATATCACGATTCATATTCATATCGAGTGAAATTTATGAGCTGCTGGTAATGCGATGGGAACATGATTACTCATCCTCATTTCACATCATCAAAGCGTCAACGTGGTGTTCTTTACGATCTACGAAAAGAGACACTTTGCTGTGGCCACATCGCACACGCAATGTCATATCGCTGATGATGGTTGCGCTTACCAGCGGATGTTGTTCAGATGATGAAGTTGATTTTTTTTAGTTTTGCTGATTGGGAGAAGATCTCCTTGCCGTGAAGTTTTTTTGTTCGGTGGCGTTCGAGTTTTTTTGTTGTATGTTCCAATTGGAAGGAGGAAGAGTACTTGTTGAGGGGAGAGCTACTTGTAGAGTAACCTTGTCCTTAATTTGAGTCGGTTACTAAAAAGTGCAGACTTTTTCAAGGTCTGTTGAGGAAGGCAGACAAGTCTGGGAGTCTGTTTTGAGACAAATTGTGAAGTACCAGGCATCCGGTGTTTTGTTTTTGTCATTCAGGATTACCCTGATAGTTTTGAGTCCGTGGCGCCAAGATTGTTTTTTGTCGATTGAAGAAGCCGTCTTGTGTGTTATACTTAAGTCACTTGACCTTCTTGCTATCACTAAGGCTAAACAAGCGATCCACAAAGTACGCCACTACTCATCGCAAACGACCACAAAACTTTGCAGGTGTTGTTGGCGTCTTTCAGGTCCGATCTGTATAACTCTTTGAGCACTTCAATCTGTTGGTACTGAGAGAGTTCTTATCGACTCTCTGCATCCAAATTAAAGTTCAAGTTTTTATTCTTAAAATCTGCCGTTACTATTTGTAGCTATATCTATAGTTCCATGACTATTAGTTTTTTTTTGTTTTGAGCTACTCATATGAAGGCTGTTGCCCCTGCAAACTACGAGTTCATGTCCTCCAATCCAACGTATTATGACCGGGTCAGGAGTTGATTTGTCGTTTGTTCTAAAAGCATTAGAAAGGTAAGTAGAAAGTCATCTGTATTGCCTTGACGAGAATGTAGTATCAGATTTCCAACACTTGAATTGTGAACAGAAAGGACATTATCCTACCTTATCGGTAGTATTAACCCCTTAGTAATAACGAAGTACTGGCAAATGTTTTTGACGCATGCTGACCTCCGGTTCTCAGCGAACTTTCATGTCATTTCATTATCATCTCAGGCCTGCCCACTAGCTCACAAGCCACGATCTTTAGTAATTTTAGTCCAAGTGACGAGTTTGCAGGGGGGATGTACGAGTACTTCTATAAAAGCGATCTTGATGAACTGTGCAAGTACATTGAACTAGTTAAAAAACTGCGCATTAGCGGCCTTAGATAGCAAGGACGATCAACACTCCGACCGGAGGGTATTTAGTTCTTATAAGAAGGGACAAAGCAATACAGTCCCCTCTAGCTTCTAGAGGTAGTTGACTCCTAAGGCCATGCCAATTTGAAAAACTTTTCGGTTGAGACCCAGAAACATCGGCGTTCTCTAGATAAGAAAGTAAATAAGTATTGGTTTGCCCTCGCTATTTTTTAGAGAGTCAAGAGTTTTGGGTCAGGTAGTCGTCAGTCATTTCTTTGATGCACAGCTTGGTCATCGTAACAATCGCAGATATTTTACCGCATCAGCCACTATACATATATCTTCACTTTGAAGAAGGGCGCAAGTTTTCCTTGTGAATAATGAAGTCGACGAGTGTCATGAAGTGTCAGTGAAGATCCTTCTACACTCCTTTCCTAACTTAGATTGAAAACCAGTGAGTCAGTAGAGAGAAAGTTGATTTTGTTCTCCTGTAGCATATTCAGTGTCATTGCATCAAACGGCATGCTCTTACGATCAGATAACCTTAAAAGTGCAGCCCACATTAAGTATAAACAGACTATGAAATGGGCTTAAGATCCTAAGAATCAGGTGAAAGCAGGAGTAACTTCTTTATATGAAAATCCGTCCCACAAAACAACAGAAGCATATATGTAATAGCATTTGTCCTATCATAGCCGTTTACGTCCACAAGACAATCCTCGGCGACAAGCTCCATATCTCGTCTAATATTTCCAGAAAGCCTACAACATAGTCTTAGACGCGGCATGCTAAAAAAGCTTTAAAAGTAATTGACATTTCAGGATGACTCCCAGATACTTCACTTCGTCAGAGGAGCGATGATGTCTTTAACTAATAGGTTAGTCAAGCAGTCAGCTTCCTTCTACAATACTTGTAAAGGGTTCAACCTCAGTCTCGAGATGATTGAGTTTAAACTGAGTTTAAACCTGGTGCAGCTATAGGCGACTTCGTATATAGCGTAAAGGAGCAGGCAGTTTCTAAATATGATCCGACAGACAGATCAGCTTCATCATCTTGACATGCCTCTGCACAAACATTAACCAAGGAGTCAAAAACAGGCACTATAACACTTTGTACAAAGGCATCTTCAATGAAAATGCCCAGCGTATACGAGTATTCCATCTTGTCAAGGGAACGTATTTGCTTCTTCTTCTTAAGTGGCGCTACAGTCCAGGGTGAACCTGAACCTCAACCAGCTGACATGGTCTTTCGCAGCTCCTTTCATCGGTGACGCACTCCAAGTTCGTTGAGGTCCCTTTTCACTTATTCGCACCACCGTTGATTCGGTCGTCCTCTGCAAGGTAGTCGCCGGGTCTCGGATTTGAAGATTATTCGGGACGGAGCTGTGGTGTCCATTTGCTTTGCATGGTCTACCCATTTTATGCGTAGACGCCTGACCAAGCCGATATCGCTGTACAGCCCGTAAATCTCCTCCTCCATTTGCCGTCAATACAAACGGGACCAAAAACGACACCTATCTACAATCTTGTAATTCGGTCACTCGATGGCTACAAAATGTAGAACAACTTATTCAAAATGGGCCCCATTTGCCTTCCAGGAACGCTGAAGACGATCTGCTCGAAGAATTTTCCACTGCTGGGTCAAGAACGCACATCAAAGACTCAATATTTGGATGTCGAGTAGTGCAAGCCATAGTCCGGAGATCGGAACATGGTGTAAAGTCTAATGCGTTGAGATCTGGACTACCAGATGGCCAATCATCCGTGAAAGTGAAGATTGGAACTTGGTTTTTGAACTACGTTTAAGTCGTTTTTGGCACATGACACCGGTGTTGAAAGGTTCACAGTTTATTTACAAATAGGGTTTTGTTGAGGGGTTCTACAACGAGTTTGCCGGAGTTAAGACACCTTTCTCACGGAAATAGAGCCTTTCTCGCTAAAATGGAGTTTGGTGGCCCTATCGTAGGCGACTCCTCACCATCATAGAAGCATGGTTCACTTTTGGAAGGAGTTCTGTTTTTTTTTTTGACGATTCTCCAACGGTGATTCTTGGTGATGGTGAAGGCGCGATGGTTAGTTCATTGGACTATCACGCAGAGGATCCGTGGTTCGATCCCCGGCATTACCAATAATTTTTCGAATCGTCATTGTCTATGAAAAAGCTTCTAAGGAGTGCCGTTCGGATTCGGCGATAAACCGTAGGCCCCGCTCTGATGTGACAACTCAACACAGCAGAAAGAAGCCAGACTGTTGAGTTTAAACGAGGAAGCGCGGAAGAAGTCTAGGATTGTTATTTGGACAGGCTTGAGCCAAGCTATCATTGAAAATGTTCCCTAGAGTTGGCAGCAACTAATCTATACCATTAAACAGCATAATTGGGAGTATCGACAGACATAAAGCTACCAAACGAAGCGACAGCGATTTTTTTTGTTTTATCTGTTACCACCAGACACTGACTACAATGTCCATGCAGTTCAATGATAGCAACCATTTGTGAACTGATTCTAATCCGCTAGCTGAAGAAGTTAGTTTTGAGCCTTAAAATAACAGATTCTACTCCGAATTCATTATATGATCTTCTTAGTGTTTCCCGTCTAGCTGATTTGGCCCTTTTGAGGTCTAGAAGCAGCACTGGTTCCAAATATGAGCAGGGCTCTTATATTCTTATATTTCTTTCGCGTACTATCTTAAGAAAATGTTTAGAGTCCATAAAGCTGGTTTTATGCCCACAAATCCGAATTATTTATGACCTGACTATCTGTGGCAAGCTGTGGAGGTTATTGACTGTACTATGTGCTACATATGACAGTAGCACTCTTTGATAAAATCATTTTGTGTAGTTTATGTGGTTTATTTCAAAGTGTCGACTATGATTTCTGACATTTATTGATTGAATTTTCCTCCAGGAAAATTTGGATAGAACTTTTAGTAGCCCTTAACATAAGTTCTTCCTTAGATGATTTAATGCGAGACACACATTTTGTTTTTGGGGTTCTTTAGGAAATTCTGAAGACTCCAATCACTGGTGAACCACAGGGATCCCTGTTTGGACCTGCATTTTACAGCATAACATATTCAAATTCTCTCTAGCTCCCATCAATCGAGACGTGTGAAATAGATCTAAGATCACTACAGCGATGTTCAAAGAAATTAATTAAAGGTTTGGGCTAGCGAGTTTTCTGGTTTGACCACCAACACCTGGAGTCCCTATTTTAGCTATCAAATCTAATTCCTAATACAGAGCACTAAATTTTCCGCCCATTGATGGCTTCACCATTAAAATTAGTTCATGGCACAAGCACGCCAACATAACAAATTAGTAACAGATGAATTGAAAAATAAGATCGCGCCAAACAAACTACTCTCATTCGTATCATCGCATAAGTCACCCTCCAAATTCAAATTCTCAACGGTTTTTCCTTATGCCAGAATAATTTTCACCTCCCTCTTCGCGTTCGAGTATTACAAGTATTTTCTTGGCTGGCACGCACCGCCTTTTTTTTCTATTTTTCCTAAACAACGGCTGTTTAGTCTAAGTCTTTTCTACACATACGAGTATATTCGTGCATGCATATTCGTAGTCGTACCCGTATTAGTTGGGTGTTACACCCTCTATAAAAAAAAAAAAAAAAAAAAATTACAACCCTTAGCGCCATGGGCTCTGCCCTGGTTTGATTAGACCAGAAGGTAACGGACATTAACTGAAATATCGATCGATCTTAGACAAGAAGTTGGTCGCGTGCTAGAGTGAGTTTGAATTTACAACCCCGTTCCGTCATTAGGGGTGGCTTTACAATGCACCACTATAAGAACTGCTCACCACGATTATGATGGTGGTGGCTTTGTCAGTGGACGCATTAAGGTGCTTCACCGAAACATGAGGGTGTTGAATAACTCGAACTTGACTGACTGACAACGCATAGTGCACCCGGCCATACTATGTATTACATACATACACACATATAGCTATTAGGGGTGCAAAATAACGAACACTCGAATAAGTATTGTACTTCTGTTCGTCTATGGCAAAAACGAAAACGAAAACGAAAACGAAAAGAGCCGAATGCTTCGATTGTTTCGAAAGACTGATGATTCATTCGATTTGATATGTCAAAGTCACAACAATAAGGAACACAACAGAATTTAATTGAACGGCATTTTGTTTGTGGACAGCGGTTGCGGGAATCAAGTCGAGTCGACAGTTGAGAGTCGAGTCTATGAGGAACGTAAGAGTAAGCGAAATGGGCGTTTGGTTTGACGTTGCTTTTAGAACGCTCAACGATCAAATTGCCATTCAATTAAAACTAAGTCAGCGGACTTGACTTGACATTGTTGTTGGTGGTTGGTTCTGGGTTCCATTAGTTTGAACTCTGGTTCCGCTCAAGAGTCTGCTGCCATTGCAAACGTGGCTGGCAACTGAGGAGACCCCATGAGAACTAAGAACTAAGAACAACGGCGACCACTTAAAGCTAAATATCGAAAGCGATAAATGCCACAACAACAACGACGATGGCAATCGAATTTTATGATATCGGGGGAGGATTTTTCAATTAAAATTTATTTGTTCAACTTTAAATGCAGACGGTTATGGTCTTTAATTGAAAATTGGGCTATCGAAAGGATGAATTATGAGGCATTACCAAAATAAACATCGAACGACTCTTCGATTTATTTTAAGACTGTGACTTCCTTATCGCTTGCACATACATAGTTTAATTGATTCTAAGACAAACTCTAAACACTCTTGAACACTTTGAGATTCTCAAAGTTGTGGTGCTATATACGGCCACACGAACTTGAGCTGTTGCGGGCTGAATATTGTTACATACATACGATTATGTGTTATTTATAAATTCTTATTGATGTTATTTATTCTACCCTGGAGCCCAGATCGGAAGAAACTTGATGTACTCATCAAAGTTGATCTCATCAGCAACATAGTTCGATCACAAGTATGGACCAAGATACTTTCTACTGCATGGTAAACGGAAAGAAACCCTCTTTATTTGTTGCCTTCCTTTCAGAGAATAACTGCAGTATTGATACTCCTGGCTGAAATCAGTGCTGCAACAGTCAAACGCTGCAGTTCGGATCGAGCTAAGAAACCTCTCTCTAGCCTCAAGGAGAACCCTGAAAGGCTAAAAAACGACGGGACTGCCGCACATACATATAAGTAAGCCGCTACCTCCTTTCTCCCCCATCGAATTGGGAAGGCTAAAAAAGACAACAGTATTATTGACGCTAAGTGTAAACGTTGTATTGATCAAGCATGGGATCTAGTTTAAGTATAGAATTCAAACAGAGGGCCGGGATATAAAAAAAATTGAATTTTAAGAGGTGCAGCGAACTTTTAAATAGATTACAACATCTCTGCCGAAAATCTGAAATATAAATTGACTCGTCTCGCTATCTGCTGAATTTGGTGGCAACTCAGGGAACAGCAGGACATGCTAACGCCTATTTCAGAAAACAGAAAAGCGAAAAATCTTTCCTCATAAGACGAGTAGGAACAGGGAAAGCAAGCACGACTCTTCTTTCGTTGTAGGCCTAGGAAAAGCTTCTGTAGAGACCATTAAATTTAGGTGTGACTCACGAAAAATCTAAAAATTTCTACTTTATTCCAAATAAGTTCAGACATTACACCATCCGAGTTCTTATCGACCTTCATACTTCTAAAACATGCCTATTTACAAGACTTTCCGAGAGGAATATCGAACCTCGGAAAACATCCAAATAAACAAACCATGGGTGCAGAGTAAACAGATGCTGTTACAGGTATTAAAGGTGCCTCCGACCACTATGTGACGGGCCATCGGAAGGTCCAAGATCTGGTTTTCTTGGGCCGAATTCACACCTAAACCTGGGTAATTTTGCAAACAAGATTTACTTGCTGCAGATATAAGCAGCCCTCTTTCGGCGGGCAATGGCAGACTCCCGAAAGTAAAAATTGCCTACAAAAAAGCTTCTAAGGAGTGCCGTTCGGACTCGGCGAGTGTCAAGAAGCTAGGCCATGGCCCATACTGGACTGCCAGCGCCAGTGTTTTTTTTTTTAGATATAAGCAACGAAATCGCACAAATTCGTCGTTCCGTCAGCTTCCTCTCCTTTTGATTCGCCATTACCTTCATCTCCAAGGACAGTAACTGAACTCATTGAATACTCCGATTCCAAGGTCTTATTATGTGCTGCGCTGCAATGCTTACTAAGTGGGATGAAAAGTAACTTCCTTGACCGCCAGAATGCGCTGCTACTGCAAAAAAGGTTATGGTGCCTTGAAGTCCGTTCATATTTAGGCAGACATGCCAAATTTCAGTGCGATACTGTTTTTAGTTTTGTTTTGACAGCTGATTGTTGTTGACGTGTTTGGCATCATTTTGAATATGGACAAAAACGATTTTCGTTCTCTCATAAAACATTATTTTTTGAGAAGCAAAACGGCGAAGGAAACAAAAGAAAAGTTGGATAAATATTATGGGGCTAATGCTCCGTCAGATTACACCGTCAAGTATTGGTTTCGAGAGTTTCGTGGTGGCCGCAACTCCACTGCCGATCAAGTCTGCAGCGGCAGGCCCTCCGATGCGGTTACAGAGGACAATGTCAAAAAAATACATGAAATGGTGTTGGCTGACCGGAAAGTGAAGGTGCACGAGCCAACAGATACCACAAAGATTAGTACTGAGCGCACACGCCATGTTTTGGGCAATATTCTGCATATGAAAAAGTTATCCTGCCGCTGGGTGCCGCGCATGCTCACTCCTGACCAAAAACGCGAACGCGAGAGCACTTCGAAAGAGTGTTTGGACTTGCTGATGTGGAATCGGGCGGACTTTTTGCGTCGATTGGTAACTGTTGATGAATCCTGGATCCACTATTACATACCAGAGAACAGAATGAGTGCCCGGCAATGGACTTAGGCCGGCACGAGTGCTCCGAAGCGGCCGAGGGAGGCTCAATGGGTCGGAAAGGTTATGGCGTCGGTTTTCTGGGATTGTAATGGCATACTCTTCGTGGACTACCTCGAAAATGGAAAAAACATCAACAGCGAGTATTACTGCTGGAGCGATTGAAAGCCGAAATCGCTGCAAAACGGCCTTGAAGCGAACAAGAATTTTGTTTTTGCAAGACAATGCGCCGGCGCATAAGAGCATCGCAATCACGGCTAAAATCAATGACTTACGGCTCCAATTGCTTTCGCATCCACCGTATTCGCCCGATTAGGCTCCCTCGGACTATTATCTCTTCCCAAACCTCAAAAGATGGCTCATCATCTTCAAGTAAGATGAATACTCAGCACACCATAGTCGGTATATATCATACCTTATCAGTGACAGAAGAGGTCATCAAAGATGCTGTAGCTTCTGGTAACTCTGAAGAGAAGAGTATGGAGAAAATGGTCGAAGTCCATGTGCTAAAAACTGCTCTGGAAATGCATCTTCTGCAACATGGTAGTATAGGCACACTCGACAGGAAAGTTTACGAACATTTTGACTGCAATTATAACTCAACCAGACAACACGGCGTTGATGAAATACTAATAGTTTTGTGGATAAATGCAATGCTCTTGAATAGAACACTAATTTCCGATGCGGACTACGGCCAATATGCAATGTCAGAACTAAGAAAAAGTTGTCAGCAAGGCGGCGTTCTAGCTCCACTGTTATGGTGCGCGTCACTGCTTAACGTTTTCAATAACTCGGAGGTGTTTGCTCAAGCAAATACTGATAATGAAGCTGTACTGTTTGTTGGATCATGTCTAGCGACTGTGAGCTCCATAGCGCAGCTAGCTTTATACTTATTGATGAAGTAGAAAGGATTGGCTGGAATCCTCATAAGATCTCAGGTTGTTCTCTTTACGAAAAGAAATGCGGTGACATCCTGGATAACACACTTCCTTAGACTAAAGATGTTACATTAAAAGCCTCCGAGTCGCTGTCGGCCATCTGGTAATCTAAAGGGGCTTTCGACAAAACATGAGCCTTGTTACCGATAAGTGTCCTTTAGATCTACACGGCGATGATAAGATCAACTATAATCTGTGCGTCTGTTGTCTTCTAAACTAAGCTTTCGGGAAATACGTCACTGTTTTTTCCCGAATCTACAGAATGTCTGGACTTAATGCCAGTACGCATCGCTCTGCTCTTGACGCACTAGTGAATCTTCTCCCTCATGATATTCACCATGTGTTGCACTTTTAAGGCTATCTTCCATTTAAAGAAAAGTGATATTTGATGACTTCGCGCCGACGGTCCAATAACACCGGTATTCCTGTAGAAATCGAAATCGACTTATGACGAGCTGCGCTTAAACAAATATCGTCCCTCTTATGACTTCCAAGCTAATTCTAGGATGGAAGACTTAACTGGACATAATCGGAAAGTTAAATTTAATAAGTCTTGTCTGTTCCCCATGTCCCAATAGTATCACGGGGAAATAAAATCGCAAGGATCAGAGGACAGTTTTTCAGGACCCGAACCTAAGTTAAGTCTGCCTGCGTCCTCGTTTAGGGCTTCCGTTGATGATGACATGATTCTCTAGTTTACCGGCAAGTCAAAGAAGTCATCAACTTCCCTAATGTCACTCAGTAAAAAGGATGGTTACTGGCCTCGTCGCGGGTGCCGTGAAATAACGCCAAGTGAAATATTGCGTTTTTCAAAAGTGTAATAAAACTAACAGGGTTTCACCCTTTTTTCCGCAAGGTGTAGTCGCTCCGCTAAGGGTATGTCAACAACTGTCAAGCAGGCGCCTATAACATCCTGGAACATGTCTTTTGGTTGTAATTGATTGACTTGTCAGTTGATTAATCTATTCGGCCATATTTCACTTTGCATTAAAAGAATCGTTCGGCCTTATTTCACGGCACCAAATTCAATAGTTTTGTTTGAAGTTGGTCTTACTGCCCTTTAGCAAAGTGAAATAGGCCCAACTTGGTCTTTTTACTCAAATTTTGTTGGCGTTATTGCACTTGGTCAAAGTTAAATAACACCAACTGTGGAAAGTTGACCTTATTACATTTTTGCATAGCGAACTTTTAGAAATTGACCTTATTGCACTTGGCGTTATTTCACGGCAACGACGTTCTGGTCATATGTTACACAACATCTCTCGAATCTTCCTGTGAGGGTAATACCGCTTCGCCCTAGCCCCGTGAGTGGTTGGCCTACGCTCGCTCAGGCTGAGCCTACTCGGCGCTAATGTGGTGGATGTTCGTGCTGTAGGTTTTTTTTTATCACTGAACCGTTTTTCTAGAAAGGACTACAGAGAGTACTATGATGAGTGCTCTGTTCCGACATAAATTCTGTAACAAGCCAGTGTATATGTACTGACTATGATGAAGTTTCGTCCTGCCGCGAAGTTGATAAGTCCATTTGCGAGACAGGTCTCATGTTGGTTATGTTTTAGAATTGTGTCGCCAGATCTGTTCCTTATCTGGCGTTCAAATAATAAATAGTATCCTGTATAGGACTTGGCTCGTACAGTAAGTTGAGAACCAATTCTTTGTCTTGCTGCGGTTTGCTTGTTTTTGGGTTTATTTGTTTGTATTTACTTAAATATCGGCCTCTTGAGAATCCTTGCCAAATCCACATCCAAATACGCGACGTTTATGACCAGGCATCTCAGTAGATTGAATCCATCTTTTGCAATGGTAGGATGGTAGGGATACCTTGGGGTTCGGCCGCTGTTCAGGGTCCAAACATGCTACTTTCATTGCTGAACGTTCTCATGACCAGTAGGTCTCTCCATGTTTGAAACTCTTTGTTGCTTCATAACATATAAAGTATCCAAACGACACAACCCCAAACATTAACGCCGAGGTCCTCTAATGGATAGTGCTGGTAGCACACTAGGAGGTTTGCTTTAAATTCTTCCGATTACGTGGAAGAAGATAGAATGAAGCCGCTGCTAGGTTCCCCTACAATCCCACTGTGGAACAATGAAATGACTTTGGATATCCTAAGGTAGAATAGCTACTTTTGGAGTCGGAAGCTTTTTGTTGATCTGCACCTACATACTACTCGTATATGTCCCTGCTTCTGCGCATACTGGGATTTCCTTATTTCCGGTATTATGGAGGTTTTTACGTGACAAAAGATCTCGATAAATCCTCATCTCGTACCAGTACTCGTATGTTAAGTTTCCTTCACATTTATTTATTGTCTCTACGGCGTAATGCATTTCTTTTGAATTTAAAAAAAATGGAAACTCTTAAGGTAATAAACTAAAAGAAAAACTTAATTTAGATGAGGGGAAACTATAGGTACCTCTTGAGATACTTTCGAAAAAATTTCTCCGATTTACATAAAGAAATCGTAAATTACTTTGGAGTGGGTCCTCCAGTTGCAGTAACACCTCAAAGGAGAGCTGCCTCTGTAATGGAAACAAAAATATTCGTAAAACCACCTCGAAGTGCATTTTTGTGTTGAAAATCCTTAAGAACATGAAAAAACCCGCGCGTTTTATTACCAAGATGAATCTCGTATCCGTAGCACTTCTCACAATCATAAATTCAATTTGAATTCATCCTTTTCGTCTTCTCACTCCTAGATGACGGATGTATATCCATTCAAACTCCTATCTCCTGCAAGTCAGTTCTAGATAAAAAGTAAAAAATTTAAATGCACATCATCAAGTAGGCCGGAGAAGGTAATAAACTTTTTTAAAATCATCATTAGGTGTTTGCCGAGTGCTGTGCTCTCATTTTACGGCTTTTATGAGCAATGTCTCAGGATCTGGATAAGGATAGGGATCCTCTTTCAATAGTGTGTGAAAGTGATCAGCTCGAAATTTACTTCTAACGTATGTAGAATCCGTACGTCATCCTTAAGAAGGCACCCCTCGATCATCATCCATGAAAACAATTAAAAAAAAAATCACAGTGATGTTACTTTTTTTTTTTTTTTTTCTAAATTATCCTTCGTCCTTGGTGGATGATGGTAGAGTAGTGAGATCACTGAAATTTGTGGGGTGAGCTGGTTCGTTAAATTTTTTTCTTGATGTGTGATTTTTTTTTTTGGTACCGCGCCGAAAAAGACTTTCACACACAGATAATAAGTGCATTGAAATAACGGTTAAGGATGTCATTCTTTTTTTTTTTTTTGGTAAAACGAGTTCTTCTTTTTTTCTATACAATCTGTCTGACAGGATCACTTTGAGTGAGAGTCTTAAGAAGGAAGGGGTTTAAAAAAATTCACGGGATTTCTGTATCTGAATTTTTTTTTTTTTCGCTGTTTTTCCAAGTCTATCTGCGACCCTTGGCCCATCTACAGCACCGTTTTGTCGAAATGCGGTGTGACAAGAAGGAAAAACTTGTGATGTAGAAAATTTAAAAAAAAAAAAAATAGTGTTTCTGAGGTTGGCTTTTTTTCACGCTGTGGGCCGCTTTTATTGTCCCGCAGCGGGAAAAGGGTTAAGAATTCGTTTTTCACTGTTTTCGAGGTGCACTCACCGTCATTTTTTTTTTCTTTTTTCTATTTATAACATAATTTTCTATAATGAAGGGTTGTGGGGATTTTTTTTCCCTCGAAATCCCTTATAGTGAAAAGTGATATAACGACAGAGACGGTTTTTTTTTGTTTAAATGAAAATAGGCAAAAAATTGTCAAACAAAACGTTTTTGGTGTTAAAATAAACGCTCAAGGCAGTTTTTCTTTTATTTGATGGCTTTTTCTATAAAAAAAAAGGTAGGGAAAGGGTTTTTTTTAGGGAAAAAGGGAATAAAAAAAACAAAAAGGACATAAAAAAGACAATGAATAATAAGTAATTACGGATATCATGGTGAAAAGTACAAAACATTGCCTCAAGGCTGGAAGTGATACTGCGTCGAAATTAATCCATTTTGATAGAGATCTAATTTTTTAAGATGCAGCATTCTGTGTTGTAACAAATGGTGCTGCATGTTTTTACAAAGTATTTATGCGTAGAATTTTGTTAGAACTTACAATTTAAGGCGTTCGACAACTTCTTCCTTTTTTCTCTCAATCCTTAAACCCCTCGTTATGCAACGCGTTTGAGCTGTCCTCGATTGTTCTGCGCCGTGTTTGAATATGGCGCGGATTCCACTGCTGCAATAGGGTTATCTTCGCGCCGTAGTGTGTGTCCAATCCACTGCCACTCTCATATAAAGTTGTTCATTGGAGATACAGTTCAGACAGAAGATCCTCAAGATAAATCTTTAACACTTATTTACGAAGACTTGCAGCTTGCGAATGTAAATAGTTTTCACCTTCCAGATACTGCACCTTTACAGTAGCAGTTCCGATTCTACGTTGGAGCAGTACATTCGCATGTTGGTTCTTAAGCTGATAACTTACTTTTCCAGATTATGGATAGCATTCCGAACGCAGCTTTAGACTTCCTGATTCTACTGAACTACACTTCCTAAATATCGAAAGTTATAAATTTTCTCGACTTCTTGTCCGACAATATTAAGTTGAGTGCGATTGTTAAGAATGTTAAGAGCCTTTGTTTTTGCTATGTTTATTCTTAGCCCCACTTTGTTTGCCTCAGCTTCAAGATTGTGGGTCATCAAATGGAGGACCATTACCTGATGTGAAAGTAGACAAACATCGTCAGCGTGGCTAAGGTGTTTAGGTAAGATGTCATAGATCAACTTCCACAGTTTTCTTCCGTCAATGTACGGAGTATACCGCTGATAACCACCAAAAATAGTAGTGGTGGCAGTATGCAGCCTTCACGTAGCCCACTTTGGAATTCAAATTCCTCTGACAACCCTAATTTTTGCTGGAATTCCTCTCCTGTGTAAGGCCAACCAGGAGGCATTTCGATTCAAGTTGTTGAAAGCCTTCTCGAAGTCGATAAACAACAGATGTACCAGAGACCTAGCTATTATTTTTGTTTTGGAAGCCCTTTCCTTTCCTACTCTGCGGAAAGTGTTCGCTATCCCATGCTCTTTGTATGAGCGGATTCAATAAGTTTGCCGATATATTACATTTGGCGCCGCTTGAAATAGTTTGACAGGGATGCCATCAATACCCACAGGTTTGTTTTTCTTGAGGGTACGTATTTGTTGTCAAGGAATTTGTTGGCTCGGACACCTTATTCTAATTCACTATCGTCTAGGTGCTTTGACAATGTAGGGAAATTTTCTCTCTCGAGAGAGAGCTGGTCCTCATCCGAAATTAGTAGGTTACCATTTTAGATCTCTCTTCAATGGATGGTTTTTGGAGTTCCAAACACCAGAAAGCTCCTTGGTTATGTTATAGTCAGTCCTACTATTGCAATTGCTCGCTGCTTGTTCAGCGTTTGAAGCAAGTTTGTCGATAAACTGACGTTTGTCACGTCTCGCAGCACGCTTTACTTCCTTCTTTTTTACGCGATATTGAACTTCTAGCTATCTAGCTCTCTACTGCTGAGGCCGCTGCAATCGAGACTGGATTTCTCCACGCTCCTCGAACCGTCTTCAGGTTTCTGAGGATAGCCATATACTGACTAAGGTATGTGCCGCAGTTGCAAAAGTACGTTTCACACCCCTCCACGCTGATTGTTTCTGGTCCTAAGGCAAGATGGTCCCTGAATTTTTCGACTCACTTCGGTATTCGCTCGCTATCGAACCTGATGATGTTTAGGAGGTTTTCCGGTTGCTGTTGATGAATGAAGTACGAAGGATTATTTGGCGATCTCGCTCTTGCCCTGTGTCGGCTCCGTGTCTGTTCGCACTTCTGAAAGACAAATTTTAGAGCTTGGCTGCTGTACTTAAACAACGTACCAAGATGGCTGGTCTTGAAGAAGTCCACCATCCGCCCGATATAACATTTTTGTTGGGGGATGGTTTTCCGGAGAACCAATCCATCTTATCTCACTCAGGCTCAAGATATGTGTCTACTAATCGTATGAACTCATACTTCAATTGGTGGAATCTGGGATCATGAGAACCTTTCCGGCCTAAACGTTCCAGACTCCAATCGTTATCCGCGTTCGATAGCCAAATGTCGTCAACAAGTTATCCGTCCGTATCCGAAGCATTTGTTTACGTTTCGGAGCAATGTGTTTCTTTACGGTTGAGAATCGGTGGGCCCCAGACCAACAGACAGTAATCCTGTCTTGTCGTACTGGCTTATTATTTAGTGATGACCTGTCTGGAGACAGGTTTAACATCCAAGCAAGTGTTCAACTACAGACAAAGAAGTTAGGTTCCCACCTCTTCGAACTTCTCATTGTAAGCTGTCATCCAAAGGCCAACATTTGCACTTAAAATCTGTACCATTGGGCTAATTCCTTTTATGACTGACAATGGCGCGGTACATTCATTTTCTGGGCATTATGGGGCGAATACGTGTAGATATATTCAAATCAGAGCTTGACTGTTTTTTCGGCGAGTAATATGGAACTCTTAGAATTGCATAGCACAAGCTCTACCATCGGTTCAATAACAGATGAAAGTTTCGAACTCAATTACATAAAGGCGAGGTAGATACAACAGGACACGAAGCTGCGGACTGTCGAAAAAATGGTTCACTAGGGTAAACCTGGGTCTAAATCAATAGGCCTTTCCAGTTAGCGCAGTCTCTGGCTACCTACTTACTTCCAGTTACGTAGCGTCTTCCCCTTCTACGTAGTCCAATCGGGTTAGATTCGAAGCTTCAACGGGCCGGGTTATGTGTACTTTTCTGGCCAAGCCAATGTCACTGATCAGCTCGTAGGATTCGCCGTCAAATCTTCTCTTCCGAACCACGTCGAAACAAACGATGTATCTCGAATTTTGCTGTCAAAACGGGAAAGGATATCTTCACACAATTTCGTCAACATTCATGCTTCTACACCATAAATCAGAACTACAATGATAAGGGTCCTATGGAGGGTCTGCTTAGTGTTTTTTTACATGACCTTAGTACTTATTTGCCTTCTTTGGCCGAACAAACAGCGATTGGCAAGAGTAACTCTTGATCTCGTGCGATATCAGAGCCGAGGTTTTATAAATTTTTGTTTACCTCAGAGTTATAGCTGTCTATTCTGACATTCTGTCCGATACTTCCACGTTGTGTGTCCCTTCTTGTCGACAGCATATGCTCCGTTTTGCCCAAATTCAGGATTAAGCCCATTTTAGCCGCTTCTGATCTAATATTTTCGAATGCCCCAGTGACAAATCGTTTTCTCCCAATGAGGTCAGTGTGCAAGTAGTTGCACAGAATTTTTGGAAACTGTGCCTCTGCCATTGACTTGGGGGTTTTGCACAATTTTCTCATCTATGATGTTGAGAAAGTTACATGACAACGCATTACCTCTTCTAAATCCTATACAAAGATATCTGAGGGAATTTCTCCGACCTTTACGAAGCAGCAACCGATCTCCATCACCATTGCATAATCTGATGAGTTTGGCAAGGACAGCAAAACTAGACTTGGCTCTGTATAGCTCGTCTCTATAGATGTTACCATATGCGAACCTTAAATCGATTAAGAATTGTGTCGTATCGATTGTTTCGTATTGTGCATATCTGGGTCTAGAGCCTGCTTGTGGATGAGCAAATGGTTTTATGCTTCAGGCATGCTTTCTGCCGACCAAATCTTCAAGAAGGTTGGTTAGCAACATTCTTTTCCTTATTCTTGGATATTGCTTGTGAAGGATGGACGGATCTCTTGACTTTTGCGTCATGGTTCATTTTGCCTGACGATTGACACAGTCTGCAGAAGTGGTGTTTTCATATCCTTCCAAACATTGTTCCTGGAGAAATACTTCTTTATATCCACTTCTTACGCTCGTTCATTTTTCTTCAAAGGAGTCTACGTACATCCGTTTCTTATGTGTAGAGCTCGTTAGAGATATTTTCTGCAGCGCCGCTTGTACACTCGTATTTTTCTAGATTTCCAGTCTTCATTTGTCATCGGACCAGGGTTTTCTTGGTATGATCGATGCTGGTAATGGCGATCTCTTACGATTGCAGCCATTCTGCCCTGAACTTTTTCAGCAGCGTCCAAATGCTTTATGCTGTTACAGATGTCCACATTCATATCTTGGGTATAACAAAGCTATGATGCAAGTTAATGTTACCCCCTTAGAACGTTCGGGCATCCATGCTGACGTAGTCAGGTGGGCAGGTCAAATCTGGAGTTGCAGATACTTTCTGAGACGATATGTTGCTATAGTTGTAGTTGTTTCGAACTTCATGGAGCTCTGCATATCCAGAGCTTGGTAATGATGCTTGGTCTAACATATTTTCACGTTCCTCGTCTGTATATATGCTACCGCGACCGGCAAATCAAAAGCAAATCAAAAGCCACAACAATATTACCTTTTCCATACCATCAACGGAATTGTTGAAGTTACTGTCAGTGATGTGGAGGTTACTTAAACTGCTTTTTAGAAAAAGATAGATCGGGGAGCTGTAGCGCTTTGCAAAGAAGGGTATTCTCCGCTTTTCACTTGACTGCTGTGGCAGTTGAGCAATTTTAACAAGCTCGTTTTTTCTATCGAATGTGCGAAACATAATACCTGTTGGTGTAAATCAATTTATAACGCTAATTTGGCAGACCAACTGCGATGTGCATGCGTGTACCTCATATTTGATATCCCGCGTCTTTGTTTGAATCTTTCCTCCCAAAAGAAGAAAGCCTTTCTCATATTTCACTCCTAATTACCATGTCAAAGAACTAAGTACAAACTATGCTAATTCCAACCCAATTAGACCACAAAAGTCTTCAGTTCAAGAACTATGCCGTGTTAATCGCCTCAAGGGCTTCAACATGCACTGCGCTTATTTTCTTTACACCTCTCTCCTAAACTCCGGCAATATTTCTGTTCAAAAAGACCCACTCTATCCTATTCTGTCGAAAGCCAATCCGCGCTAATATCGTTACGAAGTCAGCAGGATCCAAACGCACCGAACGAAATCTAAATCCATTTGCATGCATGCATTCATGAGCCCAACCAATTGGAAAATTCAATTAAAGAAGAAAGCCCAATCCAATTGAGAGGGGAAAAATTTGCATTTTCCCAAACAATTCCTTCTATTCAGGATGAAATTTTCCAATCGAATCTGAGGAAACTGCCAATAGCGCGCGCCTTAATCGCGCTCCAGTAAACCCCTTCAACGCCGCACGACACATCTCATTATTATTTATAACCAACACATTGGCCTAAGTAGGCTGTAGCTTCAATCAGGCGGCGTATTTTATGCAATTAACATCCAAATATCCTGGCTCTTGAAGAATTCGAGGAGAAGATATCGAACGCAATTCATCATCTCTGAAGCGTAACCAAATATTTTGTTCAAATTTATATTTTTTTTTTTATTGTCACACGACATTGCATCATCAAGAGGACATCGATACGTCCTTCAGTAGTTGCGCATGAGTATACGGATTTTTGCAATTTCCTTTTCTCATTCGAATGCATGGATGCGAGAAAATTTCAATTAATGAGGTTACTTCTTCTAGACAAACCCCTTTCCTTTAAGATCGTCTTCACATGAAACGAAGGGAGTCGTTTTTCCTTCCGAATCCTGGACAATAGGATCGATACAAATTTTTGTTCGAATGCAACAGCGTGTCCCTTTCAAATGCATTTTCCAATTTTGATTTGTTGGTTTGCCAATAAATTTCCCTTTACCGTGTTTGGTTTCGAAGAACGGATATCCTTTGGTTACGACTTACGGCGCAATACTCGTATTTTGCAAGGACGATGTGAATTTTCATTTTCATCGACAGTCGAAGGAATAATGAAGAAAAGGTAGAGGATTTGTCATGTCATTAGGCCATGAGAATGGGATTGCAATTTTGCGTAGATGGCAATAAATTTTCCATCTTCGTCTTTAAGGAGGATATTTAATCCGTTTCGGTACAGTTTGGTTAGAAGGGATCTTCGATGGAAAGAAGCTGCTACCAAACTAAGACTTATATGTGTATCTTGATTTTAGGGAAAATCTATGCAAAATTGTATGCGAGAAAGTTTGGAATGAGCATTTCCCATGCAATTTTGAGCTGTTCGTGACCTCGGCGAACTCATTAATTGGAAAAAAAAGTTACGACATCGGACCGTTTCTTGAATTATTTTGTGTGAAAACATCTGCATTTTGCCAAAAATAAAGATTACTGAAATCTTGAAAGCGAAAAGGGAGTTGATGGAATGTATCATACTTTGTTACTTGATTGGCGCTAATGTAAAGAGAAGGAAGTGATTAATGATCACGAGGATATAATGAATTTGTTGCATCATCCTGATGTTGCATTGATAAACTAATCATTCGGGTAATGACCCTTTATACTGTGGATGTACAAACGAAACTCTGAGCTCACAATCTCATAGCCGAAATTGGATTTGTGTTTTTTGTGTTGGGTACAATACCTCGCATCAGCTCAAGTACTAGTGCATTTGCACAGTCAATTAACCTCCTCGAACACCGACGTAATATTTCTTGCCTCACCTTGCTGCATCGCTATTTTCGTCATCAGTGTTCCGTGATCAGAATTGCCAATCTCTTAAATACTTTGTCGAAAACGCAAGTCTCGCTTTGAGTATACCTACAGAAGTATACTCTTCAACTTTCAAACTCATTTTGAAATTTATGATTCCTTCATAGAACGCCTACGCCACTTGGCATTTAATATGATCAGGCCTGACAAAATAAGTCAAATCTTCTACTCAATGATGATGACTTATGTTCCTAACCAACTCAAACCCCATACAGAAGTGACCAACTCAAGCCAAGATATCCATTGTTCAATTATGACCTTACCATCCGAGTTCTACAATGGTGACCATGGAAAGTGGTGGCAATGCCGCGATGGTAGCTCATTGGATCATCACGCAGAGGGTCCGTGGTTCGATCCCCATCATCGCCAACAACGCGAATCGTCATCACCCTTTCGACGGGCAATGGCAAACTCCCGAAAGTAAAGCTTCTAAGGAGTGCCGTTCAGATTCGGCGATAAACCGTAGGCCCCGCTCAGATGTGACAAAAATGGCAACACAAATGAGTGCCAAGAAACTAGGCCATAGCCCACACCGGGCTGCCCGCTCTACAGTGTTTTTTTGTTTGTTGTTGTTTTCGGACATGGAAAGTAAGATAAGTTATCTCACAACAATTAGGGAAAGCAATCGATCATCCATGCATTGTCTGAATGTGCAGCACTTGCTTATAAATTGGATAAAATCTGTACATACATACTCGTTCTACGGCAATCGGTATTGACAAGACGAGCAGAAACTTCCTGTTTTTGGACTCGATGAAAGTGAAGCTTTTGAACAGCACAAAATACCAACGATAGCTTGGGTGATTCTTTAAGAGGTACTTTTTACAAAAATTGAAAACAATCAAAAAATCCAATTTTGTCGGGCAATCTTTTTAATAATACAAAAGAACCATTCTTTCCATTTTTTCTGCCATAACTGCGGACTGATATTCTAGTTTTCGCTGACGTGTTCGAGCATTACGCAGTGTTTGAGCTCCATTCAGAGTTACCTTCCGGCCGGCCTTTTTGAACGAATATAATGGATGACCACACCAAACCGTTGTTTTGTCTGTGAGTAATGCCAACTCTTGAACCTCTTCGGATTGAACTCAAATACGGTTATTATGGTAATTGACGTGGCCACTAAGCCAGAAATGGGCCCTACGCTGAATAAAATGTTGGTTGAAAACATAGGATCTTTCTGAACTTTATCAAGAGCCAAACCGCTGAAACGGAGACGATTCGGAAGGTCCATCGGCTTCGGTTCTTGCAAAAATTGAATTCTGTATGCTCTTAATCGAAGATCCTCATATAAGATACGCCAAGTTGTTGCATACGAAAGCCAAGAGATTGAGAACGATCTCGATCATCGCTTATACACTCTGCCAGAACTGCTATATTTTCTTCACAACGTGCTAGATGTGGTCTATTTGGCCGCGTATTATTTAATAATGAAAAGTGGGTTTCAAACTCTTCAGTGGTATATCGAATTACGCGTAGGTCGATAATTTTGATCATAAATTGCTCTAGGCGGTGGAATTTTGGTGCACGGCTTCGGAAAGGCAACACAGTTAGTACCCCATCTAAAGAATACTTGATTTAACATGCTATGTGTTGTGACCTAAACTGCAACCTTATGTATAAGTCTGAATCAGCTCCGTTTACCGACATCTCTAACCTGCTTCTTTACGAAAACTATGATCCAATGTTTTCTAAGCAAGACTTTATATAGCACTCCAAAACAGACTATATTAAATTATACGGCCAAGTAATTTTTCTACAGAAACAGGTATCACATCTTTATGAAAACAGCATCCCACTGAAAACAATTATGCGCACTTCAGTTTGTGCTCAATTTTTTAAGCCCAAGCCTGGATAAACGTGATACTGCCTATCGGAAACAGAAAAGATTTTGTTTCGATGAAAACCAGATCCGCCAAAATATGTTAATCCATCTACTTCTTACTGTTAACTATAACCAGCTGGACTTCATTACCTCATATGGCAATACCGATGAATCTGAATTTGACACTGCAAATGACAATGAATAGGCTTTTTTCGTCAATAGAGTTACCGAAGTAGATGTTGTTGCTGCCTACTCTTTTCTTCCTATACGTGAACAACCAGCCCAACATTGTAAACCACTTCAAAGTCCACATGTATGCAAATGATGTGCCCCATGAATAAAACAACTCTTCTATAGAAGTCCTAGAATTCACCGAATGCCGACAAGTCGAAAGTACTTTAAATACACCGAAGAGCTTCAGTCCTTTCATATAAATAGATGTTCATAGAATGGGCTGTCCCCAGTAAAATTCTTGTGATCTTCAACTCAACTCTTTCTTGGGCAACTGATATTCAATTCTATCATCAACAATTTATAGTCGATTTCATACTTCATAGATCACTTAACATCTTTGCCAACAAAAACTAAAATTATCTCACCAAAAACTCTTCTTCTTCCAATTTTATTACACGAATGCAAGTTTTATCGCAATTATGACCACAAAAGCCTCGGAAAACTTAAAGTTGTCTTCAACAATAGTGCCAGATACATTTTCAACATTAAGCTGCGTGATTATGCCTCGTACTTCTCTTAGCAAATAATTGGATACTCTTTCGGCGGCCTCTTAAAAAGAAATGAAGGGCAGTGAACGTATGGGTTAGGTTAGGTTAGAGTCGCTTTTGGAAAAGGATCAAACCTCTGAGGCCTATTGGACCGTTGTAATGCCACGTGGATCTGTGATTCTCCTACTCAAGACACCATTTCAAGCTTTTGGCAAAGCGTAGGAGACTGTTGATGTCTGTATTCGTTAAATCGCTTAAGTCGTTGTAGAAGATTTTTTTAGATTTTTCTTCTTTGAGAGAGAGCTGGACATGTACAAAGAAAGTGTGGGATTGTCTTATCCACCTCCTCATCCATGCAGCTTTTGCAAAAGTCGTTAGTAAGCACTGTGATGCTTTCTGTTTTGAAGGATAAAAAACTGGGTTCAGATCCAGATTTGGCCAGATTTGTTTGGTCACTGAACATGTTGATCCAGCCGCCCACCTAAGGTTTGTTCTTCTGTTAGTTTTAGTTTACACGTAGCGATAGGTATACCGTATACCAATGTTGCCTTTTTCAGGTACGAGGGCGGGTCAATAAGTCCGTGACTTTTGGATTAAAACACAGATTTTTTGATAAAAAAATAATTTTATTTTTCAACGTAGTCTCCCTTGAGCTCTATACACTTTGTCCAACGCTTCTCCAATTTTTTTATCCCTTCCAAAAAAAATGATTTGTCGAGGTCCTCAAAATAGGCCTTTGTTTGCGAGATGACTTCATCATTGGATAAAAATAGCTGTCAAACACAAACTAACTGACGCAGCAAGTTTAAATTTTGACAGGAGTCAACTGACAGATGCCTGTTGACAGGAGCAGTGTTGCTGTTTCAGTAAAGAGGTCAGAAATTCAAAAAGTCACGGACTTATTGACCCGCCCTCGTATAATGAGTGTAGTGGTTCCAATTTTGGCAAGTTCCCTGGAATATCTCTATGTCTCTGCCATTTCCAGTATAGAAGTGCAGTGAACATACATGTACGAGTATTTAGGGTTCTACTCAACGCATCAAAAATCCTTATTCAAATATGGAAGCAGGAAAAACCTTATCTTCTCCCCTAAATAAAATGATCGCTATTAAAGTGGTTAAACGGCGAATACGACACGATTACTTTGAAAGAACCATTCAACTTCAACAACGTTCATACAAATTTTCATTCGAAAATTTTCATACAACAAGCCTTCCTTCGTAAAGCCGACTACTCGAGCCGTTTAAGGCATCCATAGTTTGCTAGACCCAACTCATTACCACGATTTGGCCTGAGGAAGGTTGACTGATCAATGGAACTTTAACATCATTAGTCCGATCTACAGAAAGGAGATTGTCTATATAAGCTAGCTGTGCCATTAGTCTCCTTAACATCGTGTACAAAAACTTTGTTATTTTGTAATTTTCAAGTATCAAATTTGCCCCTTTTGTGCGGTATTAGGCCCAATAAGTCCACAATTGGTCGAGTTTACTGCTATGGCAGTTCTTACAGAAAAACTAAGAAATGAAGATCCACCTCTTTGTCGATTTCAGTAGCGCATGTGCCAGCATCTACAGAGCTATTTTAGCAGCCCTGATAAACTCTTTAGATTATGACAACAGACCGCTTTATCTGTGAGGGAGGAATTACCAGAGTTTGTTCTTTGCTATTAACCTTGATTATGGAACTTCGTCAGTGATCACACAAAGATGAAAGGAGAAGATATAACAGTGAGGTCTACAGGTACTAAAGCAACATCGTTCTGGGTCGGAAAGTGGACATCAGGCGCCTGGAATGGCTATCAAATGAGTTGAATGTATGTCAACATCCAGGCTTCTAGAGTCTTCGATTCGTATCAGAAGAAGCAACGGAGTAGTAGAGTGCGTTTTAGACTTCGCTTCTAGAGGTAGTTGCCCAAAGATCGCTCTTACTAAAGAGGTTTATCGGTTGAGGTCAATGGTTACCTTGGGCATCGCAAAAACAGTCACTAACGGTTCATCGTGGAGGATACATAGAATTATGTTCACAAGCATTCTGTCAGGTCAAGGTGACAACCAAATCTGAGGTACCGAGAAAATACTCCTTTCGCTGGAATATACATGTTACAATGTACAAACGGTGTTCAGGACTTTCTAAAAACGTATCAATCTTTGTCAAGAAATAGCAAAAACTATTCTACGGCACTGCTTCCGAAAAATAATGAAATGAAATGGTCCCATATGCCTCTTTTCTTAGAACACAAGTGCCTGCAGATTCTGGCATACACTTGAACATTCAAAGAAGGTTTTTGCAACAATTTCGTACAGTCAGATCTCACTTTCAATGAACTAGCACCAAGCAAACTAAGATGCACCTTCCTAAATCAACTTGACATTTTTGGAGCACTTCAACTCAAAACGGTCCTTTCACTTTTCAATTCATAGCATCAACATCGTCCTACATCAGGAGTAGGTCAACGGCACATATCAGATTTCTACGTCGTTCCAAACTCCACACAGGTGAATTTGAATTTCCGTTGTATCCCTTCAAATCTACGCACTTCAAGAACTTCCGCACTTTTACATATACTATATGTATGTCAAGGAAAATAGGTCTTCTCAAACAATACAACGGAAGAAAAAGCAAAAGTGTGATTAGCGGTAACAATAAGGACCAACTTCCTTCCAAAAATTTAAATAGGGAAGTAAGTGCATATGAAAAAAATAAAAAAATCGCCGTTACATCGAAAACAGGATTATTACAAGATAAACAAGGATATCCTCGAAATTAGTGCTCTCATATTTCATCACAGACCAAGGGCCGACCATAACAACCGCATACTTCCGGGATACGCAAATATTCATATTTCTCGCTCAGCGGTCGCCGCATCCTTTGTCTTCCGCTATCCACTGACCGGCAGCCGCAGCGAAGTCCTAACAAAACACTCACCAACAAGACAAAAAAAAATAAAAAAAAATGCAGAGGAAGGATATTAATCGCACTTGATTAGCATTCTTATTGTCTACTCAATCGTCCTTAATGGTTACAAAATCCAGAATCCAAAATTCCAGAATATTTATGACTACCTTCGTCCTTTTTATGATAAGTAAATCTCGTATACTGGACTCGAAAGGAGTGCCAGTTTTATGGACTCAAATGCTCGTAATGTGTAATGAGGATTAATCCAACTAGAGTAAGGATGAAAATGTTACACAACAATGAGTGCATTGCAATAAAATATCCGTAAAAGGGACATTCAAGTAAACGGAACTACTCGTACTCCTTACGGATACAACGATCACTAACCTTCCCAGCCCATCTAGGCAGATGCTTATAGTTTTTACTTCCTTGGTTGTGATCTAATTTTGATTTTGATTATGATCCATCAAAGTATCCAGGATACTATGGTATTCGCACACCGGAGAAGAAAAAGTGAAGAAAATTGTAACAATCAAGAAAAGGACGATCGAGGTCGAAAAAAAAAGGGATTCCCCCAAAGGAATTTAAGAAACATTCACTTCTTTTGCATTTCAGTTGAATGTCCTTTCGTTTTTGAATAGAAAGACGTTTGCTTACGTAAACACCACATCATGAGACACCAAAAGAAGGGGCTCATACCAGGTCAGGATAAACACAACGATACGCAGGGAATACTGACACAGAACATAGAACTTGGAAGCAATCAAAAGGGAGAATTCGATAGAAAGTCTTAGTCGAGAAGAGGGTTCCCTGGTGCTGTTGGGTCTTGCAAAACCGCACAACAAATCAAAGCGAACCAGAAGGACGTCTTTTTTTTTCCTTCTCCTCTTCTTTTCCTGTTGTTACTTCTTCTTCTTACTTCTTCACGTCTTCTTGTTCGACTCCTGTTGGATGAAAAAAAAGAACAGGACTGCAGTTTGAGTGATTTGCGCGCGATTTGTACCCTCCTGAGGAGGACTCACCTTGCTAAAAACCGACTGCTGATGCCTGTGGGCACCCCTCCAATCTAATAGAAGTCTCGACTCGAGTAATATCCGTATATGCGACAGGATTTCCATCATCATGTGGTGTGCTGTTGTAGCTCGCGCCAAACGAAGCGCATATGGAGAGAGATTCCTTCTAGGGGACTTGGATTTTTGAACCAGCTGCACTGATGTTCTGATGTTAGTCAGGGGTTGTGGATCCCTACTAAGTTGCTGTGCCTTGATGTCTGGCTCTTGGAAATTTATTAGATGGGTGTCAAGGCAATGAACTTTATTTTGGCTTCAAATTCAGTGTCGGATTGATGTGCATGCGCAAGCGGGGTAAGATGAGATGCATGTGTGATCGATGGATGGATTGAGCGAGAGTGTAAGTTCACTGAAAAGGGGATTATTTCCAAAAAAAGTGATCATAATTCATGGTGTTGTAGTTGTTTTTTCTTTTCTTTTCTTTTTTCATTATTAATCCTGAAAGATGACAAAGAGAAAAATGATGAGTCTTTGACGGTTTGAGAGAAGTTTGAAAGTGAAAATCCCGGAAAAGCGAGAACTACTTTCGCTTTTGTGGGAAAAATGACAAATTGGATAATTTTTCAGGGATTTTAAGGAAGTCCATTTGAATAGGGAAATGATTGTGGAAACATGTTGTTACAAGGGGAAGATGTAGGTACATATGTAGCTTATTGCGTTTCTCTTCGTTAGGTTGCATAGTAGGCTTACAAGTTTTCTTTGAATCTAAATTCATAAGACAAAAGTGGTGACAAGCTGCGTTTCATCTCTTGTAAGAGTTCTGTATGAATTGTAATTTTGTATGATGTGAAATTTCCACTATTGAACTGGCTTTTACTGGATCAATATTGTAACATCTTTCCGAAATCACTAGTCTTTGAAACTAAGGGTCCGTGTGGCCATGTGTATCTGTGGGCAGTTCCGCTCTATCGCCTTCTGGAGAAGACGTTACAGACAATGGCTATTGTACGAACTATCCTAGTCTTATATCGTTCATCAGCAGCAGCCATTACTTTGTTAAGTTTCTTCACAAATCGTTAAGAACGGAGAATTTTCAAGGTCCTGAAAACAGATCCTTAGATCGGCTCAGAACACAGCTACAGTATTTTCAGAGTTCCCAAAAAATCTGGCACTGATTCTGATCCTTTCTTTTCTTTCGTTGTAGCTAAGTTAAGGCTGGTCGAAGTACTATGATACATGTCCCTTCAAACTTTCTAAAAAGTCATATCCTGCCAGCACAGATAATCAGCGGCAATATTGTCAGTAACACATCAGAAATGCGACATCTGAAGAGCAGAATCGTACTCGGATCGCCAATTGAATCAGTTGTTTGTAGGAGAGTGCCGAAATGCTCATCCAAAAAAACAGATTCCATCCAATTTTATGAGCAAAGGAAACGAGAGGAACTTCGGCTTCTCCGATTGACACAAACAAGCTAGAGAAGCGCTCTGTCTATAGATCACGGAAATTAATACGACATTTTTAGTTGTTGCTCGCAAAACATCTGGCTCCAAATTAGTGATTTCTTATTCGATGTTAGCTTTCAAGACTTGCCCCAAAGGAAGAAGTCTGTCGCCGTCAGTGCTGCCTATCTGGCTGCCAGTTCAAATCGCCAAAACGGAAGATCACACGGCCTGGAAATTTTTGATTCAAAATCTCCATCGTTTACCGTGCTGTGTATGTGTTTGGTTCGTCCCGCCAGAACCAACTATGCTCAAGATCAAATTAAGCAACTTGCCCTTAACATCTTGCATAAGGCCAATCACTTTTCCACTGCAAATGCTGCACCAAATAGTGACCAAATAGTTCTTCATGGATTGCATGTGGATTCTCCGTGCCCCAGAAACGCAAATTTTGTTTATTCCCATAATTTGTCGGTCATTATTGTTGCATTGGCAGCACTCTCGCTAGTTAACATTGAACTGAAGTACACTGATCTACCTACAATATTATACCTACCTTATGTCACATGAATAAAGATTCTTTTTAATTTTGGTCTAAACCTTAAACCATTATGATTTTGGATATTAAGTCCTGCAGCAGCATGAAAGTACTCGTAAGTTAACCGTAACACCGTTAACCTAACTTGACGGTGAGCAATTAGTGATCGCTTTGAACTTTAAAAGGTTACATCTTCAGGTCCTTCATCGAAATTCGACGCAACGAACGTCTACTGATGCCAAATTGTGTGCATTGTTGTCTCATCGCTGTTTGTGAACTCACTCCGAGGTTCTCGGCCACAGCAGTGATGTTCTCGGTCAAACGAGAAGTACGGGGCCGATCATTTCTTGCTACATCTCTAGTGGACCCAGTTTGCACCAAACGATCGGCCAAACGCTTAATTGCTTGCGCACATGGTTCAGGAGGACGTCAACAGGATGCGTGAAACGTTGCTTACATGATCTTCTTCGAAGTATTCAACGGTAAAGACAATAAAGATTGTTTAGGACAAATACTGTTAGTGTGCTGAAATAGTGGCGGAGTAGAGCAACTGGTCAACGGCAGCTCTCATATACTCGCATCGAGCTACTCACTACGGATTGCCCTGGCTGGTTGGTGGTTGGACACGGCAAGGTAAAACTCCCACTATTGAAAACCAACCATATGCACCTCGAATAAACAGAAATAACTGTTGACAATCCATACGAACGAAATTAGGGCCCTTAGTACAATAGGCTGCGTGTAATTAAACTTGTGACTAGTGGAGCCCATAAACTGCTACAGGGTAGACATATCTGCCACCATCCATAAAGTGTAATGAGATGAGGTAGAACAACTGCAACATACTAATACTTTTGCTATGAAGATTTCTTTCACGAGATCTCCATACGTCCATCGGAATAAGGTTACGCTTTGGCATTGCTCTCCTTTAATTCCTCTGCGTATGAGTCGAGGCCGATCTAAAACCTTTTATTGATCTTTGGGTCCCAGCACGCTGTACATTTTGTAACTTTCCATCTATAACTGGAAGACTAATCCTTCGGTTTTAACAAGTCAGACCCGGACTAAAGTTCAGGGGGCCCGTTTTCCGTAGTCCTGACATTCAACAGGTAGCCTAGTACTAGTTCACATTGCCATCGATCCTAGGCTCTCTTCTTATATTGGGTATATAACTTAATGTGCGGTTTTTTTTTCAAAATTTCAATTTCAAAAAAAACATGTACAATAGTATTATTCAAAGTATTGCCCATCTGAATCTATGGCTTTTTTTCCATCTTTCTTGCAATTTGTGGATCCCATCCCAAAAGAACTGCGCCGGCTTGGCAGCCAAGAATGAATCAAGGCAATTTTTGATATTCTGCTCCTTTGTGAACCGTATTTCAGTGAGGGCGTTCTGCATCGACCGGAACATATGGCAGTCAGAAGGGGTAAGACTTCCTATTCACTGTTTTCCAAATAGTTTTTAACCGGAATAGCAACGTGGGGCCGAGCGTTGTCATGATGAAAAATTATTGCCTCGTGTCTGGTCGCATATTCCAGGCGTTTTTCGGCTACTGCTCTCTTCAAACGGATTAATTGTGTTCGGTAGCGTTGTCCATTGATGGTTTCACCCGGTTTTAGCAGCTCATAATACAGCACACCCATCTGATCCCACCAAATACAGAGCATTACCTTCGCGCCATGGATATTCGGCTTTGCCGTTGATTTGGCCGGTTGGCCGGTTGGCCGGTTGGCCGGTTGGCCGGATTTCACATATGATTTTTTGCGCTTGGGATTGTCGTAATGGATCCATTTTTCATCACCAGTAACAATCCGATGCAAAAATGACTTCCTTTTGTGGCGTTCCAACAGCATTTCGGACATGCAAAACCGCCTTTCGACGTCTCTCGGCTTGAGTTCATGTGGAACCCAATTTCCTTGCTTTTGAATATATCCAGCTGCTTTTAAACGTTTTGAAATGGTTGCTTGAGTGACACCCAAAGATTCTGCGTGCTCTTCTTGTGTTTGGCAACAATCTTCATAGAGTAATGCTTCCAGTTCTTCATCTTCAAACTTTTTTGGCTGCCCAGGACGTTCATCGTCTTCCAAGCCAAAATCACCACTTTTAAATCATGCAAACCACTTTTGGCACGTTCGCTCAGCTAGCGCATGTTCACCATAAACTTCCACCAAAATACGATAACTTTCGGCAGCAGTTTTCTTCATATTAAAGTAATGAAGAAGAAGTCCCCGCAAAAACACTTTTTCAGGCACAAAGTTCGACATATTTGAGTGAAAAAAATTTATTGTTATTGACGCTTCAAATGAATGACATATACTGAAATGATATACAATGACAGTAGCTTTCCAACGCATGTTCCAATGGAATAATACAAGTTATGCCATCTCTTAGCAAACCGCACGAATAGACCCAATTTGATGAATGTCCTTACATTTCGAGCAATAAATACTGGCTCAAATAACCATCTTGTTTCAGCCAGCGAAAGGCTTACACTATCAAGCACATCTGAAAGGCAAAACGAATTACGTGGAAGTTTGATGCCGGACGGTTCATCGAGATATTGCTAGAGCTTCTGTCGATCATGTTTCTAATTCTATGCCGCCAGCTTCTTGTACTGAAGCAATTGATTGTCAAAAAGCCACAAGAGATGCCGCTTCTAACATTCCAAATTGAGAATTGAAAAGGCCCTCTGCCACACGAAAAAGGATTACAAAGAAGCACCAGAACTGCTATTGTTTTCTACCAGCATAAGCGACGATTGTGAGCACTGGCTTCTCTATGGGAGCACGAAGATTACGATAGGAGACCCACTGCTAGTATCGCCTTCAAAATGCTGTTTCCTGTACAGTATGAAGACAAGCCTATTTTTGAATGTACTAACTCTGTTATATCTAGATTCTTCTCTAAGGAATGCCGTGCTGAACTCTTTAATTCTATTACGTTATAACCCGCAAACATTTAAAACCAACGTGTTGGGTATCTGTCTACGTGCATATAAAAGCGACTCAGTTGGTGAGTCTATGCAAGCCTTGACTACTCCTGTTTCTGTCAGTGAGTCGTCAATGACCGACCTCCGCCTTCTGATGCTTTGTTAACTTCAATGACACTCTGGCCTGAAACTCAGACGATGGCAATGTTTGCTTGGGAGCCAAGGAGATAATGATGTTGTAGCTGAATTAATTGATTTATTTTCAACTTGCTTATAGTTGAAAATATCCGTATTTTAAGTATATAGGAGAGAGATTGTAGCATTTCTGGAACACTGTCAAAGAACGATCAACTCTGCAGCAAGATAATATGTCGATGTCTTGTCGAATTATAGAATTTTACCAAATAAATCTAATTGTGACAGACGCCAGACATGCTTTTACTAGTCAGAATAGTCAACATTAACTCATATGGATATCTTTTTTCAGTCAAAGTACAAATGTAGATATCCCTTCGGTAGGAAGCATGACAGAGATCCAAACGTTATAGTCAACGTAGTCTATATTTGTTTTTGAATTGTAACACTGATCTCGATATGGGCTATTTAGTTTGCCAAGAAAAAGCCTCTTAGGACAGCCTCTGCTCTCAATGAAGTATTCTATTCAGGAGAATTTGAGAGAACAAGAATCCAACAACCAAGTCCTTGACTAATGGTCTGCTCTAATGTGATTTGTAACTAGAAATTGCAATATTTTTAAAAGAACTCTCTCCGAAAAGGGGATTTCAAAAAAAAATTCAAAACTGTCTAAAAAGGAAGTATTGAGGAATTATCGTGAAGCGCCAGTCTGCTGGAATACATACTCGAACATCTCCATTCAACACCTTGAATGCTCTCAAACAAATCACATTAGACCGCAGATATCCCTAACAAAATCAGCATCTACTTCTTACATCACAAAAGCCACCCGTAATGTCCTGAAGAATATACAACAGAGTTTCTATACTCGTAAGTAGCCACCCCAGCCTCCTTTCAAAATTCAAGCCAATATATACAAAAATACTCTCGTCCATTACGTATCTTTGCACAAACATTACATCTGACTTCACAGATCATTGACTGCAAATCCATTATTTCTTCTTGAAAAAGAAAGAAATGATAAAAGATTTCATTGTATCACATTGGCCGGTATCTCCTTCTTCCTTGTTCCTGTATCACCGACTGATGTGTGCTGTTATTTTTGTCACCTGGTTTTGGGAAGCCGCTACAGCGCATCCCTTGCATTTTGTATGAGAAAATATAAGATGTGCGCCAATAGCTCGTGCCATCTTGGCACATAAATTCTCAAAGAAAAGCGCATTACGGATGCATTGCGTATGTCGTCTTTACTTAATTTTTGGTCCTTTTTCGCTTTGTAATTGTTCCTTCAATTTCGTAGCAGCAGCAGCAGCAGCAGTAGGACATCAGCTGTCCCATAGCTCTTCGAGGTTTATGTTATTAACACAACGATTGACCATTATCCTTATTATGACACAATTGTCTCAAAACCGTGTATCTTAAATGCACGGTCATCCTTCCAAAATCGGAAGAACATTATCATGGATTTCGATGAGTTCTCCTTGCGTTCACCTTAAGGACATGCGGATCATTTTTTCATGATGCGTAGACTGTGGGTAGTCGTAAACTTTCACTGATTCGGATGGCGGTTGATTTTTTTTTGATTACCGACGGCTGACTTTTGGATCTTTTGTAGAAGGTCCTTGGTCGCAAATTTACGAGAGCAATAATGTTCCGCAATCGTGTTTTTTTTTTGAGATAAATATTTCAATCGATTTTATGTAACGGAAAAATTATTTAAAATATTTTTAACATGAGATGGTGATGGTTACATATGTCCTACGTCTGGTCATTTAAATCGATGAAAATTTATTTCAAATTAACGAAAAAGCATTAAGGACTTTGATGAGGCACAGATGAAATTTAATCCTTTGCAATTTCAATTAAATACAGGGGGACAGCGAAAATACCAGACAGATGGAGACTAATGGAAACAAGTTGCTCAGGAAGGAAATCGATTTGGAATTTTACAAGTAAGGTATCCTTGTTGGGATAAAACAGTCACAGTGACTGGAGTTCATTGTCCTGGAGACAGTAAAACGAGAATCGATATGAGCAATTGACTTAGACTGTTTAGATTCTCGTACGGTACCACCGTAAGGCATTAATTCCCGAGGATCGGCTTAAAATTAAGCTATCTATAAACGGTTCAATAACTTAACCTGTTTTTGGGAGTCCTCAAACTTCTTTTTAGTATTTCAACTCCAACCACTTCGTTTTGTAATCCAGTAATCGACGCTGATGCATGGAACTAGTAGACGAACATTTCATCGTACATATTGTTCCATAGTAGTGGGCCTAAGACCGAGCCTTGAGGCACACCTTCAGTAATTTCTTAGGCTTAACTTCTATCATCAGAATAATAGAGGAGGATTCTATTTTAAATAGATCTCTTTCATTTTACGCAGATAGTTCAGTATTTCAATCCGATAATAGCATTTTTTTTTATCGCAACGGGTTCTTTACGTCCATAGGTATGACGGTGCAAGGTCCGTTGGTTTCTCCTTTCCTGCGCATCCCCTGTATTCCGTCTCGAGAGCATGGATTGCGTTCACTGTTGACTGTGATCATCCTAATACTTTGGGCCAGAAAGTCAGCAGTCATGTTTGTAGTAAAAAACTTGTTTGCGGTGGTGGCCCCTGTGAAGGGTAAGCAATATTATAATAATTGCCCACGCCGTCAAAGAACTTACCCCCCCCCCCCCCCCCCCCCTTCAATTGTGGCCTTAAATAAAAATAGTTTAATTGTTGACCCAAGCGCTTAAAACACAAAAACCTTTTGATCTGGGAATAGACTGCTCAGATCCTTGACAGAACACGTTTAACCAAACAATTAGTAGAGGCACATGACTGCTATCGTGTAGATATCTATGTCCAGGAAGTACAATTGCGTGGGCCGGATTGGAAAACCTGTGAATAAACTTTGGTGATGCTGATTCGTCATACGCGGCAGACTTTGGCAAGAAGTTTTGAGCTTCCGGCACCTGCAGGGTCATCTTATGACGCGCAACAGGACTAAATTAACCAAGACAAGCCAAGCGCCTGCTGAAGACAATGACAACGTCCCAAAGGAATGTTTCTACTAGCTCTCCGAGAAGACATATGAGCAATTTTCGAAGAATGATGTTAAAATCGTACTAGTGCTGGATAGAAAAGGATTTTGGTAAGCAAAGGGGACATTGTGTTTTCCCGGTCACGATAGACGTTAGACATGCCATAGATATTCTGCACGTCCGAACATTCCAAGCAGCCAACACTAACTTGGATCACTGTCCTATTGCAGATCAGTTGGTAATGCGAATTCCCTAAGCTCCACAACAAAGAAGAACTCCTTCGAGAAGACAAAACTTAAAAAAGCTGCAATCGCAGGAGATCGCCAGAATCTTCGCCGAACTTGTATCCGCAAATCTCTCAACGACTGCTATGCCGAAAGTATCAAGTACCGAAGACCAGTGAAAAAGAATGCCGACACGCACATATAGCTAAGCAAGGAGCATAAAAATTGGTGCTCAAGTCATCACCCTGCCCAGTATAGAAGGCATTGGGTCAGCTCCGAAAGGCTGCCCGCTGAGATCTTCATGCAATAGGTAGTTGTTTTCGTAGGGTGCATGCGCTAACTAGTTATGAATGGAAGAAAACATGTCTAATCAATGAGTAAGCAGTTCTATATGTCGTATCTTCTGTCGAACGCGAAGGACATAACGTAACTTAGAAGTGGCTAAAGTATGGAGTATATCTACCTGGTAGGGAGCATCTTTTGTCATCATCAAATACAAGTGGGAATTCGAAGACTACTTAACTTAGAAAACCGCCGTTACTTCGATTTGGCTAAACAAAACATTGCCACCCTGTCAATTAAGGGAATTTTTAAGACTGTGAAGAGACTGTGACCTCATCTGATTGACTATCTCATCTCAGACTTCCAGTCCTGTTTAACAAGCTGCGTTCAATTGTTCGGATTCTTTATGCAAGGCATCGTACACCTGCCATAGGGTGGGCATCCGTTTTCATCTTTATCGAAAACGCTGGTTTAAGAGTAGGCCATTTTTTGTACCCAATTGTTCAGTAAATTTTCAATTGTTTCGGCGCCCATTTCAATAACACTTTGACAAATAATGTTTTTGAGTGCCTGAATCGTCTCTCAATGGTTCGCACAGCATCGATATTTTATGGCATCCCACGGCTGCGAACTTTCTTTACAAGCTTGCCTACGACATTTCTTTTCAAAATTCGCATGGTTTCAGCAGCACAGCATTCACTTTGGAAATAACTTTGAAGTATTTCCAATTAATTTTGTACCGCGAAAATATAATACTGAGTTTCTGGAAATTTTTTGAATACAATAGAGCTGTCAGTGTCAAAATCGCATATGATTCAAAAAGAAACCAGCAGATGGCCGCTTAGTGCTTTATTTTTTTTTAAGCCTCAGTGTATCTCACTACGAGTAGTTTTCCCCTTGAATAACTGAAGGCGTGTTTTTTCTTAGCCCAGTGATGGTCACTACATTTTTGGGTATTGTAGCGCATACATACACCTAGACGGCCTTTATAGTGAAGACTCCTAAGACACCAGTCTAAGGAGCAATTTCGATTTCGTCTGTTGGGTCCCTGATTGCATATGCCCGTAGCCAAAACACCACTTGGCCTGTGAAACCGTACTCCTGTAGTCACCCGTCCAAATCTAATATGGGCAGTAACGTGTATTTTTTGTGTACTCGTAGATAAAAAAAGGAAGCTTACGCTTTATAAGCCCTCTTAAGAAACAATAGCACTTCAATTGCAACTAATTTCATGCATCTGTCCATGGCAAACCCCAGCAGGATTAATTGCAACGTTTCAAATTCTCTGTAAATCCACTCAAGTTCTCGTCATACATATATGGTGCATATGTGCTGCGTATAAGCCCTATGTTTGATGACCCGCTAAAGCTGGTACCCTTATAATTTCCCAAAAAAAAAAATCAAACAATAACTCTAGATATTAATCATAAAACCAACCCCACTGCACTGCGTGTGAAAGTGCACAACAGTGTTCCAAATAGCACCGCTTTATTGGGACGGAGGAAAAAAAAACACATAAGAACGTTTCGATATCGATTCCACAGCAGGAGCAGATGATCGCACCTGCCCTTTACTCAGCAACCGGGCTCATTGGCACTTCACAAATGCACATGTGCAATAGTTCACACACAAGTACCGATTCTATAATCAAATCAACCCTCGCTTTTACAACAATATCCCTTACAATAAGGACATTAGCAAACCACCCCACCCTCTAAAACGGAAAGCTGCGCGCTTCTCCTTTTAACAACCACCATGGCCATAATATTCCACTGAATCGGAATATTATCGGTGAACGGATAGTAGTAGTTCTGGGCAAGACAGAACTCTCCACGTTCGTCACTTGTTTTGATTTAGAAATTGGAACCCCAAAGGATAACAACAAGGACCACACCAAACAGGATTCAACCCGAGTATCTCGATGCTTTTATTCGTATGCTGCTTCACTTTGCCAAAGAGCATCCTTACAGTACATACATACGAGTATGTATGCAGGGATAGGGGTCCGATCGAAAAGGATCTCTGGAATAAATTATCCAATATCCGTCTTCCATTCTATTCGTTTGAGTTATTATCCTTTCTTGTTGGTTTCCATGTTTTTACTACAGGACATCGTTGGTGTACGAGTGTAGCTGTACGAGTATTAGAAGCGCTGTGTGGAAGTTTGTGGTGGTGGTGCAATATATTGCTGGTGGTGGCTGTGTTGCAAAGTGGTGTAAGTATCGATAGAAAACCGACACGTGCCATTGTGTGTGCTAATTCTAATTGTCAAGCATGTGTATTGTATGTATGTATATGGATATGGATACAATCTATCAAACGTTGTTGTAATGTTTGCTTTAGAGGCAGATGTGCAACCTTTTTTTTTGCACCATCGCAGCGGGTTGAGGAAGTATTAGAAAATCACTGAAGCATTTTCCGGGGTAGATGGTCGGCAAATTCAGATTTCAAACATTTAATTGACAGTGAATTAAGCATGGTGTTTGAGAGGATTTTGTAGGCAACAGAATGATGGCGGGAGAGTACTCGTTCGTGATATGGTGTTGGAAATCTTGTTGTCCAAACGTCGCTTAAATCGTTTTTTAAAGGCTTAGCCGTGTAAGGTTTGTAGCTATGCTATTTTCTTAGACTCCGAAGAACGTTACAAACAAATATTTTGAATTAAACTTTGGGTATAATCTGAGTTTGTATTCTTCAAAAATACCACAAATTTCACCGTAGGACTTAGACTTCACACTCTATCAGAGTTATATGTCCTTATGACCAAGATTAGTTTATGCATTAGATGAGATTATAATTCAACTGGAGTCCTACAACAGCATGCTATCAAGTTTTTGTACTTGGACAATGGCGTTTTTAAAGTCCGGTTTGCAGGGCTGCTATTGTTTAAATTGTAAACTATTTCGAGAGAAAAAGGAGTCATCAAAGTCGAGCCATATTCTGCAGAAGGAGCTAGTATAAGACTTACTTTTACTTTAGGTGCACTTCGGGCTAGACTTATGCTTTGACCAACGACGGTCCCCTCCTTCAGTAAGATCTTATGATAATCCCCTCGAGTTACGCTCCCTTTTTTTGACACGCTATTCCACTGGGTGACATTCACACGACGCTAACCTGTCTTGGAGTAAGTCATAGACAAACTCAACCCGCATATCATATCATCCGAGAATGAATTAATGCTGACCTTTTATCCCACGTCTCAACATCCGTAAAGGAACTTGACCACCCAAACAATTTAACATCAGTCAGATTGATCATATTGCGGATCATAAAACGGATTCAACATCGACTAAGATCATTACCTTGTTGCAGCCAGGGTAGAAGTTCGGATATCACAAGCGCATCGGAGTCAACGAGGACCCCCGAAGTTTTGTATGGGAATACAAAACATGGCAAAATGGAAGCTTGTGTAGATAAACAAATGCAACAAGTACATTCGGAAGCCTAATAAAGCTCCAGGGGTAGATGATGGACTGGTTGTTGTCCTATTCAGAGCAACTGTGGATGAACTAGTTGGGAAAATGTAATATGATCAAGAGAAAGCATGCTCGATCTTTGGAATCTCAACATCGCATGTGCGATCCACAAATAAGGAGGCGTTTTGACCTCGCCAACTATAGTGTGACCGTCTAAAACCATCTGATTGACCCATACCAATGCGTTTTCAAGCAATGAAAGTTCAGATCGGTCATGTGTTATAACTATGGCAGATCTTGGAAGCAGAAGCTATTCTCTAGTTTTGACATTCCTGCGAAATTTGTCATGCTTCAATGCAAGAAATGTTTCATACACGGTGACGCGCTCTCATGTGGCTCTTTAACCACCACCCTAAAAACAATCGTGCAGACTTCACTGTCCTACAAAAGAAGTGCGATCTTCAGTAACCTCCGTACGTGGATGACATTGGTGTAGTTAGACGAATGCAACGAGTCTTCAATAGGCTTTCGTTAGTATTGAGGCAGAAGCGGCCAAAATCAGTCTGATAATAAACGATGTAAAACAAAGAAGACATCTTTAGAAGAGGACGCACACAACCGGCGGCTTCAAATGCCCAACCACCATCAGTTAAAACTTTGAAGTGGTTAAGAACTTCGTCTGTCTTAGCTCCGTAGTTACAAGCAGCAACCACATCAGCGCAGTAATCATTCACATTCGCATACTCTTGGCGATCGCGATTTTCTTGAGCTCAGGAACAACAGAGCCCTTTTCTATTTGTTTAAATATTATGCAATTTCACAACACATCAATGAAAGATCTACCTTTCCTACGCATGTAATTGCCAATAGATGGCCTCACTAGCAATACCTATTTTTAGAAAGTCCTGTTTACCCTGTATCTTATTATGTTTGCTCAATTTTTGGCTGCATCATAAGTAACAAGTTTCTCTGGACTAAACATATGATTCTGTGGAACTCCTCCCCTGCGATTTTCACAGACTCCCTCCAAGATGACTATATTTACTTCTTCTTCGATGGAACTTGTGTTTAAATTTTAGATCAGTTCTGTACAGTTCTATTAAGGCTGTGCAAGAGTATCCTTCTTCTTACAGAACTATAGATATCCAAACGGTCAGAATATTTTCCCATTTCGTTTCTCTCAATCTCTAGATATGTCCTATGCAACCGTCATCAAGTCCTGAAGAGTAGTGGCATCGATCCCAAGATGACCTCAGAAGCGGCGCAACTGATATGCTGGGTTTCACGCGATCATCCCTACGAAACCCACGGTTTGATGAAAAATGCATACAAGCACTCGTATTGAAGCAGCTCGCCTATCAAGCGGCACTGCATAAAAGAACGAAAGCGGCCCTACAAGCAGAAGTGGAGAAAGAAAACATCGGTTTTTGCGGACTTAAAAGCAAGGTCATAAAGACAAAGAAACATGTTCAGCAGATTTCCCAAAAAGGACAAAGAAAGTGTCAGGGCAACGAGACCCAAAGAGAGACCTGTGTTGAACAAGGAAACATGGTAGTAAAATCCCAGTTGGTACTGCCTGTAATGTCAGGCAGAGTGAACTAGATGATGATAGCCAAAAGTTCTGTGCACTTGCCCAAAATGAAGTTAGCATAGCAATATCTAAGCCGAAATCAAACAAAGCTGCCGGAATGGGGCTGCTTGGTTTCCGTGTTATTTAAGCCATCTGGAGGTGACTTTTTAGAGATCATGTACCACTTGTTTGGTAGGTAAAAGCATTTTTGAAAAATAACACAGTTTGCCCCATTTATAAGAAAGAAGACCCTTCTAAGTGCGTCAATCATAGACGTATCCGTCGCTCTAAGATCGCATATGATACCTGCCAGCTTGTATAAATACAACAATCGGATCGGCTCCTATCAGTGTGGTTTTAGGCCCGGTAAATCCAAATATTTACACAACAACGAACAAGAAGACATACTCTTGGTATCTATGCCAAACTGATCATATTATACAGACTGACGATGAAGAATGCTCAGAGCTCCGTAAAGGTTCGAAACAATCTCTCCTAGTACTACGTGTAGAAACTGGTTTATGCTGTTTACAAAATGGGACACACAATATTTGCAAATCAGACAACGTAACGATAGACAGCTGCACTGTTAAATCTGATGACATCTCTTCAGAAATCGAACGAGGAGTTACTCTTGCCGGACACCATTTCTTCAGCCTGAGAAGGGCTTCGGGTAACGAGGTTTTTTCAAGGAACCCCAAGGAGGCTCTATATAAGACCCTCATCATCGTAGTCCTGCTTTATGGTGCACAACCAAGGGCGTTAGCGAAGGTGTACAAAAATATTTGGATTTTGGCCAAGTGATTTTTGGCCCCGTTTCTGCTGACGGAGCTTGGAGGATGTCACTAGGGTTTAACGTGAATACCTGTCATGGAGACTTAACCTCACCGGATGCCCATACATCCATGGGAGCAAGGGTACGCCTTGCCATCGTTTATTTGCTAAATTAACAATTAATACCAATGCGGAAATGTGTTGAGGGCACAAATCCACCCTTGGTATGAGTCGAAGCCCACCTAAAACCTCTTACTGATCTTAAGTCCTGGTATGGACCACCGGTGGTCTTGCCACTCAACAAGACCTATGACCGGCAGCTTGTTACTGGACAAATCATAGCAACCATCAGAGGGGAAGGGTCTGATAATGTTTATGATAAGTCCAGTATTTACTCTGCCCCCGCTTTATATTAAACAACGTCATTGATGGGCGAAGCCTTGATAATGGGGCGGGGAGCTTGGAGGAGCAGATTTAACGACGAATTCTGCGAGAGCTATACAGTGATGTTGATCTTGGCAGAAAAGTGCATATTAGTCAACTAAAAATCCAAGCCGAAAGGGGAAAACGTATAAGCAGAAGACCTAGCCTTGTACTTGTAAGGGTACTTAACCGAATGAAGATGGCCAAAGATTGCGCTAGGTGGAGAGTCCAATTGGTTGAGGATCAGGTCCACCCTGGACTGTAACGCCATACTATCGACATTCCATTAAACACGCTCCAGAGAGCAGTCTAGGATTAGGCTAACGACCGATGCAATGCTCGCTGAGTCTTCATAAGTGCGTTGAATTTAGAATCATTTGGGCCATAAACACACAGGAAGGAGACATCACTTTTTCTAATTCATACCTAGCTTCTGCGATGCCTGATTTGCCTATGGTATCATCACAGGGCAATTCGCCATCAGCATGTATGCTAAATGCTTGGTTGTACCACGACCTCTGCAAATACCTCTTCTCTCACCGACGAAGAATAGGAATTCTGAGAAGTTCGTCCTCCACAGAGCTAAAGAAAATCTTGGGATTCATATCACTATCCAGCTGTATACGTTACCTTCGTATGTACACAATGGACCTACTGATAGTCTAAGTGAGCAGTGAATCATTGTCAAAAGACGCCCGTCAACATATTTCTAATATTTCACATTCATTCATATGCTTCCAGAACTTTGATACAGAACAGCTTTGAAAGACACCGACTTGAGTACCGCAGACCAACAACAAATTTTTACCCTTTAGGCTGAATCGTATATCATTCTAAATTACGGCAGGCGTTTGTATTTTCCAAACGACTCAATTACTAGTTTGTTCACTTTCACAATTCATAATTATCCTAAGAACAGCTTACCCCTAAAGTAGAAAACCAACTTCTCTTTTCCTTGCCATAAACAAATCCTTAACAGCTAACCATAAAACTATAAAACTGATCTAAAAGATAACTACTCGTACATCACCTTCCTTAGCCAACCAATTACATGATTGAGATATCGATACTTTCTCTAAAAACTGCCAGCACCTTAATTACATCAATTATCCTTTAAAGGGAAAAAACAAATGTTACCTAAGCAAAAACCTGCAAAAATCAGATCGACCTTCGGTTTTTCTACTTCGGTCCTGACATTCGTTAAAGACCCACATCCTCAATAAATGGCGGATTGATTCCATAGAGCAAACAACCGAAAATGAGTTGATCCTTTCAATGTGCCCATCGTCGAATCATTGCAATTTAACAGGTATCCGTATATGATTGTTGACTCATGATTACAGGTTCTATGTTCATAATAACAAAGGTAGAGATTCTTCCTCCTCCTCGTGATCGTCTTCTTCGTTAACAATGGAAATTTCCTACAAAAAAAAAAAAAAAAAAAGAAAGAGGACTCGCCAAGGATTAGTGGGCGCACTAACAAAGAAAATGCGAAAAAAGAAAAAACAGAAAAAATATTGAACAAGGACATCATTGTTGCAATTTATTTTTATGAATCTTGATGTATTTATTATTTTTTTTTTTTTTTAAGTTTTCTTAGACCCTTTCCACTGTCATGTGTGTGGATTGAACTGTCAGCAAGGAGGATGTATTCTCCTGACGATTGACAAGAAGGCGGTTGACTTTAAGGATTAAATAGAAAAATCCATCACACAACAGGTGAATGAGACTTCACTACCGAGAGACTCCTGAAATCTCAGAAATTCGGGGAGAATAAACAAAAAAAAATAGACCTTCTCTGCGATTCCTTTTGTATAGGACGATGACCATACAAAAGCGGTATGATAAACCCCTTTTTTGGCGCGCTTTCGTAGCAAGTAAAGCCGGTCTTGATGATGCGCCCTGTTGTCCTTTTTGGCAATTATACGCTACAACACAAAAACATGGTGGAGGATTTGGAAGTTTTTGTTTTTTGTGATTCTCCCTTTCATTGTGTCTAGAGAGAGGACTTTTCGAAAAAGAAAGGACGACAAAAAACAACTTAAAGCAAAGCACGTCTTTTGGGAACAATTAAAAGAGGTGAACAGCGAATGATCCTATTATTTGGCGCAAAGCCGACTACTTGTATCCATATATATGCAAAAATTATCTTATCCTTCGACAAACATATACATTGTTCAGTGAGATGAATCTTCTTAATTTTAAAGAATTCGATTTTTTGCAGTAGTATCCTTCTTATGCGCGAAACTTTGGTGATTTTTTGTTCCGTCACTCTGTATGGATTGGATATGTGCTACTTTTTTTCTTCTTTAGTCTTCCTTGCTTCTGTCTTTGATCTTTGTGTAATTTGAATGAAAGTCTTAAAGGATTGGATCCTTTTTCTTACCTACTTCATCCTGGGTCCACATTTGGTTTGTCTTTGATGGTTCAACCACCTCTAGGATCACAGCACATTACCTATACTTACTCGTATATGCTAATGAAGGGTGTTGGTTCCGCGTGGTACTTCACGAGAATACCGTGTGAACCTAACCCATCCACCTCATATAGACGGCAGCATCAATGTATCTTTCCTTTATCGGAATTCTATGCAAATGCCGGATAATGACATTTTTGTCGAATCTTCTTAATACATTGCGAAGGGCTTAATTAAAGTTCATTTGAATAATTCAGATTCAACTAAAAGATAGTTTTGAATAATAAGTTACGGCCGGTCGGTCGGTGCGACGATCGATAGGCTTTCTGCCTATCAAATAACAAAAACATCAGTAACGGCCAGTATGACAAGTTAGCTTTGGATGATAAATTTTCAGTTTGTCAATGAAAATCAAATCTGGAAGTGCCTGAGTTGGATTGAATTATTTTCTCTAACCGGTGTAAGCATCATTAAAATACCATAATTTGGTTTAGCCGGCCGGCTCGACAACCGGCATTGCATAACAAGCTTCTCTGGGGCAGAGAGATTTAAGAGATGCTGGCATCTCCAACATTCTAATGGGAAGTTGTAAATTTTTATTTATTTATAATTTATTTATTTTTTTTATTTTTAACGAATGCGTAGGCTTTTGCGCGTGCTTAGCGACTAGAAATTTATCAATCGAACTAATTGAAGAGGAGTAAAGGGAAGTGAAAGATGCCGTTTGCTTAATATATCGATTACATCCCCTTTTTATGCGAGAATTTTGTTTGTTTGTTGAAGAAATCTAAATTAATTAAGTGGAATTCGTCTTGATAGGATTTTTATGATATATTTTCTGCATATCAAAGTGAGACCGAAATCTTATGTAACATTAAGGATAAGCAAGGGAGTGTGTGTAACACTGGGCTGATTTGGTTTTCCTTGCGCTTAGAAACTCTGTACCCGTAGCAAATTAAAACTGTAAATAAAATTGGCATGCCTCAAGGATCCCTCATTGGACCTATATTCTTCCTAGTTTATCAATTTTATTTATTTTCTAGATTTTCATTTGCTATGCATATGGTTTGCCAAACACGAATCGCTGTTTAATAGCAACATAAAACGTCTTGTCTACAGACTTTCGTCAAAGACTTAACGTCTATTATGCTCACAAGTAACAAACTCAACTATCAATGGGAACCCTAATCAGTCCTAATCCATCGCAAATCTGGATTCTGAGAAACATATGAATTCAGCCTCTCGCCTGCATTTAGGGAAGCATTACATTCTGTATGCCAAAAGTGGTGTGGCAGCTATACGGCAATTTGACAGCATTTCGACCATTGGTATAGATGCCTATACCTCGCATCTCGACCATTGGTATAGATGCCTATACCTCGCATCTCGACCATTGGTATAGACGCCTATACTTCTCATCTCCACCTATTCTTCACAACATCCACCATCAGAATTGCGTTTATCGAAAATGGTCTTAGGCGACGATAAAGTCGATTTCGTATTTTCGCGGAAGAGGAGTTCTGATGTCATTTTATCAGACGGCAGAGTCAAAAGGCAATCGACGTTCGAATGCATCAAAACTACAGTGCGCGCAGTACGGAGGACCACTTTTTTAAAACATTAATACAAAAGTTGGCGATGGCGATGGCGTGATAGTTAGCTCATTCGACTATCACGCCGACAGTCTGGGTTCGATTCCTGGCTGGGTCACCAACAGTTTTTCAAATCGCCATCACCCTTTCGGCGGGTAATGGCAAATTCCCGAAAGTAAAATTGCCTACGAAAAAGCTTCTAAGGAGTGCCGTTGGGAGTCGGCGATAAACCGTAGGCCCCGCTCAGATGTGACTAAAATGACAACATGAACAACACAAATGAGTGTCAAAAAGCTAGGCCATGGCCCATACCGGGCTGTCAGTGCCACAGTCTTTTTTTTTTTTTTGTTTTTTTTTTTGTACATTCAAACGATCCCCCTCGGTGATAAGTCCGATGTTTTCCTGAAAACTTCTTTACATTGTCGGAAAGCCGGCAGTACTTTAAAGTTTTTCGACTTGACATATGTAATCCAAACCAGTTTCCTTTCTAAAATTCGTTGGAGAACAGATGGTAAGCCTTTACACATTATTTAGGTCTCGAAACTTTTGATTCTTCCACGCTTGGCGAACATGCTCTCAAATCCTACGTTGTTGAAAGCAACCTCAACGTCGATAAAACGTCCGGTCATATAAAAAAGTCTCCGCGGTATTTTGTCACTAGATGGTGTTGGTGTCCATTTATCTGGAAACACTTATCTGATTGTGTCAAACGAACACGTGTTTGAACGGTGACATGTCAGGCTACATTTTTTGTGAAAACAGCTGTATAATTTGTTGCTTGTGTTAAAAGTTATACTGATTTGAATATGAGTGAAATATCTGAAAAAATACGCTGTGATGCTTTTTAACTATAAAAAAACGAAAAACGTGCCGAAAAATCTATGCAGTTTACGGTGAGAGTGCTGTGATTGAACGCCGGACCTAGGAGTGGTTTGTTCGATTCCGTTCCGGAAATTTCGATGTAAAAGATGTACCTTGCGCTTGTCGGCCTGTCAATGGAAAAGTCGATGAAATTTTGCAACCGATGGAGCAAGACCGGCACAGAAGCTGTCTGGAGATAGCGGAGGTACAAAACATCAACCGTATGACAGTTTGGAATCATCTAAAATCAGCAGGCTACTCAAAGAAACTCGATGGTTGGGTGCCACATGAATTAACGCAAAGAAATTTATTCAACCGAATAACCATCAGTGAAATGCTGCTGAAACGTAACGAAATTGAACCATTTTTGAAGCGATTCATTTAAAGTGGATTAAATACGAGAATATCCAACGAAAGCGTTCATGTTCACGTTCACAACTCGACCGTTTAAATGAAGCTATCAAGAAAGAGCGACCAGAATTGGCCAACAGAAAGGAAGTTGTCTTGCATCATGACCATTCTAGGCCACACACATCTTTGATGACCCTGAACAAATTGACGGAGCTTGGTTGGGAAGTTTTGATGCTTCCACCGTATAGCTCAGACCTTGCACCCCCTGATTACCATTTGTTTCGGTCTTTGCAAAACTCTCTTAATGGTAAAAAAAATGACCGACTGAAGAGTCGCTGAAAATCACTTGGCCAAGTTTTTCACTTATAAACCACAGATTCCGATCTAACCCGATGAAATTATGAAGCTACCCGGAATGACGAAAGGTCATAGATAATAATGGCCAATATGAACTTGTACCAGAAAACCGCGGAGTCTTTTTAAATGACCTGATATTTGGAAGTTTCTTATGAAATTGACATCAGAGGGGTGCCTGCTGCCAGTGCAGTCTTCTTGAATGTCACTGAAGTGCGTCAATAGTTACATTGCGGTATATGTCTTCGATATCTGTGCGTCGATACCAAAATCTCGTTTTGTTGCATCATCAATAGCCTTACACATGTTTTAATCTCTTCCTTGGACAGATTTCTTTAGCGAGGTTAGGGCGAATTTGAAGCGAGCCAATGTTTAAGAGTGTGTGAATGGCAGCCTACTGAAGACAGTTTTTTAAATCTGTATCCTTTATCCTTATCGGTAAGATTCAGCTTTATTGCGTTCGCCTCTATAAGATTATGGCTTATGATTAGCCTTATGTTGAACAGAGAGAGCTCTAAGTTTTTCATAATAGCGCATTGAAGGCCTCGATCAAATCTTGACTAGCTCAAAAAGCTTAATGGCAGTCTGGCTATCAGTAAAATAGTAACATACTCGTGGGATATTGTCTTTATTGCCACAAATTTGGCTGCTACTGCTACTGGTAAGCTAATGTCTCGACCTGAAAGACACTGGTGTGGTCCCGCAGGCGACGTGATCATCGTAGGTTGAATTGATCGGAGTAGATCACGGCCCATCTCCATCTTTGATCCATCCGTATAGATGGATATGAAGTCTCCCACCATTTGGTTCCTGTCTCTTGCTGCTTGGGAAAGTGCAGGCGAATGTATATTTTCTAACCAATGCATGCAATCCTCTGTACTTCTGTAATTAATTTAAGGTGCCGCCGTGCTAAGCTTCGTCTGGCGATAAACGTGTCAATCCAAAGCATAGTCTTGAGATAAGGTCCTCATTCGTTCTCAAATGTACGGCTACAAGCGCAGTAGGTGATCGTTGCTTCAGATTGAGCTTCCAACTTAGTTAACTATCTACAATAGAACGATACCTAGGAGAACTTAGCATTGTTGCATTGCCGTCCGGTCGTCCCATCTACGGAGGCTAGGTCTATGGCTGTTACTTAAAGTGTTTTTTCATTCCAAATATGGCGATTTAACTTATTGTTGACGTATTTGTTCAACCTTAGGTATACCTTATCGTGGGATTCAACTTTTCCATAGAGTTCCGGATCCCCTTGCAATTCATATTCGACGCAACCAACGAGGGTCCCGACGAATACCTTAAACCAGGTTCAATTCATGTACCAATTGTACTTTGTAACGAATTTTGTCAAGATCCTGCCAAAGTTCTGGACAGATAAAGTCCAAGTTTCTGTGCACGCCTGTGAACCAACAAAGTCGAGTCATCTTATCGTATCGAGCGAACTGACATACTCGTATTCTAGTCATCATTGACACTAGCCACAATTGTGGTAATATTTTCTTCGGGACGCATAGGCTGTGATTCATGTATCGTATGCAAAAGAATAAAAATTATTTCATATCAGACGGTACATCCTGCCTTATCAGTTAAATGTAGCTCAAGTTTAGCATAAAGTATGAATCACTGGAAACTATGGGAATAATTATGGCTGCTTTACTTCTTATCTAAAAAATTGCTTGTTTATTTCTTCTATTATTTATTAGATATTTTTTGCAAGACCTTGAAATGTTTTTTCACTATATCGTAACTTGTTTTACATTCTATTTAACTTAAAGCAGCAAATGCTTTATCTGACGTATTATGAAAACCACCCTGAATGTCGAGAAAGATTGTCGGAGAAATTTAAGAAGTAGTTTCAGTTCTGCATATCAAGTATTCTTTTTTTGTATGTCATGTCGAGGACTCAGGGCGTCTAGAACGCCTTCATTTTATTCTGAGTTCTGCAACGTGCTTATGTTTTCTGCAACATATCCAAAGTGAACTCAATCAGCCCTCAACTGTTCTGCGCTAAATTTGCCTTTGTAGATTCCATTGCATACCCCGCCGATACACTCGTTTAAATAATTTTAGTCGTTCGAAATACGACTCAGTTAAAAAATTCGCAGGAAATACTTAGATATCCATACACGAAGGTACCTGTACAATAACATTTACTCTACCCCTTTAGATCGAAGAGCTAAGTCTTCAAGATTTTACTTAACATTCTCTGCCCACATCAAGTTCAATACCACCACCATATTCTCCCATAAATCCTAAAAAGCTGTTTCAACAAGAGCGGGGAATTAAAATGTTAGAAAACGTCAATTAAGAAAATACTGAATTTATTTATTAAGTTGACCAGCGGCATAGAACAATGCGGCCTATAAATTCTCGCCCCTGTTTTTCTGCCACATTTGCCTTATTTTGAAGGAATTTTCAACAACGATTTGGCAACATCTTTATGTGGCACTTCGGTGATACAGTACGCAATCTCCACCTTCGAGGCTTTGATGTAGAGTTGTTAACATAAACATTGGATTTCAAAAAACTTCAGAATAGGTAGTTATAAGGCGTTAAGCCACATGATCCAAACGGCCAATTCTGCTCATTCAAAATAGGAGATTACGCAATCAGGGAATTTCATTTCATTTCATTTATTTATTAAACGTCGTTCACTGTTTGGTGAAATCCGGCAGCGTCTTCCAACACAAGCGGAAACGTTCTAATGAAACACAAGCGGATTTTCGTCAATTTAATGCGAACATTTTTCTTATTCACTTAGCCATTAAAATTAAGAGCTTTTGAGCCACTTGGGTTTTGTAACCAAATCTTTTGTAAAAATGCGTCGCGATCGCGAACGCTTGGCCACATTCCGGCAAACAGCTGTAATATTTTTAGTTCACCAAGCTGGTCAATGAGCAGTAAACGACTCAGTCTCTTCTTATTTTTCGATTTTTCTTTCCACGGCTGATGTACTTGAAGCTATCCACTTTATTAGCTACATTCCCAAAAATGTTGAATGTTGAAATTGGTATTGGCCACATTTATCTTCAGCTTTTCTCCCTCGGTTTCCAGGCTGTTAGCAATTTGGTATGGATCAAAAATCCTATGGGATAACAAACAGATATCATCAACAATCCAGAGTGAACCTGGACCTCAAAAAGTATGTCTCTACAGCCGGTTCTTTTGTTTGCTGTCTACTGCTTCAAATTTCGTGTGTCAAGTTGATAAAAATCACTCTGAACTTGCGTAAGCCACCTGAGGAGGACTTTCTCTTTTTCCTCTCGGTGATGGGTGTGAAGACTCCGGTTTGGAGCGCTGAGGGCTATTGTAAAAGCCTAAGCATCGAAGCAAATGAATTTCAACTAATTTAGCTCTCATCCCCGTCGATGCAGAAAGTTCTGTAGATCACATTTTTTACGTCTTTTTTTTTCGAAGCAACCAAGCGCTTTTTTAGTCTGAAAAAAACATTGACTAGTAAGAGTTACCCCTCCAATAAGCTTTAGGGAGGTGTTATTGTTTATGTTACTAGGGCTAAATAATTTAGCACTTACGCGGAATGCTCTGTTGAGCTGATCCTAATCCGGCAGACTGGTATCCAACATTTTCACTGGATGTTGCTTAAAACTCCCACCACTAGTAAATTCTTTTCAGTTCTCTTGTGATCCTGTAGAAGGTCCTACTGTCACACCTGCTGGCTGCTTTTTCAACCTCCGTCTAACACAACACTGCATTTTCTTCCTCTTCACATGATATTGGCCTTCTAAAACGGATTTCTCAACTGCCAATGCAATGCATGTTTTTAAGCGTTGTTTCTGCTTCTGTGAATAGATGGGGATCTGAATTGTTGACGCACTAGGGAATCCCGAAGTCTGTACTGTACTTGGTAACTCGAAGCTGTTTACGGATGTAGTAAGAAGGCGGGAAGTGGCTAACATAATATGAAAGTAGCCCGACATGTCGGGCCCATGTTTGTTGCGGACGTCTAAAATGAAATTTCTGATACGACGACTGCTTGTTAGATGAAACTCCGCTGATTTTATTACAGGTCAGTGCTGACTAGCCGGTTGGTATTGCAGAAACCTACAAACTGTTCCCCAACATGATTGCGGTCTCCGAAGCTGTTAATTTCTTTTAAAATGGGGACCCCGGGAAGTTGGCTGTAAAAATTTCACTTTTCATCCTCAGTTGGGTCTTTCATCGGCGCATAGCACTGAATGATGGTAATTTTTCTTAACCTACTTTGGTCACTGTGAAGTATCCAGGATCTGAGGCTGCTTATTGCTGCTGGAGTAAGCATCAGTCCTACGTTTTCCAGTGTAGATCAAGACGGTGCTTTTCTTGGGCGAGTGGTTTCCTAAGAGTCCAACCTTGACGATCTTTGGCTAAACCATATACTACGGATAAAGATAGGATTCTGTAACGTTAGGACCCTGCTTGTTTCCAATCAATACATTTTTTTACGGTTGAGGCTCGCTGGTCAACAGACCAACCGACTTTTATCCTGCTTTGTGGCGCAGGAAACTTGCCATTTGCCCCCTCAACTTTGTAATTTCCGAAGAAATTCCCATATGAAACCGCGAGGAGGCGTGTATTAGGGTTTGCTAGCAGATCTACAAGACGTTCGACAGGTCAGTCTTCTATTTCGTAATTTGACGAAAGATGCTACTTTTACTTTGCTTTGTTATTGATGATGAACCATGCTTGATGACGGCTGCAATCCCTCTACTACTAGTCCAGTCCTGTCGGATACGGGAAACAATAGTTGCATAAATTCTACAAAGGATCATTTCACAGTGTTTCTTTATCTTCCTTAAGGCTGTCAACGCTCAACTCCTGACTCCTTTTGATCAGTTGTACTTCATACTTATGCTCGTTCTTAAAATGAACGATAACCTCACTAAAGACTAATGTACGATTCTTTTCTAAAGACACATGACATCTTGTCAACGATGTGATTACGTCAGTAAAAGTCAAAACAAAAAAAAAGTCGAAAGTATCTAGCTAGACTTAAACATTAGTACGCTTCATATTATTACGATAAATCATAAAAATATATTTTCGTACTTCCTGAATGGGGTAACATTACGATGTGTCAGAGTACCATGTGTCGGCTTAAGCTCAGTCATTGCCACATGTTTTGAAGTAATCACAATCAAGACGATAGTACAGCAATTCCAGATGCCTGATGCGTCTTTCTTAATGTTAATATGTGTCTATTCCCCCGCTTTCAAATCATTACCATAAACGACAACAATCCTTCGTAGGCCATGTCCAATAAGAGTATCTATGGCTTGGTAGCTATGTTGCCCCTCGTCTATCGAGCACTTATCGATTCTGAGCTCATTCTCCAACCCGACAATGAAACCGATCATTTGAGGCATTTTAATTACTCGAGTTTAGCGCTCCAACACGAACCTCCAAGTCAAGTCGATTTCGAATTCCATGGGTGGCTAGAGCTACGACGATACTGACCAAACAGTGATAGTCACAAAGCTATCGATAAACCACCTTTTATTCAGTGATCAGAATACGGTTTTCACTGTCCACAAGGTTTCCGTGTGTGTGATGATTGAATTAAAATTCATTAACTCCTTCGGGAACGATACGTAGTAGGATTTAATTCCATTCCCAGGAAATGAAGTAGCTTGATAATGGATCTGTGTAAGAAAACTTTAGAGATACTTTCACATCAACTCACGTCGAGAGAGGGGACAAATAATGACGACTGTGGTGGTGATGATGATGAGTTCCACCATTATCCTTTGTCCTTTGGGAAAAAGGAAAAATTCGGAATTAGACTAACCATCACTGAAATAGTCATTTGATACATTTCAAGGTGCCCAAATGACTTGAGGAAAAACTCTGGTAATTTCAAAAGAAAGGGTGCTAAGGTCAATGAACGATGCTGAGTTATCCTTTGCTTCTTCCAAGATGATAGGAATGAAGGGTTACGTTTTCATGTACATCATGTAATTCGTTCTTATTCCATTGGGCAATGAGTCAGAACTACCGTGGGATAGAAGTGATTCTGAAGATTCCCAAAGGTTGCCTCTGAGAGGAGGTAGAATTTTCTCTTGTATAAGTTGTCGTTCAATTATCCTTTGTAATCAATTAATTGCCCGCTGTGTTATTAAAATGGGGTTGAGTTTTATATAAATATTTACGAATGTATCTACTTAGTCCTTTTGGTGGAATTGTCCACTCGTGTAGAGATGGACATAGGTCAAGCGCGTGTCGAAGCAAGATATACATTGATATGTCGTTGCTACAGTGGTGTCTTAGGTTTGGGTATAATATAATATGGGCTTCTTTACAAGGACCAAAGGCATACAACAATAATTGAGAAAAAAATAATGAAGATGAATTTACAAAGTCATGTGAAACTGAAAATTAAATTCGTATTCCGATCGTAGTTGCTTCATGATCCTTGATCTTTCTAATTGATCCAGCTCATTTTGGCTCTAGGGTACTTGTAGCTCAAAAAGATTTATAGGTTAAAGATTACAATCCTATTTAACTACGCATTTCAATATCCCATGCAAGTCTACTTTACGGAAAATTTTTTTTGGTGCCACAACTTTGTGGGGTAAAAATTGTTTTGTCAATTTTTTAAAAGCAAAGCAACACGAGAAACTATAACAATTATCAATGTCATATACAGAAATAGCTCACAACAAACTCCAATTACTCCTGAACTAAGAAATACAACCTGTCGTACCTCGTATCTATCTTCAGGCCATGAAATACGCTATTGCTTACTTTGATTCCTTCAAGTCATTTGGCTTGGATGGGGAATGTATAGTTTTGCCGCAAAAAAGTATACCCCAGCTCTGCAAATCTTAATGGAATCTTCGCTACTTCGCTAGCATCCTAATCATTTCCATGATTACACACTCGCTATGATCTTTAGACCAATCAGGCTTATGTGGGCAAAGCGCATAGGTGCAACATGCCTTTCTGTAAGACTGGCCTTCAGAATCAGGCGCCTAGAATTGAATGCGCGCTCTACATTTACATTGGAAGTACTTTGGACAATGCATGTATAAGTCCATTTGTAAGTCGGCCAGGCAATGCGGTGTAAACGAATTACTATCTATTGGGATACGAGCGATTTAAATAGAATACTTATTGCGAATGCCATATACTCGTATATAATATAAATACTTTTCACATCCAAGCTAGCTAGTGAACGCAGACAAAAGGCTGATTTTTCTGAGTCTTGTCTGGGTCCCAGTTCATAATCGCCAACTTGCTAGAGAAGTCTTAGACAAGAGTATTTTAAGACCCAGACCTACGTTAAATCTGGCTGCGTCCTCGGCTAAGGTTTCTATGGACATTGGGGTTTCATATGAGCACAACTGCAGATTTTTGGCAGGTTGTCGGCCGATCAAACGAATGCTTACACCGACATCTCTAAGAGGTCATTTACCTTCCTGCTGTCCCTTGTTTAAAACGACTGCAGGCTTACTAGAGTCTTGACGGCGCTTTACACTTTTGCTAAGCACCTAAATGAGCTCCGCACACGTAATAGAACTCCTGTGATGCTTGCTTCATCTCCGTGATTGTCCGGCTTACGCTCGTATCTGGCTGCATGTACTCGGCATTGAGCTGGCAGGTGGTGATACTGTAGGTACTCTATCACTGATGCGTTCACTAATCCTTTTTCGAAAGACTGAAATATTCTATCAAAAAGAACTTTTAGTGTTAGGATTTCAGTTACACCTAAGCTGTTCTAAATGCCCTGTTAAAGCCTCTCACCCTTACTGAACACCATCGAGTCACTTTCCGAAACACCAAAACCGCCCTGCCCTTAGCTTCGGACAGGATTTGAAGTGACAGATGTGCCTCTTATGAACATAAATCCAAACGTCATGAATTTCACGATGCCGCCTTGCCAAACGAAAGCTTCGCAATGTCGATATGAGGTCTGGAATTTTCCCCGTGCCAATGAGACATTGACACAACAGAAATAAAGAGAATATTGAGACTGTGTGCGCAAAATTAATCATCCTATCGGAAGATGCTATAATTTTTGCAAATGGCGTCGTACGTCAATCATATTTGAGATATGTAAACTAGACAGCTGCACTATACAAACAGACAAGCAATGACAGATCACGCAATTGGGCATCACCAGACGGACCCTACAGCATCAGTTAATGCCTCCTGACCGCCATCGTCAATCTCAACAACGAAGAGAACGTTTTTGTGTCGAAAATCATCATGAGCGACGAGGCGCAATTCCACTTAAGCGGTTACGTCAATAAGCAAAATCTTCGTTTCTGGGGCTTTGAAATCCACGTGTGATGCACGAAGAACCATTACATCCACTCAAAGCGCCTGTGTGGTGCGGCGTTCACGCGGGAGGAGTGATGGGGCCGTATTTCTTTGAAGACGCCATCGGTAATACGGTCACTGTTACTGGCGAACGCTACAGGGCCATGATAAAAGACTTCGAATTGAATGAGTGGGGCTTGGTGAATATGTGGTTTCAACAAGACCGTGCAACCGCACACACAGCATGAGCCACAATGGATATTTCCTGGTTTTGGCGATATGGCATGGGCAGCAAGATCGCCCGATTTAACCATCCCAGACTTCTTTATTTGGAGCTACTTGAAGTCGCGGGCTTATGCCAAGAAACCTCGGACGATCGCAGTCCTTAAGGAGAATATTCCACAGGAATGCGAAGAGTAATCACCGGAAAGTCATGGAAAATTCGTTAAAACGGGCAGAAATGTGTATCAAAACTAGCGGCAGCCACTTGGCGGATATCATCTTTTCCACTTCACAAATCACTCAAAACTTTTTTTTTTATTTAGTAAAAGGTAATTCAAAAACAAAATTGGATGATTAATTTTGTGCCACCTTGTATAAAATACTTTCCCGGTTCAATCTGGCCTCCGTACAAAGAAATCCACAAATCTAGTCAGGTCCCGCAAAACTGCTCGGCTCTTGATAGAAATTGTTCACAGCCGTCTGATAAAATGTACAGCTGACGATGACACAGTTCAATCAATTGAAACCCTCCATAGAAGATTCTCTTACTTTGTTCTATCGGTATTTCCCCCATCCAGTGCTCCAATGAAATTGCTAATTTCGAATCGTTACGAATGGTCATCAAGTCACATTCATCTCACTTTCGGAGGTATTTAAAAATATATGTTCCGTCGGAAATAAGGTTCAAAACTCCAGGCTTTTTAAATCACGTGGTGTACCCTAGTTATACTAAACAATGCCGAATCAAAGGCCCGCAAAGTTAACAGTCCGCGTATTCATCTTTTCAGTAGAATAATTTGAACCGGAATCAGTGTAATTTAATATGTTATTTAAAATTCCATCTAATCTAAAAATCATATACTTTTGTTTCAAAAAATCAAAATTTAAAAAAAAAAATATAAAAATTAAAAATTACCATACGCCGCAACGTACTTGCGTACCAAAAGCGGGTGGTCGTGGGAAAAATTTTAATTCATCAGCATTTCTAAGTTGAACCAAGTCGATATGAGCTGGTCTTAGCCGGGCATACCAAGCCCAAAACAAATCCCCATCAACACGAAATAAATAATTGATTAGCATGTTAGCTTCGAGGAGTATCTTTATACACAGTGTGGCAAATAATATCCCGGACAAGAGCCATATCTTAGCAACCAAGAACGCAATCTATTTGTCCAAACATGCGTTTTAAAGCTTGAATCTTTCTCTACTATCTGTTCATGATATTTGCTTGACATTTAAAAATTATAAAAATTATTTTTCAAGAACACCTTTTCATTTGATATTGAAATTTTAACGTGGACCAAAGAGCGGTCATCAAATTCCACTCAAAACTTAGTAAAACTGTATCAGAAACATTTTGATTGATGCAACAAGTGTAGCGTGATGATTGTTTGAGTAGAACAGTTTTTGGGCGGCATAGAGACGCTGGAGGATGACAAACAGACAGGAAAGTTAGTTTCAGGTCGGACGCCTGAAATGATTCAAAAAGTACGCGATTTTATTGCAATTGATTCACTTGATTTGGTACTGTGTGACTTCTTTTTTGTTCCCAAAACTGAGGTTGAAAGGATGCTTTTTTGATGACATTCCGACCATTCAAGTTTCCGTAGGCTAGAGCATGCAGTTGAATCGTTATTCGGGAGGAGAATATTTCAAATAAAAACACCGGAAAAAACACAAATCGTGTTTCAGTTGTGTTTTCTTAAACCAGTCCAGGATATTATTTGCCACACTGTGTATATTAAGATGAGATTAAAAATAAAAAAAATCGAATAAGTCAAAAAACCCGAAACAAAAAAAAAACTTCCACCTAGAGTATCCATTAGCGGTTGAATTTGAATATTGATCGCATTTCATAGCCTTGTACTAAATTGATTTAGTTTCATTGAGGAAGATTCACACACTCTACCCTCCTGAGATACAAAAACATCTTCAGGTAACAGATTTGTAGTGTATTGTAGAAGTTGTGCGTAAATACTCGTATCTCTATTGTTTCTACGGTATTGTTCGTTTTGTCTGGTTTTTTTACGAGCTTAGCGCTGTTTCATTGAAATTCTTTTGATCAGGGAATTATATCATATTTATGCTAACACTGAAATGCGTATTTTTGAGCATAATAATCAATCAATCTGCTGAAAAGATGGGCTTGTGGAACGTAAGCTTTCCTAAGTCTATATTAAGTCGACATATCAATCTTCATAAATCACTAGACATACAAAGTCGGACAAAAAAATAGTGTATTCGTATCTAATAGTCCTAACATAAATCTGAACCTCATAAATTTGATATCAATCAATTTTTCGGTCGTCATTAGAACCCTCGTTAGATTCAAATTGAATTGGACACTTGAAATCTTTCATGGGGAGCCCAAAAACTATTTGACGATGTTATCAATTTTTCTAGACCCATCGAGCCTATTACAATCAATTTGAGTCTCCGTCTTTGAACTTTGATAGTCTTCTTCACCCCAAGATTGACATCTTTTCTATCAAATACGAGTCTATCAAGGGCCCAATATATGTATGTATATGAGTAGTCGGATGTGTAACATAATTGAACCCTTATCGAAATATGGGTTTCCTGCTTTCTGTTTGCCAAGTTATCCCCTTGATGAAAAATCTACAACAATTGCTGCTCTTATGTTGTATGTTAGATATAATTCGTTCATTTCGCTGATAAGAATATGATTCTAAGACTATGTCAGATCTTTGAGGAACTTTTCTCATAGTCGACACTTTTGATGGAGTTAAACGTTGTGGAACATACTCATATACGAGTAACTGTAGCCATATTTATAAGGGGAGCAACCATTTGGGGATTGAAATCGTAAGACTATCTCGAACTAACATTAGGAAGGGGGACAAGCTAGAAAAATTGTTCGTTACAGTGATGTTATGGATTTGAATTTGTGTTTTTTGAGATAACAGAATAAAGCCATAATATATTCACTCGACTCAGAAGGAAGTGTGCTATTTAAAGAGGCATTTGTAGAAATTCTTATCATCAACGATACACAGACGTTTACGAACTTCCATTTGGCGCGGAAACTAACGTTTGAAGAACGACGACGTCGACGTCGACGTCGACGTGACTTGTTTATATGACTTTTGTGATGTAATAGAGTTCTTGTTAAGTTCAATATGCAGCAGTTAATCGTGGTTATGAGGGTGTCCAGTGCATCATTTTGCTGTGAATTTGACACATGAGGGCTTCCTAGGACAGACAATAATAATAAAAGATAGTCAATAGACATGGACATGGTAATTGTTGAAAGAAAATATATAATTTGATGCGGATGTGCTATGGAATTCGTTACACATTCGTTATTCCATTCAACATTAACTTGCAACTAATTGTGGAATGCTGGCGTGCAACTGCTAACTTTGTCGCACGAAACAACATTCTCGTATTGTGATTTGTCAGACAAGTCGATTTTTTTTTTCTGTTTGCAATTAAGGACAAGATTGATAAGAATTTAGAACAAGTAGATAGTAAAAAAAATTTGATGAAAATAGTCTCGAATGTTGCAGTTTGTATTTGCATTGGAAATAATTAATTCAAAAATTGTTATCTGCCAAGTTAAATATCTGATCTTACAACAGAGCTATCCCTTAACTTTCAGAATCATGATGAGACCGATGTTACAGTTGAAAAGTGGAAGGAGCCGAATACTGGCAATTTCGACGGAGTTCTGCTGGTCAAGAAGCAAAATACTTTACGTCGATGTTCAATATTGACAACGCCGCCTATGAGTTTTATCATCCTATCTAGCAAGTGGAAATAAGTTTTGATGGCACCTGACCTGATGTGAGCATAATGCTCCGAGGTCATGTCAGATGGGACAAAGTATTTCATACAACGCTTCAGGAAACTTACGTTTCTTCCAACAGTTTTGACTAGGCTTAGAATATTCTAACGTAGATTTTCAAGTCACTCATAAATAATCACTAGATGCTTAGACGGCAGGCAGCATTGTGTTTTGAAGCAACACTCTGTTTGTTGTACCTCAATAACTTCCCGGAATAAATTGAGCATAAGATAAGCTGCTATTACTGGAGATCAGGAACGTAAGTCTGGAAACGAACTGTCATTAGCAAAGGTGATGTTTTAGGTTTTATTGGCACAACGTACCTACTTAAGGTAGCGGTACAGTTCTCCGTGGAACTGGGCCTCGACCAACAAACGTCTCAAGTCAGCTCGATCTTAAGTTAGCTGCCTCCAGTTTCGCATGCAAAGTGCGTATTCAAACACTTTTTGGACCAGAACATTGGGGTCTATCTGTTCTAAATACCCCAGCCACCCTATCCGTTGGACCTCCACTTTTCTGACTAATTTGATGCCACTCTATAGCAGACGGCACCGAAAATCACTCGAAGAATTTTCCTCTCAAAGAGCAACCTCATCGATTTTTGATTATGTCCATGCCTCTGCGTCATAGAGCAGGACTGGGATTTTCAAGGTCACTTTTGTTCTTCGAGAGCCCAAAGAAGCAGCGAGATGTTCTTCACTTGATCTCGACGTTGGCGTTGTTCTTTGAATTGATAGCTAAGCTTAGGTAGACAAATTCCTTAGCTACCTCAAATTTATATCTATCGAGGGCGAGGTTCTTTCCCTGACGCCCTTGTTCGGTGTCTTTTCTTGTTGACAGCATATACTTGATTTTGTCCTCGTTAAATCCATTGTCCTCATTAAACCCATTTTCACCGCTTTCGTCACAATACTCCTGAACACGCCAGCGATTAATTGATAAACTTAGACTATTGTGCCTTTTGCGTCAACGCAAATCCTTATCTTAATCATTTCTTTGACATCAAAGGTCCCGGTGAGTTGTTTACTGAACCTGATCGAGTAGCGTGCATTCTTCTTCGTCATCCTTCACAGACAGACGAGTTTAGCAGGGATGTCAAAACTAGACATTACTCTGTGATTGCTCAATTGCCAAGATATTTTTATTTTCAAAAAAAACCAAAGAGTATCGGAAAAAGAATGGAGCCCTGGGGCACATCAGAAAATTACTTTCAGAAAGGCGATTTTAAGTGTAATTGGCCCGGGTCTACCCCGGACAACTTTATTTAGCTTATTAACAAGCAACCACATTCTTAACCTAATGGGTAATGAGGAAAATATTAGTGGGGAGAGATTTTAAGGGCGTGGCATATAGACAAGGGCTTTTTGATTTCGTGTTTGCTGCTATTTAGGTCAAAGACTTCGGCGTAGTTGTTTGTTATACGCAACATTCTTGATATTGGTCCGAAGTGACCGTAACTGGTGCCGTGAGTTCGAATAAGAATAAGGAGAAGTGGGACAGCTCTTAGATAGTGGGGATTGGAAGTGAATGAAATATTTTGATTCATCCTCAGGCAGTCGATGTTTCCAGTCAATAACTGGTGTATAAAAAGTACATCAGCGACTTCACGACGTTTTTTTAAGGTGTGCATGCTAATTAGTTTGAACTTATTTTGATAGGGAGATAATCCATATGGATCGGCCCAAAGGTAGACTGCGAAGTGCAAAACGGATAAACCTGCGTTGGACTGCTTCAATTCTTAGAACGTTGATTTGTTTATAGGGTGACAAAACTTGGCTGCAATATTTCAGAAGAGGCCTTACAAAAGTAATGTAGAGAGACCTTGTAGCGTAATTGTTGCAAAATTCTTTTGACCAGCGTTTGAACAAGCCAAGTGCAGTGTTAGCTTTATTTATAATGCCGTTAATATGTGAGTCGAAATTCAATTCCCTGTCACATATTACTCCTAGATTCCTTGCTTCAGTAGTAGAAGGAATAGGCTCATAGCAGATGGAGTAGTTTCTTGAAGGTGGAGGAAGACGTTTGCTGGAATAGGTTATCGCTTGGTATTTGTTGTCATTAAGCTCCAAAAAGATTTGCTTGCACCATACCGAAAACTTATCTAAGTCATCTTGCAAGCAATGGAAGTCAGAAGGCATTGAAATGACTTTGGAAATTATCATGTCATCAGCGGAAATAGAAAGATTAGAATTCGTTAAAATGTGATTCATGTCGTTAATCGTTAGGATAAAGATGAGTGGTCCAAGGTGACTACCCTGGGGGACACCAGATGTTGCTTTAATGGGGTCGGATATTGAGGATCTGAAGATGACTCTGTATTCTCGGTCTTCTAAATAGGATTTGATCCATGCCATAAACGGAGCGGAAAACCCAAGTTTTTTTTTTAATTTGAAAATGAAAAGTTGATGGGAAATTTTTTCGAACGCCTTGCTGAAATCTGTGGAAACTGAATCGACTTCATCACCGTCTTCTAAAGCACAAAGCGTCCGAGAGACGAACTCAGTTGGGTTAATGGTAGTTGAAACCGTTCGGTTTGTGCAGATAGATGGCTTACAGTACGGAAGCAATTGTTGATAGATAATCCTTTCGAAAAGTTTGGGTATGGAAGAGAGTTTTGCTATAGGCCTATAATTATCTACTTCAGCCTAGCTTCCTTTTTTATGAATATGGATGATATAAGATTTCTTCAATAGGGACGGAAAAGAATCTGTTACAACAGACAAGTTAAATAGGGCAACGAGGGGAGGACCGAGATGGCCTAGACACTTTTTTATTACAATAGCCGGAAGGCCATCAGGACCGGACGAAAAATCATCTTTAAGTTTGGTAATGTTTTCAGAATCGCGAAATGTCGTTATATTGAGCGAAATAGATAACGTCTCTGGACAGTTTCTCATATAGCTAAAGTGACTAGGGTCGGGTTCAGGTGTTTCGATCTCTGATGCTGAACTCTGCCAAATGTCTTTGAAATATCAACTATTTGACTTTCACCTGATTGGTGTAGACTTTGGTTCCACTTTTCGGTGAAACATTGTATTCAATCACCACTGAATCTGTTGCTACAAGAACCGTTCTGCTGGTAATTGAGAAGTTTTCGTATTTCGCGAACTGATAGTTGGGGATGACTATAAGAACATAAGTGCAATCGGTCTGTAAGAAATGAGAAAATGAGTCACGCGATGGACAGGCGAAATGGTGTTTTTTCTGCCCAGAAAGAGTCCTAAGGACTAGGATTGTGCTATGGGCAATCAAATTTGTGTACACTTGATAGAACACAAGTGCAAAAGGGGATAGGTCCCGTAGAATTTTCCTTATGTTTAAGCTAAGGTAGAGAAGTTCCTGGGAAAGAAGAAGTGAAGGCTACGAAATTCACAGCAATGAGATTGGCATTATCCACGAAGTGACTGTTGGAATTGAGCATAATTCCAATGCTTTTGACGAACGCCTAAACATTTTTACTGCTTTGGAAACATTGTGGTATTTGTTGCATCATCAGCTTAAGAAAGACGTCGCAGTCGACATGTTTGAGTTTGTTTTAGAATTTTTTCTGTTGGGTTGCTACTTCTTTACATTTTCAGTCTTACTTTTGACTTGATACTTGATCTTGCCCCACTGTCTCTAGTCATTCATATTTCACCGATATTCCCATGGTTCAGAAGTGATAGCATTCATCCAGTCTCATGCTCATGTGCGATAGATTTCGTGCAAACTTTGAAGGGGGTGCAGAACCGGGATGCAAGGAAAATCATTCATGTAACCTATCGATCATCAGTTCCATTTACCACACGAAATCCACCCATTATTGTCGGTTAAATTCCCAAGTGCGACACTAGGTAGGAGTATGTCCTACGCTGTAAGGGAATACGGTTGAGGCTTCTAGATATTTCTAAAGTACCCATCGCCTAGAATTTGGCACCTCTTAACTATATGGCCGGAACAATAAACTATCAAGCCGATATTGGCGGGTTAGATTACTGAATCAATGGTATGGTGGTTATTGGTTATAGAGCTGTGCTTAAGTGATCTATGTGATTCTAAACAGTTTCAATTTGAAGAATATAGATGCACAGACAGACCATGGCTCAGAATCGTCAACGTTAACATGCATAGGTGTGTACTGATTTTCCATACAATTCATGAATGACAGCTCCTGTAAATTATGAAGCCGATCGGTCCACAGACTGATAAGTGGGATACACTTTGTTTGATAAATCTTGGTTATGAAGATCTCGTTGAAATCTTCTGAAATGAAGCTAGAATGTGGAGTTCGAACTTCAAGAAGATTTTTGTCTTTATCGGAGGATAGACCAAAACTTAGTGTCATCCTCGAAGGTGGTAATGGAGATCCTAAATCTACAGTTTTGGACGGCTCGAAAGATGGAACGATTACACAAATTATTCCACTCTGTGCATTTTTTTTTAAAGACTTCATCAAACTAGAAGGAGTAAAGTGTTCAATAGTAATTACAACGATCCTTTAGACTATGGTAAAGACGTTGGTAGTTTTTCGCCGTAGAGTTCAAGTCGATTAAGAAAGTAATAAAAATGCACAGTTTTCAAATAGCTCGGATTCTTCTGCCCTGTCATAAAGGCGACTACTACATATTAAACTCTATCTACGTATTCAACTGTATAAAAAGACAATTAACTCCAACACTATTGCTTCAACTTTTTTTTTGGGTAAAACTGCTCATAAACCTCGCAAAAAACAATCATCATTTAACTGCATTTGTTACTACTGTAGATAGTAGGTATGATCGATCTACCTCCCATCGGCCGGACCCATAAAAAGAGTTTTGTAATTTTCTTAAGTTTCCTAAACATCAATAGAATATCACCGCGCATTCAAAATCAAAACCACTTCAGCTGGTCCGTCATGAATTCCGTGAATTAATCACCATTTTGCACCCCAAAAACAAAGAACAAAAAACATTAGCAATAAATTTCATGACGAAGATTCCACGTAAACGGTCGTGACATTGAATCGAATTTAAAAAAAAAAAAAAAAAACTAAATTTTGGAAAAAAACCCGATTTTCAGGAGCACTCACTCCGGTAACCTGTAATTCTTAATCAGGAATGACCCGTCCTAGGACAGGCACTTATTTACTTTTCTATTTTTGTATAGGTACTCGTAGATATGAATAGATACATGTACTTTGCTGAGTATGATCTTCCCCTTCCGCCAAATATACCACAATCTCAGTCTCATGTCAAATGTATTAAATTTAGGTACTCCTTGAGATCCAGATTTTTTGGCGCGAACTCCCTCGGTGCTATGTACTCCCAATACTTGAACAAATATCAGAAATCTTGAGCTAGACATTTTTTTCTTCTCTTCACACATAATCAGATACAATACTAGGATACGACCCCTGTGCTGTGCTGTGACTTTGGTGGCATATGCACATATGTAGTCATATAGGTACATCAGGCGAAAACATCACGACTACCATCAACTGTGGTGCACACTGTGACAGGCAATGGTAAAGGTCCTGTTAATCAGCTGATTTCGCAAGGTCATACAACTACAGCTGTGCCGAGTCAAAAGAGGAAGAAGAAGAACGGGATCCCTTTCAAATTGGACTGCACTGAAAGGATGCAGACACAACGAACACACGAACATTGGTGTTCTTGAATGCGTGTGAAGTAGAAACTCTAGAAGTGTATGTGCTCATAGTCTTATTGAATAGAGGATTCCTCGTTTCGTTGTGGGCAACCTTAAAGGCGCGATCCAAGAAAATCCAAATAAAGAGCAAACAATGATAATCGAAATGGAATGAGGAAAAGAGGTATCTGTGTGCTACACTCTTGGATGTAGATGTAGGAGACATAAACAGGCAGACAGGCTATTTTTGGTAAAAATATTCTTTGAATGTATAGTGCCACAATATAGAGAAAAATTTCTGAAAAAACGCAATTTTCTTAAGAATTCCAAGACTCCAGTGTTGTTTTGAAGAAGGATAAGTACTTTGAGGTAGGAGAAGGTATTGGAAATGGGTAGCATGCAAACGTGATAACTCATTTATGTTACAGGGGGTTTTTGTGTGACTTTTGCCCAACATACAGAGTTTTTTAGAAGGTGAAATTAAGTAAGATTTATATTTCTATCAAATAGGAATATAAATTTCAAAGATCAAATGTTGAGTTCGCACGACCAAATGCCCTTCCCTTTGATAAAGTTTACAGATTAAATGTTTACAGATTTATTTCACCAATCACAGTTCTGATGCCTTGATCTTTGACATGCTCAAAGACAGTGACAAATTTCTCGATCCGGGCGGGTAATAAATATTTCTGAGTTTCGACTTAGTATCGCACATTTCGGGTGAATTGGGCCGGCCTTCATAATGATGGGATCTTATGCCACACCTGCATCAAGAACGACCCCAACTCATTGTACTGACACATATTTTTGCGTTTTACTGCCTTAACCGTGGCGATTTTCCTAGTATAGGTTGTCGCAAATGGTTTGAAAATATCGTACTTGGTGATTTTGACCCAAAGAGGTTATCAGCGCTCTCGGTTATGGGTGATTATATGACCTCGCACAGCTTGAATAAAAGTTAAAAAAACGAACGAATTCTCGCAAGCGGTGTTGAGGGTTCATAAACGCAGGAAGAATGCGCTCTTGTCAACACAGTGTATTTCACAACTCTATGTAGAGCGTCTTTGGTGTTTTCAGATAAAACTCAATTTTGACAAGAGTTTAAGATAGGAGGTCTTTATAACGTTTTGCAACAAGAAAATGAAATTACTGCTCATCGGATCACCTGAATAGGTTCTTGCAAAATCGCTGATTTCACTGATCTCAGCACGTTAGATTGATTCATCCGACGAATTTACACTCACTGGAGTGTAGTGTTGAACCCGATTCGATGAAGCATTCGACCACAGTTCCCTTAATCGCCAAAGATTTGAATATCGCTAAAATTTCACAATCGATCGGTACTCAATTTTCACCGATATCGGCATATGTTACGAGATATCATTCGCGGGATATCCTCTATCTATTTTGATCTCGTCGACTTGGACTCATTCCATCCTTTCTAGGGATGGAAATTCTGTCAAGCGCCTTAGAATCTTTTAGACATGAAAGGATCCTTTGGAGCCAACATTGACTTAGAACTGTCGTTAGGAAATTGATGATATGAACTTAAGCAATTTCGTTAGCTCAACTTTTCTTAAGTCCTACATCTCGTTCTGTAGACCTCATTCTTCTTCGAAAGTCGAGGAGGGTCATACATCAAATGACGAACAGATAAAATTTCTTTTACGTGCTTGCGCCTTTCGCTGTTATTATTTTGCAGGATTCCGAGTAATTTCACGTGAATACCAATGACACAGTGCCTAGTTTTATATCAGAGAACAAGGGAACTTGTTTACGGCAAAGCTTTGTTAAGCAGGCAGATTTGTTCTAGTTTCGGACCGGCTATGGGGATCTAGGTATTGCAAATGTATACAGATTGGCATATTGTGTTAATTAATTTTTACAAAGAGCTCAAATGATTATTCACGAAAGAAAAGACTTAGGCGATAGACAGAATGGATTGCAAAAGTAACTATATGACTTAATACCTTACATTCCATTTGGAGATAACTTTTAGGAGTCTCCTACTTTAATTATTTGCAATCGTTATGCAGCAAATTTTCCTCCGTTGCACCAAAGGAAAGTTCTATAGTTTTTCACAGGTCACATTGGCTTCTCTGCCGAGCTTTGTCCTAGATCCTTTGTTATAGAAAGCTAGTTCTTGCTCATTGGTGATCATCTGACTCTTCCTTCAGTTCTGTCGGAAATTCTAATAGTGAATTAGCTTCAAAGTCTAAGGATGACTGGAAATTTATCTGTATAAAATAGAGACATGCTTTTATGTTGATGGCAGCGACAATACCGCTTCGCTTAACTTAAACCTAATTTTTTCGGCTGCATTATCATAGTAAATATACTAGTTTTGTGAATTAGGAGCCTTATAAGGACAGCAATTTTGAAGATAAATCTTGAAAAGAGGGCAATGGGAGATGAGCATTTGATTAAATCGTCCTGATCCTTATGAGGCGCTACCTACAAATCATCAAAGCAATCACGATCGATAAATCAATTCTCACTTAGGATACAGGCGTTTGACGTCTTACACCCAAGAGAGAGATAAATATCAGCATAATATGTGCATGCATAAGCGTTACATGCGCGTCAGGATTCTCTCAGACGGCGCGTCGGCTCGCTACATCCGCAACTTCGAGCACCATTAATTCGAATGCCGTTAGAGACAGTCGTGTATTTCTTAACGAGTGGCATTCGGTCGCAGGGAACTGCATCGCGCTTAACCTGGCCAGACTTCAATCCCTAGGAAGAAGGAGTAGAAGCAACTGAGCAAAGTCAAGTCACCAATGTCATAAGCCAACCAAATGACACACTTTCGATCGCTCTCTAAAGTCATAGATGGACTCATCGAGTTAACTGTAAGGCATTTAAAGTTTAATACTTAATCCTGAACAATGAAGAAAGCTAATCAACTTCAGAAAAAGCGATATCTTTAAACTCACAAGCATAATCACCTGACAATGTGCCATTGAATGACATTCGCAACTATTAGGTAGTCTTAACAATGACTTCTACAGAAGCTGAGTCACAAAATAGGAATCTGTACCGCACTTCCGGTGCAAATACCCTTCCCTGCCACGCAATACAATCTCTAGACAGTTACTAATTCTAAGATCGAAATGATCGTTGCTCTATGGAGATTGAAACTTACGAGTAATTAACAATCTCTTTGGTTACAAGAGAATAAGTGTAACACAACCGTGTCTACAATCACCAAGCCTTAGTGCACAGATTTCGTTCGTCACATATAAGACTAAGACTGACTGAATTAAGAGACCTCGAAAAAATTACTCTGACGATTTATGCAATGCATTACATCGCTATAAAAGAAAGTAACTGAAACTTAATACTAGTCGCCTTAAACCATAGAAACATTGGAATCCACAAAGCTCCGATGTGCTCTGTAAAAAGCTCTATTTGATCCTACAGATCTTCCCAAAAAATGAAGTTCTTTGAAAGTCTTTAAATCAATTCTTTGAATACGATGTACTTCATTGCCCGTACTTAAAATCCAAGTACTTCTTAGCACATTTTATCTACTCTAGCAACACCTTCCATTGATCACTATAAGATACAAATTAACCTATACACCGAAATATAGTCACACAAATGAGTATACCCGATTCATGTGAGTATATAAACTAAATATCCTCATCAATATTCAGTTCATAGATATACCCAACAGACAACACTGTGTACAAATAAATGTACGATTACGATCATACACGATCACTTCTCAAGTGAATTTACTTAACATTCCTGGCTAGTTCTTCTATCCTTGTTCCTCTTCTCTGTTTGTTATGCATTTTGTCCTTGCTATTTGTATGCCCGATCACTTGAAACATATTGTTGTTGTTATTCCTCCGGTCATATGTTTACTTTTAGCTCAGCTGATTGACCATGGAACTTGTAGATACATTCCTTTTTATGCCTGTGAATATGCATATGTAAATATACATACGTAGATGGATGCCCTTTTCTGGTACATGTAAGAGTATCTATAAGTAAACAAAAAAAGGCTTATCTATTCGAACTACACCAGAGTTAGTTATACTCGTAATACTTACATGCACTTGTGCGATATCGCCGTGCTGGTAGAAAAACATTCTCTAATTGGAAACACCAACACAACTCTTTTGGCGGGATCAACATGAATCTTAATAGATACAACTTTTGACCTCCATAGAAAATGTTTCTATTTGAATCAATTAATTCGAGTATATCGCCGCATGTTGTGACATATTTTATGATGAACTCATTTAACATCATCTACGCATTGTTTACGTACGCATAGATAAACTTCATGAATACAACAATAAAGCTCAATTGATATTCTAAAACTGCTCGGTTCGGTCGTCTTTTAGACCCTTGGCAAGATCAGTAACCTTTTCTATTTGTCCAGTGCGCCTAATAATCAGAAATTGAAAAGATATTTGTATCTTTTGTCATGTTTTCGACAATTTATTCCATTTCCTAAGCTTTAGATGCGTACATACATGCATATGTATGTATCTATACAATTTTTCAAGAGAATCCCAATCGATCGTTACTTTTTTTTTGTCATGGTTCTGGGCCGCCAACATTGCTTCCCTCGTCCTAAGTTGGGGGGCATTCCAACAATCCATGAGTTGATTTTTATTTTTTTATTTTTTTTTTTCCTGTTTTATATTTCCTACATTAGGTGTTTGTGTTGGTGAGCTCCCCATTTCACTGATCGCAACAATCGGCAGCGATTTGTTCACAGTATGTGTAGAAGGTATCAGCAAATAAAATGCTGATCGTTCGCGAAGTATAAAAGATCCAGCAGATCAGTTTGGAGCTCAATTCAAGTGAGGATCACTTGTATGATCGGTGTTGTGATCTTGCCAAGTAGATGGAGTGGTTTTCTTTTTCTTTGAGGAGAAAAAGAAATTCAAATCCAACTTAGCTTGAGATACGAAATAGTACATCAAATTTTTAACTTATGATTTATGAAAGGATGATCGTCTTACGTCTTGAAAGATGATCGTGACTCGAATGAATGTTTGAAATGATTACAATTTCTCAACTATTTCTGTTTCAGTTATGTATGCTATGTATGTCTATGAAAATGTATCTTTTTATGATCTAGGATTCATCACTAGCAGATAATTCTGTTTTTTTTTTTCTAGTTTTCTTTTCAGGAATGAATGATCGTGTTTCTTTAAAAACTGATCGTTGGTTGCGAGATAATGGGGTGCGGGACAACTTAAAAAAAATAGAAAAATAAAAAAAAACCCACATAACCTTGAATCACAAACCTTGGACATTGAAATATCTATAGCTTGGGCAAATAAAAATTAAAATCACACCTCAGTCGTTACCGATCAAGATCGGTTCGATCGGTTCGATTGGTTTCGTGGATTTAATTTTGAATTCGATATTCAAAAAAAACAAGGCCTACCTATGGCATGTACGCCTACACGCAAGCGAAAAGATCAAAAGTGTAAAGATTTATTAATCAATGGAAATCGTAAAACGTAAATGAGCATTTTAAATCCGACCGTTGTAACGTTAAAGATATCCGTATAGAACTTGTTATTTAAAGTGAAGATTTTAGGCCTAGCACTTAAAACTGCTTATCTAGAATTATCTAGAATTTAGAAAAAAGGGGGTAACAACCTGCTATGGGATTTAAATTGTTGCTTAGCTGTTGGAGCCTGTTATTGTTTGAAAGCTTGAAAAAATTTGGCAGTTTTAAACATGCGAAACAGGTAGGGACGTTTTGTAACTGGTGCGTTTGAGAAAATGCAGTCGTAAATGTAAAACTTCTTGAATACGATTTTTCGTAGCTCAACGCTGGTATTGTTGCTATTCTACTGAGGTCTGTCAGACCCAAAGAATATAAAATATTGTGTAGTAGTGTAGTCCGATCCTTTTCTTAAGCTAAATGTTATCAATAAGCTCCTATCAATCGGAGTGTTTAACACTACACACAGTGCTTGTGCTATTCTCCGTATTTTTAGAGACCCTCCTGATACAACACTAAACATTTATGGTCTTCTTTTGAAAACCCTCTTTGTGCAAAGATCTTGTAAATGTAAATAATGAAACAACTGTCAAAATATGTAGATTTCTTCCCAGATGCATCCACACGGAAGTACCTGTAGTCCGTGATACAAAGCATACATATATGAGGTCACAAGGCTTTTGAAACAGACTTGTCCTTTGGAAGAATAGGGCAAAAATGAACGCCGCTACTTATGTATGCATGTTGATGGTTTGAGGTCTATAGGTTCTTGATGTAAGTTATATACCGAGGGACAGTAAGTTGTCTTCAGAAAAACAAGGATCCCTTCTCCGTTAACAAACCTTTGGTCTGCCTGCATCCTAAACAATTGTGCTATCTACATTTGTTCTTACGATAAATTCAACTGTCATTCAAAGATTTAATTGATGCCGAATGAGGCTTAAGGTTAGGTTGAGGCCGCACCTAGATTGCATCCACATGCAGATGAAGGCATTCTCTGTGCCGTTTAGGCTGTTGTATTCACCTCCAAACTTCCCTATTTCTTGAAAATTGGGTTTTTCTCGCTGCAGTTCAGGTTTTGCGCCGTTTTTGTAACCTTGATTTGGATTTTCGTCTGCTGGTCGCTTGTTTCATTCGGGCATTGTGCTCTCCGGAAAAAAGCCATCCCATCAACGGTAACGATGACTGAGGCCTTCTTTCTCTTGAGACAGTAGAAAAGCAAGCAGAACTCAAGTTGTTGCTGGTGGTAACATCTCTATGTACGAAGCTTCCACGAGAGGATATCTATCACTTCAGCTCATTTCCTTCATCAAGTGACAACCACTGCCTAACGTAGTTTTTGATCTGAATTTTGTTTGCACAATACGTCTGTCTCAAGGTGATCGTTTTAGGGGAATTTACCGAAAATCTTAGAAGGACCCGCATGAGTGATCGAATTCAAAAAATTCCCCACTTCCTGTGTCAATTGTTCGAGGGGTTTTGTTAATACGTTGTTAGGCTGGTTTCTGACACCAAAACATACATATGCTCGTCAGGACGTCTTTGATTAATATGAAAGTTTCCGCTTACCCACTTAGTATCATTTAGAAAAGGAAAGGTTTTTTCAGCAAAAAGGTGGCCTAATAAACTTTATGGGCCACCGGTTGGAGCTGACTTTGCATCCCCTATAACTCGCATACCTGTATCAATATTATCAAGTCCCCAGAGTTGTGGTTTTAGAATGCTACATCAACTCTGTTAATTGGTCTGCAAGTCGAAATAACTAGCCAATCAACCGAGAATACGTTTAGGATTAGTACCTATGTCCAACTAATGTGGCAAATTCCGGGACATCATTTACATAGGCATATACTTGAAGATCATATGCATGCACGCGTATCTCATACCTACATTCCCTTTCAATAATAGGATCCCCCTTTTTTCTCGTTTACTGGAAACTAATTGATTTGCCCCTTCAATTCCTATATACTCGTTTCAAGTAGAGACCATACACATAACAACAAACAAAATCGATCTTCATTTACAAAACAAGTTAAAAAATAATATAAAAAAAAAAAAAAAACAACCGAACCGATCTTCAAGCATAAGAGAAGTAGGAAGAAAATCTCAGCTGACCAATAATTTACTTCTCTCATTCTTCTTCTTCTTTCAATTTAAATTCTCTCTCCTCCACATCAAACTCACACAGATAAAGAACTAATATAAGAAGAAGATGAATTCAACTACACAGAACCTAACCCGCTCAAATCCCATCCCAGTCGAAGGGTTTTTTTTTTGTCGGGATAGATACATCCAGATATTAAGAATTCACTTGTGAAGGAAGACAATCTTTACCTAAACAAAAAAAATAAATAAATAAATAGAAAGCAGTGAAAAGAACCAAAAATCACAGGAAAAGAATAGAAAAAAAAACAACAAAAATCATATGTTTCTGCGAGCCATACAAGGATACGTCAAAAAGGACTATATACTATAAACACACAAAACACAACAGAAAATCCACACAATCAAACACCCCAATCCAAAATGCTCTCTCATCTTGTCGACCATATGATTTTGTAAGCGAATTCTCTCATTCTACGCAACGAATATATTTCACACATTCACATTCACCTACACATACCCGAACTACCCCTATGCAAGTGCTGTTTTATAAAAAGCCAACGTCACGATCAATCTGTAGTCATTTCGAGTTTAGTTGTCGTTCTGTAGCAAATGCCTTTCCTTCTTCATCTAGAGTTTAACAGTCTCTCTCCCATTTCATTCATAAGTTAGGACTAATTTTATCATCATCTATTTTATTTTTTTGTTTAATCATCACCGTCCATCGAGAGAAGTGTGTGGCATTTGATTTAGAAAAAAAAATAAAAATCCTTACCAACTAAATAAAAGGATACCGAGTGAGAAATGATTTAAAAAAAAAGACAATTTGCGTAAAATTCAGTGCACACTCGAAAACGTACTTAAAAGGATATAAAATAATCGAAAATCAAATCATGATTCCAAGGACACTTTAAAACAACCCACATAGAGAAATTCACTTAAAGGATTAAAATTAAATTTAAAAATAAATTAAAAAAAAAAAACAAAATGCAATATAAATATAAGTGATAAACAATTAAGTTTAAGTTCATTTATTGGTGGACAATCATTTTTTTTTTTGGTTTAAAAGAAAAGGATACACAAAAAGGATAAAAAAAAAAATGCTCCCAAATGTCGGACTCTCATAACGAACGAATTGTGTTTCATTCTTAAAATTCAAACTCATCCTCATGTCATCTACAAAATTTTTCTAAATAATTTATCATTCGAGAAATTACGTTTTTTCGGACATTAATTTAAAAAAAAAAAACTAAATTCAAAATTCATCTTTTCAACGGTATTCGAGTACCTACCGATTTGTTTTAAATTTCTTGTAAGAAATAAATAAAATTAACTTAAATCAAAACTTTGCAAAAATGTTGTGGGAAAGCATTAACGACGAATCAATGATGGAATGCACCAGGTAATTATAAGTTCTTTTCCCTTTTTAAGTCTAAAAAAAAAAAAAAATAGGAAGTCCTCTTGATTTAGTTCAAAATCGATGTCCCCGAAATTTCCAAAAATAGTTTTTCAATTTAGCACCGATAATTACAAAAATACTGGTCAGAATAAAAAAAACAGAACTCTCTTTTGAAAGTTCGAAAATGTTTAAGCCCGCAAGTTCGAAATTTAAAAACGAAATGAAACGTGCCAAAATTCTTTCAATTTTGATTGGTAGTCAAAAAGTTTTTGGAATTTTCCTTAAATTCTACTGCAGTGCTAAAAAGTGCTTAAAAAATCTGAAAAATCAGCAAAAACATTTAAGGACACTTTTGTGACCGAAATATTTGGGTAAAAAAATGTCATCTTAAATATTCGTGTCATTCCAAGGGTTCTAATTTAGTTCCTCTCCATCATTCTGCCTGATGGGGGGGGGGGGGTCAAATAAAACGTTAATTACCAGTGTGACCAGAAAGCACGTACGAAATTTTTGGCACTTAAAAGACACACAATATACACAACTTGTCGGTGTGTCAAGTATCTTTTGCACATTTTTTTTTCTTTTCCACCTTTTGAAGGTGATTGCAATAAAATAAAGAAAAAAAGAAGAAACATCTTTGCCGTTATGATAATTTGGTGCGCCTCATAAGCCAGACAAGAGCCGCCTCTCTTGCACATCAAGATTGTGAGACTGGTTTCTTTTGTGCGTGATTTACGCCGGTTGTTTTTTTGCTTTTAATTTTTTGTATACTTGTATTCTCCTCGATTCTCGATTCGTTCGTTACTCTTGGTTTCAATGAAAACGAAAGTGGAAACGATTTTTGCTTTTTTTATTTTTTATTGGGATTTGCTTTTTTGGTTTATTTTTTTGTTTTTTGTTGTTTTTTGTTGTTTTTTTTTCGTCACTTGGGGTCCGAAGAATTGGGTGGCCGTTTCATTCATAAAATGATATTTTTTTTGTTTGTTTGTTTTGTACGAACGTGTTGGCAGTTGATGTTGGTTTTGAGATGCATCTTTTAGATGGAATTTAAAGTGGTATTTGAATGAAACGAATTGGCCTACAAGGTCAATGATGTGGGGCTTCAAATTTATGGGAAACTAATTTAGTTTAGTCGACTTAGACGAAAAAGAAAACCTTACGAATACATAATCAGTTTGAGGGAATCGAGTCATCAATTTGACTTGAAAAAATCGTGATTAAGAACTAAGTGTAAGGCTCGATTTGTTATGTTTATTTTTGGAAGCTCGGCCAACACCAAAAATGAGAAAAGATACACACTATTTTGTAGTTATAAACCTTCCCTTTAACTTTGCCGAAAATGAAGGGCGAAAACACAGTGACAGTGAATGTGTTTACGTTGAAATTTGCTCATAAAAATCAATTTGAGTGCCAATTTTTGTTTCTAATGACACAGGCTTAAGCTATTTAAATTTAGTACTTACCTACCTAAAAGATTACCTTACACTGGTTAATTCTGTATTCCTCAGTAGCTTTCCGAGTAATATAGACGAAAAATCCCAATCAGTCATTTCCAATTGGATCCATATTTGTGAGCACGATGAATCACAATCCACTTCTTAAAAGGATCTGTTCAATAGTCTGAGCAAATTAACTTTTTCCAGTCGATTGTAAGAATTCCACAAAATTCCAACTATAACCAGTTGAGGTCCTATCATCCAACCATGTGGCTACCCTGTGCTTCTTATCGCCATCACCGACCTGACCTAATAAAGCTAAAATTTTACCGTCATAACAAAAAAAAGAAGAAGAAAAAACAGAACACGTATTGCAGTTGTCAACTGCTAAAACAGCTGAAAGCAATTTTCTTTCTTTTTTCTTCCTTTTGTCCTTCACAGTTAACAACGTGTGCCATATTATACAAGGAACAAAAAAAAGATGTGTGTTCACACATGAGGTAACAAAAAATATTAAGCCTTACACAAAATATAAAAAAAAACAAAAAGGTGAAAAAGACATCCGCTAAGGGTCATTCTCCACACTGGCTTAAGCTATTCAATAAGAAACAGAAAAGAAAAAAAAACCTTTCCTTCCTTTATTCTCTTCTTGTCCTCATGTCATTTACTATGCCAGACAGTTCATGGTACCCGGTGTCTCCTCAGTCCTCACTACTGTTACTTCCTTGTTTATTATTATAATTCTCTCGTCGTACCCCCTTTTTTTACATTTTCATTTTTTTCCTTTTTGGGGAATTCCTTGATAATTTTTTTGTCTTGAGACTTGGCCCCCAAATTTGTTTTTGGTTTTCGTTTTTCTATTAAATGCACTCCGTCAATTATAATCATGCACCAGAGCATACATCTGTTCACCGAATTTTACCCTCGTGCGCTAAAAATCCTCACGTATACACATACTATCGTAAAAATAGTCCACAAAAAGTGTAATGCATCAATAACAACCCTCTTCCCTAAAAATTGTTTTTATTTCTACTCAACAGTACCTACACATATTTTTTTTTGCATTTTGTTCGCGGCGCGATCATGGGCTTAGAACTTAGGGTTCCACAAAATTAAAGGGCCTTAGCTCTTGCTCTCCTGAGTTACTCACTCACTCTGGTTCTCCCCGTCAATCGGTCGACTCTATCAAATTTTGTGGAATGGAAAATGTCCGGGTGTTTCAATTTTTTTTATTTATTTTATTTTTCTATATAAATTTTGTGTATAGACCAGGGGAAGGAATGTATAATATGGCTTGTACTAGGAAGAGAGAGAGGTGCATTTTGTATAATACTATACAATAATCCAGGATGGTTGATTGAGTTTAATGAACTTGCCTATCCCAGTCTGTAGATGCATTGAAAGAAGAATACCTACCAGCGCAATCCATGAGAGTTCTCCCTTCTGGGTTGTTGATATACGAGTGAGTATAGTGGATCGAGCGATGGTGGTGGTGGTGGTGGTGTTGGTGGGACAATTGTATATTATTTCCGAGAGGTAGACGTACGACGAGTATAGTAGCGTGACTGTACATTGTTTAGGGTTCTAGTTTTATTTGTATCGTCCTTTGAGTAGGACGTCAAAGGCACCCAGGAAGCGCGATGATCAACAGTAGCGGTAGTAGAGTGAAATTTTTACTAGTTTTCCATGACACGCGGTTGTTTTATATGTAAGAGTGCTCAATTTATTTGACCTTTCTAATTTCTATGCAAATCTGTGCACGAAAACCTAAAAATTCCGTATCATAAACGAAATATCTGTCCTAAAACCCTTAAAATCTGCCTACGACCTCAATTATATCCATATTCGCAATAATTAAAAGAATTCTTACCTTTGGCGTTAATTAATCTTTACAATCCACTTACGTTCCACAGCATCAAAACTATTCAAACATAAATCTTGTGTCCTTACTTCTTTATTTCAATATAATTACAAAATTAGCCTCACAATCCACTTACGTTCCACTTCAGCGTGCCTCATTTCCTCGAAATTTCAAAATTCGTACGCAACTAATGATTTTTATTTTTTTTTTCTAATTGCAGTGTGGTCTCCAATAACTTTGATTTGAATGCATTTAATCGTAATCGAACAAATGTATTAGGAGGAGGGCATGGTGCAGGACGACGTCTTTTAATGGAAAATAACAGCAATATCATTAATACAGCCAATATGGCAATTGATGAACTTTCATTTTACGATGATGACCATGATTTACATTCAAGACATAACTTAAACTCCAGCCCAACAATGAATACACTCCTCATGGATGATGATCGCCTTCTCTCACCCGAAGGTAGTCCTCAGCGATTTCATATAATTCAATCATCAGTTAGTAAATATCAACATCAACAACAACAGCAACACCAACAAAACCACCATCTCCATCATAATCATCAAACCCACCGTAAACTTCAGGAACCATCACCTCGCATAAAGAAACCATCAAATTCAATAATGAAAGCAATAACACCAGCAAAACCATTTCAAATATTTCATAGTTTAAGTTCCGGTTCAATGGAATCCACAATGGACGATGAGTATATGGAATTATTTGAAATGGAATCATTGGATGATGATGTTGATGGTAATGCTCCAAGTAATCTTAATTCATTAATAAGTGGTCATATTAAGACTACAAAAACTAGCCCAGAGCTAATGAAAAGACCACCAGTGCGTAGATGTTTAAGTTTAACTGAAAATCAATGCTCAATGAATCGAGCACGCACATCATTATTCGAACCAAAGACACCAGAGATTCTGAGAACAGTACAAGATAGGATATCCTCCATAAATTCGATTAATTCAAATAATCAACAATCACCTGCACTGAATACAACACCATATTCGTCACGTATAGCTGCGGAACGTTGTTTTAAACGTCCCGAACCACCATCGACAACAGTTAGTCCCATACAGACTAAACGTTATAAAGGAGAATTATTTTCATCGGCTGATAAGGAAAATAATGAACAGGCTCTAATTCAAATGCCACCAATACAGAGACCAATTCTGCGAAAACATGTTTCCATGAATGATGCCGATATAATGAGTGCTCTATCGAGATCATCGTCGGAGCCAGATTTAATTGGTGATTTTAGTAAACCATTTTGTTTGCCATTAATGGATGGACGACATAGAGATTTGAAATCGATTTCAAGTCAAACTATGGCCAAGTTAATCAATGGTACATTCAAAGATTCAGTTGCTTCGTATAAAATTATTGATTGCCGATATCCATATGAATTTGAGGGTGGACACATTCGTGGCGCTAAAAATTTGTATACGCAGGAGCAAATAATGGAGGAATTTGTGAATTGTAAGACTGATGCAGCGACTGTTGAAGCTGATGGACCAAAGAGGCATATACTTGTATTCCATTGTGAATTCTCGTCGGAACGTGGACCAAAATTGTAAGTTAATAACTTTTCGAAACTCTCAAATCAATTGAAACTTATGGAATTTTTTTTTATTGTTTTTTTTTTTAATAGATCCCGCTTCCTTCGCAATCACGATCGAGCACGTAACACAAACTCATATCCTGCACTACATTATCCGGAGATATATCTTCTTCATGGCGGCTACAAAGAGTTCTACGAACAACATTCAGAACTCTGTGATCCTGTAGCGTATCGACCAATGTTAGAACCCTCCTATGCGGAAGCATACAAACACTTTCGTGCCAAGTCAAAAAGCTGGAACGGTGATGTTAAAGGCTTAGGTGGTGCAACAAGTCGACTTAAGAAATCTAGGTCCCGTTTAGTTCTATAGGCTTCCTTCCTATCTCTCTAAACTTTCTGTGTAATTATTTCTTATTTTTATTTATACATATATTTTCGATAAGAAATTTCAATTTCATCCTTTCCCTCTCTCTCTCTTTATCTTTAATTTTAAAACAAACAAAAAAATGTAGAAAAAAAAACTTTTTAAAACTTTTCGGACTTTTTTTAAAACAAATTTTTTAATATATTTATATTTTCTAGTTAATTATTGTACAAACAAATTATAATAAAACAAGCAACAACAAATTTGTGCATTATGATTATTTTTAGATTTATTTATAAAACAAAAATAAAAATTATATGTAAACTAAATTTCTGAAAAAAAAAAAAAAAACAAAAAAACAAAACAAATTTGTAAAATGTATTATGTATTCAAAATTTTGTAAAAAGAAATTTCATTTGCTTGGTTTCCAGTGGAACACTCATTTTTGTATAAAGAAAACTTTCAAAACACAACATTGTAAAGGAAAATCAAGTTTTAAACTAGAAAACAAAAACGATTACGCTTATTTTTTTTTTTTAATTACAAAAAGAAAAAAAAATGTTTTTTCAAAGCAAAGCTTTCTTATTTTATGTGGAATGCAATAAAAAAATCAATTTGAAAAAATAAAAACTAAAACCCTTTGACTTTGGAAAAATTCCCCCCTTTCTTGACGTAAGAAGTTCGAAGAATTTCTTTAAAAAAAAAAAAAAAACAAAATTTCATATATCTTACAGTCCACTTGCAATCCACTTGCTTAGAATATGAAAAAAAAACATTACAAAACCAAGCCAAATGGATTTTTCTTTAACACTCGATTGGAAATTTATCTAAAATTCTTCTCTACGAGTGTGACTATGACTTTTTGTTTTTTGTTTTATCACGGGACCTAAATGCATTAATTTTACTTATACCAGATATATAATTTCTATTTTTTTTATTTTATTTTTGTTAAACAAATTTCGCCGCATTGTGAAAAGAAAAAAGATATTACAAATGAAAAATTAAAAACTAAAACCACTCTAGACATAGATGAAACAAGAATGAAAGTCCTTAGGCGGCATTGTGGAGTTTGTAATTATAATTTTTAATTTTTTTGTTTTCAACTGTGATTAATTTTTTTTGCGCCGCTTTTTTGTTATCGACCACCGTTTTCAGTTAATTTTTGTTTTTTTCTTTTATTTTATTTTTATTTTTAAACAAAAGGAAAACAAATATATATATATTTTTTTATTATTATCAAAAAAGATGTAAAAGATGGATTCATAAGTACACGTTTTAGTTGTCAATCCTTTTGATTCCGTTTTCCCTTGTGTTCGTGTTCGTGTTCGTGTTCGTGAAAGATTTTAATAGATTTTATTTTATATTTTCTTTTTCGAAGGAAAATCGTCGTACTCATATGTATGTATATCCTTTTTGTGTTGTCCTTTTGTAATATATACGAATGACAAAATAAGAAGAGATGAATTTTTGTAAAAAAAAAAAAAAAAAAAACAACAACAAATACAATGAAGAGAATTTTAAATTAAAAACAAAAACTATAAAAGTATCTTTTCTCTGTGTATGCATTCGAATGCAATTAGAGTTTAGTGTAATTTTTAGAAGAAGATCTAAAGAAAGAGACGTCCTTGCGAGAATATTTTTCGCAAGTTTCTGATACTACTTCTTAGTAATGTTTTTATGAAAAGTTTTCAACTTTTTATTGTATATAAAAAAAAATAATAATTAATTTGTAGTAGAGATTAATTAATTTATGGTAAAGCAAACCTTATGAATGAGGATGATAAAAAAAAAACTAAAACAAAATGAAATGAAATGAAATGAAATATTTTCAATATAATATAAAGCCGATGTGTACTGAATTTTCTTAAACTTACATGCGCTGGTGTTTTATTTTTTTTGTTTAGGAGCATAATTTTAAACTTTCCAAAATTGTTTATTTTTGACCTAACACACGAGTTATATGTTACTTTTGCCGAATAGTTATTTTGTGTTAAAGAGATGCTTTTTAATTATTGAATAACAAATATGATGGCATATAGGAAACAATTTTGGTAATTGATCTTTTCGTTTTGGACAACTTATAACGCTTTCGTCCCATCAAGGCTGAGTTCATAAAAGCAAACAAGTTTACAGTAAATAGTTTTGGTAAACTTTTATGAACGCGAAACTTACTGCATTGTTGCAGCACCCATACAGTGGTGAAATCGTCGTTTATAAATGTATACAACGAATGTAAAAGAAAATTGACAATGAGGTTAGAGTGTGTTTAAGTTTTTTTTTCTGATTTCAAAACGATTGAGCGGCAATGGTTCGCATGAACTGTAAAAATACGGACTTACGTGCATTACACTGGGCAACAAAGTTTGAACTTTGTCGCGCCACATGGAATTTACTTTTATATTTTACTTTGGTGGGTGACTGTTAGTGAAAATATGTAATTAAAAAAAATCTATTGACCAAGAATTTTATTTATTGACTAACGGCCCGCTCCAGCTTCGCACGGGTGAAAAAAACATTTCTGTGGAAATTTCCCGGGATATAAAGTAGCCTATAGCTTTCTGAAGACTATTTTATATTTCCATATCAAAATTGATTTATTTTTCCCAAGGGAATTTCCAGTATCAAAAGCAGTTTTTTGAGCAATAAAAGAAGGTTATTTTACTGAAAGAAAATTTTAGTGGATTAAAGAGCTTCCCTGTAAACAACATTTGGTGTTGAAAATTGATTTTCAGGTGCTCCGATTCGCGATAAGCCAACATATATGTTAGTTGGCCATGAGTGAAGCATTCTTTTCGTAGATCAATCCCTACTAAATCGAAGGTTTGGCCCTGGAACTTGTTAATTGTTAAAGCAAAATATATTTTCACAGGAAATTGAAGTCTTTGAAACGGAATCGGTAAATCTGTAGGAATTATCGGTATCCTATGTATATAGGTATTGGGTCTATAACTTAATTCGTGCGGTTTGCTAAGAGATGGCGTATCTAGTATTATTCCATTGGAACATGCGTTGGAAAGCTACTGTCATTGTATATCATTTCAGTATATGTCATTCATTTGAAGCGTCAATAACAATAAATTTTTTTCACTCAAATATGTCGAACTTTGTGCCTTAAAAAGTGTTTTTGCGGGGACTTCTTCTTCATTACTTTAATATGAAGAAAACTGCTGCCGAATGTCATCTTATTTTGGTGGAAGTTTATGGTGAACATGCGCTAGCTGAGCGAACGTGCCAAAAGTGGTTTGCACGATTTAAAAGTGGTGATTTTGGCTTGGAAGACGATGAACGTCCTGGGCAGCCAAAAAAGTTTGAAGATGAAGAACTGGAAGCATTACTCTATCAAGATTGTCGCCAAACACAAGAAGAGCTCGCAGAATCTTTGGGTGTCACTCAAGCAGCCATTTCTAAACGTTTAAAAGCAGCTGGATATATTCAAAAGCAAGGAAATTGGGTTCCACATGAACTCAAGCCGAGAGACGTCGAAAGGCGGTTTTGCATGTCCGAAATGCTGCTGGAACGCCACAAAAGGAAGTCATTTTTGCATCGAATTGTTACTGGTGATGAAAAATGGATCCATTACGACAACCCCAAGAACAAAAAAATCATATGTGAAACCTGGCCAACCAGCCAAATCAACGGCAAAGCCGAATATCCATGGCGCGAAGGTAATGCTCTGTATTTGGTGGGATCAGATGGGTGTGCTGTATTATGAGTTGCTAAAACCGGGTGAAACCATCAATGGACAACGCTACCGAACACAATTAATCCGTTTGAAGAGAGCAGTAGCCAAAAAACGCCCGGAATAAGCGACCAGACACGAGGCAATAATTTTCCGTCATTACGACACTCGGCCTTACGTTGCTATTCCGGTTAAAAACTATTTGGAAAACAGTGGATAGGAAGTCTTACCATACCCACCTTATAGCCCAGACCTTGCCTCTTCTGACTACCATTTGTTCCGGTCGATGCAGAACGCCCTCATTGAAATACGGTTCACATCAGAGCAGAATATTAAAAAATGGCTTGATTCATTCTCGGCTGCCAAGCCGGCGCAGTTCTTTTGGGATGGGATTCACAAATTGCCAGAAAGATGGGAAAAAGTCATAGCTTCAGATGGGCAATACTTTGAATAATACTATCGTACATGTTTTTCTTAAATAAAGCTTCACATTTTGAAAAAAAAAAAAAAACCCAATATAACCAACTTCAGACCGGTGATAATTGTCGCTACAATTAAATTGCCCTTCAATTCCTTTATACGAGTAAGTAGCGTTGTCCCACTGCACATGTTAGGAGGGCTTAAATTTCGTAAAAGTATGATTGGTGTTGCGGGTTTTAATTCTAATTCTAATTCTTGTGGTGGCAGTCCAGAGGGGTTAAGTGCATTTAAGAATTCCTGTTGCAGAAACGTCGAGGGTATTTTTTTGTGCAGATACCATTCTTCATACATGGTGCTGCTAAGTTGTTCTCTCCACATGGTCCATGCATCATATTTTTAGTTACGATATCGTACAATATCGGATCGTTTTGTTGATCGGGTAGTTCAGCAACTATAATACTATCAATTTCGTCTGGCTAGATTTTTCTTTCTAACCAGAACAACAAATGACAATGTGGTAAGCCGCGCTTCTGCCATTCCACACATGCCATGTAACACTTCACTTTGCCGGATATTTGATTTTTAGTAAATACAATAGTTTTATAAATTTCTTCACCTTTAAATGAAATACCCTTGAAATTATATCATGACGGTGGAATGACCGCTGAACTGGTAGTAGTTCCGCTTTAATTTCAGTCCATTCTGGGTTACATCTGAAAGTGACGAATGAGTCGGGTCTTCTATAATTTCGAACGTAAGTCATTGCGTCCTGTGTTTTTTCGTGCAAGTAACGCGGAGAACCTGTGAATGAAGATGGTAAGATTACATGTTGACCGATATCTGATGAATCAACATTTGCATCTTAATTTAAAGCATCTCTGAGATGAATGTACTCATCAGCCCGCAGTCGTTGTTGATTTCGAGTTATGTAATTCAATCTTTCTGATATCATTTTGCCCAACATATCCACACAATATTGACTAAATAAATCTCTGTAATATGTAACGGATTAAAAGAGTTAACTCTAACCATAAATCTGAAAGCATAAAATTGCATACACGAAACAGTTTTATTACGCGCTGTATCTTGCTGAGGAATTGTCAAATAAAAACCGTCTTCTAATGTTACAAACATTAGAGGATACTGTACTGGGTCATAGGAGCGGTGCAACTCAGAGACCCTCTTTAGTTTGCCGTCTATGTTTGACCGCAATGATAGCTGATATGCATCTGAAATGAAATATATGTATCTGCAAGTATTGTGGATTTTGATCTGACGGTGGTAAAAGGCTACCTATGAGGTGATATACTTGTCCTTCTATCTTAAATGTGGGCATAAAATTTCCTTCCCTAATTTCTTTCGCGCCAAACGAAGTCATTTGAAAGAGGCTATTGTACCTACGTATGTTGGTTAAAATATGTCCAGATAGTGAATTATTATTTGTCAAAAGATTTTTTATATGTTATGGTGACTCCTGAATATTAGGGACACTAATTTTTCCAGAAGCACAACACATACCATTAGGTCCATCGATCCATTTCTTGGCCGAGCACTTGCAGCACATCTTATTCATGCCTCCGATTTGGATGAAGGACTGTTAAGCATAATCAATCTAGGGATCGTAATTGAAAGCCGATCTTTTACTGTGAGCCAAAACACGTTCGCGAATTCTATTTGTTGACGCCTACTGTCTTTCGCTCTGTGGTCTAAGTCTCCGGGAATGCTCAGTACTTGATTCCCTCGCACGTGCTTGCGAAACTATAGCCCTTATTTCATCAAGCCGCTGCGTACGCTCGGCACTTGAATCTCTTGCGCGTACCTATGAAGTTCGCAAATTTTGTTCTGCAAGACGCTGACGTTCCGCGCTCGATTCCCTTGCACGCGATAGCGGTGCATATTCCCTTTGACGTGCAACTCGATTTTCATTATGAAATGAAGATTCTCCAATTCGACGTATTTTGACTGTCCTCGCCTGTGAACTATTTTTAGAAAGTTGAGACCTTCCCCTTTTAGGCATTTTGGTTCAGTTCTGAGAACTTTTAAATTGTATGTACGTAATTCTGAAAAGAACTTTTCATTAAACTTAGTTTTAATAATATCAAAGAACGAAAACAATGAAATCAAAATATTTATTAAGTACACCGCTCACGACTGCTGCGTAACGAACACTTCGCTCGGGAACGAATACTACGCGAAAAAAATTTCTGCAGAAAGCTAGTAATATTATAATTGATCATGTGCGTAGATATTAAATTCGTGATATCTCTTAAACCTTCTGTTAAATCTCTTATCTCTTAAATCGGATCTTACATATCCGATTTTTAAAATTCAAAAAGCTATCTGTAGGTGCTTAACCATACTTGAAAATAAAGTAAATTATTTGAAAAAGGATAAATACCAAGGTACCAATAACATGGTCTGAAAATTTACTTACTTACTTACTTTAGGTGGCGCTACAGTCCGGGGTGGACCTGGGCCTCAGTCAACAAGCTTCTCCAGCTAGCTCGATCCCTGGCTAGCTGTCTCCAGTTTCGCACGCTAAGTTGGCTGAGGTCCTCTTCCACTTGCGTGCGCCACCTGAGTCTTGGCCTTCCTCTACTGCGCTGTCCCTCGGGGTCGGATTCGAAGACTTTTCGGACCGGAGCATTGGTGTCCATGCGCTCTACATGACCCAGCCATCTCAGTCTTTGGATCTTCACTCTTCTGGCTAGGTCCATGTCGCTGTACAGTCCATACAATTCGTCGTTGTATCTCCTCCTCCACTCACCGTCAATGCAGACGGGACCGAAGATCGCCCGAAGAATTTTTCTCTCGAAGCAACCAAGAACACCCTCATCCATTTTTGATAATGGACCGGGACCGGGATTATTAAAGTCTTATAAAGGGTGACTTTTGTTGTCCGAGAGAGGGCTTTGCTACTCAATTGCCTTCTTAACCTAAAGAAACAGCGGTTGGCAAGAGTTATTCTTCGCTTGATCTCAGCGCTAGTGTCGTTGTCTGTATTTATAGCGGAGCCAAGGTAGACAAAGTCCTTAACTACCTCAAAGTTATATCTGTCGAGGGTGACGTTCTGTCCGAGACGTCGGTGTTGGTTGTCCTTTTTGCTTGAGAGCATAAACTTGGTCTTGCCCTCATTTCATATCTCCCGATTATGTCAATATCGTCGGCGTATGCGAGTAGTTGGACGGACTTTTGAAAGATAGTGCCTCTTGTGTTTGCTCGTAAGTTTTGCACTATTCTTTCAAGTACGATGTTGAAAAAATCGCATGACAGCGCATCGCCTTGTCTAAATCCTTTTTGGACATCAAAGGTCTCGGTGAGATCTTTACCGACCTTGATGGAGCAGCGTGCATTCTCCATCGTCATCCTGCACAGACGGACGAGTTTGGCAGGGATGCCAAAACTAGACATTGCTCTATATAGCTCGTCTCTATAGATGCTGCCATACGCGGCCTTAAAATCGATGAACAGGTGGTGGGTATCAATCTGAAGCTCATGGGTCTTCTCCAAGATTTGCCGTAGTATGAATATCTGGTCGATGGTGGACTTTACTGGCCTGAAGCCACACTGATATGTACCTATCAGGTTGCTGACGAACGACTTCAGCCGTTCACACAATACGGCGGATAAGATCTTATATGCGATGTTAAGGAAACTAATGCCTCTGTAGTTGGCGCGGAATTGTTGGTCATCATCGTCCAGGTTGAAAGGTTGATTCTGCCTGACAGCGGTATTTGGTCCGTCATCGCCGTTATACAGTCTGCAGAAATGATCTTTCCAAATCCACAGCATCGACTGCGATTCTACTACGATGTTCCCTTGTTCATCTCTACAGGCTTCGGTTCGGGGTTTGTTTCCGCGGCATGTTATTTTTACCTTTTGGTAAAACTTCCGAACCTCATTCCTGGAGTAGCATCTCTCAATTTCCTCGATCGCGCGCTTCTCATGCTCTTTCTTCTTCCTCCTGAGAAGCCGGTTTTCGTCTCATAGAGCTCATGAGCAGCTCTGGTCTTTCTAAGCAGCGCCGCGTTATATGCATCTTGCTTAGCTGCATGTGCTTGCCGGCATTCATCATCGTACCAGGGGTTTCGTTGTGGTGGACGAGTGAAACCCAGCACATCAGAAGCGGCATCTCTGATGGCGTTTTGGCAGTGTTTCCAATGGTCTTCGATGCTTGATACTGGCGGCATTGGACCTCTTAAGAGATTAAGAGACACTCGATCGGAGAAGGACTCGGCGATCTCTTGCGATTGTAGCCGTCTGACGTCGAATTTTCTCACAGCATTAGTTTGTCTTGGCGTAGTTTGGGATATCCGCAACCGTACCTTGGCTACAACAAGGTAATGGTCCGAGTCGATGTTGGCTCCTCGGAATGTACGGACATCCATAATGCTGGAGCAGTGTCTTGCGCCGATCGCAATGTGATCAATCTGGTTGACTGTTGATTGATCAGGAGTTCTCCAAGTCCCCTTGTGTATGTCGAGATGTGGGAACCGCGTGCTAGCCATGACAATGTTTCGCCCCGCCGCAAAGTCGATTAGCCTGAATCCGTTATCGGAGGTGGTGTTGTGCAGGCTATATTTTCCGATTGTTCCACCAAAGATACCCTCTCTTCCTAGCTTTGGTCTTGTTGAGGAGCTCGTAGAAGGCATCCTTGGTGTCGTCATCTTTCTCCTCTGTGGGGGCATGCGCGCATATAAGGCCTATGTTGGCGAATTTAGCCTTGATGCGGATTGCTACGAGGCGCTCGCTCACATGCCGGAAGCTGAGGACTTCTTGTCTTAGTCTGCCTCCGACAACAAATCCGCATCCAAATAAGCGCTGCTTTTGCCGTCGATAGCAATTGCCGTAGTAGATGTCGCAGTTTATCATCTTCTGTTTGTCCGGCCCATCCCATCGCATTTCTTGGATGGCGGTTATGTCTGCTTTGCAGCAGTCTAGGGCCTCCGCTAGATACTCGGCTGCACGTGGTCTATTATTAGGTAGCGAGTGCATAATTGGATAATTGAATTTGAAGGAATCTGAAAGATACGCAAAGGATAAAACTAAGCTTCGAAATAGTAAATTCTCCAAGATTGTTGTTTGAGTGTTCTATGTACTATTAGATTAGGCTCTGAATGGCGTCAACTTGGTGATCCCCAATGCTGTAACTACGACTTCACATAAATTAAGCCTATTTTACTATTATCTCCACCGAATGCTGGTGTCGTTCATGAAGAGTTGTTGTTTTTTTCGAATTAGACTAGAAAGAAATAACTCTAATATTTCATCACGACCGATTTACCCTTTAAGAGGAGGATGTAAGAGTGTCATGTGTTGGAATACTGGTTGCTAGATTTTCAGTCCCTTTTTCCAAAGGGATTACATAGTGGTTCTTGTCGTTCAGGTTAGAAAATATTCACGTAAAGTGAGCACTGTTGAAAACAGCAATTGCTATGGTGGTGACTGTAGAAAACAAATGAAGCATGCGTTTTTTTTTTTTTGTAAGTGGCCGAAAAATATTGGCGGTCTAATATGCGCTCAGCATCCACAGATGAAACAAATAATGCAACTAAAGCGAAGAACACAATGTGAATCTGCGTCTGCGTCTGCTGCCGCTGTCATCGATTTTGAAGCGACTCATGCGGTTCAAGCAAACACAATACTCGTACAATTGATTGTCAAACATCAGCTGGGGAATAAATTTGCGAGTTTACTTCACAACCATACATTTACTTCACAAACATGGCTACTGAAAAAGTTGTATTTGGGCTTAATGTTGTGAATTTTTGCTTTTTAGCAACGAAATTGATCAACAAAAAAACAGACACGTATGCTGGATACGATTCTTATATAAAAAAATATATCAATGTGGTTATTTCGAAACCACTTTTACCTCATATTTTTGTGATATGGATTTTCCAAATTACACAATATTTCCTTTTCTCTCACTGCCTCAATTAATAGTTCCGTGCACATTGAGAACTTTCTTCGGGCTTCACAAAACAAATGTGATAAGACATTCAAAAAAGTATGTCTACTACATAACCACACAACCACTTTTTTGGTTTTTTTTTTAATTTTGCAAAAAATATGGCACATGCACATTGTGAAATTACCTTTTCCCCACCTTGCATTACATATCCAAACAAACATTCAATTTATCATCCCTTAAAAAATAAAATTGAACACGTGAAAAACAATAACAAAGAAACTTTCAAATTTTCTCTATGCCAAATTGTAAAGTTCCGCAAACACGTAAAAAAACAATAAACGTCAAATTTGAATCGCTTCAAAAAGTTGAAGTCGATTCAACTTCGGCAGCAGACGCAGATGTACATTGTGAGCACTCTTATGGGTTCCCATATAACTTAACAGTATGACATTTTTCCGATTCGGCAGCAGACGCAGACGCTAAAGGCCCAAACTTATAGAATCCGTCGCGTGCGTTGCGTTTACAATCCACTAAAATCGTATTTGACGGATTGCAAAGAGGTGCCCAATGAATACGTACGTTGCGTCCGAAATCCATCTGAAACATCCATCCACATGGAACACAAAAGAGCACCCGAATGAATTTGCATGGAAACATCTGTCAGACGCACAAAAAGTTAAAAGTTGACCAATTTCATCCGAAGTAATGCATTCCACTTGTGGGCCGCATTTGCTGTTTCTCTTCCTCTCACTAGGGCTTATGAGTTGTCAAGTTTTTGACGTGACGCAACGTACACAACGTATTCTATGGGCTTGGGCCTTAATTGCCTTTGCTGCGAGTCATGTGTATAGCTGGCACACGGGTTTTTTTAATTCTATTCTGATCACAAATTCGCCAACCAAATTAAAAGTGTTTTGATCGAATACACACTCGCACAAAGGAGGATCTAAGCAATAGGACCAGAGCAGGTCACTGTTCGCGAAGGACAAGAACACTAAATACTAGATTCGAAGTTGATGGCAAGTATAAAGCGTTGTATAGACTGAAAGGGCGAATTAAACTTCGAATTCCTGAAACCGTTTTCTAACGCTTTAAATGGCCATTACCAGAGTACTTTTGGGCCGCATAAATCAACAGTAGTAGTCAAGAAATATTAAGAAGACTCGACAAAAGACCCTAGCCCAGTCCTACTCCCAGACGCATGGTCTTAATATACATCCTGGTCACTTCACCTTAGAAGTTTATTGGTTGAGGATAGGGGGTGAATCCAATGACTATAAGGCCATTTGAAAGTCTATTTTATAAAAGTCGCCTATAATGGGAGACTTTCCATTCGAATCGATTTATTCGCTCCATAATGTTGGCGTGTTAGCGAAACACCGAACCGCTAGGCGAAAGGTGAATACTGTTTGTGAGTCAGTAAGTCTAAACCAAACAATACTCTACCATTTTCAAGAACGTGCACATCCCAAATGTCCCTGCGGAGTATTTTGGAGTGCACGTGGTTTTAACAGGTCGGTGTCACTTGTCAAATGACAACGACGACATCGCTAAAAATTAGTGTCAAGTGGGTTGAATGGCGCAAAAACTTGTGCCCAGAAAATGCAGCTTAAACTATATACGACCATTTGCCATTTTAACAAAGCGTGATCTTATATAGATGACTCATCGCCTTATAGATTTTGAGGTAGTGCGTAATTTTATTATAGCCAACAGACGGTTTCCACACCCTGATGTTCATAGAGGGACCTGGGTGCCACCTGATTAACAAACAGTCTAGTAGCGTTTGGATGTTGAAACATTCCAAGCAACTAACATCAACTCGTACTATTATCTTGTTATAGTTAAGATACGGATATCCATAATGGTTACAATTGCAAGAGACCGTCAGGGCCTTTTCCGATCGAGTTTCCTTTCATATCTCAAGAAATCCTCTATTCTACTGGGTTTCAGCCCTCCCCAACAAAGAAACTTCTGGTTCGATGACGAATGTAGATAGCCAAACATCGGATGTACAGAACCACACAGTTGAATAAACCATTTAATTTTGAAGAAAACATAATCGCCATCAACCCAACCAAAATGAACAGAACCGCCCTTTCTAAAACATTAGGTGCGTTCTTTGACATCGCTATCAGCGCTTACTTTCAGAGACAAAAAAAAAACAGCTATGGGCGTTAACTATTAACTTTCGAATAATTTGGCAGTATGTACTAACATTTTATTTGCCCAAAAAGTGACTTATGTTGTAACATTTCCATACAAGTCATCGCTATCATGACAAAAAAATAGATCTGGGAGCATTGTTGCTATCCGCGTTATCGCCGATAAATGTCTCGCATTAAGTTAGCATGTATAGTAGGTTTAGTGGTTAGTGTTTTTCACACGTAGATTGGAAATAAGCGCTGAACACACATTTTAATACATTTCCAAATTCTCAGCATTGTTTGTACGACGAAATGAAATTAGATTCTCTGAACTGCGCCAATTACAGGCGAATAACTCTCCTTAATACGAGGGCGGGTCAATAAGTCCGTGACTTTTTGAATTTCTGACCTCTTTACTGAAACAGCAACACTGCTCCTGTCAACAGGCATCTGTCAGTTGACTCCTGTCAAAATTTAAACTTGCTGCGTCAGTTAGTTTGTGTTTGACAGCTATTTTTATCAGACTACTCACTAATTGAGGAGAAAATGGAAAAAATTGAATTTCGTGTGCTTATTAAGCATTATTTCTTGCGAAAAAAAACCATTACCGAGACCAAGGCTAAGCTTGATAAATACTATGGGGACTCTGCACCATCGATTTCAATGGTAAAAAAGTGGTTTACTGAATTTCGTTGTGGCCGTACAAGCACTGAAGATGCCGAACGTCCCGGACGCCCAGTTGAGGTCTCTACACCCGAAACAATCGAAAAAATTCACGATATGGTGTTGGCCGACCGAAGATTGAAAGTGCGAGAGATTGTGGAAGCCGTAGGGATCTCGCATGGCTCAGTGGTTTCAATTTTGAATGATCACTTGGGCATGAGAAAGCTTTCCGCAAGATGGGTGCCGCGTTTGCTCACAGTCGACCACAAACACATGTGCAGTTGCCATGGCAAAAATCCATGAATTGGGCTATGAATTGCTCCCTCATCCACCCTATTCTCCAGATTTGGCTCCGAGCGACTACTTCTTGTTCCCAAACCTGAAGAAATGGCTTGATGGAAAAAGATTTGACTGCAATGATGAAGTCATCTCGCAAACAAAAGCCTATTTTGAGGACTTCGACAAATCATTTTTTTTGGAAGGGATAAAAAAATTGGAGAAGCGTTGGACAAAGTGTGTAGAGCTCAAGGGAGACTACGTTGAAAAATAAAATTATTTTTTTATCAAAAAATCTGTGTTTTAATCCAAAAGTCACGGACTTATTGACCCGCCCTCGTATCTCAGATAAAACCCTGTCTGTAAGTGTGATTTTGGGTCATTTAAATCCACCATAGATCAAGGTTTTAGATTACGGAATGTCTTGGAAAAATGTAGGAGTTCCGCATCAACGAGACAAAATAAATATATACAGAACCATACCTAGTTTTGGCTTTAAATCTGATTCGTGTTTATAGGATGACGATAAAGAATGCACACTGCTCCGTCGAATTTAATAATGGATAAACCGATATGTATGTACGTGTGAGACTTACAAGTCAACTTCGGAAGAACAATGCTTCAAAAATCTCTTCATTTACTCGTATATGCAGACAATTCACTGATAATCCCAGTCCTGCTTCATAGCGAAGGAGTGCTAAACGAAAGTGGTAATTTTTGGTCCCATTTTTATAAATGGAGAAGACGTTTCAACAGCGAACTGTATGGAATGTACAGGCCTACCGACCTCGGAAAAAGAACTCGGATAGCCTGGCTTAGATGGCTCGATTACCTTGAGTGCATGGACTTTTCAGAGAAGAAAGTTTAAGACTCTATCCCAGGGCAAAAAGCAGTAAAAGGATGACCTTATCTTAAGTGGCACCCGCAAGTGGAAGGGGACCCCGGCTGGATTCAGCTGGCAAAAGATTGCACTAGCTGGAACAACATGTTAGCTAAGGCCTTGGACCACCCCGAACTGAAGTGCCATCTTAGTAAGAAAATAGGTAAGATGTAATTATACGCGTAACGTAATTCAAAGTTTAATGAATGACACATCACAGTATATGCTAAGTCCCATCCTCTGGAATCACTGAATTCAATGAGTTCTATTTTCTGTTGTGGCGATGATACAGAAAGTTAGAAAAAATAATTTCACATTACGTCTCAAGTCATGTGTCACCTATTAAAAGAGATCAATCATTAAATGGATTTACGAAATCACTGGGTTAATTATTACTTACGTAAGAACGTGCCACTTCTTTGAACATATCATAAAGAAGAAATGTAATTCTACGCTGAAAAAACTAACTTTATAAAGAGAGAGTGAATTTCTCTTGATTTTATTATTAAAAAACAAACATTTCGATTCGGTACGATTTTCCATTTTCCCTGACTGCTTTCAATTTAACGATTCGAACATTTCACCAACCCACCAACAAGAAAGAGTCATTTCGGTTTCGAATAGTTGTCCACACTGCTCAAATGTCAAAACAATAACGTCTTGGCCTCTCTCTCGCAAATAGGGTGTAAATTTCTGTAACCGTCTTTTTTTCACTCGCTCTCTCATCAAACATTTTCGAAAAAGTTGGCGCGCGCGTGTGTTTCTCCGGACATTTCATCGCCACATAAAAAAAAAATCTTTCTTCTCTGTTGTGTGGTGTTTGACAGAAAATTTGTAAAATCAAAAACAAAAATTAAAATTCACAATATTATTATATTTTATATTCATTTAACAACGCACCCTTCAAAGTGGGCTACCATCAGCACCAACCATCGACAAGATTTCACCGTGAGCTCCAGAGAAGCCCCGTGAGATTGCGACGAAAAACGTAAAAAAAAAAGAAAGAGAAATCCCTCCAAAAGACGAAAATTAATCTCGATTCGGATTTCATTGGCGCGCACAGAACCAGCTAACCAACAAGAGGGATCCGAATTCTCCTCCGGAGGCTTTGTCGGATTTGAGGGGATTTCTCAGTCCTCTGTGGTGGAAATTATTTGGAAAAAATTCTCCATTGGAAGTTCAAAAACTAAAAGATGCCAATTTGCAAGCGAGAAGGATTTGAGGATTTTTCCAAGAATCCCAAACAGCATACATTCCATGACAATGAAGAAGTCTTCTATTGCGAAACCACAAAACAGATATTTCGGGATTACGAGTGAGTAGCTATCGAAAATATTTCTTAGAGCATTGAATGTGGTTCTTTCGTAGGTTCTACTCCAGTCACATCGAATACAATCGAATCATCTTAAGTCGTCGTGAGTAGAGGCAGGTGTTTGAGTTCTTTTGGAAACGACATCTAGAAAAAAGCTGAAAAAATTCGGAAAAAAAATGTTCCTCATACTTTTCCGACAGCTTGTATATTGTAAAGGAGGTCAATGCTTTAGGGTAGTTCAGCCTCAGAAAAAGAATATCGCCGTCGTCCGTCTCGGATAGAGAGAGTGTTAAAGATAGTGAGCGAATTGTCGGAGAAAGAAAGAGAAGACAAAGTGATGTATAGTGAGATTACCTACCATACCATACCATGCCATACCATGGCATAGCAAACCGATACCACCGATGGCAATGGCAAAATTCGCCCAATTGTGTAGTGTTTGTGAGATTGGCAACGAGCCTTGTAGATGCGAAATTTTTGTATTTTCCACAGTAGTGCAATCCGATATGAAGGACACTTATGATTGAATAGATTCACTTGAGAATGAAGAAGTTAGAGGGGAGTAAATCATATTCGATTACCACCTACGGCACAAGGTGTTGTGTTAACTCTTAACTTGTAACTCAGAACGCAGACCTCTGTTAAAGCTATGATACTTTCCGACATTTTCATTAAACACACTCATATTCGTAGTGTGTTGCGTTAATGCGTTGTCTTGTTTCTTGATTCTTCTGCATCGATTCTGGCCGATTTTTGCTGCAACTATTTCGGGTGGACTATTTTTTCAGACTTCATCTTGGTCAATGTGAGTAAGCATGTAGAACCAGACCTTTGTTCTGGTAGATTTAGATTAGATAGCTTAACCTTACTCATATGTGCGTATCAGAGAAGGTCCCTTCCATTTGCTTCCTATGTATTTCTTTGCATCGCAATATACATATGTACCTTATTCTCGAATTCGGAGGACCACGTTCATATTTTGTGCCTTCAGGATAGAGCTTCGTTTCGACAATAGATGATGTCATTGTCTTGATTTTTGGGTGTGATGGCTGTGTTTGAATGAAACACCAAAAGCTCGCTGTTCACGTGAACCTTCGAACAATCATTTGTACGGATTGGTTCTTGCGGATTATATTCTTCTTTTACGTCTTGTTGGTGGAAAAAAGTTTTTTTTTTTTTTAGGGATAAGCGTCGTATGACTTTTTTTTTTTATTTTTTTTTTATTTGCACATAGGTGTCACTACACTATCGGTGGCAGGTTCTTGTTTCAGGCAGACATTTTGTTTACTAATTTCCGTAGTTATCAATCTTGAGATTGCGCAAGTAGCACTATTATTTCTTGTTTCTGCTGCCATTAAGTTAGTACGTTGCATGCATTTACTAGAAAAAAAAAAATTTTAAATTGACTTACCTACGCAGGTAATCTAAGACCCAAATGTCTTCAAAAGAGAGACCACTCTTCCTTTTTTCTTGTATTACTCGTTACTTACATAAGTTCTTAGATGGCACTACAATCCTTGTTAAAATTGATTAAATGAATCTCTCCAGTTAGTGCGGGCTTTTTCACTGCCCACAGGTGTGGATTATCTTAAATGTACGAGTATGTTGAGTTACGAGTACCCAGGCAATTAGTGCTTATTATCAAACGATATCGCCCTCTATAGCGTCCTTTAGGTCGGGGTTTTGATTCGTTCTTTCGATTCAGGCGACTTTTCTAATCAGTTTGATGTCAAATATAATTTGTAGAATGGTCCACCTTTGGTAGCATCTAGGCTTTCGAGTCACAGAGTACGAGTACGAGTTGGATAATGAGTCTTATGGAATTTAAAGTCCCTTACAGTTTTTTTTATTTCCCAACTGTCTTCGTATCCCAAGGAATCGGGGCTTGGCAGGTGTTACTTTTCATTTACAACTTCACAACTATTGAGTTGTCATAGAATTGTTATGTTCTGACCAATTCATTGATGTTGTGATGATGTTGGCTTATGCTTGCACAATTTTCTCACGTACTATGTTAAAGAAATCATATGATAGCGCACCAGGTTGTGTAAAATCTTTTTCGACTCTTGTTGAGATTGATGGCTTCACGGAGAAGTGAGCGTCCTTCTTCATAATCTGACTGGTTTAGAAGGGATGACAAAATTTAACATAACTCTATATATGTAGGTCACTTCTATATATGCTGTAAAATCAATAAACATTTGAAAAGTTGATCCTTCGATAGCTACCTTCAGTTTCTCACGCTAAGTTCGTTGAGGTCCCCTTCAAATTGCACGCGCCACCTGAATCGCGGTCTTCCTCTACTGCGTTATCTCTCAGTGGCGGATTTGAGGATTTTCGGACCGGAGCATTGGTGTCCATACGCTCTACATATGACCCAGCCATCTCAGTCTTTGGATCTTCACTCTTCTGGCTTAGTCGATGTCGCTGTACAGTCCATAGAGTTCGTCGTGGTATTTCCTCCTCCACACAACGTCAATGCAGACGGGGCCGAAAATCATTCGAAGAATTTTCGTGCCAAAGCAGTCAAAAACACCGTCATCCATTTTTGATAATGTCCATGCCTCTGTGCCATAGAGCAGGACTGGGATTATTAAAGTCTTATATAAGGCCACTTTTGTTGTTTGAGCGAGGTCTTTGCTAATCAAATGCCTTCTTCATTGGATCTCAGCGCAAATGTCTTTGTCTGAATTGATAGCGGAGCCTAGGAGGATGAAGTCCTTAACTACCTCAAAGTTATTTTTGTCTGAAATGTCGGTGTTGGGTGTCTTTTCTGCTTGATAGCGTATACCTGATCTTGCCCTCATTGATCGATATACCCATTTTCGCCGCTTATGTCTCATTGCGAGTAACTGGACAGTAAATGACAGCGCATCACCTTGTATAAATCCTTTTTTGACATCAAAATTCTCGGTGAGATCTTTACCGACCTTGATGGAGCAGCATGAATTCGCCATCGTCGTGTACGATTTGAAGTTTGGCGGGGATGCCAAAATTGGACATTGCTCTGTATAGCTCATCTACATATATAGATGCTGCCATACGTGGCCTTAGAATCAATAAATACGTGGTGTGTACCGATTTGAGGCTATTCGGTTTTCTCCAAGATCTGCCGTAATATGAATATGTGGTCAATGGAGGACTTTTCTAGCCTGATATGGACCAATCTGGCTGATGAGATCTGATGCCTCTGTAGTTGGCGCAGTTTCGAGGGTCTCCTTTCTTGAGCATTGGACAAACAACGGTGATGTTCCATTCATCGGCCATACTTAAGCTCAATCATATATTGCATATGAACTGGTGCATGCCCCTTACCAACTTAATCTCCAGTGAAATAATAATTCAGCAGGTAGGCCGTCTGCTTCTGCAACCTTATCAGTCTTTAGTTTGGACACCGCTTTCCAATCGTCTTCTTAATTTTCGGACGATTTATCTGCGTTTTTGCAAACTCTGTAACGACATTTATAATCTGTAAAACGAGCGCTAATTATATCAACAAATCCAGGTTGAAAGGTTCATCTTGTAAGTTAGGAAAATGTTGGTCATCATCCTTTGAAAAGCTTGTCTCATCGCTTGCAGAGCAGCCTTAGATGTATGTCTTAATGCTCCTATCGATTCCCTTCGTCAAACTTGGAGTTTCCCAACAGCAGTTTGCTGATACATATCACATTAGGTGCAGGGTCAATAACTGAAAATTACGCCATTGGCCTGGTCTTAAACAAAAAACTTATCTAAATGCTTAAAAAGACTTCTTCAAATAAGACTGTAGAAGTGGCTTGCTTGTAGCTTGTAGCTTTTTGGTCTCAAATTTCTTCATCGTATTCAGTTGGCCCTGTGTCGCACCTTTACAAAAACAAGGTAGTGTTCTGACAATGTTTGTCCCTATAAACGATTACATATCGACAAATTTGGTTGACAGGCAGGTCCCCTTGTATTGAGATTAAGGTGTTGGAAATGATAACTATGATGATACTTTGTTCTCCACCCAAGCGCATTACTTTAATGTAAATTTACGCTTTTCATATTTCATCGATTATTAAAAGGAAGAAGAAAGATGTTTGTCATCTCCACTGCATATTGTATTCAGTGTGGACAAGTATTTGTTTCGTTTTCTACGTAAAATTCAGCCGCGTCAGGTCATAGAAGAAGTGTCGGGCTTTGTCGTGATGGGAAACGACGGTTGACCACCACACACACAGCATCACCTTCTTCGCAGTCAATTTTGGCCTTGCAAACTCTTTTAACGAAATTCCAAGTTCTAGATTCTGATGTTATTCCTTGTCTGTAAGCAGCACAGTTTTTTGGATAAACTTGCGCGGCGCTCTCTCTTAGTGTTCAGCCACATTAATCGTTATCACCATAAAAAGCAATAGAGGGAAGATCTACAGACCTTCAAAAGCCTTATTATCATCGAAATCACTCTCTAGTCGGAAGTTCTCAGTTGAGGCTGATTTGTATGAAAGCCCCTTAATAATAACAGAAGGAACGTTCTACTGCTCGATTGCTATATCTTCGGGACATGAACGTGTCTCGAATTGTTTATGCTCATTACGTGTTACATTAATTGCTATATCTTCATGTAATACTGGTATACTGTCTAAGCAGCTTTTAAAATCTGCGAATCTCACCAAGTGGATGGATATCTGCTGGGTACCTGGACACACAAAAGTGAAAGGTTATGAGAAGGTGGATAAGGGAGCAAAAAGGGATACCTCTCTTGCACAGGAGTCACATAGACAACGACATAAATATACGAATTGAAGCCATGAAACCCAAAATAGACTTTATAGCCATATAACGAACCAACAAAGCATGGATCTACAGGTGTAACTGGGCCAAACCTAGACCGTACCCAAGAACGAAGGAAAAATAATGACTACCAAATACTTTTTGTGTGTGACTGTTTTTATCCAAATATGTCGTGCCAAACACCATACTCATTTGCCACCTGACCTTGTAAAATAATTGCAAAACTTACTTCGATGACACTACAGATAACATAGGGAGCGCTGATGTCCATTTATTAACCCAATATTCTTAATAGTACATTATTGTTGTAAAATGTTTAAAGTTCGCGGTTCTATATCCTTCTCTTAAGCACAAATAGGCCAGAAACAATTTCAGAATATTGCTTTCAAAACGAACAATAGCAGATCTGAAAATAGCTTTTTAGACAATCAATTGACTTCTATGAACTGGCGTTAGCGCTTGACCAGTATTATAGCTTAAACTTATAACTATTATGTGACACTTTCTTTAAATGTCATATAATTGCAACATTATGCTTATGAGCTAGCCGTAGTAATATTATGTGTAGGCTAGGCACTAACAAGGTGCAGGTTAGGTCCGAACCAATCTTTATTTGAAAGCCTGCGCACTCTTTTTATTTATTACTGAAGACTGGGGATAGCATCGCGGGACGATGTGTTTGGGCGCAAATTCTACCTGGCCTGCTAACATCTATCTTTGTTGATGCTACTTTGTCCAACCGCTGGTGTCCGGAGAGAAGTTGCGTAAGGTGGTAACTCATCTCCCTGGAGTTAGCATACTATTCGAAAAGGTCCGACACCTTCTACCTAGGTGTGACACTTTTGGGGACCACATCTCAACATCTCAACCGCCTGCACTCGCCGCTGTACAACAGTATAGAGTTGGTAAACGACGCGGAAGTTCCCTCTGAATCATCATTGCCTGTGTTTCAGGCTCCTTTAACCAGTCCGCTACCTTCGCGACAGTCAACCGTATCAAACGTTTGCGTTCTCACGGGTCTCGCCATTACGATCAGATCCAGAGATCTGGCCAAACAGCCGAATTGAACCTTCCTCAGTTTTTCGAATGTGGAAGGAGTGATCGTTCTCCGTTTTCTCCCCTGAGCGATCCAGGAACAAGGTGGAGACTACCTCCTCTGTAAAGGGCGGTTGCTCGTCTCACCTTTATCTCGGTTCGCGTCTGAATCAGGACATACACATATTCCATTATTTCTTGATGCGGCCCAGGGTACAGTCCAACAGCCACAGCCCAGTTTATATTTTATAATACTTAAGTCAACAGGAGACGGCGCACTAGCTAGAGTTTCATGGTACGCTGTTTGCTTGTGTCGGTCTACGTTCCGTCAGGTGAATCGATCTCCGTTACCTTTCTCCCCTAAGAGGCGCCTTCGAGAAAGTCAGCAGGTGACATAGGCCACCTCGCCAGCCTATATTCACACATAGTCGTTCTTCTGGAGATTGGATTTTCCGATTTAAAATACCACATCAGCCTTCGTGCCCGTTGTTGTCGTTGTAGCAAAGCAGCTGGTAAATTGAAAAAACAAAATCGTCTGCATCAGACTGTGATACGATCGGACCCGTAGGAAGAAGAGTAAATTACATAAATGACTTAACTGAAATAACTCTTAGATCACACCCTGTTCCTTCTTTTTCTTTATAAAGTTTCTCTCCGCTACGGAGGTTGGAAATCATTGTTCTTTCTGTGGTGGCAAGATTGAGCCACTCTCGCATATTTATGACAGTCTTTGCCCCACTTGCTTATCTTCCTTCTATCTAACCTTATACGATAAGTTGGAAACGTTTGTGCTTATTGTTCCGAGTTTCTTTTTTTAACTACCTTTAAGTACAGGGTAATCTATTTTGTGCTTCCGAAATTAAATTAAAACAAAAAACATATTTATGTTTCAGATTTCAATAAGATTTTTATTTCAATATATTGTTTGGATCTTACCATTGTAAATGGAAGATCAATTCAGCATTCAATTGCCTTCCACGGGAGTTCTTGCAGGACTCGAGTCTGGTAATGTAATTTTCTATGACTTCGACACATATCGAACTAAAATTCGGTCATAACTTGAAATTTTTTTTGTTTTCATGCCGTCAAGCGTTTGTGGATTATGTGCACAAACGCGCTCTTTTGCATAGTTCTATAAAAAAAAATCCAGCAACTACAAATCGTACGATCTTGGTGGGCAGTTCAGATCACCAAAACACGAAATAACTCGTTCAGGGAATTTTTCTTCCGAAAAAGGCAAAAGAGGTCATGTTGTATAAAATGTGGCACCGTCTTGTTGACCCCACTTGTCTTCCACATCCATATCTTCAATTTGAGGCCAAAAAAAATCCGTGAACAAATGGCTATGGCGATGAGAATTGACGGTAGAGATTACACCTTTCTATGGACCAATGACACCACCAGACCAAAATTGTTCAACTATAAAATGACTTTTTGTGGATGCAATTGGTCTTCCGAAAGTAACATATGGATTTTCGCATGAGTTGAGCTTTATAAGGGTGAATACGCATATCCAAATGCAAAATACGCCATCATGTGTCATAAGACAAGCCCGAATGCTGTGCGCGCCGTCGATAGATTTCGATTTTCTTCCAGACGTTCACTAACGGCAGCCATATACGCCCATATACTCGTATGTTTGTTGAGCGATAATTTTGATGATGGATAAGCCTTAAGAAATCAATGAAAGATCCAGTCTTCGAATTTTTTTTACAGTTTTGCCCATAGTACGATCAGATGGATGAAATGTACTCACTATAGAATCTTTACTAATTTTTCAAAATTTTAAAACGTTAAGCGATTATTAAACGACCCATATTGTAAATGGATGGATAAATATAGTCTCGTGTGACAGTTCGGTTCGGTTCGGTCCCTGATTGAAACAGGGATTTTAAAACCCTGACCCTATATTTAGGTTCTCTGTTCCTTCTTATACGTCGAAGTACCTCTTAGTTTAGTAATCTATTTATCCAAGAAGTGCGTAGTATTCTTCGATATGTAAACAATTCAAATAAATCAATTTTTTTTTTATCATTGCAGTAGCGACTAAAAATAGCAGTTGACCATTATTTTTTGACTTCTAAGTTCGTATTTCTGCTGCAAAATACTTTATTTTCGTTTTATATTCTGCACTCTTAGCAGTTATTATAGTTAGCGGTATTATTAATTATCTTTAAATCGTAAACTCTTTCGATGTTCTTGTTGTTTATTTTTGTCTCAAGGTTCGGTATTTGTTGTTTCCGAGTAAATACAATAAAACTTTTTTTGGCATGCGTAATTCATAGTCGATACTTAGTTATATCGCTTGCTATTACGATATCATCATCCGCGTATCTTAAGTTATTAATATGTACTCCATTTGTTCTTATTCCACGGTTTTTTTTCGTCTATAGCTTCTTTCTTTAACAAAATTAACAATTTCACTTAAAACTAATGGGTGGAAGCCGTTAAAGGGAGTTAGGACGTGAGACATAAGTGGGTGGAAAAAAGAATCCTCTTGAGGGAGAGTTTGCTGAGATGGTAGTCAAAGAGAGGCACAATATCGTCAACTTCACGAAGCACTCTAGACATTGGCTCCTTGTGTCCGTAATTCGTTCTGTAAAGATTAAGCTGGAAAAGTGGCACAGACCTAAGATTTCGTGGTTGGTGTTAAAAAATAAAAAAATAAGAGAAGGACAATCGATATAACCAACTAAAATTTGATGAATAAAGAGAATTTCGGCAACTTTTCGGCCGTAAATTTCGGTTGTAAATTTATAAGCTCAGCTGATTAAACGGCTTCTATCCGGAAGATGTAAGTTCTGAAGTACGGTAACCAAACTGGCTTGCATATTCGAGAAAAGGCCTAGCAAAGATTATGTAAAGAGATTTGGTAACATTTTATTATATTTTCTGATTGTGGAAATCACGCAACTCATTCACTAAGGGATATCACAGATTAAAGATTAGATAGCAGCGAGGTGAAGTAAGGAGGCGCTTACGGGGATAAGTTATAGATTGACACTTATTGACGTTAAGCTTAAGAAAATTCTTCTGACACCAAGTACAAATTTTGTCTAGATCTTCATTCAGTGGTTGGCTGTCTGAGGAAGATGATATATATCTGAAGATTTTCATATTATTTGCGTAAACAGATATGTATGAATTTTAAATAATGCAATCAACATCATTCATGGTCAGAATAAATAATAAGTGACCAAGGTGGTTGCCTTGTGGAACACCAGACGATGTTTTAATTGGGTAAGAAACCATGGACCTAAATAAAACATAGGAATATTTAAATAGGATTGAACCCATATTATAAAGCTTAGTTGGAAACCAAAAGCCTTTTTATTTTAGGAGGATTATATCATGAGAAATTCTATCAAAGGCTTTGCTGAAATCGATGGCAATCCCATCAACTTCATTTCCAGATTCTAGTGCACATAAAGTGCTTGTTATGAATTCCGTTAATTTGGTGGTCGTAGATCTACCTTTGAGAAATCCGTGCTGGTTATGGCAAACAATAGATTTACAATGGAATAGCATTATGTATATAATGCTCTCAAAAAATTTTAGTATGCAGGACAGCTTAGCAATTGGTTGATAGTTAGAAATATCGTCTTTTCGACCTTTTTTTATGTAGGGGAATAATAAAATACCTTTTCTAGGTTGAGGCGATGCGCTGTCATGCGATTTTTTTAACATCATACTTGAAAGAATAGTGCAAAACACAAGAGGCAAAATCTGTCAAAAGTCCGTCCAATTACTCGCATACGCCGACGATATAGACATAATCGGAAGAAAGCAGCGTGATGTTAGTTTGCGTTATAAATTCAGACAGCTGCAGCAGCAGCGCTGAGATCGAACGAAGAATAACCTTTGTCAATCGCTGTTTCTTTGTAGTAAGTAAGTTTCCAGGTTGAGGTAAATAATCCATGGGCGATAGAAAGCTGAAAGAGAGCTGTAAGAGGTTGGGCTAGGTGCATTTCACATTTCTTCAAAAATATGGAGATTCATCAGGGCCAGCAGAATAATCACCTTTGAGGTTTATTATTTTATCTCTAACTTGCTCTTGGGATTAAATATTTCTTCGGAGTACATATAAACTCAGTCTATCTCGAATTAAAGCTTTCTTCAACTGTTTGACTATACCCATGATTGCAAATTTCTGTTTTATCTCTCTTTTAACTTAATCTTGTATTTCTCAATCAAGAATGTTTCGACTATTTTTGAATTGGGATCTGACCCTATGTCTGCAGTAGGTATGGTAGGCTTTTGTTACACCCTGAAATTCTTCGGTAAATCAATATCTTTCTTATGACCTCTTTTAGTTAGTATTTTAATTTCTGTTTTATGGTATTTCATTGACCATTTTTTTTTTTTTTTTTTTTTAATTTCAGGGAATACTTTCGCCACGTCATGGTGATCAATTCCACCATCTGGCAGTGTGAGGAAACACAACGTGAAAATCTCACATATGCCGAAGCGTTAAAAAGTGAACGACGTGCACGCATGAAGATGGATCAATTTAAAGACTGCCTCCGCCCAATAGTGATGCTTCTAATTGAAAAAATACAACAGTCATCAATGAAAGCACTCTGTCACTTGTCATATTCATTCATACGAAGCCGGTTCTTCGTTGAAGAAGATGTGGAAGCAGTTAACAAAAGTACTACACACCTTAAATATGTTATAATAGGTGTTGTACCGTCGACACCAACAAAAACTCCGCCCGATGGGAATGTCTATGATCCCACAAAAGTAACATATAAATTGCGAAAAGTTGGCGGTCAATTTCATGGGAAAGAATACCTCATACCACGTGGGAATATCCGTCGAGGGAGAAATGAGTTTTGCCACGACAACCTTAGGTTGTTTATTAAAAATAATGTTACCAGAGTAGAGGGTATCTTACGTCCAAATCCAGATTCCTATAAGAAGTATGTGACTGATAGAAAAATCACATTCTCAAAAGTTTTTATCGGTAAGCTTCCGCATTATGAACCTAGTAAGCCAATTAAACCGAAAAAGCTTGATAGTGAGAAAAAACAAGCTTCAATGGCAAAATATTTGACGAAAGATGGAGTGGAGAAAGTCAGAAAAGGTGAAACTCCCGAAGAGGAAGCCGCTCGACAACAGCGCAGTAAGGCGTTACTAGAAGAAATGGAACGAGTGCGCAAGGAAAAGGAGGCAAAACAGGCTGAATTGGAACGAAAAAAATTGGAGCGTCTGGCTAAGATTGAAACTGAAGCGGCTGCTCTAGCGAAAAAGACCGATGACTTGGAACGTTTCGATCAACAACCTCTGCCCAAGTTCCAATCAATCTCAACACAAATTCCAATCAAATACTTTGGTGATTTCATTATGATTCAAGAGTTTATGCATTCGTTTGTGGGGATACTGTCTGGCATTAATGTATTTCGCAAAAATATTAGCTTTTTTGAATTGACTAGGGCATTTACCATACGCGAAGTAGCCGGACCGTTGAGCGACATAATTTTGATACTTTTAGGTACAATTTTTGATCTCCAGCAAGAGGAAGAATCCGAGTGTTTAGTGAACTATCAACGTTTGAAGAATAAAGAACGTGAACCATATACAACAATTGCATTGGCTACGAAGACTCACGAATTTACAAAACGTTTTTACGCCTACAAAATTAATGAATTGCCTTTAGATGCGCAAACTGTTAGTGAAGTATTGCGTTTGCATTTGCTTGGTTCGGGCGCAAATGTCAGCGGAACGACAGAGCGTTGGCGAATCATGTACCGCAATGGGTATTATTCTAGTGAAGATCCTGGTCTCGCATTACGAATGTCTCAGCCACATATTCTGCGAGCACTTAAAATGTATACTGTATATCAGCTGCCAATAGTAGAAATCTTTCGAATTATTAAAACACTCATCGCACAAATTCTAACCTACTCCTCGACAATTAATATGATTGAAGAGCGCATGGAGCAAACGGCTAAATCAAAAATGGAACTACGAGCACTGATTGCAGCTGAAAATCGTCGAATATGCAATGTCGAATCGGAAAGAAAGAAATTAATTATAGAACATACAATACAAAATAAAGAGCTTCCTGAAGAGAACAAGCTAATGGAAGAGAAACTTAATAAGAAGGTCGCTGACTTGCTAGCGGTAAGTGCTCGTGAAAAAAAGAAATTCGATGTACAAATAGAAAAAGTGCATAGTAGCTTATTCGACTACATGGTTCTTCTAGGGATGGATCGTGCTTACAGAAAGTATTATGTCCTTGAATCGATGCCAGGGATATTTGTTGAACACTCATCAGACTGCCATGATGTGTGTTTAGAGAATCCACCAAAAAATGTTCCACATTTTGTCGGTTGTCCGAGGACTCTGAGGGAAATTCGAATGCATCTATCGCGTTTGTATGTCGAGGAAGAAGATCCATCACGTAAGAAACGTAAATCACAACCAGCACAAGCACAAGCCAATCAAGATAACAAAGAGAATAAAGAAAATCAAGTTGTCATGAATGGCGGAGTTAAATTGAATGGTGATGCCAATAAAATGGAAGTAGACGGCGAAGTTGCACCAGAAACAATTGTTCCAGAGGTTCCACCTCCTCCACCAACTCAATATCAATTGATGATGTGTACTGGAGATCCAAGTAATTGTATAGTTCATGATCATAAAAATCCAGATCGTCAGAGGTGGGCTTTCTTCCACACCGAAGAAGATCTTGATGCTCTTATTAAGAGTTTAAATTCACTTGGTGACAGAGAGAGTGCATTGAAGGAACAGTTAAAAACAATGCGTGAATTAATTGTAAGTCACATTAAAAAGTGTCCAGTCGAGATGTTGTCATTGGAGAAAGAGAAAACTTCGAGATTTTCAAGATTCCAAGCACAAATGAGGGAAGAAACAAGAAGGAGGTATACTCGTAACTCAGCAAACTTTGGATTTCCAGATAATACCGATTTAAGTGAGGTAAGTTGATGATTTACATTATCGAATAGTTCACTTCAGTTTTTAATTTATTTTCTATCACGTGACGTGACGGCTATCAGTCACGTGAAACGAGCAAATATTTGGCAAAGCATTTGTGGCTCTTCTACTCTCTATCATTTTACAAGGTCAATCAGTTCCAATTGAACCAGAAACAGTCAAAAAATACTACTATGATCCAAAGGTAGTAAACATTTTTAAGTCATTCGTTCAAAAATATTCAAAATTCGGCCTTATTCTCCATCTCAACGCTCGTTTATAATAACATTCCAGCTGCCGGGTCTTTGAGAAAGGACAATCTGCTTGTTGCACACTTTTAAATCAGCTCATCTATTCCAGATTGTGTTCCTCGCCGATAACACTTGAGTTTGTCGAATCTTTAACGGAGTGAATCCACTTTCGTACTCAGGACATAAAGATCTTAATGTTCACAAATTCGCCACTCTTCTCTCTTGTTCTGAAAAGCTGAAAAAGTGTCCTTCCTCGCGTAGTAGCAAGTCGCTTGTTGATTTGAGGGTTCTCTCACCAGAAAATGTAAGCAAAGCCTTCCCCAATCTGGAGAAAACAATACTGCTCCATCCGATACGTGTATCTCTAAGGGTACAGGTTTTTTTCTTGAAAATGTGTGGTTAGGAGAATTTTGAATATCCACAAAATAAAAGCTGGTGTACCCCTAATACTCTTCTTATCCAGTGGCCGTGGAACGGTACGACAGCTTATGTTAAGCTCACTAATTCCGATTTAAACTGTAAAAACAATTGGGGAACCACTTTAGTGGAGTTTCATGCTTCCAAAATATAATGCCTTCGCAACGGAATAACTTTCCATTTACGATTGAATGGTCACATATTCGATGTCGCCAAATATGCTGCGAAATGTCTGGGTTTCCTCAAGGGAGGTTGGAAACACTTTTCCCTTGTTAACCTGGACTTAATATGTACGGCCATTATTGACCTTAAATTGGAGTATAAGTACCATATTTGGTCAGGTGCGACGATAGGCGACGTCAATATTTCTCAGTCAATTGCCGCCTTAAAAATCTTACATAATATTTTTACTCACCTCACCTCTTTCGCTATCTTGACCACCAACGCTCCATCGATTTCTGTTCCGCGATTTCATTTAAGTGAAATCAATCTACGAGTAACAAGTATTGTTTTCTGTTCCGTTCTTAGATCACCGGTTGGATTGCTAGAAATTGAGTAGTATAACTTTGTCAAATCTTAGAGTTTGTAACACCTGTCGCCCATCTTAACATTACCGTTTGTGCCATGACAAACCTTTGTTCCTATTTTCTAATAAAAACCCCTGAACCGTTTGGTTAGATATATTCAGCCTTATCGGCAATTCCGCAGGAAATTGCTTTTCCCGGGAATTTATTTTTTCCCTGGAAAAAATTCCTCCTATCGCCAATCTCCCGGGAATCGAATTTCCCCGGGGAAATAAATTCGAATCATTTTCGAAATATTTTGAAAGGGATATTTTGTGAAATGACTTAAAGTCAACGTTTATTGTTTATAATTTGAACTTCCAAAATGCACACGATAGCTTTCAGATTAAGGACATAATTTTAAATACATCGGCAGGTTCCTCACTAGGAGGTCTTGTTGCTCCAAGGCAATCAGCCTTATCGGCAATTTTGTTTTCCTCTGGAGACGATTCCTCCTATCGCCAATCTCCCGGGAATAGAATTTCCCCCGAAATTAAGTTGGAACTAATTTCGAAGATGGCCGGAGCCATCTTAAGTAAATACGAAAATGTACTTGGATTGCATGCTTTTTGGTTACTAGGTATGTAAATTGTGGATAAGAAAAACAATTTGTTGTCATTCATAACATCTATTTTATATGATGTTAGGAGATGCTGGATACTCTTTAGAACCGTGGCTTTTGACCCCATATAGATCTACCGAAGAAGATTCTAATGAAAGTAAATTCAACACTGCACTTAAAAGCTCCCGAAAAGGCAGTTAAAATAAAATAGAACGTGTGTTGTGCAAGGTTTAAAATATGCAAGCATTTCCAGATTGACTCTTTTTGACAATAGTCGAAAATGGTTATGAAATCGATGAGCTTCCCTCTATACAGCAATCTCTGTATATAATAAAAGAGAAACTAGATAAGCAAAAACAAATGGTTATTCTTTATTTACATGTCTTTTATTTGACGTAGATGACCTTATTTTACAATTATACACGAAATAAGAAGAAATCTTAAATTCATAAAAAGAAAGTATACTTACATTTTAAAATTCCTCCAAACAAATATCGGAGAAATTTTTCGAGAGAAATGTCAATTATTTTCCCTCGGAAAATAAATTTGCGATGCCTCCTTTTTTTCCCGGGAATAGTTTTTCACTTTTTCAAAGTTGTTTACGATTGGAGAGTGTCGTATGGAGGAAATATTCCGGGGGAAAATTTGTTTGCGATAAGGCTGATTGTGGAACAACTACTTATTATTCAACAAATAATTGGGTATTTGGGTTCCAAATGATTTGACAGAGCCGAACAAGATGCAACCACTGAAAGTTTGGGAGAGATTCATTTTTGTATTCAATCGTTACGTATGATCAGAATTGAATACCTGGGATCCAAAAAAGACTCAGTGACTTTAGCGAGCAGGATTGGTCACCTCCGCTTGGAAAACAGATACGATTTTTACCAACGAGGAGGGAAATCTAACATCGCCGTCCTCCAGATAGATACCAGCGGCGTTTGGGATCGCTTTTGCAGACATCTGCAAAGACATTCTTTTCCTCCATAAGAACATAACTCAAAATCAGCCTTCAGTCTGTGTTGTATCAAAGAGTGTAATATAGCTAAACTAGGGAGAATCGTCAGTCCGTCAACAGCATAGCAAGGTCTGCTAGCCAAAACTCCTACTTACTTGGGAACTTGTTCAACCAAACCACCGGTTCATAAAATACATGTACAATATGTAATTGGTTTTTTCATAACTTTGTAGATTCAAAAGATCCTCCTTGTTTAAACACCGAGTCAAATACAGCGCTTTATTTGTCCACTCGACATGTTTAGTCTGAATAAGTTTACTATCCAATATGACACCCAAATACTAAAGCCATATCTATCATTTTTCACAAGATGAGTCAGATTAACAAGCTTCTTTTGAAGAGATCATTGGAAATTTGAAAAAAAAATACTGAAAGCCCCATTCTGGTGCAACAATCGTCTATAAGGTCTAGGAGTGCTAAACAGAAAGTCGACGAGTATGTACCAAGCCGAAGCACTGTTTTCAGTCGCCCTATACTAAATGATTTAGGCGTTGTATTCGATCGATTCCTTTGCGACAATGCTTTTGCCGTTTTTATTATCCTCATTTCATCATTCCCACAAGTCTGTGCATGCATTGGATATCAAGAAACCTGGCAGCTCTTGTTTTTTTAATTAATTTTCAGGTTGGGTGAAGGGAATTATTCCGATCCACAAACGAGTTTTGGTCATCGTAGTCTCGTAACAGTCTGGCGAAATAGTCTTTCGGTATCCTTAGTATAGGCTTTGAAGCCTTGAATTTGTTACAATTCTTTCAGCTGATTGAGCAGCAATAGCATCTCTCTATTTTCTTCTTAACTATAGTATATTTCACAGTTGTTGTCGGTTATTTTGTCACTGGTTGTCTTGATAGTAGGGAGGAACCCTGTACATCATAAGCGGCATTCTTTGATGGGCTAATGAAACCGCTGCTATTGGACTTCAGCACCTGATGCTGTCGGCGTAGGATCTCTTAAGAGACTAATGATCAAACGATCAGTTATGAGTGTAGCCGTTGCAGTATTTGAGATGAGGAACGATCTACAGAAGAAGTCATCCAGAATTTTTAGTGGTGACTCCACTATTACTTTAAGATGCTTTTGTACAGGAATTGTGCATTTGGCATGCTGGTTTTACTATTCGGTCTTTCATGTCTGCCGTTACTCCGTCTAAGTTTCGATATAGTGCTCAATTAACTTTTCCGTTGTCGTTCGGACACGGGGTACCTTTTGTCTTTTTTGATTTTAGAGTTAACGAACAGTTCACTACCCCCGGAATCAGTGCCGCACCATATTTACCTGTTTCGCTGGTGCGCCTGTTGGCATTTTTTATAAAATCAGTCAATTCATTACGATTGTCACATCAAATTCATTGAATGTCTGATCTGACACATATTATTTATCTGGAGAGCTGGTATCATATGTGCCAACAACCAGTTAAGGTTGTCTGTCAGTTTATTGACTGCACTTGAGTTCTTTATCGCAAAGGGTAACTACCACAATTTTGATCAACGTAAACTGCATTTTTAATCCAAATAATAAGAAGCACAAAACAGTGACTTGTGAAACGCTACTATCTTTTAATGTTTGTGTAAACTATGATTCCTGTCAACTGGTTTATTTTTAAATGCTTAATGTCATCATTTTATACAAATTGTCTTTGCCTGTTAATTGTATTTAAAAACTTTTTCATTTTGTTATAGGTAATGTACGCAATGCTTGTTGATCGTATTCTTCAAATGGAAATCGATATTACAACTGGAGATCTGGGTAAACTGAAAATCAAAGATCTCGAAAAATGGCGTTCAGATGTTCAAAACAACACATACGACCCACAAGCAGAATTAAAATGGGGTATAGGCAATGAAGCAAAACCACATAAAGATCCTGGTTTAAGTCTTGGCGACACAATAGACATAGATTCAGAGGACAGCGCAGATGAGGGAATTTCACTACATAATTCTCCTATTCTAAGCCAATGTGTGAAGAATCTATCCTCTGCCCTGTTACAAATTGAACAAGGTATCGAGCAACGATTCTTAAAAGAACCATTCGGCGTAAACAAGGAAATCAAGGACAAAGAGAAATTGGATGGTTTCTTAGAGAGAGGACGTTATCGTCTAAGACATTGGGAGACATCGCTTATGAAATCTACAAGCTATTCTCAAGTGTTTCTTCATTTGAACATTCTTCATGGGGCTATCAAATGGCAACGTTCAACAAATAAATCATCTTGTCAAATTTGTCGTCGTATGACTGATCCCGAAAAGATGTTACTCTGCGATGAGTGTAATGCTGGAACACATATGTTCTGTATGAAACCGAAAATGAAGACTGTTCCCGAAGGTAATTGGTACTGCAAGCGATGTGTTACTAAATTAGGTATTACGAGCACCAGCGAAGAACCGAAGAAAAATAAACGAAAACGTGCTTTCTTATTGGATGAGGAAGATAATGCAAGTGAGGGATCATCGCGCTCAATCAGTCGTAAACAAAGAAAACATTTGCGAACTGAAATCGAGGAGGAAATTGAGCAGGAGGATCAAGAGGAATCAGAAGAAGATGATAATGAAAGTGTTGAAGGTGAAGATACTGATGAGAATGACAAAGATCCTGAATATGAGGCAACAGAGGAAGATAAAAAAGAAGCTGCGGATGATTGTTCGGGAGAAGAGGCTGAAGCTGGAGACGAGGAAGAACAAGAAGTGGATGACGATGATGAGGAGGACGTAGATGAGGAAGAAGAGAAAGATGAAACACCACAGGATCCACTGGCTAATAGTAAAGATGACGAAGACATTGAAGATGAACAAGATAGTTCTATAGATGAGTAAGTAGAGCTAACAAATACACATTCAAGGAATGACATGATTAACTAATTTAATTTATTTTTTATTTTTGGTTTGTTTGTTTTATAATTCCAGAGATGAAGAAGTATGTGTCGTATGTTCATATAATGGAGGCGAAATAGCTTGTGCAGGATGCAAATCAGTTTACCATTTAGACTGTGTTGATTTGAAACGACCACCTCGAAGTAATTGGAATTGTAGCAGTTGTAAAGGGGCACTGTCTAAAAAGAGGAAGAGCAAACAGAACGGTAAGTTTGAGGAATCCTTTTCTTAACATTTCCGTCTTTCCTCATAACCGTCTGTAATCTCTTCTCATCACACCTTCGAACATACATACATAAGCACATCATGCATAAATTCGTTTATTTGTTTAATTTTTAACTTATTATGCCATTTATTATTATATTTACATTTTACAATAAAGAAAGACATTTTATTCGACTACGAAAACAAAACAAAACAAAAAAACAAATTGTTCTACATATTGGGCAGTGCTAATAATTGTTTATTGTTTTAGCTTTTTTTCTTTCTTATTTTATACTAACATTTGGGCTTTTGTTTTAATTAGCTTGTGTTGTAAATTTTATTTGTTTGCCATGACCGCGATTTAAAGTGTCGTGAAATGGCACACTTCAGTTGTCACAGTCATCGTTTATATTTTTCTACTGATTTGACATAGTTATTTACTTAGACGAGGTTTTAGTCAATAGAGCTGGGCTTCAACAAGTCATTTTTGGTCAACCGCCTTGTGAACGTTAAAATAGGCACATAAGGCGTATTGTTCTCTACTGATTCGTTTTTTCGGTCGGAATCGAGAGATTCTTCGGGCGGTGCGTTGATATTCACGTTACACGTCTTACCATTTCAGATCACTGATGCGTATATTTCTGTCTAAGTCGATGTCGCCGTCAAGTAGTAAGGTTGGTCGTTAACTCTTTCTGTTGAACTTTAATTTTCTTTTAAGAATTTTGAGTTCGAAAAGACGAAAGATATTTTCATCTACCTTTGCCAAAGGTACAAATGGATCTAAATGTCATGAGTATCAGTTTTGAATTATTTGCTGCTTTAACCGAGAAGAAGCATATTGGTCGTTATTTTGGACAACACTTAAAATTCACTACGATACCTTCTAGTAGAGGCCACAGTGCAGGGTTTTGCATCACAGCTTCTGCTTCTTCCTTACAGTTCTGTCAAATATCGTTATAAAAGTATAAGAGGAAGGCGAGCCTGAAGGCATGTCCTACAAACTATACAGTGGTCTGTGATAATGATTGATGCATGACCTTTTCAAAGGCAAAAGACCAAATGAGTTCCAAATCTAGTTAAGGACAGGTTTTCCTGACTGAGTTACGTCAAGACAAGAAAAACGTTTACAATTTATCGAATGTCGTGTACAGGGTTTTTTTTTTTATTAAATATTCTGTTGCCAATTATTAAATAGAAAGAAAAGACAAATTCTCTCTTTCGTTTTATCAAAACTTAAGGGCGCAACAATTTTTGATTGATTACCAAGCGGGTGAAGGGTTCGCTTTTCATGTGTGCGCTTTCAAAAAAAAATGTTCTTGCACATAGGGAACACCATAGAGCTCAAAAATTAGACGAACACGACTTTATCCTTCACTCCGTTTAACACATGTTCAGCTATTCTCCCCGTGTATTTTAAGATATATATTTTTTCGACATCCCGTTGGAACTTTAGCAAAAGTGTTTTATAAGCAGGCTTAGTCGTTAGGAATGTGGCGATGTCCCTATACCTCAGGTGAAGAGGTATTGCTGTAAGAAGTCTGCAAGTAGTATGACTGTAAGAAGTCTACTGAACATCGTAAGCAAGGATCAAAAAGAGCGAAAACGGTTTTCCTGAGTTATTTAGTTACTTTCTCTACATGATACCTCCATTAAATACTGTAATCGACGATGACACCCAATAACGTAGAAAAAGATCGGTTAATAACCGTCATCAGCTTGAAGAAGTTAATGACGAATCTTCTTATATAAACAGTCATTGTTATGCATTTTAATTATAATTGTATGTGGTAATATGCTCGGCGGATGTTTGTGCATTACTTTGGTTTTGTTGGCGTTTAAGACCAAGCCATTGTCATAATACCACGATGTTACACCATCGAAACTCCTTGCATCTTCTGCACATGCTTTTGTTGAGAGCTGCAAGCATCTTGTTCATAAACATATGTGATGAGTATTTGCATCGCTAATTTCAATTCGTCTGGAACTTCATATTTTGTAGGCTTGTTTTGCTCAGACTTTATTTTATTTTAGGTCTATATTTTCGATTGTTCATGTATCATCTCTCAAACCAAGCCAGAAGTGGTCCAGTTTTTTTTTTTAACTGTCGTGATATACTTTTGTGGGAAAGTGTCAAATCCTTTTCTGAAGTTGATAAAAAGGGCTTTGGTATTATTTTCCTTTTCTTGATTTGATATGTAAAATCACCCATTAACCGATCTATGCTTTTTTTTGTTTACGGCGGACTGATTTGTTGCCAATATATTTTTTTGTTACAACCTCTTCGATGACTTCATCTTTTACGTATAGAATTGAAATTGGGTGTTATTTCTCTTATCGGTTTTTGTGGGTTCTTTGTCTATTGATGGTATAAACCTTTTATTGCTCCAAGCTCATTTTTAGAAGTTTTCCTAAAAACGGAATTAGAACTTCAGCGTTAACCCTTAAGTCTTTCTGTCGAATATCTTCTTCACCCGCCGATTTACTTTTAGTGAATAAAGGATTTTGTTGTATATCTGCAACACTAACATCATTCAAAAACGTTGATCCCTGAACGCTGCCTAAATGGATCAGGGCTTGAAGATATCTATCCGATATCCACTTTATTCCCTTTTTATTCAATCTGGATATAATAGAAAAAAAAATGAGAGCAAAAAATTTTACTCGGGCTGGAACAAAAATTTAATGAAATGAAAATTTATGAAAAGTTCCGATCGGATTAAATCCATAGGATCAATATTTTTTTCATCTTTGTCAATTAATCCGATTCGGAGCAAAAAAAATTTGATTTTGAAAATATTTTTCCGATTAAAAAGAAGTGAGAATTTATAAATATACTCGTAAATAGAAATGAAATAAAGCGAACCTCTGAACTCTCATTATACCTGTTTCGCTAATATTGATATTTTACTATTTTATAGTTTGTCCACAAAGTTAGTAAAATTTAAAAAAAAAAATTGTAATAACCTAAGAATTCAGATTCATTTTTGCCTGAAAAAGCCTCTCAGCCGTTTGGATTAAATTCGGCAAAAAACAAAAGACCCTGCACAAGAGTGAAAAAAATAATAACGCGAGCAGCACAAATGGGTGCGGGAAGCTAGACCCCGGCTTGCACCGGGCTGAAGAACAAATGTTATAATGTATTGAATGACATGTACTCTGTGTTCATTTCTGACTCCTACTAATTGTTGCTTATAAAGAATTTAAAGTTGTTTCATAATTTCCGATAAGTTGAATAAGAAAATTATACTATTTTAGATCAAACTTGGTGGCCTTAATAGCTAATTTTCGTACAAAAAATTGAAAGGAGCGAATAATTTTGCGAGAAATATTTTTTGTTCCGGGGCGGAGCAGTTTCTTACTCGGAGTAAATGAATTGCTCCGTCCGGATAAATATACGGAATGATAGAAATGATTGGGAGCAAAATTATTTCCCTCTCTGTATAATGGTTTTATGCAATCAATTAATATAAATATCCACAAAAAACAATCCGTTCGGAACTTTTTATTTTGATATATATCTATTTCAAGCCCTGAAATGGACCCGAGTTAGATTTATGTTCGTATATGCTGTTATGGAGAATAAAACAAGGTAACCAGGATAATATGCGTGGAAATTCATTGAAATTTCTAATTAACTTGTATTTTGTTCAAGCTTAGAAAATTAAAAAAAAAAGGGAATAACTTCATTGAGTAAGCTTAAACAATTATAAACATAATGAATAAGATTTCGAAGGACAAAAAAATACAACCGCGACGTCAAATGAATAAAACCGTTTACCAAAGATAAGATTTAGTACTTTGTCGACTGGCCTTTCTGATTAAATACAGCGTAGATCTAGCTATAGATGGCATTGAAAGTCCGAATGCCTTACTACTTTTTGGCATAAGATTTCCTTGGTTTTTAATTTTATTGGTCCGACTTGTGCCTTAAAAATCCTCCATGGATTCTCAATTTAATTTAAATCGGAAGATTGCGCAGGTCAAGTAAGAGATGTACACCGTTTTCGGAAACTACTTTATACCTAGTCATTGTCTTATAAAAATTCCCAAGCCAGTCACAATTTTCCACACAACGTAAGGCAGTATAATATTTTTAAGTATGATATATGCTTATTCACCCTATCCTTAATCCAAACAAGAGATACGATATACATTTTACGAAAAACGGGTCCACATCATTATACGACCACCTCCATGTTTTAAGGTCTAAGTGGTAGGGCGGGGATTCAGCTCGGTTTTTTTTTTTTAGGTCTATTTACCCAAAGTCTGACAACGTTATCAATTATGTTTATTTTTTATTGGCCAAGCAAGATTTTATGCCACTTTCTCCCATCAACTGGGCCAATCTGCTTCAGTTGCGATTTAGCTAACATTATTCTCACTTATCGTCTTAATGCCGTCGAAGATGAAATTGGCACCTTTAATTTGCAATAAAGTGCCGCAGCAGAATGAAAGGATTTTGACTTATGAGAAGTTCGATGCATTCGTCCTCTCTTGGAGTTATGGACTTTTGGGCCACCAAAATGAAATTTTAAGACCTGTTGATGGCTTTTCCTATCTCTTAACTTTCGAAAAATGTTGCGTTCAAAATTTTAGATTTTATTTGAATATGCTGAACTCAAAAGAAAATATTTACAATTTTGTGAAAACTAACCATTTCGATTTTTTGTTTTAAATACGAGTATATTAAATACTGACCTTATTTGTTTGTTTCTTGTTCAACACGAGAGACAAAGGTTTTTCGAGTGGTGTCCCTAATCTAAGATAATTCGAAGTGGTGGCAAATTTTGATATTCTTAGAGGTGCATGAACGTAAATAGTTTAAACAAAATGTCGTAGTTAGAACGTAGAACGACAAAAAAAGATTTCAAATTCGTGAAACTATTTTATTTTTTATAAGTGTGTGTAGCCTGGTTTTGATTTCTAGAGAAAGTCTTTCTGCAAACTGAGTTGCCAGATTGTCAAACTGCTCTGTATCGTCCAAATTCGTAGACCCTTTTCCAAGTATTGTGTTTTCCATGTTTCTTTTGGATCATTCATTGGATTTAAAAATTGATGCTTAAACTTGAATTTCTTTTTGCGTACCTTCTCTGAAGGTAAAAGTATTGCAGTATATACTAAAGTGGTTGGAAAAATGTACCTCAGCTGCTGCGGACCTAACATTCATGGATTTAGTGCGAATAAAACTGTGATTAATTATGGTTTCAGTGTTTCGTTATATGTAGTTCGATACGAGTTATTGATTTAGGCTTGAGACTATTAGTGAGAGATGTGTGCTTGTTTACATAAACCCGTGACTTCAAATAACTCCATAGAAAGAAATTTAGGGCAGTCAAATCTGCTAAACTTGCGAGCCGGTGCAAATCGCTAAACCGCGAAATAAGACGACAGGGAGACGCCTGCTTTATAATGTAGTTGTTTAGATTCCGGTGGGCATTGACAGTCATCACATCATCGTTTAGTCGATGTTGACGGAGCCTTTACGATATGTCCACGGCGGCGATAAATTTGCTGAACGAATCACTGTCGAATCTTTAATTAAAAACATTGTTTCCGATAGGGTTATACATTATGTTCCACCTTGTAGCACGGTGTTTAATTTTTTTTAACGTGTCTGGTACTTTACAAAAATGTAGCGCCTATCATATTGAATCTCTGACTGAACGTAAGAAGATCTACATCTCGCGATATTTTTCCATATCGACATTTTTCCATATACTCATGGAATTCAATGATATGGCGTTGTGGACTGTGTAAACCTCTCGTATATTTTCATAGAACCCGACATTGGTTTCAGCGATTGGGAGTTGTTGCAATGTTGTTGTTCCTTAGAAAGTATTTGAGCCTGACCGCTTGCAGGCATATAGCCAGTTGATTTCTAGAAGTAAAGTCTGCTTTTTCATTCACTTGTAGGTCAAGCTCATTTCTTCCTTATAAAGTTATAGAGGTGTCGGTAGAATTTTCGATAGGGATAGCTAACTTTTTTCCTCACTATATTTTTGCAAATCATTACGGAGAAAGTCGTCAGATTTGTTGCCACTCGATTATTTCTTGTAAGGCTATGTAAAATCTGGTTTTTGCATAGGTCTCATTTAAAACGTGAATCATTCTGCATATACTTATAATTAGTCATGTTCATAACTTCTGCATTGTTGGTAAGGTTTTCATAGTTTGCGAATGATACCGTTCCATAATCAGCTCTAGTTTGATATGCTCTAAAGAATACACGCTACTCGTATATAGGTTGTACGAATATTATGAAAAAAAAAAAAAAAACGCCAGCGAACAGGTGCTGCCAAGATCAATGTGTCTAACACAGGAATTCTCTGAGATAGTGGCTTCAATTGAAATGCAGCACATCATCGAGCCGCAGGATTTTTTATGATTTAGTTTCCTTATTTTTGGCTTGTGAAGAAGAACATTTTTCAATAAAATATATCTACTAGGGTCACTGGTAGAAGTTGGAAGTTTGAGCAATATCTTCTGCCGATTTTCACTACAGCTTTCTGAGAAGGCTTACAATATATAAAGGTGCTGAGATCCCTTTCGGTTCGATTGAATTTCTGAGCTTAACGTTTTTTTTTATATTTTATTCTTGCTAAATAAACGTACATCGCTACTTGAGTATTTGGCCAGTTCGAGTTTAAGTCATTCAAACTCTTCAATGAATGTGAAGAGGCATTAGATTTTGGTGTGATCAAAGCAGAGTAAAATTGCTTTTTTTGATTTTTACCCCAGTTATGGAATCTTATTGGTGTTGCTAACGATTAACATCGTTTGTTTACGTGACACGGCGTATTCAGATCTGATCTTGTTATGTAGTAAGTAAATTTGTTGTCTCTATTCATGAGACATTTGAGACCATTTGAGTCAACTGCATCTCAAATTACTGTCTGTTTTAAAATTTCAAGGAAACCTACTAGATATACGAGTACTTTAATTTTTCGTTTCAGACGAGTCTACAGATGACGAAGAATATGACCAACCGTTGATAAAACGTCCACGCAATTCAAATGGCAATAAACGTTCATCAGCACGTAGTTCAATGTACGATAGTCATGGTAGCGAGGAATTCATTCGAACAAATAACAACAATAGTCGTCGTGCTCGTCGTGCCGGTGATCACCTGCCCTTAAACAGTTCAATATTGTATGATCTCTTAGATGACATAATGAAAAACGATAGTTCCTGGCCATTCCTTAGACCAGTATCAGCCTCAGAAGTTCCCGACTATCACACGATAATCAAAGAGCCTATGGATTTTGCTAAAGTGAAATCAAAACTAAACATGGGCAAATACACAATTAATGAGGAACTTCTAAAAGACATTGAGTTGATATTCAAAAACTGCGACATTTACAATCAGGAAGGAAATGAGATCTATGTGTAAGTGAACTTTATCGAATTTTGTGTGACTCAATTGAAATTATTTTTTTATTTTTATTGAACAGAGCTGGAAGTAATTTAGAGAAATTTGTCATGGAACGATGTAAAGAATTGCAGTTACCTTTCCAACCAAGTGATATGAATCGATCATGAATCTTTAACACATATGTAGCGGAGTCTTGTACTACTTAACTATACCACTGGTAAACGAATTTCAATAAAACGGAAAAGAAATATGAACTTACTCGGCGTTGAAGGAAAGGTAGAACCGATTGAGCCAATCTAAAGTAATTTTCCTTTGACCTAAGTAGCTCTTATTTCCTAAGCAGTTCGAAATCCATCCGTAGTACAAGGACAAGGTGGAATTCTTCAATAATTGTAATATAGTTAGTCTTAAGGATGTTATAATGGCTTTGTGCCCACTTATTGTAAAGAAGCAAACACAACAAAATAAGAAACGAAAAACAAACATAATCTAAGCCAATATCGGTGTATAAATTTTCACTTGTATTGTAGTGAATTTGTTTTCATCAGATGGATCATCGTGATGACCGCCACCTTCTACGAAGTTACATTCGTTTTGTTCTTATTATAACTATGTTTGAAACTTACATCATTATTTTTAAATTAATTTAACCTAGCGAAAGGCAAGTAGACTTCGGCACACTCACGCTCCCATTTAAAAGAAAATCGCGAAGCCTGGGTTTTTTTTTTGTGAGGAAGTACGAGTATACAATTTTTCTATAAGAAAACAATTTTTATCGATTAAGATATATGGTAAATAAAAAAAGATATATTAATTACAAGGAGCATTTAATTGGTTTCATTTTTATTAAATATACATGTTTATAAGGTTTACGGGGTTTTAAGTAATAAAACGTTGAAGTAATAAACAGCATCGAAAAGAAATATATACCGAACGATGTTGTGGATTTATACCTTACATAACTCAGGCCGCACGTTAGAGAGGTTCTTAGTGATTTGATAGCCAGTTGGCATGCTTCATATAGAGGTGGCTGCACCTATGACTCATGGAGCCGAAATTGTAAAAGACCTATCGATCCCAAGCATCAAACGCTCTAATGTGAAACTATATCCCATGTAAGAGGTGAGCGAGTGAGGAATGCCAAAGTTTTTTCAGAGAGTTAATCAGAGTTAATCATGTACGATCGACTGAAGCTTGTGTCGTGTCAGCTTACATCTACGTATATCTCAATTAATGTCTAAACAACGAAGAAATATTCTGAAATTTAACTCTTGAGATGTCCTACGAAACTAACATTTGGCAAGTTAAGAACAGATGTGATGCAAGTAACATTTTTAGAAAAACTGAGCTGTGTAACTTTTTAGACTTCTATGTCATCAAATTAGTTTGTCCAAAAGTAATACAAGTGCTTTTAAATACTTTCTAACAGAATGTGTAGATGTGTTCTGCTTATTATCCCAATATATACGAAATGCTTCTTGGATCACTTCTGTTCTTAACTTGCCCTTTAGCGTTGAAATGCCAGTGGCATCGATGCCAAGAAACTATCAATAACGTCGTAATCAATGCGCTGCATTTCAGTCGAACGTATCCCTGAAACCCATGCTTGAAAAACGAATTTTGGCAAGCACACGTTAAGGAAATAGAGATGTCCTACTCTAGCAGCGATGTTCAGAGGTTTTAGCAAAAAGTGAAAAAGAACGTGTCAAATCAACAGTACCCGAACAGAGGCCTTTAGGGATGAACAAGGAAGCTTAGTAGTTGGTTGAAAGTCGGTGCTGGAGATATAAAAAATCTACTTCTGCAGACTATTTAATGACCAAGACAATGCAAAACCGACAGAATGAACAATTCAACCTAGCCCCCAAAACAGAGATCTCAACCCGACTAAAATGAGATGAGCACGAGTATTTAAATTTCCAGCCTCAAGCGCAATTAGTTTGTTCGACCAGATCACCTAGCTGGCGAGCTATTTATCGCAGCGGGAATAGCTGACAGAAAGCATATTTGAAGTATGTCTCTTAAGTGCACCAATAATACTGATATTAATATCTTAACAACGTGGATAGGATCTTATCTGCAGTCTTGTGTGAACGCCTTTAGCTGACTGGCCATTATGAGTGCGGTTTTAGCTGGGTAAGTGCGCAATTGACTAAGTGTTCACATTACGGAAGAGTCTGGAAAAAACCGAACAATTTCAAATCGATAAGCGGGACATATATGTGGAATTGATTCACCCTGTCTTAAACTCACCAATCCAAAATGAGTTTAAGATGCCAGTCTGTACTGAATGCGAGTGATGGCGATTGAGAAAAAGACGAACGACGGAGACGATTGAAGTGAGTTGTGTGTTTTCTTTTTGTTTAATTTATCCTATTTGATAAGTGATGAACACTATTAATAATCTTTTTTCAATAAATGAATAATTACGTTATTCCATTATTCGAATTCTACATACATATCAGGTTTAAGGCCGCATATGTGTCTGTAAGACGAGCCATGCAGAACTATATCTAGCCTCTTATCCCTGCCAAACTCATCAGATTGCGCAGAATGGCGATGGGGAACGCTCGCTGCTTCATAAATGTGTTTCCTACAATCTCTTTTTTTTTTTAATTATATTAATGGGTATATAACTTCGTGCGGTATTTTTCAAAATTTGAACGTTTATTTAAGAAAAAAATGTACAATAGTATTATTCAAAGTATTGTCCATTTGAAGCTATGACTTTTTCCCATCTTTCTGGCAATTTGTGGATCCCATCCCAAAAGAACTGCGCCGGCTTGGCAGCCAAGAATGAATCAAGCCAATTTTTGATATTCTGCTCTGATGTGAACCGTATTTCAGTGAGGGCGTTCTGCATCGACCGGAACAAATGGTAGTCAGAAGGGGCAAGGTCTGGACTATAAGGTGGGTGGGGTAAGACTTCCCATCCACTGTTTTCCAAATAATTCTTAACCGGAATAGCAACGTAAGGCCGAGTGTCGTAATGACGGAAAATTATTGCCTCGTGTCTGGTCGCATATTCCGGGCGTTTTTTGGCTACTGCTCTCTTCAAACGGATTAATTGTGTTCGGTAGCGTTGTCCATTGATGGTTTCACCCGGTTTTAGCAACTCATAATACAGCACACCCATCTGATCCCACCAAATACAGAGCATTACCTTCGCGCCATGGATATTCGGCTTTGCCGTTGATTTGGCTGGTTGGCCAGGTTTCACATATGATTTTTTGCTCTTGGGGTTGTCGTAATGGATCCATTTTTCATCACCAGTAACAATCCGATGCAAAAATGACTTCCTTTTGTGGCGTTCCAACAGCATTTCGGACATGCAAAACCGCCTTTCGACGTCTCTCGGCTTGAGTCCATGTGGAACCCAATTTCCTTGCTTTTGAATATATCCAGCTGCTTTTAAACGTTTAGAAATGGCTGCTTGAGTGACACCCAAAGATTCTGCGAGCTCTTCTTGTGTTTGGCAACAATCTTGATAGACTAATGCTTCCAGTTCTTCATCTTCAAACTTTTTTGGCTGCCCAGGACGTTCATCGTCTTCCAAGCCAAAATCACCACTTTTAAATCGTGCAAACCACTTTTGGCACGTTCGCTCAGCTAGCGCATGTTCACCATAAACTTCCACCAAAATAAGATGACTTTCGGCAGCAGTTTTCTTCATATTAAAGTAATGAAGAAGAAGTCCCCGCAAAAACACTTTTTCAGGCACAAAGTTCGACATATTTGAGTGAAAAAAAATTATTGTTGTTTACGCTTCAAATGAATGACATGTACTGAAATGACGTACAATGACAGTAGCTTTCCAACGCATGTTCCAATGGAATAAAAAATGAATAATATAAATAATTCTTAGCCCCACCACCTTATTGTGCGTTACCCATCTCTTTAATATATAACCTTTTATTTTAGCTTTACTCTGCCTTAAAGTGTGTATCCGGGCCATGGCTTAGAAATCAAGGATTCCAACACTTCGTATTAATGCCGTTACCCCGAATTAGAAGAAATGAAGAGGCAGCTATTTGCATTGTTTTGCATTTAGGTTGCTTTGAACGCGATGTGGGATCTTCCTTTACTGTGTTATCCCTTCGGTTTAGATTTGAAAATTCTTCGGGCCGGAGCATCGGTGTTTATTCGCTCTACATATTCCAGCCATCTCAGGCTGACTGATCCACATTTTTCTCACTAGATAGATGTCGCTGTACATCTTCTATAATTCGTCGTCGAATCTTCTCCTTCAAAGCCGGTCAACACAAATGGGTCCGAACATTTTTCGAAGGATTTTTCTGTCGAAATTATGGTGATTACCAATTCAGACTTCTTGAGTCATTTCGAGGGTCTGCCGGAGTGTCAAGATTTGATCGATTTTACGAGTATACTTTCCTGGTCTGAAACTGCACCGATAGAAGCCAATCAGGTAATTGAGGAAGGGTTTCAGAGATTCACACAATATGGCAGATAAGATCTTGTATGCGATGTCGAGGAGACTTATACTTCTGTAGTTGGCGTAGTTAAAGTGGTCTTCTTTTAAGTGAACAGGGCAAAAGAGATTTCTTAGCAGTGATGGGGCGAAACCAAGCTTATCAGCTGCAGCATGCAAATTGAGCTTATTTTAGTTAATTCAGCCGTGATGCAGATTGATATTGTACGAGTATATTACGCTCGCTCACATGTCAGAGGCTCAAGACTTCTTGCCTTAGTTTGGGGATATTGCAAATCCGCATCCGATTAAGCGCTATTTTTTTTCTCTATGACAATCACCATAGTATACTCGTACATATATTACAGTTTTATTTTATCCTTCTATTAACCCTAGAAAGCTAACCTTATTGTGTACTCCTTTAAAGCTAACTAGGAGTAAAATTAACTCCCTGGTAATTAAGAGACCGAAAAGTTCTTCAAAAGTTCTTTCAAAGTTCTGGCAAATTTTCATTTGCAAAAGTTCAGTCATAGCGCTTTATATTTTCCCGGAAAAAAGCTTTTTTTTTGTTCGCCATGGGAGTAAAATTTACGTAAGTTAGCTTTCTATGGTTAATATCTGTATGATAGCTGTCAATGACTTCTGGTAATTGCTCGGCTACGATCGAAAATTTTGTTCAGTTCTTTTTGGTATCCGTATAGAACCAAAGACGTCCTAAAAACAATGGTTCTCAACTTCTGATTAGTTGATCTTTAACTTCTAAAAGAACTAGTCGAACTTAGTCCTTGTAAGTTCCTTTTAATAGAATCTTTCTGCCTTTCGAAGAAATATGAATAAGCGCTTCAGCGATAAAGTGCTTACATTACCACCACCCGCAAAGTCCATCAAATACCCGCACCCTGATACAAGTATAGATAATGCGGGCATTTTCAGAGGTGGTGCTCATCACTTTCTCAGCTAGCGTCGCAGAATGTTTTATTACTAATACCCAGCACATTTTAGTACTAAGCAAAAGTATAGTGCCCCGTTAGGACGCCAGCAAGCAGCCTGTACTCTTTCTAGCAGGAATTCCGCTGACATCTTAGACACGTCAGGAGTCACGTCATCTGTAGTTGTGCTCTAATGAAACCCAATTTTAAAATGGTTTTTTTTTTTGCACCGAAGGGTTTCAGACACCGAATCACTCCATCAACCGCAGAGTTATACTACCAAGTATATCTTATGCCGTTCAGTGCTCGTAAAAGTTCGGAATACAATCAGAATCACAATCACTTCGGGCCGGGGTCTACATGTCTTTTAAGGGCAGTTTTACACGATTGAGACCAAAAGAATAGCAATTGGCAAATGTAGCTCTTCATATAGTTGCAAAATAAATGTCACTGCTGAGTTAATTTAAAGAGCCGCTGCCTTTTAGAAAGTCTTGTTCGAAAATCGTCGATGATGTACTATCCTATTATTGACAGGATGTACAGGGTGAGTTGCATGATTCAGTTCGTCTTTCTGCTAGACTTTCAATGGTCAGTTTTTATATAAACAGATGTTGTGATTGGTTGGTAATATTCTCTACGGTATGTTTTACGGTTAGAACAAAATGAATAGAGTTGCCACTATTTTGGCATTCCTTAATTGGATCGTAAGAAATATTAATAGAGAAAATATTTTTCATTCTTTTAGACTTAAAAGACGAACGAATTTGTTACTTAAGCATGACCTCGCAGTACTATTTCTTCGGCTCTCGCACATGATGGGAAAACGATCAGTTTTACGAAGTCAAAATAATTGCGGCAGCAAGAGAGATAAGCCGAAGTCTATCAGTTTTTCCGGGTCCTATTCTCTCCGACAATTAATGAGAGTTAGAAAGCATTGATTGAAATGACTTGCACATTGTTTCACTGTATAAAGGGAACGAAGACACGCTAAACTGTTACAATTATCCTACTATACGGTAGACAGTTAACATCTTTGTAAGAATCTCAGCTCACAAACATCTTATATGGACGATGCTAAGATCTCAAAATATACTCGGGACGTATATATAGTACATACGAGTATATTTACAAAAATTTACTTTGAAACGATAGTTAAAAGCGCGGCGGGAATAAACGGGGAATTCGAACATTAAATCTGTAGCAATGTCAATAGAGCTATCGTAAGAAGGAGACATCGTGTCAAAGTGAGAAAAATTCAAAGTCGTAGGGTCTATCATTAACCACTAATGAAATCGCGATAACTATACAGCGCAAAATTAAAAGTTTCTTTAACATGGCTTTAATTAAGAGCTCACTGACGCAGAACGGCCGTAGAATGGTTCTAAGGTCCGCAAACTTAATGTTAAAGACGAGTCAGGTGGAAATTATGAGACGCCTCCATGAAGTTTTAAGCGCAAGATGCTTCGCCCCTGCGATTCACAGGTTCTTCACAATATAGTTCATTGGCACTAGAGTTGCATATGTTTCCGCGTAGAAGATTTACGTAGGTTTTTCTAACTGGCTGGGTCACCAACAATTTTTCAAATCGCCATCACCCTATCGGCGGGCAATGGCAAACTCCCGAAAAAGCTTCTAAGGAGTGCCATTCGGACTCGGCGATAAACCGTAGGCCCCGCTCAGATGTGACAAAAATGAGAACATGAGCAACACAAATGAGTGCCAAGAAGCTAGACCATGGCCCATACCGGGCTGCCAGCGCCACAGTTTTTTTTTTTTGTTTTCCGTTAAATCTAAAGTTGCCGCATTTCAAAAAGACATTAATGCCGCATCCTAAATCGGTTATTGAGCAATTCGTAAAAACCTGACCACATTACTTTTCTGGATCAGATTCTAGCCGAAATCATTCCTGAGTACGTTGAAGATCGATTACACGATCTGAGGAGACGTGAGATTTATCAGTGCATCCAAAGCAGAGACAAGTGTGCTCGAGAAAGCCCCCAACATCCGACACACAAAACATAATTGGTATTATTATAACTTGATAACCTTTCTTTGTGATACGTTCACTGTCATACCGAAAGGTACTTGATAAAGCTTAACAGGTTAACGAGGTGGCAAATTCAGCCCTAAGCAGCCTGTTTTCCAGAACAACACCCGAATACGCACATGTTGAAGAATCCGATACATAGTGATGCTTTTAACCACTTGATGAGTATGACCTTTTCGTACAGAGAACAACCTCATTTTTAAGAAGTTTGACTGAGCCCATTTCTGGTGCAAATTTAGGGCCGCTTGCGCTTTAGACCAGATAGTGGCTTAGCATGATCCAACAGTCAGTACAGCTGCATTATCTATATAAACCGGAAAACAGATGTTAGAACGAACTATTGAGAGCGACAAGTATTTAATCGATTAACATACGCCATAGTGGAGACAGGACACTGCCTTGCGGGTATTTCCTATCTGCCCCACAGTCCGCAAAGAGCATCTGTGGTTTTGTTCAACGGCATTGCTTTTATCCACGTCTCACTAACAGTTGCATCCCGTAAATGTTTTTGAAAATGTCTTCTTAAGAAAAACGATTTCAATTCTGCTTACCAGTTTTTAAAGTCCAGCCTCGCAGGACTCCTTTTCCTGTTCAGCAGTGATTCGATATGTTTAGGAGTGCCAGGCGAAAAGTGGAAATTGCCTTTAAAGTTGATCAAGCTTTGGCATATTGGGTTGCGGATATCGAATGCTCAAAACCTCAAATTTGGAACAAAAGCAGGATTAAGTATGAAAATATTATTATTATTATTATTGTTTATTAAAACATAAATAAATTTACATCTTAATCTATATGATATAGCGCTAGCTGCCAGGGCTATCGGCTAGAGTAACAGTGATGAAAAACTACTGGGCACTCTAGTACGAAATGTTCGGTTGACAGGACAGCATTCAATTGACAAAGCTGGCACACAGGAAGGTTGTCTTTCGTTGGGAGATGTCTGTCCGTCATTTGTGTATGGCCAAGTCTAAGTCTCAAAAAACACCTGTTCATTTTAGAGGAAGTTGTTGTTGGGTAGGAAGAAGATATACCGGTCGGGTTAATCTTGGAGTAGTGGTGTGTGTATTGACTCCAGGAATTTTTTTTTGTTGATGCCAGTAAGCGTCGATTCGTTTCGGATGATGTTGTCCCGAATTTTTGTGATGATGGCGGTACGGTTATTGATGTTCCGGATCGCCTTAACCGTAGAGCGACTGTCGGTGCAGATGAGAGTGTTTCTGTCAGAGGTTTTTGCAGTTTCTGTTGCTTTGAGGATCGCTAGAGCTTTTGCGGGGAATATTGAAAAGTAGTCTGGTAGTTTCTCGGCGAAAAGGACATTGCCATTGGCAGCGACTACTGCAAATCCAGTACCAATCTCGCTCTTAGAACCATCGGTGGATATTATGTCCCATGAGTTATTGCTGCAGCTATTAATCGTTTCTTGAGACAGTTTGATAAACGTTTCTTTCCTTTTTAAATTCGGAGAGCCTTATTTTAATGGCTTCAAGCCTGAGCAGCCAGGGCGGGTACGCTTGCCCACCTGGTGTTGTAAGTACAGGATGTAGACCTGCTTTTTTCACGAAGTCCAGTACATTGAATGCACTAGAAGGGTATTTTGGGATTTTCTTGCGTTTGAGGATTTTTTTTACGTCATCAGTTATAGGAGATTTGTGAGATTCGCAGATTTCTGGACCCAAGTGGGATGTTAAAATAAAGTATAACGATCTTCGATGGATGGGAGTCCAGACTCGGCAAGAATATTTAATATGGGTGTAGTTCTAAAAGCATGTAAGCTAGTTCGGACAGCAGCATGGTAGGATGGTTTAATCAGCTGAAGTTTTGAATTAGAACATTTTCCGTATATTGCCAGCCCGTAGTCGATTTTTGATAGAAGAATTGATTTTGTTACGTGGACTAGTGTATTAATATGAACTTTTTAATATTTTTGGAAGCTAAGAATCTGACAATATTAAGCCTGGTAGCTAGTTTGCTTTTTAAATCTTAACAATGTTTCTTAAAATTAAACTTATCGTCAAATAATATTCATAGAATGTTTAAAGCATTTACATTAGGTATTTTAAGATTTCCAAAATTTATTACAAAACTATTATATGTACAACTTGTTTTCCTACAGATATGAAGGTGTAAACACCTTTTGTTTGGGGATATAATGGACTCTGAATAAGTGCGATGGCGATGGCGATGGCGCGATAGTTAGCTCATTGCACTATCACGCAGATAGTCTGGGTTCGATTCCTGGCTGGGTCACCAACAATTTTTCAAATTGCCATCACCCTTTCGACGGGCAATGGCAAACTCCCGAAAGTAAAATTGCCTACGAAAAAGCTCCTAAGGACTGACGTTCGGACTCGGCGATAAACCGTAGGCCCCGCTCAGATGTGATTAAAATGACAACATGAGCAACACAATTGAGTGTCAAGAAGCTAGGCCGCAGCCCATACCGGGTTGCCAGCGGCACAGTGTTTTTTTGTTTTTTTTTGAATAAGTGCACCAGGTATTAAGCTCGATAAGGATTTTATGAACTGTATCACAGGTGCGTGTGCTGTCGTTGTATTTAGATAACAAAACAAGGTCATCTGCATGAAGGATGTGATTGATTTTTGTTGAAATGAAAATGAAATTAATTTATTAAAATCGAACTATATTTTATTTTCCGTTAGTCTTTAAATAAATCATTCGCTGTTCTTTGTTCTTAAAGGTTCTCGAGTTTTCTTTAAACCAAGAAAAGCATTTTTCAGCTCCAGAACTTTCAATAATTTTGTTAGTTTTCGCAATAATTTCGCTTATGTCATTGTATGCAATTATGAACAGTATCACGGATAAAAACGAGCCTTGGGGTACACCGTTGTTTAAATTGTGAACATTGCAGAAGCAGTTATTTGGTTTGACTCTAAACTTTCGGCTGATTAAGAAAGCTTTTATATAGGAATACATTTTAAGTTCAATCCTCCACTTAAGTAGCTTATTAAGTACTACATGAAAGAACCGAAACGTGATTTTTTGCAGAGAGTGCAGATGCAACGTATTCATCTATGTGGAGTAAAGAGTCCATCGTACTACGCCAGTGTTTAAACGCTACTTAATTTGGATGTTAAAAAACGACCCATTGGTAGCAAAACTAAGAATCTCAAGTTAATACAACCTAATCTTTGACCAAGGTATAATTTCACAAATATGGAAAACTGCTATCATTATCCCGATCCCCAAACCTAAGATGCAATCAACAGATACAAACGGTTATAGACCTATATCCTTGCTCCCATGCTTAAGTAAATTATTGGAAATATGAAATTAAAAATCCAAAATGTCCACTTTTCATTTACATTTATTATTGAAAAGAAATTGTTAATTATACTTTGATTTGTTGATTTTTTTTTTCATATTTTTTTTATTTTTTATTTTAATAATAATCTATGTAATAGTACATCTTCGCAACCAGTGACGATGAATTGATGAACATGAATACATTTTTTTTTTTTTTTTAATTATTCTTTTCTCTATGAGTTCTTTAAGATAAATGATAATTTTCACGAATATTTCACATAAAACAAAAACAAGAAATGAATAATACAAAAACTCAATATCACACAACATTAATGAAAAATAAAATTTTGTTCTAAAAAAAAGAAAAAAAAGATATTCTTGCGTTTCAATTTACTTAGTTAAATTGATTTTTATTTCTCTGTTCAGTTCAATTCAATTTAAATGTACTCTCAGTTCTTAAAAAAAATATCTTATCAACTTATTTATCTACATAAAAATTACTTTATACACAAAAATTGAAATTTTAATTTTTATTACATTTCTTTGTTTCAAATTCAATTTCATATTTAAGTCGATGGGCCAGAAACTTAATAAAAATAAAACAAATGTCTATAGATGGGGAGGGGCAAAAAAAAAGGAAAAGAGATTCACAATGGACTGTGGAGTGGATATCATGTTTTAATAGAGCCCCACATCATTGATCACATGACTTGAGGTGGAGATGAAAGGAAATATTGCATTGGTCTAAAGAATGGAGATAAATCATTCAAAATACAAGATACTACAATAGTTCAAGCACAGTTAAAAGTTTAATTCTAAAATCAACTATTACTAAATTAAAATCTGTATAAAAATACGAGTAATAATAATAATAATGTTCCTTGTAATATACAGTTCTCGACAAGGTATCTTTGTCTACACAGTTCAAATAAAAATATAATTAAATCAAATTCTACACAAAACTTATGATATATGTTTATGTTTTTGTTTACATATTGTATATAATGATAAATGAGATTTTAAAAATAAAAATGTTGCTGCAGCAGCTTCTAAAATGAAGACTGACAAATTTTTGAATAATAAAATGAGACACAACAACAACGTACTACAAATTGTACAACAAAATGCGTCCACGCATCACAGCTCCTGCTCAAACAAAATTAAATTTAAAATATAATTATTAAATATGAGAATTCGTATTTGAAGAATTCTCAACTTAATCACTCTCAGACTCATCGGCAAATTTCTTTCGATAATTTCTCCGCACTCGGGAGACTTTTTGTTGGAACAAATTTATTGTCAGCTTACTATTGCTATTGCTGGCACTATTGTTATGCTCGCAGGGACTTCTGGCAGGATTCCGGCATTCAGGAGCATGACATTGTGGTGTCAATGCAGTCATACTAATACCACTGTCTGGAGTTAAAAGATGAAGATGTTGCTGATCGTTGCCATTGCTTCGGTTGTTATTATTTAATTCAGCTGCTTCTGTTGAGGATGATGTTCCGGCGGTTATTGGATTATTGCTAAAACTATTGCTAGGGGTTTTGGCGATATCAGTCGAATTGTTATTATTACTGGTAGTATTATTATTATTATTATTATTATTGTTATTGGTGGTTGTAGTTGGATTATCAGCTTCTGCTGCAACTGGATTAGTGGTGGTGTGTGTGAATTTTTTTCGTTTGCTTGATAGATGATGATTGCAGTCGGTGGATGAGCTTGATGTTTCATCAAGAAAACTACTATTTGAGAGGCGAGAATTTGAATGGCTGGAGTATACATCCAATTCGGCTTTTCGACGCCGGCTGACACTGTTTCTAGGTAGTACAGGCGGTGGTGACTGTGGAGAATCATCATGAGCGTGACCAAAACCATTGATTTTTATTGTAGGCCTTGGTGGCATAATCGATACATGACTAACATCCGGTGCAGGTGCTGTTGAAACAGTAGTCTCGTCATCATCATCCTCGTCAGAGTCTTCGAATGCTTGCTGTTGCTGCCGTAGACGAAGAATTGCATCTGTGAATTAAATTGAATCGTAAGTGATTTATTACTTTAAAAAATAGTTATTTGATAGTTGCAATTCTTTCAATGGTTAACTGCTTTGTTATAACAACTGAGGGCATGCGTTCTTAAAGTTTATAATTAACTGCTTTACATGCATTCTAATGGGAATCTTTATTATATAATACACGAGGGTAAAGGCATTCAATTGAGAACATATCATCTAAATCAGATTAGTGGAATGAGTTGCTACCTAATAATAGCCGCTAAGTATTCGTTAAAACCGTACAACTGCACCATAAGTTTATTCGATTTTTCTTCCTTGACCTGGAACAAAATTTAATTGTAATGATGGACAGGAATATCCAAGTTGCATTCATGAGCTGTATCGGGAAACTAACAATGCCTTATAACTTCGATTGAGACAGGAGCACAAATCAAATCAAATCCGCAGCGTAGTGCTTACTTTGACACCCAGTGGTGATCCTCAGACAAGGCAATACGAAACCGTCAGAGAGCTCACAATTCTACAGGGAAGAGATTAATGGCCCTTGGCTATCACGCAGACATCATCGCAAATGAAGAAGTGCGATAGGATGTGCCGAGCATAAGGAGAATGGAGAACTGTGATATATGTCTACTTTAGGGAAAAGAAACATCGTTTATACGGATGCTGGCGACTAAGGAAAAAAAGTCTCGAGCTTCCGACACGTAAGAAGGTGTGTGAAAGCTCTATCGAGGTTCAATTTGCTAACATAAGCCTAATATAAGTCCATGTCTTACGGAGGAAAATGCCAACGTCACCAAAGAATGTTTCTACAAGCTCCTCGACAAGAGGTATGAGAAATGTTCTAAGTATGACCAAGATAAGAAAGGAAGCATCTTTGGTAGGAAAGTTGGTAAGCATACCCTACATACAATCATGTCTAGCAACGGCTTATTGACTATAGCAAGCACACTGAAAAGATGCTTAAAATGACTTTGTAAAGAATATACACCAACTCAGATCTGGTCAAAAGAGTGTATTCCTGGTGAATATAATATCAGTGTCGAGAGCCTCACAACTGCGCCAACTATAGGGGTATTAATTTACTCAACAAGATCCTATCTGCCATATTGTACTATATGAATGTCTAAAACCCTTCGTTAAGCACTTGTGTGGCTCTTATCAGTTCAGTTTCAGACAAGGAAAGTCCACCATCGACAGCATTTATAGAAACGAGCCATAAGAGTTGTCATGTGATTTCACAAGCGAGCACTGGAGGATGATGATATCAACATAATTGCCAGGACAGAGCGGACGGTCACCGGTCCTTTATGGCCCTGAAGCATGGTCTCTATCGACAATGGATATAGGTATTCCAAATCGGAAGAAAAGTCCTTCAGACAATATTCGGTCCTGTTTGCGTTTACAGGCTTTGAGAAGATTCAATGACAACCTACATATATGAACTGTACATCGACAGTCGATTGAGATGACATGTAGAGGGAAAGTTAATCGTTACTTGTTAATCGTATCCGAAGACACAGATGTTGATTTCCGTAGCAGGTGTGTTTTTCCCGATTTGAACAGCATCAGTTCAGTTCTAGGCCTCAAAGTGATAGGACACGATAACCAAGCAGAAGAACATGGATGTTAACCAAATAATATTACTTTTTACTATTTTATGAGTTTACCTGTCCCCACATCGCGGAGGAAGCAACCAAAAACATCAGTAGTGCGTTTGGACCTTGGACGGGTTGGGCGACATGACTTTTGAAAACGACTCATTTCAACACAGAGGACCAGCTATTGACTGTGATGAGTTGCAGTTTTAGAAGAGTTAGACCGTCGCCGAACTGTAAAGGACATTTCAAAGAAATTTGGTGTGCACTATTCGACTGTTTCCCATTATAAAATAAACGCTCGGAAAAGTCAAGAAACTCGACAAATTGACTGACTTGTGACTTATGAGCTGACTAAACAAAACATGATGGATCGGCTGAAGGTTTCCATTTACCTGCTTTCTGCGGCACAAAAGGAATCCGTTTCTGCACATGGATTCCCTTCGATAGTCGTCGCCGACCTGTACCATAGCTATATGCTGATGAGACACCGAATCATATGCCGATCCAAGGAAGATCATGGTGACTGTTTAGTGGTCTTCTGTTGGCATTGGAAAAACCCCTAATGCACATTAGCGGAAAAGCCGCAAATTTTATTATCTAGCGCGCAGAAGTATTAATGTTATGAGGGGTTTGCTATTTATGTATGTGTACACCAACCATGCCAGATTGAAAATCGCGTGATTGCAAAATTGGAAACCTCATCCCCAGTGCATATTGGTTGCAGAATACAAAGCTGTAATTGACGTGGAACAAGTCGTCACCAAAATATCATCAAAAAATTGGACGTTCCTTGGATTATTAAGAATACAACATATGGCAGCACTACTTTAAAAGTTATTTTCGACATGGTACTTCAAGGAATAAATAAATTTGATGGCCTTTTCCAGTAAAAGTAATAATTTAAGTTAAGTCCTTATTTCTAGCTTTTTCTGTATACAAGTTCTAAATGAAATAGCAGAACAAACAACGGCGAACACAACTTCAATTGAAAGCTAGAAATCAGATTGAAACTTAAAAGGATTCCTTGAAAAAGTTTCTTCTTAGCAGAATCAACAAAAGAATTTTGGAAACAATGTTCGAAAAGGTTCAGGGTTCAAAACCAATGGAGTATTTAAAATAGTTATATAGTAGAGAAATTCAAACTTTAAACAATTTAAAGGTATTGTTGCATAGCCGGCTATTTCCTGATCAGAGAGAATAGGCGACTAACAATATTTTTTACAGTGAAGAACATTTTCTAAAGACGTAATACAAGAATGCAATTTGGATCCAAACTACTACAGTACTTTCAAAACCGAAGCAACATTATTATGATGTTTAAGTTAAATCTTACCTTTTCCACTTGAAGTTATTCCCGTGCTTGTGCTAGGAATGGCCACATTCAGATGATTGCTTGGTAAACGGACATCATCGTCATCATCCGAAGAAGTAACATTTACAGAGAATCTTCTTTGCTTTTTATTTTTTCTTCGTAATGCCCTGAAATTTGACAAGCCACTACCACTGGGCCCTTGGCCACGATCACGATATCCATAATGATTGCCACGACCGTTGCGTTTAGTATTATTTGCAACTCGACTATTAGCTGCTACGCGTTGAGAATTGCTTCTCCCGGCCATATTAAGACGCTGTGGTCGACGATTGGAGTTCGAAGCTCCCTTCAAAGCCAATCGCCGTAATGTATTTCGCTTAGTTGCTATCAGGTAAGCAATTCGATTTGCATATTTATGACGTTGAATTTTCATCTTATTTAGCATAGAGTTTCGACGCTGTCGTTCTATAAAAGCTTCAAAATGTAAGATGATTCTTTTTTTATAGAAAAACGAATCGAACTTACCTCTCTTGCGTACAAAATATCGTAACAGCTCTTGTTCGTCTGAGTCCTCAATAGAACTATTATTTGCACTGTGTGAGCTGCCTTCTGATCCCAATTGAGAATCAGATGAATTGTTTGTGTCCCAGCCTTCGATTTCTTGTTGAATGAGTGAATCAAAGAATGCCATCATACGAGGATCTTCATTTGTATTGCGACTACTGTAGTCGTGGGGCATGTGTGACCAGCTTTGTGGGGTGAGTGATGGGAAAGTGAAAGGCGAGAATAAATCTCGGGGATTATCAGAGCAAGTTGCTTCTTCTAAAAGTGATCCAGTCCAGTCTTTTTGATTAAATGGACTCCATAGCTATATTAATTACGTAATTGTGTTAAATTATTTGTATTTGCTACTAAATCATTTATTCACCTTAACGATTTTTTCAACGCCAGACGATGCTAGAATGCATTTCTCACGATTGTAACGAACCTGGTTGACTATTGACCGATGTCCATAAAGAACCATTTGTGTTGATTCAATCCATTGATCCGTTAGATCCACTGAAAATTAAACCAATCAATTAAGCCAACAAATGTCATTTGTAATTTGAAGTATAACTCACAATCTGCATCCGATACCCTCCAGACATATAAATTGAAGTCATCAGAGCCCGACAAAACTAATTCGTCATCTTCACCAGCAAATGTACAACTTTTCATAGTACATGAGTTGTAATAATCTCCATGATAGAACTGACATATCGGCTCTGGCGAGAAAGTATTGTACAGAATCGGAGGTAGACGTCGACGAAGTGCTAGGATAAGATTACCGAAATTGTTAAAGCGAACGCTCATGTAACTCGGATGGCTTTCATCAAAACCATATTGGATGACAGGACTGCAAGTAAATTTTCAAGATTTAGTTTATATTACTTACATGTTTGATTTTTGTTTTACCTGTGGGGTTTACGAATATCCCAGAATGCAGCGCCACGTTTAGAATTGGCTGTGACAAGAAAATTCCCTCCAAATGGGTGAAACTGAACAGCGTGAAATGATGCACGATATTTAGCAACCACCAATGGATCGGCAGGGTCATTACGCTGATCGAAGACTAATATTTGACCATCTTCACATGCTGTCGCAAAGACACTATCACATGTGGGGTCTATTGATAGACCATAGACGGGCTTTTCATGTTTGTATATATTATGGAGCCTGCCACTGTAAAGAAAAAAAGTATGTTTGACAAAATTTAAAACGTATTGTGAACGTAAAGAAGTAGTGACGAACAAGGGACCATCGTAGTAGAGTCGCTGTCGATGCTGAGGAGTATTGAGACGGAAGGCCCGAAAATGAGTTCAACGAAGGTAGCCCCAAGTATATGCTGTCAAGCAAAATGAACACTCAGCATCGACGTCTCGGACAGAACATCACTTTCGACAGGCATAATTTTGAGGTAGTTAAGGCCTTTGCCAACCATGGTTCCGCTATAAATTCAGACAACGACACCAGCGTCGAGATTAAATGAAGAATAAGTCTGGCCAATTGATGCTACTTTGGGCTAAGATGGCGATTGACTAGCAAAGCTCTCTCTCAAACAACAAAAGTTACCCTATATAAAAAATTTACAATATAGTTCCTACTCTATGGCGTAATGGCATGGACATTATCAAAAATGGATGAGGGTGAAGATCCAACGACTGAGATGGCTAAGTCATGTAGAGCGGATGGACACCAACGCTCCGGTCTGAAAAGCCTTTGAGTCTCAGGTGACACACGCACACACCTAGTGTGCGAAACTGGAGGCAGCTACCCAGGCCCAGGCTGGACCCAGGCCCACCCCGGACTGTAACGCCACGTAAGTAAGGTTTCAATACTTTTATTATAGATTTTTAGTTTTTCGAACCGCATTATAGCTACGCAAACATACCAAATCAAAGATGTGCTTCTTTAAACCTCATGATTCTGAATTTTATTTTTTTTAATTCCAGTTTACCATAATTCGCAAAATGCTTACGAACGATTAGGGAAGTACGAGTGCCATGATGGTATGACTTATGAGAAGGTTAAGCAAATTGCAATATGTAAGTAAAGGTAATGAAACCACGGAGGAAAATAAATTCAATTTCACTTTATGGAATCGATGCGATAATAGGATGGAAAGTGCAAAGAGCAAACAGCAAAATCTTATATTAGAACAGCAAAGCCTAACGAGAATTGAATTTGCTACGGCAAAGGGTGTGATTCAAGATCAACTATTTTTATACTTTCATAAATATTTCAAAGTAATAATTATAAAAAGAAAGAAAAGAAAAGGAAGTCTTCAGTGAAACCCCATTAAAGACCTTACGTACATGTATTCATAATAAAAGCTTTTCAATTTCTCAGCAGAAGTATCAGTAGCGGATATGAGTATGAAAATTGCTTTAATACAATAGTTACCTAAGATCATTATAGATAAGAATCTAATTTGGAGAAAAATTCTGATAGAACAAATAACAAGAGTCAAATGAGATGGCGGTAAGAGTCAGTAGGGTACGAAAAATATGCTTGTGATATATTGTCGAAGGAATAAAGTCAGACTTTTTTCGGATTTTCAACATGCGCGCAAAGGTCTTGTTCTGGAATAGACGAAACGCTGTAACAATATTGCATTTGGAAGTGAAAAGACTGGACTTCGTCTGAACAGATCCAGTTTTGTTGGGTTTTTCTATAAAAAAAAAGGGAAACGGAATATTGAAATATTAGGAAGTAAGTACCACTATCGTCGCAAAGCCATTCGATTTCTTTGATAGGTTTTTATTAAAATTTAATTCTAATAATATATATAGACAACCTAAATGGAGCGAGAAAATCGGGTCTTTATATTTGTAGTGTGCAGAGAAAAATAAGCAGCGAAAGACTTCCCCTCCCAGACACAGAATATTTTATTTGCTACTGTACAGATGATTCGATGTGATGAAATCACAAACAGAATTCTGTAAAAGTTCGATTGGGGAATGATTTTTTTAAATTTGGTACAGTGGTTTGACTGGTTGCTACACTAGAGAGGGTGAAAACACATTTTCGTTGTCTTTACTCATTTGGCAACAAACGGCAATGTTCTAAATTCCAGATTGTTTACCTTAAAAAAAACATTATATAAAATGTTTGTTTGAAATCAATAGAGAACTCCATATATTTTCGAACTCAAACAGAAATTAAATAACAAAAAATCGCATTTGTAAGAGAATACCTAAAAAGTTAAGGAATCGATGTGTTACACATTAGCTTCTTCAGAAATAATGCTTAGCTCGCAGATGTATGTGATTGACTTCGTATCAGGGATATTGAATTACATGAAGCAATGCTTTCTGATTCATACTAATATGTCTAACGGTAATGACTCACAACTATAGGATTGTTTTCAGTTATGTAAGCCTAACAACTCAGCGTTGATATATGTACATCGTGAAAATTTTTTTCCTGAAATCAGGGTTCCATGGCAAAATTTTTTAGAGCGCTTTAGGCAATTTCAAAAACAGAAAAACTGTTTTCATCTAAATCTGTTACATCGTGTTATGGGAAGATTCAACACTTATTTAACATAAGCCCAATAACAAGAATGAAACTAGTGTTTTGTTGGGGTACAAATTGAAACCGTTGGATCATGGCATACATAAAACCCTGACTAAATGGTCTCAAACCCAATTGCAAAATTATTTAAAATCTTATGACAAAATTGTGTTTTGCAACGAAACTCGTTTTTGACTCAACGAACAGGTCAAGAGGCAAAGTTGCCTTATTTGGAGTGAGAACAATTCGCAAATGTTTATTACAGACATCCTAAAATGTACTGGTGGTTTGGTTTATACCACGATGGCATCATCGGTACTTAATAACGTTACTTTGGTCCGGACGATATGTTTTTTCAATGCAATACAATGTGGAATATACATACACATTAATGGTACAATTTATTATCACTTACTGTTCCTATTTTAGAAACATTTTCACAGCAACTTTTTGCCATTAGAGAAAGTTCCAACATTGACCTTGAAATAGGTATAAAAAGTTCGTCACGCATTACGCTTATACTCGTTTAAATTCAAATCAGTACTACGACCGTAGTTTAAACAGTAAGTTTAAACCAGGAACCCTTATTCTTAATCAATATGCGTACATAAAGCAACAAAAACTTCTTACATTCTCTCTGACATTTGCTGCCAGCTCGAAAACCAAACCCAAAGGTCCACAGCACAATATTATCGAGAATAAACTGGTTATATGTACTTTGGGCTTCCAAATATCATATTTATGTTTCTTTCTACACAGAGATAATAGAACAAGAACCGCAATTATTTTATTGAGTTTTTGCTAGCAACAGCTAGGGCAATATCCTATCAGCGTAGTTACATATTAATTGACAGCTAGGCTGCCATCGGATTAAATTTGCCATTGCCATACAGTTTAGTGTACCAAACCTCTACCCGCAAGTTAACCAGAGAACACAAATTAAAGCTAACGATAGTTGGAGAAAAACGTTTCCACGTATGATGTTCAATAAATTCAAATCTAACAACAACGCCAATTGGGAGTTATATTCTAAAAGCGCATTCAATTAAGCTGCAGGATTGTTAATACAATCGAAGCCTATAAAGATCAAGTTTAATGAAACCAATCCTTTAATTTTTATTTCACATAGCCCGCGTTAGCATTCTGTCTATTATTTGAGTCATGAGCTTACAAAAGTTTATTTTTGTGCCTTTTTATATTTTTCTTTAAATAGACCCTTGTGTCATGGCATCAGGAAAGTTCTATACGACTTCAAGAAAGTTTTATTTAATTCCCAGTGATAGGTCGAAAAGAGAGGATGAAATACTGGAGTCGTAAGATAACGCAGTAGCAAATTTAGTCTTGGCTTCAGAGATGATACTTGAAACATCTGAAAGCTGCGATTTCGTTTCTAAAGATGGCCCTTCGAGAGTTTGATATCGGAAAAGAAAAAAGGTCAGAAGAAGAAGTAGAAAATAAGTTGGAAGAAAAATAAACTTGGTACGTACAAAGAAGATTGCCTTTTTTGGGAGCCATTGAGCAGTCCAGAACATCTTTTTAATTTGAAACTCCAGCTGAGTCTGCCTTTTTCTCTGTGTAACGAGGATTAAATTGGTGTGACGTAAGTGGATCAGATATAATAAACGAGCCAGCAAATATCACACAAGATAAAAAGAAGCAATTCGCTAGCATGAACCTGTTCATCTCATCGCCTAGGGATTATTGAGTTCCGGAGTTGATCAGTGTATTGTTTTTGAGATAGTGACATGTAATAGATGAAAAGATATAAAGCGCCACCTTAGCTTTGCGGATAGTGATAAATTTGTCAAGCATGGATTACATGCGTTCAAAAAGTTTTTAAATAATATAAAATCTCTTCGAAGTAGAACTACTTTTAATTCCAAAGCATGAATACTTTACTTTGGACGATCATACCGCCATCAACTTAAAGAATATAATCCTAAGAAACCCTATAAATGGGGATATGAGAATCTCGATCTTTGTGGCGTGCTCCAGATGTTGTCGTAAGTGGAATTGTTGTTTCTCGAGTAACTGCTACTACTTTATAACGCAATATATGTTTGACAGCTGGTTCCAAATTTTAGGTACATTTTACCAAAATGAGGCAATTGCCGGTAGAAACATTCAGTCCACTGTTTGACGGTGAAAAAGTGTGTTCTGTACCATGGGACGAAAACAAGTTAGCAAATGTGCTCTAAACTTTTGTGGGATACAATCCAATGATAAAATAAAACGGTATTACAGGAAAAAAGGTAAATAATTTGAGATCGCTGGTCTTCTAGATTCTGTACCAAATAAAAACTTGATCAAACAAATGGTACAACATTGTTTGCTACTTTTTGGACTTTACATGTTAATGTTGCGGATTCAAAAGTGACTTATGCGACTACATTAGCTTTGTTCAGTGAGGAAAAACTAGAATAGAATCGCACAAATTTGTGCGCCAGAATGAGAACAGAAAAGTACAGCCCATATGAGAGTTGTCAAAAGTTAATCAATTTATACTTACTATTTTCTAAATTCTGGCGAGTGTTTGGCGAACACTGTACAGGAACAGATTGCCCTTTTTCGGATTTTATCATAATCTGTTCCATCGCTTTTCAAAAAAATAATTCACAAATCACGAAAAATTTCCCCTGATTTAGCAAATTACCGCCAACATATAATACAATTTAAACAGCTGATTTTGACACTTTTCGCAATTGTGTTCTACTTCGAGAGTAGGTACAATTTATTCCGAACAGTTTGGAACAACCTCACAGTACAAAGCTATTGTGAGTCACTATGTCGACTCAACATTAAAATCGAATTAAAATGTATATTCAAAAAAACTGTACATTTTAATCAGTTTCATACAGTACTATGCTGTAAATGCCTTCCGCTACATAAGGTGTATCATCGAGGAAGATTTTTAAGGTTTATTTCCATTTTCCGCTGGTAGGCAGACGGCGTTATGCCAAACCAATCAAGACTAGGAAACTTATTCTTAAGCTTTTAGGTGAAGTAAAAGTCTTTATAAATCTATCTCTATCTATCTAATCAGCTTTCTTTTAAAGAAAAAAAAACAATAACTCTGACGATAATTCAAATTTACAAAAGATATGTAGGTGGGTACGTGTAGTTAGAACGCCGGCCTTTAGTGTCATCTAAAGTTTATTTAATTTGTGCTGTGAATGTACATGAAACAGTTTATCAAAAACGATTGCTTATCTGTTTAGATTAGTAGGTACCTTAATTGACGTAGCAATACAAACATTGAATCTTGACATTTCTTCGAATGCACAATGCCAGTGAAAATGATCAGTACCTCGAATTGTGATTTCAAACATACATACGAGTACGTCATTAACAAAATGTATACATCCAACACATACAGTCAATCAAAAGATATCTATTCAAATTCAATGGACAAGAAAATACCCATACCTAGTATAATATACCCAAAACAGCTGTTTCACAAAAATAGAGAAAAAAAACAATAAAACTTCCCTGTTCATCCTTTATACAAAGGTACAAGTACTCATGGGTATCCTGATAGGATCGCAGAGGAATTAAAAAAAAAAAAAAAAAACACAAACAAATCAAATCGTTCATTGCATCTAAAAATACACATTCCCCCCAGGAGAAAGAAAAAAAAGGAAAAAGAGAATTTTATCAATTCAAGAATGACACCGACACCGACACCGACTATGAGTATTCATGTTTCCATCTCATTCATGCAACCAACAAGAGCAATATCAAAAAGGATGTGTCACATTCAAAAATAGGTACTATGAAAACCCTTCTGATAAAGAGAAGAAGAAAAAATAAATAGAATTAAAAAATTGTTACCCCACCCCGGAGAAAATATAAAACTTACGTCTCATTATCATGCACAATAACCAGATCATCGTTTCCACCTGAGAAGACTTTTCGATTGAACCGGTCAAAGCCTAAGCAAAATACATTGCTTGTATGCTCCGCATCGAGTACTCGAGGTTTATCAATGCCAGCAATTGCCTTTTCCACATTCCAGATAAGAATCCGTTTATCATCTCCACCTAAATCGTCGGATTAAAAAAAAAAAAATTGAGTTTTATTAAAGTATCTAAATGGAAACGTGTGATATTTCTAAAACAGATGATTTAATTGGAGAGAGAAAATAACAAATAGGTCTCACCCGATGCCAGAAAATCACCCCCATTCGAGAACTCGATCGCATTTACACACCCATAGTGGGCGACCAAATCAAATTTGTAAAGATTCTTGGCCAAACGGAGACGCTCTCGAAACAGATGCGATTGAAAAGCCTGCGGGCTACGCTGATGGAGTTGTCTGGCAACTATTTGCTTCAGCAGGTTCGGTCCAATGTCTGACAGATTTGACATTGTCTGATTTTATTTCGATTTATCGTCCAGCGATATTGTGGGATTCGATTTTTTTTTGTATTCCCTTCTGCGGCTTTTCCTGAAAAGCACCTTTTTGTAGAGATTTTGTCCGACTAGGTGGAGTCGTATAACATTGCGACGTTGAAGTTGACGTTGAATTGGAATGGAATTGTGGCGTAATTATTAATGTTTTGGATTTGAAGGAATTGTATGTCGTCTAGCTAGAGAACAATTCTAACAAAATTCACTTTGACAAAATGGATTTTCTTTTGCGTTTTTCGTGTGAAAATTTCCACCCGATTTGCTTTTCGTTTTTCACGTTTGGTGTTTCACTTGTGTGTGCGACTTCTTTTCACGATATTCCACTAAAAACAAATGTCAAAATGTTTAGGAGAATTGAATGCATTTTTAGCTTGTCTTTTTGTTTCGTTATTTTTCTGTATTTTTTTTTTTTTTTTTAATTTTTTTTTGCTTTGGGTTAGGTATTTTTTTATTGGCTTTTATGCTGCTGCTTTATTGGCTGCGACTGTGCACTCTCTTTCTGGGCTGCTGCTGCTGCTGCTACAACTACGGCTGTGTTCTTGTCACCTCCAGGCATTTACTTTCACTTTTCTTCCTTGATTCTGGAGAATATGTATTTTATTTTTATATTCTTTAATTTATTTAAGAATTTCTGCAATTAATTGCTCGTAATTTGGTCATTAACGAAGGTGATTACGACGAGGGAGTTCAGATTTAATGAAGGTGTCACGAAGACCGGCGACTACGGATGTGCTGGTGGGCACTCAGCAGGTCCGTGCTCGGGCTGTTTTTTTTTTTTTTTTTTTTTTTTTTCCAAATTGTTGGGAAATTTCTTGATGAGGGCACAAATTGGTGAGGAGCTTTGGGGCTCTCTTTTGGGGGAGATTCGATTTATCACGTGAATAGGATTAAGAATATGAAATAAGCGATTAAAATAATTAAATAAACGACAAGCGAATTGGATGTGACGATGCGATACGAATGTAAAGTTCTTTGTTCCTTTTGGTTGGATTGTTTTTTCTGAAACTGATTCTATGCTTATTTACTAGTTATGTGCCTTCCTCTCTTTTGATTCTTGACTCTCTCGTTTTCTATTTCCTTTTTTTTTTTTAGTTTGACTGTGCCTTTGGTTCGTAGTTTGGTACTCAATAAAATGCATCCGTGTGCGGAATTAGGGGCACCGGGTAATTTGATAGCATATTACAGTTTTTTGAAGGAACTAAAATTTCATTTAAATTTTTCCTAAAGATAATTGTAAAGTACAAAAATGTTAAATCGACATTCGACAGCTTGTTTTAGAAACTTTATGCCAGTACAATATTGAGAACTACTCTCCAAAAAGAAAGAGCTGAAACTTTTCAAAAACATCAGTCCTTCATTGCGTTGACGTAACGTGCATATATGTACTCGTGAAGAAAATAATACGGTCTATCAGTGCCAGCAGACAAAAAAATTAAAATTTTACTGATCAAATGTTCAGTATTGTATCACTCAAAACTTAGGATTGCTTTTTGAAGCGCCCTTACGGTAACCAAAAGTTACTGTCTGATGCGGTGTATGCTCTGTGAAAGTCATTAGACTTTATTTTTGCAGACTTTTCTTTTCAAAATAAAACCTTATGCTAACAGACAACAAAGAATCAAAAACTCTTGATAAAATAGTCCAAAGTGGTAATTTCGTTGAACATTAAATGGGTAGCCTAAATATACCTATGATTTTACGTGTTTGGAAAAATGTCGTCTGGGCCCGGTTGGTATTCGAACACCGAACCTTCCAGTGGCAGACTACTAGGCATTTATTATAGCGATACGGATCTTATGGTTGAACGTTAAATGGGGTGGACTGCTGCTGAAGGTTTTAATGAAGCAGTGGTAACGATAGTGAAGCAATTGAGATGTGACACATTTTTACCAATTGAGTGGGTAACATAGGCGACATCCTGTCGCAAGATTTTGAATCTCATAAAGCAAATGGATCGCACTGTCAATGAGAACGTGTGAATTTTAAACATCGATAATGTCATTTATTAACTCTAAACTCAAGGTTGTTTTGGCAGGACACACATATAGTGTTTGTTATTTTCTTTGTAAACTGTATTGTAAAAATTACAGCATTGCGATTCGAAGGCCTAAATTGGACCCAGTCGATGATTCTCAGGTTAGTTATGTTGTTAAAATTGGTATCGTCAGCAAAGAAATACGAGTATACTGGGCTAGAAGTAGCAGACCGGAGATCACTGATAAAAATAAAAAAGGGAATAAAAAAAAACGCAGCCCTACGGTACATCAGCACTTGCATTTATAAACTTGAAGTCTTTCGATACAATTAGAGCAATCCGAAAAATTATTTTTTTCAAAGAAGTAGAAAAAGTAGATTTTATTTGATGCTTCTGAATCATCAACGATATTTCCCCCTATTTGCGTTGATTTTAGTTTCTGTTTTTGATGTGACATGTCATCAATTCATCAGTGGACTTGTTGTAAAATAACCGTATTACTTCACGACAGTTTACTAGCGCATTTATGACCTTAAAAAGAAGGAAAGTAGGTAGATTTGACAAATGCAAAATTTCGTATTTTTTTAACAATTGACCAGAACTTTGGCACGCTGTTGTATATGTTGCTTCAGTTGATTGTATTGAGACTACTGTGACAAGCAGTGGAAGAAATTGAACGTTAAGCACAAGGAAACGAGTTCATACTTTAAAATTGCGGCATAATAAATAAAAATTTGAAGACGTGTTTAAAAAAAAAAAATAAAATTTAATAGATGGGAAGACGCCGTTGTTTGAGGAAAATTTTCTGTGCAGTACTATACTCTGTAATAGCTGTCGTGCACGAATAAACCCGGGGCGTACTTTTAATAGAGGGACATCAGTGAAGGAAAGTCTTTCTTGTTTCAATGCTTGAAGCTAAAGGCGGCAATTTAAAAAGAAAAACTACCAATACGTCGAATACTATGAAAATATACGGGAGATTTCATAAAGGACAGTCGACAACACATGACGCAATTTAAAGTTTACAAATAATGAAGGAGTAACACAGCAACACATTGAAAGATCTGCATGGGTATGGGTAAAGCGCTCGATAGAGTATCTAGAGATCTTACTTGCATAAAGACGGAGACGTGACAAATTTAAGAATGAGCAATGGGAAGAACATGAAAATTTATTCGAAATTAAAATTGGACTACAGCAAGCCAGTGTACAAAGTTCATTGCTTTTGAAGGTTTTCTCCTAAAGAGGTGCATTAAGGATTCTGGAACAGCTTGTCTTCTTTTCGCTTACACCAGAGCTTTTATAAGCAACCAAAACTCTTCATAATTAGAAAAAGGCGATTAGAAGGTGTTATATCACAACCGGTTATGAATCGATCGCACTAGGAATAAATATCCGAACCTGCGAAAATGTAAAAATTTGACATATTCAAACTGCAACGAAATTCTATAAGAAATTAGCGTGATGTGGCTTAAATTTAAGCGTGTGCTTTACACTACAGTTGTTTGACCCAGGCTAAACATACACACCGCAATGTAGGAAGACAAGTATAAACAAAGAATGACGCTGATTCAAATCGAAATGTTACCAATGTCAGCGTACCTATATCAGAGTGTCACACTAAGAATTTTTTTAATAAAGTGCGCATTAATAGGAAACTAAACATTTACAAGCCGATATGGGCAAACGTCAGGCTTTAGCCCATGATCAGCGAAAGTCCTTTGTAAATACCGTTCAAAAAGCTGTAGATTCTCAAGTGCCAACCTTAGCAGACATTAGCTACATTAGCAGATTCTATATTTCAGTGATGGTATGAAAAAAAATTAATTTAGCTGCACAATGGTTACAAGATCTACGAATTGTGGCAGAAGAATGAGATATAATTCTATATCTTTAGACAATTAACAAATAAACAATTAGAAAATAATAATTTAGTATACAGGATGCTAGTAATTATTGGAAGATTTTTACAGATTTCTTGTGAGAAAGAAGGCTAAGAAAATAAATATGGAATAAATGCTTTACATTATTTAGGTACTCCATTATTTCTATATCTTGCATCATATCTAGTCCCCTGAAATTTATTATACCAGACTACAGTAAAAGAAAAAGGCCGTCTTAAAATACTATATTTTGCAAATTTTATTATTATTAAAAAATTGTTAACATTTTCTGAAATGTACTCGCAATGGCACCCCATTGTCTACAAGGTTATTTCTCAAGTTTTTATTTATTTTCTACGCACGTACTCTATATTTATTGCATTCTCTCATTCTCGTTCTCTTCTTTTGTATGTTGCCTTTTTGGCATTTCATATGATAGATGGCTTATGTGTTTGTTCCCCACCATATGACAGGTTTTGTGTATTTTTGTGTATTTATACTGCTGATGGTGACGAACGGCGCAGATGATACATGCCAATCAGCTGATTCTTTGTTTACGTTTTATTTTTCAACAGAAATGTGGCCATTGATGTGGCAAAGTCGATGTCAATTGGGCATTGTTTGATTTGAATCCGGAAATGCGACATGATTTTAATCAGTTACGTCTTTAGGCATTTCATTTTGATCGAGGCACATGGATTCCGGAGCGTCAGAGACAGATTCATTGGGTAAACTGTAAAATGAATCAGTTGCGTTCCATAATTCAGAATTCTGGTCGTCGTTACTGCTTAGGAGCTCTACGGGCGAGTTAGATTTCTTTAGATTTTCGCTGTCAAGACGTAAGTTTTCCATGTCGGTTAGGGAGTTCTTTGCTCTTACAATCAGTTCGTTGATGTTTTGAGTGCAGATGTTTTCGAATTTTTCGCGAAGACGTTTCACATCGCCAGCCTTCTGGATCATTTTCTGTTTTAAAGAATTGTCTTTGGATGTATCTTTCAAACCCAGTTCCTCGAATTCGCTGATGATTCGTCCGATTTCTTGTTGTTTGTTGATGGTTTCAGTGGAGACTTCTTTGATTTTTTTCAATATGTCACAACATTCTACAAAGATTGTGTCGTGTTTGCTGCGTAGGTGGTCGAGGCGGTCTTGAAGATCTTTAATGAAAACTTCAACCCGTTGAGTTTTGAGTGATTCTATTGGAACTTGAAAAAGATATTATTAAGCTAAGGTGCCATAAAGAGATTGAATTATACAAACAAACGTACTATAGGGCATTGATTTCTTATCCATGTTTTTGAATTTTATTTGTTTGCCAAAATAGAAGAAATATTTTTGAAAAGAAATTTGTTTGTTTAAAATTGCAAAAAACACTAAGACTAGGTATTATTTTTTTTTTTGAATTCGAATATTGTGTTTTATGGAGAGAATGACTGGTTATGGGGAGTATTCGCAGCAGAAATATTGACTCATGCTTGTTTACTGCGATCATTCATCTTCGTCTGTTGCATGCTACAAAGGTGCCTAACAATTTTGGTAAAATAGTTAGTCAAATCACAACACTTACTATTCTTACATACTTACTTAACGGGCTCCCGACCCGTGTAGAGTCTCTGCCGGAGACACTACAGCCTTCCATCCTCTACGATGCCGGGCACGCTCCTTCCAGCTGTCCAGACCAAGCGCTCTGGCATCCACGATGGCTTGGTCTTTGAAACAGAGGTTCGGTCTTCCTTGTCTTCTCGACCCTGGGGGCTGGGATTCGAAGATCCTCTGAGCTGGAGCATTATTGTGCATTTGGTAGATGTGGCCGAGCCAATATAGTTGACTTGTTTTGGCTTTTTGGAATGCATTCACATCTTGGTGCAGCTCATAGAGTTCGCGGTTGTATCTTCCCTTCCATTCGCCCTCCTCGCACACAGGCCCAAAAATCAGCCGAAGTATTTTTCTTTCGAAGGAACTCAGAATCAGCTCTCCCTTCTTGCTTAACCGAACAAAACAACGGTGGACAGATGCCTGATTGTTTGTTGAAAGCATTGCCAACGGATTTCACCTGTTCTTCATTTGCCGTGAACAGTTCTATCACGACACGCTGGGAGCGACCGATGATGTCAATATCGTCCGCATACCCCAGCAGCTGAACGGACCTGTTGAAGATAGTGCCTTCCGTGTTGACACCTGCCCTGCGGACTATCTGCTCCAGTGCAAGATTGAAGAAGTCGCATGATAGCGCATCTCCTTGCCGAAATCCGGTGCATGTTTGAAATACTTCGGAGGAAATACTTCCAAACTGCATGTTGCAGAGCGTGTTTTCCAGCGTTACTCGACACAACATAATCATTCCAAATTCGGCCATCGCCATATAAAGCTCCTGACGATGTATGCTATCATACGCGGCTTTGAAGTCGATGAATAGGTGGTGTGTTTCGACTTGAAATTTGTGCTCTTTCCAAAATTTGCCTCAGTGTGAAAATTTGGTCTATAGTCGATCTGCCAAGCCGGAAGCCACAATGGTACGTTCCGATTAGTGTGTTGCAGAAGGGTTTAAGACGTTCACACAGTACGTTGGATAGGATCTTATATGCGACATTAAGCAGGGATATGCCTCGATAGTTCTTGCAAGACATAGGATCGCCTTTTTTGTAGATGGGGCATATGGAGCTGATAGTCCAGTAATCGGGGATGTTTTCTTCCACCCATACTTGGTTGATGATTCAGTGCACACTTACTATTCTTACTTACAATTACCATGGTGATTTAAGTCTTTTGCCAAAGATTGTTAGGTTTCTTCTATTTAGGCTTCCTGCGGGTAGAGGCATTTTATGCAAGTAATCATAGTTATTCGAGATTAATCAATAGCCTGACTGGCAAAGCATCAGTTTGAAAAAATTCGTTATGAATACACATATCTATCGCCAACAACAACAAACTTGGCAAAGAATAGAGAGAGAAAAAAAAATTTGGTAACGTAGGACGCAAACATTCTAAGTCACGTTTGCTTGGTTAAGATGCTGGACGAGTAGAATAAAAACTCACAGGAGAGTGTTCAAACCAAAGGCAGACACAAGGTTTACACTACGCCCTGAGACCAGTTTTTGCTTATGTACGAGTATGTCATACATGCATTGTAATGACGGACTCACTCTTGTCTTCTGCAATCCACCGAGGTTTAACTTGTTGAAATTGATTTCAATATTTGATTCCAGAAAAGAACGAATACGAATAACGCGAACATTTTTTTTAGTAAATATTTGAATATAAGTCCCACGTTGGGTATTGTTATAAATACACATGGCCAGCTTAGCTTCGATCAGATATCCAAATTCGGATGTCAGGGCAAGATCACACTACGTTGATTCCAGGACATTCAAGAACAATTGAGAAGTGCGTCACTGATCAACTAACTAGACTCGAATCCCTAGGATGAAATAGTAGGCAGCTTGACACCATAAAATGGGTCAATGTTTGACTTCAAGCAAATAATATACTTTTAAGCAATCTCTACGGCCAGTCATACGTGTACTTTTGTCAAAAATCTCTTTAGTTCCAAGAATGACTAGTTCATTGCCCTCCCAGTACTTTATCTACACATTGTTCAAATCCTATCGCGTCTTAATTTAGTCCAAGATTTTTAAGTAGCTATTTTAAGCCCACTAGCAATTTATAAAAGTATAAACATACAGTAGCATTTACCGTCTAATAATGGCTGAATTCGGAATCCTTTAAAATATAATATAACTCCAAACTATTTGAAACGTGAAACGGGTTTTGACAAGATAATGTGTTATCATGGGTCTTTTTCAATGTAGTGAGTGGGGCAGAACGTTCTTTAAGAAATCTGTCCAGCGTCTGGGATACACATACCCCATCGGCAATCTGTCCGGCTGCTGGAACACACATACGCCATAGAAATCATCGATTGTTCGTTTATTTTACGAAAAAAAAAATCCAAACAAGACAAAACGTTTTCTTTATTAAAATTAAGGAGTTTAACTTCGTTAACATACAACCGCTAGGTGATTAGGGTATCCCTATAGGGAAAATAATTTTTTTTTGTAAAAAATTCATTTGCAAAGTATGTGAATAAAGGCAGCGATATGCCTGTGTTTCAAATTCAGAATACCGATGTAAATGGTCCCCGATTGACAACGACGAAATAGCACGCTACCATATTGGCCGCTACATCAGCTCCAACGAAGCTGTCTGTCGTATCTTCGGTTTTCCAATTCATGAGCGGGATCCAGCAGTTATACATTTAGCCGTCCATCTTGAAAATGGCCAGCGCCAGCTTAATCAACTACTTACCTTAAAAAGCTCTAAATTCCGAAGATGAAATTTACTACTCGTAGGTTCTTAGAAAAAAAAGAAAATGAACTCTGGCAGTCAAACTTCCATAAGTGAAAAATGCATCTTCTTGTACTCGTATGGTATCCCGTATGCAAGAAGTATATAATCATTGTGTAAATGAATAAATAAATGTAAAGTTTAATAAAACAAGTCATCCGGGTTTTAGTACATAGGCAGTCCTACCTCAAAGATGAATAATTTACTTAGCCTCAAATATTTTGATTCAACAAACAACTATGTGTGCCAGAAATAAGTGGTCTCTGAGGAAAAAATCGAGAAGATAATTCTCGTAGTACGAAAGTACGTCATCATGGAAGTTACTTTATACGAATATACTACCGCATAAGGCGCATATCAGAGTTTGAAAGTTCCGGAGGCGATTAATTTGATGCTTACTTTACTTTAGGTGGGGCTACAGTCTGGGTTGGATCTGGGCCTCAGTCAACAAGCCTCTCCAGCCAGCTCGATCATTCGCTAGCTGCCCCCAGTTTCGCAGGGTAAGTTGACTATGGTCCCCTTCCACTTGCGTGCGCCACCTGAGTCTCGGTCTTCCTCTACTGCGCTGTCCCTCGGTGGCGGTTCTGAAGGCTCGGAGCGTTGGTGTCCATCCGCTCTACATAACCCAACCATCTCAGTCGGTGGATCTTCACCTTTCTAGCTAGGTCGATGTCGCTGTACACTCCGTACATTTCGTTGTATCTCCTCCTCCACTCACCGTCAAATCACTCGAAGACTATTTCTCTCAAAACAACCAAGAGCACCCTCATCTTATTTTCATAATGTCCATGCCTCTGCGCCATAGAGCGGGACTGGGATTACTAAGGTCAATGTCGTTGTATGAATTTATAGCGTAGCCTAGGTAGGCAAAGTCCTTAACTACCACAAAATTATACTTTTCGAATGTGACGTTCCGTCCGAGACGTTGGTCTTCAGTGTTCTTGGCAGCATATACTTGGTCTTGCGCTCATTGACCGCTAAACCCCATTTTTGCGGCTTCCGTCTCAATACTTGCAAAAGCACCTCTGCAACATGCTGCTTTCTTCCGATTACTTCAATATAATCGGCGTATGGGAGCAATTGGACGGACTTTTGAAAGATTGTACCTCTTGTGTTTGAACATAAGTTTTGTACTATTCTTTCAAGTATCAAGTATGATCAATATGATGCCTTCAAGAAATAAATTATTTATTGAAACGTCGGTACAACAAAGGCTACAAGCTTCAAACTAGAAAACGTATTATGGCAACGCAAATCCGATATATTGTAATGTGCGAATAAGAGATGAAGGGAAGTCTATGGTGGAATATTACGAAACGGAAAGTATTAGGAAGAGATTCGTTCTACTACTTTCATAAACAAACTGGAGAAACACCAACCTGGCCTGCTCTGAAGCTAAATTCAAAGTGCCTTTAGCCAATAGGAAAAACAGAGAGCGCAAGGTATGCGGAACAACTTCGACTTCAGAAAACTGTGCTATCTATAAAAAGAAAAGTAATAGAGGGACGATACGAAAATGCCACTAGGGAACATAAAGCGAGCATTTCAAGCCGGATTAGGTACAGCGGAAATAGCGAAACCAACGTTACAACAAAGAGCCGAAGAACGTTGTGGAACAGCATAGGAGGCATTGCACCTGTGACTTGAAGGCGTAGCGTTACAACCTATAAGTTGGCAACAAGCAATAGAAGAAGAACAGCAACAAGTTTATATGTTAATGATTGCACCACAAAGAAGAAACAACTCGGAAGAGATCCAATCCTAGGACAACAGCTTAACAAAGAATTCTAGCTCGGTACTATGCCAGAGAGCGCAGGCGGACCTATGACTTCCGACACACAGGTTATAATCGAAGATCTTTGAATGGCTCACACTTGTTTTCAGTAAAATAATGAGGAGCTTTCCGATACCTAACTAGTGGATGGAGAGTTTTCTTGTTCCACTATATAAAGACAAATGCGACTCCAAATCAATTACCGATCGGTGAAATTATGTTACACCATGTATTAAGAAATTATACAAATTATACAATTATATTTTAATATATGTAGATATTTATAAGATACGAATTTTTATTTTAATACTTCCTCTCCGTTCTGCTAGATTTGCGACCAAAATCCAAGTGGCCGAGGCAATAGTTGATGGGAACCATTGAGTGGCCACACACAAACAAAATTTGCCCCCACACAATGCAGCAAGTATGCTGACCAGTGGTCAAACGAGTTTCTGCCTCAATATTATTATGCGCATGTGTGTGTATGTGGTAGATTGTACCATGGTAAATGCTGATGGACTGTTGTCGTACTGCAACTGCACCGAAACAGTGACTTAAAAATATTTTTATGCAAGCGAATATGAATCATAAACAGGCTGAGTTCCTAAACGTCAAAGAAATGCGCATCGTGAACGCATCACTGGCGATTTGGAACGCATGACGATGCAGCACTGCGGGGTTACCGCGATTTGGAACTCAGCCTTAGTCATATTTATTCGATTCCAAGTTTACGTATAATAATGAGGACAAAACATCGCTACGATTTGAAAGATTTGCATATCATCATTACTAATTTGGAAATAACGTCGATAAAGTTTGCAGAGAACTATACGATGACATGATTGCAATTAAAACGATCTCAAAACCTATATTAGAACGCTATGCAATATGTAATGCAAAGTTAAAATGACAGTCAAATTCACTGCGGGATAAGTCGGAGAATGAAGTATGAAGTATTGTACGTACATTAAGTTCGTGGGCTTTATATTTATTTTGAGACTGCATATAATATACATGACGTCGGTATTTTTCACACGCATCGCGGTGGTGAACGATGCATCTGCACTATAAAGGTAAAGTGACATAGATGGAGATGAAAATATGACAAATAACGGTGGATATAACGAAACGTGATTTGGTACAGATAAGAAACCGGTGGTGAACAAATTTCAAGCTGACTTTGCAATATTCAAAGAAGGTCGACGAAACAAGGTAGGCTTAACTTCTAGCCGGGGATCGAAGAATTGCCCGAAAGTTTGGCCTCACTTTAAGGCGATTCAAAACAGAGCAGAATGTAGAATAATTAATAAGAGCCAGACAATCGGAGCGGAGGCAATGCAGACAAGTGGTAAAAGTAAGTAGCTATAGATGTATTTTTATGCGTTTTATACTTAAACAGATAATACAACAAGAAGGTGATAACGTTCGTAGTCATCTTATGATATTTAGAAATATGTTACTTTTTTTATTTAAATTTAATGCATAATAGTTTGCAAATTGATTGTAGGTATACTATATATTACTTTAGAGTTATTGTCAGCCAAAACAAATATGAACAATTTCATTAAGTTATAACAGAATTTACAAATATCTAACTTTCAAATATCGAATCATTAAGTCAATATTTTCTTATTAATTTAACAACTATCAAACTATTTATTTCTAGACATCATTTCTCACTTCATCCTTGCACCTTTGTACATATATTTCAATATCATCAGGCATTCTTTAAACAAAGACATTTTATTTTGTGGTTTACATATAAATTCGACGGAGCCCAGCTCCTACTTGTCTGCAGTAAACATATCTCCAAGGATTTTCTTTACACAATGTAAACATAGAAAAAGAAAAACAATAAAAAATAGAAAATAGAAAATATCACACACATTCATTCGCTTATTCATAAACAGGATTATTATCTCTCTTATGTAGATTAGCCGCACGTTTCTTCATAAGATGTAAAACTATTGGTACAATTGATCAAAACGAATATAAGTACTGATCCAACAGCCGATCCAATTTGTGTTAGGGCACCTGTCCACACTAGGGACTTTCCTCCCTGAGCACGCATTACTGATGTAATGCAGAGTTTTACATAGCTTACGATGCCAATCAGAAGAGTCCATAATATAATCTGAAATGGAAATGGAAACATTCATTTATTGGGGGCATATGATGGAAATTATAGTTTTACTTACAACTATTACCCCTCCAGCTGATGAATCAACGAGAGGTGGTCGAGGACTCATGGCGGCCGTTACAAAGACATAGGCCGTAAACAAAGCACTTATGCCAGTTAATGAAACAATCGATTTCAATGATGTGTGTGGCAGAAAAACTGCTAAGAAACATGCCACTGGATTGGCTATCGCACTTAAAGTTGCTGTTAGATGATATGCTTGGCTGCCATAAGGCATTGTCGAATATGATTGAATACTATTGAACATGCCATTTGCAAAGAAAGACACTACACCCATGAGAAATAATAAAAATTTATATTGATACATTGAAATTTGAGGTAAATTTTCAACTCCAGCTTTGTTTTGATCTTTTGGATCCGTTTTCTCGTATACGTAGGTATTTCCACTCATTACAGTCACAGCAGCATACTGTTTCTTTGCAAGTTTTAGTCGATCCAGTAGTGTAAATCCAATGCAACTGCATAGCATCATTGAGAAGACAAATATGAAGAATTCCATAGTGCCGAAGCGAGGAGGAGGAGTGTATTTTTCATAAACATTTCCTAATTCTGTTTCGTTAACTCTGCATTCTGTGGTACCTCCAACACCCTGAATCAGAGCAACCACACTTGGCAACAGTCCACTGAGTCCCTCTCCAAATAGATATGTTACAAGATAGATTTCCTTGAATCTACCCATATAAGGCATAAAAAGCACCGAGCTTGTACAAGCTGTGAGAGCAGTGAAGAATGTCAACACGAACAATGCGACGCTGTGCTCTTGGCCGGCAATTTTAGCCGTTTTGTCAAAGAAAAATGCTGTCAAGATGGATGAAATGGTTCCTAGACCCAACAGGATATATATGACTTTGGATTCATTCAATTTGTCCGACAAGAGTTTCTGTAGAAGAGTGTAAACCAATGGTCCAAGGTTGCCAATTTGTACCATAACAGCAAGATATGATGGGAGACTCCAGAATTCAGGAGCTACTTCCACTAAAAGTGGCAATTGCAGAAATGTTCCATTGATCCCAACCCATGTGCCGATGCCAAAAAACATCGCAAGTAAGTCGACGATTAAACTTCGATTCTTGATGAGCTCTTGATATTTCCATAGCTTCTCTCGCATATTTTTATTTAGCAGGGAACTGTTTTCGGTCGGGCGGCCGTTTTCTACTGATCTGGAAATAAACAAAGTCAGTCAAGTCTAAAGTAAATTGTCTGCTAATTGCTACAATAAATTATGATACAAAAGCTTAAGTTATTATCTAAATGGCTCAGTCATTGATAAAAGCAAAACAAGCGACAGAAGAATTGCATTTCCATTATTGGCATGTGAGGTAATATGGTCTAAGTACAAGGATTTTGCACTCGATATTGGTATTGATACAAACTCGATTACTGGTTCATTCAGTTTCCCGATTTTGTGGACCCCAAGTTTGAAAATAGAAAATGACAGTGATTTGTAGATTGATAGTGAATTGATGCCTAATGAGATTGTTTGAAATAGGCGATTGAACAGTGGGGTAGCTGAAATATTGCATTAGTTGGCGATACACGAGGTAATTAAAAACGAGGTAGGAGTAGGAGTAACTATCTGACGTGCATTTACTGGAGATGGGGGTTAACAATGTTCGAAAACTGTGTTCATGATATGTGTTTTAAGTAAAATTATAAGTGCATATAGGTTAAGAAAGCCTGTAGAGATGAACAAGTAAACATCGAAGCAGAGTCGCAGCCGATGCTGAGGATTTGGATATACCATTTCTGTAACCGTGTAACGAACCAAATATTGCTGTCAGGCAGAGTGAACCTATCAATCTGGACGATGTAGGCTAACAATTCCGCCCACCCTACCTGAACGAGGTGAAGATAACCATATCTAAGCTCAAATCCAACAAAGCTGCTGGAGCGGATGGCCCTTCTGCCGAGCTCTTTAAAAAGCTGAAAAATACGGTCGGACGAAAGTATACTCGATGAATAAAACCTCAAAATTGTTTGTCAGATACTCAAGAACGGATACCCTTTCTAAACTGCGACAATTACAGGGGCATCATAATATCGTCTACAAGACCTTATCTGGCGAATTGTGTAAATGACGTTCGTCAACAACATGATTAGTCCACATCAGCGTGGCTTCAGGTCAGGAAAGTCCATTATTGACCAAATGTATATATACTATACTATACAGACGAGCTATACAGACCAATGTTAAGTTTTGCCATCCCAGACACACTCGTCCGTCTGTTCAGAATTAGAATGGAGAATCCATGCTGTTCCATTATGGTGGTAAAGATAAGAGACCTCTGATGTCAGAAAAGGATTTAAACAAGGTGGTGCGCTGTCAAGCGTATTGTTTGACATCATTCTTAAAAGAATAGTCCGAAACTCAGGCCAAAAGACAAGAGGATCAATCTTTCAAAAATCCGTCCAATTACTTACATACTTCGATGATATTGATATAATCAAAAGAAAGGAGCGTGATGTCAGTGGCGATTTCGCGAGTATTGAGATAGAAGCGGCGCTATCAGGCTCCGCTATCAATTCAGACAACGAGATCAGCACTTAGATCAAATGAAGGATAACTCTTGCCAATCGCTGCTTCTTTGGGCTAAGAAGTTAATTGACTAGCGAAGTCCTCCCTCATCCTGTTTTATAGCGCAGACACATGAACTTTGTCAAAAATAGATAAGGGTGATCCTGGGTTAATTTCATCATTTACCAGATATTCACCTTACGGAAGATCTCGGTAGAACCTAGGAACTTAAAATCGATACACAAGCTAATTGGAAATGCAAAACATTTTAAAAGGCTGCACAGCTGCTGTGGGGATTGATTGCTAAAAAAAACCCGGGAGTTGTCAATGAAGTACTTGGGGCCATTGAAGCAAAAGCGGCTAAAATGAGCGGCTTGGCACATTGGCTCATTGAAACAAACAATGATACCACCGTAGATATCAAGCAAAGGATCACTCTTGCTTAGCCCATCTAACGAATAACGAAGAAAGCACTGCATAACCCCTACTTCCCGCACCCAACTGTGTGGCTCGGTGGTATAGACGTAAAGAAGATGCGGGCAAAGATATCATTGGCATTTTGAACGCATGACCCTTTGATTGATTTTTGGCAACTTTCGCATTGATCGCTTTGGAACAAAAGTGACAAGTCACCTGAGATAGCTTAGACATATAGAGCGACTGAATGTCAATGATTACGCTGTGTGATTGCCGCGCAAATATAAACCTCACCTTGTTGAGGTCACAAGTTAACAGTGCCGACATATGTGAAAGTAGACCACTCATGGGTCCTTGTATGAACAGAAAACAACGAATACAATGCCAAGTAAGATATAAAGTTGCTAGTTTTGTCGAAAAAGATAGTCTACGGGAACATAAGTCCACTTATCGCTAAAAGTAGGGGAGTCATATAATGTTTGCGCCGACCAAGCAGATCTCATATGACTCTTAACCAAGTAAAATGTATAACAAAGAGTTAAGCCGAAGTATGACGGAAGAATGCAGAGCCAATGAAATCTGAATATAATACTTTTTACGAGTTTGAGTCTAGCATGCAACTACCAAAGTCATAGTACCTTCGTGATATTGCGACGCCTATCGTTGGAGAATTTATTGATATAAATTAGATACATACGACAGTTTTAAACTCCAAATTGTCCCGAATTATGTAACGATAAAGAATATTTTTTTAACAATTTCAATTTGTTATGAAGAATGAGGCATATGGTTTCGTCGGCTGCTGTTTTTATCAACAATTAAGGGCCACTCTTTCGAGTATATTATCTCTCTAATATTGACTTAAGTGGACTGAAGAGTTTGAGGTTTATCAGCATACGCTTAAAACTTTACATTGCCGTAAAAGTGATAATCGAGTGAAGTTCGCATGATAACGAATATTGTTAGAGAAACGAGTTTCATGAGCACTGTGGCACGTAGCGTAGTCCATGAAAGAGCCATATATCGTTCGGATCAGTGCCGAACATATTTTCAAAAAACGAACAATTAATTAGTGTCCGGGTACGTTATAATTGACTATGGTAGGAGTTCGGGTCTCATATCAAATAAAGACCGACATTTTACTCCACTCCACTCCAAATAATGCACTTTTATGGGTGTAATAAATGTCTTCATAAATGTCTTCTGCACTTGCTTTACTCCGGAAGCGACAATGTTGGTTAAATACAAACTCAACGAGTCAAAAGTGAGCCTTGTAGCTAAGCAAAATTTGTTGATAAATATTCGGGTCGACCTCAAGCTTCTAAATTGCATAATCTATGACTTTTTGTCATAAACCATAGTCTCGTGGCTTCATCACCTGGGTCTTATATGGGTGTATCTCGAAATTTTTTCGCAAAAATTTTCCACATGTTGAACGGACAACTCGGATAGACAATTCCAGATAAGATTTTCATGCACAACAAAAAAAAAGAAATAAAAACATCCCTAATTTGGAGAGTAATTTTTGCGGACGTGGGAGCAAGATTTCCTGATGTTCACATTCACTCTATTATAGTAGTGGGCTGAGTTATAAGTTATCGCGTGGTAGCCATCTGTTGACTGCAAACTTATTATATGCACATGTTTAAAAAAAAAAAGAAGAAATTTAAAACTAAATTCTAGTGTCTATTAAAATTTTGCAAATAATGAAAATGTGTTTCCCGAAGTTACAAAGGCAGGCGTACTCCACTTAGAAAGATACTCATCAACTTGCCATACCTCGGATTGAAAAACCATATTTTCATAATGTCACACACCTTAACAAAAACAAAAAAAAAAAACTTATGAGATACTACTCTGTAAACTCTTCACTTACAACTAAAGAGATAAAGAAAAAATCATTAGATCAAAAAATTGTGCGTTGCTCATTCCTGGAAAGATGAAATAAAAACATTTAATCCAAACTATCTTCCGTGCGCTAGTTTGGCACGTCGGTTTCGAAAATAAATGTTCGTTTATGACTGTACTGTATGACGATCACGTACAGTTTTGTGGCCAATCTTAGAATGCACGCTCTAAAAATTAGAAAGGCGTTCTTCTAATAAAAGCTTTATAAATTGTTTGCCGTCTGCTTTATATTGTTGTTAAGTAATAAACGTGATAAGGTTAGCAGATAAACAAGTGTGTGGATAATATTGCTTAGAATATACCACATACACCATGTGGTCGGTTCTAGATCCGAGATAAATATTCTTATTTGCCCTTGCAACTTTGTAGCCCATTTAAATCTAAGTCCATCCCATAAATCTGCGACTAGACGAGTGAGATATTTTTGGTTTTATTTATGCAAATGCAATGTAATCTTAGATTTTAATGAGACCGCGAACTGTTATCACTCTTAACAATTAGGTGACAATAATCAAGCCAGAAATAATAATAGCAGTTAGATTAATTGTTGTATACGAGTATCATGAAATTTGTTTATTTTGCGTTGAGCATAATGATAAAAAATAAAAGAATACGAGCTGATAGAAAACAGAGATGTTGAATGAGATGGTAAGGTGGCTTAGAAATGGGGTAAGCGTTTAGAGGTTTCAACCTGGCGAAACCCAGTGATTTAACTGTTTCTGTACATCAATTTTGCAGGAAAAAATAAACAAGATCTCAGTCAACAAGCTTCTCCAGCCAGCTCGATCCCTGGCTAGCTGCCTCCAGTTTCGCGCGCTAAGTTGGCTGAGGTCCCCTTCCAATTACGTGCGCCACCTGAGTCTGGGCCTTCCTCTACTGCGCTGTCCCTCGGGACTTTTATATTAATTATTATATTTACTACAGCGATTGTTGTCGACGGCGAAAACTGCGCAAATTTGGATGCGGATTTGTTGTTGGAGGAGAAGCATGAGGATACTAAAGATAGCTTCTCCGAGCTCTTGAGCAAGTCCTCACCGATTTTAATGCAACGCTAGGAATAAGGGCCGATTAATAGCCTGCACGACACCACTCTGATAACGAATTCAGGCTAATCGACTTTGCGGCGGGGCGAAACATTGTCGTAGCTAGCAAGCGAGAACATAGAGAACTTGTGATCAACACTCTCCCAGTATTATGGATGTCCGAACGTTCTGAGGGCAAATTCGACTTGTACCATTGCTTTCTTGTAGCCAAGATACCGTTGCGGATATCCCGAACATCGCAAAGACAAGCTAGTATTGTGAGGAATTTCGACGTCAGACCAATTCAAACGCAAGAGATCGCCAAATCTTTTTCCGATCGAGGCTTTCGTATTTTCTTATGAGGTCCACTGATGCCAGCATCAAGTATCGAAAAGCAGTGGCGAAAAACACTGGCGAAAAGTCATCAGAGATTCAGCTTCTGATGTGCTGGGTTTTACCTGGATAAAGTGAAGATAACCATATCTAAGCTTGAGTTCAAAGCTGCTAGAGCGAATTAAAACATCACCATTTTTTGTCCGACCCTCAAGACGAAACTCTCGGAACTGCGCCAACTACAGGGGCTCAGTCTTCTTCACATCGCCTACAAGATCTTATCTGCCGTATTGTGTGAAAGCCGTTCGTCAACAACCTGATAAGTCAATATCAATGTGGCTTCAGGACAGGTAAGTCCACGCTAAGGCAGACCTTGAAGAAAACCCATGAACTTCAAATCGATACACACCACCTATTTATCGATTTTACGGCCGCGTGTGACAGCATCTATAGAGACGGGCTACACAGAGCAATGTCTGTCCGTCTGTGCACGCTGGTTCATCAAGGTGGGTAAAAGAAAAAGGATTTAGATAAGGATTTGAATAGTGCAAAACTCACGTGCAAACGCAAGATGCACAATCTTTATTGACATAATCGGAAATAAGCAGCGTGATGTTAGAGGCGCTTTCGCAAGTATCGAGACGGAAGTGCCAAAAATGGGTTTAGCGATGAACGAGGGCAAAACCAAGTATGTAAATGCTGTCAAGAAAAAAGGTCACCCAACACCGCCGCCACGGATATAACTCTGAGTTAGTTAAGGACCATTTTTTCAAGTCGGTATGAAAACACTTATAATGCCTCAGTTTTTTGGAAAATTGGACAGAATAAGAAGAAAGATTTGCGATCAGTGGTTATTATGCTCCATGGGTGGCATCCAACATTTAATGGGATACTAAATTGTTAGTGAGAGCTGACGTGACTCCAAATCTTGCTTGATTTTTGTGGATTGACAACTGCAGGTCTTTCGGGCACGGCTGGGACTCAAACATCGAACTTATCAATTTGAAATCCCATTCACTACCACTTGAGCCACGGCCACCCATCTACCTAGGCTCCGCTATCAATTTAGACAACGACACCAGCGCTGATTAACTCCTGCCAATTGCTGCTTCTTTGGGTTAAGAAGGTAATTGACTAGCAAAGCCACCTCCCAAACAACAAAAGTGACCTATATAATACTTTGATATTCCCGGTCCTGTTTTATGGTCCAGAGACTTATGGACTTTATCAAAAATGAGTGAGGGTACTCCTGGCTGCTTTGGGAGAAAAATTCTTTGGGTAATTTGTGGTACTGTCTGCATAGACGTACTTTGTTTTGATACTCATCAACCGATGAATGATTAAGAATCCCATATGAGAGATTAAAGTTTTTGTATTGAGCAGCGGCAGCCTCATCGTTCTTGAGAAAACATAACGACCAGTTGGAATTCCTTAAACTTATCTTAGGCGCACTTGCATGTTTTTTTTCCTACTGCCAACAGTGTGGCCAGTTTATGAGAAATAAGCTCATATGATTCAGAGGTCCGACGAGCTTAAAGGACCACAGACCACATTAACGGTGGACTTATCAGAGTGAAAAGTCAAAAACAAATCCCGACCATTGGTGAGTTTTAAAATACAATCTCACAAATCGCACACGAGCGCGCGTGGGCCTGGTAAAAGGCGTAGCACCCATAAAGCGATACCGGACAAGAGTTAATGTACAAGTACGAATATCTACTCTGGGTAATAAATCTATAAAAAAAAAAAACAAAATTTGATTGCTTGTAACAAAAAAAGAGTTAAGTGGGTAGAAAAACTGCTTAATAACGTGAGGTTTTCAACACGAAAAAAAGTCGACGATGAGTTGTGTACCATAAAAAATGTATCGCATTCCCCAAACCCAAGCAAATACAATAATTATTTTTCGTTGCATGAAATATGAGTTACGAAATAATAGGTATCATGTGTACAAAGCTTCGATACAAGTTAAGTTTGAGGTCGTTCTTCCAAAGAAGTTGCAAATGTGTTGTTAAAAATACTTCACCGCGTTAAGCAAGTGAAATTCAGTTGTTGTAGCCGATGTACTCGTATCTATGCCACGCTTACAAGTTCAACAAGCAGTAATTACACATACATAGTTTTTGATTTGAATCGAGTCAATCATCCTTCAATTTGTAAATTTTTATTGAAAGGTCATTAGATTTCATTTTGATGAAACCACACTCAGATTGTGTGTAGGATTTGTTAAAATCATTCAACTTTTCATACAAGGTAAAAAATAACCCCTCAACAATTTCACAAAACAAAAGTTACTATGTCATAACAATCTATTAATGGATCATCTGTAAATCACTTATCGAACCAATAGCATAATATCGATACCATATCTTAGAACCGACTAGAGGTAAGACATAAATCTATTGCTCTGTGACGTCTTACATTTCTAATTTCGGAAAAAACCGATACTAAAAAAGATTAATATTTTATTTATACATACGAGTACGTATCACAAATGAAACTGAGAATTTATAACAAAACTTATCACGAAATCAATCACCTTATTATATATTCGGCTTCGGGTGGATGCGTCCAAGTGTGTGGTGTTGTGTAGACTGTTCCATTATGGCCGATTTCGAAGTCGCTCTCAGTTTCAAGTTTCATGGTGGGATAGTGTGAATCTCTCTTTAGGTTTGAGCTTTTTTTTTTATGGCGTTCTATAAAATTTCGTCTAGGTTTGATTGCACTGATAACATCAATTTGTGTGTGGTTTTATCTCAAGATCAGCTGATTAATGAATCTAAAAAGAAATAGATTAAAAGAAATTTATTAATAGTTACTAAATGTTAGTTGTTTTTAGGAGATTAAGAGCGTTAACAAGTTAAGAGAGTGCAGTAGATACAATACATAGAAAAAAAAAATTGGTGGGTGAATAACCACAGTGAAATCTCAAAACCTGTCCCGACTAAGCCTAGACTTTGTGCCCATGAGCTATTTAAATTAGTTAGTGAATATCTTTCTGGTGGCTTTAAGTTTTGTTTCGTTTCTTTTATTCCTTGTTGGTCAAAGTTGTAGGTGGAGTTCAAAATAAATACATACTCGTATACCACACAAATAAACAAGACCAAAGGCTCATAAAGCTGCGTAATGTTTGACGTCGTCTTCACAAAAAAAGAGGAAATCAAGTTTATTGTCGTTTGAACATCCGAAACCATTTGTCGAACACTTGGTGTGCTTGTAGGCCTTTTTCACCTTATAGCAGGCCTTGAAGAAAAAATACAAGAACTTGATCCGATATCCGTTTGCTTAACAATCTTAAGCCGTATAGAGTATATCAGCATTTATAGAGACTTTAGAGATGAGCCACCACGGATTTGTTTATTGGCAAGCCACTTCTAGTTTTGGCAAAAGTTTAGGTAAGAATACATGGGTGCTATGTGCCTAATCAAATGATAAGAGTAATCTCAGAAGAATACTTCAAGTAAATGTTGCTTTTCAATTCGTAGAAGAAGTAACTAATGCTTCTGTAAGTCACAGTCACAAAAGAGCTGATGAACAGATTTATATTCTTCATACTACATTGAGCAGAATATCAACAAGAGATGTACCAACTTACAAAAAAAAAAAACAGAACTCAGATCGGAACAATGGGAGCGCCACACGGTGGTTATTTCGGGAACTTTCTGACCAAGGTAGTATATCAGGTTCTATAGTAGTCGTTACAAAAAATTCGAAGATGTTTCGCCTAAATAACAATGACACAATATAGTTAGGAGACGGTGGCCATTGGGGGTCGAGGAACGCTTAGAAATGATAAAGATCCAATGTGACAACACTTAGATGGACGATACAGACCTCTATAATTTTTCGGGGTTCTTCATAGAGGAAAAATCATTTTAATAAAGGAATTTGTATCAAAATGCATGTAATCAAAATGAAGTGTCCCATACATTCCTTTGTACCTGCAGCTTGCGTCCATTTTCAGTACCGTAAATATGTCAGCCAATTGTGAGATATCTTTTCTCTTAAAGTTGATGCGCTCTGAGCGTTTAGGTTCAAGCATTGGCAATATTATTTGTAATATATCAGATATCACGATGATTCACCAATGATTGGCCTAAAAGAGCGGTTGAAAGTGTGTCATATTACGTTGTTAGGCTGCATTTTATTTTTTTATAGTTATCACAAGAGTCTGATTGGTATATCAGCAACGAAGTACTTTTGCACGACCGCGTATGACGGAATTTAACAGTGTGGTCTTGAGTTGCTTAACCTCTTTCTTGAGAGATATGAGGCAGTCACTAAGGTTATTTGACTGGGGGAGAAGAATGTCAAGTCCTACATTTAGCTTATTTCATTGCTCAGTGCCTTTCAGTCTGATGGTTAAGTTAGTTAAAATCTGCAGGTAACAAATGAAATAAGTTATTTTCTCTCCACCTTATTCTGGATATCTTGATTCCTCGAGAAATTCAAAGGATGACAATTATTTGGTGCGGTATGATTCAGTTTTTCTTGTGAAGGATACCAGATGGATTTTCATAGGATTTACACTAAAGTCACAGAAATTTATCCAAGAGGAAAGTATGCATATAAGGCATATTGGAGACTATTAAAGAGTGTCTGTTCTGTGGGTACTTCGCCTACACACACAGTCTGACTTTCTCTGCGTAAGGTACCACATTTCATCTGGCATTCCCAATATGGTAAGCAATCCACTGATGACTAGGTTCCAGAGAAGAGAATGGAGCACATCTCTTTAGGGTTTTACAAGCTTTATCAATATTAATTAAAGCAGTAATCTTAGCTTAAACAACAGCATACTACTCACTACTAATTCTAAATAAACGATTGATTCCGAGACGACATATTTCTAATTGGTGAATATCGTTATTTTCGCAATGTTCTGAATGAATTGAATACATTGAGTCCGAAATCAAATAAATATTAACATTCCATCAGCTTGAGGTGTCACACTTCAACGGCAGAGAGACATAGTCTGAAGCCAAGGGCAAAATATTTCGAAGGTTTGTGAAGTGATTGCATATTTAAATGACATTTATATCATGAGAAAAAAAATCAACGGGCTATCACTGGCGACATAATTTAAGGGTTCCATATTGACACGCAAGGGTAATATTTTCCAATAACTTTACTCAATAACTAATCCATCCCGGATTTGAATGGAACTTGTCGTCGCTGTTACATACTACTCGAATGCATCGTTATATATTCTCGCACCGACTGAGACTCTTATTGTTAATTTTTGCTTGCTTCGGCTCGGACTTATTAGAATAATTCTAGACACCTAATGATGAAACTCCAAAGTCAGTAACATTTAACAGTTTTTCAAATGAATAATTGTTAAACAAATGGTGTATTTATCGTTTTTTATGTCCTCCAGAAATCCATTTTCTTTCATATTTATTTAGTAAGTCAGTATTCGGTCGACTTAAATTGAATGTGACCAACATTTTACGAGATTGAATAGGAAAAAATGTTGTGTTCTCTAAGTCAGCTTACATTTCGCTTGGCTGTATGACATGATGCGCCATCTTGCTGAAATTTAAAATTGTCATCTTCTATTTGCACCCTTAAAATTGACGGTAAAAGTTGGTGCTCTAAGATGTATTGATACCTGCTGAAATTTATAGTACCATCGATGAAGCAGTGTTTACCAACTCCTTGAGCTGACATGCAGAAAAAAATCTTCCTTTGTTCTACTTCGTTAAATGGGTTTTTATTTATTGGGGGTTGGTCGAGAATATAAAAGCCAATAGGCGGCAACAACAAACTGTTTTTTTTAAAGAGGGCACTGAAGGTACAATAAAATCTCATGAACGCCTAATAACGAAGGCCGACACTAAAATCGCGACTGGTTACAGGGAAAAGAAAGGATTCACCCGGTTAACACGACACCAAAAACATAATTGAAGTAAAAAGGAGTTCTTATCTTTTCTACATTTCCAGAAAGTTCCTTGCCGTAGACCTACTTCCTAGACCTGCTCCTTTAGTCCTGAGTTTGTCCTTGTTTCCTCCTTATTATGTTTCTTTTTTTTGTTTTGATTTAGCAAATTTGCTGAAGTGTGCCATCGTTCCTTGGACCTCCGTTGCTTTCACTCTCACACACACTCATGAACGCTTTATTCTTATTTCCCAAATCTAGGGAAATTTCATCCCCCCCAAGATTGGGATTTCCCTTTGACCCGAGCTAATATTTTCTCACGATCAGGCATTGGAGTTGTATTCAACCCCACCAGTCTTTCTCAAAATACAAAAAAAGAAATAGATAATTTGCCAACAATATATGGCCTACACTAATTCATACGTCCTGATCATTATCCGTTTCTTATAATGATCGCATAGGATATAGTGAGGGCGAAACAAGGAACTACTCATACGACGAGCCTTTGTGGAAGAAGTTGTATCTTTGGAACCCTAAGTTACATCCTGGTGAATCCTTTTGTCTAGAGTTTCGGGGTATGCAAATAGAGGTCCAGTCTTAACAAAATTATTTCTTTTACAAATTGTTTTTTTTTTTTCTATTTGGTGAAAGTATTCCGATGGGTGACCGTCCGTCACAGCGTCGGTGAAATTTATTATACGCAGAGGGTTCCAGACCGCCCATCTGGCTCTAGACCTATTGATTGTCCCCTCTGACAAGCAATAATGTAGAATGACAGAGTTTAAGGACCAACCAATTGTTCCCGCTAATATACTTCTCCAAATAAAAAACGGACATAAAAAGAATGGGTGGGACAAAACATCGGATCGGGCAGGAGGGATATGGGAAGAGCGGATATGCCTTCTAAGGCTAAGGAAACTACCGGATAGGAAAGCCAGTACCACACAAGGGCAAGAGCAGAGGACTTCGTTAAAGGCTCTTGTTCATTAGAACGTTGGAGGTTGGTCCCGCGCCTTCCTCTTGTTAGTTTCAATAAAGGACCGTCAGTTCTACCTGCGGTGGTTGGTTTATCAAGATACTACGAGGGTGCACCCTTAAGTGATGAACCTATGTCAGCCCACAACCATTCTAAGATTTTGAAAAACCAACGGGAAACAATGTGGATACTCAAGGAAAGAGAAAGAGTAGAACTTGTAGTAAATTTTACCGCAACACTTACAAAAGCGGTAAATTTAATTTTTTTCGTAAACAATCTGTGTGAAATCCTTCACCTGCCATTATTAAGACGCTTGATAGCGAGTCTCCATCACAAAACTCAAGTCAAGGCTCATCGCTCCATATGACACTCCTTCATTGCTCCAACGTCTAGATGATCACGAGTTTACCTTAGTGCCTTATATCCCATATTTTCATTTCTCGAATGTAGATGTCTCTTGAAACTTGATTTTTAATAATACTCGTAGTTTGCCACTCTAAACTAATACTTGCCGACGATCTCAATGATTTTGGGGCCACTTTCCATTATGGCCCTTCGGGAAAAAATTGAAAAAAATTTTTTTATATGTAAAATGGCCTCCTAAACACGAAAATGATTTATTTATTTTGCGAGAAAACTATTATTAACAAAGTTACTAATAATTAAAGTCCCCAAAAAACGTATAAGCGAAACGCATTTTCGAGGTGTTAGTCACAGATAAATACGAGGGCGGGTCAATAAGTCCGTGACTTTTTGAATTTCTGACCTCTTTACTGAAACAGCAACACTGCTCCTGTCAACAGGCATCTGTCAGTTGACTCCTGTCAAAATTTAAACTTGCTGCGTCAGTTAGTTTGTGTTTGACAGCTATTTTTATCAGACTACTCACTAATTTGAGAAGAAAATGGAAAAAAGTGAATTTCGTGTGCTTATTAAGCATTATTTCTTGCGAAAAAAAACCATTACCGAGACCAAGGCTAAGCTTGATAAATACTATGGGGACTCTGCACCATCGATTTCAATGGTAAAAAAGTGGTTTACTGAATTTCGTTGTGTTTCGTTCGAAAAAATTCACTATATGGTGTTGGCCGACCGAAGATTGAAAGTGCGAGAGATTGTGGAAGCCGTAGGGATCTCGCATGGCTCAGTGGTTTCAATTTTGAATGATCACTTGGGCATGAGAAAGCTTTCCGCAAGATGGGTGCCGCGTTTGCTCACAGTCGACCACAAACGCAATCGTGTAACAACTTCACAGGAAGGTTTGGCGTTGTTTAATCGCAATATGGAGGAGTTTTTGCGCCGTTTTGTAACCGTGGACGAAACATGGATCCATCACAACACACCAGAGAACAAACAACAGTCAAAACAGTGGGTTTCTAAGGGTGAATAGGCGCCAAAGAAGGCCAAGGTGGGTTTGTCAGCCAATAAAGTTATGGCGACTGTTTTTTGGGATGCACGCGGGATAATCCACATTGACTACCTCCAAAAGGGAAGAACAATCAATGGGGAATATTATGCCAACTTATTGGACCGATTCAATGACGATGTGAAAAAAAAACGACCTCATTTGGCCAAGAAAAAAGTTCTTTTCCACCAAGACAATGAAAGAGTGCACACATGTGCAGTTGCCATGGCAAAAATCCATGAATTGGGTTATGAATTGCTCCCTCATCCACCCTATTCTCCAGATTTGGCTCCGAGGGACTACTTCTTGTTCCCAAACCTGAAGAAATGGCTTGGTGGAAAAAGATTTGACTCCAATGATGAAGTCATCTCGCAAACAAAGGCCTATTTTGAGGACCTCGACAAATCATTTTTTTTGGAAGGGATAAAAAAATTGGAGAAGCGTTGGACAAAGTGTATAGAGCTCAAGGGAGACTACGTTGAAAAATAAAATTATTTTTTTATCAAAAAATCTGTGTTTTAATCCAAAAGTCACGGACTTATTGACCCGCCCTCGTAGCAATTTCTTTTTAATTTCAACTTTCTAACATCATATCCCTTGTTTTGAAACTGTAAAATATTATAAATAACTAGTAGAAATAAACAAATAATGGTAATAATATTAGTAATGGGCCATGGAAAGTACAGTCAGGGTTTCCTCAAAGCCCTTCTGTCACGATCGGTAGCAATTAATGGCCTTCCAGTTTTCCTCAGTGGTTTCACATTTCCGGTTTATTATATTTCGGACTGAAGACCTTAACATTTCCAATTTTCTTGCGATGTCATATGCCGAAATTTTTTTTGTACTCCTTTGTTACTGAATTCAATACCTATTTATTTAATTCAACTTTCCAAGGCATACCTTTAGGAGCTTGGTATACTCTAATATCAGAACGCAACTTTTAAAACGGTGTGTTTTTAGGCGATCACATCCAAAGCATAAATAAGAATGCTTACCCTTTGAGTTAAGAGCCGTTATTTGCATTTAGAAACGTAGAAATAACGTAAGAACCTTTTTAAGAACAACATCTAAAAAGGCTGTTTTCACTTTCAACTACACATTAAAGACACGGAAAGTTTATAAAAAAAGGAGAGGAAATACACTCGTATGTTAGTAGGATGCATATAACGCGGCGCTGCTTAGAAAGACCATAGAGCTCATGCTATGAGCGGAAGAGGAGAGACGAGCACCGGCTTCTCAGGAGGAAGAAGAAAGAGCATGATAAGCGCGCGATCGAGGAAATTGAGAGATGCTACTCCAGGAATGAGGTTCGGAAGTTTTACCAAAAGGTAAAAATAACATGCCGCGGAAACAAACCCCGAACCGAAGCCTGTAGAGATGAACAAGGGAACATCGTAGTAGAATCGCAGTCGATGCTGAGGATTTGGAAAGATCATTTCTGCAGACTGTATAACGGCGATGACGGACCGAATACCGCTGTCAGGCAGAATCAACCTTTCAACCTGGACGATGATGACCAACAATTCCGTCCTCCCGACCTGGATGAAGTGAAGATAGCCATATCGAAGCTTAAGTCCAACAAAGCTGCTGGAGCGGATGGCCTGACTGCCGAGCTCTTCAAAGCGGCAGGCGATGACTTGGTAAGGAGCATACACCAGCTCATCTGTAAAATATGGTCGGACGAAAGTATGCCCGTTGAATGGAACCTCAGTATTGTTTGTCCAATTCTCAAGAAAGGAGACCCTCTGAACTGCGCCAACTACAGAGGCATCAGTCTCCTTAACATCGCATATAAGATCTTATCCGCCGTATTATGTGAACGCCTGAAGTCGTTCGTCAACAACCTGATAAGGTCCATATCAGTGTGGCTTCAGGCCACCATCGACCAGATATTCACACTACGGCAGATCTAGGAGAAGACCCAAGAGCTTCAGATCGATACCCACCACCTATTCATCGATTTTAAGGACGCGTATGACAGCATCTATAGAGACGAGCTATATAGAGCAATGTCTAGTTTTGGCATCCCTGCCAAACTCGTCCGTCTGTGCAGGATGACGATGGAGAATGCACGCTGCTCCATCAAGGTCAGTAAAGATCTCACCGAGACCTTTGATGTCCAGAAAGGATTTAGACAAGGCGATGCGCTGTCATGCCATTTTTTCAACATCGTACTTGAAAGAATAGTGCAAAACTCACGAGCAAACACAAGAGGCACTATCTTTCAAAAGTCCGTCCAACTACTCGCATACGCCGACGATATTGACATAATCGGGAGAAAGCAGCGTGATGTCAGTGGCACTTTCGCGAGTATTGAGACGGAAGCGGCGAAAATGGGTTTAGAGGTCAATGAGGGCAAGACCAAGTATATGCTGTCAAGCAAAAAGGACAACCAACACCGACGTCTCGGACAGAACGTCACCCTCGACAGATATAACTTTGAGGTAGTTAAGGACTTTGTCTACCTAGGCTCCGCTATAAATACAGACAACGACACCAGCGCTGAGATCAAGCGAAGAATAACTCTTGCCAACCGCTGTTTCTTTGGGTTAAGAAGGCAATTGAGTAGCAAAGCCCACTCTCGGACAACAAAAGTCACCCGTTATAAGACTTTAATAATCCCGGTCCTGCTCTATGGCGCAGAGGCATGGACATTATCAAAAATGGATGAGGGTGGTCTTGGTTGCTTCGAGAGAAAAATTCTTCGGGCGATCTTCGGTCCCGTCTGCATTCACGGTGAGTGGAGGAGGAGATACAACGACGAACTGTATGGACTGTACAGCGACATGGACCTAGCCAGAAGAGTGAAGATCCAAAGACTGAGATGGCTGGGTCATGTAGAGCGCATGGACACCAATGCTCCGGTCCGAAAAGTCTTCGAATCCGCCCCCGAGGGACAGCGCAGTAGAGGAAGGCCAAGACTCAGGTGGCGCACGCAAGTGGAAGAGGACCTCAGCCAACTTAGCGTGCGAAACTGGAGACAGCTAGCCAGGGATCGAGCTGGCTGGAGAAGCTTGTTGACTGAGGCCCAGGCCCACCCCGGTCTGTAGCGCCACCTAAAATAAGTAAGTAAGTTAGTAGGTTTAATACTCCTGTTGTTCTTGAAAGTACGCAATTGGGGTTGTATTCGTTTACTACTTGAACAATTTACCAGAAATACGAGGATCATGGTTACACGTGCTGGTGAACCTGGATCAGCAATTAAAGCCATAAGACCAACATTACACCGGTTGCCTAACTCTTTCAGGTACACTTTTACATGGACAACAATACATTTATTTTTTGTTAATTTTAGTAATATGTATGGTAAACTAATTATAAAAAACAATACAGAAAAAAATTACTTTGTAAGGCTTTCGAGGAATAACATGCTTAGTTACGATGATCACTGTGACTATAGAGGGGAAAAAAACTGCGTTATGTTATTTCTTTATTTTTATCCAAAGGTTAAATACATAAGTTATTACACTGAGAACCATAAGCTAATCTCTTTTCTGTGAAAATCTTGAAAGCATCTTTTCCCTTTACGCAAGCATAGAGGCACTTTACAGGCGCTACATTGCCAAATTGTGCAAAATTAAAAAACACACGGTAACGAGGTTATCAAATGGTGTCAACTGAAGTGTATTCTTCCGAGTTAGTTCCACAAAAAATCGTTAGATGGCGATGAAATTAATGCAAAAAAAATCAGAAGAGGTGATTAGTAGCACTAACTACCAAGACTGAAAGAGTTAATAGTGGGAGCAGTTGGGCTATGTGAAAAATTCTTGGTAAAATATTTGGCCCCGCTTGCGTTGATACGCTTTGGAGGAGAAGATCCAACAACAGATTACTGCGCGTCAGTTGCCTGAGATGGTTGGGATATGTAAAGCCAACATACACCAATGTTCGGGCTGGATAACCTAGAAGAGGAATACCTCAGCATTGGTAGTGCGCAACTGATGGCAATTAAAGAAAGCCCGGGCTAACTGAAGAGGCTTGTTAGTTAAGGCTGAAGTACACACCAATCTGTAGCACCACCTAAGTAAATGAGCAAGCATTTTAGAGATTTTAAAAACGACCTGAGACGTACATATCATATATAATATAAGGATACGCAATTTGTACGATAACGTTAAAATTTAAGCTAAATTTAACAGCGGGAATAACCGAAGAATTCAAAGATAAATTTAGCGTACGCTAAGGCAGTGTATGAAAATGTTTGCTTTCAAACGTTGTGCAAGAGTTTCTTTTTAAGCAGCACATCAACGAGTTCGGTATGCTTTTATGGCCAACGGTGCTAAATCAAATCAAGTCACTCTTAATAATTGGAGAAATGCGCTGGAATATAAAGATATTTAGAGGGAGTCATCGTACCGAACCCAAAAAAAAAAAAAAAAATACCTTCTCACCGTAGAAAAATAATTAGACAATTACGAGGACGATGTCGTACATAGTCAGCGTGTATGCTAGCTTTGTAACAGCAAAATATTGAACACAATTATCGTACGCTCAGCTTTTAAAAAAACGCACTGTAATGAGGGACGTTCGAGAACACGGGGTATAAAGAATGTCTTTTTTAGGCCAGTACTAACTTTGATTTTGAAAAATATACATAAAATTTCATTAAATAGCCAGTTATATGTGTTCAATCGAGAGAATACATTTTGCAAGTAATTAAAAAAAAAAACTTCGGGTATATGCCCACCACAACTGAATCTAATGAGTGTCGAAGACAATATTTTCGACCACTTACTTAAGCATTTGTGGACGTATGTCCTTAATAACACGAATAATGCTGGCTTCCAATGCGTCGATTGCTGTTGGTTTGCCAGCGTATACTAAAGACTCTACGTATCCCCAAAGAAAATAATCAAGAGTCGTCAAATCACAAGATCTTGGGAACTAATTTATAATGCCATTACGCGAAATTCTCAGTTCATTGAATGTTTCCCTAAATAAGTTTATTATTTCGTTTGCTGTATGACACGTAGCGTAGCCATTCATTCATGCCATTCAATCGGGGAAAGAAAAAGTCATTTATCATGGCTCTAAAGCGAGTACCCTTGACCGTACCACCCAAATTGACTTCGTTTTTGAAAAAAATATGGTTGGGTTACTTAACCAGCCCACAATAGCACCAAACTGTGCATTTTTCGGGATGTTACAGCATTTTTATAAACTCATGTAAATTATATTTGCTCCAAATGTGACAATTTTTCTTATTGAACACATATTGTGCCAAAAATGAGACTCATTTCTGAACACAATTTTTCGATAGAACAGCGGATCGAATGACAGTGGATTTTGGGCCCATTCATCGAAATTTCGACGCAAACAATGGTCATTTGGCTTTAATTTTAGCACGAGTCAAATCTTGTAAAATCGTACAAACCAAGAACTTTGCTTAAAATTTTCCATAAAGTGGACGGACAAAGGCCAAGCTGTTGCGAACGACGTCGAAGAATTTTGATCTTCTTCAATACTCTCCTAACCGGATGCAATATTTCCTTCAGTACACGCTCTTCCTTTGCTTCTCGGTGCCATTGCATCGTCCAAGGAAAATGTTTTGGGAAAAGGATCAATAATACGGCGAATAGCGGTATCAGATGCTATTTGATTTTGGCGCACAGAACCAACATTTTTGAACCAAATTTCTAAACTTCGGTAAGGCTGTTGAAGCGTTAAGACTACTGAATAAATATGACACTGACGGTTTGCGAATGGCGATGGCGCGATAGTTAGCTCATTGGACTATCACGCAGAGTCTGGGACCCATTCCTGGCTTGGGCCACCAACAATTTTTCAAATCGCCATCACCCTTTCGGCGGGCAATAACAAACTCCCGAAAGTAAAATAGCCTACGAAAAAGCTTCTAAGGAGTGACGTTCGGACTCGGCGATAAACCGTAGGCCCCGGTCATATGTGACAAAAATGACAACATGAGCAACACAAATGAGTGTCAAGAAGCTAGGCCATGGCTCATACCGGGCTGCCAGCGCCACAGTGTTTTTTTCTTTTTTTTTCACGGTTTGCAATCTGATAATTGGTTTGACAGATATAAATGTCTGAAATTGCAATAAGAATGAATTGCCGGATATACTCGTAAGCGAAACAAATCGAGCAAACATGTCCACCACGAAATAAATGTAAAACTTAACTTAGGAATGGTCATTAATTCCAATTCTTGGCTTCTAGGGAAATATTTCTGCCAAAGAGGATAGAGGATGTCTTAGGTAAAAATTCTTGAAGGAGCCCATTTAATTTTGTAAGTCTGTTTGAGCAGTAAAATATTCAATATCCGAGCAAACAATACAATATTCACATCCTTTACTTACCAAAATCATTCATAACATTGTTGCAATGATGTTAAAGTAAAACTTAATCATAAACAAACAATTTGAATTTGATGTTTGAACTTTTTATTATTGTCAACTGGAATTTATTTTCAAAATTGTTTATGGAGAAGATAAATTTGATTTCACAATTCACTGGTGTTCAATTCAGAGAGTTAACATTCCATTTGAAATGAAATATAAACCACATTTTTAATTTTCTTAAGTTCAGCGATATATGCTTATGACACGATATCGTTAGACAATAAATAAAAGCGTAAGTGTAAAATAGTGACAACTGAACAATAATTATCACGGCCAAAATACAATACATGAGAAATGTTATGGGATGCATAGTAATAGTAGTTTCGACGCTCGATCGCGGTCAATTAAAATCAATTTTAGAATCAAAAACAAAAACCCCTATCATTGGGACTGGAGGGAAGAATTACAGCAAATTGCCCTGCCTCGATTGTGAAGTGTTGGCAGTTTTATGAGAACTGACCATTTTAATTGACCGGTAGGAATTCGATCCGATATTCATTTCAGTATACAAGTATCAGCAAATTTTCCTGTCGTTGTCGTATGTGACATCAATGTTTACCTTTTGATGAAATTGTTTGTCTAAATAGTTGAACAGAATAAGTTCCCAAGTAAGCAAATTTTAGGTTCACACAAATGAGGTTCTCGTAATTATACTGAATGCCATTATACAAAACTACGAACACAATGGAAATAGGAATGCTTAGAGGGCAGATTCTTGTTTAATTTTTATTTTTTTGATATTTCAAACCTATATACGACTCTATAAACAAATGGGTGACGTTGAGACGTTTTTGAGAAAGAGCAATGATATTTAAGATACACAAAATGCAATCCCCAATCCTAATCTTGTCAAATAAATAAAAATAAAGATCACATCCAAATAAGGGTCAGCTATGATAATTTTGTAGAGTATTCAACATCATTTTAAACCTAAACTAAAGAAATGGGAGTGCTATCAAGCATGTGTTTGCTTATTTGTTTTATTTGTTAGCGAGATTAAATTTTGGTCACGATTGTTATGTAAATTCTAGATACTACGATCTCTTAGATTTGTCTTGAAACTAAGATAAGTCACGGACTGCATTTGAAGGTGTATCGACTTTTGTATGTAGTTGCACTTTGTTTTATATCAACATCTGTATAAGCTAATGTATAAATAAACGTGTTTCGTAGTGCATCTTAGGATTTTATTTACGTTTTGCTCAAGTCTTAGATATACTGAGATTAACTGAAATACTCCGAAAAGTAAATTTGTATAAGAACGCTTAAATTTCAGCCCGAACAATGTAAATGCTCCTCCCTCGAGTGACTTAATTCCAAAAATTTGAAATTTTTATCTAAAGCTGTTGTTTGACATCTCACGTAGAGTTTTTTTTTTAACCTCTCAATGCCGGCACTACTGAAGCGATTAAGTTCTCCACTAAGCATTGTCTAGGATGTTTATTGGCGACTTAAGATTTCTCAGTCGCAACTGGGCACATAGAGGATATCAATGTCAATAAAGACATGCATCTTGGAATAGATTTGGAAGTGATGAATCGGATAAGGCCTAAGGCTCAACTTGACTGTCGATGAACACGCAAATACTTGATCCCGTTTATACTTTCTGAAAATACCAATGCTGTAAGTCTTCGCTTAAAAGAAATTTGGAAAAAGTTTCGGAAATAGCATAATGTGCCTTCGTTTGACATTTTAACCAAGTTGTAGCCTCTAGAACAGATTGCTTGTGGAAGGTTAAGTGCTGTGTTTATATCTTTTTTTTTTTTTGCGATTTTGATATAATTACAAAAACCAAGCAATGAATTCGGACTAAATTTTGTGTTAAAAATAAATTAAGGGCACAAAAAAACAACTTTTTTGGCAAATATGTTGTAAAGAAAACATTGACACGCAGGCTCCAGAAGTGGTTCTCAAGCGGGCGACGATGTTGCGGAATGTGTTGAATTTTCTGCAAAAGAAGCAGAGTATGTACATTGAAAAAGACACACATTTAGAGAGTGATTCAGACCAAATATTCATCAATCGTATTTGCACTGGTTACGGGACGTGAGATTTTGAGTACGACACTAAACAAGACGAGTGAATGGAGTGCTTTAAATAAGCAAATGATCAAAGACTGACGAAACCGCGTCGTTTTCAATCAAATAGACAAAGTACAATAGATGCTCACTGCTTTTTCGGACGATTTTAATGAAATTGTGGATCATTTCAAAGTTTGTCAATAAGAAATAATTAGATGATTGTGTGAAGCAATTTGTAAAACACGTCTCAATTCTGCATCTCATAACAATAACGCCCCATATCACAATTCATTGATTATACATATTCCTGCCATGCAAACAAGGCAGTTACCAACCTCAACAGCCACCAAATTCACTTAATCTAAGACTATATGACTTTTTTATTTTTGGCTAACCTAAAACAAAGCTTCGAAAAAGGAGTTTTAATGTCCGAAAAGAGATAATGGGAAAATTGCTAACGGAATACTCGTAAGGGCATACTAAACTTCAAGGAACAGAGGTATTTCGGGGGCTGGATTAAGTGCCGGGACAAGTGCGTTCGAATCAATAAGGATTATTTTAAAGACGACGATATCAAATACGGAAATTTTTCGAAGGTTTTTCTAGGCAAGCGACGCATTTCTACCTTTAATAGCCTTGCAGTCATCTGTGAAAATATTTCGTAATTTCTTTCTTGGCTCAAAATCTAACTCTAAGGTTAGTGATAAAGTGAGGGAAAGCCGATTCCATATCATATTTTTGCAGCAGACTCAGTTATCGACCTAGTAAAGTAAACTTTACTCTCTTCGATAACAATCCGATACTTACATTCTTCGGAAAAAATCAGACTTATTATGAGGAAAACAAACTTAGTTGTATAATGATTCCATCAATCATCTTAACCTCAGCATCTCGTTCCGCCTTCCAAATCACTGTAACGTTTTCCAGGCGGGAATGTTGACGTGATATTTGCAAAGGACATCCGCATCTTCCTTTTCAAGTCGTTGGACTCACTCTCACAGAATTTTAAAATCGAGATGGCAAAGCAGTTCAACATTCACCTATGTTTGGTGCCGGGAGATAGAGATTATAAGATTATAGGGCCGATGAACTATTCTACCTGAAAATGGTATCACCAATCGCTACGTTTCAAATAAATGGAAAAACATAGATCCTGTTGGGTCAGCATGTCGAGCGAGCAAACAAATCTGGCCAAAACTAAAGCGCTCTAATACGAGGGCGGGTCAATAAGTCCGTGACTTTTGGATTAAAACACAGATTTTTTGATAAAAAAATAATTTTATTTTTCAACGTAGTCTCCCTTGAGCTCTATACACTTTGTCCAACGCTTCTCCAATTTTTTTATCCCTTCCAAAAAAAATGATTTGTCGAGGTCCTCAAAATAGGCCTTTGTTTGCGAGATGACTTCATCATTGGAGTCAAATCTTTTTCCACCAAGCCATTTCTTCAGGTTTGGGAACAAGAAGTAGTCGCTCGGAGCCAAATCTGGAGAATAGGGTGGATGAGGGAGCAATTCATAGCCCAATTCATGGATTTCATGAAGTTGTTACACGATTGCGTTTGTGGTCGACTGTGAGCAAACGCGGCACCCATCTTGCGGAAAGCTTTCTCATGCTCAAGTGATCATTCAAAATTGAAACCACTGAGCCATGCGAGATCCTTACGGCTTCCACAATGTCTCGCACTTTCAATCTTCGGTCGGCCAACACCATATCGTGAATTTTTTCGATTGTTTCGGGTGTAGAGACCTCAACTGGGCGTCCAGGACGTTCGGCATCTTCAGTGTTTGTACGGCCACAACGAAATTCAGTAAACCACTTTTTTACCATTGAAATCGATGGTGCAGAGTCCCCATAGTATTTATCAAGCTTAGCCTTGGTCTCGGTAATGGTTTTTTTTCGCCAGAAATAATGCTTAATAAGCACACGAAATTCACTTTTTTCCATTTTCTCCTCAAATTAGTGAGTAGTCTGATAAAAATAGCTGTCAAACACAAACTAACTGACGCAGCAAGTTTAAATTTTGACAGGAGTCAACTGACAGATGCCTGTTGACAGGAGCAGTGTTGCTGTTTCAGTAAAGAGGTCAGAAATTCAAAAAGTCACGGACTTATTGACCCGCCCTCGTAGTTTGATCTTTCAAAACAGAAAACATCTCACTGTCTTTTAGGAAAGCAAGAAAGAAGGCTTGGTGACTTAACAAACGATTTGTGTAAAAGCTGCATGGATGAGAAGGAAGAGATAGAAATTTTTTTCCTACATTCCCAGCTCTTTTCAAAAGAAGAAAGTTCCATTTAAGAGTCTTCTACAATAACTTAAGCGATCTAAGCAATATAAACGTCAACAGTTTTCTTCGCTTCATCAGAAGCTCAAATTGGTTCCAAGATTAGGAAGACCACATATCCAAATGGCAGCACAATGGACCAGTAGGCTTTAGTGGGTTGGGGTTTCTCCAACAGCCACCCTTACCATAACTTACCTAACCGAGAAGACTCTGAAAATATTGTAAGGCCAAACGTATACAATACTTGTGTGGGGGATTTGGCTGAATGCATAATAAAGAAACAATATGAACCAAATACGTCATACTTTAGCAAATACTAAAAAAGACGCATGAATTTCAAATAAATTACTTAAAATGCGCACCAAAAAAGACGATGATTCTTTTTTTTTGTATATTTTTAACCACCGTCGTTTGCGTCTCAATTGTTTTTCCTTCTTTTAACCAATCTAAACACCATCTTTTTAAATCAATAATAGTAAGAATAGTCAATAACTCATTTCGAAGACGTGAGAACTGCTGATCACTTTTGTTCACTACTATTTCTACTCGTATATCAGCACCTTGAAAATCCTTTTAAAAAACAAAACAAATTATGCTTTAGAGTCATAAAAAAAATTCACTAGCCCAAAGCTATAGCTGTCACTAAAGGAATGATCCAGAATCTTTCAAGCTCCCCAAGAGTACTTAAAAAACTCTACCGTGATTTGGTATGTTAGTCTTGTGGCAATGTTCTTTCAAAGTACGCTTTTGTTATGATTTTACTTCGCCTTTAAGAGTACCTATCATATTTTTATTATCGCTGCCTTAAAGCAATTAAATTTACAACCGATGTTCCCAAAAAAAATTCGTTTTCAATTTTTATCTGTTCAATTTTATCGTAATTGGTAATGAAGATTTTTTTTCACAAAAATTAAAATTACTTCGAGGAATAATAAAATGAAATGCTGGTCTCGATGTGACCGGGTTATCATGGAAAGATTACAATAAATAAGGCGATGTACGATCAGTAATAGGTATATTGCACCGATACCTAGTTCTATTGTGTCTGCTACTAATATCTTGACGAGTTTCGCACCATTACTAGACTAATCAATTAAATTCAAGAGTAATGAACTTTTCGGGTAAAGGCACTCGTGTACAGCCGAGGTATTCGAAACTGCTGATTGACCTCTATTAGTGTGGTTTCAGACCAGGAAAGTCCACAATCGGCCAAACCTTCACACTCCAGCAGAAACGGTAACAACTTAACCGAGACCTTTGATGTTAAAAAGTTTTTAAAAAAGGTGTTGCACTGTCATTTGACTTTAAAAAAAAATATAGTATGTACTTGAAAGAATTGCGTCGAACTCACAATCGAATACCGGATGCACTATCTTTTTTAAGTCTGTGCAACTACTAGTTCATGGCGAATTGAGCTGGCTTTTCCAGGTGGGTTCGCTAGTATTGAAGATGCTAAAATGAGTGCAAAACCCTATATACATATGCTGTAAACAAGAAGGGGCATATAGAATCGACGAATTGGACAGTATGTCACAGTCGACAGCTATAACTTTTTTTCAAGGTAGTATGGACTTTGTCTATCTCGGCTCTGTAATAAATTCTACCAACAGTGCCTCAGCAGAGATAAAACGAATAATCACTTTAAACAATCCTTGTTTAGTAGTAAGGCTCTATACCGAACAACTAAGACCGACCTTGATCATTTCAGGTCGTATTTTATGAATATATCCGCAGACGTTTTTCTTTTGAAAAATATGCGGTCTCATTTGCGTTGACGGGCTTTGGAGGAGAAGATTCAACCACGGACTACACGAGCTATACAGTGACATCGACCTAGTCAAAAATCTGCGCATCATTCGCCCAAAACAGTTAATATATGTAAAGCGAACGGATCCCAAAGCTTTGGCTCGCAGAGTCTTCGAATCAAATCTGGAAGGACAACGTAGCATTTTAGTATTTATTTAAGCATGTAAACAACATTAAAAATAAGCTTTTCAATCTTTAAGCTATAGGAGCACCAGTAAAATATAAAATCTTGCAGTCGTACGTTATCAGGGGAATTATTAAAGTCTTCGTCAACAGTAGCTTCGAATTAACTGGTGTAAAGCCTTGAGATTAAGACAAATTCCTAGACAGCCGTATATTTTTCAAATGACTAAACACGGATATGATCGCCCCAATTTAATAATTATTTAAACTAGAAAATTTCAAAAAAGTAACTGGCCTAGTAGTGATCCCTGTGGAAAATCTGCCGAAATTTCAACAAAATCTGACCTCAGACTGTTTGTGAAAGCCACTGATGAGGGGAAATTATAAAAACTTGTTTAGCTCATGATAAATTGTGTCAACAGCCTAAGAAAAAACTAGTATAGAGAGGGTAACTTACTTGGTGTTAATTGCAACTCGCATGTCGTTAACAACCTTGTGAAGAGCTGATGTACAGATGTAGGCCTTTCGGAATCCCAACTAACTAGCACAGTATGGGACGACCTCACCTTAGGTGCCGCGCACAAGAAGAAGGGGCGCACAAGAAGAAGGGGAGTCAGTTAGCTTATGATCGGACTAACTGGAGGAGCTTTTTAGTTGAACCCAGATTCACACCGAACTGAACCGCAACATAAATACGAAGTCTTATCTTTCGGGGAGTATATATATCTAGATACGAGGGCGGGTCAATAAGTCCGTGACTTTTGGATTAAAACACAGATTTTTTGATAAAAAAATAATTTTATTTTTCAACGTAGTCTCCCTTGAGCTCTATACACTTTGTCCAACGCTTCTCCAATTTTTTTATCCCTTCCAAAAAAAATGATTTGTCGAGGTCCTCAAAATAGGCCTTTGTTTGCGAGATGACTTCATCATTGGAGTCAAATCTTTTTCCACCAAGCCATTTCTTCAGGTTTGGGAACAAGAAGTAGTTGCTCGGAGCCAAATCTGGAGAATAGGGTGGATGAGGGAGCAATTCATAGCCCAATTCATGGATTTTTGCCATGGCAACTGCACATGTGTGCACCCTTGCATTGTGAGCAAACGCGGCACCCATCTTGCGGAAAGCTTTCTCATGCCCAAGTGATCATTCAAAATTGAAACCACTGAGCCATGCGAGATCCCTACGGCTTCCACAATCTCTCGCACTTTCAATCTTCGGTCGGCCAACACCATATCGTGAATTTTTTCGATTGTTTCGGGTGTAGAGACCTCAACTGGGCGTCCAGGACGTTCGGCATCTTCAGTGCTTGTACGGCCACAACGAAATTCAGTAAACCACTTTTTTACCATTGAAATCGATGGTGCAGAGTCCCCATAGTATTTATCAAGCTTAGCCTTGGTCTCGGTAATGGTTTTTTTTCGCAAGAAATAATGCTTAATAAGCACACGAAATTCACTTTTTTCCATTTTCTCCTCAAATTAGTGAGTAGTCTGATAAAAATAGCTGTCAAACACAAACTTACTGACGCAGCAAGTTTAAATTTTGACAGGAGTCAACTGACAGATGCCTGTTGACAGGAGCAGTGTTGCTGTTTCAGTAAAGAGGTCAGAAATTCAAAAAGTCACGGACTTATTGACCCGCCCTCGTATATTCACGGACAGTCAAGCAGCTATAAATGCCCTTAGCTCGCACATCTTTGACTCCAAATCAGTCATGTACCGCTTCAATACCCTCCAAAAACTAAGCTCAAGAAACAAGACCAAGCTATGGTGAGTTCCTGGGCATGAGCGCATTGACGGAAACAATAAGGCAGACGAACTGGCCAGAAGAGGTTCAGAAACCCCTTTGAACGGACCTGAAGAAACAGCTAAACACATTTTATGTGAGTGCGCAGACCTCAAGGGTATCAGACCTTCTTTAGGGAACAACTCGACATCTCCCCTACTGGTAGAGTTACTAACCTACTAACGTAAGCTCAATTCTGACAAATGAGCACAAAAGATCTTCTAAGGTCAAAGTGTTTCACTTTCAGAAATTAAAAAAAAAAAACACTTTTTTTAGTCCAGTTTCCGAAAGCAAGCCTAAAAATTCATTTAAAACTTAAGAAGTTTCATTTTAAATTTAGCTGATTGGTTTGCGAAGCAAATGTCTTTTTACGATGTTCTCAATAAAAACAATAAAATTCCACTGTCTATGGCATGTATCTTGGCCTTGAAAATAACAGCACCTTCATTTCTGGGCCGGAGTACTTATCTTTTGCCAAAACTCCCCTGTACTGATTCTTTCTTCAATTCTTGACACTTTTGAATTCCACTTAATGATGTTCTTCCTCACTCCATAAAAGGATATGTTTCTTCGTTTCTTTTTATTGATTTTATATACCTACCACAAGACCCTCTTATTCGAAAATTAAGTTTCATGAAAAAATAAATTGAATCTGGGCACAAAGCACAGATGTAGTTTGGATGGTTCAAGTGCTGAATTAAAAATGTTAAGCCCGTGACGAGATTCATGTTGTAAAGAAGGGTGAAAAGGTTAATTATAATGCTTGACCTGCAGTTTAATGAAACTTCAGTGATAGGAATGTCTTCAAGGTGGTTTCAATATAACACAGTCAATAGTCCATTTTCGAACGTATTCTGAAATATCGTGATTGTTTCTTGTGCCGAACAGCTCGCTTATGGAATGCACTGCTGAGCTCTTTATTTCCGAGTCATTATAACTTGCAAACATTCAAAACCATTGTACATCTGTACTCCTCTTTCTGTGCAAACATTTAAAGGGTGCGAATAAGCCGTTGTGCTCGCGCTAATAATAAAAAAAAGAAAATAATTATTTCTTTTAAAAATAGATGAGACCGTAGCCCAGAACTGACTAAAAGCTAAAAGATTGTTTGTTTTGCTTCCTCGTGTACCTAAGCCCCTGCCTGAAACAAACAGTGAATGTATTTAGTCTTAAAGGCTTTCTCACCTTTTTCCCCTAAAATAGTAACACAACTTTATATAGGTTGTCATTTGTATCTACGTATGCTCGTATATAGTATACTATGTTAATGATAAATTAAAAATCACCGCGAATGCACGATCGTGAGGAGAAGTAAGAAATGACAAAAGGCTACAAAAAATTGTTTTCCATTTACCTCTACATACCAACGAGAATTAAGCTTAAAGGCAAAGATACTTTATGAGCTCTTAAAGTGTTATTGAACTGAACAGAATGAAAAAACAGACGGAGAGAGAACAAAATTTGAGCTCGTAAAATCTATCAATTGACAATCTTAACTACTTGAATTGTATGGTTGGTGACTGTCCTATGGTGTGACCTCACCAATATAGTACCTTAGATGCTAACAAAGAACACACTTTCTTCAACAAAAAACAAACAACCTTAAGCGGAGTAAATAATAAACATATTACACTTTATTGGATATGCGACGAGGATTGCCAAAGGTTGCGACTTACTTATCCCAAATCAGTTGCGTCAACAAATCATAACTTGAAAGAGTATAACCGGTTCTCCATACCTTTATTTATGAATACTGATATCAAGTCGAAATAGCCAAGATACGAATACCTAATAAGTTTGGTCAAATCGATTAGATTGATGATAATACTTCAACTATGAAGATTTTCACAATCATGCAATCGTGGATGGCAAGAAAGTTGATGTGACACATTCGAAGCTATGACCCATGGAACGTCAGGTCAATCGTTTCTTTTGTCAGTTAGCTGATCAGCTCGCGTAAACTTTGACATAGCTAACGAACGATAAGACGTGGAAAACCGATAACAGATTCTGAAAATCTTTAGTGGTCGATATAGTTGTGTTCGTATCCGTGGCTCAGATGGTAGTGTAATCGCTTCTAAATTCAGCTTCCGAATTCCGACTGATGTCTCTACAATGTCTGACTAGGAATAGAAACTCCCAAGTCTTGGATTAGCAGGTAGAGTTCTGAAGTAGATATTGCGCAAAATTTGATGCATGCATTGGAGCAAATTGAATTTCAAAGCGAAACACAGATCTTTCTCAAATGGAGCACAATATAATCAAGGTGGCAGACATGAGTACTTATGTCTTGATGATTTTTGACTTCAATACTTAAGTGGGAGTTGATGCAATGAATTGATGGAGTGCCCAGATACAAGAGTGGACGGAAACATTGCCAACAAGCTTTTACGGTGACTAAGGGACTGGCGAACTTGGTGACAAAAGGGATACAGAAGAATGTAGGAATTATTCCATCTGTTTCATATATATGAAGAATGCATGGAATCTGGTGCTTTTTATCAAACTTTTGATTTTACTGCGGATCTATCGTAATTCTGAGTTCCTCCTAATTTTTTTTTTTTTTTTGTTATACACAAAAAGCAGAACCTATATTCATGGTAATTAGCTTCCACTCTAAGTCAAACGCGTTTATTTCTTCATTCGCTATGGGCTGGATGTTACACTGCACGCTTACTTACTTACAGTCTGTTTGATAACATCGTACACGACAAAAATTAAAGAAGAACTTATAATAATAAAAAAAAATCAATTGTACTGGTTTATTTTGTTTATTGACTTGAATGCTTTTCAATTAATATGTTGTCCACTCTTCTCCAATATCACCAATTGCTTGGAGTTTTCGAGGACCGTCAAGATCGTCTTTCCTTGGAGCTTTAGCTTCATGAATGCCCAGGTGATAATAAAGCCTTCTTATAAATTTTGACCATGTTGGGTGCGTTTAAGTTATTTGTAAACATGAAAAAATTTCCAAATCCTTGTTTTGAGAAGATTTCCCCTAACGTGCACCTTTGCCGAGTGTTTGACGGTCCATTGGATTAATTTATTGGATTGTGTACACCAGGTATGAGTGATAGGAGACCATGCCCAAAAAGAAGCTTCATCCGAAAAAATAACGTTGTTCCAATCTCTGTCCAAATTCTCCTTGGCCCAACTGAGTCGTTTTTCTACGTGTTTTTTTGACAGTAGTGGTTTCTGTATTGTGCTTCGAAATTTTACATTATTGGCTAGTAAACGTCATCGTATCGTATCACAACATTTAGACCCCTTTTACGTATAATCCCTTGTCCTCCACGTAACGATAGAAGAGGATTTTTTTCAAACACACGTAGAATCATTTTGTCCTGCTTTTTTGTTGTTTTTGGCGTAGAACCACGATCCGGCAAATCATCCACATTTTTAACTTGGGAATAACGGTGCACCCACTTGCTAATAAATGCTTTTGACTTTTTCATGTATTTAGCAGCTGCTCCGTATGACAATTTCGGTCCTTTTGGATGCGTGCACAAGAATACTGCTTCATAACGTGATGCAAACGCGACACTCATTTTAAAATACGAGTACTTTCGTCTCTGACAAAAATTGAACACTCTTTAATTTTTTTTATTCAAAGCATCTTAGCAGAAGTATTTTCTGTATCTGCTAATGCAAATGCCACTTCCAAACCGGTTTTCATAAACAAGTTTTGCAGTATACGATCTTATCAAACGGACTGTACATGGCAGTATAGTCTAGAAATTACTAGGGCCAAAGTTAACATGACCCTTCAGCGAACTTTTGCCAACTTCCACCAGTTGCACACACGAAGTTGGTTGAGGTACCCCGTCACTTGTGTGCGCCACCTAGGATGATGTCGTTTTTTACTGTTTAAGCGATATTCTTAAATACAGGACTGTGGTGTTAAGTATTTTGTATAATTTCGTTTTCGCTCCTCAAGAGAGGCCTTTACTACTCAAGCAAGTGTGATTCTCCCCCGCTGGTATTGTTATTGGAGTCAATAGCGAAGCGGAGGTATGTGAAGTTCCTTCTTACCACAAAGTTGAAGCTAAGTATTGTGTCGATACTGACGTCGTCGTCGTTTGCGTGCTTCTTCTTGGCGGCATCCTTTGGTTAATTTGCCATAACAGAACGAACACCAGTACCACCAGGTGTCCCCTTGATAGCCCAATGATAAATTTTTAAATCAATGGCCTCCCCTGTTCGGAATAACAAGAGAACCTGGCTCTTCGTATTTGTGTTGAGTGGAGTTAACTACCTAAGCACGATAAAATCCCACTGGCAAACAACAAATAGCCTCGGATAAGGACAATTAACTGGTCACGACAGTAAAAAAACAAAGAAATGAAAACTACGTTCGGATCATCATATGGAAATCAAAACTATAATAAGGAAATTAAAACCAAAGAAGGCTCCGGGGTATGACCTTATTACCGGAGAAGTTCTGAAAATGCTACCCCAAAAAGCACTTATAAAGCTCTTACACATTATTAACGCGGCTCTGAGGCTTGAATACGTGCCAAGCCAGTGGAAAGTTGCAGAAGTCATTATGGTACTAAAACCAGGAAAACCTCCAAACGATAAAAAATCATACAGACCCATTTCTCTTCTACCGATCCTGTCGAAAATCTTTGAGAGGATTTTGCTAAAACGTCTTCTCCCAATTATCGAAAACCAAAATCTTATTCCCAGCCATCAATTTGGATTTCGGACTAAGCATTCAACAATTGATCAGGTGCATAGAATTACTGATGTAATTGAAAGATCCCTGGAAGAAAAAAAGATTTGTTCGAGCGTATTTCTTGACGTCTCACAAGCTTTTGACAAAGTATGGCATGAAGGTTTGAAGTTCAAACTGCGACGAATTTTGCCATTAAAGCTTTATAATATATTGACAAGCTGTTTTGAAAATAGAATTTTTCGCGTTCGATACGGAAATGATGTTTCGAAATTTAAAGATATCCTAGCCGGAGTACCGCAGGGAAGCGTACTGGGCCCACTTTTGTACCTTTTATATACAAGAGATATACCACACGTCGAGGATACTGTTCTCGCTACTTTTGCTGACGACACCGCTATCTTAGCGGTTGGAGAATCAATAGAAGACTCAACGGCGAAACTCCAGACTGCTTTAAATAAAGTCTACGAGTGGACAAAGATCTGGCGAATTACCCTTAATGAGACAAAATCTGTACATGTTGACTTCACCTACAGAAAGATAAATCACTTGCCCATTTCTATAAACTCGGTGTGTATCCCCTTTGCAAACGAGGCTAAGTATTTGGGAATGACACTTGACGCGAAGCTTAAATGGAAAACGCATGTTAGAAAGAAACGAAAAGAACTAGAGGCCAAATACAGAGAAATGTACTGGCTACTTGGTAAACATTCCAAGCTAAGCTTAGAAAACAAGCTGCTTCTTTATAAGCAAGTGCTAAAGCCGGTGTGGACCTATGGTATACAACTCTGGGGTTGTACTAAGAAATCAAATGTAAATATAATACAAACTTTTGAAAATAAAGTGCTACGACAATCTGTGCGTGCCCCATGGTTTATAAGAAATAATGACCTGCATCGAGACCTCGGAGTTCCTTTCGTGGAAGATGAAGTCAGGAACTGCGCACGAAAACATAAAGTCCGGTTAAGCGGCCATATCAACAATACAGTCCTAGAAGTCCTGGACGAACGAAACATACTACGCCGTCTTCAACGAACTAAACCGTTGGACCTTGCGCGATAAATTGAAACCGCATTAAGAAAGCGGAATATGTAGGGTCTTCCATTGGAAAGTGTCCTACCAATCGTGACTAACTTATGAAATAAAAACTGCTTGATAAGTTCTACTTAGTTGCGGTATTAAAATCAACAATGAAGGGAGGTGTTTTTAGTGAGTAAGAATCTCACACTACTATGAGCACGCGCTTCTGATCCTCATAGTGTCTGATGGAAGATTTTCACCTGCCCTCGCCGGAAAAAAAAAAAAAATATATGGAATATTCGTACCCTAAGAAGGTTCTGTGCAGACAAACAATTAGCGGATGTTAAGAGGGCACTACCGCCAACGAAACAGTACGGCGAATAAGCCACCCAAAAGAAATGTGAATAAGTGTGATATTAGTACGTTGATTACTACAGAGAACAGAAGCAGCGTGTACTTATTGTACCATAAGTGGCAGTCCCATTTTTGAATTGTTAAAATTTTGAATTTTCGATACAAGAGCGAACGCTTTCTAACGATCCGCATAGAAGGACGGGAGCAGCCCATAAACTCTAAGCGCAAAGGAAGAGGTGAGAACATCGTCTACTCCGAAGGAAGAAGACAAAGCTGAAAATAGAGAGGAGCTACTATCGAAACAATTAAAGGAGTGTTTACGGAGAAACGAAAGAATAAAACTCCAACAGATATGTGTACAAAAGAAGAAAGGGACCTACTTATAGAGTTGGTCGTAAAAAATATGAAAAAACTAAACCAAAATTTGACTGGCATACAGCAAAATGAGCAACAACAGCCACATCCTTCACAAACAACAAGGCTGATGGTCTGGACTGACTTTCTGTCGATCTAATTAAGACATCGAGGGATCACAAGAACACTAACTCATTTCCCAGATTTTGTTATAGTTAAGTATGCCTTATGATTGAAATCTTAACACCGTTCATCCGAACGAAAACCATTTAATTTGCGCCAACTTCGAGTATTTAGGGTTCATTACAAGGCCCTCAGACCTCCTACTCGTATATTGCAAGGAAACATGGACGTTGGCGTAGATGGATGAACATTTTTTTTTTTTTTTAAACGCACAATTTTTTGAAAGTTTTTGTACCGTTTGATTTGACACTATCACATTCATCTGCCCACTTATGGGATTTTAGAAAAACCTCAGTATAAGAGTACTAATAAGTAAACTCTTTAGGTTTCACTTAGATTCTATAATCTTGTTATTTTTATTTGCTCATACATAATCACTTAATGATTGGGATTTGTAAATATTCGAAAACGGTTACTCTTACCTCTGCCTCCAATTTAATAAAATTTACACTATTTGTCGCCATAAAACAACAACTTTTTAACACTGTCAGACAAAGAACAGAAATCGCGCACTTCACTTGAGTACTTGAGCCTCAATGTACGCTCGATCTTGGCGGCATAGGCATTTTATTGAAATGACTTATCTGTGGGCAAATCTATACGTGCAATGAGACATTGTCCGAAAAAAATCGATATCAAATGATTTTGGAGGAAAGATAATCGACCGTAATTATCGTTTTGTGTGCCTTTGTACATCTCGAAAATTGTTCATCAAAACACCTTACGCCTCGCTGAGGTTTACATTATTCATGAGATACAGCTTATCTTGCACGAAGAGGGAAATGAGTTCATCCGGTTCAGTGTCAACCTTCAATAATAATCTTTAATCAATCAGTTGTAAATTTAGCTATTTTGTTTTTGAATAGGCAATCACAAATTTGGCAAATACCCTCTGATTCTGTCTTGTCGTGAATCTTTTATAAAATGACGATTGACGATTGACGATTCTTCAAGATTGAAGGGTGCCGGTGACAGTCGGGATCGCAGATTTCGTTTAAGATTTTCTACATATTTGAAGATTACGTCTTCTTCAATGGTTCTGCATGTGGTCTGACACCCAACTATACATAAAAAGTTTATACTGCACGAAAAATGGACAGCAAAGTTTACACCTGTACATGGCGTTTGAAGGCTCATTTCATTTACCCACTGCTTAGTACCGAGTGCATTTGTAAGATCTGACAGCCTCCATATCATTGGACGATTTAAGAACTTATCTATTAAATGGAGCAGAAAAGTTTCGGATTGCAAGACTTTCACAAAACTCATGTATGTACCTTTCGCTAACAACTCCATGTCGACGAGCGCAAATCCAGCAGTGATAATAGAAGATAATTAAGCAGCGCTACCAATTTATTGGAAACATGTGATGGACTTGATTAGTGGTTACATGTCTTTCATTATGAAATAATCATTATATGAAGAGGGTTCTATCGATAACCAGGAATACATTTGCAGACGAGCGTAAAATTGATTACCTATTCCATGGTCACAGAACTTGATTACCCAGAGAATGCACTATTACTCCTTTTGTAGAACCTTATACCATCTATGTTATATATCGTCTAACAAACTTAAAATTGTACGTTTACCCAATTTTCAAGGTCTTTGATGAAGGCCCATTAAACTAGGACTTGAGTTGCAAAAACAAGATGAACACAGAATTATTAAAGACCTACGTACATTCCTACAGCAAAAATCCGTATTGAGACGTATTGGGCACAAGGATTATTTTGCGTACAAGTATCAAATCAGTTCACAGAAAACACTTTCAGTAGTGATGGAATTTGTTAACATTGTGGGTGCGTGATCGAAAAGGGCTTTTTGAAGTTTCTCTTGGAATATACGCACCTAGACTTGTAAATTTACATCAGCTCGAATAAACACCCAAGTTAATCAAAGATCAGCAGTCATTTATTTCACTTCCATATTCAGCGTATAATCATATACTGGACCGAAATAACAACACTGGCACATCAAAATCCACATTACGAGTACCATCATTAACATGATGCGTTGTTCAGCTGTTCAGCTGACTGTTCTTAGTGGTATTCAGCACTTATAACGAACTATATTGCTGCACGGTTATCTATAAGGATCTAGCCATCTTTGAAAAGTACTTAGAAGACTGGGCTTTCTATGTTTTCCGATTTAGGCATACATATAACGCAGCTCTTTGAATTTTCAGATAAAAAAAAGCACAAAAATTACATATATGTTAAACTATTAGGTGTTCTAGAATTGCTTTGCAAAATCTTTGTGTAAGAGGCCCCAAGGTCAGATAGCTATCAAACTATTGTTCAACTTGATTCAAGGTTTATTATTCTTTTTTTTTATAAAAGCCTTTTAAAGATTTTGCATATAAGCTCTGCTCGGTTTCGAAATACGATCTGTCGACAAAATTACTCCAGACTGCGGAAAAGGTGATATTCCGTTGGAGAAACATCAGAAACATTCATTTTGGTGCCTTAAGCTCAGCGATGCACATATTTCTAAGCGGTGTAATTTTTGTGCCTCGTTCAGTTCATGGGGCAGCCACTCTTCGAGTTTTTTACTTTGCCAATAAGAGGTAGGTGTTAACTTATTGTCATGGAAGATATTCCCATGTTCTGTGCAATGCCTCGCACCTTTTTTACTCGGTCTACATCTACCGTTGCCTTAAAAACTTTGTTGTCAATTATCGTTTCTGGTTTCCCACGTAGTGCGTTTTCGAGGCTGAGATGTCTCGAACAGAACTTAGTTAAGAAACACCGAATGTTACGTTCGTACGTTACCGAACACTAAAAGTCTTGAACATTTATCATTTAGTCTTTAAAAATTTGCCACAGATATTTACTCGAGGGAAATCGGACATTTGGTACAAAGTTATTCTCTTCGGAATATTTACTATTTGGACGACTGACTTACTTACTAACTAACTACTAACGTTAAAGCATAAGAGGGAGGCAGATTTGTTAAACATGGTTGGCAGACATACATGACAGTATGCCTTAGATAGAATGGCAATGCATCCAAGACTCAACCTAGAATGTGGAATTCGCATATATTTTTGACACATCGACATCCTCTTGCTTTTTGGAACAAAATACCAACTTTAACATTTGTGATTGCAACCTACAAAACTTGGACTTAAAAATTCTTGTCCAAAATTTTGGAGGTGTTACAAGGACGCATTCATCAGAGGGATGGTTGTTTTGATATACTAACAAACAATTTAAACTTCTAGATGATTTCAATAAAGTCTTTCGATTTATTAAATTTCCATGTGGAAAATCCCAAATAAGCTTAGATATGTGATCCGGTGTAACATGAAAGATGCTGCGGCCAGAATTAGAGGAGTATCTGTTCGGAAGCACCCTTTCAGTCTGAGTGACTATAGTGACTTTATAAATACCTTTACTGAATCATAATAAAATTTAAAATTTGCAAAGTAAGGAACATTTTAAAATTTCGTCTACATTTTCGCTATGACATGGATTAAAAATATTTTACACACTTGACGAATTTCCAGCCTCACAGCCAGACTGCTACACAATAAAAAGGCTCATGAACTCTTCGACTAAAGAATTCACTGCCTATTTTCGAGGCAGTCATAATATTTTATGGAGTGTAGCTAATAAAAGATCGTTACAAAAAAAAAAAAAAAATTAATAAACATTAGCACCCCGATATATAATCGAGATATACATATATTAGATCAGATATGAGACAACTACTATCATACAATAGAAAGCTGCTTCAACTTGGACACCATACACCCCTAAGTAAATGGGTAAACACTTATTAGTGCACTTTGAGGATCTGCTTATCTACTAACACTTTTATTGTGATTTATGATAGTACACCCTGATTTAGAGATTCGAAACTGAGATTACATATCACAGTTTCAATTAATATGCCAACTAGAATACACTTAATAAAGCAATTAAATGATAATTCTGTAATTATGGTATTGATAAAAGTTTGGATGATTAAATTTATTGTATGGAATCAATTATGGGCCTTGGCATTTGGAGAAGCAAAGAAGAGGTAGTTATTATGGGATAAATTAGTATATAGTATAGTGTACTCTTATATGGCAATCAACCACATAAAACCGTAAACAGCAGGCTAACCTCAGCGCCTGAGGATACTTGCCAAAGGGTTTCAAAGCAATTATTTACTATCGGTAAACTCACAGGCGGAAACATGAGTCATAGGGTCTAAAATCCGCTAAACGAAAAGGTAAGAACCAAAGCAGTTGTACCGTAAAAATAACCCAAAAGGCTATTAATATGGACACAAATGCCTTGTCCCCTCCTCTGATTTTTTGATAAATGTGCTTTGGCATTGGAATTGCAAATATGTATCTCTACCTAGAACACAGACACAAGTTTTCCTAAGGTCGTCTTAGAATGAGCCAGCGTCACATTCTAAATCGTTTTTGGAATCATCTTCGAAGTCAATTTTCCTGCTTCAGATTGTGTTCGAAACTTTTCCGGCCATAGGGAAAGCCGATGTCGTACTTTCGCAACAACAGGAGTTCAGGTGTCAATGCACCATGAAACATAGCCAATCAAAAGGTATTTTTTTAAGGGAAGTGTGAGGATAGTCACATGAGGAGGTAAATTAAGCTCACTGCTCGTCACAATATCACATATTTTCACAGCCAACAATCATGATTGCTCTATGACATATTTAGTGTCTAAGTGTCACACACCGCCAAAGCATCGATGTCGATGTCGATGAAATTACCGAATGTGTAATCATTCCCCACAAACGCTTTGATTACTCATCAAGCTTTGAAACGCAGCCTCGCAGGATCTGCATCTTGCATAGAATATATAAGTTCTTAAACTCTTGGAGTGTGTGATCATCTTCCCTATAATCAGTATGCATGCCTCTTTCAGGCGGACAGTGAAGACTTCGTCACAGTTGCGGCTTATGATACTTAGGTCACTTGTACCATCAACGATACAAGCACGGGGTTCCACTATTCTATTAAAACGGAGGAGCACATATGATATGTACAAGAGTGCAAAGATGCGTCAACATCAGTACGAAAGTCTTTCTCGACCATCTTATTTGCTGAACTTTCACTTGTTTAAGCATTTTCATTTTGGTTGTTGCGGAGAAAACATATACAGAAGAAGCAGTTACCGAAAACGCTTTTGACAACTTTCTTGGCCTCAGGAAACAAAAAAAAAGCTACAGTCCATTCAAATTCAAATGTAGATTAAATCCAATCATTGTATTAAAATTTAGTTAATTTCTTTAAAAGTTACAAGTGTCTAAAGTGTTTTTTTTTTTTTTTTTTAGAAAAGAGCTCATTCATAAAAAACAATTTCCTAAAACATCATTCTCCTGTAATTTGCCAACCAGAAAGGCATGGGACAGCAACCAAATGTTAGAAGACATGATATCTATAGTGATATCTATCTTGTGATAGGTCTTAGGTTTATGGAAACATAGAATATCTTCGGGGGCCAAAAAAAGGCAGATCCGCAACAATATGAAGTCATGCTGACCATCTTTTTCGATTCCAGTGGTGCGGTTCATCAAGAGCACGTCCCACACGACACTACTATCGACTTCTGCGTCTCCTCAGAAATGAAAACGCAGGTCCTTTGGCAACTTCATCACGATAATGCGCTCCCCAAACATGATTCCGAGCTTTGAAGTTTTGATCTCATGGAAAAATCCTTATCGGCACACCCCGCAGCGGTCAAAGAGGAACAGAGCTTGAACTATGCAAACAAATATTTTACTTATCTGCCACACTTTTGCACTTCAACCACTGTGATGAGCTCTGATGAAATTGCTTTTCCACGTCAAGACAAACGGTTAACGTAACAAATGGTAAAGTACTCATCCTCATAGGGAAACCAATTAATTTGGCTATCAAGTGCCAATCAGTGTCAAGTGCTGGGTCTTAATATGTAGGAAAACAAACGACAACCGGGATTTATATCGCTCCTCAAGTTTGTTAGTAAAGTACCTTATGTATGTATCTACGTTACACATTTGTTTTATTATGGATAGGGAGTGCAGTTTAACCAATGATCAAGAAAACTGATTTAATGATGACAAGCAGAAAATGTTGACCTCTCCCAATACATTTTCATTATTCGCGTGACCGAGACACGCGTCATGGTCAAACTTCAATCTGTTACTTAACGTTTGCACTTTTACTTTTCATATCAGCTAATTGGTTTTTAATACACCGAAGGTAACCTCGACAGTTTCACAGAGAAAACAAAAATTAATAAATATCGGTGTCTGATTTGATATATTCACTTACCTACTTTCCGAACCAATTTGAAACTCGACAATTTATCAGAGTGCCTTCGGTGAATGGAATTTGCACAGAAATGCATCAAGTTTCACAATTCTTTCCAATCCTTTACGTAACGTGTTCAATCAATAGATACCCGAAATCATACAAAAACCGTGAAGCGATTTTCTACACAAATAAACAAACAATTAACTAAAAAATAAAAAAAAAAACAGCAATCAACCGAAGAGATTCACACAGGTCCAGACCAGAACAACTTTCTTCTTGACAATTGGAGAGAAACCGAGAAACTGTTTCGCGATAGATGTGGCAGTGGCAGCGCGCCGCTCGGGCGATTCAATCCATTGACGTCTCCGACATGTGTAAAAAAGAGATAGATATCTGACAAAGTTTTACTAGCACGTGTGCATTGCTGCAAAACAGCTGACTACGTACAGCTGTACGGTTTAGAAGGGGTTGCGTGGGGACATGTAGCTCCAAACTTATTTCTTGTTATGTTCTCGCTGCTTTCAATAAAGCTTTCATAGAAACAAACTGAAAATGAAACAACTCGTACAGTTAGAAACGACTCTGTTTCGTTTTTGTCTTTTGAAAATTCTAACAAACATTTATTGCAAAACTTTGAATTTCATTCACCAAATCCTTATATTAAAAAATCTTCCTCTCTGGAGGACATAACATGTTCCAGGAGTTCATTTAGTTCAGTCTAGGCACAGATCTGTTTATACCACTTCTTGCTTTCTCTGCAGCGTGGATTGACGCACATTGGACACTGCATCAGAAATTTGGGGTTAACCTGGGTCTGCTTTCTCAAATGATCAGCTACGATGCTGCTGAGGGCGTTAATGAAGAGCGGATGATCGTTTGGAGCTGCAGCTCGACGCATTTCCTCGACTCCGACCTATAGTAGAACATGAAAAGTGGTTATTAAATTAAAGGACAAAATAAAAAAAAAGGTTTTTGTTGATTTAGATGTTAAATTTGACAGATTATATGCTTTTTTTTTATTGGTATCCATATATATAGTATGTATAATTGTAAAGGAGTGCGTGCCTAACATCCCAGTGATGGTACCCGGTAACAGTATGAGAAAATCCAGAAATGTCAATTGAGTGCTAAAGCAGCTGCTAAATGCTGGCTTTCTGATTTCCTCTAACTTATCGTTCGATATCGACAACTTCGAACGTAGTGGACTCTAAGCGTTATTGTCATCTCAAGGGCGAAGAAACATTTCAGATTGCAAATTTTGTGTTTGTGCTTTTGTCGCAAGTTATCGTAAGTTCGATATAAAGCATGTTTGAAGCGTATCAAGCGTGAGTGAGTGAAAGCGACATTTTGTTTTGGACATTAGTCTTACAAAATTGGTGAACTACCGACGTATTTTCAAAAGCAGCAGGTGATGTTTGGATATGGATCAACTCATCACCAAAATCTGGGTCAAAAAAAGTATGCCCGACACATGGAACCTCAGCATTGTTAACATGAACGCGCCAACTACTCTTTGAAAGTTAACTCAAGAGGCGCCATCTTACAAATGTCTGCACAGTAACTGGCATATGCAGACGATAGAAGAACACAGCCAGCTGTCAATTGAGCATTTGCGACTATGGAAGCAAAACAGGCAAAAATGGTACACATGACATCGACGTGGCCCAAACCCATAGAATCCGTCGCATGCGTTGCGTTCACAGTAAACAAAAATCGTATTTGACGGGTTGCAAAGAGGTGCCAAATGAAACGTTGCGTCCGAAGTCCATCTGAAACCTATGAAACGCAAAAGAGCACCCGAATGAATTTCCATGGAAACATCTGTCAGACGCACAAAAAGTTAAAAGTTGACCAATTTCATCCGAAGTAATGCATTCTACTTGTGGGCTGCATTTATTGTTTTTCTTCCTCTCATAAGGGCTAATGAGTTGTCAATGTTTTGACATGACGCAAAGTACGCAACGGGTTTGGGCCTTAACTCCGACAACGAAACCATCACGGAAATCATGAGCATATCTCTTGCTTATCGCTGCAAATGGGAAGGACACTTCAGCGCGGATCTAAACACAGGGTACAAAGGACCGCGCTGGAAAGGCATGTTAACTAAGAATATAGCTTACCCCGGTGTGTAGCGCCGATTATCTAAGTGAATATAAGACATTTTTGTTCTGTATATATATATTTGTTCTGTATTGTTCGCCAAACTTATAGAGCACTTGTTATTTTCTTTTAGTAGGAACAATCGTTTGTCTGAACGATGTATCCGTCGGACTAAGGTCCGTGTATTCCCTATTAAAACTGTGCTGTATAGAACGACGAGTTTGGCTAGAGCAACTCGTACTCTCTACAAGCAAAAGAGGAGGAAAAAACATAAATTTTTATGAGACGAAGAAACAGCAAGAGAAGTCAGCAATCGATGAAATATAGAGGTGCTACTTTCAACAATACAAGAGAAATGGAAAGCTGTAGCATATGAGCAAACAAATTTAATATTAGTCACTAAATAATTATACGAAGTATTCAACAAGCAAACTATTCAGATGAAAATGAAGGATGATAGCAAAGGTTTCTGGTCTGGTAAACAAAATCAAGTAATAAAAAGGCTGTCGTTTTAGAGCAACAGGAGATGACATGTCAGAAAGTATCCGATTGGCCGCTTTTAGTGCAGTTTTAGACTTTCCAAGTCCACAATCGACAAGGTTCTAGTCTAGTTTTGTCCTACATGTCAAACTCGTCAGATTTTTTAGAATTACAATGCCAGAGGTCCTCGGTTCGATTCATAGGTAATACACCGCAAACAAAAATATATTTCTAACATCGCCACACTTTGGGGAGGTAATGCTAAACTTCAGGAAGCGAAAATCATTTTATTAGTAAGTCTCTAAAGGCTCCGGCCCATAGAATCCGATGCGTCCATTGCGATGCCGGATAGTTTGGGGTTGACGTATTTGACGAAAATAACAGTCCCATAGAATCTGTCGCATAAATACGTTAACAGAATAAAGACGATGACGTTGTGATATTGCTTTTCTTTTCAAGCTATGACAATTTCTCTTCATTCTCTCAATGCCTAAACCAATGAAGATGCTTACTCTCAATTTTTTAATGCATGAACCCAAATATGTGAATGTATGGTCTTCAATATGTGAATATGTGAACTGCCAACGCGTAAAACGCATTGAAAAAGTAGAAAATAAACCTACTTTATCGGTCATATCCACTGCTTATGGGCCTGCTCCTATAACAAGGTGTATATTCCACCTGTCCATCGACGCAACGGACGCAACGGATTCTATGGGCCGGGGCCTTAACTCGTACAATACGGATGTTCTATTTTAGAATGATTCCACACAATGTCATCGTTCTAATACCGTAAGTAAACAATGAATAAATTTTGGTAATGTTCCTGAAAAAATGCGGGTGCGAGTTTTATTGATCACGTCTGGCATCGAACGGGGGCAAAACTCAGAAATTAAAACAGCCCAGACATTTTTACGAATTGACACCCAGTATATCACCAGGCTAAACATCTATGTTAATCATATCGTTTCAAGGGCTGACATATTTTCAAAGGAAAGTAAATACATAACATTGGGCCGACGACATAAAAAGCAGGGAATCATTTCTACTAAGTTAACTTTGAACAAATTATGTTTAACTGAAAAAATAGCAAAGGTCCTAGATTATTACATAGCAAATGTAACCATTATCCAAGAAGTACGATAGAACGGAAAGACCAAAAGAGGTTTGAATTTGCAATACTGGAGCTGGATTTCGCAAGCAAGTCTAGATGCAAGTCGACATGTAAGCGAGCGCGCTATAAGCATTTACATTAAAGCCAAATTTTTGAACCTCGCTCTTCATGAGAAAGCCTAAGACACGAAATATAGCTTCAATAGGGCCTTTATAAAACGTACGAAGAGTGCTCTAGGTACAGCATTTAAATTGTATTTCCAGTATCCATATATTAACAAGAGAAAATGGAAACCTCCCGTCGATCAGATTCACTTGTAAACTCTACAAGCAAAATAGATAGGATAAACATGAGCTCCTCAGAAGGAAAAAGGGGAGCATAAGAAAGAAAGAAGTTTTTGATGTGTTTTACAAGAATAAAGTGTGAAAATTAAACCAAACGGCTGCAAAATCTAAACCGAAGCAAACGCCGAACAAGAGAAGAGAATAGTATTTTTTGAGTTTGTGCGTAGGATATATGTATGTGCTATTTGTATTATGCTGAACATAAATAAGATTCCGGTGACAGGGAGATTAGAAAGAAAATATGAACTGATCCTCAGTGCTGTTTACCAGATTCCCAAGAAAGGGCTTCCATTTAACTTCACCAAACAATCCTTACAAATGTGAGCGTCTATAGCCTTTTGTCAACACCCAGGTTGATCCCTGTTGGTATGGTCTTGGGCTTACAATTTTCTCAAATAACGGTAGATCTTTTGAACTCGTCGAATTTTGAAGGATCACGATAAAAAGTGCGCGCACTCTACCATCTTTTAATAAGACCTCGATCGCCAAACGCCAATCTAAATTTTTCTCACGATAATGCAACCCGTTTCCTCAGCGACATCATTTTCTCTACAGTCAACCCATTCCCTTGGTACAATCTCTGCAAGACGTTGGCATATTATTGGACGGTCGCATAGTTCGCACGTCTTTAATATGATCCTCAAAGCCAATTCATCACTTGACTTCATTGAACTATGATCCAATGAATTTTCATACCCGTATGTAACTAGATCTCTCGAAGCTATCCTTAGACTGCGCCCCCTGCTTGAGTATGCCCGTCAAGATTGCTTCCCTTTTCACCGAGTTCATTTTTCCCGAATCAAGGGTATTCATCGTTGATTTTTTCGATTTGCTTTCATTGGTCTACCTTGGAACGAATTAAATCTAACATCTCTTTATGGACCACTTCAAGCTTATGTAATTGAATTCCTTAGAAAAACGTAAGTATAAAGCTGGGATTCTTTTCATTCATCGAATGCTCTCAAATTCCATGGATTGCGCATTCATTTACAACTGTATTTTCTTGAATGGAAACCAAGGTAATTTACGTTGTCCTCGTCTTTACTATTCACCAGTTTATCGCCCCTCTTATTGTGTCAACGAACCTATCTCCACCATACGCCAGTAGGTTAGTTCAAACCTTTCCGTTTTTGATTTGAGCTTGAGCACTAATCGTCTAAAAATAGATCTCCTACACCTTTCCCTTGTTTCCTAGCTCTTAAGTCTTTTTGTTAGTTGTTTAGTCCTAGCATAAACTTGAATTTAATCAAATAAATGTGAGCCCCACCAAAAAAAAAGGAACTCCATCATGGTCGCGAAAGACCTTCCTGATAGGTAAAGCGCAGGCACGTAATTTCCATTAATGGCGCAGAACTCACATACGGTGACGATTTTCACATAATCGAACGGAAAAACGCGGGGCAACGCCGGTAACGGGTTCGTGAATATAGCTTCGGAAATAAGAGTTCGATAAAGAGCAACGCAGAATAGCTGAAATCGTCAACGAGGTCTCCCCACAAAGTAACGATATCCGTTTAAGTGAAAACAACAACTAACAAGTACGGATATTCAAATTTCTTTAAGACAAATGGTTTTAAAAACATTTCGAAATCAAATACTAATGAGGAGACGTGCCACAACAATTAACCGCAGAATGGAACCTGCACATACTCGTAAATTGTTTTTGTTAGAAAGCTGGATTGTCCGTACAAAATCGTTGTTGTCGTTGTTTTGTGGTAAAGATAGATAAAGTTTAAAATTAAAGGAAATCTTATCACTACACCACACAATTTAAAATGTTTACTCCAAGATAGCATTTACTTACTTCTTTTGCAAGTTCATCGCAGTACTCAATGTCCAGCTCATGTAATGTTTCGATATGTTCGTTGACAAATGCAATTGGCACAAGAATAAAGTTCTTGAGTCCCTGCTTTACGTAGCCCTATCAAAAAATTCAAATCTTTTTCTTATTTTCCAATTTTTGGTATTCAGTTGAACCTACCTTAATAGCATCATCGGTTGCCGGTGCCAACCAAGGCAAAGGACCGACCTTTGATTGCCACGCCAGACTGTAAGGGTTCTTTGAGCCCAGCTCGTTCATTACCATATGTACAGTAGCACCGATTTCGGACGGGTAAGGATCTCCTCGATTAACCGCTTTCAACGGTAGTGAATGAGCAGTAAAAAGAATAACCACATCATTCCGTTTAGTCTCTACGAATTTACCCAGCTCTTCACGAATTCTACTTGCAAACGTCTTCACTAGAAGAGGGTTTGAGCCCCATCGATCTATGATGCTCCACTTAATGTTGCTAGGAAAGGTGCTAGAAAAGAAATTTCAAAAGATTTAATCACATCCCTACAGATTATCATAGGAAAACCTCACTTGTTGCGGTAGTGATAGAAAATCGAGTTGAAGCTAGATCCAGACGTTGCACAACTATACTGCGGGTACTGAGAAAATAGAACTAGTCTCTCTGGGGCATCCCTAAAAAGAAAACAGGCATCTCTATGTATACACAGAGTTCCGATGAAAAACATGACCTACTTTTCGATTTGCGCTAGAGTATCCTCAGTCAGTGGGTTAACGTAGCGAAATCCGACATAATGCTTGTGTGGTGCTGTTTCTGGTGAGATCCGATCCAACTCCTGACACATTAGTTCACCCTGTTTATTAGTCCACTTTAAAATCGGCGATCCACCACCGATTTCTTTGTACTTCTTTTGCACTTCAGGCGTTCTCCGTTGAGCTATCCATGGTCCGAGTTTACTTTGCACTGGTAACTGAATCATATCCCTGTCGGTCATGATGCGATGGAGATAGTCATGAACTTGGTCTGTGGTCTGCGGACCACCCATGTTTAACATAAGAATTGCAGTTTTTGGGGTAGAACTTTGGTTTGCCACAGAGGTTGTGGCGAAACCTCTAAGGAGGCTACCTGCAAACAGATTGTGTAAATTAAAAAACTGAATTTATTTATAACTGAATCATGACAAACCTGCCAATTTACTGGAATTACGTAGGTACATTTTCTTCTTCTTCGATCGATACGGACAATTCCACAATACTATTTAACAGTGAAATTGTTTAATCGACAAATGCCGTGCTGTTACAGCCTGCATGAAATGCAATTTAAGTGCACTTCAAAATGAAAACAAAAATTTTGAAATGTCATCATTGGAACGAAGTGAGAATTTGTTTTCGTAATGAAACGTCGCGTTGCCAACAGAAAGAAACAAAAACACTATTTAGCGTTTGGGGTTTTTATTACACAATCGACTGGGATTTCGTCGAGTGATAAAGAAGTTGAACATTTTAATGCAATAAATAATTGAAACAGAAACAACAAAAGATAATTTAATGACTATTTAAGATTTTTCCAATAGTTAAACTTCCAATTAGTTCTTACCTTAATGGCAAGGGAAGACAAAATCCCTTTAACGTCTCGCTCAGCTAGAAAGAAATTAATAGTGCGCGAGTCCCAAAACTTATAAATTTTCGTTTTACGCAAATTAAATGACAGAACAAGCTGTATTTTGGCGGATGCAGGCTTGTAAATGGCAAACAAATAAAAAGAGAAAACCGATTCGACTCTGTGTATAACGATATACTTTTTTACTTGATGCATTACTTACTTACTTTATACTTTTTTACAATGCATTATGTCCATGAAAAGACTTATGAAAGATGGTGCCTATGCAATTTACCTAGGGGTTTCGAATAAGGCTTTCAAAACCGATGTTGATAAATCACTTGAACACAAGTGCTCTTGTTTTTATGAGATAAAAGGTCTCGGTCTAGCAGATTTGCAAGATATACGCTTGGAACTTGCCGCCTGGACTCCATCTTGAATACAAGTTGAATTGTTAATTCTGATTTAGGTGGAAAGTTGTTTGTCGTTAAAGCCCCTGTCTGCAGTAATAATCTCTTCAAGTTCTCAGCACCTACTGCGGTTCTACTATGAAATTTCCTTCTCCATCCTTGTAAGTTTATGTTACAGCATTAAAAATTTGGCATGTCCATTCTAAATTTTGTTAGTACTTCCGAGTTTTATTCTTTTAAAAGCACACCTCTAAAGCCTCGATCGAGCGCTTTTTTGCGGTTTAGATTTTTTTCTGAGGAGCCTATGTAATTTCTTTCTTTCAGCTTCCTGATCTTTTTTTTCAGCATGGCAGCTCTATATAGCCGATGTTGTTTTCAATTTGCCGCATAGCAAATTCCTCACACTTTCATCAAAGATACCCTCGTTGCCTTACTTGGCATTAAAATCGTAAAGGACAGGAATTTTTAGGGCATTGATCGTAAGTGTTGACGAAGAGTTGGTAGCAGTGTCGTCCTTCTCTTTAATCGGGGCGCTTATAGGACTTTTTTTGTTTGGCGAATTTAACTGGTCTCTTTGCCCGGTTCATCCTATCGCACTTCTTGGGTGACGGTTATGTTTGTTTTAGTCTTCGACAGTTGCTAGGCTGCACGCGCATGTCTTTCAAACATTTCACGTGCAGATTCAAAGATAGTAGTGCAGCTATTAGTTTGTCACATATTTTTATCACTTCCGTATAGGTTTATTTTTTATTTGATTTTAGCTTGCATTAGTACGGATTTATTCTTGCTGTTCCCGGAAACCACCAGTGGGAGATAGAGCAGAACTTAATAGGGTCAGTATTTTTTCGATTAACCACCATCCATTTCTATAAGACGCAATAAATGTTAACGTGCTAGTTCTAAGCGCTGAAGTTTTCATCAAGGAATACATACATCTCGGTTTCGAGATTAAAATAATAAACTTGCTAAAAAGCTGCCACATGGTATTCTCAACATGTGTTATACGAGTATTTCATCAGCAGAATAGGCAATTTCAATGTAACATATTTAAGTCCTATATATTACTATCCCGAAACTAGTAAGATGGCATTTTGGGTTTGCCTTCCATGCAACCTTAGATCAAGGTTCAGCAAGACCTGCACTTATCACGTAATACGGGCGCTGTCTCAGTTGCGGAATGTTTCTTCTCTCGTTATTAACTGCAGAAACGTTAACTATATGCAAGGAATGTCCGCAACTATTTTTATTTTAACTGAGCCTGTACTATAGTACTATCAAACGTTGCTAACCAAATATGGTCGATAAAGTCATATACTTAAACTTTTTGAATCTGTGCAGGCTTTTCTTCTAATCACAGTCGTAAATGAGTCTATAGGATCGTGCAGGCCAAACCAATGGTTTGAGTCTTATTTTAGAGGTTTTCGACATAAGTTTTATGAAAACGACCGAAGGATGTAGTTAGTTAGTCACGTGACAATACAACCCACAAGAAGCATTAAAATTTCATACTCCAAACTCAAGTCTGATCTGAAGCAGCCTGGTCACCCATTGATCACATTTTTAAAAATAAAAATACTCGTTATAACTTTATATGATATTTGTTTTTTCTTTTCTTCTTTTCAGATAGTAGCAAGTCATTTGTTTTCACATTATAGAGCGAATCCAAATCAATTCCGCGGTAGAATCTGCCTGTTGTTTACTGCTCCACTGATTGGAAAGTCGTACGATTTTAATTCGATTGAGTTCGATTTTGCCGGCAACGATATCTGAATAAGTATATGTGTATAGTAACGAGAGAATTTTGTTTTATTTATTTTAATTAATTTGCCAATTTGAATTGAAATTGATTCATAAGAGATGATGCGACTATGTTTGTGTATGTTAAAAATGAATTCGAAGTATGGCAGCTCGAAATCTTATTGAATAGTATCGGATGACTTGTCAGCTCTTATCATCATATCCAATTGATCTACGTTTGCGCATATATTAATTATAGCTGTATGTGTTACAACAACTCCTCTATATATTGATATACGAATAAAAGAAGTGCGATATACACTGATGATCCATTTAAGAAATATTTCAAACCGCACCACACTGGGGCGCTGGCAGCCTAGCTTTTTGACACTCATTTGTGTTGCTCATTTTAATCACATCTGACCGGGGCCTACGGTTTATCGTCGAGTCCGAACGGCACTCCTTAGAAGCTTTTTCGTAGGCAATTTTTACTTTCGGCAGCTTGCCATTGCCCGCCTAAAGGGTGATGGCGATTTGAAAAATTGTTGGTGACCCAAGTCAGGAATCGAACCCAGACTCTCTGCGTGATACTCCAATGAGCTAACTATCACGCCATCGCCATCGCAGATATAAATCTATAATGAGTTGCATTTTGCAAAAACGCACGTCAATATATGTAATGCGCGAGAAAGATCGCAAATGGCAAGTGCATTGATATATACTATAGGCTATCGTAAGACTACTGATCAATCTTTACTTGAACTAGAATCTCCATATTTAAGTTCTTAAATACATATCTCCTACAATATATTAATTATAGTACTTAGGTGGCACTTTAGGCCTCAACCAGGTCGCCTTCCACTTGAGTGAGCCACCTTATATGCTGTCGACCTCTTTTGCCTCGTCCCTCGGATGTTGGAGTATTTGTATTAAATTCTCGAACGGGACAGAATTTGCTATCGTTTTTGAATAGTTCATTCATAGTCTTTCCAAGTTCCCATCATCAACTCCGGCTCTACTCCGAGTTGGTCATGTTTACTGAATTCTCTGATAAAACTTTCGAAAGTTATTCTTGAGGTAACAGTCCTCCATATTCTCTTGCTGCTCTTGTTTTTTTCTATCCGATATGTTTTTCTTTTTTTCTACTTGTAGATATAACTCACTACCAGTCCTTGTCTTTTGATGCAGTGCAGCTTTATATGCTTCTTGTTTGGGTGCATGTATCTGCATTCATAACGAAACCAGAGGTTTGTTTTTTGTGGCAGCGATTAAAACCAATCATATCAGGAGCAGCTTTTCTGGTGGCTTATTGAAAACAATTCTATTGGTGTGCTATGGTGTGTGCATTAGGGCTGGGATTTTGAAAGATCTCCAGTGATATCCACATCATGATTGCAACATAATATTGATCTGAGTCGATGTTGGCTCCTTGCAAAGTTTGGTTGATTGCCAAGGCCACTTGTGGATGTTGAGATGTGGAAAGCGCGTGATAGCTGCTAAAAGGATACGTTCCGTTACAAATTCTAAAAACCTAATTTCCGTTGATGGATGTGCTGTTACGCACAGACTGTGTTTACCTACGTCCAACATTTAAAAGGCTTCCTTACTCAGCTGGGACACTGAACATATGTTCGTTCTGCTCGTAGGATCATAGAATTCATCTTTGATGCTGTCTCCCTTAGCCTCTGTAATGGCATGAATGTATAGGAAATTGGTTTTTCCGATTTTGCCCTTAATGCGGATTGTTATGAGGCATACGTTTACATGCGAAGAATTAAGACTTTTGCCTGACTCTTGCTTGAATAGCAAATACACATTCAAATATCCATTGTCTTCATTTTTGACCCAGTCGACGTAGCAGATGTTATCATTTTTCCTTTCCTTTTTCTTTGTCCGTTTCATAACTTGTCTTCGATAGCTGTTGTAGGGCAACACCTGCTCTGCTAAGAATGCTTACGTTCTATGTGTGAAGCCGAAATCCGTTGTTCTTAAAACGTTTGCTGTGTTCGTCTTCACTGTCCGGTTTTTTGCCCGGATGTGTAAGCCCTAACCTGAAGGATCAGCCCCTAATTGAACCCCTAGGTCCGTCTTATTAGTGCGGTGCCAGTATTCTTGGCCCGCCATTTTAACTCCAGGGTTCCGACATAACCATCAAGCTCCTTTTGGACCTAGATTTCGAATACGTTAATCAAGCTTTAAAGGGGGGTGTACACCAAGTACTTCAAATCGACTGAAACCGTGGATACCGCCGTTCATAAGTATACCACCTTGATCAAAAAGCTCCGAAAATTGAAAATACAAGTTTATTCATCTAAATCTATATTGTTCCCTTCAAAGTAGTCCCCATCGACTGCAACACACTTATGCCAGCGCTTGATCCAATCCTCGAAACATTTTTTATATTCGGGTTTCGGTATGTCCATCAGTGCTTCCTGCGATTTTACAATAACTTCTTCTCGGCTGCTGAAACGCGTTCCCAGTAGTGGTTTTTTAACTCGATTGAACAGAAAGAAGTCACAGGGAGCCAAATCAGGTAGTTCGGTGGCTGTTGGATGGTATTTGTTGCATTTTTTGTCTTAAAATACGAATAATGATGGCACTGTGCGACGGTGCGTTATCATGATGCAAAATCCACGAATTTTCTGCCCACAATTCTGGTCTCTTTCGGCGAATTGCTTCACGCAAACGTCTCATAACGCTCAAATAATACTCTTTGTTTACTGTCAATTCATGATGCACTACACCGTTGTAATCCATGAAAACCGTGAGCATTGCCTTCTTTTTTTGACTAAAAATGATGTGGTTTTGTCTGGTCTCGTCTCCAGTAATAATCCTTTTAATGAATGTGGGATCGGGTTCAACCTGGCAAATCATCTCTTTTGCGATGTCAACACGGCCTCTTTTTTGCATGAAATTGAGGTCTTTTGGCACCAACTTTGCTGCTACACGACGGAAACCCAAATCATTAACCAAAATGTCTTGGACGGATCCATAGGCAGTGTTCAAGTCCTCCGCTATCTCTCTGACGGTAAATTTGCGGTTATTGACCAACATTTCTTTTACTTCATCGATGTCTTCGTCAGTTTTCGATGTCGATGGTCTGCCACTGCGTTCATCAGCTTGGATTGACTCACGACCACTTTTGAACCGCTGTGCAGAAATACACAATATGTTGACTTATATGATTTACTTTCTACGAACTACACTTCTTACATTCGCACGATGCTACCATGCATGAATGTAGAATTGTACCTTTGTTGATCGTGTAAGAGCACTCTTTTGTAAGACCAAACTGGCGCTATAAAAGACTTTCTTGCTCTATGGAGATCTTGACTAGCACCTTGTCGAAATATACAGCGAGTCACGTTTTAGGTCACGTTTATATTGACAGTAAATGGAGGAGGTTAAACGACAATCTGTTGAGGTTGCTTGTCGACAGCAGCCTCAGTGAACATTCAAGATAGCTGATCTTGGTACAGCTCCGTCCAAATAGAATTCGAGTCTCACTCTATGGGATGACAGAGGATAGTAGAGGAGGATCACATCTTAAGTGGTGGACGCAAATAAAATTGTTCTTTAACCACTGGAGGCAGCTGGCGAGGGATAGTGTCAGCTGGAGTGCCTTGTTGGCTAAGGGCCTCATCTCAAACTGTAGCACCACAAGAGTAAGTAAAAATTTCCATAGTCTCCAGGCGTGGAAACCTGATCACGTGTAAAGATTTCGACTAGTTTTATGCCATTGCTGCTCAGGCTAAGTTTTAATATCAAAGTATCGGTTATAATAACCACCGCTAACCTTTGATGTTAAAAAGGATTTCAACACACATCAAACTTCAACGATGGCGGTATATTGAAAAGGGTCTAAATTCATTGTCTAAAATGGTGGTAAGTATCCATATGCCAAATTGAATGCGGCTGTGAAAAATTTCGCCTTGATCAGACCACATAAGTGAAAATGGACCTCAACCAAATTAATACAATTAAAGATTGGTAGTGGATGAGCCGGCTTCTTTCCGGACTGAATGTCGCCCGAATTTAAGAATACGTATTGCTGTTTAATATCTATGGTTTGTAGCGTGATTATTCATTCAATTTATCAACTTTTCCATGGAAAACTGAAATCTGGTCCCCAAAAAATATTTATTCCACTTTATACAGATTTTTTCGCAATTTAATTCATAAATTTGCACGAAAACAAGCAATATAAATCTGTGCATCAATGTTACATGTTTCGATATATGGATACGAGTATTAAAAATATTTTTTGTACTTCTAAATTATTAATAGAAAAATTCAAATTTACCGGCCAACAGTTCTCAAATAAGGTCAACGGCCCCATTTAAACAGAAAAACAATTACAAAAACAACAAAGACACAACTGCTTACAGTTATCACTTTATCTAATCGTTGTTAATTGTACATACTCATAACATTATCATAGCCCTAGAGTTTCTTTATTTTTTTATTTATATTCAACCACTTACATGATAATATATAAGAACAATAAATATTTTATCTATACTTTGTGTGTATGTACATGGAAATAAATCGCATGGAATCGTCAGATATGTATGTACATATGCATCCACTTTAAAAGCTCTTGAACTAGAAAGAACTGATACTGCTAAAATTAGCACCAACAAATTGAATCAGTCGATATCACTGTCAAGGCACAATTAGTTGACTGCCAATTCATAAGATACGGATAAGTCCATATCGTCATTATAGTAAAACACCAGTTGAATCAGCTGCTTCATAGGTAGGTAGAAACTGGTTTAAAGGGCAATTAAAAAGGGCAACAACCCTCGACAAAACCGCTCTTTTCGTGCGATGCCTCAGCGAAGTTTCCCTTAAAAATTGATGTTGTCGTATGACGCATTCACCCGTCGTATCTACGTAAAAAATTGCGAAGACGGCGTCACCAAACAACAATGCTGTGCATGCTTGAATAAGCTTCACTTTACATAATAAGCGACTAAAAGCACATGTTGATATGATATTGTAGATACTATCGAAGTCAGGCGTCACAGTCATATACTCATACCCCTATTTGTATTCGTATCTATTAGGAACAGCTGTGAATCACTTTTTCAGCCATCCATTCTATAATAAATGGGTATCTGTTGGTTTTTTTGGCAATCGAAGCCGGTTTGTTTTCGTTTTTTTTTTTTTTTTTGGCATAGAGAGAGATGGATATACGAGTTTGCACGTTTTGAACCTTGGACCTTATGTTTTTTTTTCTAATTGGCGACTTTTGTTGTGATGAAACGCGCATAGAATTTGAAGTTCTAAGAATTGAACACAAATCTGACGTGTCTTAAGGTGATTGCTTCATTGCTTTGATACATCGGTGCTTTGTGTATGGCATATGTTGCCCAGATTATGGTCTTTTCCCCTTTCTTGACGATGTTATTTACACTCTTCGTAACTAGGTACCTACCTATACTTGAATAATCTCCATGGCAATGTATAGTTATTTTTTGCGAATTTTTTTTTTTGAAATTAAAAATTAGTGCGCAAGTTTGAAAATCAGGCGATTTTAAACGCTCTGATGGATTGCGTCAGAGGTCGACAACATTTTCGGTTAATTGTCGTGTCGGTATTCTCATCTTTATCAATTTCCGTCCGATGATTGTACAATATGTAATTAAGTATCTAATAAGAGTAGAAGAATTTTTTTTGTTCTATAATTAATTGAGCTTTATAGGTTATTTATAAATTCAATTCAAGCGGTAGAAGACTAAACGGAAAGTAGGTTAAATATAATCAAGCTTAGACGTTCAACTAGTACTGAATTGATAACCTCTTGAAGCCGGATTTCGCCATTCAATAGTTTGTTTACTTATTTCAAATATAGACGCAAGAGCATGTGATTTACCAACACTCTTAATAAGATTAGAAATGATTAGAAGAAGAGTCATGTTTACACATAGTTAATAGCCAAAATAATTGATTGTAATGGATGTTAGTTATTGAGAGCTTGTCTATGCGTTAAAGTGACGGGCGAATATTTCTTTAATTTTGAAAATTGCTCGCGCTATTGTTTATAAATAAACCGCGATCGAGGGATTTTGTGAACCTACCCTTAAAATGTTTACACACAGTGTGAGCGACAGAAGAATTTACACATGGTATTTATCGACCTCGAGAAAGCATTCGATCGAGTGCCTAGGGATCTCATATGGGCCGCGCTGAGGTCTCAAAACGTACCGGAAACGTATGTTAGAATAATACAAGACATGTACGGAAACGTGAAAACTGCGGTTAAAAGCTCTGCTGGACTAACGAGAGAATTTCCTGTTAATGTCGGAGTGCATCAAGGAAGCGTACTTAGCCCTTTCCTCTTTAACGTAGTATTCGACTATCTTTCAAAAGACTGCATGCGCGAAGCAAATGTAACGCCAATTCTCTTCGCTGACGACGCAGTTATACTTAGCGATAACGTCGAAGATTTACAGAACGCCTTAGATTCATGGAGAAATGCGCTAGAGAGAAACGGGATTAAAATAAGTCGTTCAAAGACGGAGCATTTGACGTGCCCATTTGCGCATCCGTTGCGACCTGTTCCGGATATAATGTTAGACGGAATAGTTCTTCCGAAAAGCACTACCTTTAAGTACTTAGGATCAATTGTTAACATGGAATCGAAATGTGACGACGACGTAAACCACAGAGTGAGTGTGGGATGGATGAAATGGCGGGAAAATTCGGGAATCTTTTGCGACCGAAAATTTCCACTTAAATTAAAGGGGAAACTCTACACCACGGTTGTTAGACCAGCTCTTATATACGGTTCACAGTGCTGGACAATGTACGAAGCGTTTAAAAACAAAATGACGGCAGCGGAAATGAAAATGTTAAGGATGTCTAGTGGAGTCACTAAACGCGATTGCATTAGATCTACGCGTATAAGAGGAAGTCTACATATAAAGAATTCGGTAACCGAACAGCTTGAGGTGAATAGAATAAGTTGGTATTGCCACGTTCAAAGAAGATCTGCGGAAAATCCGGTTAAAAAGGCACTATCAACTACGGTCACTCCAACTGTAAGAAAACGAGGTCGGAAAAAGAATTCCTGGATTTCTCAGATGGCAAATGCGCAACAACGTCTGGGGTTAACCACTGAAGCGATCCAGGACCGAGCATTATGTAGACGCGTTCTGCGGTCTGCGACATTAGCCAACCCCATAAGCGGAGCAGCAGCGATGCAGTAAAAATGGGAAACTCGTTACGCATAAGTTCGTATAACGAGGAAAGGGTTAATAAAAGGATAAGAAGAAGAAGTGAACGACAGAAATATTCGTATTATGAAGAAAGAGTGCGGTGCGTTGGTTTTGAATGTTTGCAGGTTACAATGACTACGGGATATTTACAGCCTGGATGGTACGAAGAATTTTGTTTTGGTTCAATGCACTTCATCCGATGATGAATAAAGGATCGCATTTATATTAGCAGCAGCATCCACTTCATTATCAGGGAAACATAATGACCAATTAAAATTCCTGCAGGAACTGTTTTAGGTTTGGGCCTTTATTCCGGTCCAATTAGTTTTCTCCTATTACCGAGGAACCAGCTGATTTGTCACAGTGATCCGAATAGCTTAGATAGAAGAGCACATCGTCGGTGTACTTAGTTGTATCAGGGTGTTAGTGTTTATTACTATCAACGTAGAGTATACACGTGGGCACATCTTGAAGGCTACGTTGTTTTCTCCCGCAAGGATGAAGTACTCTACTTTTTATTCTCCTTCTTGGTTTTTTTTGTCAAAGTATACCACTAAAAGTTAGAGATGTTTTTTTACTTTCTTCTGAGATATAGCTAGTGTACGAGTTAGTAAAAAATCATTGTAAATTAAGGGTAAACTGATAAGCATTCTAAGCGAGATAATAGTAAGGTTTGAAAAAGCCAAATGGCTGTAAAAGTAGCTCTGGAACAAAGCAGGGCATAAGTCTTTCAAGAAATTGTGGTGCTGTTTAAAGCGATCTGGATTTCAGTTCAACGAATTTTAACTGAAGATTTGTGATGAAAAGTATTGGTGGTATATTTGTAGCTCGACTGCTGAACACAAACTAAGTCGCGTGGAGGGAGTTTGTGCTTTCAAAGAAGAAGTTTGAAATGATCTTAACTATGATTTCAAAGTTTTAACAGATAACGAAACATGGTACTACGGTTACGACCCTGAAACGAAGCAACTATTAAGCCAGTAAAAGACTTCAACTTGGCCCCGCCCCAAATAATCTGGCCAACACTTTTTATTTCTTTTTGTTAGCCATAGTTTTTTTTTCATAGTGTCAGACAGTTAACAAGGAACAGTTTGTATCGGAAAAGGTCTGATTTATGGCGGTCAGGCGACTGGTTTTTAAACCACGATAATCATAACGCCACAGCCTTGTCTGCGTTCCGATTTTCCACAAAAAATGGCATGATCTCTTAATGAGGTTTCTGTTCTACAGACTAAAAGGAGTTACGTGCATCTAGGAGCGAATGTGATAAGCTTAGAGCACTGTTGGACTGTTTAGAAGTAGCGCATAAAAGATCGCCAATGATAATAAACTTCGCTTTCTTTTTCTGAAAGGTAATATCTTATCTATTGAGCAAGAGATTCATCAATCTCAAATGCAAGCATTTTTGATAAAAGAGCCTGATACTAAAGTCTGTCAAATGCCTGACCGATGGCATTGAATTAGGTATGAACTTCGTATTATCGATTACTGAGAAGTTTTTGTGTCTTGAGATATACATGATGTTTTACGAGCGTTTTCGTGACGTAGGAAAATAGGAGACTTAAGTACAACAGCTTTGTAGGAGGGAGAAGATGACTTGCGTTTTGTTACTTTGCATCTTCCTGGAAAAGGTCCTAAAGATTATCATATGTCTTCTTGAATAGCAAAGTCGTCACTTATTTTATGGACACCACATCTTGCGGGAGTATGAAGTTGGATTTCCCAGAACTCAAGACTGGCTTCCATCAGAATAGGAAATATGTAGTTTGTTCTTCACCAATGGTTAGAGAATTATGATTTGACTTTGCTGTTCTCGCAGACGAAGATAATCTTAAGTTTTACTTCTCGAAAAAAATTAAACTTTTATCTGTTAAGTGAAAGGGGTGCATTATCTTTGTCTTAACTGAATCCCCTTATGAGTTAGAGAGCTATATTTTCTAAGTTTTTGGTGTGAATTCTGAGACTCAATCGGATTGTCGAAAGTAAGATCAGCGACCTATTTGCAAAGGTAAGGTAGTCAGAGGAGTACTGCTTAGACCTTGAACCTACGTTGCGACTGCCCGTGTCCTCTGTTGGGGCTTCTATCGATGGTGAGATCACTTATGAGCACAACAGTAGATGCCATTACTTAAGGAATGCGATTTGGTATTGCTCTTTCTACTGTGCCAAGTCAGAAATGACTACAGTTTGGCTAAGCACAGTGCTTAGTTGTTTGCCTATGCCTATAGTAGCAGTATTATCTAAGAAATAAGAATCCATATCAGAATCGAGTAGAAAAAATTGTTGTCCACCATGTGCTGAATGAGTAAGCACTATACAAAATTATCGTTGCATAAATATCACATAAATAATAACTTTGACTGTAGATATGTCAAGGCTAATACCTGAAACAAGCTGGTTTTCAATTATTCCTCTCGATCGATTGGTCTGTTATAGTGGTTAACTTTCAATCGGTCTTATCTGAAAACCTATGTTAGGATAAGGTACTAAACTGCAAAATGTGTTCGTGACAATGATTTGCGATTGCCATATCTTATCATTGCGTCAATATTGCTTAAAGCCTGATTATCCCGCCCACACCACCGTTCGTGCTTTATAGTTTTTTATTTTTGCAAATTTTTTTATATCAGATAATTCAGTCTACTCGTTTGCAGATACAGGAACTCTCTGTTTTTTTAAATAAAAATCAATCAATCTCGACTAATTGAACTTTTTCAATGAACACGAGCCCCCAGCAACCTGAGAACGTGCTATAGATGCTTATCGGAAAATTATCAAAAAATACATCCACAACAAGAGTAAGCCTAAGTACATAGAAGTAGCATTTATTGGTAGTCAAAGAATCCATATAATTGTTCTAGCCCTGTAGAAAAATACTTTTAGTAAACCTCCAATCATTAATATACAACTACGACGGTTTGAGAAGCTTGGTGACCTGTAAGGTTCCATTTTAGGTCCACAACTTTTTCATTTAGTGGAAAAGTAATTATGGAACCACTCTCTTCATCGCTTAGGGTCGAGTATAATAAGTACACTTTAGTCTAGGAGTCTCGATGAGTCCACCTATAACCAGCCTTAAAGAGCTCTTGAAAATGTATGGTTTGTTTGGATATCTTGCTTGCTACTTAAGTCTTTGCTGTTCGTCAGCAACGCAAGTACCTAGAAATTCCAAAAGCCTTGGAATCCAACAGACTGCGATCTTGTACAGCTTGGCTATCTATTGGAGAGATGAGCTGCAGTCTCTAATTTGTTAATGACGTTTGAAGTTTGGGATTTGATTATTGTCAAATACTGACGGACATTTATATCTTTCCATTTTCTTCAGCAAAGACCGCCAAACAGCTGTGCAATTTCTAAGAATTGGCCTTGAGACGTGGTCAGTCAGTGTATTTTATTGTTTTGTAAGTTCCACCCTGAACTAATAGCCCATTTGTGGAAGTAAACTTTGCGATATTTAATTTAATTTGAATAGAAGTTTCCAAACACAAATCTTCTGTTTACTGCAGCAATATTATCAGATAACAGGCTTCTTAAACGACGCATTGGTTTTACATAGTCACTGCTGATCGGACGAATCGCTACAGATACGCAGAAGAATAAGATGCCCGGTTAGTGCCCTCTTAAGATTTGTATTCCTTTATGGGACTTTTGGCCTTCCCTACATCTATGACGTATCATGACGTATAGTTTCCAAAACAGCAAAATGATCAACTTAACTGAACTCTTAATCATTTTCTCTGTTTCCTTTTTTACTAAGAGCGCTCCGTGTATTTCTTGGTCCTCTGCGTAATCTGTTAGTCGACTTTTAGGGATTTAACTTAAAAACCCTTTGACTTTGAAGTTATCAACTTTTCGAAAAGTCTGCTGATTAATTGTCACTTCAATCATTAAATGTTAAACGAACTTACGGTTCTAAATATGTTGCGGAGGTGCCCCTCAAAGTTAAATTTGTTAGCCCTACATTGTTGTGACGAAGCTTCTTTACGGGTTGCAGCTGTCTAACAGCATGGACAGTCGTAAGTGAAATGGTCGTAATCTGGTATGAAAGCTGATTAGATTACTCTGCATATTTTTATGTTTTAAGCGCAGACTTTACTTTGCTTATCCGATTTGCTATCACTTTAAAGATCAGTCTTACCAATTGTCAAGTTTATATTTTCAAATTAATTACCCTTACCGGTTATCCAACGACGCACGTAGTATAGGTATATGAGCCGTTGAGCTGATGTTAAGAACAGAGATTTTTACTTCCTTCGAGTTGACCGGTTAGATTTACTAAAATGAGTTCGGGGTTTATGAATCGCATGAACAACATTTCGTATGCCTGCTAAACACTAATACGGTAGAGGCTTTGTATCAGCGCTTAGAAAATGTCCGTTCACAATCGCCAAACAGATGACAAGCATCAGGAAGGATGCAGCCTTACGACACAATAATGGCTGTTCAACGAAAACGCCTAAGCAATTCGATCATATGTATATACTGAAACCCAAGAGGGTCGTTTTCTAACGGAAAATCAAGTGGTGATGAAATCAGTGTGATACTCGTATATTGTGAAAATAAACAGAGTTTTTTTTAAAAATTGAACGCACTCTTAGTGTGTTTTTGTGATCTGTCATTATTACTTTGTTTGTTAATGTTTACCACGGCTCAGTACTCGAACGAACAACATTTACAATTTAATAAAATTTATAACCAAAGTTAGGAGTCGGAGAAATTGCGCCAATTGCAATTTACGGGCATAAACCCACTTGTGCTTCATGAGGCGCCACTAAATCCACAGAAAATCTCTGTTTGTTGTAGTTTTGATGAAGTGATTTTTGGTTGATGATGATGGCCGCCACGTCACAGTTTATAGAAATTGCTATCGGGACATGTTGGAACTAAATATTGGTGAAATGTGATCTCAATTTACCAAACAGCGCACTAAACAATAAAGTTTCTAAAAACAAAGTTTGGTGAGAGTGTCGTTTAAAGAAATTGGTCAGTCAATCGGCTGGCACTCTATTCTGACTTGACTGGATTTTTTTCTGTAGGTCTACATCAAGTCATTGGTCTATGCCAACAAGCCAAAGGTGCTCAGAACAACATTGATGAAAGCGAAATTGCAGTAACATCGACCAAAATGTGTGGAAAGTGGTTGAAAATTGGTTCAATGAATTCATCGCTGCAATGTACTGCAAGCTATGGAGCATGAAAACAAAATTAATGCCTTCCAATTGAGACAAGAAAGAGTTAGTAATCTATGTACCGCTCACCGTTGACTGTAACGTTCTGATCATATTCATTTCTAAAATCGTTTGACCAATGATTCCACCGGCACATAATGTACACCAAATGGTGACTTTTTCTGAATATAATGGTGTTTCGGCAATGGCTTGTGGATTATTATCGCTCCAAATGCGACAATTCTGTTTATTAACATAGCCATTTACCCAAAAGTGGGTGAAATTGTGGATCAATAGCAAAGATTCCTTCGGCCCATTTACCTAATGAACAGAGCAAACGATGATCGCGTGCTTTAATTCCTGTACAAGTTGAATTTTGTAAGCACGTAAACCAAGTTTAATTGTTGACCATAATGAAGAATTAATACATTTGGACCACCGTCAACACTACGCTGCACAGCATCAATCGTTTGTTGTGTGCGCACAGCAGCACATCTTACGGGATGCTTATTATAGTTTACTCTAAACGTATTGCGAAAACGATTCATAGTTTCTCGAATTAATCGCTCTGATGGACGATTGTAAGCACTATAAAAGGGACGTAACGCCTGATGAGTTTCTCGAATTTAACCATGCTTTTCAAAATAATTTTGAACAATTTTCAAAGGTTGCGCCAGTGTGAGTTTATTAATTACCAAGCCAAACTAACATTAAAACAACGGAGAACAAACGGCTGTCGTAGAAAACAGTGTTGCCAATTTAAAGTTCCCCTTTTCTATAAAAAATGAAAAATTATGGAAAAACATCGTGGCGCTACGACATTAATGCGTACAGTATTCTTCGAATTGAAAAATAAGTTCGATAGAGTGCCCAGAGTTCCTATTTGAACTGCGCTACGATAAACAGAATAATATGCGATATTACGATAGCATTTAAATGAAAGTCAAATGCACAGCGGTTTGTTTTTTACGATGCACATCTTATTAACGAGTTTGGAACGTCTTCCCTTCTCTTCGCCAATGATAGTGTTATCATAAGCAAGGACGTGGCTGCTCTTCGAGCAATATTCAAGAACTTAATTAGAGCGTTGTAAAATGACTGTTTACGAATCAATCACCTATTCAACCACCATAATAAAAACTAAATATCTACATTGTCGGTCAGAAATTACTATCCCGAAGAGTAAAAAATGTTATATCTAGATTTTATCGCATCAAGAAAATTGCAATGACACATAAAGTTAGCGTTTCAGCTGAATTTCGGAGAGATAAGAAAAGACAGCATTATGGATGTCCGTACGTTCCGAGGAGCCAACATCGACTCGGACCATTACCTTGTTGTAGCCAAGGTACGGTTGCGGATATCCCAAACTACGCCAAGACAAACTAATACTGTGAGAAAATTCGACGTCAGACGGCTACAATCGCAAAAGATCGCCAAGTCCTTCTCCGATCGAGTGTCTCTTAATCTCTTAAGAGGTCCAATGCCGCCAGCATCAAGCATCGAAGAACATTGAAAATACTGCCAAAACGCCATCAGAGATGCCGCTTCTGATGTGCTGGGTTTCACTCGTCCACCACAACGAAACCCCTGGTTCGATGATGAATGCCGGCAAGCACATGCAGCTAAGAAAGATGCATATAACGCGGCGCTGCTTAGAAAGACCAGAGCTGCTCATGAGCTCTATGAGCGGAAGAGGAGAGACGAGCACCGGCTTCTCGGGAGGAAGAAGAAAGAGCATGAGAAGCGCGCGATCGAGGAAATTGAGAGATGCTACTCCAGGAATGAGGTTCGGAAGTTTTACCAAAAGGTAAAAATAACATGCCGCGGAAACAAACCCCGAACCGAAGCCTGTAGAGATGAACAAGGGAACATCGTAGTAGAATCGCAGTCGATGCTGAGGATTTGGAAAGATCATTTCTGCAGACTGTATAACGGCGATGACCTTTCAACTTGGACGATGATGACCAACAATTCCGCCCACCCGACCTGGATGAAGTGAAGATAGCTATATCGAAGCTTAAGTCCAACAAAGCTGCTGGAGTGGATGGCCTGACTGCCAAGCTCTTCAAAGCGGCAGGCGATGACTTGGTAAGGAGCATACACCAACTCATCTATAAAATATGGTCGGACGAAAGTATGCCCGATTCCATTCATCGGGCATTGTTTGTCCAATCGTCAAGAAAGGAGACCCTCTGAACTGCGCCAACTACAGAGGCATCAGTCTCCTTAACATCGCATATAAGATCTTATCCGCCGTATTATGTGAACGCCTGAAGCCGTTCGTCAACAACCTGATAGGTCCATATCAGTGTGGCTTCAGGCCAGGAAAGTCCACCATCGACCAGATATTCACACTACGGCAGATCTTGGAGAAGACCCATGAGCTTTAGATCGATACCCACCACCTATTCATCGATTTTAAGTCCGCGTATGACAGCATCTATAGAGACGGGCTATATAGAGCAATGTCTAGTTTTGGCATCCTTGCCAAACTCGTCCGTCTGTGCAGGATGACGATGGAGAATGCACGCTGCTCCATCAAGGTCGGTAAAGATCTCACCGAGACCTTTGATGTCCAGAAAGGATTTAGACAAGGCGATGCGCTGTCATGCGATTTTTTCAACATCGTACTTGAAAGAATAGTGCAAAACTCACGAGCAAACACAAGAGGCACTATCTTTCAAAAGTCCGTCCAATTACTCGCATACGCCGACGATATTGACATAATCGGGAGAAAGCAGCGTGATGTCAGTGGCGCTTTCGCGAATATTGAGACGGAAGCAGCGAAAATGGGTTTAGCGGTCAATGAGGGCAAGACCAAGTATATGCTGTCAAGCAAAAAGGACAACCAACACCGACGTCTCGGACAGAACGTCACCCTCGACAGATATAACTTTGAGGTAGTTAAGGACTTTGTCTACCTAGGCTCCGCTATAAATACAGACAACGACACCAGCGCTGAGATCAAGCGAAGAATAACTCTTGCCAACCGCTGTTTCTTTGGGTTAAGAAGGCAATTGAGTAGCAGAGCCCTCTCTCGGACAACAAAAGTCACCCTTTATAAGACTTTAATAATCCCGGTCCTGCTCTATGGCGCAGAGGCATGGACATTATCAAAAATGGATGAGGGTGGTCTTGGTTGCTTCGAGAGAAAAATTCTTCTGACGATCTTCGGTCCCGTCTGCATTGACGGTGAGTGGAGGAGGAGATACAACGACGAACTGTATGGACTGTACAGCGACATGGACCTAGCCAGAAGAGTGAAGATCCAAAGACTGAGATGGCTGGGTCATGTAGAGCGCATGGACACCAATGCTCCGGTCCGAAAAGTCTTCGAATCCGCTCCCGAGGGACATCGCAGTAGAGGAAGGCCAAGACTCAGGTGGCGCACGCAAGTGGAAGAGGACCTCAGCCAACTTAGCGTGCGAAACTGGAGACAGCTAGCCAGGGATCGAGCTGGCTGGAGAAGCTTGTTGACTGAGGCCCAGGTCCACCCCGGACTGTAGCGCCACCTAAAGTAAAGTAAAGTAAGAAAAGACAAAAGTAAAATAATATGAGATCATATCATATTCTCACCCTTACTGACGATGTGCTAAAGTTTGAAGAGTACTCGTAACTTCATAAAAAAGAACTACAAGATTGGTCTTGTTATCATCTTATTCCTGAGTTTATCAAAAATATTTTTTTTTAATTTTCTCGTTCTAAAAACTACTATTTACAGGTAATTTCCCTTATTAGCGAGAGCTTAAGGTATTTTAACAATACGAATACAAATGGAGAAATAAAAAAAAATATTCAAGTAACTATTTGATGCTTCATTTACTGAAACTTCAATAAGAGTTTTCAATTAAAATCAATAAATTAACAGCAAAAATTATCCAGTACACGCTCCTTTTTTTTACTATTCTCGTGTATGTGTCTATCGTAGGTATATTCGGCGTATGTTCAGTTTAATTAAGTAGTATCTATTAGATTCTATTCACTCGACACAACATACACTTGGTGTAAATTGAAATGCAAAGTCGTGAAACGCGAACAATTTATTCGTATAATTGAAAAGCATCAAACATATTTATTAATTTTGTATCTGTTTGATAACTCGACTACAGATACAATCCAGTTGATGTGGCTATAGTTATCGAAATCATTTGCATCATCAGGCCACAGATTCATCTCCAAAGTATTTCATTAGTTTTTGCTTTGGCGCCATGTAGTGTTGGTAAAAGCTGTTTGTATTGGAAACCGGCAAATTTTTTGCTCTCCTTCTTGTACTCGTATATAGGCGTACGAATTGAATGGCAGATAAATACAAGAAACTCAATAGAAGAGAAAATGTTAAAATGCCAGTTTGAGTGGAACAGCGCAACTCAAAACTGAAGGGTTACACTTCTAAGCTTTTGATTTTGAAAAAAAAACTTAAAATAAGGGAAGATGTTGATTTTCGAAAGTTGCAAAGTTATATCTTACTGCAGAAGATATCAGTATAAAAAAACAGTTTTTTTAACCCGCCAAAAGAAAAACTCTTAAAAATGTTGAAAGTTACAAATTCCTAAGCTACTTTAAATGTGAACAATTGTTAAGTTAATATACATATGTTTGTGAAAACCATTTAAGGATTAAGATGATATATATTTTAGGGTGTCCGATCCTTTGAGCACTTTAATGTGCTGCATGGAATATTGCTTGTTTACAACTATACTTTGCGTTTATTCGCACTTTGTAAAAAGATAACTTTAGGAACACAGCATATCAGAACCGAATTGGAGTTCATTGTATCTATTCGGCTTTCAAAATTGTTATATCAGTAATCCCACTGGCCAGTTATTGCTCCAGGTTAACATTCTTCATTAACGACAAGTTCTTGTTTTGTATATTGTACTTTACATTATTCTAAATTTCAAAAAAATGTTTAAGCTCATTCCTAAAAGGGAGAAAAATATTTTTATGTAGTAGATTCTCATCTCATCGAACATATATAAATAAATTGGGTCACATACTATACTTCTTACGTTTATTTACCTGCAGTAACTATGACAGCTAAGGAAATCTTGAAGGCCGCAGAAACAATTAATTACTTCAAAATGCTAGGAACAAGACGAAATGTAGCACCGAGCTTTGTGCCGAAAGGCAGCCATTGAAGCAAGGCCAGAGCTCGTAACACGATCATCCAAATGATATTATATAACAGAATGCAGCTTTCCGGTGCAATGGAATAGGTAACGAATAGTTCTCATTGCGAAGAAAAAAAGCTAACGTAAAACAAGGACTCCTGCGCATGCTTGACAAAATATAAAGTGTGCTCAACAAAAATTATAATCACAATGCTAAAGTGTTGATGTTTAATTGTCAGTTTAGCTTCAAAAATTAGGTTAGCGACATTTGGGACGAAAAAAGCAAATTGCAAAGTAAAAACTTAAGGTTGGCATGGAAAATAGGCAAGACTGAGAATTAGGTCCAATTCTATTAAGTAATATGTAAAATAGCTTGCTGAGAACGTCAAGGCCGATTAAATTGGCTTATGGCTCTTATAGCAAAGAGGCTAGAGTAAAATTATATAAAATTCAGCAAATTCATAAGAAAAGTTAGGGTGTGTTACTTTAATACAAAATTAGTAGCAAGATATTCGTAAGGGTAGAACATATTATCATGTTCAGATAGAATACCAGACCATAGAGTTGGGTTGACAACCGTCTTCCAATACTGTTTGATCATAGGATCAACTAATTGCATTTAAAACACGAAGATCAGTGAGCCTGTCGGGTAATATCAACACTGTCGAGACTAATGTCACGAAAATTTAACTTGCAACGGTTATGATATTGCACTCTGAAGACGCCAAGCGGTCTGGACAATGATGTAATTCACTTCAATAACGTCATTTTCGAAGGTGCCGATAGATCTTCAAGCCAACCGCTAGGTGTACGCTAGAGCAAATAAAATCAAAAAAAAATTTGGTAAATAATCAGATCTCGCAATGATTAAATGAAACTCTGCAAATCAATTAAGGGACCAAATAGATTATTGAAAGTTAATCAGAGTGACAAAATCAACATCTACCTATAGAGCCTTTATCAACAATAGTAAAAAAATTACTCACAATGGAAAGCAACCAAAAAAAGCCTAAAACCTCCAATAAAGGACATAAACGACATTAACACAAGTATTACTCTTCCCACTAAATTATTTCCGAAGGACGTGAAAATTAGACAAGGTAATGGCAGTTCCAAAATATGGTAAAGATGCTACTCAAATTGCGAACTACAATAAGCTTATTGCCAATGGTACGGTATCGTCTTAATGAAACAGACTTCAACCAATTATAAGCGAAAATAATTTAATTCACAGTCATCAGTTTGGATTAAGACGGAAGCACTCAACAAATTCACCGAAATATCGATTGATGAACGCTCGCCGTGGGATGACCCGGACGCAAAATTTCTCCTTCACAACTTTGAGCGCTGTGTCATTTTAATGGCATGTAGTGCTGTCTTGTTGGAAACTCAGTTTGGATATATCGATATTGTTCACCTCTGACCACAGAAAGTCGGTTAACATCGCTCTTTTCCTGAGACCATGGACCGCAACGGTGTCTCCTTCTTCATTCCGAAAAAAATGCTACCAAGCCATAAACCGCACTAAACAGTCAATCTTTGTGGATGTATTGATGCTTGGCCAAACATTCGTAGATTGTGTTCACCCCAATAACGGCAACTTTGCTTGTTGATATAGCCGCTAAACCAAAACTGAGCCTCGCCCAAGAAGATGGGCGCCGGATCTCCGGTCAACATTTCCAGCGCCCAATAAGCGAACTCAATACGTTGTCTATGGTCATCCGGCTTTAATTCTTGCAGCAGAAGAAGACCCTCTGTCGATTCCCGATGTGACATTTCTTCCTTGATACTGGCCACTGCGGCGGCTATGTTGTCTTCATTTCGTATCAATCTCTGTCTGGTTAGTGGCTGAAGATCTAAAGGAATGCACTCACGCTCAAAGCCATGATGACGATCGACCTCAACTCATAATTCACGTTTCGTATTTATAAACAATTTCTGCACGTTCGGCAAGCTTAAAATGATGCGTGATGAAATGGCAAACCTTTCTGAATATCTTAATAGATGGTATCATTGGAAACTTTGTAAGCTGTTGAAAGATAACAATTGGAAAAATGATCATTGCTTTCTGGTCACCCTTTACAAGCTACAACTTTTATTGTCAAGTGACCTTTACCTCCCCATTAAAATCTGTTTATATATTGATGCGCCTCTATGCATACGACCACTCGACTCTTTAAAAGGCAGAAGCTGGAGTATCACAACAATTCATTCTAGAATCTTTATTACATCTCATATACTCATATGTGTATATATACGACATTCCAATACCTTGGACAACAATTCAGTGATAGCGACTTTCGCAGATGGCAAAGTAATACTTATGAACTCCGCACAAATTTCTAGAATAAGCGATCACTTAAATTAAAGGTCTTTTAGATGGCTTGATTAACTGGCTTAAAAAATGGGGTATACTCGTACATATGAAAAAAACAGAATTAGTTATATAAATTACAAGAATGACAAAAAATTAATAACAAAACAGTGACATTAGCAATGTGAGATGAGTATAAAAAATAGCACATGGACTAAAAAATAACATCGGGAAGATATTTCGTATTATCTATAGACAACAAGCTGCTTATATTTGTGGACAGATGCACACCAGCCACTGGCTATCTGAATTGCAAAATACCGAAACACAAAGATCGGCCTACATCAATCTCATTTGATGTGGATTGTTATCAGCAGAAATATGAAGCACATTTCTACGAGTAAACTATTTTTGATGATAACCTCCAATTGACTTCTTATCTTATTTCAGCTTAAAAACCGGAATAGCTGCTTAGTAGAATTATCTCGAGTACGCAAACATTTGTGAATCTGAATTCTGAAAAAAATTTCATTCACATCGTAAACGTTTTGAACACATACGAGTACGTTAAAAGAGGCAAAGTTTAATTGTCACATAAATCTCCACTTTTTTTCCAAAGTGGTACAAACATCATGTGTTTGAATTGCAATTTTCACTCCACCTATATATGAACCTTATAACCATAAGAGCGGCCTTAAACCTTTGTATACCTCTTACCGCTTTTTAGTTGTATTATACTCGAACGTTGTCTAGTAGTATAAATACTTTATGTATTCGTATACGAGTACAATGCCATTTCGCTACTCTCGTAACTCAGGTCTATCTTTGTAAACGAAACAGCTCTCGTCAGTTGGTTGTGAACTGATTGCGTGAACGCATGCCCAAAGAAAAACTCGTGAAACTTTCAATACTTCTTACCATAACGACATCATAAAGTTCAGTCGGTAGATGATAGCTTGTTCGAACGGTTGGTAAAACTACTGAAACTTTCGGGATAGAAACAAAAAAAACGTCGGAGCAAAGTGCAGTATTAAGAAAAGTATCTACAACTATAAATAAAAAGGAGCTAAAATCTATTCGGTTATACTCGTAAATAATTATGAAATAAATTAATAATCATTTGGGCACAAAAGTTCAATGGAATAACACTCAATAGATACATAAATACGCGCGAAGATATCGTACACATGTACGGCGAATAAGCTTTTTTTTTGGCAATCGCCAACAGATTTTATAATTAGCATGTGCAGTGTTCTATCCACATAAAAGCCGAATATGACGTGACTTTTTTACGTATTCGTTAAAGAAATCCAAGGTGAAGTCGTGAAAATTTTACCTGAAATAAAAACAAAGCGCTCCGTGACGTTAGACGTGATAGTGAAGCAAATTCTGATGAATACTCCTCTACACTTTTCGTGACGTTTTCATCCGGAATTTTTTGTGTGCAAACTAACTGGCCGTCTGCCACAAGTAAAAAAAAAAAAAAAAACTGATTGCTGACCTTAAAAGAGTTTTACAATTAAATATAGTGTTGTTGGCCAAAAAATAGAAAAAAAAAATGGGTTACGACGACGTTATCACCCATTTGGGTGATTTTGGAAAATATCAAAAACGTATCTACTTCCTCGTATGTTTGCCAGCAATATCGTGTGCCTTCCATAAGCTTGCCGGTGTGTTTTTGCTTGCGAAACCGGATTTCCGCTGTGAACTGCCGTTTGAAAACAAAACAAATCCGTCATATGTACTTCCAGACAATCTATGGCAATTGGCATACCCCAAAGACCCACTGACAGGAAACTATCTTACTTGTGAATACTACGATGTTGACTATGGTTTAGACTATCTGAATGCCACAACAACGCCACTTCCAACGACTTCGTCAGTTTACTGTGACAAGTACATTTATGACACGTCAAAGTTTAAAAACAGTGCTGTCACCGAATGGAATATGGTCTGCGGTCGGAGTTTCTTGAGTGCAACATCAGATTCTCTGTTTATGTTGGGGGTACTCCTTGGCAGCATTATCTTTGGTCAAATGTCAGACAAATATGGACGAAAGCCGATTTTCTTTGCTTCGCTTGTGATTCAAGTGATTTTTGGTATTTTGGCGGGAATCGCCCCAGAATTTCTATCATACACTGCGTCGCGTATGATTGTGGGAGCAACAACATCAGGTGTATTTTTAGTTGCCTATGTGATAGCAATGGAAATGGTTGGTCCGTCTTATCGCCTATTCGCTGGAGTGGTGGTGATGATGTTTTTCTCACTAGGGTACATGTTGACAGCGGCTTTTGCATATTTCATCACCGATTGGCGATGGCTACAAATCGGATTGACTTTGCCCGGTCTGTTATTTTTGTGCTATCATTGGTTTATTCCGGAATCAGCGAGGTGGTTGCTTTCGAAAAATAAGAAACAAGAAGCTATTGCCAATATCCAGAAAGCTGCCAAGGTGAACAAGGTTAAAATTCCAGATGATGTCCTCGACAATCTGTTAGAGGACACAACTGAAAAGAAGGAACCCCTCGAGAAGCCCAAAAATGAACCATCAGTTTGGGATTTGCTCAGACATCCCAATTTACGGCGGAAAACTCTCCTCATATTCTTCGATTGGTTTGTAAACAGTGGGACCTACTACGGCCTCTCGTGGAACACCAATAATCTGGGCGGCAATATTCTACTTAACTTTGTCATTTCTGGAGCTGTTGAGATTCCAGCCTACACATTCCTTTTATTCACCCTAAATCGTTGGGGTCGGCGATCTATCCTTTGTGGGTGCATGTTAGCTGCTGGAATTGCTCTCCTCCTCACAATTGTAGTTCCTAATAACATGAACTGGCTCATCATCACGTGTGCTATGGTCGGAAAACTGGCCATCACAGCCAGTTATGGTACAATATACATTTTCTCCGCAGAACAGTTCCCAACAGTTATAAGAAACGTTGCGCTTGGTGCCTCGTCAATGGTCGCTCGAATCGGTGGCATTTTGGCGCCTTATTTCAACATGTTAGCAGATATTTGGAAACCACTTCCGCTGATAATTTTCGGAGCGATGGCGTTTATCGGCGGTTTGCTATCGCTGCTTCTGCCCGAAACACATAACAAGCCAATGTTGGAAACCATCGAGGATGGTGAACAATTTGGCAAGAAGCCAACAAGCACTGATCTCGAACATGGTGAAGAAATGAAGAGTTTGAATAATGAGAAAATAGCCCTAAATGGGAATGGGGTAGCTAAAGAAAGTTAAAATCCACAAGAGGCAAAGCCACAAAAAAGACTTCAAAAGTTTCATTGATTTTCGTTTTATTGTTTTAGATTAGATGTGTATTGTACCATTGTAATTTTAATTAAGTAATTTACTATGTCCAATTTATTGATATTTATTGAAATTCATTCTTTGTTGCTTACTTTTTGTAAATACAAAATGACATGCCAAAAAATTTACAGAGTAACAAGAGACATAATAAAAGTTTTCTTTAAATTTTAGAACTGTAATGCTATATATTGTACTTTACATCATGATGTACTTAGATATACATTTTTATATACAAAGTTTTTTGTAATTTATCTTCATTTTACTTAGTAATTAGATACAAAGTTTTTTTTTTGTCTTATGCGCGGATGATTTGTTTACCTATTTAAACAGTTTGCATTTACTTAAGTAATTTTATGTGTAGCTTTTAAGATCTCTTAGATAGATTGAAAAAAAGATACAAAGTAATAAATCGAATATGGCTATTATTTAGGAAAATATCTTTTATTTATGTTTGTTCACATTTTCAGATTTAATGGAGATACATGTAAATATCGTATGTAGAAAAAGATCGTATTTTGGAGATCGTATTGCACAGAGCTCAATTACAGTGAGTATACATTTACTTGTAGTGGTTCAATTTCCTAGCAGAACTAATACACCTCGCCCGCTGTCAACTTATTGTACGGTCAAAATTGGCTGTTGGAAAATACGCATAGGCCTATTGGCCCATTGTGATGCCACGTGGATCTGTGATCCTCCTACTCCAGAAACCATTTGGAGCTTTTAATAAAGAGTAGGAGACTTTTGATGGCTGTGTGCTTAAGTGACTTAAGTCATTGTAGAAGAAGACTCCTTAGGGGAGATTTCTTCTTTGGGAGAGAGCTGGACATGTACAGAGGTGGTGAGAGATGTCTCTATGTCCCGGTACCCAACAAAGGTGAATATTGAATTGCTCTGCAATCTCCACGAGAGATGATCGGCAGTCCATGACTGTTTTTGAATTAAGAGAACATGAGTTCAGGGATTTGATAGCGGCCTGACAATCGGAAAATATGCGGATATCCATTGCAGATATTAGATTTTTCTTCAGCTTCCTTAACTGCCGGGATTTCCGCTTGGAACACGTTACTGTGATTGGGGAGGCGGAAGAAGAGGCTTAGGTTAAACTTTTCGGCGAAAACACCACCACCAACCCCACTATTGGTCTTCGAACCGTCGGTGTAGAAGTGGATTGAGTTGACGAACACGAAGGCATTTTCCTCCCACTCGGGTCTGGAGGGTATGCTTACGTGGAAGCTCTTGTCAAACCATTGCTTGGGTATGGTGTAGTCGATGTTTTCTAGTAGAATTGACAGGGGTGTCAAGTGAAACAGAACGTCTAAGGTCATCCACCAGATAACCACCCTGTAGATGAGTATCGGTCTTCTAGCCGAGATATATAGCCAATGGGTGATGCGAGGCCCCATTTGTTCCCGATGGCTTTTTTGCAAGATAATAAAACTATTGAGGCTGTCTTTACTCTTTGTTGAATGTTTGGTTTCCAGCTTAGCTTCTTGTCGAAAATTAGACCCAGATATTTCGCTGTATCAGAGATGACTAAGCTGGTAAATTTGATTGAGGGAGGGTCTATAGTCGGAATTTTGTATTTCCTAGAGAAGAGGATAATTATGGATGACCGTACGTTCCGAGGAGCCCACATCGCCTCGGACCATAACCGGTACGGTTGCGGATATCCCAAACTACGCCAAGACAAGCAAATGCAGTGAGGAACTTCGACGTCAGACCGCTACGATCGCAAGAGATCGCCAAGTCCATTTCCGTTTTGTGTGAACGCCTGAAGCCATTTGTCAACAACCTGATAGGTTCATATCAGCGTATCTTAAGGCCAGGAAACTCCACCATTGACCAAATATTTACATTATGGCAGATCTTGTAGAAAGCCCATGAGCACATCGATACACACCACCTATTCATCGATTTTAAGGCCGCGTATGACAGCATCTATAGAGACGAGCTATACAGATCAATGTCTTGTTTCGGCATCCCTGCCAAACTCGTCTGTCTGTGTAGGATGACGATGGAGGATGCACGCTGCTCCATCAAGGTCGGTTAAGATTTACCGAGACCTTTGATATCCAGAAAGGATTTAGACAAGTCGATGCGCTGTCATGCAATTTTTTCAACATCGTACTTGAAAGAATAGTGCAAAACTCACGAGCAAACACAAGAGGCACTATCTTTCAAAAGTCCGTCCAAATACTCGCATACGCCGACGATATTGACATAATCGGGAGAAAGAAGCGTGATGTCAGTGGCGCTTTAGCGAGTATTGAGACGGAAGGGACGAAAATGGGTCTAGCGGTCAACGAGGGCAAGACCAAGTATATGCTGTCAAGCAAAAAGGACAACCAACACCGACATCTCGGGCAGAACGTCACCCTCCACAGATATTACTTTAAAGTAGTTAAGGACTATGTCTACCTGGGCTACAGTAGAGGAAGGCCAAGACTCCGGTGGCGCACGCAAGTGGAAGGGGGCCTCAGCCAACTTAGCGTGCGAAACTTGAGGCAGGTAGCCAGGGATCGAGCTGACTGGAGAAGCTTGTTGACTGAAGCCCAGGTCCACCACGGACTGTAGCGCCACTTAAAGTAAGTAAGCAAGAGAAGAGGACAAGATCGGTTTCTTGGAGGTTTATTCCCAGTCCACAATGATCCGCCCAGCTTGTTAATACGTTGAGATTATACTGTAGGAGTTCTTTAAGAGTATGTAGATGTTTTCCTGAGACGGCTATAGCAACGTCATCCGCATGCGCAATCACCTTCCTACCATACTCTTCCAGGTTTATCAGCAGTTCATTAACCACTAAGTTCCAGAGAAGGGGTAAGAGGACACCGCCTTGTGGCGTGTTGTTGACAATTCTGCTGACAATTCTTTTGACTGAGGACTCACCCCGATTGGAGTTGATTTGCGGATGTGTTGACATTATTTAACGCGCTTTCTGTGTATAGAAAAGCTGCTATTGTAGATTCTCTATAACGTAGGGATCGTTCGATGTGGCTAGTTAGTGAATGTAGAGACGTTTCCACCGACTTTCGTTTACAGTAGACATGTTGTGCTCTGGATAGGAGTCTAGGATTAAGGCTAGATCGTATATGGATATCAATCAGACGTTCTAGAGTTTTAAGAAGGAAAGATGATAGACTAATAGGTCTTAGATCCTTTGGGAGAACATGAGACTATTTTCCGCTTTTGGGAATTTATTTTTTATTTTTTTTTATTGGCGATGGCGATGGCGCGATAGTTAGCTCATTGGACTATCACGCAGACAGTCTGGTTTCGATTCCTGGCTGGGTCACCAACAATTTTTCAAATCGCCATACCCTTTCGGCGCGCAATGGCAAACTCCCGAAAGTAAAATTGCCTATGAAAAAGCTTCTAAAGAGTGCCGTTCGGACTCGGCGATAAACCGTAGGCCCCGCTCAGATGTGATAAAAATGACAACATGAGCAACACAAATGAGTGTCAAGAAGCTAGGCCATGGCCCATACCGGGCTGCCAGAGCCACAGTGTTGTTGTTGTTGGGAATGAAAACTAAATTTACTGCATATATATATTCATATTTTCAAGCAATGGCAAGATTATGTCAGAGAATCTTTGTAGCTCGGCTGGAATTATACCGTCCGGCCCAGCAGACCTGTATGGCTTGAGGCTATGCAGTGCCCAGAACAGTTTGTCTCTTGTGATAATTTTTGTCGCGGCTGCAGCAGTTCTATTGTGATTGTTGGTAGCCGTGAAAGGGGAGCTACTTGGTAAATGAGTATCTAGTAGCAGGTTGATTGATTCTTCAATTAAGGTCGTCCAAGAGCCGTCGCTTTTTTCCAAGCAGCTAGACTCGAAAGACTTGTTGAGAGGATTTTTCTTAGGAGTGATACCTCAGAGGTTTCAGTAATTTTATCACAAAAGACCTCCAGGGTTTTCTATATGTTTTGAGGGATTCTTTGTATGTTTTTGCTTTGTTGAAGAGCTTTTTGCAAGCGTGTCTAAGCAGCCCCAGTGTGGATGTCCATCAGTATGGCTTTTTCTTGCCTCTAGGTTTAATTAGAGGATAGGAGGCGGCCAGTGCTTGGTTAAGAGCCCTGTTTAGAGCGTCGACTTTCGAATCAAGCTCATTGTTGTTGTCCGGGGGGTTTGAAAGGTCGGGGGAGATACTTTTTAAAAGTATTTCTCTGTATTTGCGTCAGTCAGTTTTCCGATAGTTACGAAATGCTGTTTGGCGGGGGGCATTCATTAAATTGAATTGGATGTATCTTTGATCTGAAAAGAAGTGTTCAGACGATACCATCCTCTTCGTTATAAAATGATTGATGCGTCCAGAGCCAAAAGTGATGTCAAGCAAAAATGATACGTAACTTACATTACTTTTCAGTTATACAGCACTTCTTTTATGTGATATAAAAATATACTTAGTCTCGCAAATCTATGTCTCCTTGTCAGTCCAAATAATGTACTTACTTAGATGGTGCTAGAGTCTGGAGTGTATAAGGGCTTCAGTTAGCATGCTTCTCCAGTTTAGCTTGTTCGTGTTATTAAATTCGTGTCCACCGCTATAAACTTTCCTGTATATATTCGCGAACGATTTCTGAATGAAAAAAATGTTTCACTTTTCTTGCTTTATGAATAAGCGGATTATGCTGTTGGAAAATTATAGGAATGGGACGAAAACGTTTTTAATCTTGGACAATACATAATGCTGAATATTTTTGCACGCCTTAGCTCATAGGTGCTCTATCAAGATATTGGACGCCAATAACCTTTTCCTTAGTGATGCCTGTACACAATCTTTTTTCTGCAAATCATGGAAATAATAACAGCTGAAGCACCGTCGTGGGTTTTCTGTTAAGCCGGTCGGACTATTTAAGATTGGGCTTTTACGGTAGAGAGTCTTAAATGTGATGTTGAGGAGACTTATTGCTAGTTCAAGGAATATCACTTCTTTAGAATCGGATTTATAATGTTGAGATCTGTTAATGAGTTGATGAATGCCTTTATCGAACAATCATCTCTTGTTTTGACGTTTATACAGATAGGCAAATTACGAGTATTTATTTTAACTTTAAATCCACGATCGAGCTCTTTTGGTTCGGCTTAAAACCCGGTACACGTGATTGTTTTTTGGCAGTGCAAGTCCAGGTTATATATGTTTCATGTCGGTGACAGGTGAGGAGTCGGATCCTCGAGAGGTTTAGGGAAACTCATTCGAAAGTGCACTTAGCGGCCTTAACGTTGAACTCCCTCACATTAATGGTTCGCTGGCCTTGGCCGATTACGGATATCCACATCCGAAACTTGACTAGACCATATATGTGATTGTGAGAGTCGATGTAAGTTGCTCGGAACTTTCGTATATGAAAAACTCTGAAAGAGTGCCTTGCGTCGATGCAATATGAATATAAAGATACCTGGTGTATAGGTATAAATCATGGCGTTAGATTTCAAAATTAGAATACCTTTTGAATATTCACAAATTTCAAAACATAATTAGTTTACTTTTCTTTTTTATAAGTGCAAGTGTTTTATCTCACACCTTTGAGCAATATTTTAATATTTATGAGCAATGTACAAGAGTGTAGTTGCACATGCAGATAATATTTAAAATGCTATAAATCCATTTGGCAGATAAGGTTTACTTAGCCAACATACTTGTATATAAGCGCCGCGTTACTAAAACAAATAGCAATAAGCTGTTTATTTATTTATTATCATTTGTGAACGTATCATAAATGGAAACTTTTGGAAACAAAGGTTCCATGTATTCAAATGATACGATTAAATCCGCTGATTCAGAGTAAATAACGACGATAATTCTACCATTTAGGATTTGATAAGGGGTTGTATTCGTTTAAAATTAAAAAAAGAAAATGTTAAAGCAAGTCAATGGCCGATAGTAAATTGCGAGTTTAGTACTTTAGAATTGTTCAATGTTTTTGTATTTTGTACATCGTGGTCGTTTTAACAGTAAATCGAAGTAGTTGACATCAAGTTTCTCAAGAAAGCTAAGTCTTATACTTGATTGTCATACCTTATTTCAACTATCGCACTTATATCTTCATCCTAGTTCAATGGTTAAGTGCAAACTACCGTCTGTCTTACACAGCAAGTTATGATGGTTCAACGACTGACAGTGGTGTTGTTGGCGGTGTTTTCGCCTCTCATTTCCACGCGGAAATTATGCCAATTAAGAAAGTCCTAGTCTGGTTGAAGAAAAACGTAATAATGGATATCTGCATCTTTTCCGACAGTCAGGCCGCTTTTAACTCAAAGTCCGTTATAAACTGACGATCATCTCTCGTGGAGATGGCAGAGCAGTTCAATATTCTCCCTAACTGGTTGCCGGGAATTGTAGGACCGACGAAATTGCCAAAATTGGAACCACTATAATAACTATTCTACCTGAGAAATGTAACCTATCGCTACGCATAAACAAGAAATAAAAGTGGATGCTCTCAGAACAACAAACCTTAGGTGGACGGTCAGATCAACATGTCTAGCAACCAAATAAATCTGGCTTAAAGTTGATCTGAATCGCTTTAACATTTTGATCCTTCTAAACAGGAAATATGTCAGCGTCATCACAGGTGTCATTACTAGACACTGCAAGAAGCCTTGGCATGCCTACAAACGACTTTTTTTTCCACCTAACCTCACCTACCCAGCATTTGCCTATTCACTCTGAATGCATGCGGTACTGATCTTTACTTGTAGGCCTTTTTCCCTAAGTAGTTTTGAAGTGCACGTTTGCGTATAACGTTAAGCTGTGCTCTGTATCTCCTGTTATTTACTAGTTTAATAGCGCTGTTCAATTCGGTCCTGAGTGCCCTACATGACTATTTAAAGTACTTCTCTTTCAGGAAACCAAGTCAACTTCAATTAATTCCGTACATTAGATAATTGATGTCTTTACTACTAGCTTGATTTGTAGATTGCGTTGAGTATTGGTTTGGGTTGGGGTAACTTATCTCAGGCAGGCTTAAGGATTTATATCCTGCGCACTTTTTATCTGGTTATATGCTAGATACGTTCCCTATTAGTGTACTGAATTTAACCTACGATCTGTATTTGGTAGACTAACCAGCAACCTCTAAATAGTGAACTTATTAACGAGTAAGTAGCTTTTCCATAGACCAGAGGACTCGTCTTCTAAATTGTACCCTTACAATTTCGGCTTGATTAAATCTGTTGCGATATTCTCAAACTAGAATTCATTCATGATGTCGGATTTTTCAATAACTGGGCTACTTCCTTTTTTTTTGTAATCGGGGTGCGCACAAGGGATTTTATGTCCTTCAAATGTTTGCACGAAGCGCATGCTAAGGAAATTTAAGGAGGGAGAAAAGAGGGGTACTGATATACGTTGGTTTTAAATGTCTAAACATTGTAATGGCTAGGAAATGAAGAGCTCGGCAGGGCGTTTCATAAGTGAGTTGTTCAGCTAAGGAAAGAATCACGATATTTCAGCTTATGTCCGGAGGTAGACTTCAGGGCGTACTGATGTGCATTCATAGCCAGACGCGTTTGGACTTTTTATTATTGTAAAAATATTCACTGATTATAGTAGCTACAAGAAACATTGGTATCATACTATATATTGGTTCCACAAAGTTTCTAAGCAGCTTACACGGTTCCAACAAATACATTGACGGAGATAAACGATAATAAAGAACTCTCACTAGTCACACTCATTAAAGAGCGGAAATTTGTTTGAAATTATTAAACTCATACATACTCGTAGTTTGTTCATATTAAAGCTTTTAGACACCAGGGCGTCTATTTAAAACTTTGCAAGTGACCTACTTTCAAACACATATGTTCAAAAATATATGCAGGTGCTGTGCTTTTTAAAAGTATCTGACGTATGATAAGAACTGAACATCCGACAGAGCAAGTGGGAACAAATTGGATAAAGTTTCAAATACGAATACGCATTTATGGGCAACTCGCTCCAACCTACTCGTACATACTCGTAATTAACGACTGGATTTTGTACTTCAATTCAAGACCAAATATTGCTCCGATGTCAATATTTTAATGTATTTCAATACAATTCAGTGTTCAAATATTAGTGCCACTTTAAAGCGCACTAAGCACGGGACTATCGAATTGCTTTTTAAAGAGATTAACCAAATCGATAAGCTGCGCGCTTGTATTCGAGGGGAGAATTCGTATTGTTTACGGAATGAATAAGCCAATTCTATATTCCATTTGTTAATACTTAAATTAATATCATTATGATTTATTTGTCGAGACAACAACGAGTTGAGATCACTCCTCTGACGCGAAATCGACTGTTTAATTTCCAGTTTTAAACTGAAATTTTGTTTGAATACTTTAAAGCAAGTTGTCCATTTGTGTACACAAATAGAATCTATATTTGTAAATGCGCTGTTGTTTGATATCTGTAATAATTTAGATTTTTTTGTTTTTGAACAGCAAAAAGTAAAGAAATGTTTACAGGAGGAGTTGGTTATTAAGATCGTTCTTATTTTGGCTGTCTTTTGGTGTTGGGAAAGCTAAGCATCAAGTGGCATACGATACTTAAAGGAACCTGAACAGATCAATCAGACAAAGAACAAATCAATTTTACTCCTTGAATGTTCTTTCTGTTGAAATTTTCAATGTTTCAAAGGAAGATGGTAAAGACAGTTCCCCGAATACCTGAAGTTTGATGAGTGCGTAGACCGGACAATCACAGAGATTGCGCTTTATTTGCATAACTTTCGCAGCAAGCATCGGGGGGATATTGTTCAAATTATGCCCGGCACACTTAAGTGTTTAGCAAAAGCGTAGTGCCTCATTACGATGCCAGTTATACCATATGCGGGTATACTCATATGAGACCCGAATGTCAAAAGAAGACTTAACAGAGGGCGCAAGTAGTCATAATGGGCATAGGTTTCGATTTTCAAAAACTCTCCTCTGAGCCTTGACTAGCAAGTTCTTCTTTTGATACCATTGCTCTCAAACTTGCTTATTACTATCGTCGTAACTGGGGATGTCATCCTCCTAAGGACCCTATTTAGGTTTCGGAGCTATTCGTGAAAATTTGCTTACATTCCCTTCCTGCCTCAGATTCTTGTCGAAACCATTCCTGGGCAGAGGGAAATTGGTTTCCTGTTTTATCCGCAACAGGAGTTCTGATGTGATTTGCTTTAGATGCCATTGCCGTAAGACCAGAGTCAAAAACAATAAGTGTGCAGAGTTTCAGAATTCCAGTGCGTTGTCTACCAAAGATTAATTTTCTTGAAATGGAAGAACAGTGCATTTAGACCCCATCATCAGTGCGTTTAGCAGAGGGCAGTGATGCACATATTTAAGTGAAAGCTTTTCCACCTAACAACCAAGATGTGTCGATTGGTTTTATCAATTACAGCCAAAGGATCCTTCTCTCTGAAAAGACCCATATCTTTTTTTACACTGCTAGAAGGCCGATAGCCTAAGAGGATTTTTATGTTACATGTTTAGTCAAAAGAAATTAGATATCAGAAGAAGACCCAAACACTAAACTTTCTTATAGAATCGGATAAAAAAAAATAGAATCGGATAGTGATGCATTTAATCGCAATTCAGCCTTCTTATCATAAGTGAGACAACCTCTGTTTTGAGAGGATTGACTGGAAGTCCATTTGTAGTGCGAAAATCGCAGTCAAAAAGCCATTGAGTTTTATGGTAGCTTCATCATTCGTCATTGAATTAAGGGCTTACCCAAGATTAACTTATTCTTTCGTGTGCAATGATTTTTGTAGACAGGCGGTCAAAGATTTTGGGAGGTAGCGAATAGATACATAGAATACTTGCATTCGAAAGAAGGGCTGTGGTATTGAAAACAGGATGTACAGGGCGAAGTGTTCAACTTACCAAACTTTCAAACATCCGAATTAACGTGCTCCTTCCAGGAACAACTCATAAATTTGAATGTTAGCGCCAACGTGTCTCCATATGAAGTACCCTTGGTTTAACACAGATCAGTGGAAAATCTATTCTTACAGCAAGAGCACGAATGGAAACTACAAGTGAATATAGAAAAGACTTCCGTTGAGAGGTTTAATTCGTAAGACTTATATAAATATCTGCATCTAGAACCGGCATTAACGAGATTTTCAGCATTACCAGTCTGTCGCAACTTCATGGGTAGAAGGCGTACAAAATTCTGTAGCTAAGCTACAAAACAAACTAAGAATACAAAAGTTAGTCGCTGCACCACTTTACTCGTATTTCCCGTATGATTCACATCGTTTAATGGCTTTGAGTTACCTGATTCTGTGCAGCTATAATCAGTTGGAATCGAAAACAATATAAATCAACAGCAGCTTACTCTGAAGTGAGCCTACATTGCTAGCTTATCACAAGCCTATAGTACATATTGAACCCTTAACAGTCTTTAAGAGTAGTTTTACATTCATAACGGTTTTCACTTCTGTCACTGACTGTATTGACTGATCTAGTACTAAAAGGTGCCATCATCCTTGAACGAAATTCAACGCTGTCGTCATGATGGCAGTATGAGATAGCGTTCGACAAAACGTGAAAATTGTCATCAAGAAAGGATCAGTGGATCCATATGCTTATGATTAGGTGTTCTTTGGTTCATTGGTGAAATAATCTTTCATAGGACTACAAAGAACGATTTTTTCTGGCCTCAAGTGACTGTTCCTGCTCGGTACACTGGTGTTGATGTTTTGATAACTTGTCGTACCTTATGGGTACAACTTCTGATGCAATGAAAATAGGGCAACAGTTCTATATCCAACCAACGAAATCGATCAACCCGGGACTAAAGATTATACTGCATGGAGTTTAAAAGAGTTGTAGAAATAGGTCCAGTCCAGACTACCAAACCAATTCAATGAAATTCCAGCATCAACTTCAAATAGCAATACATGCAATCGATTACTATGCTTAACAAATAACATATTAACTAGTACAAGCCAATTGGCGAATTTCAGACAAGGTTATATTGCAAAGGTCTTAGCAACATTCATTGAATCTGTCATATGACAGCATTAAGTGACAAAGTAAGGATCTTTTTCTTGCTTCGCATTCCCTTTACCTTTCGTAATCTTTCACAATTTCCGCTGTAAGTCACTGTATTGGAAATTATTTTCCTAAAAATTATTTCGTCCTGCATATGTTTAGGCGATAAGATTGATTTAATCACTTAAAAACTAGCATACTTTGTGGAACTCTTATTATTTCTTAAGTACACTTTGAAACAAAGGTGAAGTGAAGCAACCTGTGCATAAAGATTGTAAAATATATTTTTAAGTGTCTTTTACATATTTTGTATCTTGATACGTCTTCTAAAAATTGTTTAATAGCTGAAGATATGAAGGTAATTTATGGTAGTAATATCCAGTTTTTTAACCGATTCAGCAGAAATTAAGAAATGATAAGAAGTAAGGTGTAACCAACTTGGGGTTAAGTTGTTACCGTTCGCAAAAAACTCCTTCAAATATTTTTATATTCTGCCCATGATTTTGTAAGTAGATAAAGCATCGATGTAGCAAATATGCGTTGTGACCTAAAAAACACAATAAGCCAAATTGATCAAATCAAAATTTATGAAAACGCATACGCCGAAGTGATTTAGATCACTAGTAGTCAAGGTTGGAATGCAATAGGGCGAAGATAAAGTACATAATGTGTAAAATGTTGATGGTCGGTTATTTCTCTAATAATCCCCATCATCCATACCAAGTACAGGGAATTAAAACCATTCAACTTGGTCATAGACTGTGAATACGTTCACCCCAAAAAATAGAAGTGAAGATAGTTATATTCAAACACAAATTCAACGAGTTCCTCTAGGAGCCCAATTTCGTAAGAGTGAGTTCTTCGGCCATATACACTCTCTTATGAACCAAAAAGATTCATGAAGTGGAATCAGCGCAGCCACAAATGAAGCAATCGTTAAGATGAAATTGAAGCCTTATAAAAGTTAGGAAAAACATTAAGCTGCCTTGGAGCTACATACACATGTATGGGTTCTGAAAAACTGGGGCACAGACAAGTCTCAGTGAATTAAGTTTTCCGATTGCGTTCAGTGATGTCTTTCTTTCTCGAAATAGCTTTGGAGTCGAGAGATGGTTAAGTAAGGCTCAAAACGTAACTTGCCAAATGCTTCAGCCCCTCAAACAGTTCTTTACATTATAGTTCGTTGCCATCGCAAGTTTTGTTAACAAGGAGAGAAATCTAACGTTGTCGTCCTTCAGATACCGCAGCCGCGGTAATTCCATTCCTGGCTCAGATTCTAGCCGAAAGCACCCTGGTCACACTGGTCACGTATAGGATATATTTGGCATTATCATAAATTCAACTGGACCCATGTATTTTCAACGATATCAAACATATGAGTACACAGAAGTTTGTAATCCAAGAATTGCATGGAGTTTTCTTTAGCCACTAGACTAGCCAAACCAGTCAGATTCCTGCTTCTCCTTAAGCAACCTCAGTATTGAAAGCACTGACTTAAAGACCAGATAAGAGAAAGATATGGACAGACAGTCCATATACATCGTACGGATATACTTGAGCATAGTCGTCAGAACTATTGAGAGCGGTATGCGGATGGTCAATACTTTTTTGTAGCATAACTGAGCAATTGCAAGTGTGAGGCAATCATGAGGCCAAGAGTTTCTGCTTTCGATTCACTGTGGATGCCATTCGATTTTTAAGTGATTCTAGCCTGGTTGGCTTTCGTTTCTTGAGGACCTTGACTAATCCTGCTCATTTCAGCGACATTTTCAATATTTTAGAAGAAGGCACTCTTGGATTTCCGAATTTTATTTTTTTTTTAATTTTCTTGACCCGCCAATTGCGAGATACGGCACTTTGACCTGAAAGATCTTTTGTACCAGTTTGTCAGAATTGTTATTAGTCTAGTAGGTTTTCTACCTTCCGAATGAAGTTAGTAACTCTACCAGCAGGGGAACCCCTTAGTTCAGTGCTGTCAAGTTGTATCCTGAAGAAGGTATTTCGTTAAGGGCTAGACAGTCACACAGGGTGTGTACAGCTGATACGTCTTCTTCCAGACAAAGTCGGCACGGAGAGTCCACTAGTCTTATTTTGTTGAGGTGATATCTTAGACCGTGATGTCCTGTAAGATTCCCTTCTAGGTTTTTGATATCGTGCCAATTTGGCATTTTTATTGAAAGGCTGGACGACTTGTCAGACCTGGAATATCTTCCCAGTATGAGATGCACTGCATGTGCTCCCAGCTACTTATAGCTAGATTGACAGAACTTTTTGGAATGCAGCAAAAGGGTTAGGGTCCGTTAAAGCGAGTGTCTGAGTGTCTGAGCCTTTTCTGGTCAGTTCTTCGGCTTTTTCATTACCATAAATTCCCTCATGCCCAGGAACCCACGGTCTTGTTCCTTGAACTGGATTTTTGGACGATTTTGAAGCAGTACATAACTTTGCGATGCCAAAGATGCGCGTGCTAAGGGCATTTATAGCTGCTTGACTACCCGTGAATATATGGATGTTTGCGCATTTGATACCAGAGTTGTAGATAAGATTTGCGCATTCTTGAATGGTGTGTAATTCAGCTTGGAATACTCTAAGATTCTCTCCCATAGCAATTGATATGTTTGTATTTGGTCTGTGTATACAAGCTCCCACTCCCATTTCCATTTTAGAACCATTCGTTTGCCACTTTATGCCGTTTTGGCTATTTGGTGGGTTGTTGTCTTGGATTTAGGGGAAGCACTTTTGGACATGTCAGGCTTCTTTTAAAAATAATGTGCACTTGGTTTTCAGCCGGTTGCCTTTCTTCAACGAGGTTGAGATCTCGCATCCGCTTCTGAATTCCAGTTTGGTATAAAGTCTTTAGCATATCTTCTGGACAACGTTAAGTTTGTGACTTGCTGTCTTACTCTCGTAATAAAAATTAGCTAGAAGCCAACATTGTTGACATCCAAGTCAGATTATAGTATGAAACACATGGAGTGATTCCCTCTCTCTTTCGAAACTTGGTTTGTCATTAAACGTTTTGCAGTATGTAACTTTCTCCAGTCATTGTGCTGACATTTCAGTTTGCGGTGCATCATATTGCTCTGCCCCAAACGCCCCGTTAAATCATTTAAATCTAAATTTTAACGTATCCGCTAAGGCAAGAGACTTGTGTTGGAAGTGGCAATATTTAGAAAAAATAAAATTATTCAGGATGGGAATTAAATTTGTTCGACTAGCTCAATCAATTGAAAGCAAGCTCATATCCAGTAATTTGAATAAATTTGTTTACACGAACCTTTTCCTAATTTCTACCCCGATCAACATGTACTCATACATATAAAATCTGAAATGCCACATTATTGCCACACATAAAAGTCATGAATCATTAAAGGCAAGCCTCCCGTGTGATCCCTCTAAGTATATGTAAGTTCAGTGTCGCAATAAGGGAAGACACCTCTTTGCATTCAGTGGCGGTTACAATTAATTTAGGCCAATTCCACTAACTATGTATGTATGTATATGTTCTTTAATCTGTTTGTCAGATTCATAAATATTATGTGTCTTCATCTGGAGATCATGAGAAATGTAAGGCAGGGCGAAATTCTTTTTGAGACATCATTTTGCCTGTCTCACTTGTTGTCCGCAATATGAATAAGAGGCGCCTCCTACCGACTTGACTAAATTGAAGACACACCGTAAGCGGATATATTTATTTATCCGACCTGATGCATTGTTACTCGAACAAAGACCCAATTTACCCGCGATGAGCTGTTGTATAAACTCGTATATGGGTGCATTCGTATTTAGAAAATTTTCAAAAGTTTATTTCTGTTCTTTACAACACAATAGATCAGTAAAGTTGTGACAGAGTAAAACACAGTGTTGTACACATTTAGTGAACTTTTTAGCAAATCCCAGAGTCCAGGGTATTGATAGACCGCACTGGCCCTTTGCACTTCGGCTAAATCCTGCCAAATGACATTTTGGGGACGCAGAACCAACAGTGTATGGATAGCAGCTCGAAGTCCACTCTGAACAGCTCCACTCATGCAGCCACGATGCGATGCTGCTGCTGATGTTGAAGACCATATGATTCGATTCCAAGGGACAGTTTGGGGTAGATTAAGCAGGGAAGTCTGTTCAATGGTCTGTTGGTAATAATCAATTTGATTTGCCATCACATTGCCAAATCTTTCAGCAAGGGTCTGAAGGACAATTGATCTAACAAATATCTCAAAGCCTTCATCGTGGAGCATGTAACCAAATAAAGCTGTTGGTTTGATTTGTTGAACATAGATTGGCGGATCAGCAGTGTAAAGATTGCCAGAAAATCCATTACGCCTCCAATGTGCCTCCTCATAATCGATTAAGAATGATGTGATGTAGGACTTTCTCGATGGATATGGGACAACCAAATCGTATGGAATTGGTGGAGTTATAAAAATATCATTGATCTGATTCCAAGGGACAGCTAACACTACCACTTTTGCTGAGTGTATCATTCCAGTTATGTCACGCACTTCACAAAATTCAGGATGATGTTGAATTTCAAGAACTTTTGACATTTTTATCAATTCGATTGAATCGATGCTCGTTTCAAGGGCTGCCAGTAATTCATCAGAGAAAAATTCCAAAACTGCTGGAGACGAATCAATATATCTGAAATGGTGACGAGTTATCTGGTTACTCTCCACTTAGTTAGAGACAAAATATTAGGATTCATTGAGAGTCATGACAAAAGTTCCTCAAACATTGGGCCTGAAATCTAAAATACTTACAATTGAATCAACGTCTCTAAGCCGCCACAACTTTGCAAGATATTCATAAACTCCACATAGCTTATTTCTTTTGGGTCAGTACCAGCAACAAGCCGCACAAAATTCATCATAAACCGTCGAGAGCCTTCGAAAAACATCTTTCCCCTTATATGATGCCACATTGTGTACTCTCGGTCTTCCAGTGTCAGGCTAGATGATGTCACTATTTACTTCTGTTAGAATAGAATATATTTATGTATCTATTATACTTGTAGGTTCCTGGCCGATAGAGCTGCGTTTTAAGGTCTAAGTCACTTATGTAACGTTTGAGCTCATACTTTGCTACAAAAGCAAAAAGCCCTTCATCAAGATCCCAAGCGCGCTTAAGGTTCCTAGAAACAACTGTCCGTCTTCGCAGTGGTATTCTCAACTCAGAAAGCAAGTTGTACAAGTTGTAATGTTCCTTGGTGAGCCATTTTCTACATATCTCCCCATTGGGTAATGGAGCTATTTGTCCTCCGATTCTATTTTCTGCTTCAAGAATTTTAACCTTGAGCGAGGACTCTTTTTTGAGAATTTTGTAGGCTGTTGTCAGTCCGGACAGCCCAGCACCGATTATAATGACATCGAACATTTCAATACGAACAATTTGGATTTATGTTTATTTTGACACTTAAAACAAATTTGCACGTTCCCATGAATAAAGTACCGATGGCAGTAGCTTCTGATGTTAAAAGTAGATACATGCGTCTATCTTTCTTTTTTTGAATTAAAAATCTTGAGGCTCTGAAAAGAGCTCGAGTAAGACGTGAAACGAAGCATTAAAAACGTCCAAAGTAGACGCTAAATGGTAAACAGCAACAGGACTCTACTATACTAACGATTTTTGTCTTATCGATAATCCACCCATGGTCTTCTAGTCCTCGGTCAGCAAAGGGAGGCTCCAGGCAAAAAAAAAATGTTGGCTGAATTAGGCTCTGAGTCAGAAGTTGGTAAATCTTTCGATTCCGATAACTCCTTATCCTGCGATAGGAAAATGGAATACAATAGTTGATCAGATTGCTGTTTCGACAGAACCGAAAATGTCAAACGGGCTTCAGAAGAGGCATTCTAAAGGACTGCTTTTTCTAAGAGACCCGTCTCAAAGAAGGCGTAGACAGGCATTCCTTCTGTTGATACATGTCCACTAACTAACTAAGCTTTCAGTTCTAGTGGACAAGAATCGGATAAGGTAGTCAAATCCATTGAGAAGAAACAAATTCTATTTGACTCAATCACGATGTTCGGAGAAGATCGGACAGATCGTATAACCAGAAAAGGTCTTATGGACGCAATTCGGCTGATATGGTCAAATCTATTCAGAGAAACAGCCCTGGTAGTGGCTTCTCCTGTGGAACTAGCTTAAGTATAGAATGTTTGCATTCAAGCAGAGGGCTGCGATATGAAAACGAAACACTAAGAGTGAAGTTCTCCAGTTTGCTAAACTCCTTAACACTAAGCAAGTCTGCGCCGAAAAGGCTTTTAATGTCTTATGGATTGAGTGACGCATCTTAATTTCCAAACCCCTTGACTTGACACTGAAAAGAAGATAGAGAATGGGAAAAGCAAGGACTGAACTTTTTTCGATGTGGGTTAAAACAATGCTTCTAGGCCTGCACCTTCCTCTATGTCTTAACGACTTGGTAAACTTAACTTATATTTGCTTAGATTTATATTTAACAATACAAGTCTGCTTCTGCATCCCTATGTGTAAGGGTTCTAGGCTACGAAGCTAATGAAGAACAATTCAAATTCGTATATTTTTCTATGGTTCGATACCATTGCCACCTACTCGTACTCATTGAACCAGGAAGTTGGAATTTTCATTTGCTGCGAATAATTTTTGTGGCAGTGGTAAATGCAGCGTAAGAGGTAATTGTTTCCTAGACTTCCTTTCCTTTCCAGTAAGTAATCGTATCAACGCTTTAAGCAGGTACGCTAAGGATATTAAGAAGGAGTAGGGCAAATCTTTGTATACTCTCCTTAAACTGAGAATAAAATAAGTTAAGAATAAGCTGTCCAGGCCTTGAACGAAGCCCCCACCCAGTTTTATGAGTTGATGTGCCAGCCAAGAAAATTTTCTGCAGACGCCTGTCACCACGTAGAATACAGATTTGAATCGACTATGTAACAGACTTATTTGAAGAGGCCAAGAGGATATTGGGAGCAGCTTCAGATTTCTTAATGTACCTATTAGAAACCGTTTGCGAGTAGATTGAAATATTGAAAAAAGCAGGCTTCTCAAAAGAAGGAAATCAGAAGGACTGGAAACACTCAGAAGATCTCCTGATAGCTACTCTGAACAGAAAACATGGAGTCAGTGTCTCATAATTGATACTCACTTTCCTGGTTACGTGACCAAAATTGATCAAAGCTGGCCAGATCCTTTCACCGAAATTGCGGGTACTCTGCAACTTAACCTGTAACCTTGTCAAGAAGACGGAATCCCAAGCAACGATGAGATGGTTCCAGGTACATACATACATACATATGTTCATAGGTATGCCTTGGCTTGGGCTCTATTTATAAGATACTACCGGCTATATGCTATGGGGCTTTGCGCGACCTATTATACTGTCTTGTAAAGCTAGGTCTCTTCTCTCTTCTGACTGAGAGTTACACTGCTAATCGCTGTTCTTTCTCTTTTAGCCTAAGAGGGCAACTAAGCAACTTAGTATTGTCAAGAAAATCAGTATCATCCCAGTTTTTCTCTATGACTAAGAAGCATGTATGTTAGGTAAGGCGAAAGAAAAGGTGCTTGAACTCAATCTTAGAAGATTCTTTGATTTACATCCGGAGAAGCTATGCAGTAGAGAAAAACTTCACTTCCCTCAGTCTTTAAGACTCTAATATTAAGTAAAGAAGTAACTTGCGGATACTGACTGATTGCAGCCGATATGTGAGGTTGAGGTTTAACAGGAATCGAATCTTATATACATTGCTATGTTGGTCTACGTTAACTCTCTGATTTAAGGCGACACTCGTTGGAACGAGTCTACGCTCAGGTATACGTACATATGTGACTATGATATGTGAATTCGAACACCGCATCTTCCGATTTGGAATCTGGTTTACTGCCTTTTGAGCCAAACTAGCTTTAGCGATAAATCTAAAACTAATTTAGACTCTATCTTTCACGAATTTTAGTTTCGATAGCTGAGTTGCTTTGATGGCCTCTCGAAACAAGGTTAACAACGTAAGTCTTCTCTAAACGCAGTCGAAAAACTGAACTCACTTAGTACCTAACAAAATGATGAACGAAATATATAGGAAGTGCAAATATGTAATGCTGACACATAAAGGACCAAAAAACGATATATGATTAAAATTGATCGACTATAGTAGGGGATAAAAACGGTGTCACACTTCATGATAAGTAAGAAAGACCATGGGATCTATTGATTTAGTAGATTTTTGAACAGCTGTGGAGATTCTAACACGTCACTATCTTCTCAGAAAACCTCCTGGGAAACTGAACCTGTCAGACTCGGACACATAAAGATAATGCAGCGACATCTTTACAGCAAACAATATCACACATTTTTATGTATTTTATAAGAATACGAAGCACTTGGAAAACAATCAGTTTATATCGAAATAAAAAAAAAAATCGTGAGCAAAGACGGGGCTTCTTTTCTTCATATTACTTTGTCTGCTTCAGAGATTATTGTAATGATTAATAAATTATGATAAAGGTACACTGAACCATGAATTACTTATTTATACTATTACCTATATACGAGTATACAAATTATTTATCTATTATCTGCCTTTATCTGCCGACATAAAATGATATCTTATAATTGCTTAAAGCTTTAGTTTCAATATAATCAACACGTGTATATTAATCCTCAGCCATCCTTTGAAAGATAATGCACCGACAGTCTGGTACGAATGAACCTTTTTATAAAATATCGAAAATTAATATTTTTTTTAACCCTTCGTTCCACTTCAAGTAACAACTCAGGGGTTGAACGACAAAATTAATGAACTTATCGGTTACTATGGTGTAGATAAGATAAATGAAAAATGAAATCAACTTCAAGGTGCAGTCGTATCTGTTTTATTGTGAAATTATGCTTTTTATATTGGAAGCAGATAAAATAAGAGATAAACTTTAGGTATTTTCTGACTGAACGACTGCTTGCTATTCTTTTAATTTAGTTTAATTCCACATCTGCATGCAAATTTCAAATGATTGCTTAAAACGTGCACAAGTCTCGGGACTTACACTTTTGAAAAAAGGCTATAAGAGTTAACAAAATACAAAACTATGTCTACTCCTTCTTGTGGGGTTGGGTAAAGTTGCGAAACTTAAGACATTTTACAAGTCACGTGGATTACCACGTTAATGAGCCCAAGGTATGCTTATGTCTTCGCATTTGAATGATACAAAAATCTTTTCTTTCGGTCTCTTCTCTGAACCTTGCCTGTAACTTGAACGTCTATTGCATTCTGGGTTGACGACCCTCGTTAAACTAGGCATAAAAAGCTGATTTACTTAGCCTAAAGTTTCCCTATTATCCGTTGCTTCATAAAGAGGCTTCCGTGTATGCGTGTACTTTTGGTAGGATCACGTCTTGTTACACCCACTAACATTCGGAACACTTTGTATTACATCGCCGTCAATTTTCCTTCGTCAACATTACGGTGCGTACATTAAAGTTGGGCGTACGGATATATACGTAATCTAAAAGCGCTTTCACGCCGCTAATTTGCTGCTTCCACAAAATATCTTCATAATGTGCGACATTAGTTTTATCGATCGGTAGTTGCTGCGTGTCGAATTAGTGTCGAATTTGACATTTTATTGCCTCTTGCATCACAAGTCATTTAAACGTATGTTGAAGTTTATGCTTTACAGTCCAACTGCACGTTACCAATTTACTGTTTTACTACTTTGCTGATTGCGGTTTTCGTGAAATCTTGTTTTTCTCTGGTTCCATGGTTATTTTTCACAGTTTTCGAAAAAGTACTTTCGCTATCCTTAAAAATGCTAGGTCGCTTACCCTAAATTGTACCTTTTCTAGTTTCTTATAAAATCCCTCTACTACCATTGCGCGTGCTCTTGCGTCTGCCTGTTTTAAAAGTTCTAAGTCTAACTAAAAACTCACCTCAGTGGTTTCGGTTTTTATACATTGTTGTTTTTCACAGCAGTTCTTGTTTCATTGTTCAACCACAATGTTTCCTCACTTATATCCTACTGGTGCCCTTCATAGTCAAAGGGGTAATAGCTCTTGTACCTTGGTATTCAAATACTCTTCAAGGATATAAATTAAACTTTAGAGGAAGCCTCTTTTACCAAGATGTAATCCCATGTGACATGTGCGTTCCTTGAACATAATGCAAAATCTCCAAACATGCAGCCGTGATCAACGAATTCTGCACTGCAATCGGACTTTTGGTCAATATTCTCATTCCACGTTTAAAATCTCCAGGCGATGTCGGTTATCTGGCAGCATAAAGGAGCTTTCGGTAAGCAATGAGGACTCGGCCTTAAATGAGCTTCTCCTAGTACAACAAACACCTGCCGTCAATTCATTTAAAGGGAAGTAGTCTCTGGTACAACATGTTCTGAAGTTTTGACTACACTGTGCGTTTGCTTATGAAAGCACGAGTTAAGACGGTGTGGCCATTCATCGATTGCGAGACGCACTTCATGCATGGGGAAATTGTCCACTGCACGGACAAGGGCTCGCTTCAACGACTCAATATTTGAGTGTCGAGTAGAGCAAGCCATGCCCTCTAATACGGACCAAAACTTTTAATCCAACGGGATGAGGTCTGGACTACCAGCTGGCCAATCATCCTTTGATATGGAGTCAGAGTCTTGCTGGAAAGTCCATGGATTGTTGTTGAAAATTGATTAGTTGAGAGACTTCACAATGGGTTCCAAGACGGTCCATTGTTATACTTTGGCCGCTGTTTTCACTCCTTTCTCGCAAAAATGGAGCTTGATAACGCCATCGTAGCACACTCTCCACCATACCATTACAGACACGGGATGGTGGCCTCTTTGAACCCTCGGGATGAGTCGGGATGCTTTTCTGGATGACCGAGCATACACACGATCGTTCTGCTTATTGAACGATTTTTCTACGGTAAAGATTTTCTCGTCAGTAAACAGAATTTGTCTGTGAGCGTTCTTCGCGTACCAGCTGAGTAACGCTTTTGATCTTCGCTTGCGTTTTTCCTTCATTGCGGCCGTGACCAGGTGTCCAGTGTGTCGCTTTCGGAGTTCTCACAGTGCGCGGACGGCCGGATCTGTGACGGTCTCGTACTTCACCAGTATCGTCAAACAACTTCACAGCACAATGCACAAAATTGCGATTGATTCCAAGCGGTCGAAACGTCCTAAAGATATTGCCTTTAAGTTGCATTTAAGTAGGCCAACTGCAACAATACGATTTTCAATATCGCCCCATTCCATGACTGCCAGCAATTAATGTGAAAAACTTTTTACGACACAATAAAGCATAAAAATCAATTGTCAAATCTCAATCAATACGAAATGGATGAGCCCAGTGTTGCATTCGTAATGAGTGAGTTCAGTTGTGTACAAGTATTTATGACTTGACTGGGTATGCTTAAGGCTTTGTACAGATCTTTCGCCACGTCAGAGTGCAAAACTTCTCTGAATGTTTTTTGAAGACAGAACTCGGTGAGTGTTGTTGTTGTTTAAGTCTCAAATCACATTGGGATAATTGAAAATGAGATTGATGAGCCTGATAGAATCTACTCAGATGATAGTTTCCCAGTATTCTATAATTCGCTGCGTCCTCTGTTAATCCTATCATTGAAAGTTGCGTGGGTTCATGTGAGCATTATTAAACAATGAACAGAATTATCTCCCCATTCGTCCCAAAACGATTTACGCTGGCCATTTTTTCGAGCTTAATGAATAGCAGGAAGTCACACGGTGCTAAATGGTGGTTGTGAAATGATATGAGTTAAATTGTTGGCGAAAAATGACGCTCTTTTTCCATAAAATTGAGTTTCTTTTGGAAATATCTAATTGTCATTTTTGACGTTTTGACGTTTTGTTGATGTTAATGGCCGTACAGGGTGATTTTTGTCTACAACGCTTTCTCTGCCTTTTTTGAATTGCAAGAATCGAGAAGCCCGCGCGTTTTAAAATCAAACCTTCACCTTATGTTTTGATCACAGAAGTAATTGGGCATTAAATAAACAATAAACTTTTGCATCGAAGTGTACATCATTCTTAATTGTTATTCTACAGCTCCTATGGTTTGTCTCTATAGATAGCATATATGTGCAGCATATAATAAATTCAGCTGCAAGAGCAAGTGCTCTGTCGCCATTTATAAGGCCCGAAACTTTTTATGACCTTCAAACCAGGTTCAGCAATGCAAAGGCGAACGACACGAAATACTTCTAAAAGACATCCTCAGGGTGATCAAAAATATGGCCAAGATCGTAAGTGCATTAATTACCTATCATTACTCACTCAAGTAGCATCTCAAGAAAAGGGACCTGACTTAATCGGACACATGTCACCTTAACCATGAACAAATTTAAACAGCACAATATGTGCTCAGCGAATTCCCAGTCATTGCTTACCTAAAGTAAACCTATGAGGTTAAGGTTGAATTGAATGTTTTTGAAGACATCTCTCATGAATTTTCATCCCTACAACATTTTTTTTTTTTTTTTTGAAATAAAAGAGGAAAAGTGACAAAGAAGCTTTGCTGCACATAAAAAAATTGTATTTATTGTAAAAGAGAAAGATAAGTTGTGCAAAGTGATAAGCTGAGCAAATTACTTCGTCCACTGATTAGCAATTCTATTTATCGCAGGCCATTGCACTTTCTATAAAAATGCTAGAACAAAACACTCAAAATAGTATCTTGCGTCTAGTCCCTCGACTTTATGTGTAATGATAAGCAGAAGGCGGAAGCACCCCCATACTCGTACATATGCTAATTCCTTATCATGGTCGCAGTAGCAGCAATTGTAATTACAGATTTCAACCTACTCATAGCCCAAAATGATGGAGTTTTAGATGTTCATGATCATGGCCAACGTCAAGGTGCGCACTAACCAAAACGATCAAAACTATTGCGCACTAAAAAAAAATGCTCACCGATCAAGCGCACCCATACAGTCATACGCACATTAGTTTGGGCTCCTCGATCAATGAATCAAACGAGTCGCCGTCGACTCCCTTTAGACACAGCCAGCAGCGTACTGCTATCGATATGCTACGGTAGTGTGGCCAGCCAGGCCATACGGTATGTTCCCCCATGTCGCAATCACTGTCGCTTCAGTTGCTTCAGTCGCCTTAAGGTTGCCGACTCGTAAAGATTGTTCAATAAAAACTTCTGCTGGCAGCAAATAAATCGACAATACAACTATCGTGCAGTCCATGTGCATTTTCTTTGCGACAAAAATCGAAGGCAGAGTGTCTAAAAAAAATATCTTCTTTTAACTAGTGTCGTGATTGGTTTTGAGTCTTTGTGGATGTGTGCTATGTCCCAGTCCTAGTGCTTCAACACGTGTTTAGAGGAAAAAAAAAAAATCAAAATTGTATAAATTAAAATACTGTGTCCGTTTTCGAGTGACCGTTCTAAAAATATTTCCGTGTCGTGAATGTTTCTTCTCCTGTAGGGCAACATCGATCAGTGGAAAGCAATCATGGCAACCTCAGCGGAGAAACCTTTTATAATGATGAAGGAGGATGATCTGAAAGAGATCGTCTCCGAAGAATTGGAACGCGTCGGTACCGGAGGCAAATGGGTTTGGTAAGGATACAATTGCACATTGCTCCCTGGTCCAAATTTCTAGTGCAGCCGAGCGCCACAAGCCATCTAGTGCTTACCTATTAGTCGTAATCGATTAGGTTATCACTTTGACGAGCTCTATAGGCGACCTCTCCCATTATCTCCCCAGTTATTCACTCTGTCGGATGATTAGAACCGGTCCCGTTGTATGCTGATAAATCGCAGTTTCTTTTTTGCACAGTTTCAGGACTTATTTTTGGCAAACAACAGAAAAACTTGCTCCACAATCTGCCAAAGACCACCACAGACAAGAGTGCGTCATTGTTTTGGACTTGAAGTCGGCTTTGAATTTGAATTTGAAATTTTGAATGTTGTCGAGTCAGCTTAGTTTGTTGACGATTTCTACTTGTTTAATTAAAAGCGAATGTTATGCGGAAATTTGCAGTGCGGGGAGGGAGGAAGTGATTTACAAAAAAAATAAAAAATTGCTTTATTACAATTATTAGCACAAATGCAGTGTGTGACTGTAGGAAGGGGGGAATTAAGTCGACGGATGGCTGCAGGCGCATTTCCTCGTTCAGTATGGTCGTGTAAGACAATGTGGTGTTGCAACAAGATTGTGGCCCAGTTTGGGTGTTTTGTGTACATATACATAAATACATTATACGAGTAGTGTTTTGTGTATATTTTTAGAAAGTCGAGTTGGGATTTTCTTTGGATTTTTTCTTCTCTTCTACAGACAGCAGAAAGAAAGTGAAAAACATTAAATGAACTTATTGAGGGAGAAAATTTTCTTCATGACGAAGGAATAAAACACAAGAAAATGAGCTTGTTTGCTACAAAAGTGGATTTCAAGACACTGGAGATGACATACATGTCATTCTTTCAATGAGAAGTTTTAAGTTTATAATGACAATTTAGGGTCACTGTAAGTCTGATTCGTAGAGTACTTTTAACAATATCTGCCGCTGACACATATTCCTGAGTTTACAAATGTTCTCAGTTGTTTCTCGTGTGCAAGCACTTAAAACAGCCTAAAAATATCTCAACCCAAGAAAAGAATGCCGACCATGTTTTTTTTTTTTATAAATTAAAAGATATTTTTCTTTTCCTTTTGTTGTCATTTGAATTGATTCATCCGGGAAATTGTAACCGAGCAACATCATTCTGAATGGTCAATGCACCTAGTATTTCTACAAATTGCTTTAGATTTTTGTAACAAAATTCTTTACAAAATTTTATCGGAATTCGATGCTCAAAAGTCAGTTTGTTGTTGATTTTCGATTGTTGTCACTTAAGATGTGTATCTCATCACCTAGACCTAGACAAACCACAATTGTGAACGTCAAGTTAATACAAGTGTTAATTGCAGATGCTGCTATTTATTTATTTATTTAGTTTTTGTTATGTAGACGTTCTCACAACTGGTAGTTACTGATTAAGTTTATTATTTAATTAAATTTATTGTTTAGAGGCATCTTATTCTATAAATGCAAAAGGGAACAAGACTTAAGCTTATGTATAGGATTAATTGTAGTTCAATGAGTAGAGTAGTAGACGTGCGTTAGTTAGGATAGTAGCATCTCAACTACAGCGTTATTCTAACATTTATAATATTATTTTTTAAAAACAACTTCGTCTAGGTGCCGTCCATTCCTCTCAACACGCTCTTTGACTCTAAAATTTACGAACACGAGAGGGCAAGGTTCTTTATGGCAACTTTATGGCGAATATTTTCTTGTAAGGCCTAAATTGTTCGTGGGTAGTTGCTGTAAGCCCTCGACTTAAATTATCCGGTAAGTTCCGGTGACCGGTGTGGCCAGGAAATGTCTCCATACTTGTTTATTAGTTTATTGGGAAAAATAAACCCCAGCTTATCCACCGAAACCTTAGCTATGTTCTGAGTCTTGCAGTTGTGCTATGTTTTGAAATCGGAAATAGCTGCGGTTGCGGTACCAAACATTTATATTCACTCTATCATTTGGCAATACACGTCATTGTTACTATCTCTTGCTGGTTAAACAAATAAGGGGCAATAATCTTTCGGGCAGAAATTGCACACCAAACTGTCGTTTTTGGCCAGTGCAAACGTTTTTGATGACGTTCTTAAGGGTTGTCGAAGAACCAGTACCTTATGTTCTGTTCATTAACAAAAAAAAAAAAACACTGTTGCGCTGGCAGCCCGGTATGGGCCATGGCCTAGCTTCTTGACACTCATTTGTGTTGCTCATGTTTTAATTTTTGTCACATCTGAGCGGGGCCTACGGTTTATCGCCGAGTCCGAACAGCACTTCTTAGAAGCTTTTCCGAAGACAATTTTTTACTTTCGGGAGTTTGCCATTGCCCGCCGAAAGGGTGATGGCGATTTCAAAAAATTGTTGGTAACACAGCCAGGAATCGAACCCAGCCTTTCTGCGTGATAGTCCATCGCCTCTGTTTATTAACATGGACATCATTATGAAAAATTGCTTCGTCAGTAAAAAAATATGTTTCCAAGCGGACATTCCAACTTTATTCTCGCAATATTTCTTGTAACCAATGGTCATTTTCATTGAGATACTTCATGATTTCCATTTTGTATGGGTAAATCTTAAGATTCATTTTCAAAATAACGTAAACTGTTGATTTTTTAACTCCAGTACAGCCCGCAACCTTCCTTATTGATTTACGTGGATTGCGCCTAATTTCGTGTCGTTCTTAAGCGACATGCTTTGGCGTCGCTGGTGACGTTGATGGTGCCATGTAAGAATTTTTGAAACCACGATTAGATAAGTTGAGTAGTGGTGCCCATTACTTACTCTTCAAATATTGCAGAAGGTACAAAACGCGCAATGGGCAAGGACTAACTAATCAACGTACTGGACACTTATTGCATGTGCACTTACTGCTACGAGTACTTTGCCCGGCGTTGGGTAAATTTGCTCTGCTCAAAAGCATTTTGAAGGTCGTTTTATTTTTGACCAATAAGTAAGATTTCCAAATGCTCTTCTTTCGACTGCTTCTATGAACCTCTACTGGAACTATGGTCGTTGCTATGAAAACGGCAATAAGAGTACTAGCCACTATCGATAGCTGCCTCCAGTTTCGCACGCTAAGTTGGCCGAGGTCCTCTTCCACTTGCGTGCGCCCCTGAGTATTGGCCTTCCTCTACTGCGCTGTCCCTTGGAACCGAATTCGAAGACTTTTCGGACCGGAGCATTATATGACCCAGCCATCTCAGTCTTTGGATCTTCACTCTTCTGGCTTGGTCCATGTCGCTGTACAGTCCGTACAGTTCGGGTTGTATCTCCTCCTCCACTCACCTTCAATGCAGACGGGACCGAAGATCGCCCGAAGAATTTTTCTCTCGAAGCAACCAAGAACCCTCTCATCCATTTTTGATAATGTCCATGCCTCTGCGCCATAGAGCAGGACCGGGATTATTAAGGACTTATACAGGGTGACTTTTGCTGTCCGAGAGAGGGCTTTGCTACTCAATTGCCTTCTTAGCCCAAAGAAACAGCGGTTGGCAAGAGTTATTCTTCGCTTGATCTCAGCGCTGGTGTCGTTGTCTGTATTTATTGCAGAGCCTAGGTAGACAAAGTTCTTAACTACCTCAAAGTTATATCTGTCGAGGGTGACGTTCTGCCCGAGACGTCGGTGTTGGTTGTCCTTTTTGCTTGACAGCATATACTTGGTCTTGCCCTCACTGACCGCTAAACCCATTTTCGCCTCTTCCGTCTCAATACTTGCGAAAGCGCCACTGACATCACGCCGCTTTCTCCCGATTATGCCAATAACGTCGGCCTATGCGACTAGTTGGACGGACTTTTGAAAAATAGTGCCTCTTGTGTTTGCTCGTGAGTTTTGCACTATTCTTTCAAGTACGATGTTGAAAAAATCGCATGACAGCGCATCACCTTGTCTAAATCCTTCCTTATGGTGTATCTGGGGCTTGATACATAAGCCTTATCAGTACCGACGTTCCCTAACGCACTTCAAGGAGCTTGTGAACACTTATGGTCTCCACTGTCTTCCTGTACAGATTTGGCTACTTTGCAAGGAATTCAAGACATCGAACTAGAAAATCAACATGCGCTCTTCATGTCCTAACCATTTAGCCCACTACAATTTCTCATCAGGTCGTTATCGCTGTATGTCTCTTAAAGTTCACAGTTTACATTCGGATAATGCAATTTCCAGTGTTTCGGGTGAACTACCAAAAGGCGTTAATTATCCACAACAAGAAAACTTTTTAAACTAAATGCATTTATTTAAGAGAGTAACTTATTTAAAAAAAGAACATAGTCAGTCTATAATTATGGTGTAGACGTTTCGTTACCCGTTTCGCTGTTAAAAGGCTGATCAGAATGTGGATCTTGAATCGCTGTCAAACGCAGATACACGGCTTGCGGCTACATCGAACAGAATGGTGACGCTCGTCGCATCTGTATATGTTAGTTAATTGTTTGTTTACTTGTTAGAACAATTTGTTAAAAAAGTAAAAGTAGTGAATAAATTTAATGGAGGCTGTAGTAAGAAAAAAAGAAATGAAAAAAAGCAACAAATCGCATTCATAATGAGTTTACCTACTATATTTCTGCTATTTGTCGATAAAATTTCTTAAAAAAGAGAAACGTAGATGGCGGGTCCGTCCACTTTACCAGGAACGTAAACTCAACGGCTTTTATGCATTTGAAAGATCAAGGCGAAGAGCTATTTTTTAAACCAACTACACGCGCTTTCACTTCTTTCATCTTCTTATAATTTGGATTAGCCAAATTCCATAAGGCTTCTTCATTCCGCACCGCTTCAATAAATTTTTCCACGTCCATTCTCTTAAATTCTCAAACCAAAGTGACGAAAGTCCAAACAATGCATATAAACAATGAGACGTCAATCGAGAATCTGTATCTCGAAGTTGGGTCAGTTATTCCCCTCTTTTTGAATTTGACGTTTTGAAAGTGCATTCATGGAAAAGGGTCCGTTCGGATTGTAGCATTTTTTTTGGGACGTTCGGCTAATAAATATTTCTCGAAAAAGCTTTAATATTCACCTGATTGCTTTCTTGAGCCAAAACACCAACAAATATCTTATGCAACTTGCCGTTTAATATCTGATGAGATGGCATTGTCAAAGTAAATAACAGGACTATTATCCCTAAGCACATCAGGGTTAATGCTATACATTACAAATTCAGTCTGTTTCGTCGATGTTATTCGTATTTTGGGGAAATTCTGTCTCTGGTGTTGTCTTGCGTCTTTCGCACAATTTGCTTTAATATAGTAATAATGAATTAACATGGCGACTCATCAAGTTACCAAAGCCTTTTTTTTTTTTTTTCTTCCTGCGACAAAATTATGGAAATAACTTGGTAACTCGACAGATTGCGTTTACGACAGGTTACATTCGTAAAATTTTGGATTTACTTTGCTGTCATATTTCTTTTATAGGTATTTCTCAAGCATCTTCAAATACATGCGAGGTATACATAAGACTGCCCATCATCATCATCTTTATAAGCTTATATATAGTATTTATAAGCGACATTATTTATAAAAAAAAACTACGTAGTTTTTACGCTTTTCATCCACTCCAGGTAAGAGTGTGGGCAGTATCGTGATTGTAATGTCTTCTGTTAACCTCTAATGAATCTATCAACTTATTGAGAGCTGTCGTTTGATCATTGTCAAACAGAAAAGCAGTCATTTCAAACTAAATGAAATGCGTAGTTTCATAGAAAATGTTGCACGATTTAGAAAATCTCTGCGATTCGTTTTAAATACATTCGATAAAGAATAAGTGCTGATGTTTTTCGAATGTTGTCCATAATTCTTAAATTTTTATATGTTTGTCCTTCGAACTGGTAACATTTATTTTAGTGATGACTGTCATTTGACAAATGACAGTTGATTTGTCTTAAGCTTGGTTTGCCATTTTAACATGAATGGATTTGAAAAATTGTGTAAGTTTTGAAAACCGTGGTTTATCTCGCAAAACTTAGCATGCGATAAGCCCATTAGTCCATCGGCGTGCTATTCTAAGCTAATAAATCAGAGACGATAGACAACTTGAAAGCTCATATTCGCCCCGTTATTACCGATATACGGTCCAGGCTAATTGAAAAAATGCCTCATTTGTTTTCTAGACAGTATATGGCTTTCTGGGGGGTATCGAAGCAATATGTACAAAGATTGCCATTCAAAGTTTAAGATAAATAGAGTTAATTATTTTTCTTCGAAATAGCTCAATATATTTTGTACGCCTAATTTTGATACATATGCATGTTTTAAGAAGCGATTCTCGTTTATTTATCGCTCATAGCTGGGCAGTTGCATACATGGTCTCTTTTGATAGCCTATTGCATCTTTCGACGTTCTCGGGTGCTCCCCTGGAGACCATCGGACTTTGAACATGGGTATTTTCATTCACCCCGGATTTACTTATATATGGTGCGGGAAAAAAATCAAGAATACTGCATTCATATCTGTTCATTTCTATGATGCCTCCTTTCAGCTATATGGCGTTGAAAGCATAAACATTTTAATGTACATATAACTCATGCATACCTATACATAATTTATATCTTTCCGATTATGAATGCTTGCATATATACTTCGAGTGTATACAGTGCATATACAGGGTTATCTTCAGTTTGAAAGTACCTACATATGATACGCATATGATACAACGTTGCCGTTGCCACAGTGCTCTGTTAGCCTCGACGGGCTTTACATTTTTTAGTATCAAACTTTAAACGTAGATACTATTGCAACGATTGGCTTATACGTTAGGTATGTCAATAATTTAGGTATGAACCGCACCGCCAGGTTTTACATGTTGAAATGTGTGTGGTTCAGTATTAACTTATTTGTTTTTAAAATGCAGCAATGGTTAAAGGGTCTGATAGAATCTGTAGATTTAACAATAATGAACGAAACTTAATAATGGTAATAGGAAGTACCCCGAAATTGATTGCGTTTAGTTTTCATTGTTGGAGGTTTGACTTGGAAACGCATTTGACTGTCTATTCGTAGGTAAAACAAAATATGTGAACAATGTACGAGTATTATACTTTCACGCTGAGTAAAACTAAGCTATAGTACAATAATCGTTTTATTTTATTTTTCATTAGCCCTCCTACTATTCGACAAAGCATGTTCGCGGCTTTGAATTCCATGAGTCTCCACAGTCTTCTCCATTAGCATAAATGTGAATATTTTATCTAATGTCGAGAACCCAAGCTGAAAGCCACTTTAGTTTCTGTCGATAATTAAAGACGCGGCGATTGTTGGTAAAATATAATCCGAAGGTAATAGACACCAATTAATAGGCCCATAACGCAATATCGAATTTCTTCTGAAACCCTTCCACATAATTACTAAAATTTTATTTGAGAACACAAAATGTGGCATTTGTGCATGCCTTGAAAACCACGTCATATCTCAACGCACTTTGATTTTGTGTCTTAAGTGATTGCATAATAAAAACACAACAGACATAAACATTAAACTTAGGCTTATGCAGATCTATTTTGATGTTAAAACAGGAAAATTGAAGGAAATAATAATTAAATTGCGGTTGCTCGCTTTCCTTTTCACTTAGTTTAATTTACAAATTGACACCATACGTAGCTACTTGCCTTTACCTTTTTACAATGACAGAACTTTTTATAACCTCGAGACTCTAACTCACTTTTAACATCTTTTTTTTTTTGGGTTAGGTCCTGAGAAACTATCTTGCCAAGTATGTCTATAGGTATACCGGATTATATTCTCCACGATCACATTGTGACCTAGGATCCAAACAAGAATTTAGTGAATTTAGCTTCCTGCTGCTTGTGTGAGAAGCTTTGTATTCTCAAAGTACCTTGAGAATAGTCAAAAGGTTTAACAGCGCAGATTATCTTGCATTTTAGATCAAGATATGTTATGTGTAATGCTTCGTTGCCATCAGCATTGCTAATATCTCGACATAGACGCAAATTTCCTAAGGAGAAGTAAAATAAAAGGTTGTCCCTCTCTAAAAAAAAAAATGGCCAGTCTTACGTCTTGGTTTTACGTTTTTGTATTTTGAATTAAATCTGACACCATCTCCGTCAGCCGCCGACTGTCAAGGTTATTAAAACTCTCATCATCTTATATTAAGGGGGTGGTACTAGCCATCGCTTCTTACTCCGACGGTCAAGGTTCGAATCCTACTCATGACAAGTAAGTCTTTCATTTGTGTAATTGAAACTCAGTCAGAAAAATCTGCGTGTGAAGGCATAACACTGTTGTAGAGTTTCAAGCACAAAACAACCGTTAAAATAGATAACCTTTAAATCATTCCGAGTGAAGAAAAGCTCTCCGTCGTATTTAAACTTCCCACCCCTGGAGAGTCAATATCGAAACCAAATATACCTGAGTTTCAAACCACTACATCACAACAATGCTTTCCTTTCTCCTTTTACTATCTTTCCGCACGCGCCCTGGCAACAGTAAAAGGGTATCATAACCCCCTTACGCACGCGTAAATTATAAAAAAAAATATCAGAATATCAGATTTCTTTTTTAACAGAATAAGCGCAACTCATGATATGAAAATCAAGGAGTGCATCTAAGAGCAGAAAGTCTCTATTCACTATTGCCCTGGGGGTACATACTGAGAAATCTAAACAAAGAGTCGAGCAGCATGTACTATAGCAGTGGCGACAGTACGCCGCCCTGCCGGCAACCTATCGCAGTAAATATCCGCAGTCAGGTTCCAATTCAGCAGCATTGCGCTTACCAACAAAACAAGCTATTCGTCTACACTGTGTTGTCTGGTAGAGTTACACATGCTTTTAAATGTAGATGAAAATGGCCAGTGCGTACTCTGTCCCGTTAAATATTGGACACAGGATACAGTTCGTAAGACAGTTTTACACATGCCGTGCCAATTTTCTCTGAATCTTTTGGGAAGCGTGTACTACATAAAAATGTTTTCTAGTTTAGGATTCTCTCAGACCTGCCAGATGCTGGTCTTTACCTATTGTACTCGTAGCATAGCTGGATATGTGCCAGGCGAATTGTGGTAATTAAAGAAAAATCGTTGATGGCATTACAACCAATTACAGATATTAGTTTCGCCTTGCTGTGTTACTCGGATCACTTGCAGTTTCGGATATAGCGGCTGGTTGTGAGTAGGTTTTAAAGCAGAGAATCTTTGACTTCGACTTTGACTGGAAAAGCCTTTTTGAAATAATAATATACGACGTGTTGTCGCAGAAAGCCCATTAACAATCAATTTAGACTATAATACCAGAGTAATTAACACGAAAAATATCTTAGTCAAAGATATCAGCACAGTCAAAGAAAACAATTGTAAAAACTTGTTTGAGTAACTTCATTTCAACCGGCTTTAATATTTCTGTTTAAAGTAAGTTAAGTTGTACTACGTAGTTGGCCTGCATGCTCATGTATTCAAGAAAAAATTCGTGTTATTTTCGAAATGATTTCATTGACCTTGGTGCGGAGATGTCATTTAAATCATATTTGTTCTCATTTATGAAAAGAAAAATGAAAAACGTGACCGATATGTAAGCTACCGTCTGAGTAAACAATTACTAGATACGTAATCTTTTGATTTCTATATATTTTTGCATATGTGTATAAATATGTTTTTTTTGTTTTTTTTTTTAATTCATAAAAATTGAGTAAACATCGTTCGAAAAGTTACGAACACGAAAGCTAAACCAATACCGAGAGTGCAATCTTTGTCTTATCACTTTAAAGCCTTGTCAATTTCTACGTACCCCAATTCGATTAAGAAGCCAATAATTTATTTATATCCGCCGTCCTATAAAAACGACACTACTTTCATAAGCGCTAACTTGAAAACAAACATTAAAATGTTAATTTTGTTTTTATTTTTAGTAAGTGGTTATTGCTCGTATTTAAATTGTACATGCGCCATACACAAAATTTGGCGCCAAATAATAAAAGTACTATGACTGAGGTTTCCGTGTGATTCTTAGGAATTGCTAGTGTCTTCAGAAAAATAGAAATAATACAGAAGAGCTCTACTGAGAGCATTTTTTTTTGAGCGATCTAGATAGTCTATAATTTTAAGGATATTTTCTCTTTGTTTATCAAGAAAAATATCGAGTTCACTCATTCAAGTAGCTATTAGCTTAATTTTTGGTAAAGGATGATGACAAAGAACTTGATAACATACATATATGTAGTTACTGTGCCACCGGACCCTAGTTCTCTTACAAATAAAACAGAAGGCGATTAAGATGACATGTAGATTTACATCACTAAACTGCATGAAGCTAAGTAAAGTCCAAAGAACAGCATGTCTGGGCATAAGCGGAGTCCTCCCTCCGCTGCTCTGGATATTCTGTCTCACTTGACACCCATCTACATTTTCAGCAAACAAAAGCGACTTTACAGTGGACAAATAAACTTTTTGGTTTGACAAGAACTTGCATGTAAGCATTCCCTCCAGATCCTTCTGGGAGGAATATGACAACTCAATAGTGGCGTCGGTGGTGGTGGTTTTCCCGAAAAGCTTAACCTCAGCCTCTCCTTCCGCCATCCCAATCACTGTAGCGAAATCCAATCCAAGCGAAAATTCTGGCAATTGAGGAAACCCTGTCCTGGCTGAAAGAACAATGTAATATCTGCAATGGATGTCCGCATATTTTCCGATAGTCAGGCCGCTATCAAATTCCTGGACTCTTTTTCTCTTAATTCAAAAACAGTCATGGACTGCCGATCGTCTCTCATGGAAATGGCGGAGCAGTTTAGCATTCATTTTTTGCTGGGTGCAGGGGCATATATGTAGATATTCCAGGGATTTGTAGGGCCGACGAACTTGCCAAAATTGGAACCACTATACCCATTAAACCTGAAGACGGCAACATTGGTATACCTATCGCTACGTGCAAACTAGAACTAATGCTGGATGCCAATAGAAGAACAAACCATAGGTGGACGGTTGGATCGATATGTTTGGTGGGCAAACAAATATGACCAAAACTAGATCTAAATCGCATTCAGACCGAATTCGGTCAGACAATTTTGCTGCAGTTCTCTCACCTGGTGATTATGAACCTCTTTCTAACAATCGACGATGCACTAAAGCTTCGGCAAAACTGTATTATCATATTAGTATAAAGTACAAGTGTGCATTTTTATCATTGTCAGAAGCTAGCAGGCTGTTTGAAATTGAAGGTTAATTAGGTAACAAGACCTTAGGTTGACATAACAGGGAGACTCCGCGTCCAGTACATTATTTGTATCAAGAAACACCATTTCGAAAAAAGCGGTACGGTCTATAGTTTTATGAAAAACTGAGTTTTTGGGGTCGACTCAGTGAGAGTTAACATCTTTTAAGAGAATGTCAACCTGAGCTCCTAATTGCCCCCTTTCAGCGTGTAATGAACTATTCATGATACACTGATAACTCCGAGGGGCAATAGTTGGATGTTATACGAATCCAAGAGGCTGTTTTTGTGCTTTTAAGAGATACTTACTCCTTGAGACTCCGGCTATTGCATCTCCTGGCTACTTCTATAGACATCTGTCTGCTTGAAATGATACAGGGATTACTTCGTGTTTATCTACTGGCGGAGTCGTAAATATTGAGCATAAAATGTTTGCCTTTTAAGTTACTTATACCGGTGTACCGGTAGTTTGGTTGCTATGACACCTGTCAAACATATTTAGTATACATCAAGTCATTGAGCAGACAACATCATATTTTGTCATCGTGCTAAAAATGTCGAATTACATACCAGAAAATTATGAAATTTTGTTTTCATTTCAAGAAAAATGCTGCAGAGTCGCATCGAATGCTTGTCGAGGCATATGATGATCATGCTCTATCAGAAGCAACATGCAAAAGGTGGTTTCAACGGTTCAGAGATAACGATTTTGATGTGAGAAGTGACGAACGTGGAAGACCACCAAAAAAGTTTGAAGACGCCGAAATGTTGCACAACAAACAATTTCTGACCGTTTAAAAGCTAAGGGAAAGGTCCAAAAGTCTGGAAAATGGGTGCCACATGAATTGAATGAAATACAGATGGAAAACCGAAAAACCACCTGTGAAATTTTGCTTCAAAGACACGATAAAAAATCAGTTTTGCATTGAATTATTACTGGCCATGAAAAATGGATTTATTTTCAGAATCCTTAATGGAAATAATCATGGGTTAATCCGGGACAACCATCAACTTCGACTGCAAAACCAGATCGATTCGGCAAGAAGACAATGCTGTGTGTCTGGTGAGACCAGAAAGGTGTGGTTTACCACGAGCTCCTAAAACCTAGTGAAACCGTTAATACAGATCGCTACCGACAACAAATGATCAATTTGAACTATGCATTGATCGAAAAATGCCAGAATGGACCTGAAGACACGGCTCCATGACAATGCAGCAGCACACAAAGCAAAACTGGTTCAGGATACAGCCAAAGCACTTGACTGGGAGCTGCTACCACACCCGCCATATTCACCAGACTTGGCACGTTCCGACTTTTGTTTACATCGATGGGACACGCATTGGCTTAGAGGCACTTCGAATCCTACGAGGAAGTCGAAAATTGTGTAACTTTTTAGTTTGCTTAAAAAGTCGAACAGTTTTATTGGCGTAGAATGCATAAATTGCCTGAAAGATGGGGAAAATGCGTAGCTAGCAATGGCCAATACTTTGAATAAAATGTTTTTTACTTTCCCATTAAAAATTAGTGTTTTATTTTCACAAAAAACGCTCACTTCATACCGGTACACCATATGGATAAATGATGACTGCCTTTGCTGCAAGACGATCTCTATCAATATTGAAATTCGAAATATACTCGTATCACTATTGCAACCAGAGAATATGGGTACGAAGACCAGTAAAGTTCACAAGGGCGATCACGCTAAATCCGAGTACAACATCGACTTCATGATGGTTTTATAATTCTAAAATATCATATAAAAAACTAAGACCTAGACTTAGATAGATCTTATAGTAAGATTTGTGTTTAAATAAAGTGCCCTTGAGGACAAGGTGACTGGCATTGAAAAATGTGTCTTTTCCATTTACAATACATAGTCCAAAATATTCCCAGTTTAGGTGGCATAAACATTAAATTTAAAACAAATAGTCTGCCGTAAAACATGGTTCGTTGTTTATTTAAAACAAATGTAACATCTTCAGTCAATGTGAGTATATTATGTAAATGACCTTTTACGCACCATTAAGCTTCCTCGGCTTCTAATTCCAAACAAAACTATAGAGTGCATAGCAATTCCTACTGAGAAATATTTGTGATTTGAACCGAGATACTATAACAAAATTTTACCCAAGATCAATGAATTTGCCATTTGTCTTTATGGACGCGCATTTAACAGAATCTATTTTAAGATTTATTGTTGATTTTAGGAGTTGACACACTGAAAACAAATATTATTTGTTCTTGAAATAATATTACAAAAATCCATTAAAAATTGTCGAGTAAACACGCATATTTATATATTTGTACGTACATATATGCTATATGCTGTAATGACATTGAAATATTACAAATACTTGTTTATAACCGATTCCTTTTGTCTTAACCCCGGAAATTGCCTTCTCTGGTAAGAACAAATATTCGCCCTTATTGTATTGTGTCTTTTAATATTCGGTATGGATATATCATTTAATTTAAAGTAACAAAACTTCATGTAAAAATGTGAAGCCAACGATACATTCATAACAATCCGTTTTAAATTTTTCAACAAAGAGGCTTTTCATCCAGTTTCCCATAGATATTATCCGTAAAGGGTTATAAAGGAAAATTTTAAAATGTTTGTGTGCATCCAATCAGGCGTAGTTATATGGGGGAAGAGGAAAAATGCGAATATTATTCAAAAATAGAAGATGAAGTTAAAGCTCAAAAATACAACTGAGAAGACATTTCAATTCGGCACTGTTCACGTGGAGTCCATTCCAATTATATGTTTGAAGTTGCATTCAGCTGATAGGTCACCGGAGTTATGCCACCTTTCTTCCATCTTCGTCGTCAAGCTGTAGTTCTAGCAGACACCAGGGCTTCATATTGTCACAGTTAAAAATGTCGTTTTCTTTGATTCGTTTCAATTGCCTCCAGTGCATATCACTCGTACGGTAGACTCTTCCATCGTACGGACACTCATATTGAGGCTCTAGCTTGTGGGACTCACTAGTCGGCAACAACACATGCTCTTTAACATCGAATGTCTCCCTTTCCATGAGCGATTGCGCGTCACTATCCCATGGGCATCCGTGAGGTCCATCAAAGTGATTTATCGAAATATTCTTCAACTTAAAATCTATTAAAATATAATTGAATTCAGTCCGTAACTTGTCGACTTCCTTAAAATTTTGCCTGGCCACTGAAGATGTCGAATATTTGAGTTTCAATCACCGACCTCTATGCTCGCGTTGGGATTAATGCATAGCTTTTGATTCAAATCGATTACCACATCAGATCTATTGGTGTATGCTGCCGATTCAATAATCTTGCCAAGTTTGGTTCCGCGACAGCATGAGGCAAGGAGTATCTACGACGGACCGCCGCAAACCAAATTCTCGCAGACGTAACCACCATCTGAATATGCGACGAGAAAGCAAAGGTATTTAACATGCTTCGACCAAGCATTGATCTCGATATTTTGATCATAGTGTGGAAACCTGAATCAAACCAGTACCAAATGTGAAGATCTAGTTAAGGCACGAACTCTGCCCTTAGTAATATGTGAGACCTCTACAAGTCCAAGGTTCAGGTACTAAATGTTTAACTAATCCAACGAAACTCAAAACACACCTCCTGCAATTTAGGTTTCAACCATGGCCACCATGACACTCCTGCAAGGAACTTACAACCTCAATTGTCCCAGAATTAAGCCTCTGATCTACTCATAAACAAGACCTCAACAGATCTGATTTAACTGGCAACTGAAAAGCTTTCAAAATGTGGCTAGTCAAATGCATTGTACATCCTATATCAATAAAATTAGTACCCCACATCAATAAGACTATATCGCCGGAATTCTGATGTCATTTAATTGAACCGCATGTCTATAAGACTAGAGTTAAAAAACAGTTGGCGCACAAAGTCATCAAAAGTGTGGAGAACTGAAGACAATTTATATTTTAATGGGCCACAATAAAGCTATATAGATTATTTTTAAAAAGCTGAGATAAACGTAACAAATTATTTTACCAAACACCGGCGCATGGGGTACAATAAGTCTTGTTATAACTATTTAAATCCAAAGGACTCTCCTTTACGACAAACCTCATATCTTGGCGAAAGTTTCTTACTCTGCCTACAGAAACAGCGGCTTGGAGATTTTCACGTCCTATAACCTTAAAAAATATGTTGTCAAGGTTGACACTCAGATTCTTAATTGCGTTGGAAAATGGATAGTGATGACCTTAAACACAAGAAAGGGTAGACATAACATCGTCTCTTTTTAGATAGGGCATACCATATGCAGTTAAAGTTTCAGTAGGCGTCCAACTTTAAAAGTTCAAAGGCTCGCACTGTGTTGTTAATTTTAGACTCTGTAGAGTCGAGTTCAAGCATTGGCTTCTATGTACGCCGCAAAGTATATGAAAATACAATAAGTATTATTTTCGGGAATAATATCATTTCGATTATACTACGGAAGGGGGCTTATTCAAAATTGCTGGGAAGAATATTCATGTTAAGCTAAGACCGTTGAATATGTTTCGTTTAAGAGCACATTTTTTGAAAGGTGTACTTAACGTTACATATTTGTGGAACGTATTGGCTTATATTAATTCGTTTTCGAATACATCCAGACTGCCATAGTCTTTAAGCGTCCAACACTGGACGAACGGACGGACTGAACTGTGTGGTGTTGTGTTTTTCTCTCGTATCTCAATGACATACTTACTTCGATGGCATTAAAGTCCGGGTGTTTCAGTTAACATGCCTTTCCAGCTATCAGAAACTTTTGCCAGCTGTGTACAACTCAGCTGTGTGCTCAACGTAAAGTGATGCCGTGCTCAACTAAATAGTTTCTCTGGGTTGGACTCGAAAACTTTGAAGTCCACGACGATGGTCTCTATGCGGTAAAGATGATCAAGCCATATTTACGTGTAATCCGAGCATTTCATCGCGGTCGGCATCTCTATATAGTTCGTTGTTGAAATGTGTCTTCCATTCTTCATTGATTTAAATAAAACCGACAATTTCTTAAAGCGCCCGAAAGAATTTTCATCCGCTTGCATCAGTGTCCAAGCTTCTGCGCCGTAAAGCAGGACTGGGATGATCCGTGTCTTGTATTATGTGCCTTTGGTTGCGGGGCATAGATAAATGCAATCTACAAGAGTAATTTTCGCATGATTTCCACACTGTTCAGAGTTGATAAATTGTATAGTATATCATTTGATAATTTTATTATAATTATTATAAAAATCCACATCGTTGCCTGATGCAAGTTTATGCTTCCTGTTGAATCGCACAAAAATATTTTGTTTATTTTTGTTTTTTTGTTTCTTTACTTCCCTTGAAAGCTTTTATGATGTTTACGCAATGTTTTTACAACTTTTTGGGGAAAGGCTGCACCTATAAACAAATGTTCTGGAATACTTACTTTTATCATTGAATCTATTTTTGAACGCGCTAGGCCTTGAAATAAAAATTGAAGACGCAAAAGCATAATAAATATTAGCGCCAACTCCCTTAAGCTGAAGCTTAGCAACATCCACATCCACATAAATTTGTATATAGAATCCACAAATAGCCCATTAGCAACATATTGCATGGATACCGTCACGTTCACCTTGCTGCATCACGTGAACGAAATACAAAGCAATGTCAGAAAAAAGCGCCACTGACCTTTTTAATAATCAAAATAAACACAAACAAAAAAGAGTTATGGAGTCTTTCTATTTTGCAATAATTCAAAGTCTCGTATGTGTCTGGTTAAAGCGGAAATATCCAATTAATCCACTATGTTGCGGTTACGGATGGAGTGGCGTCGGTGTACAATACTTATGGCTAAGTGAGGAAACTCTGATTAGAATCATAAAGCAGCAATGCCAAGGCCAGAAAATAAATCTATGCTGCGATTATGACTGAAATTACGTTCAAACCATTACAAGATTTCCAACGTCGCAATAGAACACACAAAAACACCTTTACGCCCGACCAACCACGGTAATAAAGGTTGTACCGTACCAAACAAGACATACGAGTACACCTCTGTAAATTCCATTCAACCCGTGTAAACAGTGCCTAATGTCATCATTAAGGTGCCAAATTTATTAAATATTCAAATCACAAGTTTAATTGTTGTTCTTTTTTTTTTAATTTCTAATTTCCAAAACTTACAATGAAAATAGTCCATTAGAACCGTAAATTACATCGCGATCGTCATGCTTAAACGCTTTTACATCTTTAAAAAAAAAATAGCTGAGGCGTTAATGCTTTTGTTTTTAGCGTTTCGGAACCTGATGTACGGATGTGAACTAACTTTGAATTCCGTTGGCAGTTTTGTTTATGAAAATCTATTTTTCGTTCCAAATTCGGTATCTGTAGGTGAACATAAATGGATCTTTTTTCTCGAATCTGTGTATATATTGTGGTTTCACGAACATTATGTCTTGACGTCATGCATAAACAAATGGATAGGTAGGTATGTTTGTTTTGAAATGCAAATATGTGACCTTGGACTCGGTTATTACTGTGTGTCGCCGTGGCGTATTTGGAATTGATGCCATCAGTCAACGCTCTATAGTGTTGTGCTTGGGTTACGAGTATAATAAAACTGCATTAGCCATGTTGAAGACTTTTAATATAATAATATAATATTTTCATGTAGCAAATTCTACATTGCTGTACTATATTGTGACAATTTGTGCAAGAAGAGACGATGATGAAAATCATAGCCAAAAATACAATCAGCAAGAACAAAGAAAATGAAAAATGTAGATTAAGCGCGCTTTAGGGACATTAATTCTAATATGTTTCCGTTTCTTATTGTTAGTTTTTCGCTCTTTGTTTGGCGGACGCCCAGCTTGAACCCTAGACCTAGTCTTTCCTATTCCCATGTCTTTACGTCGATTCAGTGCGGTGCCTTGAACTTTAATTTTCTTTGGTACACACTTAGTGTGTGAAACGATGTATTTTAGTCTCAATCACTGCAATTATACGAGTATATTGATATTGGTGTGAAAATTCTGCAGCAAACTGTCCCAGATGAAGAATTGGCGTCATACTGTATTACTTACTTTAGGTGGCGCTAAAGTCCGTGGTGAACCTGGGCCTCAATCAACAAGCGTCTCGAGCTAGATCGATCTTGTTAGCACCTCCAGTATAGCACGCTATGTTGGCTGAGTTCCCCTTCCACTTGCGTGCGCCGCCTGAGTCTCGGTCTTCCTCTAATGCGCTGTCCCTCGGGGGCGGATGCGAAGGCTTTTCGAAGCTCTACATGACCCAGCCATCTGAGTCGTTGGATCTTCACTCTTCCGGCTAGGTCGATGTCACTACACAGTCCATACAGTTCGTCGTTGTATCTCCTCTTCCACTTACCGTCAATGCAGACGGGACCGAAAATCACTCGAAGAATTTTCCTTTCGAAGCAGCCAAGAGCACCCTCATCCATTTTTGATAATATCCATGCCTCTGCGCCATAGAGCAGGACTGGGTAACTTTAGTTGTTCGAAAGAGGGCTTTACTAGTCAATTGTCTTCTTAGCCCAAAGAAGCAGCGATTAGCATGAGCTATTCTTCGTTTGATCTCAGCGCTGGTGTCGTTATCTGAATTCATAGCGGACTCTAGGTAGACAAAATCTGGAACTACCTTAAAGTTATACCTGTCAAGGGTGACGTTCCTTCGGAGACGTCGGTGTTCAGTGTCCTTTTTGCTTGACAGCATACATATACCTAGTCTTGCCCTCATTGACCGCTAAACCCATTTTCGCCGCCTCCGTCTCAATACTTGCAAAGGCGCCACTGATACCATGCTGCTTTCTTCCAATTATGTCAATGTATGTATGTATTCAATGTTTGTCAATATCGTCGGGGTATGCGAGTAATTGGACGGACTTTTGAAAGATTGGGCTTCTTGTGTTTGCGCGTGAGTTTTGCACTATTCTTTCAAGTATGATGTTAAAGAAATCGCATGACAGCTCATCGCCTTGTCTAAATCCTTTCTTGACATCAAAGGTGTCGGTGAGCTTTTTACCGACCTTGATGGAGCAGCGTGCATTCTCCATCGTCATCCTTCACACACGGACCAGTTCGGCAGGGATGGCAAAACTAGACATTGCTCTGTATAGCTCGTCTCTATAGATAGTGCCATATCAGGTTGTTGACGAACGGCTTCAGGCGTTAACACAATAGGGCAGATAAGATCCTGTACGCGATGTTAAGAAAACTGATGCCTCTGTAGTTGGTGCAGTTCTGAGGGTCTCCTTCATCGGACTTCCCTTCGTCAGTGGCATATTTTTTTTTACCTTTTGGTAAAACTTCCGAATCTCATTCCTCGAGTAACATCTCTCAATTTGTTCGACCGCGCGTTTCTCATAACCCCAAACTTTTGCTCTATTCCACATATGTGCTTGCAGAATCTGCCAAATTTTTCAGCCTGACAGTCACAAACGACAACATCGGCTCCGACAGTATATTTAGAGCTGTCTCTGGTTCTGAACTGTACTCATAATCGTTGATTTTGGAAATATTTTTAATATTTTCAGCTGTCTTCCTGAACAATTTTTTTTGTCCACTGTCTGCATCAAAGTACCGAGCTGAGAGCAATATTTACTGGCATATATTATGTTATTGCATGGAAGCAACTCGAAGTAAAGGAGACCAAACCAATCCAGTTCTCAAAATGACATTTTTGAAATGCAAATCTTATTTACCGACCGATTGCGGTGTTTTAGCAGAAGCGCACCATGACCTCTTACGCCGAATATTGTTCTAAACCACCCATTTTAGTCTGCCGTAACCACTCTTTTCAGGAAAGCCTCAATCGAGATCCATCGCAACACACACTCACAGACCATTTTGCGATCCATAATATTTCTTAACCGCGTTCATGAGGAATCCAAAACCACCCTTTTCGACATTCCAAGCATTTTCAGTTTCTATGAAATGGTTGTATGGGAGATGTTAAACTGCTGAGCAATCTCCTGTGCCACCAAATGACTGTATACGCTAACTGCAGCCAAGATTTGATCGTCGTCTGTGGTGGGTGGACATTCAGAGCGAACAGTATCAGCAAGGTCTGTATTTCCTGAGCGAAAGCATGTAAACCAACGCTGACAAGTGTCAGCGCTTAAAGCCGAAACTCAATATATGCGCAAGTCTCTCGTTACACTCCTGTCGCTTTGACACTTTTTTAAAAAAAATATATTGAGCACTTGAAACACGTCCGACAAAAAAAAAATGCTCGTAACAATGTTACCTAAGGATAGCCCTCTCTATTGGAATAAACAACAAAAATTTCATAACTGTATACCAAGAGATTTTTTTCTGAAACGATTAACACTAATTCCAAGAAAAAAACGGTAGAACTTATTGAACAACCCAATAGTTCTCACTTTATGATACAAATACACTTTATTTTGTTAGAAACATTTAAAATCATACAATTTGAACGGTAGCGGCTCGCACACAATGACAAAATGTAAACAAATATTGCGTCAGTCAGTAAGCGAAAAAGAAGGATAAAAGAGTGCCGAAGTATAGCTTCGTTGCGATCGGGTACCTTTCAAACTAACTGGCCACGAAATAATACATTTGAAACTGTACCCAATGGCAACACGATCTCGGACGTCAAGAATGTTGACTAAAGGTATAAATTCAAAATATGCATCGGCGTGAAAATATGACTCATAAGCCTACAAATCAATGCATAGTATAAAAATTTCTTTATAAAATTCTTTAATCTAGTTTCTTCCAGATTTATGCACTAATTTAATTTAAAGTCAGTCTACTAAACCAAGCAGAACTGAGAGCAAAGTGATGTATCTGCAATTTTTAAATCTTCTGTATAAATAATTGCGTGATGACGTTTGATAGATTGAAGACGACGTTGATTTTTCGTTAACACGGTGTTTTTGACTCCACCTGATCAATCACTGGGCAAAGTAGTTTTTAACTGTCATAGAAGTGCACAAGTACAATTACTAAATAGCTTAAGACAGTGTACGGTGAGGTTTACTTTGTTATTAAGGTTGCGCTACAATCTGGGATAAACCCAGGACGCTATTCATAAATCACTCCAGCTGTGGAGATCTTTAGACAAATGATTCCAGTTGCACACTACAGGAGTTTACTTTCACTTATGTGCCTTACCTAATTCGATATATGTATGTACATATTTCTATACTGCTGCTCCTTCTAATAGATATAGAAGACTTTTCGAGCCATTCCTTACCACCTCAGTCTCCACACCTTTCTGACCATAGAAGCTACTGTTAAATCTTCTCTCAAACCCAATATCAAAAACCGATCAAAAGACCAATGTTCTTTGGAACGTAAGACCTGGTACTGAATTAACAGCGACGGAGCGTTGTTTAGAACGCTGAAATCATATTCCTGCAAGGTGACATTACATTAGCCCGCGACATCACAGAGCTTTAACGATCTTTTAAAATTGTGTTTTCTAGGTCGTTTATAAGAAGTTCTTCAGAATGAGCTGCATTTCAGCCGATTGTGATTTGCGTTAAATTGCTACAGTAAGGCATCATATGATTTTGAAGATGTACGAAATCCTTCTCGCGACATTTTTATATTGCCGTAAGCGTATAGAGCACAGCCTACTTTCTCTAATGCTTGCTTGTGAATTCTGAAAGATAAAGAAATCACATAAAACTCTGTCACCTGTTCTAATTTTTTTTCCAGCTAATCAAACCAGTCTGACAGAGATACCAAAAGTAGACAAAGTGCAAAAATCATTACTCTATTGAATAACGCTTTACCTTTTTGGAATTTGTTTTTATGTAACCGCTTTGATACCATATCTGTATAGAAATTAAGGAGGAATACACGTAGGCCAACCTCGTAGAGCTCTTTAAAAACTTGGTATTATTGTGTCAACGTTTTTGACAAAGAACTGTCAACGATTTTCGCCGTCGATTCCCTGGTCGTGTACACGCTTCAATGATATAGAGTCAATGAAGACAGTGAATGAATAGAAAATTGTTGCTGTGGTAGCAGATGTCAAAGAAAAACCTCAAACATCAATCGAAGAATGAGCCTCGTAATTGGGCATTAGTAGAGCTCACAGAATTCAACCTTTTACAAGGAATTTTGGAGAAAGACTTAAGCATGTTTCCTTACAAAAACAAAATAGTTTGCATATAGTATGTTAGAAATTCTACATATAAAGAATTCGGTAACCAAACAGCTTGAGGCGAATAGAATAAGCTGGTATTGCCACGTTCAAAGAAGATCTGCGGAAAATCCGGTAAAAAAGGCACTATCAACTACGGTCACTCCAACTGTAAGAAAACGAGGTCGGAAAAAGAATTCCTGGATTTCTCAGATGGCAAATGCACAACAACGCCTGGGGCTTACCACTGAAGCGATCCAGGACCGAGCATTATGTAGACGCGTTCTGCGGTCTGCGACATTAGCCAACCCCATAAGCGGAGCAGCAGCGATGCAGTAAAAATGGGAAACTCGTTACGCATAAGTTCGTATAACGAGGAAAGGGTTAATAAAAGGATAAGAAGATAGTATGTTAGAAAAGATTTTGCGGGTCCTATAAATACTTAGTCTCTCTATTTCGCTGTGTTTCTGTAGAGTGAGTTCAGACATCGAACTGTGGAAGAGTGCAAGACTCTTTCATAAGCAGAAAAATTAGCCTTCGTGGATTTTTTATTGCCCTCCGAAAAGTTGGTGCGGTCGAAAAAGTAGATGACAAATTTTGCTTTTTAGTATTGGGTCAATGTTGAGCCCAAAGCCTTTTGTATTGTTCAATTCAAATTGGCGAACTGGGTTTGCAGAACATACGAATAAGTACAAGCAATACTGAACATAATACGCTAAGGGCGCTTTATATTTCATTTGACGATTGTCATGGATTTCCAGAAACCCTTCGATTCGACCATTCTAGAGCTCTCTTTTTTTTTATTAAACTCAAGGACTAAAATGAACAAACAACAAACTTCTTTGGCCCTAACCGAAAACATTGGACAATAGTCTAGTCAATAGTCTATCTTGACTGATATTATCTACTCCACCTCATAAAGGGTGTTTTTTTTAAGAGCTTGAGAACTTTAAATAATAATACAAGACAGAAATATTTTTGGAATGAATTTTTTATTATTATATTCTGGTACACAATTTCATTTATTTATTTCTTGAATATGATTTCTATTCCGGCATATGCCCACCGCGACTAGGAGTTACATGGTCCATTCGATCAGTCCAATTTTTCACTACTTTTTCCAATAAATCTGGCCGTATGGCGTCAATGGTGGCTTGGTCATTGGCTTCCAATGTTTCAAGAGTTGCTGGTTTGTCGGCATAAGCCAATGGCTTAACATTGTACCATGAAAAGTAATCGATAGGCGTTAAGTCGCACGAACGACGGGGCCAAATAACAGGACCACTTCTGTGAATAAAGTTGACACCAAATTGATTTTGCAATAAATTGATGGTTAAGCGCGCTGTATGGCAAGTTGCGTCATCTTGTTGGGACCAAATGTCGTTGATTAATTTTTCGAAACAAAAAATCAGTCAGCATGGCTCGATAGCGCTAGCCATTCACCATAACGGCGACGAATCGACATTTCGATGTCTTCTTCAACACTTCGCGCCATAGCAGCAATAATCTTTTCGGTACGCACATTTATTTGTCTTGTTGATGGCTTTGAATCGAGAAGAGTAAAATTGGTGCGAAAACGATCATTAACTGCTTGCTCACTAGGACGATTATGTTGACCGTAAAATTGACGAAGTGCTCTATGAACTTCACGAACAGGTTTATTTTTTTCAAAGTAAATATCCACAATTTGAAATCGTCTTTCTGTTGTTAAACGATTTATGATGAATTGTTTAACCTTAAGGGACAGAAATGTCAACACAGTTTGACATTGACAGCTGTCAAACCATAGACAACAACCATAGAAACTTTCCATGCAGCTAAAAAAAAAACACCTTTTACACACTCGTAGCTTATCTATATAAATATTAAGAATATGGTCTTTTAATCGAAGGATATTATAATAACTTGCATCTCTCAGATTTTCCACAAGATGGTGGACATCTGTTTTCAATTTTACTGTTTTTTGATGTTGATAATGCTGCTTATTGTGTGATTGGTGCTCAGAAGGTCTTGCTTCTTGGAATTGACCAAATGATCAGATTTTACTCACTTTTTCACACTATCTCTTTCGTCTAACCATATTTAACAGATTAGTTGATCCATGTTCTGTAAGACAACTGTCGCTCTTTAAATAACATGGCAGTGAGTTCGTTCATACAAGGAATCCAACTGGTTCTTATCTATATATCGCTTGGCAAACTTCTTTTTGATCAGGTGCGAGGAACTGTGGCGCAATCCTTTAATACAATCACTTCAGATTTTCAGCACCAATTTTAAACACACTAAACCTTGGAACAACCTCATCCCGAAAGGGTTCTGTTCGTGGTTTATGTTACTGGCAAGTCGTTGGCCACGATTAGGCACGTTTATGGTAGTTAGTTTTTCATTGAGTAGTACAACCAAGAGATAGTTAACTTTGAGTTTGGAATCACAATCATCCGAAGTGACATGCACTTGTTTGCATTCTTCATCAAACTAAAGATTTCCTCGTGGTGTCAGATGACTGCAAGGATATCATATGGTTCATCTCTTACGCTCGTATAATCTTAAAGCCGTCTAAACTGGTCTATCAACTTGATGTCAGCTTTATAATATTTCTCGGGATGTCTTGAAAAAAGAAAGTTTAGTCAATCTCTTGCTATTCATTAACAAACCTCTCCACAGAGTTGTTTCGGTGTGTATGCATCTAATGTGGATCTCACATTCTTAGAATATTTTCAATTAGGTAGTCTGCCAAGTCAAAGTAGGTTTCTTTTGGCACTCTGAATATCAAAATTTTGAAGATGTGTCCTGCGTCAATGATAATGGATTATTTTACTATTTTTAACTGCTTGTTGATCAAGTGATTGCTTAGACCCTTTGTGGACGTTGAGGTGTGAGAGAGTGTGCCAGTTGCGATAACTTTAAGCCCCATTCGAAAGGTACGCTCCATATTCCCCTACGTTTAAAAGGTCATTACTCTGGTTACACTGTTGTAACTGGTTACGTTCGTGTTGGCAAACTCTCAACCTATGTATTTGCAGACAATTGCCTAACATTAGCTTCATAATTTCATAAGTCATTACAGTGTTTCCTAAAATTTTCTACTTCACCTTTTGCAGGACCCTTTTCTTCCTTTGCGTCACACCAAACATCCTCAATGGCTTCCATGTATCTTCTTACGTGATTATTGGCCATATTCCCGATCAAATGTGGTGTGGAGTGCATGATTTACAAGGCACAAATTGGACTCCTGCCGAAATAAAAACAATCACTGAAGGAGACTTAAAATCGGATGGATGTACAATCTGGGATTGGGACTATGCGCAATTAGGACAGATGTCCTATATGATGGCGCTTAATTATACAAATACAGCGGACAAACCAGAACAAATATCCTGCAAGGAAAAAGGTAGATACGAATATTTCGAACCCGTAACTTCATTCGTTCCAGACGTAAGTACTCGTACTTTTCAAAATATCTTAAATCTTTTTTAAAACATACATTTCCGTTTAGTGGGAGCTTGTGTGTGAGAAATCAGTTCAGCGAACATCCGCACAGGTTGCAGTTTCGATTGGTAAATTCTTTGGATCGTTTACCCTAGGAATCTTTGCCGATGCGTAAGTGCTTAGTTGCTTAACGAACGAGTATGTATAAGACTTTCGGATATAACGATATTTTCTTTTCCATAGATATGGTCGCAAGACTAGTTTTATTCTTGGGTCCGCTCTATTTATAGTGTCAAGTTTGACAACAGCAATTACTCCTTGGTATTGGCTGTTTTTGGCTGGACGATTTGGACTAGGAGTTGCTTCTTCGGGACTGTTTTATCCAGCTTTTTCCCTACGTAACTAAAACTCTTTAAACTGGCTCCGATTTTTTAATTTATGTGCTTTGCATACAGTTTCAGAGAACATAAGCGTAAGACACAGATCATGGATGAGCATTGCATTTTCAGCCTCATATCCAATTGGAATGGTAATCCTGGCTTTTACTGGTTATTTCGTACAACCGTGGCGACATCTTCAATTAATATTGACCATTCCAAGCTTTTTACTCATTTTGAATTGCTAGTAAGTAGCAAGAGGTAATTAACAAAAAGTCCATTATTTTATGTTATGTGTTTCATATTGTTTTCAGCTTAATGTTTGAATCACCGCGTTGGCTTTTGATAAAAAATCGAACCGCTGAAGCATATAAAATTGTCTTCAAGAAGGATTGCGATTATCAGATTGAGTCTGGTCCTGAGATAGTTACAAATAAGCGAACGGTAAGACTTTATTTCTCAATCGTCTTTGTTTATAGACTTTGAAGTGTTTTTGATGATTTCAGGATGATTCATCCCCAAGTTCCCTTTGGTCTAAGCTAAAGGAAGGCCCTCTGAAGCAGTTCATTTCGCTCTATGGCCCACCAAATATAAGACGGTTGGCATTCACTTGCTATTTTATGTTTTGTGTTACATCACTTTCATATTATGTTACTGGTGAGTTTCACTTCAAATTATATTTAATCAATTAAGTTATGAATAGAACTGATGATGGCCTGAAGAAAAAATTTGGTCACATATTGAACATGTAATAAGATTTAAATGTAGATAGACGTTAGTAGACAAAAAAAAGAAATGCAATTCATTATTTTTGAAAAATTCGTATGAAATTCGGAATCTTCGTTCCTCATTTTTTGCGGATCGCTTTTGAGAATGCCCAGGTATGCTACTTGTAAGTTCAGACAATGATTTAAAGATTTTGAGAAGTCTTAATAGAGACACTATTCAACGACTGTTTGCCAAAAGTATTTCATGGTGAATGCTGTTACAACCAGCACTGCATTTGGGGTTGTCCTTAATGTTCCGCCTTACCTACGACTCTGTGCATTGGCAGAAGTATGGAACTACGAAAACCCAACCAAACCTCCTCCGACACAGGCGTAGGTGCTGGTATATCTGGTCTAAGCATCAGAACATGGCAACCAATAGGAAAAAGTCCCAGGGCATTTCAAGTGAAAATATATTACAGTATATGCTTTTCAGATCCGAGCCAATCTTATCCTCCACATTCTTCCGAAGAGTCAAGTAGCCATTAAAGCACCTCATTGAACTCAAATTAGTCTTGCTTCAATATATAGTTTATAAAGGTGCTACCGGAAATGAAATAGCCCACGAACGAACGGCTCTGACCCCTTCTGTAATATTCCGAATTCCGTAATTAACCCAACAATGGTTTAGGGAACAAAATGTGAACATTCCATTGGAGAATCATCCCAAGATTTCGCCAGGCCAAATGAGCCATTAAACCCCTGCATAACAAATCCTAAAAATCCCTACAATTTGAAAGGATGATATCAGAAGACTGGTTGGACTTCAAATTTGACATTACTACCTACGATATCACCAACACAAAATAGGTCTATTCAGAAAACTAAATGTCGTCTTTGCATTGAAGACGACGAACCTACGGAACACTTTTAATGTGAATGTATGGCTCTAAGCGCCATGAAGAGAGGATACTTTTTTAAGGGAAATTAAATCGCAGTGCCCCTTTGTTGACGGATCAAATAACCGTTGACAACGTCCGCTATTGATAGTTTATGTGCTGCACAGCTTTTTTCAAACCAATGGTTTCCGGCTAAAGAAACTGACAGCTGCGTGCGAAATAATAAACCGAGTACATATCTAGCACCCTCCAGAAGATCCACCCGGCTTGCTCTTAAGGTTTGACGCGTCAACTAAATTTATCAAGTACTGATCGATAAAACACATATATACTTACATGCATATATATGTTCATATGTGCTCTAATGTGAATTCGGTGGCTGTTAGATAGATGTACTCTTGGCTACGCAACTTTTGCAAATGTCAAGCTATGACGCTAAGATTTAAAAGGAATATCAAAAACAGATGTACCAACTTAACAAAAAAACAGAACTCAAATCGGAACAATTGGAGCGCCACACGATGGTTATTCCGGGAACTTTCTGATCAAGGTAGTATTTGAACTTTTCGAGCAATGGCTGGTCTGGAATAGTACTTGAAAATTGATTATTTTATTTATCACATTAGTAGCTTAAAATTGTTAAGCTGATCGGAGTCTGTCCAGTTCATCAGTCATGCAATTCTTTGGGAGGTCCGAGTATCACGAAACCAAACAAACTCTCGAAATTATTTATTTATTTATTAAGTAAGAGATCTGAACGCTGCTATATTGAAAACTCCGACATAGGCCGACTGGATTAAGGTTGAGCCCAGAAGTTGGCCTTATAACACTTCATCTTGGCTAACGGTAGTAGGTGGGTAGACTGAAAGATTTGCATAGAGAACCTATCAAACCCTGACCAACGCATTCGACTGTAATAGGAGTATAAAGACTTGAAATAAATTACTGAGAAACACTTCGCATTTTTTCTGGAGTCACGAAATTGAAATCAATGTTAAAGTCTGTTTCCGTCAATTGGAATCCGGTTGACTGGGACAGGCCGCGATGCAGCGTAAGTATACTCGTACATGTACGAGTACAATATAATTGTGAAATGCTAGGCTGTTTCTTCGGTTCCGCCCACTAAACGATATAGAACGAATTCTTGCAAGATCCTTTTATTTTTACATCTGTTCTGTAATGACAAGAGTTGATCTTCCGACGACGACTTCTAAGTCGATAATTGGACTCATGTCTCGGTGTTTTTGGATCAAGATAATGTTTGGAGAATGAATATTATTTCTCCGAAGCTTAAGGCAACATCTTATATAAAACTACTTAAGAAAAGCATCAACATTTTTAAAACTACTAGTCGTCTATCATAGGTTAGATGGAATTGTCTTCCGGGATTAAAAAATGCAATGTTTTTAATAAAGGTGCAATAGGTGGGTACTGACCGCGCGCTAAGTACAATATAAAAAAAGAAAAAAGTATGACAAGCTAGGACTAAAGATATTTTTCTGGTCAATATACATAGACTTTTTATTTTTATTATTATCAAAATAAAACTATAAGTAAGAGTATCTATAAATAATGAAAAACCTAAATAAACAAAAAGATTTCTTAATAAATTCGTATGCAATAAAAAAAACTCTCTTTGCAGCCCTGAATGCACACAATTTATCTGTAAATCGATATCTCTATGTGGCAATCACAGGTTTCGTTGACATTCCATGCTTCGCTATTCCTGTTATTCTATTAAAAATAACAGGACGACGCAACACTACCATGTCTTTATATTTAGTAGCAGGGACAGCTCTTTTAGCCGTTCTTCTTGTTCCACAAGGTAAGTCCTAAAACCCATTTTTACGATCTCTATATGTTGCTTACGGTATTTTTTTTTAAAAAAATTTGTTTTGAAGGAAACTTAAATTGGATTGTAACCTTGGCAATGATGGGACGATTTGGCATAACTGCTGTGTATTCCATTGTAACACTATATACAGCTGAATTATTCCCAACAGCTATTCGTAATTCAGCACTAGGTACCTGTTCAACACTGGCTCATGTGGGATCTATTTCAGCACCATATGTTGTTGATATTTTGGTAAGTCAACTTTTTTTATGAATCTAAAATGTAAATTTTACAATTTTAACAATAATTTTAATTGTTTCAGGGTCTCCTTGGATGGTACATTCCGACAACAATCTGCGGTTGCTCGATATTGTTAGCAGCTCTCTTGACACTCACACTACCTGAAACAAGTAGCGGTAATTTGGACCATGTAGAGAAACATAGCATTAAGACTTCTGATAAGGAAACTGATTAAATATGTTATTTAATTAAGATTATATAAATTATGTACAAATCAAATAAAACAATTTACAATTTTTTTGTATGAAACTGAATGGTTTGTTCAATTTTTATTGATAACAGAATCTATCCATTGTTTATAGGGTGCTGTTACTGTATAAATGCTGGGTACACCAGGCTGTCCACACGTCAGGCCATGTGAAACGATTCCAAAGATGTAATCGTTTCCATCAACACTACAAAGCAGAGGTCCTCCAGAATCGCCCTTCAAAAAAAAAAAACACAAAGGATATTTTATAAAAATCGTTTTTTGAAATGTAATTATTATTTCATAACGTCTGCTATACAGTTATAAGATTCAACATAGGACAGTAGGAAATAATAAGATTAAAACCTAAAAGTAACATCGAAGAAATTCGATAAAAACTGTTAAATAGAAAAACCTGCAGATAGGTTTTTAAGGTATATCTCTGATTTTTAAATCGAAAGCAGCATTCGGAAAGCATTTGTGTTCATGAATTAAAGCTTTTCTAAGTCAAAAAAATACGAATGGCTTTCAAAGAGACAGAGATAAGAACTTGAGCAATATTTACAGCGAGATCCGAAACGATGAAACTAAGGGCACTCGGGCGTCAAAATGTTTACATCTACATACTTGACACGATTATTAGAATTATTTTTACAACGAGACTCTGAACGTTCATTTGTCCGATCCGGAACGCATTAGAGCTGAAAGCAGTTCCCTTATCATACACTGTTAGAAAAGTATTTCTTAGAAGAATTTGCTTGAAGTCCTCCGCAGTGGTTAACTTAGCAGGGTACACCCAAACGAATTTCGCAGTAGAGGCTACCGCACCTATGTGATGGACGTAGTAAGTGTGCAAGGGAACGCCGCTTTTCATGAAATGATTCAAGAATCATTCTTTGTCTTTTTGCTTGGATCTTCTCAAACATAATCGGTATAGAATAATCTTGTTTAGCAACAGCTTCAACTTTTCGCAATAACTGTCCTATAACTTGGATTGGGCAAGCAGCGCAACAATCAAGTTCGTAGCATAGTGCTCACATTATTGTCCAGTGGTCGTCCGAGACACGAGTAAGGGTCGAGGTAGCGGTTAAAATAATAAGTCGCTCACAATCTCGCAACCCTATGAGCAAAATATTCAAAAGGAGTAAGCAACTGTTTAAAGGACAATGTTCTTCGAGTCTGCACGTGAAATGCTCGAATCGTTAACAGGACAGCTGCATCTGTACAATTAGCAGAGGCAATAACAATGCGATAGGATGGACGGGACAAACAGAAGAAGAAAAACTGCGATACATGTATACTATGGTGATTGCTATGGGGAAAAGAGTCGCCACATATTCGGATACGGATTTCCCATGACTATGACCATGATTTTCCAGACTAAGGCAAGAGGTATTAAGCTTGCCACAGGTGATTATAATGTGACACTCCGCAGTAAGACAACAGATGGTAGACATACGAGGGCGGGTCAATAAGTCCGTGACTTTTTGAATTTCTGACCTCTTTACTGAAACAGCAACACTGCTCCTGTCAACAGGCATCTGTCAGTTGACTCCTGTCAAAATTTAAACTTGCTGCGTCAGTTAGTTTGTGTTTGACAGCTATTTTTATCAGACTACTCACTAATTTGAGGAGAAAATGGAAAAAAGTGAATTTCGTGTGCTTATTAAGCATTATTTCTTGCGAAAAAAAACCATTACCGAGACCAAGGCTAAGCTTGATAAATACTATGGGGACTCTGCACCATCGATTTCAATGGTAAAAAAGTGGTTTACTGAATTTCGTTGTGGCCGTACAAGCACTGAAGATGCCGAACGTCCTGGACGCCCAGTTGAGGTCTCTACACCCGAAACAATCGAAAAAATTCACGATATGGTGTTGGCCGACCGAAGATTGAAAGTGCGAGAGATTGTGGAAGCCGTAGGGATCTCGCATGGCTCAGTGGTTTCAATTTTGAATGATCACTTGGGCATGAGAAAGCTTTCCGCAAGATGGGTGCCGCGTTTGAATTGGGCTATGAATTGCTCCCTCATCCACCCTATTCTCCAGATTTGGCTCCGAGCGACTACTTCTTGTTCCCAAACCTGAAGAAATGCCTTGGTGGAAAAAGATTTGACTCCAATGATGAAGCCATCTCGCAAACAAAGGCCTATTTTGAGGACCTCGACAAATCATTTTTTTTGGAAGGGATAAAAAAAATTGGAGAAGCGTTGGACAAAGTGTATAGAGCTCAAGGGAGACTACGTTGAAAAATAAAATTATTTTTTTATCAAAAAATCTGTGTTTTAATCCAAAAGTCACGGGCTTATTGACCCGCCCTCGTAGACTATGACAGACAAGACGCCATCATAGCATGTTTCTACGAGCTGCTACAAAATAACGAAACAACTACTGCAACTAAGTAGAAGTCAGATTCGACTGATCACAGGTCTTCTCACAGTGCACTGCCGTGTGAAGAAATACCTGATGACCATGGACATAGCACAAGACAATATATGCACACTGTGGAACGAGGACGTGGAACCAGTAGAACACATATTATGTGACTGCAATGGTGTAATCATTGTACGTCAACGTTTTCTAGGTAAATTTTCAGCGCCAGCTCACTTAAAGACTTAGCGGCCTTTCTCATGAATTGTGGCAACTTAGAAGAACTTTAAAATAGAGAACATCATAATAGGCCCATCTGTGGCTGCAGTTATTTGGGATATATTATACCACCTCCCTTAACAACATAATTTAATCGAACCTTCTGTCGTCTTTTATAGTTAAACGACTTTCCTATTGCCAGCCAGGAGGAAGGATTGACGACCTATTACTGTCATCGTAACGTGACACTACCTATACATATCTAAATACAATAGGCATGAGTGACACTATACCTTGCGATGCTAATGAAGACATTATAAAGGATCAATTCCTCTGTACGTATCCGTCCTAAGCAAACATCGGGCTTGCAAGTACACGGCGCTGTTGTGTTCCAAGGAAAAAAAAAGTCGGCACTTCAGTCTGGGGTACACCTAGGCTTTGGTAGGCCTTGTAGTGAATAAGGACAAGACCAAGTACATACTACAAACAAACAATGAAACATCTTTCCACTGCTAAGGTAAGGACAAAACGACACTATTGGTAGGAGCAACTTCGAGGAAGGTAAGGAGTTCATCTACCTTGGAGGTAATATCAACTCCACGAAAGACACCTTAGTGCAGATCTGACGAAGGATTACCCTGGGAAACCGCTGCTACTCAGATTTGACTAAACAAATGGGTTCAAAAGTCCTATCTCGGAAGACCCTATAAATAATTGATCCTGCTTATACCGGCGCAGATACTAAACTCTTTTAAGAGAAAAAGTCTTCGGCAGATTTTAAGCACGATATGCAAGGAGGGTAAATGGAGGAAAAGATACAACCGGGAACTCTACGAGCTGTACCAAGATGTGCGTGTCGTCGACTACATTGGCTCGGCTACATCGAGCGAATGGACAATAATGCTCCATACAGGAGAATCTCCAACTCACAGTCCCCGAGTTTGAGACAACAAGCAAGGTCGAACTTCCGTTTAAAAGCTGAAGTCATCGCGGACAACAGAGAGTTTGGTGTGAACAACTAAAAGCAGCGTGTCAGAGATCGCAGAGGGCGGTAGGCTATACTGTCTAGGCAGAGCCTCATCCCCTCAAGCTGTGAAATAAGTACAAATAACCTCACTAGTTAGTACAATCTCTTCCCCCATAATGCGCTCTCAGAGTTCAACCCTCTTCTTGTGCGTGTCACGTAGGGTTCGTCTTACCTTTATCGCTCAAAATCAAGGAGATATCTTTACCCGCCTTTGCAAATGCCACTGTTTGTTGCAGAGATTTTGCAAATCGTGCAATGTTTTCTACGATTTTCCTCCAAGAAAAGTATTGAAGAAGTCAGATGACATTTGCCTCCAGCCTTGATATAAGTAAAATCGGTGCTTTACGTGGTAAACCAAAGGTGAATAATTATGAGAAGATATAGTACATCTTAAATCGTTCTCATTCGGGAAAATACACAACAAAACATGCAGATAAAAGTACGAAATGCCAAAATATTTTATCTTAGCTATGATAATACATATATGTATACGAGTATATCGCTCAGTGAAAAACTAACGACAGAATGGTGACAAATTATTTAAGCAAATAAAATCACCCAAATTAGCTACGATACAAGACATTGATTATTAATTCCGTTATTTTTTTTTTTTTTTTTTACATAAAGTGAGCATTATAGAAACAAGCTATATGTTTAGAGCCATGCCTAGTTAAGAGTATACAAAGTGACGATGAAAAACGCTCGCTGCTCCTTTAATGTAACGACCTAACCGAAACATAAAAGAAAAGGTGAGGTGCAGCGATGTGATTTCTTTAACAACATACGAGTACTTAAATAAATTGTGCGGAACTCATAAACGCACACTGGAGGCTAAATTTTTCAAAAGTCTGTGCAATTACTAGCCATACTCAGCGGGCGTCATCAGTGCTAGTATTAATAGGTTTAGCTGCACCAAATCAAGAATATATGTATTGTCAACAAGAAAGATTTGGACAGAACGTCACTATTGACATCTATGCTTTTGAGGTTGTTATGGACTTTATCTACCTTGGATCAGATTATAATTCTGCCAACAACCAATCAGTGGAAATTACACGCAGAATTACTCTTCCCAATCGTTGCTTCTTTGACAAGTAAGTAATGAGGCCCTATCCCAAGAAGTTAAGGAGAATCTATATGTAAAAGACCTTGACGATCCAATGTTTTTTTTATAACAAGGAATCTTTTGAAATCAGATGAAGATATCCCCAGTGGTTATGAGAAAAAATTATGCGCACAATATTTTTTCCCCTTTGCTTTGACAGCGTTTGGAGGAGAACATTCAACGGCGAACTATATAGTACAAGCTCTATTCCGACAACGATATTGTCAGAAAACTGCGCATAGCTAAGATATGAAGACTGGATAGACACAAATGCTTCAGTCAGCAGAAATTTCAGAATCAAACCCAAACGGTTAGTTTCACTAATATGTAAACTTCCCCAAGCAAAATATCCACTTCAACGAGTAATTTCGAAAGCAAAACGTGCAAACACTTCATTTTTAGATAACACAAGCCATAAATAAAGATACAAACCTGACAACTGTCCTGTGATTCTCCTATAACACAAAAGGCTAAATCACCCTCTTGAGGAGCCATAATTTTCCCCAAAATTTGTGTGCAGCGATTTTGAGAAATTACATAGACTTCGGCGACTTTCAGGTTATTCTGAATTTTACCGCCGTATATATCAGCTCCATACCCAATTACACTGCATGGTTCTGAATAAAATAATTATTACCAGATAATTGCACAATCGAATTAGTTTTCTTACGATTTCCTTTCGTTTCAGGATTTGGAATGAGCCCCAGTGACCTGCTTTCATCCAGCACAACGGAATCCTTTAACTGCACCAAAGCTATGTCGTTTCTTAAATTTGATCTGGAAATGCTTTAAAGTTGAGATTTGTCTATATAAAGCAAACTTAAAACTCACGCAACAAAATTGATTAGCTTGAAAGCATCAATATCTCGATAGCCAACATCGTTGCCTTTCAAATCTAGATATCCAATGACGGCGAATGTTTGATTAACCTTTCTGTTGAAGAAGAAATTTGTATTTGTATTTTTTCTTTTTATGGAAGAACTTTTTGAGTAATTCTAATTGCTCACTTAAAATAAACGCAATGTCCTGCGGTAAGGATCCATGATGAACTAATTAAACTTCCACCACAAAAGTGCATAAAAACTGAAGTGCCATTTTCAAGTATATAACGATCTTGCAGTGACACTACATACGAGTATCTAGAAAATTCTATTTTATTATATCGAAATTGATTAAAAATTATTTTCAGTTTTAAATTATATTGGTTTAGACTAACCAGTCTTCGTAACGTATTTTCCACCAACAATGGGACTGCAATCAGCTAGACCGGACCATTGTAAAATTCCATATGCTGCGCACTGAAGGAACCATGCCAGGCCCCTCGGATACATCTGAGCCTATAGAACTACAGCCGGTTACTAACTCTATGATTTCATTTTACCCAAGCTAATGGAATGCCAATTTTTTGCTTATCACATGTTATTTGTATTTAACACGGCAAACTGTTTAAACATATTAATACCGAGTGCACGCGATTTACTCTCAATGTTTTGTCATTGGTGTGAAGTGAGCTCGATCGATAGTGATCACTGATCTTAAATTTTCTTTTAAATTAAATAAAATTTAGACACGTAAAATTCGATTAGTATTTGAAAAGACTTTCATACAGTATGAACTAAAGTACGAATGTACCTAATATGTCTATTGACTTCACCTTTGTAAATAAGACCTAAACACATTTTCAAATTATTTGCGATGTACTCGTACGCATGAAGTTCTGTATACAAGTCTATTAAAAAGTCAATACTGTTGGTTTCCTAGGCAGGTCAATGACGCGTCACGCGTTCGAAAATTTTAAGCAGAAGCCTAAATGGCGATGTAAACCTAAAAAAAAGAAACGTCATTACGCCACCTCCGTAGACTACGTTAGCGTTATAGTCCGGGGTGGACCACGATCTTTTTTGAGTTGCACACAAAGTTGGTAGAGGTACCTTTCCCTTGTGTGCGGCAACTTATATGATATCGTCCTCTATTGATCCGCGGAGCCCTAACAGTTCTTTGTTGAAATGTCTCCTCCATTCTTCATTGTTGTAAACAAGGCCGAAAATCGCCCGTAGATCTTTCCTTTTCAAGCACCCGAGAGCATTTTCATCTGCTTTGGCCAATGCAATCCGCTTAAGGCAGTCGTTAACGAAGATGATTGTGGAGGTGATATATCTTACTAAAGGGTTTTCCAATAAGGATTTGGCAACTTTTTTTTTAAATAAAACGCAAAAGCTTTATTAACAGCTTGAAGTACAATCAAACCATTTACGAATCGAATTCGACTTTTGGTCACCGCGGGCACGTTTGCAGCGGTCGATTCATTGAACCCAATTTTCAACGACTCGGCCATACATTTCGACCGAAACAGCCGCTATTTCGCGTTCAATGTTGGCTCTGAGCTCTTCCAACGTCGTCGGCTTGTTGGCATAAACCAATGACGAACGTAGCCCCACAGAAAATAGTCAAGCGGCGTTAAATCGCACGAACGAGGCGATGAAGATGATCTTGCGATGAAATTCACCATCTTGGCACATCTTCTCCAGAACCCAATCGGAAAACGTACGTCGCTTCAAATGGTCCATCTGCTTCAATTCTTGAGTCAGCTTGATCTTGTATGGGTGTAAACCAAGATCCTTATGCAAAATACGTCATAATGTGGTCTGAGCGATGCCCAATTCTTGAGAACGCCGTGGAATTGACTGATTTGGATCGTTTGCTACGGACGCCTGAACGGCAGTGATATTTTCGACACTTCGACCAACCCGTTGTGTCACTGACACGGCAACATCACACAACGAATATGTAGACTCAAATTTTTGCACTAAACTTGTTATTGCCTGTCTACTAGGGCGAGAATTACGACCGAAAATTGGAATTAAAGTTGCAGTCACCGATTCCAAATTTCGGTAGAAATTTTTTTAATATTGCAGACGTTGTTCGCGTACTTTACCATGATGAGGATGTTGAGTTTACTGAATAAATTGACAGTGACAGTTTGATGATTAGTGAAAGAGTGCGTTCACAAATTAAATTCAAAGTTGTCAAGTCCCTATTGGAAAACCCGATACTTCTAATTTGCAAATGCCTATAGTACAACTTCGTCCTTCGCTTTGATGTTATGTGTTCTTCTTTTTGAGCAGTATATACATTTGCAGTCATAAAAAACGCGCCACATAATTTTCGAAAAAAGATGTAATAACACCAGAGTGAAATGGTTTTTCCAATATGTGGTCATAAACGGCATTTGCTACAGCGGCATTCGTCTTTGGATTCAGTGCAACAAAAAAAAATCGGTTTGAATTGAGTAGTGACTGTGATAAGTAAATAAACGTGAAATGTCCGAAAAACTCGAGACGAAAAGATTAAAATATTGATCATGGTTATGGAAAAACTAACCGTCGCGTCCGTCAGATTGCGCTTATGCTGTCATTCAAACTTTGTGTGACTGGTGGAGAAAAAGAAGAATTTGGACCCACTGGATAGGAAAAATGGATCCGCGCGAAAACGCAAAACAATTGAGAAGAGGGACTTTAAAACTGATGTCTTTTAAGAGCAAAACTGCATTAAGTTGTCTTAAGCACTGAAACGGTACAGGAGCCAGACATAAACAAAGACCAGCGAAAAAGCCTCTCCTAACTACAAAAATGAAACAGCTCGTTTAACGTGTACAAAAAAAGTATCAAAATTAGACACAGGATGATTGTCGATGTGTGTTATAGTCAGACGGCATTTTGCCATACGAAGGACGATCTCCCCTTTATCATCACCGACTTTGTGAAACAGCGTGCATTCTGCAAAATCAAATTAACTTGCCAGGAATGCCAAAAGTAGACATGGCGCTATAGATATTGTCAGATTCGACTTTGAAAACGATGAAGGTGAAGTACATATAGTATATATCGTTTTGTTACTCTTCGGTGTCTTTCCAAGATTTTCGGTTATGTAAAAACTTGGCGCAGTTTAGAGTATATTTCTTTATTAGGATCGGACAAACAATTTCCAGGTTCCATTAGTCTATTACTTCATTACTCGGAAGTTGAGCTGTCGGGTTCAGAAGCTTTGTTAGACTTGAGCTTGGAAATGTCTGTCCTGAAGTTATCGTGTCCAGGTGTCTGTCTTTGGCAAGACAGTCATCACATCACCATCTGCAAAAGTCTTCAGAAATAATCTTCCAAATTTTCAGAAACGACAGTGGTTCTAAAGGGTGAGGAATTTGTTGGTTTATTTTTGAATTACATGTTATTTTGACACTGAAAGCTCTTATGCGGTTAACAAAATTGACAAACACTCAGATCAATCAAAGACAAACAACAGATCGGTTTACACTTAAACAACTTGAGGAAATATTGCAAAGTTACGTCAAAAGTGAATGCTGTGTTGCGGAAACAGTGTGATTGTTGAAAGAATCTTGGCTCAAAATAATGCACCAACTGCAGCTGGTGTATGCAGATTTGTAATCACAGTTCGTTAATAACCGGCCATATTCCTGCCCTCGTTCTATGTGCTCAACGGAGAATACTGCAGCTCTTGTCGAAAGTGGTCGCTTAAACCCGAGAATCTCAACGAGCCAATAATCTCAGCAACTGAACATCAGTCGCACTAGCCCGAGGAAAATTTTGCATAGAGATATCGGATTATTCGCTTACAAGTTCGCTTGTAGAAATGATGTGAAAAGACCACCCGCTTCGTTTTCGCTTCTCTATTTGCGCTGTAAAGCTGCTCGAAATTAACGACAATTTTGCACAAACATCTTTTCAGATGAGACGATTTCCATCAACAAGCAAAATTGTTGTATTTGGGGCTCGCAAAATCTACACGATGTCATAGATAAGAGAATGACGACAATACAGAAACGTTACGGAAAACGAGGAAAATGATAAGCGATTTTTTATGGTCGGATTTTCAAGATTTTGACTTGGGGGAGCTATGGTTCCAGCAAGATGGGGGTACGTTCCACGCAAGCCGTCCAACAATCGATTTATTGAGATCGTTTAATCAGCCGTTTTGGTGATGTTGCTTGGCCGCCACGGAGCTGTGATTTGACTTCGTTGGAAATCGATTTATTGAGACTCAGTTCAATGATCGTTTAATCAGCCGTTTTGGTGATGTTGCTTGGCCGCCACGGAGCTGTGATTTGACTTCGTTGAAAATCCATTTATTGAGACTCAGTTCAATGGTAATTTAATCAGTCATTTTGGTGATGTTGCTTGGCCGCCACGGAGCTGTGATTTGACTTCGTTGGACTTTTCTTTTATTGAAAACGAAGACGAAGTGAAGACGATTCAGGCACGCAAGGGCAACATTGGTCAAACTCTTCATGAAAAAGCGGCCGACACCATCGAAAATGTTGGTTGACAGGATGGCTAACTGCCAAGCCAGCTTTTAAATTTAAAGCCTTTTCAAAAATAAACCAACAGATGGTTCACCCTTTACTCTGACGTTTATTTTCTCTATACCTGTAGATCTCTCCTTATGTTTTGCATGTTCCTTTGTGGACTTCATTTTTTGGGCGACACAGCTGAGTTCATAAGCGTCAGTATTTAAACATCAAAACAATCGAAGATCTTTCTTCGTGTCTTTTAAAACGCATCTGCGGCGCAAATACATCTTATTAGTACGATCGTCTTTTGTTTTGCCTTCAAAAACGGCATGTTGTTTCAAAAAAAAAAATCAATATGTAACCCAACATTTTTTCTTCAAAAGAACAAGGTTGTTTATTTCTATTACATATTACAAAATGTGGTAAATAATATCCCGCGCATCAGACACATCACAGCAATCAAGAGCGCCATCTATTTGTCCGAAAATGCGTTTTACGGTTTGAATCTTCCTGTACTATCTGTTAAAATTTTATGACATTTGGTTTACATTTAACAATTATAAAAATTATTTTTCCAGAACATCTTTACATATGATGTCGAAATTTTAACATGGAACAAAGAGCAGTCATTAAATTCCATGCAAAACTTGGTAAAAAGGCATCAGAAACATTAGGATTGATACAATAAGTGTACCGTTATGATTGTTTGCATAGAACAATTGTTTTTGAGCGGCATAAAACTTTTTTGGGCGGCACAGCGCCGCTGGATAATGACAAGCACACTACCGTAAAGCGTTTGATGACCAGAATCCATCGTATTCGACCCGAATATCGCGACACAAAAGTTGAAGTTGGCCGCTGTCGCACGACTTCTCTTTATTCCCATAATCCTAATTAAGGTTGAAAGTATGCTTTTTTTTAACGACATTCCGACCATTCAAACGGTTTCGACATTTGAACTGAAGGCAATTCTGAAAAGCTGTAACAAGCGTAAAAAATCGGTAGAATATTTCGAATAAAAAAGTAACAGAAATCGTGTTCTAATTACGTTTTCTAGAGCCAGTCCGGGATATTATTTGCCACACTGTGTATTTCAATAGTTCTAATACCTACAGCTGTGGCCAACTAATTAGAAACACAATCGAGCTTTTCATTTCACCTCTTTCCTTTTCACATAACGGTACTTTTTTTTGGTTCAACGCCAGATTTTGGAAGAAACCGTTACTCCGATATCTACACGCACCTTAACAAAATGCCTGGTAGAATCTGGATTGAATGGACAAATCGCACGCAAGAAACGGCTTGGAACACCGAAACAAAGAAAAAAGAGAATTTAATTTGCGAAGTGCCACTTGAACTGACAATAGACCAGTGGAAACACATGGTGTGGAGGGATGAAACAAAAGTTAATCAGATGGGCCAAGATGGTTTTCCATACATACGACGGCCAGAAGGAGCAGCTTTAAATCCAAAGTACGTTCTTGCAGTCATCAAATATAGCGGTGGATTAATGGACGGTTGGGGTTGTTTTTCTTGATATGGTATCGGTCCAAAACATCGGATAGATGGAAATTTGAAAGCTGACGAAAATATGTCTGTTATTTGGAAATTCCAGCAGGAGAACGACCTCAAAGATACAGCAAAGATTACAAAAAAGTTTTTAAATAACAATACCGTAAGTGTTATTGAGTGAACGGCATCAAGCGCAGATCTCAATCTGATAGGGCATTATTGGGGTGATGTCCAAAATGCTATTGCCTTTAAAAATCCACAAACTTAGACATTCTGTATGGTAACATCAAATGATGATGTGGAATGATATGGCAGTATAGCGCTGCTGGCTGCTTGTCCAATCGATCAAACGTACCAGTAGATGCCAAGAAGTGATTAGACGAAAAGTTTTGCTACACGGTACTAGCCCAGAAGAACCCCCAGCTACTTAAAACAAAAATTATTTCCCTTTTCTTTCTTGTTTTTCATTAGCTGTCCAAGTGAATTTTGACACTTAATTTTAATTACAAATATTTTTTTTTAATCATATGTATGAATTTCAATTTTTTACTTTAGTTAATCTAGAAAAACTAAATGTTACGAAAATACTTATGTATTCCAAAATTGGTTAGCGAAAAATGAAAATAAGCTCATTTATAAAAACTTCAGAGCAGTGTTTCTAATTAGTTGGTCACAGCTGTATCTTCTAAAAAAAAGAATATAATGTGTTTGCGTGCGTAAAAGCAGCGCAGCGTATGGGATACGAATTGAGTACTGAAATAGGCGCAGCGTCCGACATCAGTCAAATTCATCCCATTTTGTTATTATTTTCTTAATGGGCTGTTCTCGTTTTTTTTTTTTTTTTTTTTGAAAGAAGTCGATTTTTAGTTTGCGTGTTCCGGTACCTTCCATGCAGATTATGTGTCACATAAATGCAACACAGACGCATTTGTTTAGGGAGCACACTTTACGCTGCACTGTTTTGACTCCTATTGAAAATAGAATTTTTCAAATTGATGAGTGTACTATATGGTAACAAATGCAGAAAGCAACCACCACCCTATAAACTGCAGGGCTTTTCAGCATTAGTTCAACGTCAATGTATGGGTAGGCATATTATGTAAAAAGCTGATCGAATCCTATTGGCTTTCTTCAAAACTTAACTCGAATCTCTCTACGTGGAATTTTGTAAAAAAAATTACCGGAACTGTTAAGCAATGTACCACTGCAACAAAGAAAAGTCATTGTGTACCAACAGGTTGGCGCACCCTATACTATGGCCTTGCAGTTGGAGAGTAGTTTTAGAGCGTGCATGGAAATTCGTGGATAGAGCGGATTGGCTCTGTTCTGTGGCCTCTAGAGTCTCCGAACTTATTGGAACGGAAGAAGGACATGGTTTACTCATTATAAACACCAAGATTAAAACACAGGATTGTCGCGACAATATTTTCAGAAAAAAAATTATAACAAAATCAAAATTTTTATTTTTTAAAGCAAAACAAAAAATCACTTTTGATATTAAACAATTTTGACACATTTCTTTTGGGGTAACATTTACTTTGAAACCCAAGATCATAAGTTCAATGCAGCTCCATCTGTCGTGTATAGTGACTTAAAAGATGTCAACTTCAAAAGGAATCAAAACAGGCAGCGTAATACTATGCTTAAAATCTATTTTTCTCGCAGCAAATGCATTTCTGACCTTCCTCCAATATTTAACACATTATCCAAATCCCACGATAAATGGCTGAAGGCTTTTCTCAGACAAACAAACGATGGCAATTAGTGAAGTTTCATCCAACGACAAGACAATTAAATAAAAACAAAAACGTCCGAAATTTTAATTAAATTGATTTCAAATCATTTTTTTATTTTTACATATCCATATATATATATTTCAAATGATGAAACATCTAAGTCTGCATACACTTAAATTACTTATCAACAAGCTGAAACTTAATTCGTTTCAAAAAGTAGTACGCAGATCCTTTGTCCGTTTTTAATCTTTCGTATGAATCTGAATCGATTCCGAGAAGCAAAATCATATTCTCAGTATCCCCTTGCCGTTGGTACTCTCTCCATAATTCAGTCGGATAATCATTTTGTTTCTTAATAATTTTAAAGAACTCCTCGGATGTTAAATCGAAGTTGTTTACAGAGACCTGAACTATCCTGTATTTTTTCTTAAGCGCATATAGGTCGACATTTGGTATAAATTGATTTAGAAGGGGCACTTTCTTTTCTAAAAAGCTCACAGTCTTTTGAGTACCGCATTGGACATATAAAGTACTATTTTTATAATATATATCATCGTAGATGATCCGACGTGGTGCATTAGCACTTTCAATTTCCAATGTTTTCTGCAAAGTTTCTAACATTAAAGATTGGATTTCTTCTGGAATCTTTCCAAAAGGATCGGCTCTATTAAGGATTTGTACTTCTAGCTTACATATTTTTTTCTCTGTTTCATAAGAGCTTTTATGCATTGGCAAAGATGGCTGCAAGTTGTCCGGATCTGAATACAAAAAATTGTCGTCGTAGTCATCATTACCAGGTAGACCCATTTTTCGGCGAAATTCTTCAAATTCATCATCTCTTCTCGTCACACTAAATGGTGAACGGGGTCGATCTCGTTCGCTGCCAAATGGTGAATACTGTTGATCGGGTGATCGATTGTCCCAATTAAGATTAAGATGCTCCCTTGACCGATCACGTATTGGTTGTTTTTCATAACCGGCAAATGATGACCAGTTCCGATTTGAACTGTTATGAACGTTTTCAGGTTCTCTTTTTTTTCGTGAGGTAGTGGATTGTCTCCAAATGGCAGAAGGACTTCTTGATCGGTCGCGATTCCGGTCACGATTTCTATAATCAAATCTGCTGCGACTTCTTTCCTCTGACTTAAAACTTAAACTTCTTCTTCTCCTATTACTTAAAACTTCTGCATGTAATTCAGGTGGTGGTTCATAACCGTCGCGATATACAAAATTAAATATTTCCTGATAATTGTAACTTTTTTTATACTCAGCTTCAAGGGAAGTTTCCATTGCACACAGTTCACCCCTACTAACTTTTAATTTTTTCAATTGTTTTCTCATGTTACTGAATCTTTCATCAATAAATTTACGTACTCTCCAATCTTGTTGAGAACGTTTGATAGAACGTTTGTTAGAACGTTTGATATCTGTGTTCTGGCTTTGATTTATATTTTTGTTAGTTTTCAATTCAACTGTAGCGTATGGAAAATCTTGTTGTGTTTTTAATTCGGCCACTGGCGACTTCTCCCCTTGCGGAGCAAAGCCATCGCCGGTAGTCGCGGCCCCTACCGACTTTTGAGTGTATATCCCCACTCGAGTTGATTCATTTTTGGTGTCCATTTCCATAAATTTTTGGGTTTACTTTGTTTTCCATCGTTGGCGCGAAACCTGTCTTTGGCGAGGTCCCATAGCCATAAACATGTACTTAAGCCCCTCCACCACGACAAGGTGAAACCCTTTGGAGAGGTTTTATTTTGTTTTGTTTACGTTTCTCTTAATTTGCTTTCGGTTTTTATACTTTTATCACTGCATACAAAAGTCAGATACGGTGCACTAAAAAAACCAACTGCGAGTATTTGATAGAACAATTTTATCCAGCAAGTTTAAGACAAAGTCTGAAAAATAAATAAAAAAAAAGTAAATGTACAATAAACGAGTAAATTTAAATGTAAACTAAGCAGGAACAGTAAATATTTAGTTTAAATTCTAGAGCAATTCAAATAGAATTCTATTTCTTTTGGATTTATTCAATTTGACGTTTTGCATTTACTGTTTATCTGGTCGAATAAAGTTTGAATAACAAAATCTGAAATGTTTTTGCAATTTTTATTGATTTGAAAGTTGATATTTATGCTTCATTGTGACGGCGATAACGATGGCGCGAAAGTTAGCTCATTGGACTATCACGCAGAGAGTCTGGGTTCGATTCCTGGCTGGATCACCAACAATTTTTCAACTCCCGAAAGTAAAAATTGCCTACGAAAAAGCTTCTAAGGAGTGCCGTTCGGACTCGGCGATAAACCGTAAGCCCCGCTCAGATGTGACAAAAATGACAACATGAGCAACACAAATGAGTGTCAAGAAGCTAGGCCATGGTCCAACCGGACTGCCAGCGCGTGTTTTTTTTTTTGTGACGTAAAAGTTAATGACATTAATTGCTTACAATCATGGAGTGGGGTGACATCGAAAATCGTATTGTAGTTGGCCTACTTAAATGCAACATGGAACAAGGCGATATATTAAGGATGTTGCGACCGCTTGGAATCACTCGAAATTTTGTGTATCGTGCTGTGAAGCTGTTTGAGGATCTGGTGGAATACGAGACCGTCAAAGATCCGCCCGTCCGCGCACTGTGAGAACTCCGAAAGCGATCAAAGCCTGAAGGAAGGCAAAACGCAAGCGAAGATCGAAAGCGTTACTCATCCGGTACACGAAGAACGCTCACAGACAAATTCTGTTTACTGACGAGAAAATCTTCACCGTAGAAGAATCGTTCAATAAGCAGAACGATCGTGTGTATGCTCGGTCATCCAGAGAGGCATCCCAACTCATCCCGAGGTTTCGAAGAGGCCACCATCCCGCGTCTGTATTGGTATGGTGGGGAGTGTGCTACGATGGCGTTACAACAAGCCATGGACTTTCCAGCAAGACTCTGCTCCAGCTCACAAAGCAAAAACGACTCAACTGTGGCTCAAAAACAACGTTCCGGACTTCATATCAACGGATGGCTTGCATGGCTTGCTCTACTCGACACTCAAATATTGAGTCTATGAAGCGAGCCCTTGTCCGTGCAGTGGACAATTTCCCTATGCATGAAGTCCTTCTCGCAATCGATGAGTGGCCAAATAGTCTTAAGTCGTGCTGGAAGGCAAATGGAAGTCATTTCGAAGAAGTTGTTCTAAGATTTGTAGCCATTGAATAACCCAATAAAAACAAAAAAAAATTGTTTAAATATTAATTCGTTTTCATTTGGCGCTAATTTTTCTGTGTACTAGTATTTATGATTTGACGAGGTACATAAAAAAAAATTAGTAGACATGATTTCTGAATGGTTTAAGCTTGGCTGAAGAAATTTGAAGAATTCGTTTCTTTATCGTCTTAGGTGCAAGAACTGTTTTAATTTCCAAACCTTAATCGATACTTGTGCTTAAATTTCGCTCCTTAGAACATTTATTTTAAAACCTTACACAAATTCCATTCAGAAAAACAAAATAAATCGTATAGGCTTAGATTCCGTCAAATCTTAAAAGCTGGAGATTTAAGAATACATTCGTTATTGATGAAGTTCACTTAGAGGGCTCTTAAGCTGGATGCTGTTGTTGATATTCCCTCTAAATCTTAGCGTCATAGCTTGACATTTGCAAAAGTTACGTAGCCAAGAGTACATCTATCTCTGTGTGTGTTGGCGATTTTTCCATTACTTCCTCTCGGCTGTTGAAACGCGTTCCCCGTAGTGGTTTTGAGGTTCGATTGAAGAGAAAGAAGTCACAGGGAGCCAAATCAAGTGCTGGCTGTTGGATGGTATTTGTTGCATTTTTCGTCAAGAAATTACGAATAATGATGGCACTGTGCGACGGTGCGTTATCATGGTGCAAAATCCATAAGTTTTCTGCCCACAATTCTGCACTTTTTCGGCGAATTGCTTCACGCCCAAATAATACTCTTTGTTTACTGTCTGTTGGTTATTGACCAAGCTATGACGCTAAGAGAGAATATCAACAACAGGTGTACCAACTTAACAAAAAAAACAGATCTCAAATCGGAAAAATGGGAGCGACACACGGTGGTTATTCCGGGAACTTTTTGATCAAGAGCTTTTTGATAGAAAACATCTGAGGTGTCATTACTGGACACTGCCCTATAAATAAACATGCAAGAAGGCTTGCCATGTTTACTAACGACTTTTGCAGAAGCTGCATGGACGAGGAGGAGGAGGAGACAATCCCTCACCTCCTCTGTACTTGTCGAACTGTCTTCCAAAGAAGAAATCTCCATCTAGGGGCCTTCTTCTACAATGACTTAAGTGACTTAAGCAACACAGACATCAAAATTCTCCTACACTTTATCAAAAGCTCCAAATAGTTTCTGGAGTAGAAGCCTCACAGATCCACGCGGCATCAAAATGGGTTAAAGGCCTAAGTGGGTCGGTTTTTTTTTCCAACAGCCACGTTAACCTAACCTAACCCAACTTAGAGGGCTCAAGAAGACAGTTGTTAATTTTGAGACTATTGAAGGAAGAAAACTTTATTATGAATATTGAGTTGGAGGGACATACAGAAACTGATATACACTATCCTATGCTAATAAGGTTCTCAGACTTATGGGGGAAAAAAGCTATCCAAACGAAAAGGCCATAATGTTGAAAAATTTCAATAACACTAATCGACACACTTAAGACAACCTTGCAGATGAAACACTGTTTAACACTCTGAATCTTACAAACGGATACTTTCTTGACTCTGAAGCAATGGCAAGCAATATAAGGCATTTCTTGAAAACAGCCATTTGATATCTAATTTGTTTCAATTGTTCTTACAAATCCCCATGAAGTGTGTGTGCATTTAATACAAACAATTTTACTAGATTTATGGATGATAATTTTTCTCCAAGAGCTAGCACAATTTATTTTAAATATGAATTGGTATAAATGGCTTCTCAATAATAGCGAAAGAATGGAGAGCCAACTTTGTGCTAAGGCAACGACAAGCATTAAGTACGCTTAAAATGCAAACAAATTTTATCTATATATATGTCAGATACTCACACTGAGGTTCATACAAACGGGTGACACCAGCAGGGTATTGGCAGCAGGGTATTGGAGTAACCTTTTACAACAAGGCAAAGACAAGAAATTATGTACATCGTGAAAAGCTGGAAGCTGACGTGTTCCGCTTAGGTTGTTACAATTGCAAAAGATCTACTTTGCTGTGTCTTTGTCCTCGTTGCATGTCCAATAGATATTGTATGGTCCCATTTCCATAGCCATTTTGTGACTATGCAGTGTTGCTCTGTTATTTGGTTCTTTTGAGGGATTGGTAAAAAGTTATTGTCTTGAAACCTTCAGTTTTCGTTCAGTAATACAACTTGTGATCTAGCACCCAGATTGAATGGACTTTACTGGTGCTGGCAAGTGATATGCAATTCAAAACAATTTTTGACAACTTCTCTAAAACACCTGGCTTTACTGCCAAAGAAAATAGAAATGTTTTTATCGGTGAAAAATCTACTTAATCTTCCTGTAATGCCGATCAGTGATTTACTCCGCTCCCACTTCTGCTGACCAGGTAAGAACAGGCAACCCGTGACCTAGCGTTGAACCCGGGATCATCCATATTATAACGGATAAACGGCTCGTGCATGCTGCAGAGGCAGACATAAAAATTAGAGCACGCAAGAATCTGCGTTAATTAAAAGGATTTCTAATTTTAGTCCCTTGCCCCTTCTCCATGTATCTTTGCCATAGAAAAGGATAATGTTGACTAGGTGTCTACATTAACAGTAAACAGTCGTAGTGTTGTCGAAAATGAGGAATAGGGAAAATGCAAAATTTAACTAAAAACCTTTTACCAACGAACTCGGATAGATTTAGAACGGAACAGAAAGTAGAGGAAGCTGTCCCCCCACCAAATGTTTTGAACTAACATGTAAGACTTTCAAAAACGGCTGCTGAGGGCCTTTTCAATGGTAGAATGCGGATGTGCAGCGACTACGTAAGGAAATTGTAAACTTTAGTCTAAGCCACTTATTAGCAATTTGGAGTTTACAAGATCGCCAATTTCTCAGCTTTAATTTAAGTATTGATCTTTCAGGACTCCGTTCTAGAGATTTTGTTGCAACAAGTAAAATGTGCAACAACGCCAACTCAATGTTAAAGAGGTTCGTTTTGACTTCAAACTAACAAATGGTTTGGAAATGAACAATTTAGGTAAAGACATTTCAAGTATGGAAGGTGTAAATAATTTTAAAAAACTAAGTACTAACGATTTGATTTTGTTATTTACCTGATAATGATTCCCAGTTTTGTTAACAGATTTCATATTTCTTCAAATGAATTTTTTTTACCTGAAAGTATAATGAATAAACAAGTTTTATTATTATTACATTCAATGTTCTCCTAAGCATTGGTCTTACCTCTCTTTAATGAATGTTCAACAAAGCAAATTTTATTTCCACGTTATAAACGGGTGTTTTCTTCTCGCCCGTATTTAACTGGCGGCTGGTTTCCGATGTGAATTATTTGCATTTTATTAAATTGCTTTATGTTATGCGGCACTACTTCAATGCTTAACATTTTTTCATTCGCTCTACCAAAATATTACCGTTTACTTACATTTACTTCCGTCTTGGTTTAGTTGAGGCCCTTTACAATTTATTGAATTCGCATATTCGAAATTTATGTTTCAAGTCAAAACTTTGTCATTGTCTTACTCCAACGATCATGCATATACTATTCTTAATCGACATTTACTTCTATTATATATATCATATGTATAATAGATTGAACTACATATTTCTTCATTTCTTATTGATAATCAGGAGACGTCTCGTTTTTCGTTCTTATGGTTTGGGTTTACTTGGTTTTCCATCAGAAATATTCCATGATGTACTTAAGCCCCTCCACCACGACAAGGTGAAACCCGTTGGGGGGATTTTTTTTTTATGTATTTATTTATTCATTTTCCATACATACAAAGGAATTCATGTTTTTAATCATTATTCATTATAGAAAGCAAATATAACACTGTCCACTTGATGTGAATTGATTGATGTCCACTTTCCTTAACAGGTTCTGTCGAATACATGCATTCCATACCAGACAAGACTCCTTAATTAGAAAATTTCTACTTCAGAGTCTAGGACCTAGCCTATAAGTAAAAATAGAAGTAAGTTAAAAGCATTATATTTATGTTTATACTTAAAGGTGAGACTGAATTTTATTGAATGAATCATTCAATTCTGCTTTCTAACTGTTTCCAGGTCTGTCTAGTCTATTATTCCGATAATTATATACAAAAGCTGTTGGACTAACCACTCATATGGAACAACAGCAGAAAACACCTGAGCATCAGATACGAGCATTAATGAACTTAATTAAATAAGAAACTCTACTCATACTTTTGCATGCGCATGATTGGTTTGTTGAGTTTAAATTTGCCTCAATGATAACAATCAGTAAGTAATGTTCACTAGGTATGGTTAAATTGATGAATACGATATTTCTATATTTAAGAAAGAGACGAATTAACACTGTCACAATTGCGTATTCATTGACAGGGTGACTCTGATAAAACTGGAAAGTTTTTTATCCATGTTATCTCGGAGTAACGAAGACATCCAAAGGAAAATGGTCCTAAAACTGGATGTCCACTTGTCGTTTTGATATTGATAAATGACGTATTTCAACATCATAAGAAAAATCGGCAAGTAAAAATTGCTCATCATTGTACTGACTTAAAACGCTTGTGAATGACTGACAGCGAATTTAAACGACCAGTGAAAATAGCTGAGTTGTCAAACAAAATGTCACATTGTCTTTAATTGACAGTGAAAATTTATTGGCATCCTGTTCAATTGTTTGTCAATCAAAAAACAAGTTTTAGTACACAAAGAAGAGTAATCTTTCGGCTGGTCCCACCGGTTTTCACATGTACATAATGAAAATTTGTTTATGAAATATTTCCTCACGTCACGTCACAATTGACAATGGGATGACAATTTCAAATTGGCAGCTGTATTTTGACACATTTGTCAAAATTTTATTGTCATTGATCTCACCAACGATTTTTTGGCAATAATTGACGAAAGTTGAAATGAATTGGCAATGTTATCGTTCAGTGAAAAAAACCAGAGCTCTCGATTTCAAGCGTGTTTCTAATTACACGCATATTCGTGTCACGTGATTTACAAACAAAGTAGAAAGAATACGTCAAAATCTTATTGAACTGGTTTTTTGCAAACCGTTACTAATATATAGGATTTGGAGTGCTGTTTTTGGGAGTGTCGTTTTTTTAGTACAATGGGCTAAAACATATTGAAAATTCGTGTTTTTTACTCTCAGGTGTAAGGATCCAAAATGTCTCATTTTGCGACGAGAAATAATTTCTTAGAACTTCAAGAAGCTATCAACAGCATTTTGATCAAAGAAGATGACGATGAATTTGATATCGTGATTGTGCCACCTGAGCCCAGTGCACTCACAGGTGAAGAGGAGGATGACGAAGATGCAGTAGAGATTGCTACTTTACCTTTAGACGTGCCAGGTACTTTGCAGCTAATGCGCCGACATATAATACAACGGGACGACAGTGAATGGGAGAATAGTGATGCAGAACCTCTTTCGAACAAGCGACGACGTACCGAAGCGCTTGACACTTTGCCAACTTGGAGGCGTTGTACCCCATCGTATTCCTCCAAATAACCACTTGCTGACGGTGTACAGGGTAAAAGGAAGCAATTAGTGCTCCTGTGGAAATATTTTAGAAAATATTTGATGATGAAGTTTACGACCTGATTTTACGAAATAGCATGTAGTACGCAGGGCAGCATAGTCGACACGGTTTTGAGTTGAGTAAGAACGATTTGCGTGGGTTTTTTGGCATCTTACTTATGTCTAGTTATCATAAATTACCAAGAGAGCGAATGTACTGGAGCTTAGACGAATACATTGGAGTTTCTGCTGTAGCTAATTGTATGTCACGAAACAGGTATTTAGAAACAAAGAAGAACCTACATTTAGCTGATAACACCTATGCTGAAACATCCAATGATAAAAAGGTTTTGTCAATGGGGCATTTGCCACGAAGATCTATCAGTTGACGCATCGATGATTAAATATTACGGTCATCACCCATCGAAACAATTTGCTAAGGGAAAAGCAGAAGCATTTGGGGTTACCAGTGCAATCACTTTTATAATCATGCAACACTCGGTGGAATTCTATTTTTGTAATGCAGCAATGCCTGGTGCAAAACTGCACTCCAGTGATGAATGTGCTAACAGGTGGCTCAGTAACTTCCTCAACAGTTGCTGCTAAGTTGGAAGTTTTAGAAGAAGAAGAATGGCCGTCTATGGAGGAACTGGCAAAAATTCTTCGACCGATTCAAGCTCTAACGAAAATTCTTAGCAACGAAAAGTCATCCTTATTAGATCGACATATGTTATTATGCGAACATGATTCAAACATGATAAAATCAATTTTTCTAATAATTTACGGAAAAGGATCGATCTACAGTGGAGTGGTATACTTGAAATTTCTGCGAGGCAAGTTGTTGCTTGACCCGCGCTATAATGACCTCGAGCATGAGCATTTTGATGAAAAAGTTTCCATAAGATACAAACTAAGGCAACTGCCTTTGGAGTGCACCTTCAGAGAACACTTCAGAAACGGGAACAACTGATACTGAAGCCACATAAAATTTTAGAGGTGTGTTACCTGGCACCACCCAAAATCTATCCAAAATCCGCTGGAAACTTATTTTGCTGAACTTCAGTAAAGGCAGGATAAATTTCCCGATATCGCAAAGTTAGAGAGAAGATATTTGTCTATACCAGCTGCAGCTGTTAGTTCAGAACGTTGCTTTTCAAGAGCTGGGAATATCTTTGCTTTAAAAAGGGCGTCTTTGTTACCGGAAAATGCAGACTTATTGGTGTTTCTTTATCAAAATCGAAAATATTTGCAAACCTAACCACGATTGTAATCATAAATTTTTCATTTTTGTTTTAATTTTTGACATCCATTACTTATTTTGAAGAGTTATAATTCATTTGTATTAATAAATACGTTTTCATACATTCCGGTTCATTTGAATAAAGGCAACTATTTTATTTCACAAAACAGAGCATTTTGTTCTGCAAATTCGATAGAAAATTATCAGCAGCGAGTGAAATAACAGTTTCAGAATTGTTCAAGAGAATACATTAACAAAGTTCACTTTACTGTACAAAGTAACGTGATATTATAAAATTTCGTAAACAGTGTCGGAAATGCAAGCAATAAAATTGGTTCAGTTGAATAAAGGCAGTTTCGAAGTTAATAATATTAAAGAAAGTTTGTTAGAAAAATCCGTGTTAGATTATTGTAGAGTGAAGTTTAAATTAAAGTAGACAAGTTTTGTGCAGTTTTTATGAAAAATGGGCAAAGGAAACACTTTAACTACATCCGAGAAAGCGAAAAAAGATGTGTACCACTCAGAAAATTATTCCAACCGCTACATCGCGAAAAAAAATTGGTCGAAGCCCAACTTCTGTTGACAATTATTTAAAGAATCCAGATTCTTATGGAATAAACTATAAAGGAAGAATTTCTACAGTGATTTCAGCAGCTGACAGGCGCAAAATCATTCGTTGCGCTTCTAATTCCAGTGATTCAATATCAAAAATTAAATTTGAGGCCGGCGTAAATGCCAGTAAATCCACTGTTAGACGTGTTATTGTTAGTGCTAAGAACCTGAAGCGATAAAAGTTGGTTAAAAAACCTCCTCTAAAAGACTATATGGCCTGGACTTTAGGACAGAGTCAAATTAAGAATGACTGGCGAATAGTTTTTTTCATAGATGAAAAGAAGTTTAATCTACGAGGGCGGGTCAATAAGTCCGTGACTTTTTGAATTTTTGACCTCTTTACTGAAACAGCAACACTGCTCCTGTCAACAGGCATCTGTCAGTTGACTCCTGTCAAAATTTAAACTTGCTGCGTCAGTTAGTTTGTGTTTGACAGCTATTTTTATCAGACTACTCACTAATTTGAGGAGAAAATGGAAAAGTGAATTTCGTGTGCTTATTAAGCATTATTTCTTGCGAAAAAAAACCATTACCGAGACCAAGGCTAAGCTTGATAAATACTATAGGGACTCTGCACCATGGATTTCAATGGTAAAAAAGTGGTTTACTGAATTTCGTTGTGGCCGTACAAGCACTGAAGATGCCGAACGTCCTGGACGCCCAGTTGAGGTCTCTACACCCGAAACAATCGAAAAAATTCACGATATGGTGTTGGCCGACCGAAGATTGAAAGTGCGAGAGATTGTGGAAGCCGTAGGGATCTCGCATGGCTCAGTGGTTTCAATTTTGAATGATCACTTGGGCATGAGAAAGCTTTCCGCAAGATGGGTGCCGCGTTTGCTCACAGTCGACCACAAACGCATGTGCAGTTGCCATGGCAAAAATCCATGAATTGGGCTATGAATTGCTCCCTCATCCACCCTATTCTCCAGATTTGGCTCCGAGCGACTACTTCTTGTTCCCAAACCTGAAGAAATGGCTTGGTGGAAAAAGATTTGACTCCAATGATGAAGTCATCTCGCAAACAAAGGCCTATTTTGAGGACCTCGACAAATTATTTTTTTTGGAAGGGATAAAAAATTGGAGAAGCGTTGGACAAAGTGTATAGAGCTCAAGGGAGACTACGTTGAAAAATAAAATTATTTTTTTATCAAAAAATCTGTGTTTTAATCCAAAAGTCACGGACTTATTGACCCGCCCTCGTACCTACAAAGGAATATTGGAATCAGCTTTCCTAAGTTTAGTGAGTTATGTGGACCGTTACCTTGGATTCTGCAACAGGACAACGCACCAATCCATACTGCTCGTGTAGTAAAGACATTTGTTGGAAGCCAAAACGTGGAATTATTGAATTGGCCACCAAATTTAAACAGACTTGAAAATTATAGAAAATGTTTGGGGCTGGCTTACCCGTAAAGTTTACGAAGGAGGAAAGCAGTACAGCGATTAAGAATCACTTCTCAGGGATATTAAATTAGCTTGGGCCAAAATTTACCTAAATTACATAAAATCACTGTACGAATCACTTCCAGAACGCGTTTAGGATATTTAGTTTATAATAATTACCAAAAAAATTCAATAAATAAAAACAAAAAGTGTACATTTTCCTTATTTACTGTCTTTGCCTTTATTCATGTGAACCGACTGTGTTTTAGACTCTTTTTAAGAAAACCGGGTTATAGTCCCATTACCTTTTACTGTCAGGAGATTTTGTGATTGTTTGGTTTTGTTAAATTTCATATCTATATTTTTTATTTGTTTTTGCACTTATAACTCTTGTTTTTTGAAAAAAAAAAATAAGAAAATTGTCTTATTAAAGGGTTGCCTTTATTCAAGTGAACCGGAGTGTAATATTCATGAATTTCTTGTTGCCGATGTATGTAGCAGGAAAAAAAAAAGGTTGGAAAACCCAACAAAGTATATATACTCTTGATCATTAGCATCGAAAGGAGAGACGAAATATAGGTCAAAAAAATTTAAAAAAAACTTTATTTGTTTCATGGGATATCGTCTTAAAATTGCACATTTTATAATTTTAGATAATGCTTCATAACACAACACTTAAAACGTATATACATAATTTCATTGCTTTATAAATGGACTGGTAGAAGTTCATGACAAAAGACAAGTTTTTGAATCATTTAAACTAAAATTGTATTGTATTGATAAATACACGTATAAAAATAAATATACACTGAGCGAAATTCTTATAAACATCACATACATTCAATTTGGTACTCAATAATTCCGTTATCTTAAGTTCAAAATATTTTTTTTTTTTTCAGTTCCAAATGAGTAATGGTCGTCTGTATGAAGCAAAAAATGTGCAAAGTTGTTGCTTAGCCTCAAGCTAAATTAATTGAAACGGGATATTTTGTCACAGTTCCTTGAATAGTATGGGTTGGTTGGTTAAGGTTAATTGTGAAACATTTGTCAATTGGAACAACAATTTCAATTTTATATTATTAACGGAAGTTTTTAAGGAAGTAAGATAGAAATGCAACAGTTTTTGATAAGATTTTTTTTTCGGAAACAGCTTTTCAGATTTGTTAATCAACAATGCCCAGGGGAAAAGTTTTATCGGATGAAGAGAAAGGAAAAATAACCGCATATAATGATTCTGGACTTTCATTGAGAGAAAGTGCAAAAAAAATCAACCAGTCTCATACAGTTACCCGCAACTTTTTAAGTTTGGCTGAAAAATATGCGACCATTCGCCGGTATGATTATAACACGAAAATAAACCCCCACCACCGCTTATTTTTAGAGAACACAAACAGACCTCCAGCTTCACAAATGGAAAACGCCGGGTCCAACAAATTTCTAAAGCAGATAAGAACATTTGCTATAAAAAACCGACAGACACAAATCTGCTAGGTTATATTTTGAGAAAAAATATATGTCATGGAGAGAAGAATGGAAAAGGTTGTTTTTAACCTTGACGGACCCAATGGTTTTTCCGTTGTAAGATGAAAATTGCATTTGTACCAAGGAAAATGAATTCCCAGAAATATATCGAGCTATTGGAGGATGTAATGGTAGAAAGAAGTGTGGAATTAGCTGGAGTTGAGTTCATATTTCAACAAGATAATGCTGCCGTTCACACCGCACGGGTCGTCAAAGAGTGGTTTTCTCTTAAAAAAAAAAGATGTTTTGGACTGGCCAGCAAGAAGTCCCTACCTCAACCCGATCAAAAATTTGTGAGGAACATTATCTCGTCTAATATATGAAAATGTCTGGCAATATAATACCGTTGGAGAACTTAAGGAACCTATAAAGCTCACCTGGGACTCTTTTTCAAAAACCATGCCAAACAGAGTATTCAAAACAATAACTAAAAATTGAGGTTCTACCCTCAAGTATCATTTAAGAAAAATAAACGCTCTTAAAATCCATTAAGTACATGTGTTTTTATAAGAATTTCGCTCTTATTTTCATAGATTTTTAGTAGATTTGATTTAATTATAATTAAACTGAACATTTTTTTTATTTTTCAACCAGCCTTGAGTTTCAATTATTGTGTGCGATTTTTTAAAAAAAAATTATCAAGTACAGTACAATCTCGTTAATTCGGACACTTGCTAATTTGGGACAACGCGGTAATCCGGACAGTTGGCTTATTATTTACCTCATGAATCCGGACAATTATTTTTTGTTTTTCTTTTTTGTCTGCTATTTCTACGGCGATTTCCCGGTTTCATAAATAGACAGCGGTTTCCTATGGAAAACAAAGGCCTTGGTAAGCGCAAAACTATGCAATCTGTTGAATATCAACTCATGGAAGAACGGCTGCACAATAAGTTTGTAAATAAAAGTCAACACAATGTACCAATTTCTTCTGAAATCATGAAAGAAAAAGCAAAAATATTCTGTTCCGAAATTTATGAATTTATGGCTAGTAACGAGTGGCTGAACAATTTTCATTCACGATATGGAATACAATTTCTTAAAATATCTGGCAAGAAACTGTGCAACAATCCCTTTGCTGTACAACCTTTCGTTGAAATGCTACGAACAAAAATTGCCGACATGGGAATTACACAATCCCAAGTCTATAATGCGAATGAAACTGCACTCTTTTGGAGGAAGATGCCAGAAAAAACATTAGCGTTGCGTACCGAGAAATCCGCAGCAGGGCGTAAAATCTGTAAAGAACGAGTAACCCTTTTAGTTTGCTGCAATCCAACAGGAGAGCATAAACTTAAATTAATGTAAAGTAAAGCTACCGTTAGAATATGCCAATACAAAAAATTCTTGGATGATAGAGCTACTGTTTAAAAGTTGGTTTAAGAATTCTTTTGCCAAACAAGTAAAACGATACTTAAAAGATAAAAATTTGCCAGCTAAAGAACTACTACTGCTAGACAACGCGATATTCATTAGCAGATCTCGATAATAACATATATTATGTTTTTGCCACCGAACTGCGCCGCTCTAATCCAGCCTATGGACCAAAATGCTATTCGAATTTTAAAAATGAATTAGCGCAAAAATTTTGTATGTCATCTCTTGTCCAGTTCGGAAAATAGCTTAAGTGATTCTTTAAAAAAGTTTTCGTTGAAAGATGTTGCTTTTTTGGTTTCAAACGCTTGGGATATATATGGTGGATGAAGGTTTCCTTAAGAAATGTTTCAACAAAATATTTTATGACGAAGAATGGGATTGAGATGATGACCTACCTCTTGCAATCTTACGTTCCAGTAGCACAACGGAAATAGTTGACTTTTAGTCGAAATAGCCCCGGATATACATATATTATGATAACGAAATCGATGGGCGGTTGAATGGCGTCACGGATGATAAGACTGAAGAAGATGATCTCGATAGCAGTAGTTGCGATGAAAATGAAGTTAAAACCCAAGTCCGAACAATTTTGCATTCTGAACACATGTATTAAATATGCTGAAGACCAGAATTTTACCGTTGGGGATATTTTAAAAATTGTCGGCCTGAGAGATGTTGCATATAAAAAGAAAGCTTCGGTAAAACTTCGACAAGTAAAAATTACAAATTTTGTAGAAAAACATTAAAAATGTTTATAACATACACGTAAAAAAAAATAAATTTTAAAAAAATGAGTTTAGCAGTAGGACTTTTTTTCACGCTATCTTGTTGTGTCTCGGTAGTCCGGACATTTCGATATTTCGGACACGGATTGGATTTAATTGTCCGGATTAACGAGATTATACTGTACTAAAAAAAAAGTTTACGTGTAAATATGAATACACGTGTTCATGCACTAATAATTTAATTACACGTGTAGCACGGCTATACCCGTTGTACCCGTGCAATAGGGGGCTCTTACAAAAACCAATTAAATGACAAGCAACCCAGCAAAACCCCAATATTTATGCAGGTATAGGGGAATATGTAGCGTTAAATCCAAGTTTATGCCTGATATATTTCAATGGTAAATAAACAAAGGGGAAACGCTTATGAAAAAAGTTATTTTAAAAAAAAAAGCCAACAAGTATAGACGTGTCTTTTGGTTTATACAAAATTATTAAAAACTATGAAATACCTTTGAATTCTCACACAGTTTATGAGCTCAAATGTACAATTATAATAATTGTCAGAAACACATTAACAAGGATATAACAGTAGGCATTGTTCGGAAAAGTCCAGAGCACTGACTTAAGACACCAAGTTATAATGTTAACAATGTTTGTATACAGTTTATCCGCAACTCCAATAACCGGCAACCTCTAATATCCGTCATTCTGTTTAACAAGTACTTTGTTAATATTCCCTCTAATATCCGGAGATACCTCTTATATCAGGAGCATATGCAAACCTATTCAGATTTCACGAAAATGTGTTTTTTTTTTGTTAAAAACAAAAGGTTAATTTATTTTTATTCTTGCGAGCACGAAAATGATTTCTTGCTCAATTTTGTTTAAACCTCTAATAAGTTTTTACTGTACCACCAAAACGTTCCCGGTATAACCACCGTGTGGCGCTTAAATTGTTCCGATTTGAGTTCTGTTTTTCTTGTTAAGTCTTGATAAGGTACATCTGTTCCTGATATTCTCTCTAAATCTTAGCGTCATAGCTTGACATTTGCAAAAGTTACGTAGCCAAGAGTACATATATCCCTGTGTGTGTTGGCGATTTGCAACAACGAAATTGTATTAAATTTTGCGTAAAAAACGGATTTAATAGTGCGCGAACGTTGGAAATGTTGGAAGTGTTTCGGCAACGATTCTCTAAAGAAAACGGTCGTTTACCAGTGGCACGAGCAGTTCAAAAGTGGTCGTGAGTAAATCAAAGATGATGAATGCAGTGGCAGACCATCGACATCGACGAAAACATTGAAGTAAAACAAATGTTGGTCAATAACCGCAAATTAACCATCAGAGAGATAGCGGAGGAATTTTTTGACGAAAAATGCAACAAATACCATCCAACAGCCACCGAATTCAACTGATTTGGCTCCCTGTGACTTCTTTCTGTTCAATCGAGTTAAAAAAAACACTACGGGGAACGCGTTTCAGCAGCCAAGAGGAAGTAATGGAAAATTCGCAGGAAGCACTGATGGACATACCGAAAACCGAATATTAAAAATGTTTCGAGGATTGGATCAAGCGCTGGCATAAGTGTGTTGCAGTCGATAGGGATTACTTTGAAGGGGACAATATAGATTAAGATGAATAAACTTGTATTTTTAATTTTCTGAATAAATTTTTTGATCAAGGTGGTATTTAAAAAAAAATATATTAATTTTAAACACATATCTATGTACAGTACTCACCTACAAAATTTAACATTTCACATGTTTTCCCTTTCATGATGCATCGTTGTCCTCTTTCTGGAAACGAGAAACGAATTGTATCAACTGAATTAATTTTTTTTTTCTAAAATGAATAGCATTACCCATAATTAGCTTTTGTAATAATTCGTGACAGAAGAAAATACAAAGGTTGATGTTTTACGGAAAGCCATATGGCTGCATTTTTGGGCAATTCAACATCCAAACAAATTCCCTTATCGCCCCATTTCTTTTGGAAAACAACCCTCCATTTTTCAGTGGGTAAATTATTTTGTCTTTCGATGATGTTTAATATTTCGGTTGTTTCCATATCTCGATATGGAATAAAAATATGCCATCTCCTCTCCAATCTTCTTTTTTTCATAAGAACAAATTTATTCAGTCCTGTTAGCAGAGCATTCATTTCCCAATCAACAAAACCAATTTCGCGCAATGTTCTTAGGATCTTATTCCAACGGTCTTTGCCGAAACGTTCCTCGGACTCTGGAAATGCTCCTAATTTTTGAATTTTATGTCGGCGATAGTTTTTAGTTGAAGATGCTACAGCTAACTTTGCATTACGTGCGTCTGTAACAACTTCCATTTCAGTTTTTTCTTGTTTATTTGGTTCATTTTGATTATAACTTTCTTCAACTTGTGCCACTGGCGACTTATCTCCTTGCGAAGCCAAGCCATCGCCGACAGCCGTGGCTTCTGTCGACTCTTGAGTGTATATCCCCACTCGATTTGTATCTTTTTCTGTGTCCATTTCCATGATTGTTTTGGGGTTTTCTTAGTTTTCCACATTCAATAAAACTATTGAATGTGTAATTAAGCCTCCCTACCGCGACAAGGTGAAACCCCTTCAGGGAGGAAAAATATTTGGACATTCTTATATATTCATTATTTAATTGCTTATTATATTTTTTTTTTCTTGTAGAAAAATAAACACTAACCTAGAAATTATAAAAACAAAATGTTCTGGTAAGATATTTTCAATATGCAAACCATGCCTACGGCAGCTATTCACTTGCATGTATGCTTTGTCAAAGAGTAAATAAAGAGAGAAAGTATTAAACTAAAATACAAAAGCTTAAACTAATTAGACTTTTCGTTGGCAAGCCATTTCAGGACTTGATTCATCTTCACAATGACAACATTTGATTCTTCCTCTTCCATTCCTCTGACTTCGTCAATTTTGTGTTCTGTGCTGGGTGCTAATTTATCTTTTAAAAAATTACTGACGCCGTCATCTAATTCAGGTGGGAGATCTGAAAAGTATAAAAATTATTTATAAGTGAAGAGAAATTTGCTACGTTGTAAAATAATTTCAAACAACAAATTCACTGAACGCAATCAATAGGTTCACGAGAGAGAAATGAAAGAAACGATAAACTCCATAGGCAAGTTTAAGACCGCCTAAGTCCTTTGTTAGGACTTCCATTAACACTTGAGTTCCATGTGACCACAACTGCATATGGTATGTATCTCCAAGTTATCGCTAGACAAAGGGAATATTTTTCGATGCCTTTAAGATATGAGGGCACAAGTGATACAACTACCTCCACCGCCTGGCTCTTAGATTGACAACACCACGGAGCAGTACGTGTAGTGTTGAATGCTGGTACTGTATTCTTTCCCAGATAATTGATCCTACCCAAGTCCAAAGTAAAAAAAAGAAAAAACAATTTCGCGCTTGCGACGCAGAAACTTCGAATGACGCTCCCAAAAATGTTCAACCAACCAAAACCTATGCAGTTTATCTTAATTACACATTTTTGACTTACAGAGACCAATATTTCAACCGTTTACTCGTATAAAAATCCTGAAATATTCATCCAAGACTATGATGTACTTACCGTAATTGCGATAATGATAATGATAAAGTGGTCACGGAGCATTGCCAGCCTGCAGTTACTAGCTGGCTGCAAATGCGTTTGGCTCACTATTTAATCATATCGACTCTAACGACGTTATGGCAGTGATTTTGGAGGAATTTAATCTAAACAGAAATGGATTATCCATGACACCGTCTACAAAAGAATTTTGTTTCTCTGTCTGTCGGTCTTATCCACTCAAGTTTTATCTTGATCCAATAATCTTGAAAGCCAACTTGATCTCATCTTTTTATCTGACGCGGATATTTTATGGCTTGCTGATGGTTTCGATCGCATGATACGATCTACGTTGATGTAAAAGAGAAACAAAAAATTCGAAAAGATGAGATGGAGAATGAGCTGCCCTGTAATGTACATGGGTACTTTTCTCCTTTTTTGTTTTTTTACTGTGTTCGTTGCTAAGTTAACTTGGTTCAGTTTAGCAGATTTGAAAGGAAATGTCAAATTTTTGTCTTCGAAAAAAATCAACGTGTAATAGCGCGAGCCTTACAAATAGAAACATCAAAGAGGAATTTCAAGAGTCGCGCCTCACCAGTCTTCGTGTTATAGCAGACATACCAGCTACGGCGTGTTTAACTTCACAGCTCACTTTTTTCTTAAGGTCATAAGGTTACGTCACCTTGACCAGACTGACTGTTGCTGTCGTGTGTTTTCTTTGGTTTCTACCTCTATGTACCTGTTGTCTTGTGAGGTATAAGATTGGATCAGAGAAGATACGATTCCTTACCTTAAGTTAAAACTCACTCATGATGCCTGATTTTTTTTATTCAATTTTAGTAAATTGAGATGGTAGAAGTGATATCTTCTGCCTTAAGGTATGTCATGAGATGTATTTTAACTCTGCAATGAATTTATAGGAATCCGGATACTATGTTTATAGGTCCCCTATACAGCTGTTTGTTTTTTTGAAGAAAAGGTTGGTAAAAAGTTCTTTGCTTGTCTTTAATTTTCAGTTCTAGTCCAGTTATCTAGCGCCTTAGTTTAAGCAATTTTAGCTACATGTAGAATGATCATGGTAACATAAATGTTGAGGCCGAACCTTTCCTGACCGTCGTCTTTTTCTGCTCTTTCAATACCATCAAAAGTACTGTGATAGTAAACTCTCCAACCAGTAATCTCAATAGTGAACCTTACCTCTGGTCTGCACTCATTGAAAAGTAAAGTAGAAATGAACCCTTATAATGTGTAGTTAGACTCAGCAGGAGTGAGATTTAACTTCCTCAACGGAAGCTTTGTGTATTCTCTTGATGCGTATGTTTTTTTTTTTTTTCACTCTGCAGGAAATTCAAATCGAATAAATTTCTATTCAGCGGTCAAGAAACTTGGCGCACAATTATTTTAAACTAGGCTCGCCCGTCGCCGAAATTCGGCGATTCACAAAGGCAACAGTTGTGTACACAACAAAAGTGTCGTCACTTGTCACTATGTGTCTCTTTTTTTCATTTTGTTTAGTCTCTATCCCACTTAGAGTAGGGAAACTCTTTTGCAATCGTAATAGTGACTTTCACGGTCACAAACTTACATAAAAAAAAACAAAAGAATGCATTTCATAAGTCAAAACAGTCAAACAAATTCCTTATGTAGAACCACATGCACAAAAACGATTCGACTATACGCTTATCTCTAGCATCTTTCCTTTTCTTTACTATTGACTTTCAAAGGCAAGGAGACTTGAAAATATTTTTTACACGACGAACATGTTCGTGCGATCTGTTCGTGTTCATGGTCTTGTTCGACGTTTGTGGTGCTCTTGACGAACCGATCCAATGTTTATGAAAATTTTCAAAATTTGTGGATTTATTCGCGAGCATGTTCGCCGTTTGTGGCGTTGATCGAAAACATTTTCTTTTTTAAATAAATTTTGTTGCGTGCACATCAGCGAAAGATAAAAAAATGGGAAGTTTTAACAAAACGTTTCTTCTGGAATTTATCGAAATTATTAGAAATATTACAATAAAACTTTAGTTCCTCAAAACTTTGTCCAGTTGCGAGGAATCTTAAAGTTGCTGACAGTCTCTCGATTGCTGTAATTGCTTCTCGCATTCCTGTGTTTTTTTTTTTCAATATTTTTAAAAATCTTCTGGTACAGAAATTTCTAATTTTCTCAACAATTTAGTATGAGTGCGATCGTTTCTACCATACAGCCACTCTTTCATGTTGGAAAATCCAGACATCAGGCAAGTGAATGGCGTTCACCAAATGGGCCAAGACCAAAAAAACCACGTCGTTTTCAGTCAAAAAATAAGGCAATGCTCACGGTTTTCATGGACAGTAAACTAAGAGTATTATTTGGGCGTTATGAGACGTTTGCGTGAAGCAATTCGCCGTAAGAGACCAGAATTGTGGGCAGAAAACTCGTGGATTTTGCACCATGGTAACGCACCGTCGCACAGTGCCATCATTATTCGTAATTTTTTGAAGAAAAATGCAACAAATACCATCCAACAGCCACCGAATTCACCTGATTTGGCTCCCTGTGACTTCTTTCCGTTCAATCGAGCTAAAAAAAAACCACCACGGGTAACGCGTTTCAGCAGCCGAGAAGAAGTTATTGTAAAATCGCAGGAAGCACTGATGGACATACCGAAAACCGAATATAAAAAATGTTTCGAGGATTGGATCAAGCGCTGGCATAAGTGTGTTGCAGTCGATAGGGATTACTTTGAAGGGGACAATATAGATTTAGATGAATAAACTTGTATTTTGAACTTTTTGATCAAGGTGGTATACATTGTTAATAATGCAATTGCATCATCCGCGTGTGCGTTCTCCATATTTTCTTGTTTAAAGTTACAGCAAAAGTGATGTTCCGCAAATCGGCTCGTCGTGTATGGCCAGCTTAATATGTTGTAAAATAACCTAATTGTTTACATGTGTTTACCATGGTTCTACTCAACCGTTTGGCAAAAATAAAACACATTGTGCACATCTACGCGAAATTACCTTTCCAATGGTGTAAGTATCATGCCATTCGGTTGAGTAGAACGGTGTATAAGCGTACGACAAAAATGGGCAGCACGTATTTATATATAGATGTCAAACCATCCAATACATTTAAATTAATTTACATAAAATACTATTCGCAGGACTAGGTGAAAGCAACATCAAAATTTTACCATCAATCATGCATAAGCTGGTCTTGCAGGGAAAATCCATGTCCATTGGGTAACGACGTATATTGCTAACAGACACTTGGGATTCATTCAGAAAATCGATGAAAACAACTTCAACATGTTCATCTGAAAGAATGCTAAGTGCCTTTGCACGATACCAGCCATCAATATATTTCGCCAAACAGTATTCTTCAGTCCTAGATTTAAAAAAAAAAATCATAATTATAATAAAGCCCTTACTTAGAAAACTTATTAAATTTCTGCACTCACTTAGGTTTGTATGGACGCCCATTGTCTTGATATTCAGAAAAGTACGATTGAATGTTTATCAAATTTTTCATGTCCTCAACCATAATACATGCAAAGTAGCCGAACTGCATCAGGGAATTATCCACTACCATAACCTTAAGATTCTTTCCGTTAACCGGCAGTGTTACAGTTTCAAATGGCTGCAAGGCAATACGATGGTTTTAAAACAATGTAGTGAAACAATAAAAGATTACTCACCGGTACCATCACAGGCTTAGTTAATTGAGAAGGACGGGTTTTTGTTGAGCCCGATTGTACCGATGGAATTTTAATTTCTAGTTTTTCAATAGGAGGAAGAGATTGCTTTGGTAAGTCCTTTGGTATCTCCTTTTCTGGCAAAGATTTTTGCTTTCCCACGGCACTACTTTGATCTTGTTGCTTTTCTTTTGCAGAAGAATTTCCCGTCAATGTTTGTATATAAAGACAAATTTTTTGGTTTAAGTTCTCATTCACTTCAAGGAGGAATATTTCACAAGCTGGCTTGTCTTTTTCCTCGTAAATGATTTTAGCCTCGACATCTTCAAAAGATTTCAAATATTCCTTTAATTTATTATTGTCTTTGAGAAATGGAACACCCTTCAAAGTCGCTAATACTATATGCTGTTTTAGTTCAGCACATTCCTTAGAAATTTCCTTCAATTCACTTAGTTTTTTTGTGGCCTCGTTGCCAAAATCATAGTAAACAACGTTTATTTCGTTTTCATTCTTTACCGAAACTACCTGTACACGATAGTAGAGTCCGTCTTGATTAAAATCAGTTATGGCAAATGCATTGCGTGATGGCATCATTTTTAATGGTCCAGCAGTTTTGCCATACTCATTGACAGCCTTTATGACATCGCAATAGCCGTCGTTTTCATCATTCTCAATTGAGCGAAGAAATATACGATTGGAGGAGCGAAATGCAGTAAGAAGAATTCTGGATTTATTTTTTGGAAAAGATGATTGCTGAGCTTTTACTATATTTGAAGGGCTGCTTGCGTTTGTATCGGGTTTGTCGAGCAGTTTTTGCTGTTCTTTTGGAATTGATTTTGGGGGAGTGGGCCTATTTTGCTTTTGTTGCGATTGTTGTTGCTGTTGTTTTGGCTGATTTTGCTGCGACTGTTGTGGCTTTTGCTGAGGTGATTTTTGCTGATTTGTCTGTTCCTTTTGTTGCTGTTGAACTAATGGTGACATAGAATCGGTAGTATTTATCCATTTACGGTGTTGTGACAAATCTGCATTTAATGTTTGTAACAAATTATTACCTTGATAACCATTTAATGGTGGCATATCCTGCACCATGATAGTTGAACTATGAACAAGTTCACTGAGAAATACATCGATACATTTTTAATATGTAATTAGTAGAAAAAAATAAAAACACAATTAAGACATTAAACAAAATTTAATTACGGCATTTGGAAGCATATGTATCGGTGCTTGGGCCAATCCTTTTTCTGACATATGAGGGAGCAATAAAAATCGGCACAACGCTGGCATACTAAGACTGTTGAACTTTGACAAAGCACACATGGTCCAGATCGAGTAGTATTGTTGGTTGGTCCCGGTTGTTGAGGTTTAGTGAGTTGTTGCTGTTGCGGTCTCTGATGACTTTGATATCCCTGATGGGGTTGTTGTCCTTGAGGGTTATTAAAGAACCCCCGCGAGCCTTGATTTTCCTAAATTAGTTTATAAATAAATTAAATTTGTAGACATACCTTATCTTATTTATATATATAAAGTTAATAGCATCTTTATCAACCTTAAAACCTTTTGTAGTGGATTTATATACATAACATTGAATCTTGGATTCAATATAGGCTATTTCACTTTATGTAATTCCAAGAGTTTCTTTTACAAAAACTTATTTTAATTGGACGACAATAGCGTGGTGAGGATGGCGTTGGATTTTGCAATGGATAATTTTGTTGGTTGAACTGCAAAACAAACGTTAGGGACACAAATGATCAATGGAAAAAGTTTGCTTCTGAATCAGAGCTGTTTCCAAAATGTTGTCCCTAGCTTCCACTATTTAATACTGCTTCCGTGATCGATTAGCTTCAGCTAAAATAGAAAAAGCCATAAGAGCAGATAGTTTTTTACGTTGGAAACTATCGGACAATGCCTTTTAATAACTATTTGACCTCCCAAGATAGTCGATGATTTGCTTTAGTGCTTTTTGGGCATGGAATTTCCCGATTTCACGTAACTTCATTTGAGAAGCAAATGCAAGTTCCTCCCTTTTATTACTATCACGTAAGCTCTGTGTTCTTCTTCTCTGTCTCTGTACACTAAGTTCTATGCGAGATTTTGACGGCCGGCTATATCCAGTTGAAGCTGGTACCTCAAAAGCTTAATTGTGAGCCTAACCATCTTAACTTAAATTAATGCACCCTGAAAAAAAGTACCGAAATTGAACGTACTTTGGCCTTTTTTTACAGCACAGCTACATTTAGTAGCTAAAATAGACAAAATATCTTCAAACATATCAAAACTATTTAACCAATACAACTTAAAATGCAGTATGTCAGACCATCTGTTGATCACCCAATTAACGGAAATCACCAGTTAGCTTATAGGTTACAATTTCGTTTGTTCCTGGTTATTTATTATATTAGAACCAGACATTTGCATGGATACATTCACGCAATGGATGCACAACTTGATTCATGGACACTTCTCATTACTCATTGTACCATGAGACCTATGAATGTGTCTAAGTGAGTGGGGGTATTAAAGTTGTGTTGTGTGTAGTTTTGCTGTCGATCGTCGAAATTCATACTCATTCGTCTCATGGATGGGCTAACTCACATGAATAAGAGTGAATGCTTGTGCGAAAATTTAAGTGACCAGGGGAACCCCTCAAGGGGGAGTCATAAATGGCGTTCTCAAAAAGGTTAATTCTATGGGCATTAGCGCAACGGCATACGCGGATGACGTGGTGATCATAGTGTAGGGAAAATACTTAAACATTTTAAGTGAGATCATGGAGCTTGCCTTGAAGACGATCAGCACTTGGGCATGCACCTGTGGTCTCAATGTCAATCCCTCCAAAACGGAACTGGTTCTTTTTACCAGAAAGTACAAGATACCGCAATTCACATTGCCAAAACTCGGCGGAATGGATCTATCCCATTCGGATAGTGCGAAGTATCTTGGCGTGATTCTGGATAAGAAACTGAATTGGAATTTCAACGTAGCGGAAAGAATTAAAAATGCTCTTTTCATATGTAAAAGAACTGTGGGAAAAATTTGGGGTCTTGAACCTGCTATGGTGTACTGGCTATATACGGTGGATATGGAGGCGCACTAGCATGGTGGAAAGCAACAACTACGGAAAATTAGCAGCGGTTCAGAGAACGGCTTCCATAGCCATTACAGGAGCGCTCCGTACCACCCCTACGGCAGCATTGGACACTTTCCTACATCTAACACCGCTTGACTTTTATATCAAAAAACTTGCTGGCAACAGTGCGATTCGACTCACTAATCTGGTTCTTTTCAAAAGCAGTAGCTTTTGCACAACGGCGTGATCCTGGAAGAGCTAGTACCAGGCAATACTATTAAAACGGATGAAATCCCTTCCTTAATCGATTTCGACATTCCGTATGATATAATATATCAGGAAAGGAAGGACTGGCAAGAAAATGCAGTTATGAGATCAAACGAAATTGCAGTTTCCACAGATGGCTCGAAGACAAAGGAAGGAACAGGCTCCTCTTCTCGGAGGACCCGGAACTGAGTGTCCATAAGGCTACCGGACACTAGTAGTATCTTCCAATCAGAGGTTCTAGCTGTCCTCAGGGCGGCTGAGCTGATGCAGATGAGATCGGTATCCGGCAGAGATATCGCTATCTACATCGACAGCCAGGCCGCTCTTAAAGCAATGGAGTCAATCAACATTAACTCTGACGCAGTCAGGGGCTGTCGCACAATGCTCAAAGCATTATGCGTTCAGAACAGGTTGAGACTGTGCTGGGTGCCAGGACACTGCGGTATAGAAGGAAATAAACAAGCAAACGGGCTTGCAAGAAGAGGAAGGCTACTCGACAATAGTGAGGTTGCTGATGTCAAACCACCCCTCTGCACGGTAAGGGGCACTATTGAAGGAAAAACCATAAAGGCCGGCAGCATAAGGTGGTTGAATCTGGAAGGACATAGGGTATCAAAAACTCTATGGCCACTTCTCGACGGTAACAGACCTAGGAAGCTTATTTAGCTGAATAGAGATAAGCTTAGGACGTTAATAGGAATACTAACAGGACACTGTCTACTGCTGAAACACGCAAAGAGACTAAAACTAACAAATACAGACACTTGTATTCGCGTAGCCGAAGGAAATTCTTAGGAAAATACTTCTTTGAAAACTTAGAGGAAATAGACGGTACGGACTTCAAAAGCCTTCTTGGGTTTTGTAGAGAAATTAGGTGCTTTAATAGGGAAACAGTTTAGGTTTTCTGCAAATTGGAGGGGATAGCGATGGGCCCGTTTTGGTGCCTAGTGTCTGTGTCTTATGGCACACCCTATTTTTCCTAACCTAACCTAACCTGTGCGAAAATTCAGGTATACCTGTTAATTGAAAACAAAAAAAACCAAAACGCCCAACAGAATCCCAAAATCGTCTGCGCAATAACTCGAGTAACTCGAATGATTCGAATGCATTTGCACCGTAAAGCTTAGAGTATACCCAAAATAAAGAGTGCTGTGGGTAGTGAGTTATGATGCGTCTGAATCATAGGTTGTGTGAATTCTGTGAGTTAAGGGACTTCACACATTGAGTAAGGAATCACTTTTTTGGCATTCATGCAGATCTCTAATTAGGACCTTGAATGAAAATTAGCGTAACCAAAGTAACTTTTTATTGGTTCTGCTGAAGCACACAGAATTCTTGTTGAGACTTACGGTTACGGTTAAGACTCGGGTACGACATGCAGGGACTGGTTTCGACGCTTTAAAAATAATGATTTTAAACTTGAGGATAAACAATATTCTAGCGCACCGAAAATATTTGAAGACAAAGAATTGGAGGAATTACTTGATCAAGACCATAGCAGAACTTGGAAAAACGTTACAAGTAAATGAGTCAACAGTTTTAAAAGCAAGAACATTGGACACCGTATGAATTGAAGCCGAAAGATGTCGAACGGCGTTTTCTCACGTGTAAACTATTGCATCAACGCCAACAAAGAAAACGTTTTTTGCACCGTATTATGATTGGTGATGAAAAGTGGATAAACTACGATAATCCAAAGCGTAGAAAATCGTTGGGTAAGCCCGGTTATGTACCAACATCGTCCGCAAAACTAAATATCCATGGTTCGAAGCTTCTTCTCTCCTTGGTGCGTTCAACAGGGTGTAATTTGTTATGAGCTGTTCAAACCGAATAAGACTATCACGGGAGATCGCAATCGACTTCAATGGATGAGTCTGAGTTGAGCACTAAAAGAAAAATGGCAGCTATACGATCAGAGACACAAAAACAGCGAGAACTCTTTCAATGTCCTAATAATATACTACTTACTACGAGGGCGGGTCAATAAGTCCGTGACTTTTGGATTAAAACACAGATTTTTTGATAAAAAAATAATTTTATTTTTCAACGTAGTCTCCCTTGAGCTCTATACACTTTGTCCAACGCTTCTCCAATTTTTTTATCCCTTTCAAAAAAAATGATTTGTCGAGGTCCTCAAAATAGGCCTTTGTTTGCGAGATGACTTCATCATTGGAGTCAAATCTTTTTCCACCAAGCCATTTCTTCAGGTTTGGGAACAAAAAGTAGTCGCTCGGAGCCAAATCTGGAGAATAGGGTGGATGAGGGAGCAATTCATAGCCCAATTCATGGATTTTTGCCATGGCAACTGCACATGCGTTTGTGGTCGACTGTGAGCAAACGCGGCACCCATCTTGCGGAAAGCTTTCTCATGCCCAAGTGATCATTCAAAATTTAAACCACTGAGCCATGCGAGAGCCCTACGGCTTCCACAATCTCTCGCACTTTCAATCTTCGGTCGGCCAACACCATATCGTGAATTTGTTCGATTGTTTCGGGTGTAGAGACCTCAACTGGGCGTCCAGGACGTTCGGCATCTTCAGTGCTTGTACGGCCACAACGAAATTCAGTAAACCACTTTTTTACCATTGAAATCGATGGTGCAGAGTCCCCATAGTATTTATCAAGCTTAGCCTTGGTAATGGTTTTTTTTCGCAAGAAATAATGCTTAATAAGCACACGAAATTCACTTTTTTCCATTTTCTCCTCAAATTAGTGAGTAGTCTGATAAAAATAGCTGTAAAACACAAACTAACTGACGCAGCAAGTTTAAATTTTGACAGGAGTCAACTGACAGATGCCTGTTGACAAGAGCAGTGTTGCTGTTTCAGTAGAGGTCAGAAATTCAAAAAGTCACGGACTTATTGACCCGCCCTCGTATATTTGTTATTTATTGCATTTGCTGTTTAACATTTCCTATTTCCTATTTATTGTTGTTATGTATTGTTTAATTATTATTTTTAACCCAAAAGTGAGCCTCATCACCTCACACTTCTCCAGGTAATCTGTACCATTAGAGAAAGGGAAGAACCGATTGAAACTCTTTTGGATTCCTGTCGATGAGTGAAAAAGAAGTGAAACAGCTTACTATCATCAAACGAAATTTTACGATCATTACAAGCACAGTTCGGGACCAACACCCTGTGAAGAACCCGTGTGTCTACTTAGCACAAAGAATTTTCTTATTAACATGAAAAGATCGAATACAAAAACCACGATCGCCACTCATAGAAAAGTGTGACCGAGGCCAACATTGCGGTGATCTGAAATCTTAAAGAAGTAAGTCGGCGCATAATTGTCATTAAAATCTTGAAGGAAGTGAAAATCAGAATATCATGGAAGTACCAAATGGATCGTGACACATGACTTGAAATTACCTAAAATATCCGCTAGATAGGTTACACGTCTGTTATCAAAGGATCACAAGCGATACCGACTAGGCCACGACTCTCTCTTCAAACGACTCAGAGCAAGAAATTGAAGTCTTTTTGATTCGCATCGTCACCTGTTAAGGCTAGTACGCTGATCGACACAAATTTTGTCTCCAAAATTTATCTGAGCTAAAATTTATCTCGGCAATTTTTGCGAGTTGTACTAAGATTGCGAAAAAAAAATCAACTTTCATTTCAAACTGTACACAATGTATCTGTCAATATTTGTCTCACCAAATAATGGGTCGGTACATTTTTCAAAGCTAAAATTCTGACAGCTCGTTACTTTTAAAATGTAGGTGCTTTACAAATTGAATAGGAAGAACTACTAGGTGGAAAAGTAACCTCCTTGACCGCCAGAATGCGCTGCTACTGCAAAAAAGGTTATAGTGCCTTGAAGTCCGTTCATATTTAGGCCAAATTTCAGTGAGATACTGTCTTTAGTTTTTTTTTGACAGCTGATTGTTGTTGACGTGTTTGGCATCATGATGAGTATGGACAAAAACGATTTTCGTTCTCTCATAAAACGTTATTTTTTGAGAGGCAAAACGGCGAAGGAAACAAAAGAAAAGTTGGATAAATATTATGGGGCTAACGCTTCGTCAGATTACACCGGCAAATACTGGTTTCGAGAGTTTCGTGGTAGCCGCAACTCCAATACCGATCAAGTCCGCAGCGACAGGCCCTCCGATGCGGTTACAGAGGACAATGTCGAAAAAATACATGAAATGGTGCTGGCTAACCGGAAAATGAAGGTGCGCGAGCCAACAGATGCCACAAAGATTAGTACTGAGCGCACACGCCATGTTTTGAGCAATATTCTGCATATGAAAAAGTTATCCTGCCGCTGGGTGCCGCGCATGCTCACTCCTAACCAAAAACACGAAAGAGTGTTTGGACTTGCTATTGCGGAACCGGGCGTTGTTGATCCACTATTACACACCAGCGAACAGAATGAGTGCCCGGCAATGGACTGAAGCCGACACGAGTGCTCCAAAGCGCACGAGGGAGGCTCAATAGGTCGGAAAGGTTATGGCGTCGGTTTTCTGGAATTGTCATGGCATACTCTTCGTGGACGACCTCGAAAAAGGGAAAACCATAAACAGCGAGTATTACTGTGCATTATTGGAGCAATTGAAGCCTTGAATCGCTGCAAAACGGCCTTTGCAAGACAATGCGCCGCCGCATAAGAGCATCTCATCCACCGCCGTTTTGTTTTGTTTTGTGTCGATGTGCGTACTATGCTTTAACAGTCAACCGGAAAGGTAAATAGCAGCAAAACTGGATGCAGCAAATCGTCATTTCGAAAAAGCGAGAAGCAATAGGCCAGCAGTGTCATTCTCCTGTATGACAACGCCCCAATAGCTACAAGGAGAAGAGTTTTTACGATGATAGAATACAAAAACTCCCAATCCAATGGGAAAAATATATTTCTAGGGCGGTGATTATGTAAATAAAAAATAATAATAATAATAATAATATATTTGCAAGCAAAAACGAGTCCCGTTTATATCTAATACACCCTCGTTTTATAAATTTAAAACTAACAAAAAAAAAAGAACAATTTCAGAAACAAGATATATGTTAAGATCAACAAGTTGGAAAAATCGTAGGTAATCAGAACGATCTAACAAAAAGCCTTTACACTTCAGAAGAACCTCTTAAACTATAACATAGTGGTCGCTGTATACGAGTATAGGAATTTTTTTTTTTTTGTATAACGTACTTTTAAATAAACAGAAACATTACATTGCTAATGCCCCATTTAACATGGATCGCATTCAACATTGGATCAGAAAATTGCATTTAACTATTTATCATTTGCCTAAGAAAGAGCTTTGCCTTTCAACAATCGTTGTCGATTGTTGCTTTCCAGTTTTAAGTGAAGATATAAATTAATACCTACAGATCGATTTACGATAAAGTGATCCTTACCTGATGACTATAATTGCTCTGGCTACTTTGAGCACGCTGAAAAGGATTACTGAAAAAATCAAAATAAAACATTATAGAAAAATAATAATAATAAAGAAATAAAAATATAATTTTTCAATATTACATTTAGAATGAAAACAAGAAGATGGACTGTTCAACAGCTAGGGAACCTATCACAAGGGGATGACAGTGAATACCAATTTCTTTAAAGACATACACTGATTTGTTTACAAAGAACACGGTGTTAAGCGATACAACGTTATGTGAAGAAAAGAAAACAAAGCATTTATAATTTGGTGATAAGATATACCTTGTTCGAAAACTTGTCTCATAGTCATCACAAACATACGCAGAGAAAACATTGCGATTGCGGTTGATTATTACCTTACTATGGCCACATTCAAACTACAACTTGCTCCAATAACTGGCCAAATTGTTGTTTTGTTAAACCCACTAGGTACGAGGGCGGGTCAATAAGTCCGTGACTTTTTGAATTTCTGACCTCTTTACTGAAACAGCAACACTGCTCCTGTCAACAGGCATTTGTCAGTTGACTCCTGTCAAAATTTAAACTTGCTGCGTCAGTTAGTTTGTGTTTGACAGCTATTTTTATCAGACTACTCACTAATTTGGAGAAAATGGAAAAAAGTGAATTTCGTGTGCTTATTAAGCATTATTTCTTGCGAAAAAAAACCATTACCGAGACCAAGGCTAGGCTTGATAAATACTATGGGGACCCTGCACCATCGATTTCAATGGTAAAAAAGTGGTTTACTGAATTTCGTTGTGGCCGTACAAGCACTGAAGATGCCGAACGTCCTGGACGCCCAGTTGAGGTCTCTACACCCGAAACAATCGAAAAAATTCACAATATGGTGTTGTCCGACCGAAGATTGAAAGTGCGAGAGATTGTGGAAGCCATAGGGATCTCGCATGGCTCAGTGGTTTCAATTTTGAATGATCACTTGGGCATGAGAAAGCTTTCCGCAAGATGGGTGCCGCGTTTGCTCACAGTCGACCACAAACACATGTGCACTTGCCATGGCAAAAATCCATGAATTGGGCTATGAATTGCTTCCTCATCCACCCTATTCTCCAGATTTGGCTCCGAGCGACTACTTCTTGTTCCCAAACCTGAAGAAATGGCTTGGTGGAAAAAGATTTGACTCCAATGATGAAGTCATCTCGCAAACAAAGGCCTATTTTGAGGACCTCGACAAATCATTTTTTTTGGAAGGGATAAAAAAATTGGAGAAGCGTTGGACAAAGTGTATAGAGCTCAAGGGAGACTACGTTGAAAAATAAAATTATTTTTTTATCAAAAAATCTGTGTTTTAATCCAAAAGTCACGGACTTATTGACCCGCCCTCGTATATTGACTATGTTTATTTTGGGACAATTAGTCTCATGTCTAGAGACCTGAAGTTATGCATCAGACACATTCGGGATTATGTTCACATAAAAGCCTATCGTCGTTAACGGGACATTTCTTAACTCCTTTAAAAAATTAGGCTGGAGATGCATGCGGATAACGGCCATATACATACGGCCATATACAACGGCCATATAAAAGTTGTGGCCGTGAAAGAAGTTTTCAACAAACAAAACGACAAGATTAGGTTACGTCATTAGAAGATGACTTTTTGCTTCCGTAATGAATTGGTGGAGAGTACCTCACCTCTATCTGAAATATGGGCGTACCATTACTGTTTGGAATAAAAAAAATAAAATGGATATTGCAACGCTGTTCTGACCCACAAAACGAAACTCATACAAAAGTGGCCCAGGGTAAATATTGCTGGTTTTACTTTAACGGAAGATTGGCCATCGGTAAGTCTAGGTTCACGTCAACAAAATTCTTGTTTGCATAAATAAATAAAAAAAACCAATCCCAAATTCTGTCCAAGTAACGAACTATTTAAACTCAGCCGTGAAACACATGTTATAAAAGAAAATTCTACCTTCAGACAAAGAGATCTCCTTATTTCGAAAAATAATACGACATTCAGTGTGGTACGATCTAATATCTCTAAACTTGTGACACATTCTCCAATTGTAACACCGCAATGGTCCAAACGGAACTGGCTCATTTTACCAGAAAGTACAAGATACCGCAATTTACACTCCCAAAACTCAACGGAGTGGATCTGTCCCTTTCGGACAGCATGAAGTATCTGGGTGTAATACTGGACAAAATAAAAACCGAATTGGAATCTCAACGTAGCGGAAAGAATCAAAAAGACATATAATGCTCTTTTTATATGCTTTTTAAACATGCTATGGTGTATTGGCTATATACGGTGGTGGTGAGACCCATACTTACATATGGTGGAAAGCAACAAATAAGAATGCGATCTACGGAAAATTGGCGGCGGTTCAAAGAACAACTTTCATAGCCATTACAGGTGCGCTCCGTACCACCCCTACGGCAGCATTGAAAAACTTTCTGTACCTGAAACCGCTTGACTTACAGATCAAAAAACTTGCTGACAACAGTGCTATTCGACTCACTTGGGTCACTTCAAGAGCAGTAGCTTCGGACACGGCACGATATAATATATCAGGAGAGGAAGGACTGGCAAGAAAATGCAGTAATCAGGCCAAATGAAATTGCAATTTTCACAGATGGCTCGAAAACAGACGAAAGAACAGGTTCCGGTATCTTCTCGCGGAAGACCCAGTACTAAGAGTGTCCCCAAGGCTACCGGATACAAGTAGTGTCTTCTAATCAGAGGTTCTGGCTGTCCTCAGAGCGGCTGATCTGATGCAGATGAGATCGGTATCCGGTAGATATATCGCTATCTACATCGACAGCCAGGCCGCTAGATTTCATCGCCAATGGAATCAATCGATATCAACTCTGATACAGTCGGGATAAAGCACAATGCTCAAAGCATTCATAACTGGGTGAAACTGTGCTGGGTGCTAGGACACTGCGGTATAGAGGGAAATGAATAAGCGGACGAGCTTGCAGGAAGAGGAGGACTATTCGATAATAGTCAAACCAACCTTCTGTCAACATAAGGTGGTCGAATCTTGAAGGAAATATGGTATCCAACGCTCTATTGCCACTTCGATCTAGAGAGCTAATTAAACTGAACAGGGATAAGCTTAGAGGACTTCAAAGGCCTTCTTGGCTTTTGTAAAGAAATTGGGTGTTTTACCAAGATTGCTTAGGTTTTTGTCAATTGAAGTTAAATTCAACTGGTCCCACAGGAATCGCGATGGGCCCGTTTTGGTGCCTAGTGATGTGTCTCCTGACACACCCTGTTTAACCGAACCTTACCTAAGACCGGAATGGGAGTTCGAAAAGTTCAGAAAATAACACATATCTTGTGACCATCTAAAGCACATCCGCGCGATTTTTATTTAATACCAACCTTCGAATGATACGTATCACAATTGTATGACATTTCGACTATCAATCATAGAGATATTGAATTTTAAGGGACGGACCTTCTAATATTTCTAAACCATGGCAAACAAAAAAAAAGAGTTTCGTAACGTTATTTGAAATTGTTTAAAAAAACAACGCTGAAACTAAGGAATGGTTTGAAAAGTCGAGTAAGGAATCTTCTTCGAAAGCACATTTGTCGATCGTTTGCTGAATTCAAACGCAATCGTACAGACACAAATGGTACTGATCGCTCTAATTGAAATTATAAATTGGACAAATTCTATAATTCTATGACACTATTCATGCTGCGTCAAAGCTGATCTCCGACATCCAATGGAATAAATGTAAGAACCAGCGTACGGGTGCTTGCTTGGTTGACTTTGAGAAGGCTTTCGACACCGTATGGCTAGACGTGCTTTTATATAAGTTGCCGAAACCTTTGCTATAAATGATTTTTAATATGCTTATGAGAAAGAAGTTCAATATCAAATGTAGCAACGTCACTTCAAGCAAAGTCTTTGATATTAAAAACGGCTTACTCCGATACTGTTTAACATTTACACAAGTGAGCTAGTAGGTTCCCTCAATCACTCTATAGCGTACGCAAACGATTTAGTGGCGTACAGATCAGGTCTAAAAATCGAAGTCATTAATACTCGTCTGCAGCGTGATTTAGATCATATTAAGGCGTACTGCGACGGTTGGAAATTGAAAATCAATTTTGTTGAAAGGCCGCATTCGCTGACAACAGGCGGGACCACTGAGAAGTAACGTCTGCTTCATGGTAACGGTTAAGTCTCGGTGGTGTGTGTGCACAATGTTAGCGAATGATAGGCGTCCGAAATCGCAATTTGGATGGTAACCTCCCATTGAGAGAGGCCGCGAGTGTTTAATATCCTGATTACAGCTAAGTTAGGTTAAGTGGCTTAGGTAAGTTTAGTTTAGAGCGCTTGGTAAGAGCCAGTAAGCTAGAATAAGTAATTGTCACAGTCAAAATAGATTTAGGCATTTTTGTCTGGAATATAAGTAATAGTGTAAGGAACAATCAACAAAATTAATTCAAAAGCAAAGCAAAAACAAGTTCTTGGGTATACGAAAGCTCGACATTGAACAATGGATAAAACATGGATCTATTCACGTACCTATTCACGGACCCCAAAAAAAAATGTGAAGAATTTTGTGTAAAAATCTTCGCCTACAGCCTTACAAGATCAATTTAATTAAAGAACTAAAGCCTTCATCATTTGAAGCGCCGAAACTTCTTCGATTGGTCTCTGCCAAAGTTTCAAGAAAATCCTAAATTTGATCGAAAAATAATCTTCAGCGACGAAACACATTTTTGACTTGAGCAAAATATGCGTTATTGGACAGCAAAAAAAACTTCTGTCAGATGAAAAGACTGCACGACGCTTACGGGCATCGTGACGAGGCAGTAAACTTTTGCTAAGCACTTGAATGTACTGGACATAAGTGATACAACACCCTGTGACTTGCGGTGAAAGTGATGAAGACACCGCGGACCACTATCTCTTTGAATTTACGTCTTACGCTCGCATCAGGCTGCATGTACTCGGCATTGATCGCCATTAATCGCTGAAGACTATAAAAAGGAACTTACAAGGAGTACAATGGCTACTTCTTTTTCTGAATGCTCTGTTCGGACAGAAACAAAATTAGATGTCACTTCCTGCTTGAAAACTATTAATTGAAGTTAACTTAATAAACAAGACTATCAACCGCCAACGAGATTGACCAAATTGCGATCGACGCAAGATATTCCTCCGGTATTATGGACGTCCGAACGTTCCGAGGAGCCAAAATCAACTTGGACCATTATCTTGTAGTAGCCAAGGTACGGTTGCAGATATCCCGAACAACAACAAGACAAGCTACTACTGTGAGGAATTTCACATTAGACGGTCCTTTTTCGACCGAATCTCTCTTAATCTAATTAGAGATCCCTGCCAAAAAGCTATCAGAGATGACACTTCTGATGTGCTGGGTTTCACTCGACCACCACTACGAGACCACTGGTTTGATGAAGAATGCCGGCATGTAGAGTGGATGGACACTAACGCCCCGGTCCGAAATCTCCGAATCCACCCCCGAGGGACAGCGGCAAGACTGGAACTCTGGTGGCGCCCGCAAGTGGAAGGGGACCTTAGTTAACTTAGGGTGCGAAACTGGAGGCAGCTAGCGAAAGATCGAGCTGGCTGGAAACGCTTGTTGACTGAGGCCCAGTCTACCCCGGACTGTAGCTATCACGTAATAGATGAAGCTGCGACTGACATGGTCGAATATCGAATCCGCACTCTACAGGTTTTGCATCTAAAAAACTATAATCTCTACAGCGGTGTACGACCAAAAACTGCATTGCGTTCACATTGTACCACATGGTCGAAAGACTTCATTGGAGAATTAAGAGAAATAGAGAAAAAAAACTCTTTTATCTGAAATGGATGCAATTTCCTTTCTTCCGCCCCGATACTCACTCGTTTAAAAAATACTCTGAAGTCGTACGACAAGTGTTCACACACGACCACGTGTCGTCCGACTTAGCGAAAAAGTTAAACTACCATTCGACCGATCTGAATGACCGTCGTAAGAGCGTTCACTCTTTATGACCCATTAAATTTTGGTATATCCAACGAAGTCGAACGATTTGTCATACAATGCGAACGTTGTTGAAAATTAATTTTGCGAGTATGCCCAAACCGCATTTCTAACTTGGAGATTCGAAAGAATCGGATTGGAAATACTTTACGAATTGTGGCCATGGTCTGCAATAGAATTCTCTTACCTCGGATAAAAGACAGGTCAACCGAGACACACAGCGCGCAAAAGAAGCATAGTCCAAGAAGAACCATCTCACCCAAAGACACTTATGTAGATACATATGTATCCAGAACCGTTAGCGATGAGAGTAGAACAGAAAAGGGGATCAATAAATGATTTATTGAAAATCCGAAGACTACATCAAACTTTGGTGCTGCTTTGGCTTGGTCTGAGCTCAAACTTGGGCACTCGAATGACCCATATCGTGGTTTCCAAAAGCTTGATCCTGCAACTATACTGCCACAAGTTGAGCTGGAAATTGCCAACAAAAAAAATTATAGTGAGGAATGAAGGGCACACTACGTCTTTAATTATCAATTCATGTTGTCTTTATCTAGTTTCACTTGGATACGACACATTTCATCCGGATAAAGTCCTTGAGCAACTGTTCATTGCAGCTGCCAACGACGAGAACTAAAACTGCATATTCCACTTTTCGCATACCCAAGGACTACAGAATAAACAATGACGTACAAAAAAAAAACATTTACAACTTTCAAAGATGGCGGCACACAACATAAAATAACTGTAAGTAAAGCAAGAAAAGCGAAAAAAACAAAAACAGGCCACACGCGGCTCTTCGCTAGTGTGTAAAGACGGCAGCCCTTTACGAGGACGCCCAGAATGAACAAAATGAAAAGGCGATCATCTGTGAACACCCATACATTTATCTATATGGCATTCGCTGATAGTACGCCGAAAATCATTCTTTTTACAAAACAGAGAAAATGTTTTTTTTGATTTTTCATCCTTTGCATAAACTTATCTCCAGGAAGCTGAATCAGCTTCTTTAAATTTAAATAAGCGTCAATATGACTGAAAATACATTGAAACAAATTTTGTTAGACGAAGGCTTGATGCGTAAAATTTACTCCGAAGAGGACGAAAAAGGAAAGCTTAACCAAATTCAATGCTTATGGAAGATTTGAAGGGCAAGGACTTGTCAATATCAGAGCGGGCTTCATCGTTTATTCGGACAAGTGGAATATTATTTCAAATAAATACTTACCGGTGATTCATACGTTTATTCATTGTTTATATTTTCTAATAAAATGAATACTGTACGAAAGAAAGGACACCAGAATTTGCGAAACCCACGCAATGCGAAAACTTTCAACCACCCAGAAACGCCGATTGTAATAAATTTGACACTTGCACAGCAGACGCGATGTAAATTATTGATGCTGCCAAGTCACAGAAGCATTCAATTTTTTTTAGTAAATATGTAAAAACATTTAAATTCCTGTGTGAACAGAATTCAGATCTGTCAAAACTTAAAGCGGCCGAACACGGTCAATCGAATGACATCTTCTAACATAATCCAATTGATTGACATACAATTTTTAGTCCTTGTGAGTTTTTGTTTTGCATTTTATACACCGTTCACAAACGCAAATCTTTTGCAGGAATTAAATATATCTGCATTGGACGATTATCACAATTGTATAAAGAGTTAGCCAACTCCACTTAGCCAACTTCACTTATGGGTAAATAAGCGGCAAGATGGGATATCTTACTACAGCAAAACTTCATATTCTTTAGATTTTGTGATTTGGTCGCTATACTTCTTGGTTTTCACGTCCCATAAAGCTATTAACGACTAATTAATTTTAATAAATTTCGATATAAACGCTCAGTCTTCATCATCCCTCATTTTCTTGCTTTCTATTAAGCAATTACAGGTCAATCCAAAGCTTAGACACATCAGACAGTAGGAAGTCTACCATGTAAAATCAAACATGCCACAGATGCATTTTTACTAAACATGTAAGGGATTGACGGCAATCGATTCAAACGTCAACGTAAACATAAAAAACCTTGCAATCCCGATAGATAGCATCACAGCTGAGTCGGCTAAGAGCCGAAACGAGTTTAACCGCCTGGACGGATGATATAGGCGACCTACTATAAGTATCGAACAAAAATCCTATTAAACAGAAACTGCCCTCAAATCACCATCTTGGAGAACTGAAGACCATGAGGCAAAATTAGTTATCTCATACAATTCTCATTGCCGCATTTGCAGAAATAAAAATGAGAAATTTTCTCTCACTTCCCCTGCAAATGTCCGACGCTACGCCTAAAATTTTTTAACGACTTTAACGACATCTCGCGTAAGAAAAAACCTGATTCTAGTGCTACTTGGGATCATGCTTAATAGATGCCGCTACATACCTACCCTTCCCGGTAGCTTATCTTTCATCTGTGAGGTTCAGTAATACCAAAGAAAGCTTCAACGAGCTGCTGAACAAGATCTAAGAGGATTACCCAAGCTATGACATTAAAATTGTCCTCGGTTGCTCACTCAATGAACAGAAGAGGAGAGAAAAGCATCGGCCACAGAAGGAAGTGAATATAGTCATATCTAAGCTAAGACCCAACAAAGCTGCTAGAGCGACCGGCCTTATTGCCGAGATCTCCAAAGCGGCAGGCGATGTTCTGGTGAGGAGTGTTAACCAACTTGTCCGTAAAATATGGTCGGACTAAAGTATTTGTGGTCCCCAATAAAGAGGACCCTCTAAAACGTGTCAAGTATAGAGAAATCAGTTTAAAAGTTTAACATCACATTCAAGATATTATCTGCGACGCACGAAGCCGTTTACCAATTACCAGGTTGGTCCATATGAGTATGACGTGAGGACTGGAATGTCCACCATCAACCAAATATTCATAATACGGCAGATATTGGACAAGTAATCTTAAATCGACACCAACTATTCTTCGATTTTAAAGCGGCATATGGAAGCATCTACAAATAGAGACGAGCAATATAGAGCAATGTCCAGTTTTGGCATTCCTGCCAAACAAGTTCGTTTATGCGGGGTGTGGATGAAGAATGCACGTTGCTCCATCAAGGTCGGTAAAGATTTCGCCGCGACCTTTGATGTCAAAAAAGATATAAAACAAAGCGATGCGCTGTCATGCAATTTCTTTAACATCAGTCCTGAAAGAATAATGCAAAACTAACACACCAACACAAGAGGCACAACTTTAGAAAAGTTCGTCCAATTACTCGTATATGGTGATGTAAGTCCGGTATTACACGGTGACTTTTGAGTCACGACTAACACAAGTGCAAAAGAGAAAGAAGATGAGATAAAAAATCACCAACCTTGTGAGTCGTTGGGCAAAATTTCAATGACTCTTTTTAAGCTTTCTTCTCTCCTTATTCGTTATTTTTCTAAATTGCTTTATTTCTATTCGTTCTTCATGAAGGGTGGTTCACAAAAAATAACGGAAGAAATTTTTTGGTCAAAGGAATCAGGGAAAAATTCAAAAGATTCTTTAAGAGAGCGAATCGTTGATGTTTAAAGCGAAAGAAGAATTAAAAGAGAGTTGTCAAAAAAAGTCATGACTCAAAAATCACCGTGTAATACCGGACTAACATTACCTCATACTGTAAAAGTTTACCTTTTTTGATACAAATTTCCCTCAATACCACCTCTGGCTAGTAACATGCCGGAATACGAAACAACAGAAAAAAACGAGCGCTGAGCAGAAACGTCAACACAAATCTTTTGATTATCCGCCGGTCACTTACAATTAAAAAATTTTTTTTGCGTTACAAATTCTTCATCCAAGTTATATACAATGGATTCAGGTACTGAAAAAGCTTTAGAAGAACAACTAAAAGAATGGAATCCAATGCGTGACGCGTACAATGATACTAAATTCAACAAATATAATATTGGCCCCGGTGCGGATCTGGAAGAAAGCCTCCAACCATCGGAATTGTCCAAACAGCCAATTAAACAGAAAAGAGATCCATTTTTAGTTTTTAAACAAGTTCCACAAAATCTTACCTTAAACGGGCTCTTAAACATCTGCTCGGGGCACGGAAAAGTCCTGCGTGCAAATCAGCATGATAAAGGGATGTTCTTTGTCAACTTTGCCACCATAAAGTAAGTTTTCCGCTTTCACATAATATCCCGTTATTGATTCAAATATCAAATTTAGTGACATGGAAAGGGTTTTCACACGACTACAAAACAATCCTTATGGATTCACAGTGATGTTGGGCAAGAGCAACAACAAAGAGGGCAACCATATTAAGTCAAATCAGCAAGGAAGCGCATTACCGCTTCTGCCATCATTTCCAAGGAATCAAATCGATCATGACAGGTATTGACAAGGCACTCAAACATTTTTGGTATTTGTTTTAAAGGCAGGATTCCTTCGTACATATAGATCTTACCAAATCTCGTCTAAAAATCATCCCCGGCCGCGTTTCATCAAACGACCGTTTGTTAGCAAAGAAGATTACGATAACAATAGCAATTTACTTAACCTAGTCGATCCACAACGACATTTCCTGATAGAAGATGATGCATTTGACTTGGAAAGGGTTTCCTATAGCAAGCAGAATACTGTGGCTAATGGATTGTATAATTACTACACAGGCCGGGCGTATTACGTGTACGTTTGCGAATAGATTCCAGTTCATTCGTAGCGTCTGTTTACATATACTTTTATATAAGAATACATGTTTTTGTTGATCTCTTTTAGGATGCCAGAGAAAGAAAGGCGATTCATTGAGTCAAAGCGAAAGACAACAGATGGTTCGTACAGCCGTGAGAAGGTACGTAGTGCTAAATAAGTGGAAGGTGTTATGACTTATCTGCATTTGTTCTAGGAGAAGTTCGTGAAACAATCGCCGACTTTCGAACAAGTCAAAGTTGGTCCATGTGGCTCTTGCAAGATTATCTGCGACATTGTTTGCTCCCGATGCTCAGAGTTTTTTTGCAGCGTTGAATGCCAGAAAAAAGAATGGCAAAAGCATCGTTATGTCTGCGGCAGACCACCGTATGGTTTATACCATTTCTCCACAAAAATTTCTTTCATTTGACTATGGTTGTTGTATTTTAGATTTTTGTTAGAGAGACCTGAGCCGAATCAGTCTGTTTTATCTAACAAAAGACTACCATCTGAGGAATCAGTAGAAGAGACGCCAATTCATCATGATTCTACCCAACAAGCTGCACTTAAATCTCAACTACCCGAATCCGGGCAGACTGTAATGCTAACAGCAATCTCTAAGACAAACGTTGTATTCGTTAGATCCAGGTCACATGATGATAACTTAAAATTCTTCCGGACTGTCTCAATTATTCAGAAAGAAGCAACGTCCCAACGTGCTTTGCTACATACTCCACAAAGAGGTGACATTGTGCTAACAAAATTCAAGGAGAACCAATATAATCGAGCAATGATCCTCGACCCCGATGATTTGGATCACATTAAATTGATTTACATTGACTATGGAAATATTGATTCTAAATCATTGGATCAGCTGTATAATGCACCAGATCAATTTTGGCATCTACCCCGAATGGCTGTGCCCATAATTCTGAAGGGCGTACCTGATTTCTTCATGACTGACGAAGTGAAGAAATACATGTTTGCTCATCTCAACACGGACATGAAGATTGAGTATGACGAGAAGGAAAAGGATAATTGGGTTCATGTTGCCGAATTATTCACATTCGATTCGAATCAAAGCTACAATGAGAATATAACGTCTTTTAGAGGACCTCCCGCCGAGTTGAATAAAACCCCAATTCTCTACAAGGAGGCAAGTTTAGTCAGCAAGAGTTTGGTGCAAAAATTGTTGAAAATATTTGGACATTTTGTATTTCAGTATTTGGAGCATTTACCATTGCCGACGGGAGAACAAGTGGAACTGATCGTATTGGATAATTCACTTTTGCAGACAGCATTTATTTCTTGTACAACAGAGGCATACGCGTTCGCTATACAAAAATTCCAAGATGAAATTCAGAAATATATCAAAGGCATCGAGGACACAGTATACACACCCAGGTGGGAAGTCAAACTAACCTTTCGATCGTGTTTTGATTATTGTCGCGACTTTTTCTCCTTTTCTTTTGTTTAGAGTAAACGAATTATGCATCGCCCAGTATGTTGAAGATAACCAGTGGTATCGCGGCCGCTGTATCGAAGTTGTTGGCGATGGCCATCCATCGATTCTTTTCTTGGATTACGGAAATATATCTGTTGTTAGTGTGGAGAACATTAGAAAGTATCCGGAGGAGTTCTCAGTTCCCCTTATGACAGGAGACTGTGAAATAAACGGTAAACAATTTTTCTTCTGCGGTGTATGGTGAACTCTTTCATTACTTTTAACTTTTGCGAGTAGGTCTGCCAGAAACCATCACAGATGAGCTCAAACAGAGACTGGAAGATGCACTCCAACCTGGGACCCGGATTATTTGTGGTAAAGTTGAAAAATTAGAGGAAGAAGATTCGTATACAATTCATATAAACGATATTGTGAACAAATGTCTATCTTAAGCTCAATGTAGATTTCGTTCCGTATTCAACTATTCGTGTTAGTAGGATTTAATGTTTCTGAATTAATATTTATTTGGCTTTTTAAAATAAATAACTAAACATATTTGGACATACACATGCAAGTTAAAATCTAAGTTATGAATAAAGTTATACAAAATTTAATGTTAATGATGATTGATGCACTTATTTTATTTGGGAATATATCGTCTGTTCAAAAGTATAAATTATTAACTAACAAAACAGACAAGTGGAGGTAATTTGATTCAAAGACAGTTCTGGGTCTAAAATTTCAGTCCTGCAGATTGAAATGGATTTTTATTCTTTGCTTTTTATTTACTAGCTTTTACTTGAGGTGGCCTTACATGGTTGTGCATACACTAAGTTGGTTGAGGTCCCCTTCCACTTGCGTAAGCCACCTGAGTTTCGGTCTTTGTACTGCGCTGTCCCTCGGGGGCACAATCGAAGACTTTTCGGACAGGAGCATTGTTGTCCATCTGCTCTACATAACCCAGCCATCTCAGTCGTTGGATCTTCACCATTCTGGCCAGGTCGATGTCGCTGTACAGTGCGTTAGTTCGCCGTTGTATCTCCTCCAGACGGGACCAAAAATCACTCGAAGAATTTTCCTCTCAAAGCAGCCAAGGGCATCCTCATCCATATTTTATAATGTCCATGGATCTGCACCATAGAGCAGGACTGGGATTATTAACGTAACTTTTGTTGTTCGAGAGAGGGCTTTGCTAGTCAATTGCCTAAAGAAGCTGCGATTGGCAAGAGTTTTTGTTGAAAAGCGCCGAAAATCAAACCAGCGAGATCAGCTTCTGAACATGAAGTGAAGTGCAAAAGATTTTATTTCAAACAGTAAGATGACAAGGAAGAGAAAGAGTGAGAGAGGGCAAGCAAGAAGCAACATAATCTATTACATATTAATGAATACGTTCATATGTGTATTATTATTACTCTTAACAGTTGTTCTTCGTTTGATGTCAGCGCTGGTGTCGTCGTCTGAGTTTAAAGCGTAGCCTATGTAAACAAAGTCCTTAACTACCTCAAAGTTATATCTGTCGAACGTGGCGTTCTTTCCCACCATATACTTGGTCTTGTCCATATGACCGCTAAACCCATTTTCGCCGCTTCCATCTCAATACATGCAAAAGCATCTCAATACATACATGTGATGGTGAAGAATTGACATTACAGTTCATCGCCTTGCCTTAAGCCTTTAGATCTTTACCGACCTTGATAGAGCAGCGTGTATTCTCCATCGTCTTCCTGCACGGAGGGACAAGTTTGGCAGGAATGCAAAAACTAGACATTGTACTGTATAGCACATCTCTATAGATACTGTCATACGCGGCCTTAAAAACGATAAATAGGTGGTGTATCGATGTGACGCTCATGGGTTTTCTCCCAGATCGGCCGTAGTGTAAATATTTGGTCAATGGTGGACTTTCCTGACCTTAAGATACACTTTTTTCATGATGAACGATTTAGCGGAAGAGTTCTTGAAGTTCTTGAAGATACACTGATATGAACCTATCAGGTTGCTGATGAAAGGCTTCAGGCATTCAAACAATACGGCTGATAAGATCTTGTAAGCGATGTTATGAAAACTTACCCCTCAGCAGTTGGCGCAGTTTAGCGGATCTTCTTTATTGAGGATCGGACAAATAACGCTAAGGTTCCATTCATCAGGCATACTTTCGTCCAACCATATTGAGTTGGTGTATGCTCCTTACCAAGTCATCGCCTGCCGCTTTGAAGAGCTCGGCGGTCAGGCCGTCCGCTCCAGCAGCTTTGTTGGGCTTAAACATACATATTATTATCCCTAATCTAGGTCGGGTGGACGCTCATCATCGTTCAAGTTGAAAGGTTCAATTTGCCTGGTTCGTCATCGCCGCTATACAGTCTACAGAAATGCTCTTTCCAAATCTTCAGGATCGACTGCGACTCTACTACGATGTTCCCTTGTTCGACTTCGGTTCGGGGTTTGTGTCCGTGGCATGTTTTTTTTTAACTTTTGATAAAACTTACGAATCTCATTCCTGAAGGAGCATCTTTCAGTTTCCTCGACCCCGAGCTTCTAATGCTTTTTCTTTTTCCTCATGACAAGCCGGTGTTCGTCTCTCCTCTTCTGCTCATAGAGCTCGTGAGCAGCTCTAGTCTTTCCTTGCAGCGGCGCATTTGATGCGTCTTGCTTAGCTGGATGTGCTTGGCGGCATTCGTCATCAAACCAGGGGTTTCGTTGTGGTGATTGAGGGAAACCCAGCGCATCAGATTTGGCGATCTCTTGCGATTGTAGCTTCTACCTCCAACAACAAATTGCATCCAAATAAGCGCTGCTTTTGTTGGTGATTTCAATGACTTTAATTGTACCCAAGAAACTTTATTGACATCTTGATTGTTTGTACGGTTCTTTATTGTTAAAGATGATAATTTTTGCAGATTATAAAAATAACTGTATTTTAGAAGATGAACATATTAACATTTTAATTTTAAGTACGGTATATATTTTTTTTAAATGAGCTTTGTTTTTAACTGCATAGAGCAATATAGCTACCACTTGAGGATTTCTGTTTTGTCCACCACAGGTATCATACAACAATACTGATCCAATTGAATTGCTATCACATTACCATGAAGTTCATTCCACGTAAAACAATGACCATCCCCGTTTGCCAAATAAACTGTTGAATAGACGCATATTTTTCTTGAACAATAGGTAGCTGCAGATACTTTTTAAATCAAACGTCAATAAGTGTAAATAGGTAAGTTCTATTTCTTTTTTTTCTTTTCTTTCTTTCTTCTCTTTGGAGCATATATTTTCCGTCGCAATAATTTTACGATCGCTTTCACATAGCTCTTTTTATAGATCATACATTTTAAGTATTGATAACTTACCTTTAGCGATTGTTATCAACGGAAAGAACATCCCCTATTTGGATGTAGATTTGTTGTTGAAGGCAAACTTAGGCAAAAAGTCTCGAGTTTCCGGCATGTGAACGTATCAATTTTTAGCCTTATATGTGGGGCGTACGCACACAAAGTGGAACAAGATAACGATACCAAAGAGAGCTTCTACTAGCTCTTAAACAATACTTAGGAGCAATGCTCTACCTGTGCAAAGATAGGAATAGAGAGCTAAGCCACCTCCAATAACTAATTCAGGCTAAGCGACTTTGCGCCGGGGTGTACCATTGTCGTTTCGTTCTGATCAATCAATCGTCAACCAGGTTGACCACATATCGACGCAATACTTCTCCAGTATTATGGATGACCGAACGTTCTCAGGAGCCGACACCGACTCGGACCATTACTTTGTTGTAGCCAAGGTACGGTTGTGGATATCCCAACCAGCGCCAGGATAAACTATAGGTAATATTGTGAGGAATTTTTACAGCAAATGGCTACAATCGCCAAATCTTTTTCCGAACGAGTCTCTCTTAATCTGTTAAGAACAGTAGCAACACTACCGAAAAGCCATCAGAGATGCCGCTTCTGTTATTACGGATTTCACTCGACCACCACAACGAAACCCCTGGTTTGATAACGAATTCCGGCAAGCCCATGCAGCTAAGAAAGATGCATACAAAGCGGCGCTGTTGAAAGACCAGAGCTGCTCACAAGCTTTTTGAGTAGAGATGAACACCGGATTTTCAGGAGAAAAAATTAAGAGCATGAGAAGCGCGCGGTCGAGGGTATTGAGTTGAGTTTTCTTAACATCGCTTACAAGATCTTATCAGCCGTATTGTGTGAATACCTGAAGCCTTTCGTCAACAACCACATCTGCGTGGCTCCAAGCCAGGAAAGTCAACCATCGACCAAACATTCACACTATGGCAGGTCTTGGAGAAAACCCATGAGCTTCATCTATTCATTGATTTTAAGGCCGCTTATGACAGCATCTATAGAGACGAGCTATACAAAGCAATGCCTAGTTTTAGAATCCCTGGCAAATTCGTCCGTCGATGGAGAATGCTAGCTGCTCTATCAAGGTCGGAAAAGATCTCACAGACACCTTTGATTTCGAAAAAAGGTTATAGACAAGGCGATGCGCTGTCATGCGATTTCTTTAACATCATACTTGAAAGAACAGAGTAAAACTTACTCGCAAACACAGGATTGTAACTTTTTTGAAAAATATATGGTCCAATGACTCCACCAGTCACAGATTGCACCGACCTTGGATTTTATTTTTTTGATGTAACGACGTTTCGATAATCGTATGAGGATTATCTTCGCTCTTGACGCGGCAATTTTGCTAATTATCTATGTCATTGAGCCAAAAGTGAGCCACATCGCTGAACACAATTTTTCGATAAAAAAAGGGTTCAATGACCATGGATTAAGGGTCCATCCACGGATATTTCAACTCAAACGGTGGTAATTTGGCTAAGTCTTGTAAGCTGTCAAACCAAGAACTTTGTTTTAAATTTTCCATAAAGTGGACAGACAAAGATCAAGCTACAAATAGATACATTTGGATTTTCCTCAACGGATGCAATATTCTCTTTAGTGCGCACTTCAAATAAACAAGCTTATACTAAGGGGTTAATATAAGCGTGATTCGTGACATGTGTCAAAGTTACATGTGCTTCATTGCTATTTCCTCATGGAAAGACTTCCCGCCGAACAAAACTTACTAATTATTGAATTTTTTTTTATCAAAATTCGTGCTCTGTGAAAAATGTTGTTTTAACACTTCTACCATTTTATGGTCGTCATAATCAACCTACTGAGCTGGCAATTCAAGCCATGGTAATCAAATTTCGCAACAATTTCACCAACTTTTTCAGAGTGCGTACAAAAGAAAATATTGCTGCTGTATACGATAGTGTTAATGAAGACCGTGATTTGTCCATTCATCGCCGTTCGTAGCAATTGGGATTGTGTTACTCGACTAAGCGGACGATTTTACGCAAGGGTCCTAGTCTAAAACCTTACGCAGCTGTTGCAAGAACTGAAGCCTAATGACCTGCCAGAACGTCGAATTTTCTGTGAGCTGGGCTTTATCGAAAAATTGTCTTCAGCGACGAAGCTCATATCTGGTTGAATAGGTGTATTAATAGAAAAAAAAAATACGAGAACTGCCAAGGGCCCCGGAAAAATGAACTGTTTAGTGCATTATGAAACCCGCAATCATTTAGTGATTTCGATATGTGGTTCCAGCAAGACGGCACTACACGTCACACAGCACGCGAATCGATGGATGTTTATGAGGTCGGCAAATTCAAATTGAATGATGAAAAATTTTTTTGACCATTTTCGAATGTGCATTTGGCCGACTTTGGCCGAACATAATTTTCTATGTTTATGGAGTCGACAAATTAGAATTTTGTGTTTAAAAAAATTGTTGGTCAATTGAGCCGTTTTTAGCCAAACTCAAGATAACGCTTTTTTTAAATTATAAGTTATTCAATTTGATAATTTGATAAGCTACGATCAAGTAGCTAAGGTGAACGACTTGATAATCTATAAAATTAATACCTATACACAGCCGGAAACATATTACTCTGTAGACACCGTGCTGGACCAGGGAGAGGCTGTACATTTAACAGAATTTCTCAATTGCTTGCAGTCTTCTGGATTGCCCTCACATAAATTGGTCTTAAAAGAAGGGTGTCCTGTTATTTTATTGGGAAACCTTAATCCTCCCAAATTGTGCAACGGTACACGTCTTCAGGTTAAGCGTCTTAAAACTTTGGAGAAACCATGTTTATTTCCCGGATTCTGTTTATACCAACGGATCTTCTATTCCAATTCAAAAGATTACAGTTTCCAATAAAATTGTCATTTTCAATTAACAAAACAAAACAAAAAAACGCTGTGGCGCTGACAGCCCGGTATGAGCCAAGGCCTAGCTTCTTAACACTCGTTTGTGTCGCTCATGTTGTCATTTTTGTCACATCTGAGCGGGGCCTACGGTTTATCGCCGAGTCCGAACGGCACTCCTTAGAAGCTTTGTCGTAGGCAATTCTACTTTCGGGAGTTTGCCATTGGCCGCCGAAAGGGTGATGGCGACTTGAAAAATTGTTGGTAACCCAGCCAGGAATCGAAGCCAGACTCTCTGCGTCATTTTCAATTACTTTTAGCAAATCACAAAATCAGACATTCAACGTCGAGGGCTTGAACCTAGAGGTTGAGTGCTTTTACCATGCACAGCTACACGTACATAGCTCTTCCGCGCAACACACATCATGTTTCGCATTGTGTAACCAAAAGTCAGCCGCAAACATTGTTAATAAAGAAATTCTATAATCAAAGGCAGGGTTGCCAGCACGTAACTTGATACAATCGAGTTTAGTCGATACAATCGAGCATTGGCAGAACTTAGTTTTGTTCAATCGACTTTCCTCGATTGTATCGTTGTAAATGGCAGCATACAAACTTGAAAATGACGTTTGAAACAAAACTTTGGTACTCGATAGCAAATACTTACAGCTAAAGTAAAAAATGGAAAATGAGCAAAACATTGCAGTGAACAAAAAACAAAAAGATATATTGACGGATTTCATGAATGATCACCACGATTAAGCTAGAAGAATTTTAAAAACAGCGCATTGTAGAAAAAGTAGTAGTTCCACAAAGCTAAAAAACTGGTGGTACTGATATGCTTCTTATATTTTCTGGAAGTTTTGAAGAGTTAAGAATCATAAGGAAACATTCTTTATTAACTCCAAACTGTCCCACAAAATTAAAAAAAAAAAAAAACGGCATTAAGTTGTTCAATGTCATCAATGTAATTCATTTATTTCTGAATCTTCACTTAACTGCAATGGATTATTATTGTCTCTTAAAGCTCTTCTGTTGATTTAAGAATTAGAGGCTTCCTCATGTTCGCTCTCCGAATCAAAAAATTTCATCATTTATTTTTACTTTTCAAATTTATCGGTTTAAGATTTTTAATTCATTCTAAGTTTACAATGAAGCAGAAGTCACAATGAATCTCGTTTCAAGTTACGTGCTACCGAAATTTATTTGTTTCGAGTTGACTGACGATCAACACTCCTCGATTGTATCAAGTTACGTGCTGGCACCCCAGTACAGTCCGTTTGATAAGATCGTATACGGCAAACCTCGTTTACGAAAACCGGTTTGGAAGTGGCATTTGCATTAGCAGATAAAAAAGTACTTCTGCTAAGATGTTTTGAATAAACAAATTTAAAGAATGTTTAATTTTTGTCGAAGACGGAAGTATTTTAAAATGAGTGTCGCGTTTGCATCACGTTATGAAGTAGTATTCTTGTGCACGCATCCAAAAGGACCTACAATTTCATACGGAGCAGCTGCTAAATACATGAAAAAGTCAAAAACATTTGTTAGCAAGTGGGTGCACCGTTATTTCCAAGTTAAAAATGTGGATGATTTGCCGGATCTTGGGTCTACGCCAAGAACAACAAAAAAGCAGGACAAAATGATTCCACGCGTGTTTGAAAAAAATCCTCTTCTATCGTTGCGTGAAGGACAAGGGATTTTACGTAAAAGGGGTCTAAATGTGTGTTGTGATACGATACGAAGACGTTTACTAGCCAATAATGTTAAAATTCGAAGCACAATAAAGAAGCCACTACTGTCAAAAAAACACGTAGAAAAACGACTCAGTTGGGCCAAGGAGAATTTGGACAGAGATTGGAACAACGTTATTTTTTCGGATGAACCTTCTTTTTGGGCATGGTCTCCTATCACTCATACCTGGTGTACACAATCCAATAAATTAATCCATTGGACCGTCAAACTTCTCAAAACAAGGATTTGGCAATTTGTTCATGATTACAAATAACTTAAACGCACCCAACATGGTCAAAATTTATAAGAAGGCTTTATTACCATCTTCCCAAATGTGGTTTAAAAGAAGGAATGAGAATTGGTTACTGCAAGAAGATAATGACCCGAAACATCGCAGTTGTTTGTGCAGTGCGTGGAAACAAGAAAATGACGTCGATGTTTTAGATTGGCATTCACAGTCGCCGGATGCAAATCCCATTGAAAATGTTTGGGCATTCATAAAGCTAAAGCTCCAAGGAAAGAAGATCTCGACGGTCGAACAATTATCACGGAAAATACGAGTTCTATGGAGATCTTTGTCTCAAGATTATGCTATAAGATTAGTAGAAAGCATGCCTCGAAGACTCCAAGCAATTATTGATAATGGAAGAGAGTGGACAACATATTATTTGAAAAGCACTCAAGTAAATAAACAAAATAAACCAGTACAATTGATTTTTTTTTTATTATTATAAGTTCTTTAATTTTTGTCGTGAACGATGTTATCAAACAGATTGTACTTACTATGCTTCACGTCTTTTGTTTTCGTGAGGTGCGAAGCCGGGGGCGAGTCGCTAGTTCACAATGATTGAAAACAAATAATGCAGTTCTTTAGTGGAGAGTGGCACTGGAGGTAATTGATGAGAGGTTCTGTTGGCTGGAGCGGTTTGAGGCCAAGTTTCACCTCAGAATGTAGCTTTGGTAAGTAGGCTAAATCTTTCAACGACGGAAAAAAATTATAATGGAAACAAAAATGTTCAATTTAAACTTACCGGTAGCTTCTTAATATTCTTGTATGTAAAAAAAAAACAACACTGTAGTGGAAAAATAAAACGCCAGCTATTTCATTTAAAACATTTTTTTTGTTGCCTTTATTCTTCTTCATAATATTCTCTTCTTGCTTCATTCATTTTTACTTCTTTTTTTTTGCATCTAAGAGATAAATCTTTTAAGTTTTTCTTTTGTTTTGTTTTTAGTAATGTTTTTTGTTTTGTTTTGTTTTATTTACTTGTTCTTATATACAGTTACATTATAATGGGAATAATATTAACAACGTTCATAATATTACAATAATCGTTTTATTTTTTGTATTCTTTTTATTTTCGTATATATAAATTCAAATCCTGAAAAACACACAATACTTATGTAGTTGATTTCTTTTTTCTATTTATTACCGTTAAATGCAGGTTATCTTTCTTTTCTTTTTTCTTTTTTTTATTCTCGAAAAAATTCAGAATCTACTTAATTATACTATGTGTGGTTGCTTATTTTGTGTTTAATTTTTCTTTTTTTGATTTAAGTTCATGCTATTTCATTAAAAAATGTTTAAGTCGTTTGTTTTTTGTTTTTTTTTTTGTTTTGCAAGCTCCTATATCATTTTTATAAATGATATGCGAAAGCAAATAAATAGTTGTAAAGTGTATTCGTATTGTGTCCTATAATGTAGTCAGCAGATATTTTTTTTGTTGTTGTAAAAAAAAAAGAAAATTCTTCGTGTTTAAATTTAAACTTAAAAACTAAAATAAATAAATTTCTAAAATTTATTTCTTAACAGAAAAAAAATGTTGTGATTTGAATTGAATTTTTTACAACTTTTGCAGAAATTTTGTTGATTTCTTTATTGTCTATTATGGTGAAATAAATTAACTGTTATCCTAAATAAATTTTCTTATATACAATCTATTTACTTTTGTTGTTTTGTAAGGCTTATAAAATAGAAAACAAAATAATGTTGAAATAGATTTCAAAAATAAAAATAATATTTTTAAAAATAAAAACAATTTGTTATCCTAATTGCAAACTGCTTGCGTGCGCGCGCTCTATCGCCGTCGCTGTCTTGTATTCTTGTATCCTGTGGGGAGATTTAGGGTACTTACGCATGTGTACCGCATTTCAAGAATTTTTGTATACTTCAATCACAATGGTGTATAGTCTACATACACGTTTGTGGTGTAGTGTTTTGTTGTTTTGTATGTGTGTGTTTGTTGTTGTTTTTTTTTGTTTTTTTTATAGTGTGTGTGTGTGTGTATAAACGTTCGTCTATTTATTGTGAATGACTAGAGTGAATGTTTGCATTGACCACGAGAGCGCGCAAGATTCGGGTCATTTTGACTGCGTCTGCGATTGGTGATGCTGGTGATGGTGCTGTTGTTGATGGATGTGACTATGCTGGCTGGTGACTTGGCTAATACTAGTTGTGAGTTGTTGCTGATGTTTACTGCTAATGTTGGTGCTGTTTGTTATAGTTGTAGTTGAACTAGCGGTGGCATTGGGTGGAGCTGGTGCTATCCGAATTGGCTTTGATCTCTGCTGGCTAATATTTTGTGTTAAGGCCGTTCGACCACGTCCACGATTTTTCGCTGAATTTGGACTGTTGCCATGCGGTGTAGATGATGTTGATGTTGGTTGGGAAGAACAGCTGTTGTTACCTGAAGATGATGGTGGTGTTGCTGAAATACGATCCAATTCAGTCATGGCTTCTTGAATGGCACGTTCGAGTTGGGAATTTAATTTTCTGCTCCTGAATTTTTTTTTCATTTCATTTTTTTGGGAGTTTTTTTTCGTTTTTTTTTTGTTTGTTTTTTTTAATTAATTTATTGGTTTTTGAAATGAAAATGTTGTTTGTGTGATGGTGCGTGTGATGATGACAAATGGACATGGGAGGAATATAAAAAAAGAAACAGAAAAAGAGAAAAGAGGGGGACAAATGAATTAATTTCTTTTTTTTTGTTGGTTTTGAAATTTTGTCGACATGATTAAAATAAAATTTAAATATAAAAATAAATCAAAAATATAAAAATTAAATAAAATAAAATTTTGCAAAAAATAAATAAAAATTAAAATCTACTCATTCAAGTTCATCTAGCTAGTGTCTAATTAAATCTCATTCTATGTATCAATATCAACTCAAGAATTGGCCAATAAACTTGCTTTCTAACTAATTAAAATTGAATATTTAAAAAAAATACTAGCTTCCCGCTTAAATTTATAAATAAATATACAAACTTAAAAAAAGCAAATTAAAATAAAAAAAAAAAAATAGAAAAAACAAATTTATATAATCTTCTCACTTTCTGGTATCCTTTTGGGCTTTATGATGGGCTTCCAGACCCTCAGATAGACTCTTCAAGGTGTTAACAGCAACCAGCTCAGCATGGGATCGACCACCACCACCGAACCATTGTACCCAAGTGGTTTCACTTTGATAATCACAAGGCGTTGACATGCCATCGGGTGAGCGTACAATTTTACCCGGCCATGCCGGATGACCACGAGCAGCACCCCAAATTAATTCACCTATGGCAAAGGACTTTTGCAATCCGTTTTGGGTTAAGTCGATATGGGTAGCCGTTGAAGAGGAGGTGGAGGAAGAAGAGGCAGTTGACCTAGGATTCCGGAGGTTCTGGTGGTGGTTCGTAGCGCAATTGCTTTTATTGATTGTTGAGGTTATCGCTGGTATAGATGATGATGTTGGTGGTGAGTTTGTAGGTGATTCTAAAGGGTAGGTGGATGTTGGAGTTTTTTCTTTTCTTTTTGTTTACAATTCAGAATTCATAAATCTTAAAACTCTGCAGGGGGTTGGTTGTGATTTGTGGATGAGGTTACACATAGATAAATGGCACGATGGATGGATATTAATTAGTAGTTTTTTTTTGTTTTTTTTTTTGACAAAACACGAAAATATTTTTTGTTTAGGGTTTTGAAGAGGACCAACAATCAAATTTGGGTTTTAGTAGAAAAAACTTATAAACATAGCCAACACCATATTTAGGAAGCCTTGATATTGATTTAGGAACGTTGATTTTTATTTTTTTTTAGATTTGGTGTTAATAAAGCCTCGTATGTGATTAGTGCGGTATTTTGTGAGTTTTTTGTTTTGTTTTTCTAATTCGTTTAATATATACACACTGATGTCATTGACAGAGGAGTATTGTGCCAAAAAAATTAGATCGTGGAAGCTTCAGGAACTAGATTAGCTAAACCTTTTACTGGGAGGAGGTGATTGTTGAAAAGGTAGTTTTTTTAGAGCACGTGCGTTACGTTTTTTTTTTAACAAACTTCTTCCAAGAAATGTACAACCTTCAACTAAGTAAGCGATCGGAAATGTAGAGGGGGATAGCTACTTATGATTTCAATTTGGAATTTCGATGCAAGCAAGTCTTGGTTGTGAATCGATATATTGTATAATCTAGGAGATAAAGCAAAGCAATGCTGTCGATGTGCCTATATATTAAAAAAGTTCTCGCTCTAAAATGGATATTGTAATCTGACCTAAAACCATCATCTGTCCTAAATGGAAAAACGGAACTAAAAAGAAGTATACATAAACGCGAGAGCAACCAAAAGATTGGGGCATCTGTTGGTTTCTTTTGAATCACATGTTATTGTGACACTGAGCTGTCTCTTATGAGTTCAAAAAATGGTCAGAAACTCAGTATTATATTTTCGTGTTACAAAACGGATCGTTTTGCGCTTGAACAACGTTGAAAATTATTGCAAAATTAATTCCAAAGTGGATGCTGTGTTGACGAAACAGTGCGAATTTTGCAATTAAATTTTGGTTGACATAATGGGGTAACTACAGCTGTTGTGAAGAAAGTTTGTTCGAGTAATTTGGTGCCCGCTACTTGAATATTCCCGTGTTTGTCCTGTGCGCTCAACAAAGAATATTTCAGCTGTCGAAAGTGTGCGCCTAAGCCCGAGAACATCAACGCGCCAGTAACTAAACATCAGTCGCACTAGCTTTTTGCTTAGAGACCTCGGACTATATTGAAGCAAAACGACCACCAGATTCGTTATAGCTCTTCTGTTTGGGCTTTAGAGACGGCAATGTAAACAAGAAAAATTGTCATACTTGAATGAAATAATATTCCATAATTACAATAGATGGAAAGTTTACTCTTTTCAATATTAAACAATCGTTGAAAAATATTGAATTAACTGATGGCCCACCCTTTATGTGTTATGGTATCATTTAAACGGATATGATATGTCCTTAAACGCATTGGAGAGGATATCACTGAAGCAGAGTGAAAAGTTGTGTTAACTGCTATAAAATACAGTGTGGTTCTCTTTGAATCCAGTTCAGCAACTATTTTGGCTTGCAGTGTTTTAGTAATATTTTTGATTTTTAAAAATTTGTTGCTCCTTTCTACAAACAACTTTAATCAATTCGCTCAGATTACAACCTAGTCGAGATCGGTATTATGGTTAAAGATTTGGCAATTTCAAGCGATAGAACAACAAGAGACTGGAGACGTTTGGTCAGTGTTCGAGATTGTCAATTGACTGGGTGATAAAGCATCACATATAAACTTTATCGCATGGTTTTAATTGCTATCGAGAAAGTGCAGCTTAGTAGATGTGAACCATGAACTTAAATTTTGTAAGGATATGTTGTTTTCAGGGTCTTTCAATAGGAAGACTCGAAATTTGTAAGATGCCTCGGTCGAGAAAGGTTCCGAGTTGACTAGCCTACGTTTGGTGGCCAAATTCGAGTCAAACTATTCAATAAATATTTAGCTAATACCCGTATGTTATCGAAACGCAAGGCAGTCAATTTCTCATCGTTCACAGTACAACGTACTATGTTCGACTTTCTGCGGCTTCAACTTGGCAATTTGCGTCAGCACTTCAGTCTGCACCCGTATAAGATCCAACTGACCCTGGAACTTAAGGTAAACAACCATAGACAGTGGGAAGTGTTCGTTGATTGGGCTCTGGGCCAGACAGAAGTTGACCCAAACTTCATCTTTAGCGACGATGCCCATTTTTGGATGACTAAATGTATGAAACAAGAAAAAGTGTAGAATTTGAGAAAATACCAAATCCACACAGGATACATCAGCACCAAATGCATTCCTAGAGATCATCCCAGCATCCCACAATGCACCGCTACTGAAGAAAAGGTTATGCTGCCTTGAAGTCCGTTCATATTTAGGCAGACATGCCAAATTTCAGTGCGATACTGTCTTTAGTTTTGTTTTGACAGCGGATTGTTGTTGACGTGTTTGGCATGTCGAGTAAGGGCAAAAACGATTTTCGTTCTCTCATAAAACATTATTTTTTGAGAGGCAAAACGGCGAAGGAAATGGTGTTGGCTGACCGAAAAGTGAAGGTGCGCGAGCTAGCAGATACCACAAAGATTAGTACTGAGTGCACACGCCATATTTTGGGCAATATTCTGCATATGAAAAAGTTATCCTGCCGCTGGATGCCGCGCATGCTCACTCCTGACCAAAAACACGAACGCGAGAGCACTTCGAAAGAGTGTTTGGACTTGCTGATGCGGGCGGACATTTGGCGTCGATTGGTAAGTGTTGATGAAACCTGGATCCACTATTACACACCAGAGAACAGAATGAGTGCTCGGCAATGGACTGAAGTCGGCACGAATGCTCCGAAGCGGCCGAGGGAGGCTCAATGGGTCGGAAAGTTTATGGCGTCGGTTTTCTGAGATTGTCATGGCAAACTCTTCATGGACGACCTCGAAAAAGGAAAAACGATCAACAGCGAGTATTACTGTGCATTATTGGAGCGATTGAAGGCCGAAATCGCTGCAAAACGGCCTCACATGAAGCGAAAAAAAATTTTGATTTTGCAAGACAATGCTCCGGCGCATAAGAGCATCGCAACCACGACTAAAATCAATGACTTACGGCTCCAATTGCTTTCGCATCCACCGTATTCGCCCGATTTGGCTCCCTCGGACTATTATCTCTTCCCAAACCTCAAAAGATGGCTCATCAATAAAAAAAACTCAGCTCACGCGAGGAAATTATCGACGCCACACCTTCCGGAAAATTATTTTTCGGACGGGATCAAGAAGTTGGAAAATCGCTGGAATAAGTGTATCAAGCTAAAAGGGGACTATATTGAATAAAATAAAAAAAACATTTAAAACAATTTTTTTTTCATTCCCAAGGAGGTTACTTTTCACCACTCCTAGTATGATAAGTGGAATTCTTTTTAAGACTGTATCATTTCAGTTTAATGAAAAACAATAACACCTAGATGAACCTTTTAAAGAGTAGTCCTATAATCCTATTTTATTCAAATCATTCTCATGGAAACTGTACTAAGCCTCTTAACATTTAGCTTAACAGCAATTTAAAGCTCTTTTACATTTCACGAAAATTGAATGAAACGCAATTCTCACTCCTAATCCTTCAGAAAGCATCCTTCATCGCAGTAGCCCTACAAAAAGGCTTCTGTTAATCCAAACACCACACAAAAAAAGGAGAGGTAACTAAGTAACACCTATTTTATAGAAGTCTTGATGATTGTGTGGTATAAATGCTCAGCAAAGCCCTTCATATAAATTCTATCATTTTCAACCAAAAAAAAGAAGAAAAATATATGAAACAACTACTCCGAACCTACTCCTCCTCCAGGATGTCTACTTTCTGTGCGCGATTACACTTTGGATTAACTGCCGATTTTCGTTCGACCGCCATAAATCAATACTTAAACCAACAAAACGCCATAAATCAGATTTTTTTTATTTTCTCTGTTTCCCTGGATCCTCCAGCGCAGTATTCAGTATATCTCAGTGTTTTCAGAGATGTACGTTAATCGCACGGTGGTCTACCTTCCAATATAGGCGGATAACTCGTACAAAAACTTTTCCTGTTCCAACATAAGAGGGCGTTTTATTATTGTTTTCACAATTCACATGTTTGGCGTTTTGTCGTGTGTATTAATTTTGAATATAGGAATATTCGAAATTGCTACCATCCTCTTCCGCAGTTGTACAACGGTAGCTGTTGCAGCACCAAAATACGTAGTCAACTTGAGTAATAGTGAGCAGAACTCGACGTAGAAAAAAAAAATATTAAAGAATCATCAGATCAGCAGACAGACGTGACGTATTAATTTTTCATGGATGCACAACAAATTACTTTTCCCCAAAAAAAAGTTAAAATATAAATAAAACAACTTGGTGGAGAGGTTTTTTGCGTTGCGTTTGATGTCAGTGCTTTATATTTTGTTGCCCCAATCATATATGTATGTATGCCTCTCAAGTAAAATTCTGTAATTGACTGGGATTTCCCTTTTTTTTTGTATTTTTTCCGGATTGCATTAATAAACGTTTTCGGTTGGAAGCAGTGTGAACTCACCCTTGCTAAAGGACAATAAATGAAAAATACATCACATCAGACATCCGAGTAAAGGAACATCCTCATGAAACCCCTAAATTTATCGGTTCATTTTGTTTTTTAATAAAAAAAAGCTCCTCAAACAAAATAAAAAAAGAACAACAAACATGAAATTTTGAGAAATTCTACCTCGTACAATCGTTGTGGGTGTGAACTAGGTGAACTAGGACATGGAACTAGGTGAACTAGGACATGGCCACGATTGGGAATGTATGCATATAGGAATACTGAAGACCATTGGGATCAATTTAAAGGCGCTTAAGTATTCATGATGGTACAATGAATTCCCATTATTTCAGTGAATTCAATTGAATTTATTTTCTTGAATAAAGAAAAATAAAACATATAAGCAATAGGGTAAGCTCGGAGTGTACATGGACGAATCGAAATCATTTCAATTTTATGAAAGTTTATCTGCTTTTAATTTTCATAACACTAACCATTAAAACAGAGAAACAAAACCAGATAAACATCCGATTTCTCTACCTTGTTTGTTCCTACCTATAAACTTGTTTTAAAAGTTCCCGGAATAGCCATATGGTTTGACCGAATTGAATCTATTTCCTTTTCTTATAGATTCTTTTCTTTTCGGAAATTGTTGAAATAGATAGAAACGTGCATCAAGTTTTGTAAGTATTGTTCCAATGATACTCTAAAGAAAACTTTGACTAAGGATCGGCATGCATGCTTTAAAAGTGGTCGCAAACAACAACAACAACAAGCAAATTGACCATCGGCATCTAAACCAATCAATTATATTTAGCAAAGCCCGTTGAAGGTCATACCGAACATCGAGTACCAAAGGTGTGTTGATGTTATCAATTAAAAAAAAAACAAATTCATGGAACTTATTGAACAAGATATTTAAAACTCCTATTCCAAGTTAAGGTCAACTTCTCTACACAAGAAGGTCGTCAACCTTTTAACGCGGTTTAAACCGTAAGTTTCCTATTAATCTATTATTCACATACGACCAGGAGAAACCCGCAACTTTTAAACCAAACTTATTAAAATAGAATACATAAATTCACTAACGCATATCACCTTTTGACATACACATGTCATATTTGAGTTCACAATATTACAAATCATTCAAATTTTTTTCGTCAACATTCGCTGTCACTAACAACGACTTTACGTGTGTTAGCTCCAATTTTCAGCTGATATAATCATCCCGGTAATCAAACAATTGAGCTTGTAGTGAAAAAATGCGACTGTACCAGAGTTGGTAAGTCATATTCGCAATCAAAAGATTCCGCGCTGCTCTCAAAAACTAGGTATCTGTCGAAAGTCCGTATGGTGTATTTTGCGAATAGGTTATGCTTTATTTCTGCATAAGCTGGTATTGACACGTTAGATCTTCGCCAATGATTAAAAAAGATCCGGATTTTCACCTGGAAAATCATCCTCAATGATAGGGCGCATTTTTTTGGTTTCTGCTTTGGCTTCTAGGAAAGATTCAATAAAAAATACGCTGGGGTATAGAGTTTTAAATGAAATAAAACTGATAAAAGTTTTCGTAATGGCTTGTTTGGAAGATAACAAAATCATGCGCTTATCGAATGAAAGTTTTTGAACGTTAATGCGATGGAATTACGGTAGTTAAGAAGACAGTGATTTTTGAATAAATATTGATTCATTGTTCCACCAAAGTCGAAAGCACACTAAACCATGACTTTTTGAGTAGGTTGTTTATGCAGCTATTAATCAATATTTATCGTTGAAAAGGAGGACCAAGAGAATTGTGGTCGGCCCTTTCACCGAACGTACGACGCACACGATGGTCAAAAGGCTTCAATACTTACACGCAGTAGATCTCTTATGCTTATGAGCCAACATTTTTTGCAAAAGATTCTATAATGTAAATGGACAAAACTTCAATTAGTGTGCATGATGGGGCATCGACCGTGTGGATTCGTATTGTCGATTAGTGTATGCGTGGCGGAAAAATGCATGGTAAGTTATGCGAACTGATCCACGATTTTCAAAATAAATTTTGCACAAATATAAACGTTGTTCTCGCTTTAGCCTGTTTATGGTGAAATGGCAAACTGATAAGGTATAAGGTATCAAATAGGCTGAGGCTGAAAAAAGTGTTATCAATTGCAAATAAACCAATAAACAAAAGCACATCCATTATAAGTTAGAATCAGCTGAATATACGAACAGATTGGTGTAATTATTTACTTTTAAATTTAAATTTAGTTAAAAAAAAAACTGTGTTTGCACTTCAATCCATTAAACGTATCTCTGTTTAAGAATCACATAGTAATATAGCATCTTCAGTGCTCAAAACTTCCTTTATTACATGCAGCTTATTTATGGATTAAAGAACTTTAATGAAAAATTCCTCCAGATTTCTGTTGTTCATTCCACGCATAAGGAGCAAAGCACACGTAAGGGACATTCTTCGGATAAAACTCGCATGCCTTCTGAAACATATAAAAAACTATTAATAAAGTGCCTCACAATTTTATTCATATTAAATGATTAGAAACGGTCCAATGCCATATTAGCCAAAAGATAATTGATGGATGAAGCCCATGTCGTACTCAATGAAAATATGCGAACACGTTCCAGACAGCCAAGAGTGGAAGCTTTATCATCACAGTCAATGCGGCTCGATAGTGGTTCTGGGCAAGAACGCAAATTATTTCTTAATTTCTTCCGACGAGATCAATACACTTATTTGTCAGCGGACCCCCCTTGGTCTTTTTCTGCTTATATTCCAAGGTTTTATGGAAGGCTCCTGTTGCAATCAGGGTAATAAACTACGTCAATTACTCCTTCGAAATAGTTTCCTATTTTTCCGAGCCTGCAAGCTCAACTCGAGAAATATTAAAAATGTTGATCTTATTCGTAACTGATTAGAGAAGTTTCGGCCATTTACTTTGCATGACAGCTTTAATAAACTCATCAAGGTTTTGAACTCTGTATAAAGGTGCACCAGAAAAAATTCAGCAATACAAATGAATATCTAACGATTGTCAATAGGTGTATTGTATTGTACGTAGTTTACCTAAAAGTGCCCTTTGTCAACTAGTGCTGCTTTGTTCGACAGAAAAGCCACAAGTTCAAAGAGTCGATGTTCGAAAAAGGGACGTGATCAAAAATAGACTGACCAGTACAATGGATTTGAAACCGGCATATTTATTGTAATTAACTTCACAAAAGGTGCACTTGAAAAACATGCGTTTCATAGAAGATTCAAATTAATTGCATTCTTACGTTCAAAACGAAGAAGTATGTACACAATTTTGTGTATCGAACTGTTATAAAGTTAAATAGTACTGCTGTAGTAAACGAATGTCAATGATTGGAACGCTTTCGAACTCGGAGACCTTTACATCATTATTTTACGGAAAGTACTTAATACACTTACTCATAACCTGTATAAAAATTTAAGAAAGGATCCAACGCTCTGAGTCACACTAAGCACAATATGACAAAAGACATTTTTTCAACTCTTATAATGGTGGTTATCGTTTAAAAATACTTTTATTATCACACTGCTGGGACTCTACAAATATTTTTGCATACAACTTTTAAGCTCGACTTATTTAGAACGTGGTATAAATGTATAGTGTAACAGAATGAAATTTCCTCGCCTCCCTTAGGGTCATAATCAGTTTGACCTTTTTAAATTATTTCAATGTATACCCTATACCTGTTATATTCATATTTCTCCCCAAAAGAAAACAATTAATACGTTAACAAAACAAATGAGACAAATTAAAAAAAGTTAAACAAAAAGATATTCAAATAACGAATAAAAAACAACAAAAAACAAAAATGAAATCAAATTAATTAGCCAATTCCAATTACGATTAATGACTGCAAAACTAAATACACAAGTGCCAAACAAATCAATACAAAATAAATACCGTTAAATAGGGAAAGACATTTCCACACAATCACCATCATGCAAAAAGGGATATTTACAGGGGGTGTAGGAAGGATTTGTTTTTTGTTTTTATTTTAACTTTTGTAAGCGGATCCTACAAAAATGTTGTTGAAGGAAAAACAAAAACAAAAAAATAGGGAAAACAATTTAAAAGCAAAATTACACGAAAGGACAAACAGAAAATATCAGGAAAAATAAATAAATAAATAAAAATACCAAAACAAAACGAAACAAAATAACTTTACATATTCAATTATACAGTTATACAGTACTACAGTGATGAGTGGGCCAACATGAAAAAGGATGTGGTTGAGATGATGTGGTAGTGGTAGTAGTGGTTATGGTACTAAAGGATGTTGATGATAGTCACACTCTTTCAATGCAAATGAGTTTCGGTTTGTTATAAATACATGGGGTACAGAGAAAGGGATGTTATATAGGTACTCGTAGTATAGACTTAACGAAAAGAATCTTTAAAAGTATTAAGGAAACAAAATAAAAATAAAGAATTGAAAAATAAAATGATAATGGAAAGATGTATTGTAGATGGGATACATAGAGGAGAGACAGACAGACAGAGTAAAACGAGTAAAACCGGAAAGCATTTCAATATCGAAATTTTTAAATAAACAGGACTTACCATGCGAATCAGGTTTCATCATATCCTGTGTAGATGATCCATATTGTTGTTGTGGTGGGGTTTTTACTCTACGAATTTTCGCATCCGAAGGTTTATAAATGTTCGTAGTTTGATATGATATACCTGTAACATAAAACAAACCAATTAGTATATTGTCAAACAATTAAGTTGACACAATTTCCGACTCGTGTTTGTTGTAAGAAAAAGATTCTCTTGTAGCTTTTCATCCTAAAGAGTCGACTATGGAAAGTATTTAAAAATAAAAACCGAAAACAGCCCTAAAATGATCTACTATATATCAAGAAAAAAGTAAAAATTAAATCTGTCCAATTGCTTATCATGGGCACACTCTAACTCATGCTCAACTGATTGAGTGTATCTCTAATATGTTTGCACATAAATCAGAAAGGATTAGTGAGCTCACTCACAACTTAGGAGGGAATCACGATATTTCAGAGTGCCTCCGAAAGTAGGATAAATTGAATGAGACGAGTGTTAGATACGGTTGAAGGTGCTACAAATAGCTACAGAACAAAATAAGACAGGCGACTTTAGGTCGGTTTTCAAAGGTGTCAATTAGCTATGTAACTTAATTGAGAGTTACAGAGATAAAAAAGGAGCACCTGAGCAAATGTGAACATGGTATTCCAATTTTGGGCGAGTAAATGCTTAAGAGTATTGAAGTCTGATCGGCACCGAATTTTTCTGACGGAAAGTTTTACGGTTTCGACGAATCAAGTGGCATTCATGGATAATAGCTGGGTGTTAAAATTGTTTCAGCAGACAGCATTGCGTTTAACAACTATTGATCTCTACTCTGATGGTGGCTTCCCAAGTAGGTAATGTTAATATCAAAATTTAATAAAGCTAATATACGCTGCTGTTCCTGAAGAGCCGAGACGACCGAGGAGCTGAAGCATATGAATATAAGAGGCAGAGGTCCTATCGTCAGCAAACAAATATATTGGATAAGAAGTGATCGACAAGAGATCCATAATGGAGATTGAAAAAAACAGTTGGTGATGGGACGAAGTCATGTATTTACTTTTTGCATATTGGACTCAAAATCGTCCAGGGAAATCAAATTGAACGATCACAAGCTCTCATTTTTCGACGATAAATCTTTAAATTTCTTTGAAACTCTCTTCCTCTCGCTTCATTGATTTAGACTTTGTTTTCATTTACGGGTAGGGTGTCATCAAATCTTCTTAGTGGAAGAAATTTTAAATCCTAAGCTTAATCATTCACCATAAAATCGTGTACATTCCGTCTATAAAGAGGTGTAGGATGTAGTGGACAGGGAGCCTGTTAGGGCCAATTTTAGGAATTTGTAGAGCTTCGATACTTAGAAAAGGGTTTTCATAGTAAATGGACCATACTTGGCTAGCATAGCCGATAAGTGGCCTTAGAAAAGTGACATAATGGGATTTTGTGACGTAAGGATCAGAGAATTCCTCAGGTCGTCGTTACCATTACCCGGGGTAGTATTGCCAATTATGAAACAAATATGGGTGCGGAAATTGAGTTCTTTATTACATCTAACACACTCAAGTCTCACATTCAAGTGAACAAAGCCACAGCTTATGTGAAGGTTTGGTAAGGAAGGGCCAAACCCTTCTGGGAATATGGGATGGCTTGGGATTTCCCTATGTTGAACTTAATAAAGTTTTGTAAAATGAAAAATGTTAAGGTTGTCTATAGGTTGTCTGTCATTGGCATAAACAACTAAGCGGAAGGTTATACGAGGGTTGTCTGAAAAGTTTCCGACCGCAACGCAAAGATAGCGGAACTCGTCAATTAAAGCTAGTGAATGCTAGTTGTGCATCTTTTGACAGTTACTTACCGAAGTTTCAGTCATTTCGGACGCGCAGTTTTTAGTTGACAGTCGTTTGAGTGAGTCGATGTGAGTGTTTTTTTTTGTGAAAATGGAAAAAATTGAGTACGAGCTGTTATTAAATTCTTGTTTTTGAAAGGCAATAAGCCTACGCAAATCAAAAATGAGTTGGACTCTGTGTATGGGGACTCTGCACCATCATTTACCACAGTGAAATTTTGGGCAGCTGAATTTAAACGTGGCGGTAAGAGCTTGGGAAATGAAAAACGTGTTCGAATGAACATTTCCAACGCTCTGTTGGCGCAGTTTAGGCGCAATAAGTCCGAGTTTTGGCGCCGATTAATTACTGTACATGAAACTTAGATACACCATTATACGCCCGTAATTAAAATTCAGTCAAAACAGTGGACTGCAAAGGGCGAGCCGGCTCCAAAAAGAGCAAAAACTTTTTTTTCGACTGGGAAAGTGATGGTAATAGTAAAGGATTATCTCCAAAAAGGAAAACCCATTACAGGATCATACTACGCATCATTACTTGCCAAGCTGAAGGCAGAAATTGCGGAAAAACGTCCACATTTGCAGAAAAAGAAAATCCTGTTTCACCAAGACAACGCGCCGTCTCACACCACCGCTGAGGTGTCATGGCGAAAATCCATGAATTACGGTTTGAACTACTTGACCATCCGCCTTATTCACCAGATCTAGCCCTAAGCGACTTCTTTTTGTTCCCTCATCTAAAAACTGCACTCGGAGAACAGAGATTTTCGTCAAATGAGGAGGTAATCACCTTTGTGAACAATTATTTCGCAGAGAAAAACGCCAAGTACTATTTGGAAGGTTTAGAGAGATGGGACATCGCTGGGAGAAGTGGAGACTATGTAGAAAAATAAAAAAAAATTTGAGAAAAAATGTCTTGTATCATTGTTCGCTCGGAAACTTTTCAGACAACCCTCGTATTAACAAAATTAAAGATAATGAATATTAAAAACTAATGGACCAAGGTGCTTTGTTAAACAGCTTAATTTACTTTAACGGGTTAGGATGAACGAGAACGAAAATTCACTAGATAGTAGCGTTCTTTCAAAACGGATTCAATCCAAGAGATTTTGAAGTTCGAAGTTAGAGGTAGTTTGTACGACTTTTTGCCGACTCCGAATGGTTGAAGAGTAAGAGACTTGACCCACTCAAGTGTAGTGGCACTTGTTTTATTGTGTTGAAGCAATTTCACATCATCACCTTAGTTGTTCATCGACAAATGAAAACAGCTTTAAACCACTTTTAAAATTGGGTTTTGGCTGAGGTTCTGGTGACTTCAAATTTTTGAAGACCGCAAAAAAGGAAAATTAGCAGGCGTAAATGATGTTTTAGTGGATATACATAGTAACAAAGGCCAGTTTTGTTTAGAAACAGCGAAATGAAAACATTATACTAATTAATATAAAATAAAATTGCCGTAAGTTGAAGCCTGGTGTAGGTTGCCGATATATTATGTTTATATGGTATGTTCCGCTACTACTGCGTCAGAATCCTACGACTCCTAATTATTAGTTGCATAACATATGAGGAAACTTTCCACTTATGTTTAAAATCTGTTATTAGAAACATGCGTGCATACATGAACCATGTCAAAACCAAGTAGCTACCTTTACACAAACAAATTCCTATTCAATCCGCGTCTTTAGAACTACCCTATACCCCTGTTATGTAAAGATTAGTATCTAATTGTACATTTGACAGGGTAAGAACTCTCTTGATAACCGTTTTTTTTTTTTGCAACTTTACGATATAACTCACCTCTATCACAATCAGTAGTCGTAGGCGACTGTGCACTATCTACACTTTGTGGTGAAACTACTGCATCTGGCTCCGAACTGGACACACATTGCACCTAGAATTAAAGGAAATAAACAAACATGTCCAATGACAACTGTTAATCGTCCAAATATTTTAACTACTTACCATATCACTTCCACCGCTTCTTTGACTTGGTGGCCTCTCTGGACTTCTTGGGCTATGTGTTGTCGTATCCGGTGGACTAGCTGCAGCTATCCGTTGGATATTTCCTGACTCCTCTAACATTCGCTTGTTGATCACAGTGACTGTTTGATTATTAGTTTGTTGTTGTTGTTGCTGCTGTTGCTGATGTTGGTGCTGATGCTGTTGTTGTTGATGATGTTGTTGGTGATGATGGTGCTGTTGTTGTTGTTGTTGTTGAATCGAAACAGATTGCTGAAGTACCTGATGCTGCTGCTGCTGCATTGCTTGCTGTTGCTGCTGTTGTTGCGATTGTTGTTGCTGTGGATGCTGTACAATTGTTGCATTTTGTTGCACATATGTAGTTGTACCACTGCTACCCTGCGATGGCATCATAATTCCCATTGGCGTGCTATACAGTTGCCCAATTGGACTTAGTTGACCGTTGTTACCAACAATAAACTGTTGCCCACCACCGTTTGGTGATAGGAAATTCTTATTTTGAGGACTTGCAGCTCGTAACATCATTCCCTGTGGTGTCAAAATACTTCCACATGCTGTGCCAACGTTTTGTATCTGCAGCAGGGTTGTATCTGGTGCAGTCATTACCAGACCGGCTGGTACCAAAAGTTGCTGACCCAACATATTAATTGGCTGAATAATCTGACCATTTTGGAAGAGAATCTGTTGTTGAGTTGCCGCAGGCTGAGTATTTTTGTTAACAACAATGCCTTGTATACTGGGACTTATCTGGAAGCCTTGAGTAGGATATTGTGGACCAGCAGATATTTGGACCATTTGTGGTTGTCCATTAGCTTGGTGATTTTGAATGACAGTCGCAGTTTGCTGTTGTATCGTTGGCGATTGTTGCGGTGATAGACTCGATGGCGTAGTGGAAGGTGAAGAGCTTGAACTGTTTTTTCGCTTTTTCGCCTTTCTTTTGATATCAGGTGAAGTTATAATAATTCGCTGTTGTTGCTGCTGCTGTGGTTGCTGTTGCTGGACGTAGGTAGTTGTTCCATTTTCTTGGTTTACAATTTGGCTTACCATTTGTCCATCAACCGTGGCAAAGTTGGGTTGAATCACATAGCCATTGGGGAGAGTATTCAGCACAACAGTTTGTTGACCGAGCATACTTGTATTGTTGGGGGAGATGATGTTACCACCAAGGTTGTTAAGTATGTTACCACTATTGGTAAGAACCTTTGTGCCGGTTCCAAGGAGATTTTGTCCATTGTTAAGGATCACAGTTGTGGGTTGGATGTTACCTCCTTGGATTTGGAAGTTATTTGAACTTCCGGAATTTTGAATGATTATACTGCCATTCGAGTTGCCTCCATTATTTGAGGATCCATTCAGGATCTGCTGTTGAACCTCAACACTCTGATGGATGCTTGTATTATTGTCATTGCCACCGCTGGAAATTATCATGTGATGATTCTGACCGATTTGTTGTTGTGCTTTTAGTCCACTACTAGATGGCATCACAATCAGTTGGCCAGTAGAAGTCATAATAATCTGACTATTACTTGACTCCCGCATAACCGGCTGCAATTGCAAGCTGGCCACCGAAATATTACTATTTGGAGATAGTTTCTGCGAGTGATGTTGTATTTTATTTGGCGGTTCAATCGATATGGTAGACGAAGTTGTCGTTGCAGTTTGTGCTTTGCCGGCTGTCACCGATGTAATGGTATTTCTTGATGTAGTCTGTGTATACATAGAGTGCTGTGGTACCTTTTGTTTAATAATTTTATGAGATTCCACCTTTTTAGTCGTTACGACGTGAGAATGTTGAACTAAACTAGGAGATGGCGCTGTTTTAATCGAAGCTCGAGAGCTGGTCGATTCAGTAGATTCTGCTGGCGAAGGAGGACACGGTCTTGGGCTTTCATGGCTAGTTGAAATGGCACCAACTTGAGCGGGTCCTTTAGAAACATCCGACAATAATTGTTGATGTTGTATTGTTTCTGGTGTTGACCGATTAGGGAACGTCGTACTTGAAGAGACTGGTGACTCTTGTGCTGCAGGTACAACAATAGCTGGCTTTTGTTGTTTCGTAGAAGAAGAAGAAGAAGAAGAAGAACCAGCTTGCTTTTGAATTTGCTGGTTCTGACGAAACAGTAGATTATGCTGTTGAATTTGTTGCTGTAATTGCAGTTGCTGTTGTGGCTTCATTGGTGTAGGAATGATCTGCTGTGCAGCAACACTATCACAATTTTGTTCGATTTGAACCATTCCGTTGGGGAAATGAGTCACTGTTTGGCCCCCAATGGTCGTTGTCAGATGTTGTTGAGGTTGAGTTTGCGTTTGTGTTTGCGTTTGATGCCGATGTTGCTGTTGCGTGATGATACGCCTTTTTTCAGTCGTCGGTTCCGATTTTATCTGTTCCTGTTGTTCAGGATGATATTGTTGCTGTTGTTGTTGATTATGTTGCTGCTGCAGTTGGTGTTGTTGTTGCTGTTGACTAGAAGGAACAATCAATTGGTGATTCATAGACGCACTAGCTGCTGATGAAGCTGGAGGCGCCGTAATTGAAACCCGTTGCGGTTGCGTCTGTTGTTGCTGAGACTGATATTGATTAATAAAATTCCCATTCGTGCTTTGAACCAATTCAGAGTTTGTTTGAGGCTGCTGCTGCTGTGGTGGTGTGCTGTTGTTATACACTCTTCCAGTGTATTGATGCTTGCCATCCACAGGAAACAGATTACCGTTTTCTTGCTGCCGTACTTGTTGCTGTTGCTGTTGATGTTGCTGCGGTTGCTGTTGTTGTTGTTGTTGTTGTGGTTGATGGATCACAGTTTTGTTCGTTGGAGTCTCTTTCACGTCTTCCACTTCATTTGGTGTTTTCGTAGATTTTGATGTTTGCCCAGCAGTCAACATCGAGTTGTGTAACAGCGCAGTTTGTTGGCTAAGATATCCAGTTGGGTCATCCTTAAAGTTTGGAAATTTCTTTGTAACACCAGTGAGCAGACGATTTTTTGTGTAAAAACGCGGAACATAAGACGGTAGGTTTGTACCCTGCCATGGTGGAGCTGTTACAGCTTTTGTGGGTTCTATGTGCGCTGGTGGAAGCGGTGGAACACGTTCATTACTTTCAGCACTATAGCCCGACGGTTGAGATTTTCGCCATGGTGGGGTTTTTGATAGTGTCACCCCGCCGATTTGTCGTTCTGACTTTTCCGCTGTCGTTTGCTGCTGAACAGTTGCCGCAGGTTGATGTTGCACTTTCTGAATGTTTTCTGAGCTACTCTTTTGGGAAAGCGTATCCAATTTTTGCTGCGGTTTAGCAACGGAAGCCATTTGACTAGTAGCGCTTTGCATAGCACTATTTGTTGTAGAAAACATTGCTTGGTTGCCATTTTGTTGCGCAGCCGATAGAATTTTATTGGGATTGGTAGTCGGAGTTGTAAATTTTCGTCTTTTTGCATCTGAAAAGAGCATAAAAGTAAAAACAGTTAGTCAACAGTTAGAACAGTAATAATACGGAAAATAAATATAAATATAAATAAAAGGGGTGAGATGATGTTTTCTTTAACAAAATAACCCCTTAGTTCGTTGTCAACCTTCGTTAGTGTTCTTGGTGCAATTTTGTTTTTAGCAAACAAACTTTATGAATGGGCGCACCATTCTCAGAAATCAGTTCTTCGGTCGTGTTGTGGTGATTCATCAAAATTTCAAGAATATCATCATCCATGACTGTGCAACCTTATTCCATTTTTATTCTCCAATTAGCTATGGATTTTTTCGTTGCATGTTTGTCATAAAACTCAAGTCAAGTCAACTCACATAAAACCTTGCAGCGATTCTTGCATCTAAGGGAATATAAGAATATACGATTTTGGGTGGTTTTGCAACACCTCCTGCAACTGCAAGGTGCACTCGACAATTCCGGATGCACTGTGTGGTTTTCAGGATGTCGGCTTATTGAAATTTCTCAACCATGAAAACGAAACTCACAGGCTCATACCAAGCTCTCGTTCGATGACTTTTTTAAACTCTGGTACAAGTCTATAACGGTGTAAGGGCGCCAACCGTCTGTCGTGGTTATACCAAATCAACCCCGTGCTTCGTTGTGCAATAACAATGGCCAGGCATTAAACGTCGTCGTCACCTTGTCGTTGTCGTTGCCGTTGCTGTTGCTGTTGCCGTCGTTGCTTCTGTTGGTGCTATAGTTGTTGTTGCTGGTTGGTGTTAGCGTTTCATCGTCAGCGTCAACGTCAACGTCGATGAGGTAAAGAATGATGAAGTGAAAGACCAACCATCCAACAGAGCACAAACGAAGCGCCCATTGTACTAGGGTGCTGTTATTGTTTCAGTAATTCAGGAATAATCACAAGCACGCGAAACAAAGGCAATACCACACCATACAACAGGGTGGCAAGTGCAGTGTAGTGCAGTGCAATACGGTATTCTCGCTATCGTCGTCCTTGTACTGGATTATATGAGTTTTCACTCAGAACCACCATATAACCACCTATAACTACCCAATCAGAGGAAGGTCCTTAATTTCGAGGACCTCTCGCACACTCTCACTCTATTTACGTGACAAAAAAAAATTAAAAAAAAAAAAAAAAAAAAATACGCGCGGGCATATTGAGTGAGCCTTGCTTCCGCTACATTGCCGCTGTTATGGTTGCTGCTGGTGCTAGCGCTGATGCCAACGTTAATGAAGAAATCCTTGATACTTATGCCACCTTACATGAAGACAGGACTGCAATACTTTTGCACCAAGCAACGGGCGTTATACTCTCGCGGTCTAGTCTACACTATGGCCTATACTCTGGGGCACATGAAGCTTCAATGTCAATTAAAACGGAAAAAACAATAATGACGCAGACAAAGGCTGCCGCAGTGTAAATTGCACAAGTAGCATACACGATAAAACATATATACAAGTGCGTTTGTTCCTAGCGCGAGATCGAAGGTTTTCTTTTTTTGTCCGAATCCACACATATGTACACATGTACTCGCACATATTCATTTGTTCAATGAGCTCATTTTTATTTACGTGCAAAATTTATATATTTTTTTTTGTTCAAAGGTAGAATTTCTCTTTTTTTTTTTTTTTTTTTTTTTTTTTAATTTATAATGGCCGAGTAGATTAAAGCATTCAGATGGGGAAAGGCGGGCGGAAATCAATAATTAAAGGACTCAGGGATACAGAGAAACACCGCTCCTTTCTCCGGTCGATTACATTTTTAATTGATAAAAGTACAATTTGTGTACAAACTAGAATGGGGGAATATTATCTGGACAAAGCAGCTTAATCGTAATTCCAATGGCATTAGGTAATCAAAATAATAATAATAAATAAAACAAGCAAAAAAATTATGAAATTGCTAAATCTGTTGTGTTGGACTTGACGTGACACTAAAATAACTCTGTTGCCAGTATTAGTAGTTTGCAATGACTTTCAAAGTAAAGTTTTTATACATATCTAATGGAGCCGTTGGAATAACCCAAAGAAAATATTACAGATAATTGTATCTGATAAAATTGAAGTAATAAACGACCACCTGAATTCAACCAATTATCCAGGAGTAGTTTTCCTTTGCTGTGAGACGAAATATCACTTTAGCAGGCACACGGCCTTCTCATCTTAATATCCCAAGTCCTAGGATCATGAAACGCTAAATCAAATTGATCACATTGTGAAAGACGTTAGGGATGCCTCTAGTGCTCTACAGTACTCTGGATGTCCGAGAGTTACAGGCAACCAACCTCAAGTACCGAAGACCAGTGGCATCGCTGGCAACGTTCAATCAGACGCCGCAACTCATGTCCTGGGTTTCGCACACCAACACAACATCAAGAAATCCCTAAAATATATTGAGTGGTTGTACTTCAAAAATAACATACGAAAGTTTTACCGACATGTAAAACATAAATGTCAAGCGCCCAAGACCTGGAGAGATACCTTCAAAAATGAAAAAAAAACTTTGTAGGCGCTGGGATTATGAAAAAACCTCTTATGCAGACGATGATAGCCAAAGCTTCCGTCCAACTGACCAAAACGAAGTACGGATTGCAATGTTTAACCTAAAATCCAACAAACCTCGAGGACCTGACGGCTTACCGTACTTAGGCCCAGCTGTGATTTGGGGTGCCATTTCTAGGATTTCGTCGGAAGAGTGTATGAGTGTATGAGTGTATGGAACTTAGTATTATTTCCCCAATTCACAACAAAGGAAAACCTTAAATTACACCAACTATAAAGGTATAGGTCTCCTTAAAATTTCATATAACCATATAACAGGAACTTCTGAAACCCTTCGCCTATAACCAAATTGGCCCATATTAGTACGGTTTTAGACCAGGAAAGTTCACTATCGATCAAATCTTTACAAGTCCAAATTGGCACTCATCATCTTTTCATCGATATGAAGGCCGCTTATGACAGCATTTGTAAAGACGAGCTATAAGATAAGATATAAGACGAATAAAGATTGAGAAAGCTCGCTACTTCGTAAAAGTCGGTAACAACTTAACCGAGACCTTTGATGTCAAAAAAGTTGGTGCGCTGTCGTGTTACTTCTTTAAAGACAAACTGGAAAGAACTCATACATGAAAACATCTTTCAAAAGTCTGTGCAACTGGTAACTTACGCCGATGATCCGACATAGTTAAAAGAACACAGAAGGCTGTAACCGGTAATTTTGGAAAGGACCTAGACGAACTTGGAGTGCGAAACTGAAGGCAGTTAGCTAAATGCCGAGCTAACTGGAGAGGTTTGTTAGTAGAGATCCAGGCTTTCGAGTAGCAAGAATGTTTCATGGTAGAAGCATGAAAAATAAATAAATGTAATAATATATTATAATATAAAAATTCAATCCACAACGGTGCGGCCGACATATGGACATTTGGATCAATAGATCTACGAAGTACGCCTCGATAAATGACAAGAATAATGAGGTAGAAAAATGGTTTCTTGTGGGGTCTTCAAAATCGTGCCCAGATACCGTCGCAATGTTGTTGCAAGATAGATCCATTTGACCGGACTGTCGCATTGGCAGGGTTAAGTGTTCTTTTACTAATTTTTGATAAAACAACCTTTAAAGCTTTAAAACCGATTTGAAGTCCATTGAGTCAAACAACAACCTGTTTACAAGGCGTTGCGACTTAAACTTGATCAAACATTGCGTTGTACATCCAAATTAAACATATGTATATATTTTCGTACAGTCAGTTTGGGTGCAATAAAATCGTTTGATTCAAGAGACTTTTGCAGGTTAGTCATCGTTTGAAAAAAACTCTCGTTCCTGTACATATCTGCCTCCACTTTTTGCAGGTTATGGTGGCTAGAAAGTAAACTGTTGAGAAGAGAATTACTTCAACGGGTTTTTCTACGGCGTTGTTCCCGCATTCGGCGTATAATGTATACATATTCTTATGGTGCATTATCTCCATTGTAAATCTCCTTTTACAAAACGAAAATAAAACTCACTTTCAATTAATTACTCACTGCATTTGTTTTCTGATTGATTCTCGATGATATGACCGTCTGTCAACCGAATTCTAATTAATGCAGAATTTTTGATGGATGAAAAGGAGGCACACCCCAAACCTTTTGTCTTAGTCAGAAAGTCACTTGTTTTAACAACCGCCGTATGCTTTGTGGTACTACTATACCAACACCATCACTGTAGACCTACATACACGAGTACATTAATGGTCGCATCAAAGTCCTTTTGTTTAGTCCTTGCTGATCCGTATTCATATGCACATACATACATACATACATCTGTATACGAGTATATGGCTAAATCGATAGGTGGTTAATAATTTCAGAATTTTTGTTTTTGCTTTTCTCTATGTTCTCAACCAAATCCCACTTCAGTTTGGAAATTCTTGTTTTCCCCTTTTTGTCAATTCTCTTTTCATTTTTAGGGTTTTTGCAATAGTTATTGAATTTTAGTCCATCTAAGCCGAAAAAACCAGAAAAAAAGAAGTGCAACGACCATTTTAGTAGGAGTTTGTTGTAACCCTGGTTGCATTGCATTTTAGATTGTGTTCGGTTTTGGTAATTCAATTTTGGCGTCTCTTTCTCTTGTCCAATGTACGGAGTAAGTAAATTGAAAAAAAAGTAAATTGAAAAAAATGTCATTTTTCCCTTTCTTTTTTCGAAAACAACACAATGACAAGGATTCTGGCGTAAGTCTACTTCAAAAATGAAAAATAATAATAAAAATACGATGGGTGGTTAGGTGATGAATTTTTAAAGAGTCAACGTCAAGGATTTTTCGGTTGAATTTAGTTTGAAGGTCTTAATATACCTCCCACGGGTCAAGTATAATTTGTTTTCTGCATAGAGAATCTCGCGACGTAAAAAAGAAAAGAAATAAAAAACCCAACATGAAATGCGGATTAAAAAGTCAAAGAACTCTCCCTCAAGACTTTCGCTGTTACCCTTCGCTTGGTCTTCTTTTCAATAATTTTTCTGAGGTTTCTCTTCTTGTTTTTTTTTTTTTTTAATTTTGTACCAGTGGTTTGGTACATAATTTAAGCAGAACAGGCTATTTCAGGGTGTGGCTGACCCTTTTAACCAGGGGTGGTCTGTCCCTAAGTCGTCTGCTGGGCAGAAACAATAGTGGAGACGTTTGAATTGTGTAGATTAGTGTAATTTAAAGGGGTTTTCTGTTTTACTTGTCCCGGTTTTGTTGTGTTTCCATTCTGTGGATTGTAATTTTGTGATTTGATGTGATGAAAGAAATTATTTTCCAGAACCAGTACCAGAACCAAAACCACTACCCCTGTGGGGTTAATGGAGAATAATAGTCTCATTTAAATTGAATAGATTGCGAATGAGCCGATTTAAAACAGAAGAATGCCGCAATGGTTAAAAAGTGGTGAGCTTTGTTCGGTTGATTTTCTAGGTTGGAATAAGTTTTACATCCTGTCAAGATGAAAAAATATCTCTGAATAGGACGATAGAGAACCAAGGATGTGCGTAAGATCAAATTTAAACAGTTCTATTACGTTACAAGACACAAAATCTTGACAACTTAATACCTATAGTAGTACTATAGTAAAATCTGAGATACCATTCCGCCGCCGATACTTTGGAGTCGCGGAAAGATAATTCTTCAGTTAGAGATGGTAACAGCGGCTTGACATTATGAATGACACCTAACAAACCCGAAGGCTTTTTTGTACAACGTATTGATAGAGTCAAGTTAAAATTAAGTCTGAAGAGAGTTGGGAGTGCTGTCAACACTCTACTTATTTGCCAGAAATCTGTTAGAACTAAAGACCTACTCAAACTATAAGGAAAAATATGCTGAAGTAACGAACAAATATGGAAAGGTACTCGTATACCAAGAATTGAATCTTTAGCAGAAGTCCGCACAAAAAAAAACTCAATATGTTTATCAATTTTCTAACTTTTTCCGGGCCACATAAGAGATAAAGGAATCGATCAGAATCTATACTCACCTTCAGGGATACTTAGCGCGTGATAGAAAAGATTAAGTGCGGTTAGGCTGTGGGCCAGTGACTAGCATCTGTAAAACTATATTTTCACAAAACGGACTCAAATGCAACATTATGATTCTGGAACATGACGAGTGCTTTGGATTCCTCAGAAAGAATGTTGCCAAAACGCCAGATTTTTCAAACATCCTGAGTGTAGCACCTGCCACAAGTTTTTACTTAAATCATTGGAATTGAAAATTTCACGAGAATGCCTTGACGGTGCTTTTTAAATGTTGTATGTACATCCGGGACAGGGGTAGAGCAGATATAGAAACGGTACGAGATCATAATTTAGCGCCAGCTCCTGTACATCTTAGCACTGTATACTTTTAATGCTACTACTTAAAAATGCTGCTGATAACCAGGTAAGACGCAGATAGTCTTTGGCATCACATAGTGCGTCAACATAATCATGATCAACTTTTTGATGACAGCAAATTTTGAATTGGAAAGCCGATTTTGTGTGATTGTGTAGAAAGCTTAATTGGTAAAAGATAGATGTCTTGAGTATTCACATTGCAGCGTCTTTAGTAGAAGAAACAACAGAGCTTGACATGAATGGCAAAGGTTTCATGTCAAGTACGTACCACCTTGAAACGAAAGAGCTCCCGTAGCTTAGTAAACTTACTGACATGTCAAAGATCAATTCTTGACACCGGTAATACCACAAGGCAACTAACAACAATGTGCCGTGCGACTGCAACTGGGTTACCGGTAAAGAACATTATTACCTATGGAAAGTGATGTCCATTCGACAGACAAGCTATGGGCTAACGTTTTATGGAGTGGTAAGAGCAAGTTAAACTGATTCTCGACAGATGGCATTCGCTATGTTCGGCGACCTCGGGGGCAAAGAAATAGCCCAGATTTCAAGTTCCGACAATAAAACAAAAGACAAATAGTAGTGTAGGGTAAGCAGTTTTAAATGTTCGTCAAAGCCGAGTTCTAGTAAAACTTAATAGTCTTGAATATAACGTTCATTCTCTCGTCAAATAGTGGGTTAATTGTTTGAAAAGGTCAAATGATACCAGGGAATATGTTAAAGTTACATGCTTCCATATTTGTGCTTAAATGTAACTCAACGTAGCCTATTTCAACATGATGCGACCTAAAATATACCAACTGGTTGGTACGAAGCTTCTGGAAAGTTTTTGAAGTTTTGGGGAGCCCGGCAATTTCTGCGCCCAATTCTAAAGAAAATTTTGGGGATCTTGTAAGTGGAAGATAAGGAAGCGAGATTCATCGAGTAGTACAGAGTTTATGGAACGCAAGGAAATTGAAGTGATACGAAGCATGAGTTTGTATAAGAAAGCCAAGCCGCGGTAGCAAAAATTAAGCCTGAATTGTCATCAATGTTTAGGAATTTATCATTTTCTACCCTAGACTTCTAATAGGAACGTTTATAGGACCCAAACGTTCATTAGGAGCGAATATATCTCTGATTTACCGCGAGTGCAGCTGTGGGTAAAATGACTCTTCAGGATGTATGCAAATCAAACGACTTAGAGTCATCCATACAAAATGTAAAGGCATTGCATTCAATTTGCCCTCAATTTAAATTCTTAAACTCTGTACATCACTTTATCACTTGCGGCATTGCACAAGCATCAAACGTTATAACCATTTATCCATCACAAATGATTCCTTATGCTTAAGGAACTTAAATGTAACTCAACGTAGCCTATTTCAACATGATGCGACCTAAAATATACCAACTGGTTGGTACGAAGCTTCTGGAAAGTTTTTGAAGTTTTGGGGAGCCCGGCAATTTCTGCGCCCAATTCTAAAGAAAATTTTGGGGATCTTGTAAGTGGAAGATAAGGAAGCGAGATTCATCGAGTAGTACAGAGTTTATGGAACGCAAGGAAATTGAAGTGATACGAAGCATGAGTTTGTATAAGAAAGCCAAGCCGCGGTAGCAAAAATTAAGCCTGAATTGTCATCAATGTTTAGGAATTTATCATTTTCTACCCTAGACTTCTAATAGGAACGTTTATAGGACCCAAACGTTCATTAGGAGCGAATATATCTCTGATTTACCGCGAGTGCAGCTGTGGGTAAAATGACTCTTCAGGATGTATGCAAATCAAACGACTTAGAGTCATCCATACAAAATGTAAAGGCATTGCATTCAATTTGCCCTCAATTTAAATTCTTAAACTCTGTACATCACTTTATCACTTGCGGCATTGCACAAGCATCAAACGTTATAACCATTTATCCATCACAAATGATTCCTTATGCTTAAGGAACTCACCCCCTCTCACCTTTAAGTATATAGACCTTCACAGATGCATTTCAATTGCTACTAAACCAATGTTTTACTTTATAACGAGCCAACAATTACCTCGTCAATCTGTAATCTTTTTGGATGTCGTTTTCGTCGTCGCCAGCAGCGCGCAAACATTTCATGTTTTATGATGACAGTGTGTCATAATTTCAAGTGCTCATTTTCATTCTCCAAATGCATTATTCACCAACACCTTCCACATCCCTTACACTCTTATCCCCATGGAAAATTTACAAACACTCGGTGGCGGCAATTTCACCTGATCGCAATCTCCAAAAGCCAACCAGCCCGAGCAGCCCAAGAAACAACAGAAACATAAACATCACACACAACAACCTACCACAAACAACCGAACAATGAACAACGAACAGCTACAGCTAACAACTGGAAAAAGTTCTGACATCCACTCACAAGTTCGATGCATAATTCAAGAGAACACCCGTCATTCTATTGTCATTCTATTCAAATGATCATCTGTCTTGAGACTGGTTGGTTAGTTTTCGTACTCTACATCGAGCACTACCGAGGAGGGGATAGTTCTATTTGCAACTTGTGCATGCCTTTGATATTAATCGTCGTCAGTTGACCTTTACAATGATTCTTCTTCTCATGCCCCTCCATCTTTCTTAGCGCCCCCCTTCAGTTAAACAAAACAACAAAAAAAAATTAAAATTAGCGCAGCACGCGAAAAAAGCAAAAAGCGTCTGGCACTTGCCATGTCAGGAGACTTAATTGATTCATATTTGGATTTTTTGTTCCTATTTTCTTTTTTTTCGGTCTCACCCTAACTCTCGGGTTATACAAAGTCCATACTAGCCCGGGTACACAGTACCCAAGATTCAGCCAAGCGAGGTTCAATTATATTTAAATATTCTACCACCCTCAAGAGAGTCGTCTCAACTGTGTCTGCGGCGTCTGGATCTGGACGAGAAATCATGCACTGTGACACTTAAGAAAAATGCACAAGAGCGTGCTGTAATAAGTTTTGGATAGCCTCCCATGGCAATGACGAAGCACTCTCTTTTTACCGTTTTGGCAATCTCATTATCCTGACAAATCCCATTAAATTGTGGAAACATAAATATTACTTGTACGAGAGTATACGAATCGAGTACTCATGTGTTGTTGCCGTATTTTCAGTTGCAAGACACATGTGCGTTATTGTATTGCAACCTTTCAAATCGGTTTTTAAAATGGTTTGGGTCTTGGGGTATCATTTAACATCCCTGGTAATTTGTGCTTATTCAACGGTAAACCCAAACAAAGTAATGCTCTTTTCATTTCGATTACACCTGGGTAACGTGTGAGTTGTATACATTTTTGCGTATTCTCGGATTTTTCATTAATCCATTTGTTTCGTGTGCAATGTTGTTGAAAGGAAAATTCCTTTTGATGTTTTTGTTTCTGTTTCTGTATTTGAAGGACCTTTTCTCGAAGCATTGTACTTTGCACAGGGGTGGCAATAGCACACTGGGTTTTGTGCTATTTTTTCTCCATTTAACAATGTCGAGCGAGTCATTCATCTTTTGAGGTTTACCGAAATTAAGTCATAGCAATACTTGCACATACATATATAACATAGTATGCCCTCTGACATGACTTTAGAATGAAGGAAAGGATAAACATTATCCTTTCTTTCCTCTTGTTTTCCTTTTTTTTTTGTTTTTTTTTTTGCGGATGAAAATGCCTCCTCAACGTTGAGAGGTTTGTGTGCGGAAATCCAGTGTCTGAATGTGAATACCATACTAAACGAGAGAGAGAGAGAGAGAGAGAGAGAGAGACACGATGAAAAGCGAAGGAATTTTAAAAGCTATTGCTGCAGTGATGATGCACTGCATTAGGAGTCCATTAAAGTGCCTGATCCTATTAAGTTTTGTTCTTTCATCCTTTGGACGAGATTCAATGCACTTGTGGATATGGGGTACACATGCATATGTATGTTACATGTATGTGCTTTTTAAGCTGACTTAAATTCGTAGGCTGAAATGAGCGGATTGGATGTAATTTTTTCAAACAATCCATTGAACTAAATAGATAACAAGTTGAAAACTCCAAGGCTTCGTTATTTGTTTAAATAAGAATTTTGCAATTTACAAGAAACAGGAGACTCTTACACATCATGATTTATGCAGGTAGTTAACATTTCTGTTGTTACTCCTGCTTTCAGCAGGCAAAAATTGTTATCGTTTCTTGCTTGTAAACAGTGTGATAATTTGTACTGTTCTTAGCGTGTGGAGATATCATACATTCTTAGATGTACTCGTATCTCAGACGATTTTGTGTTTCTTGGAATTAAGCTCTTCCAAATTGGGTTGAATAATATATGTTAATATAAAAAAAAAACAGGTCTAAGCACACTTTACTGTGGCATCTCACTTTTTGGTCAATGGACAATGATTTTGTAAAACAATTTGAATTTACTTTAGAACAAGTTTCACTGACACATGTCTGGTTATATCCAAATAGCCAAGCAGTTAGCCGACTTTATTGCAATTTTTATTCTATTTAAACCTTCGAAAGTTTATTAAAACTAAATCCAACAACTAACAAGGAACGTTGGAACTATGACACTGATAATGGCGAGCTACATAAGAATGACTGTAATTACTCAGCTCTACAAAAGCCAAAGGTTTGATGCATTCCAGAACCAAAGGGCTTATTCATCTGTCAATTAAGCTGTCCGACCGAACTAATGTAAAGCCTGTAACCAGTTCAAGGCTTCTTTAAAGTTCCACATTGTTGTTTTAGACAATATAAAGTGGAATAAATGAATTTTTATCAGAAGATATCGGTCAATAGCTCTATACTGCAAAAAAGCAGGACATCGCAGCCTAAGTGCGAATCTAGACGATATAAGCCCTAATTCCCCTAGTAAATAGCAAAGAACTACATAGAAGCGACTTATTGAACCTCATTCTGAGCGTCTGAATCTTGTACGTAACGTCTGAAGAGGTCTCGACAATAAAGAAAAGATACAACTTATTTAGATGCGGTTTAATGAGATACATTTGATTTTCAAAACGACATTTTTTTTTGGAATAATCAGAGCGCGCTCAGTGCCCTTAAAATGTTTGTACATAGCGCTGACGCTGAAAAGTTAGAGAGGTACCTATGTTCATTGGTTTTGAATGATTGCAAGTTATAATGGCTGGGAAATAAAGATCTCAGCCAGGGCATTCTTAAAGTCCGAGGTAGGAAAGAATTCAGGGTACGTTTTAAAGTGATCCGACGGTAAACTGGTGAGCGTTCATAGCGACCCATGTGTTACAGTTGAAGGTTTTAAGAGGTGGAATGCTATTGGTGTTTTGGTAGAGCACTGATGGTGAAAATACCGATAAAATAAGGTGTTTGAGGATGTGTAGTACCAACGGGTTTTAGGGGCACGTGACCAGATGTGAGCAAATGTACCTATACTCTAATTTTTGGCGTATGAATGCCTTATATGTATATTGCGGCCAGATCAGAGGGGGTAGAATATTTCTTACACCGTTTTAGGAAATCTTAACATTTTGCACTAAGAAGAGAGAAACCAGAATGCCATAACATTGTTGAATGATTTATTTTAAGGACAATCTAGATGCCTCTCTTACAAGTTGACATGATGAAAGCTGCAGCCGCTTTTTGAAATCGAATCTAGTAGAATACACCCCCTTTTGGAGAGGAATAAAAAGAAACTCAGTACACCGCTATTGCTATTGCAAGAAAAAACACTGAGCTCATAAAAATTACAGTTGGTAAGAATCAAGACCACAAAAGAAATGAACCAATGCCTAAAGGAAGAGTTTGTTAATGTTACGCCAATCGACCAATGGCCAAGAATATATGTATGCGGATTACGCTATAAGAATGTTTACAGCAACATCTATAGCCACTCTCTTAATGATGATTATATATATCGGAATAGTGAAAATAAACAAATCCGCATTCGTCTTCAAACGATGACGTCTTTGCCAAGGAAAGTCTTGGTAGAGAAGAGAGAATAAAAAATTGCAAAAAATGGCAAGACCAGCTGCAGGTGGTGGAACGTAAGTTTCTTATGCACTACATGGACGTTCAGATCAAGTAAAGGAAAGACCTAGACAGCTTGAACCTCTTAGGTATGACGGTAAATAAAAAAAAAGCCCAAGGGTTAGTTTGAAGCTACGTTAAAAATAGTGTTGGCTTGACTCTGTTCGGAAAGATTTTTACTTTAGAGACAGTAAGAGTTTAAGCCACCCATGGCTAGAGTAATCGATGGAAACATTGTAACTCTGGGCGGGCTTCCGGTTTCAAAATGGTTTGAATAAACGTAATTTGTGATAGCAAATTCGAAAGCTAATTTTAAGAGCTTGTCATAGTTTATAAAGCCATGCTTACAATAATTGGTATCGTGAAAGTACATTTTACAAAAATCCACAAAAGTTACTATTTTCAATTGGATAACAAAGTGATTTTTTCCCAGGGTTCATGACGACAAAGGCATTATTATTATTGTAAAAATTATGCTGCAAGTATTTTCTGAGACTTTTTAATAAACCCTGTTATCCTGTTTATATCCGCTCTCATCAATTCCTAAAATAAATATGAGCTAGACCAGATATCACGAAATGATAGAGTAATATAAATGTAGTCATAAGGACCGGCTATTCATATTAGCCTCGGTCCCATATTCAAAAGCCATTAAGGCCGAACAATCCTTTGCTTGAATTAAGTCCAACATTTAACACAGTGCATTTGGTCGATTTACCACCAAGAAATTCGAATTAATCACAACTAACTCCTTCATATAATCAGCAGAACAACTGCAATTTATATTTGCGAATGTCGTCAAATTTAGAACGCACCACACAACGTCTCGGTTATAAATGGAATTACCGCCATCGGCCATTCCACCGTCAAAGTCTTCAATTATCGGGCGATATCGCCACTCATACACCTCTCGTTAAATGTCCACATTTCATAGAGAAAATTTGCATTCGTGGTTAATTACGATCATACGTGCTGATTAAAATCGCACCGCAGACCATGCACCCCACACTACATCGTGCAACCGTAAAGTTGCAACATTTTGCAAATGTATAACCAGAGTCCAAGGAAACGCGCGACTGAAAAACTCTGAAACGACAACAGCGCGGTTCCAAAACTTAAAACGCGAACGTAAAACGCAAAATTCAAATCAGCTTTTGTTTACTCTGAAGGAGAAGCGCGCAGGAAATCGCACCGGCGGATGCAATGGAACGTGTAGCAGATGTTTTAGCTGTTCCCATTCTGGTTGCTTCTGGCCGTGCGTCGTCATTGTCGTTATTGTCGGTCGTCTATCCAAAAGTAATCCTGCACGGTGTGTGCTATTGCTACTGCTTCTGCTAACATGCAATCCTGTCGAAGATCCTTATCGGCTACGGTTTAATTGATTGCACTTTATTGAGCTTTACACACAGGTACGTACAAATAAAGTGGCGAATTAATTTAGAGCTTGTAGTTTGGTAAGCATGCACACAAATACACCCCCGGGGGGTGGGCTTTTAGTGATGTCTGTAGTATGTAGTATGTCGTGTGACCAGAAACTGCTAGTACGAGTACTTCTTCTAATGAAACAGAACTACTGTAGAGATGCTATACACGGATAACGGTTATACATTTGCTGAATTGAAAAGTTTTCTTCTCTTCCTTCTTGTACTGGTAGACTACGAGTACTCGTCGTTCTGGTGCTGTTGAATTGAATTGACACGAGTTTCCATTTAGACAGGGTTTCTCTTCTACTTCCCACTTCCTATTCCTGCTTTCTGTACCGAAATTGGAGTATAGAGTTTCTTTTTTTCCTCTCTTTCTAGGTTTGCTTATTTTCTCTATCGGATCCTTGCTCGAAGTAAATTAATTTCCGTTCCAAGTGCTAAAGTTTTCGTTAGTTTCATTGTTGCATGTTCGTTGTTTGTCCTAATTTCCGGTTTTTGGTTTTCACTTCGTTGTTTTTTGTTCTTCTCTCTACTACTATTTTCTGCCTTTATTTTTTTTTTGTTATCAAAAGGAGAATGCGTCGATATATCGATTACAGGACAACGGAGAGGTATTGAAGGTTTTTTTTGCTTTTACCGGTGAGACGTACCGAAAGATGTGGGGAAGAGCAGGAAATTTGATATTTATTACGAAAATGTTTATATAAAACGATTGTGTAATGAGACAGAGCCCGAGGTCGAGTGTGGTCATGGTCTTCCAAATCTTCTTCTGTGGGATTACCGATGATCAATTGTAGAGATTTTATCACCTTACCATGGATTTTGTGTACTTAATTTGTCCATCACCAGTTAGATGGGATAAGAATGTCCTCCGGAAATGGGAGGAATTTCGTAGTATTTAGAGGGTTTTGCGAGAGTTCTATTGTTGACTTAAGTGTGTAAATAAAAGTTAATGGAGGGCACGTAATATTTGTTCATTCGCCCTCGGACCGGAATCAACTTAAAGCTCAATTAGGGATAGAAAACCTACAAGACAAAATACGCAGCGAAAGGCAAAGGTGAAAGAATTTTTTCTGTGGGATGCCTACCAATGCATAACGAAATAAAATTTTTCTGTTTTTGGGTGTATGGCGTGGGAATCGAACCCAAACTCTCTTAACTAAGAGGTGCGCCACGCCGACCACCAGAGGATAATATACTAAGGGTTTAATAATTAAAATCTTTTTATCTCTATACATGTAATTTTTAGAGGACAACTGGTCATCGCATGATTCTTTGCAAGAAGATAGACTTTGTCCAAAGAACAAGGTGAGGTTAAAGGCCCAATGAAAATAGATACGCAAGATAAAAATTCGAAGACTCGGTCGTGCCTTCATGTGTAGGCTTATTGGAAACGTTCAACAATCTGAGCAATATTGAAGAGTCTGTGGATGGATGGAACGTTCTTAATGGGACACATCCTTCGACATTGCATTGCGGGATGTATTAAATACCACACCAAAAGATATGAGTTCATCTGCTGGCTACAGATAGAGGCATTTGGATTAAAGACTTCTCTTCAAGAATGGAGAATCTTTTGGAAAGGAAAGGTTTTAAGCAGAGCATATTATATAGGTGCCCGCCACTGTCAATTTTAAGAAGATAAGATAACTTAGGAGACTTTTTCTCACCACTTGGGCGATATCTCGTGCATAACTATTTAAGGTCTTCACATTTTTGGCCAAGCTCATAAGACTATACAGGTTGCACGCTGCTTCGAGAAGGTTGTTTATGACAAAACCACGGCATTGACATAATGGGAAGGACACAGCAAGTTGTCGATGGAGCGTTAGTGAGTTTTGAAATAAAAATGGCAAAAATGAGTTTACCGAGGTCAATGAAGAAAAAGAAAAATCCTTTCTGTCAATAAAGAGGGACTCGCAACATCGGCACCTAGGACAAAACGATACGATAGTCAGCTAGAACTTTGAGGAGGTAAGGCAGCTTATTTACTTCGCTTTGCTATAAACTCCGATAATGACACCAGCGCGGAAATCATGCGAAGAATCACTCTTGCTTAAAGCTGCTTCTTTGGTTTTAGAGGGCAATTGGGTAGCAAGCTACTTACTTTTTCAGGCAACCAAAAATTATTTAAATAAGATACTGATCATGAGCTGACGCTATGTCCGCCGCTTCGAGGTAGAATTTTCGTAGGAAACGTTGACGTTTTTTGAAACTACTGCAGTCACATATTATGTGTTCTGCTGTTTCCACATCCTCGTAACACAATCTCTTCATATTGTCTTGTGCTATGTCTATGGTCATCAGGTGTTTTTTCTCACGGGAGTTCCCTGAGAGAAAGCCTGTGATCAGTCGAATCTGACTTCTACTTAGTTGTACCAGTTGCTTCGTTTTTTGTGGCAAATGTTCGGCATAAAGTTCTTAGCTGGTCTGTTTCCATCGAGAAATAAGTGTTCCAGGTAAATTTTTCATCCAGTGTTATGCCTAGATATTTGACTTCCGTTGAGAACTCTATTGTTTCACCGAAGAGTGAAGCATTTCTGAATCTATCTAGCCTTCTTCTCTTAGTGAATACAACTATGGTGCTTTTCAGAGCCCTCTGGACGCGATCCGAGATTGTGTCTTGAAGTTTACCCCTGATTAGGATAGCAATGTCATCTGCATATTATTGGACATAGAAACTATCATTATTGAGAATAATCAGCAGTTCATTAACTACGATGGACCGTTGTAGGGCTAAGAGTACTCCTCCCTGGGGGCATCCTTTTGTAGCTAACACACCGAGTTTATTACTGCCTAATGAACTTTTTATTGTTTTATCCTCTAGCATACATTTAATCCATTAACATGTAGTGTCGTCAGCTCCCATGTCTTGAAAACCTCTATATATCGAAAGAATTGCGGAATATTGTGCTAGCTTAGTTAAGACAGCAAATTTAGCTTGAATACATGAACCAACGCCTCGGCATTAAACCCAGAACCCATAAAGAGGACAATCTCAACTTAGGTGGAAGACAATTGTGCGCAACTGGTCACTACTGACAAAAAACCGGGCTAGCTAGAGGGGGATGTTAGCCGAGGCGCTAGTCCAATTCAGACTGTAGAGCTGCCTCAGTGAGTAAGAAAGATGTATTCAAGGATCGGGTTCCTGGCATTAGAATCTGCGTAGTGAGACAGCCAGTAGTTTAATATAAGCAAACGCAGTGAAATAGCCACCAAAACGTTTAAATCGATCAGTAGGCAGAAGATTAAGCATACAATACAGCCCAGACGATGTCAAAAATATGGCTTAACTTGCAACTTTACTCGTAATGGTAGACTGCAGTTCGAGTGAGGTGCATTAAAAGAGCCTTTTTTAACATAAGACATCACAGAGCCTTCAAAAGTAATTGATTAGAAATGCCACCATCAAGAGGGCAGCCATCGGATAATAAAACGTTCATGAACCACACACAACGGCACGGAAGGTAACAGCATTTACAATGATCTATACTACAGCAGTAAGATCAAGAGTTCAAATACCACAACACGTTTGAACCCCACTGTCGACATTCATGAACCCCAAGTTCATATTCTCAGAATGAGGTGTAAACAGGAGTTTTATGATCTGTTGTCTCATGTATGGGATTAAAAGGTGGTATTACTATACCCCCCTTCACCCACCGAATGCACGATTTTTAATTTACTCACGTTACAAAATTGCAAAATCGCCTATGGGGATTTATTCGACTACCTTTTCAACACCACGAACCGGATTCTTTCTTCCCAGCAAAGGATTAACTATGCCTGCCAATCACGAGATCGTTAATCCAATCATTAAGATAGACAACAAAGAGAATACGTCACGATTCCTTCGGGTCAAAGTTACATAAATCTGAACAAGTGTTTTGGGTGGCATGCAATTATCCAACAATTGCGTTTTCAATTATCTTGTAGCAATCAGTTGGATAGAAAAAAAATGAACCTACAGCTGCAGGTTCCTGGCTAAATAGAGAACCAATATAAGAGAGATCATAAAGTGATCCAAAACAGATTGGACTAGGGGCGATGATTGATTTTAATTTTAAATTAAACTTGCGCAACATTGCACAAGAATAGTTAGACTCTTATGGGCCAAGTAAATTCACCCAGAAGTAGGAGTTTTGTATTCGTTTCGTACCAGATATCAGGTTAATTTACATCGTTTAATGTGAAGGTTTGATCTTTGAAATACATTTAAAATTCGCACCAATTGTATTTTTTTTTTATTGAAGGAAGGAGGGTGAAAATGCAAATTGCAATTTTAGTTGAATCTAATTTGACTCTTATAGGGTCATGCAGGATCTAAGAGGTGTGATCGGATTGTTGCCAATCGGTGTGAACTTTGTCACCAAGGGAGTATCCTCAAGTAGATACTTAAGCATTTCTGAAGCTCAATGATTTCTTAGAATAGGCAAGGCTTGGTAAAATATATGTTAGGGGCCAGGTTGGTACTTGTGCCGTGATAGTCGGCGCGACGAGTGTGATTATGTGAGTTTCTTAGGTACACATACAACTGATCTTGCTTTTGAGGTTAGTGGTTGCATGAGAACAGTTTACGACTTTTGACTTTTGAAAAAGAGTATTTCAGACATTTTATATTTTGTAGACAAGAGCCCAATTTTTTTAGTATAAACCCAACATCAGCATTAATACAATGGTAAGGCATCCTTTAAAACACGTAGCAAACGAAAAGATTCTAAAGTAGGGCAAAGCAAAGCTTGCAGTCAAAATGAATGAGTGGGACAACATTTGGCTTAAAAACTGTTAAGTTATAAATAAGATCACTTGGAACTGTCACATCATTCGGGCTACGAACATCAAAAAAACAAATTAATCGACTGATGGCGTGGCGGCCATTCGCTGGTTTGTTCGTCCAATCGTTCGCTTGCGCGCAAGTAGGAGGATCTATGAATAAGATACCTTTCCATAGTATAAATTTTCAATTTAGAAGCCTGTCGTTGGTTGACAAAAGGGTGAATATCTCAATTACGGTATTTTCTGTTTTTCAGTATATTACCTGGGAATTCAACACAGAATTTTGTCCAAGTAGTCGATGCTAAACAAATTCTGATTAATAAGATCAGTCAACCCCTTGAATAGAGGTGGCTTTTCTTATTACTATTGCCTGATGTTGACGTTTAAAGAAACCGAGCCAAAACGTCAAGATTTGATTAAACTACATTTTTTTTAAACTGCACAGCTACAATGCAGATGACGTTTCCGAACATATGACTTGCGCAAACTGCGTTATCGAACAGAATGCTAATGCAGTGCGATGTTATGTTTGCGGTTAGTAACAAACGACTTCTGCAGCTTGCGTTTGAGAACATTCTGCAATCGCATTTTTGACGTTTTCGAAAAAGGCCAATAAAGATACAATAAGTGCATAACATAGAAACGATGTATTATAGATTAGATACGGAGCAGACGTCTTCAAACGGAAAAACTTCGCAAGTCAAGGTGAATAACTTCTTTTGTACCAAGAATTAATTATTTGAGATCTTTCAATATATGTACTCGTAGGGATAGTAGAAGTGTGTAGTAGAGTGAGTAGTGAAGAAGTTCAAAACGCAATAGGCTTCTTCACCATCTGATGCTTCAGATTTTGGATTGTCAGGAACGTAGTAAAAGAATATTTTCTATGCATCTTCATGATCTCACTATTGATGACCGGAGCTAGGAAAGTTATCCTGCCTTCTGTGATGCTGGAAATCCTGCAATAAAAAATCTGCTACATATACTGTAGTGATTGTATGAGAGAAAAGATCTAGATTCTGGACGTTTTTTTTTTTAATGTGAGTCTGCATCGCCCAGAACAGTTGCCACCATAAGCTTGTATTTGGCTCATACATCCATAGAGGCTTCTAAGTAGTTATATAAATAAAGTAAAAAAGAAGAGTATCTTTAGCAGCTTAGAAAAATAAGAAGGCATCACTTCTCAAAACAGATTTTAGCTATTTGACTTCGCACCAAAGTGGAATATCATCGTAGCAGTCCTATGACCTACAAACTATAATACCATCCCGTTTCCGGGAACCCAAGAGTCAATTAGACAACTACTATGTTGTAGATAAATTGCGAATATGGATATCCAGATGTTAAAACACCGAATAACTAATAGATGGTGATGCGACTAATGGCTACAACTTGTCCACATACCTTTTTCAAGCGCGGATTCCCGATCGGACTTAGCTGTTCATCACAAATGACGAAAATTGCCGGAAAGGCATGTAACGTACAAGGAGGAATCAATAAATTCGTGACTTTTTGATTGAACTTAAACCAACACTGATTCTGGTAGTTGACTACCATCTGACATATTTCGAGCAAGCTGCTTTGCTTAGTTGGTGCGAATTTTATGTGTCAACTTCGAATGAGTGTTTGTTGTTCAGCTGTTTTCAGCTGTTTTCAGCTCACATGGATCCACAACAACACACTGGAGGTAATGCAGCTACATTGAGTTACGAATTGCTCTCTCATCCGCCAATTTCTTCAGATCTAGCCTAAAATGCTTCGGAAGAAAGCTCAAATACACGCCTACTTTGAGAATCTCGGCTAATTTTATTTTTTGGAAAAGATAACATTGAGTGAAACATTGGATGAAGTATATTAAACAAAAAGGACACTTTGGTGTGAAAAAAACTAACTTTTTTTCAATATGAGTAGGGGGAATCCATTACTCGCTTTATCAGCAAGGAAGAAAAAATGCTTGCAAAGTCATGAGCAGCTTACAAATTAGTTAGTTCATCTGTCTCTGTTTATATGCATTACGCTGCGAACTTATAAATCTATATTATTGTAGAAATCAATTGAATTAATAATTGTTTCTATGGCTATCTCCGGTCTAAGCAAGCCACTGAAAATTAAGGCCCTTTCTTGAATAATTCTTCTTTGTCTGCATAAGTAGAAAATGAATCTGTTCGAATTCATTAGCTTTGATGACTAGAAACGCACCATTGAACTAGGTTAGGGAAGATCTCTTATTTTGTGGTGCGAACAAATATAAAAGTTGGTGTCCGAAATTTAAGCCAATAAGTAAAACTCACGTAAGCGAATATATGTAGGTATGAAGACCTTTGTCCGTCACAGTGTTTAAACTCACCAAATACATACAGACATTCATTCAATATTCATGTAAGAGATCTAACTATCGTAGGTTTTACCAATTATAGTAAAATTATATGGTGAAAAAATAAGTATCTTAACAATTGCTACGTCCTTCATAGGCTGTAAACCACGTCCCTAGTCGTATGTTACCTTATAATTGTCTAAGCCATGGTATAAAAGTTTTATTTTCTAAAAAAAACACAATGAGTCAAATTTTCCTTCGGCAATTCCAACTACACTTCAATCATCAAAGATGCAGGTAAGGGTCATAAAAATTGAAACAATCATGTTCGTATTTTAGGTCATTTTTACTCATAAAGTGCATGATCAAAACGTTTCGCTGCGCCAGGTAGAATTTACTACCGCCAACTACTCTTACAACTAATAACCGACCGACGACGATAAAAATCGCATTTCACTTCAGCCCAAACTATATTTTCCGCTTTATTCGCCTCAAGGGTATTTATAACAAGACTGAGTTAAAATTAAAAGTAAAAAAAAAAAAACAATAAACAAACAAAGCAAATACTAAAATAAATTGTAATTTGCATTTTTATTCATTTTTTTTCGTTTTACCATATTTTATAGCGAATACTCTCGTATGAGTTCGTACTCGTAGTCATATGCAATTAGTCGCTTTCAATAAAAATGTCAGACGTACGTGATCTCAGTCGTTTGCACACTTGAAAAACTCAAAAGTCCCTCAGAGACCTAGAACAAGTCGGCAAGGCAAGGCAAGCCAAGTAAAGGCCGGCCGGCGGCGGCAGCTTGTATTTCAACCTACTGTCGCCAATCACCCGCCAGTCCCATTTCCATTCCCATTCCCGGTCCTAGTCCAAGTCTCAGTCCATTTGACGCGTGCGATTATCAACAAATTACTGGACATGCAAAGCTGCATTTTAATGTTTGTTTTGTCATATGTGGCATGGCTAATGGGTGGTAGCGCTCTAGGGGCTCTACTACAAGGCTTTAACTTCAGACAAACAAGTACAACTTTACCTTTAGCTGAGTTAGTAGCTCGATATACATAGTCGTACATTTGCGAAAGCACTGTGTTGTTTTTTTTTTTTAACTATTACTCGTATTAGGGTTGGTTTGTATATATTTAAAAAAAACCAAGGGGTAGCGTAATTTTTATTTCTTGTATGCACATTTGACCATCCCCCGATAAAGGTGTGGTGGCAACGATGATGGTGATGTTTATTTCCTACCCTGGACTACCATGATTTCATTATTATTATGATAACTGTAAGTTTACTCTTTTATGTTTGCGACTGTTGATGATGATTGATATCTTTCGAATGATGATGACGATTTTTTCTCCTCTGCATTCAGTTTTGACTTGCAGTCAATGCGACAAAAATAAAACAACAATGGGACAGCAAAAAATAAATTAAGTAGTGACAGGGTGACATAGAAAGTTGTTTGCACTGTACACCTACAGTGTTTAGTGTCGTCGCTCAGATTGTTGTTAATAATCGTATTAAGCTGAGTCTCTTTCAGTTGTGTTGTTGTCTTTTCACATGACATGAGTAATGTGTCTGGCTTTTTTTTAATAACTGTTTTGTGTTATAAATATTTGTATTCCCTATTTTTTTTAGCAGATTTACAAATATACCCTGTGTTTGTATTTATTAGGCTTTTTTTGCTCTGCAGGTATCCGCAATGAGTCATGGGTTTCATGATTATCAGTGAAAATAGAAACAAAACTGGACACAATGCGAGCTGAGTTGAAAGCCGATTAGTTGGTTGATTTTCTAGATATTTGAATAGTATATCTGCTGTACATGAAGTGAGATGGTATCTCGGTTCCGAGGGATTGCAATACTTCATTGATTGTGGAAATAATTGAGTGCTTCTGGTGCTTTTAGTACGGACTGCATTCACAATGCTATGAGTACAAATGAGTGAGCCAGTAAATAATACTAGCAATACAGAGCAGACTTTGGGATACTATTGTACAATGAGGAGAGACAAACTATTTATCCACACCATTAAGGAGTGGTCTGGCTTCTGAAACAATGGTAAGCAAGCGGCAGAACAATTTAAAGTAGGAACGAGTCTTTGAGTCTTTTACGTGTTAGAAGTTGTTTGTTGACAATTGCGCTTTCTAATACGTCGATCGTTCTAAGCCTTTTAAAATACTGTCAACGATAATTAATTCAACCAGTAATATGGAATTCTGCTAAAATCTTGTCTAATACAAAACTTTAGAACTTCATTGAAATCATAGATGTTCACACTTGAAACCACATCCTTCTGAATTGAACTAACCGCAGACATGCAGAAGCAACAAATATCTGATCTATCTAAATTTTTTTTTAATAATATAAACAATCTGTACATATAAGCAATCTGTAATTAGGACGACCAGTTACCATTTATGAGATTCCAGAACAATTTTTCTCAGCAAAAGATGCAAAAATAATTTTTTCAGTGGTTTACCCAAAGGCTAAATGCTTGGCCCTATTCTGTTTCATTTAATTTTCTAACTTATCATGAACTCCTTGGGGTAAAATAATGCGACAAAGTCCCTTTAACGAAGCGCAAGTTGATTTTGATTTAAGTAAAACGATTTAAGGAACCCACATTTTGAGTATTATCTTTTTAGCCCTTTTACTCCATTAAAAAAGTCCTTCCAAAAAATGTATTCTTCCTCTTACACAAATAAGGGAGAATACTAGAACACTAAATATCTGCAACCAAGCACATGATTTAGGAATCATAGAATCTGTTTCTGATTTAGTATGATTCCTGACCGAATATTGGAATCAATTAGAAGAAATTTCTTTAGTCATCTTTTTTGTCCCCTGAAGGATTATTTAAACTCGATTCTTTTACGATGTGGGCGTACCCATTAAGTCACAAAGCAATCCACTTAGAATCTGTGGTCTGTTCTCCACTTGTTTGCTTGCGCACAGCAGGTAAACAGGTGTCGGTAAGAGTGTTTATAATTTGAGGTGAATAAGACCAGTTTTAGGTCAATTGTGCCCTAGCTACTCCCGGAACTCAAGAGATTGCATTCTTGATATATGCCAAAACAGATTATTTTTAGAAGGAGTGTTCAACTGAATTTTTCTTCGCAAGGAGTATTCCAAGGAATACTTATTCGCTGCGTATATGAAGAGTTTATATTTGCCGCCTTGGCTGAAGACTCAATCTTTGGCTCGTCTTAGCGAGCGGTTGAGAATGTGTCATTGTAAGCCAAATGCATTGCAAATTGACTAATATTTGTGTTCCAGAATTCTAGTCTAGCCAATTTATCTCTCTGGGAGGTTTGGGGACAACAAACAGTGAATCTGTGCTGTTAAACTATTCAGTGCTCGTGCTTATGCCTTCGAATTGAAGTATCTATTCGCTGATAACTGCTGCAATATCTGTTAAATGTACGTTTATTCTTTATCTTGGATTATAAGCTACACTTTAAGTCTACAGGCCTCTTCAAATATTCATGCGATACGGGAACTTTTGGAGAAACTCTGACATATACCATTTAATATGGGTATCATGATGCCTGGTAATTTGATTTTGCTTAAGTTACTGTATTGGCCGGATTGAGCCTTAAAATAAAGCTGTGTGTTCAGCAAATTAATATACCTAAGGCATACTAAGTAATTCGGAAATATCTGCAGATATGTGTTGTCTGACACTACGAAACTTGATCTTGGTTAAAATTAGAGCGAAAAGATTGAACAATATGTCGCATCAGAACGTGCGATTTTCGTTATTATTAGACGTGTTGCGAGTTTTATGGCCGTTTTAGGTAAAAACTGTAATAAAAGAGACTTAACTTCTTCGGGGAATCTTACTTACATACATCGGCTATTATACTCGTAACTACAATTTCTTCGGTTCAGGCACTATGTATAGTACAGAGAACTAAGAAGGCTTTAAGAACATAGTGCAGTATGCCCTTGCGTCCTGAAAAACATTCTATATTTTTGCACGGAATACATCTGTACTTTTGCAGCCTTATATGCTTAAAATGCGAAAAATAGAGCTTTATTCTTTTTCTTATAGACAGTGTCTGGGCTGACCTGCAGCTGAGGAAATGAGTGTTCATCAAAAGATCCGAAGATTGTACCTCACAGTTACCCCGAGTATCAACTCGAGATTTGTGAGGCTATTGTACTTGTTATTGATTCTCATTTCGTAAAAACTATGCCAGGACTTACGGTGAGGTTTCTTGAGCCCGTTTTAATCTTAACAATTCCTGTATCAGAGTTGTTGAAGGTCTTTTGCCCACAAATCCAAGATAAAGTAACAGCATGATTTAAAAAAATTAAGTTCGCTCTGAATTTCTTCAAGCTCTAGCTGTGATATCGGATGGCGATTTCCGCATTTGCTAGTTTGACATGAACGATCTTATTGTGTTTCTGATGGTGGGATACACTGAACTATAAGCGTCGCTCGTCAGAATAGTACAGATCATCGGACACTTTCCACTTATGTATCGAAATATTGTACATAATAAAGCAGAAGTGCATGGTCTTGGAGAAGATCTTACAATACACCCGGATCTTGGTCATGGGTGGGGGACTTTCGCTATGTTTGTCGCAAATAAATTTGCACATATCAAACTCAACATTTTCCATATGTATCAGATACTGTGAATACAAGATCAACTCAGCAACACTGAACTGCTGTCCAAGTAGGACGGTATACACCGTCAAAGTATCAGGACTACCTTAATATGAAAACCATTTCACCCCTGATTTCTTTTTTATATGAAGAACTGCAATGGAGAAACTGGTGTAGGTCCAATCGATCTAACATTATTTACATGCACGAATTCAAAACAACGATTATATTGTAGATGGAGAGGAAGGAGTGTCACAAAAACATGTAAATAATTCTAGCTGCTGGGACCTTCAGGTGGCATGGCTACCACTGAAAATATTCTTTGATCATTTCAACATGCAGGGACCCCTGCGGCTTTGATTCCCAACAGAATCTTTTGTTGACCAAGGGTTCTCAGAGGTAGTAAACAAGTTTTCCTATTTAACATCGGTCCAAGCATAAACTGTAAAATGACACCTTAGTAAAGATTGAAGACAATTTTGTCCAAGTAATGTTGGCGATTAGAAAGAATGTCCTATGGAAGACCATAATATTTCAATTTTTTTTAGACTTACGAAGACATTCTGTAAAGATTGAATGGCCCAAGTAATTTTGACCTGCAACTATCTTGTTAACACATAACCACCGAACTAGCCCATTACTTTGATTCTAAAAAAAAACTCTGTAAATGAGTTCGGAACAGGCTAGGGTGATGGCATCCGGAATATAAAATTATTAGTATAACGGCGAATGCAAAATTCAAAGAAGAGATGCTTCTGTGCTAACGACAGTCCCCAATCTGTGTCAACAATTAAGGCGCGCACAAATGAAAATGGATCTTAACAATCTCGGCATGTACAACTCGAGGAACTTATCTTGCATATTGAGTCTAAGGGAGAAGATTTGTAGTTGAGGGCCAGAATGACCTTAAACTGTGGTACCACCTTAAGATTGGTGCTGCTCATTAAAGCATTGAGCAATGTACGAATTCAATCAATAAATACTGGGCACCCTGAGAAGCCTTTCAATTATTCCTACCTATAGTATGACAAGTAAATGAGTTGTTCCTGAGAAAAAATCTCGCAAGGTTCAAATGACCCATAAAATCGAATTTTATGAATTACCAATGCCAATTCTTGTAAGATAATAGCCTGTTTTGATACAATTTGCTAATGTACTCGTAATTGATATGCCAAACGTCCTTGACGTTGGCCGCCCAATTAAGTCATTGTCAATAATCTTCTTAAATCTTTTAACAACTTCTTTTGACATTAAACCCATTTATTATGTCGTTAACCACAACTGACACATCCATAAAATTTTATATCCATTCTAACCGTTTCCTTGTTGTTGCTGTTGTGTGTTCCCCTGCTGTTAATTAGTCCCAACAACAATAACAACTGCCCCTCATGCATTTGCATATGAGTACAATTTTTTCGTGTCGACTGTACGAGTATACCTCAACACATTGCACAGTGTTGTGTCACTGTCTGTAGCAAATTTTTTTTTTTTGTGTTTTTTTATTTTGCGTCTCCAATTTTATTTGATTAAAAATTCCACATAAAATATTCACAACCAATTGCGCGGATTTTCACTAAAAACAATAACGAGGAGGGGGGGAAGGGGGATGAAAAAAAATCCATTTACCAATTATTCGCGATTTAAATTGAATTGAAAATAAAACACAAACTACATACAACCTACCAGCCAGCTAGATACGAGTATGTACGAGTATATGCAGTTCGGCCGCTTTCAACTCAAATGAAGAATCCAATTAATTTGACTAAAATTAATTTAGTTAGTCCATCAATTAAGCAAATTAAGAGAAGATTTTTTATTCGCTCTTTTCTGTTTCAATTTTCATCGTTACAATTCTTTTCTGTTTCAATTTTCATCGTTACAATTCTTCAATAACAACGACCGGCAGGACTGTGATGTTACCAAGCAATGGTGATGTGCTGGCGGCCTTGGAATAAACGGGGCGGCAACGGTTTTGTCAGCAGAGCCCTTCGATGTACTTATAACACTGCTTAATTGCTTATTGACTCGTAAATTAATTTACAAATAAACTACAAAGGCCGGTGTTAAAATTGCATATGCATTAGTGTGGCGCGCAATTAATGTAAACCGAATTAAAATCTATCACGCGAATCTACTTACGACGAGCACTACGATACGGATATGGATACGAATGGATATGAGATTGACTGTGAGTGTACAATTGAGTTTGACTTTAAGTTTGAGTTTCGAGTATCTACGAGTATGTGCTTTTTAATGAAACTGTTTTTTATAATTGTAATTCAACAATGTTGTTGGAAAATCAATTAATACGAAAAAAACAAAACAAAAATTAAACGTAGTTTAGTTTACCCATATTGTTGAACAACTGAGGCGGAGAGCCGCTGACTTGTTCGTAAGCTTGAGTTATTTATTAAAAAGTTAATTGCATTCATGAGCACGTAATGTGCGTTTGATTGAAGTCATTTTAAACTAATACATGACAGATAAGGTCGATTGTTGGTTTTTCAAATGAATAAAGGCGAAACATGATGATTTTTTTCTGTTGCAAACTACATGAATACATGCCTCATTACAATAGGAAATAATTTGTATAGTTGATGAGGTTAAAATTGTGACAACATGAAACACCTCTTGGGTACTACATGTAGGAGGATTTTGATTTGATTCAAGAATAGACTTTTAAGAGTCAATTTATCTTGTCGAAAGCTCACGGTTTTCCATCAATCGCAAAAAGATAACTTCTTCCAGACGTTAAGTTATTTCATTTAGCGCACAGAGTTGTTAGAAACTCGTTGACTAAGCTATTGAATAATTGAAAAGGGAAAATGTGAGGTGTAGCCATCTCCTAGACTTTATTTTGACGTCAGATTAAGTAATCGACAATGTTGGCCGTAGTCAATATTTGCTTCAAAAAATTGTCTAAACTCCATATAACATAAAAGTTTAGATGCTTAGAGATATCGGGAGGTGAGTATTTCAGACTATACGTACAATATATATACTGCAACGAATGTGCAGTATTAACTTTGAAGAAGAGAGAAATTCCAGAAAAACAAAGGGATCACACTTAAGAAACATTTAACGATCGAATGATGGACTTGTTTAGATTTCGAAGATTGCTATTTACAGGGACATTTTCGAATAGATAAAAATACTGAGTAAAACCATAAGGACGATTTAATTCCCTAAGAAATTGGCAAATCAGTTAGATTGGAAACTTTTTCTGTATTCTGATAGCAACTAGTTAGTAGAGACTTGAAGTCTTTTGCTAGAAAGTTATTTCTTTGATCGTAACCGAAATTGACCTCTATCTTCTTAATGGCAAAAAAAATCTATTGTAGATGATATTTGTAATCGGTCATGGTGTCGGGATATTTATCCCAAACTATGGCACTAATATATGTGCAATATCTTAAATATGACGGTAATAGACGATACTAACGCCAGAATAGGCAAGGAGGACATCTTTGTTGGGACATTCAATAATCATAGCCTATACGGCCCCGACTCATACAGAGGGTGGCAACCGTGCCCTCAACAACGTTTCCAAATTTTGATACCAATTGGTATGGACGGAGAGTTATGGCGTATCTTGACAGTCATGGATGTGTGGGTATCCCGTTAAATTTAAACCATTATAGACAGGAGTTCACGTAAAAAACCAGAGACATCTTTTAGGCCCACAACATTCACTCGCATTACGGCCTTTTGACAGCCAAGGTATAACAAGCGTTACAACAAACGAAAACTGCTGTAAGAAGTTTTAACGCAAAAAGCTGCAAACGTAAGAGATCGAGAGAATCTTCGCCGATCATGTATCTTAAAATCTCTCAATAGCCCCTATGCCCCCAGCACCAAGTACCGAAGTCTAATGCCAACGCTGTCACTATGCAATCAGAGTTGCAGCAACTAATATCTAAGCACTGGCTGCTAAACAAGAAGCGTACAAAGGGGCGTGTCAAGTTAACAAAATTCGGAGAGAAACCTTCAAAAATGAAAAAAAAATTATAAGGCGCTGGGAACATGGGAAAACGTCTTATGTAGACTGAATACTAGTAGCGAAGACCAATACTCCAACTTAGACGATGATATCCAAAGCTTCTGTCCACCTGACCGAAACGAAGTAAGGTTTACAATGCTTAACCTTAAATCCAACAATTCTGGTGGACCCAACGGTAAGCCGTACCTAGACCAAGTTGTGACTTTGTGGTGGGCATTTCTAGGATTTAGTCAAAAGAGTGTATGGCTGATGCATGAAATCTTAGTATGGTTTCCTCAATTCACAAGAAAGGAATACTCTAAACTACGCAAACTATAAAGGTATACGTCACATGAACGTCTAAAACCCTTCGCCTACAACCTAATGTGCCCTATTAGTGCAATTTTAGACCAGGAATGTCCACTATCGACCAAACCTTTACATTCCACCAGTCCCTGAGAAAAGCTCGAGAAGTCCAAATCGACACTCACCATCTTTTCATCGATTTTAAGGCCGAACGATGTCTAGTTTCGGCATCCCTATCAAGCTCGTCCGTCTGTGGACAATAACTATTGAGGACGCTCGTTATTCCGTCAAAGTCGGTAACAACATAACTGAGACCTTTGATGTCAAAAAAAGGTGAAGCGCTTTTATATGATTTCTTTAACATCATACGCGTAAGAATTGTGCGAAACTCACAAACGAACACGGCAAGCACAATGTTTAAAAGTCTATGCAACAACTATTGTTCGCTAATGATATCGACATTAGTAGAGCGACGCAGGGGGCTGTTGGTGTGTTCACTAGGATTGAAATAGAAGATTTCAAAATAGGTTCAACCCTAGCATTTCATGTCAACATGAAGAAACATGCAACATCAACAAATTGGACAGAACGTTGCACTCGATAGCTATAATTTCGAGGTAATTAGGGATTTTTTTTATGTTGGCTCTGCTACAAATTAACGTTGTTTTTTTGGACTTGGAAAGCAATTTTAATTCCGAAAAACTAAGGAGACTCCATGACTACTTTTTGGTGCTGAAGCATGGACTCTATCGAAAGTGGATTAAGACATCGCCGTTTTGAGAAAAAAATCCTTCAAAAAATGTTAGGTCTCGTTTGCGTTGACAGACTTGAGAGGAGATGATTTTACGACAAACTATACAAGTTGTACGAAAACATTGACTTTGTCCAAAAAGTGAGCATCAGTTGCCTGAAATGGTTAGGACTTGAAGAGCGAATAGACACTAATGCTCCGGCTCGCAGAGTCTTCGAATCTAAACCCGAGAGATAATACGGCTTGTTAGCCGAAGTCCATTTTTGCCAGCAGGGCTACGGTCATAAGACCGATACTCACTTTCGGGGTGGTTGTCTGGTGGACGGCTTTAGACAAAGCAGTCAACTGCATGAAGCTAAGCAAAGTCGGAAGAGCAGCATGTCTGAGAATAAGCGGAGCCCTATGTACAACTCCCAACTCTGCACTGGATGTTATGTTTTACCTGACACCTCTCGACATTTTCAGCAGACAAGTAGCTGCTAATACAGCTTTTCACCTTAAAGCAACTTCGCAGTGGACAAAAAAATCGTTTGGCCACGCTAATATTCTTAACAAACTAAAAATCATACCAGAGAACATCGACTAGATCATCGCTTTACATTAGTTCGACAAAAGCTTCCATGTTAGCATTCCCTCTAGACATTTCTGGGAGCAGAATGCCTTTATGGACGATGAATCGATCCATTTACACAGATGTTTCAAAAACTGACAGTGGGGTTGGAGGCGGTGTTTTCGCTGATAAGTTTAACCTAAGCCTCTAATTTCGACTTTTTAATCACTGTGGCGTGTTCCAAGCGGAAATTATGGCGATCTAGGAGAGCCCTGTCCTGGCTGAAGAAAAACGTGATATTTGTAATAGATATTCACATCTTCCGATAGTGAGGCCGCTATCAAATCCCTGGAATCTTGTCCTTTAAACTCAAAGACCCTTGTAAACTGCTGTTTATCTCTTACGGAGATGGCGGATCAGTTCAATATTCACCTTTGCTGGGTGCCGGAACAAAGAGACATCCTAGAAATTGCAGGGGCGACGAACTCGCCAAAATTGGAACCACTATATCAATTCAATCTGAAAAAGGTAACATCGGTATACCAATCGCTACGCACAACAATAAATACGACTGGATGCTCTTAGAAGAACAAACCTTAGGCGAACGGTCGGTTCAACATGTTTAGCAACCAAATAAATCTGGCCTAAACTAAATCTGAATCGCTCTTAGAGTTTGATACTTATAAACTGGCAACATCTTAGCGCCATAACAGGTGCAATCACTGAACACTGTCTGTTAGGTAAACATGCAAGAAGGCTTGGCATGCGTACAAAGGACTTCTGTAAAAGTTGCAGGGACGAGCAGGAGAAGACTATCCTCCATCTTCTATGTACTATACATGTTCAAAAAAAGAAAACTTCACTTAGGAGCTTTCTTCTATAACGACTTAAGCGATCTAAGCGAAAAAGACGTTAAAAGACTCCTAGGCTTTGTAAAAAACTCAACATGGTTTTGTAATTACGAGAATCACAGATCCACGTGGTATCACAACGAGCCAACAGACCAAAGTGGGTTGGTATTTTCTCTTAAACTAACCTAGCTGAAGCTCAAGCTCAACCTGACTTCTAACTCCACTGAATCGGTAAGTACATAGCCCAGCAGAAATAGTTACTTAAATTTATTAACCAGAGTAATGCCATTTTGCTAAGGACCATAATGTGATGGGCAGAAGTAGCACTACATCGCAGATCGATTCTCGCAAGTTCGACGATTTTTTAATCGATTTCTACTTTGTATCTGTACTCAAATTTTGGGATCAACTATATATTAAATATTCAATTTTCAATTATTTTTCCGTATACATGCCATCTTTAAGACAACATATGTATATATAGTACACTTTCCTTTTAAAAATCAAAAATAATCAATTCTGACTGCGCTTTAAAATTTCACAATTTTCTGAAAATTCACTTGGAATAGGCAGAAATACATAAAGCTCTTGTCGTTTCCTAAATTAAGAAGGAAAATGCCTCCCCCGAGTTTATTTTCATCGCCCAATTAAATACGTTGGCAAGTTTTGCAAAAATTCAATTCCACTTCATTAATTTCTGAAATTCGAATCAACTGCAATATACGAGTACGAGTAGACTGAAATGAAAACATTTTCATCTCGCTGATTTTTTTTTTCTTTTTATGTTTACTTCTTCAAGTAACAAGCAAATATTACACGTGTATAGATACATATGTTACGAGTATGTATGTACATCCAAGTCCATTGGCAGATACATCAAATGGAACATCGACTGCCTTGTGGGCGCATCATATGGATTCAACATTAAACTAACAAATAACCAGTGTTCGAAATGTTTATTGCACCTGCAGTCAAACGAATTGCATTTGGAACGCTCATAGAAATGTCTTTATTTCACCACCACCTGCACTCCCCTTTTGAGATATATGTATGTAGATACTTGTACTCGTACATACTCGTATTTAATGCCTTTTGACAAATTTGATAAATTCAATTCTAAAAATCGATTCCAAATTCTGTGCAGTTGTGAGTAGAAATACTCAATTCTGTTCGACACTTAGTCAACGGTATGAGTAATTTTCATTTATTTCGCTCAATAGATTTTGAGAAAATTTCTTTAATGAATTTTGCAATGACCATGCAGCTTATTTGGGATTTAATTTTGACAAATTTATCCGGCAAAGTAATGTCATAGATACACCCACAAATTACGTAGATACCCCCCATATGTGATGATTTTATGCATGATATGTTTTTGTGTGTTTCCACTTTGTGTTGACGTCAGATTTAACCGCATTTTCTGAGAGTGGGGGTGGGAGAATGAAAATAACGCGTCTATCTGACAACGACGTGTAATTACAAATTCAATGTCGCATCAGATAAATAACTCGACTCCTAGCTCAACAGAACAGAACAACAACGACTTCAACACACTTGTCGATAACAAGGGGATGTTTGCTTACATGGATGGCATTTAGGTGTTTTTTTTTTTTTTTTTTTTTTCTCCATTATATTCGTTGCGCCTACTGGATATCACAACCCGTATTAAATCGCCCCCAAATCTACGCACAAAAAACCGGTAGACTTGGGGCTATTTACATATATTATGCGAGTTATGTGCCGATACACTTTCTCTCATCAAATAATATAGGTATATCGTAGAAGCAAAAAAAAAGTTTAATCCCCGTTTGTGGGGTATGATTTTAGGATGTACATATGTATCTATCAGCCATCGATACTTACTCGTAAGTGGCATTGGGGGTATGAGTACAATTAGATTTTGCTCATGTGATGATGATGATGAGATCGGAATTCTGGGGTTTTAATGGTTATTTTTTGGATTTTATCTTTTCTTTCTTCTTATTTTCTTTGTCAGTTGTCTGCCTTCTTTACGCAATGAAATAAATCGACATTCGGGGGGAAGAACGATTTTTTTTTACACACATTATATGTAGTTGGATCTGGGATTTCAATCAATTTGGATAATCTTAATCGATCTGATAATAAGCAGACAGAGAAATTGCCTTGAAATGGTGAGATCATTGATTTATTTTTATTTATCTGACGACGGATAGACTTGTTATTGTTGACTACCGAACGGATATAGTTTTGTTTTGTTTCAATCGAGGGTAAATACGTGAGGGATTGTTGCTGGTTAAATCATTTTGTTGTTATCCGGAAATACGATAATTGTGTGCACTTTGATGGGTGATTTCAGTGATTATAATCAGACACTGCCAAGGGCCCCTTCAATTCAGTTTGGGCTCAAGAAGAAGTCCACAAATTACAAACTGTGATCAAACACAAAGATTGATATATACTTGTAGGAGCATAAGCTTTTTCGTGTTCACGACAGCCGGACTGAAGGCGAAGGAGCTCTAAGAGAGAAAAAGGCTGCCAATATATGTAAAATATAGAAACACAAAACATGTGCCAGTACGATGACAAGTTTTCATGGTGCACCTTTAATGACTCCTCAGGATGTAATGGGTTGCAAACGCGATACCGTAATGGTGAGATGCAGTATAAAAATCTGTATTTGATTCTTAAATTCATGTTGGCATAGAAATTCCAAGACCGTCTGCACGTCTTTCCTGTTCTTACAGCTCTGGCCGAAGTTGTTTCCGAAAATAGTAAACCTTTTTCCCATTGAGTGTGCAGTTAAAGATTTGTTAATGCAGTGAGGGTTTTTTTTGCTATCTGGTTCTATGTATCTTAGCTATGCTTAGTTTAGCGTTGTTTTTTTTTCAAGTAACTTACAGAATTATGCTGCCACAAGAGTGGTATATGTTCAGTGTTCCCTAGAACACGTAGGTTCTAGACCGGTTATATCAGACTAATTTTTAGTATCAAATGTTTCAAGTCAATCTCTGTATGTAGATGGCCTGCAAATCGGGAGAAAAATTCCGCTTCACCCTAAGGCACGATCAGTGTCTGGCTCTTTTTAAAGCTGCAGCCTGTCAGTCATAGAGCTAAACTGATGCGCATTGTATGGATTAAAATAAGCATTGTTGTAAATTTCTCGATACACTTGCTTTTTACTTGTTTTAGGTTGAAATTCCTCATCCAAGCACCAGTTAACCAGGTCACTTCTTCATTGCACGACCAGTCAGAACTAATACCTGCTGGGCATTTAAAATTTAAGCAGCGGCAGATGCCTTGGTATAGAATGTAGACCATTTTATTTACCAAATACAGTCGAATGAAGTGTACCCGATGAGCACTGTTCGCATGGACCTCAGAAAAGATGACGCCAACTATGATAGACTCTTAAACATTTTGTTTGCAACCTCCTAAGCCAATATCAATGTGGTGTAAGAAAGATTTTTCGTACATATCGTCATTTCAGACAGATACACATAACTGAAGCCTTAGGCAATCAGTCTGCTTCGGCTCCACTATTAATATTGACAACGCTACCAGCGTTAAGATCAAACGAAGAGTAACTCGTTTGATTAAATTATGTTTCTTTGGGTTCTCTCAAGATATTCTTTACTCGTACATACTAATCCTGTTCCATGCAATAGAAGCATTATTTTGTTAATTATAAATGAGACTGTCTTGAGAGAAAAATTGTTCCCTCTAATCTTTGGTGTGCGTGCATTACAGAGTGAATGGAGGAAATGGAACAGCGATGAGCTTTTCGGATTTAATAGTAACACCAATCCCTGCGGTAGCTGGGGGCAAGTAGAAAACACCAGTACTCGATCTCAGAGAATCTCCAGTTCACCTTAAATGGATGGCGTAGTAGACCGCAAGTGGAAGAAGGCTCAACCAACTTGGAATTCGTAGCTGAAAACAGCACACTTATGATCGAGCTGAGTAGAGATGCTTATAAGTTTACACCTAGATCAACCCCGGACAGTAACGCCATCTAAAGTATCTACTTGTTCGTAAGTATGTGCTTCATACGAAAAATTCCTGTCCATTTACAGGAGTATAAACAACCCACCTGTAGTTAGTGCTATGTGAAAGATTTAAAAGAGGCAGAGAGAGCATTGAATAGGACCCCCGCTCAGGCTGCCCGCTTATTACTTGTGCGGATGAAAACATTAAAGAAGTCGAGAAACTTGTATTTGAGGATGCCCGAATGAAGGTGAAAATGATGGCAGAAATCACTAAGCTTTCGACTGGTACCATACACACTATTCTTCATGACCACCTTAACCTTTCAAAAGTCAGTACAAGGTAGCTGCCACGAATGCTGACAGCGCCTCAGAAAAAAGTGCGAATCGCGTGCTGTAGAGAGCTTTTGGAGCTCTGTAGTGAAAACCCGGAAAGTTAGCAAAAGTCCGTGCAGTGGCACCGAAGGACTTAAAGGTCACTCCGTATGCAGGGAAGCTCATGTCCACAGTGTTTTGGGAATCAAAGGGAATATTGTTCATTGAGTACAAAAAAAGAAAACGTGAAACCATAAATGCCACATCATACGCATCCACTTTGCATCATTTACGGGATGAAATTAAGAAAAAAAGACAACAGGTGTGTTGCTTATTCAGGACAAAGCTCCCGTTTACACAGCGCGAGTTTCCAAGGCTGCTGTGAGAGATTGTGGTTTCGAAGAAATCCAACACCCACCCTATAGTCCAGACCTTGCCCCTAGTGATTATTTCTTGTTTCCTGATTTGAAAAAATATCTTCGTGTAAAGCCATTTTCTGATGATGAAGAGCACAAGGAGGCAATAAATGGATATTTTGCAGAGAAAGAGGAAACATATTTTTTTGAGGGTATTAAAAAGCTAATCGCAAGATGTTATAAATGCATTGATGTAAATGGATAATTTTAATTGAATTCACATTTTGAACGCCCCTCGTATATTTAAACTTCCTACTTAAACGGACCATCTCAATCTTAGTTGAGATCCTAGTTTCCTGGCCATTTTATTAGTTTAATCAATGGAAATTGCAGGGTATTTTTCTAAAAAATAAGAGATAATGCTCGACAGCGCCTACTTAAGCAAAAACACTGATATTCTCTACTTCTGGCAGATACTCGTTGAGAATATAATTCAAGTTGATAAATTAACTAACTTTTCATGAACTGCAATTTCGACGGAATAATTCAATTGAGAAAGTATATTTATTTATACATTACTCAGTTAAATGGTTAAGTATTCAATGCCATCTTATTCCTGTGACTTAATTAGTTGTAGTTCAATTGAATGATTTTGAATGATTAATGATAAAAGTTAATGTGAAATGTAATTCAATTGACAATTGACAACTAATTAATTTTATTATAGAAATTCTAAAAAAAACTATCTACAGAAAGCCAACTGACTTTGAATCGAAAGTTAAATTTTGTATCAATGTACCTCATTACATTTGTTAGGCTTCTGTTCAAGTATCTTCAAGTAGTTATCATCACTGGAAATGACTTATAATTATCTTTAAGTCAGTCTATAGTTAAAATTCATTTAATTCATTCATTTTTCCACGCAAATATGTTTTCTGTCTGACTATAGACAAATATAAATAAGAAAGTCCCACACTCAACACCTAACGGATTGTTTCACTCATAAATAATGACAAACTGCATCCGCTATAACATTTCAATTGTCTTTAAAACGTAACACAATTTAAATTTAATTACAATCCCTCCTCCACAATTAATTGTCGATAAATTATACAAAAGTTAGTTAGAAAAAAAAACAAAACAAAAAAGAATATTACATCGTTAATGACTTACAGACTTACAAACAATTTATGACTTGTGACACTCCCCTTCAAAGACCACAGCACCTTGTCAAGATTTACAACTTTGCTAATTAATCATACGTTCACAGCCTCCGTGTACCTGTCCTCCCTGTATCTGGACTTCTGGACCAGTCCAAAAAGACAACCAAACGACGACCAAACGAATAAATAATTCGCTCGAGGTAACATTATTCTCCCGCCAACTGAATATCGAACGCTCGCACATCAATTAGAAGCGACTATCGATACGAACACACCGAAAGATAGGGATCACAATAAATTTGATTTGAACGAGACTTCTTGTGTACACTCGAGTTTCGATGACCACGACAACGACCATATACCGTAAGCTTCATCCACATTTACAATTGCCACCACTAGCCATGATAAGGTGCCGTAGAGCTGGTGTTGGGGGAAAAATTCAAAATCGCCTCTGATCCTGTACTTAAAGTACCAGCGACAACAAATCACCTTCCAAATACCGAGCGCTCGAGTACTTGTGATTTTGGGCCGAGAAGGACCATTCGATTCAGTTCAGGTCGCTTTGATACTTCTGTATGTAGGAAAGTAAAACCTGCGCGATTTTCGCGCTATATTCACAAATTGACGACTGGGGATTTTGTGGCTCACCTATGGTAGTGAAGCAGTAAAAACCTAGTGGCAGTGGCAATAGGCATGTCCGAGCCAGGAAGAAGGGGTAGATGAAAATTTGGAAAATGCATTTCCCTCTAACTGCTACCATACATGGATTTGTATCGATTTCAGCGAACACGATTTACGACGATGTCGTCTACCAGCTACTGGTGTTACACACATGAATATACAATTTACAATTCGCGAATACAACGGTTAGGTGTGGTTCGAAAATGTTGGTACAAACAAGAAAAGTGCCAGATGAGATTTTTGGCGGCTTAAATGAGAACCTCAGGTTAAAAAGTGAAAAGCAGAAGCAAATATGCTAATTTGAACAAAAAAAAGAAACTGTCAGTTGGTTTAAGCGCACAGATTTATGGGGTGCCTCAGGGCAACGAAGAATAACTCATACTAGTTAACTATTACAATATCTCTTTCACAAAAAGCATGAGCCTTTGGAATTGGTGTAATAGTGTTTTAGGTGGGTTAAAAGCTGCTGGTTTTAGAAGATAAGTGACACTGCACTAGTATCAACACTGCAGTTGCTATCAAATCTGAAATTTGACCAGATTTATTGATGGTCTTCATCAAAGCGAGCTACTACAAAGAACACGGGATACAGCTTAAAGTGATGGGATTTTTATTTCCCCCATAATCAATCAACAGCTATGAATGCAGCAACCAAAAAAAATGGTCAAACATTTTATTATACCCTCTATTCGTGTTAACAATGGGCATTTTCGAAAAAGATATCAAGTTGAACGTCATACCAAATTGCAGACGCTTATTTCAACATATCGGCCCAATAACGTTCAACATTTTGTTGCATGTTGATATTTTGTGCACACTTGAAAAAGAGTGAATGAGAGACCTTTTTCATAGGCAGAAATTCATGCTATCGAAGTTTAACCCAAGCCTGCGAACAGAGTGATGAAGTCAAAAATAATGTTTTCCTGTTTTTTGATGTATGGGCTGGGTATTGAACCTAGACTTCTAACTTACTAACCACTGCGCCAAGTTGACAATATTCAAGTCATGGAACTTACAAAACTTTTGTGTTAAATGGCACCCAGATGTCGAAAACATGTTTTGTGTTTGGGCTGAAGTTATTAACTCATATTAGAGGTCGTGTGATGCAGCCCTTTAGCTTTACAATAATGTATATTGTTGACTGCAGAACTGACAAAATTGATTTTCTAACAAATATGCTGAAAGTTATAAGCAAAATGCGAGGAGTATTGTATCGGTATACATGTCGAAACAATTTCATCTGAACGAGATTGGAAATTGAAGCCCTGTAAATCATACAAAAAGCCCTACCTATGCAGATTATAGAACTATGAACATAATAATACCGAAAGTGGTATTTAAAAGGTATTTATCGGTATCTCGGTAGCTAATACTTCGTCCGTGTCTAATTAGGAAAGACTAGCTCTGTCTGTCTCTCTATTCAAAATTCAAAACACCGAAGGAAGTTGCTAAACAAAATTAACTCCTTCAAATACATCAAGGTACACATCCTCTTGGCACTTACAATAGCTTATAACTTTGAACCAAACAATCCCCAAGTTTTTTCTTGTCCAACAGACTATAAAAATCTGTCACTTGTCTAGTAGTGACATGAATCAATATACTCGAACTATGTATGGCAAAAACAAATGGACCGCATAGACAAATGCGCGTTACCAGTTGGCAAATTGATTAGAAAGTCTCCACACTAAACCGTCACTAGCAACCACATTTGGCTCGCGAAATATATTATCCCCCTTCCCAGTCAAACTGCAAGTTGGTAATTTACTGCCATTCCGTTCAGTTCGGCTTCAGATGGTTTAGTCTCTCAAAAAAGTATCTATACAATAACAAACGTAAAATGAGTTTCAGGTTTATAATCGAAAGCATTTTATGTCCATGAGTTAGAGTTTCTCATGCCCAAAGTTTGCATCTGAACCGCTAACGAATTTTCACATGAAACATGCGGACATGTACTCGTATCTATGAGGACGACCATAAAGGTCTTCGAAAGCGGCTCTGCTGCTGCTGTTAGGTTTCAATTTTGAGGCTGCTCAAACTTTGTAAATTAATTTGAATTTATTGAATGTACATATTCCAACAGTTGCGTTCTCACAAATGCACAATGCATTCTGAATGCCGACTAATTTTGAATGAAAGGCAAACGTTTAGTTTAGTTTAGTTCAACTGAATTATGGTGTTGCAGATTGAATGGCAAAATTGCATGCTTTATGGGTTTTTGGTTACCTTTTGTAATTTTGTATCTAAATACAGTATTCAATGGTCAAATGTGATACTCATGCACACTTGTACATTGCACATACTCGTAATTGCGGAAGCAATGTGTACTTTTTTAATGAGAGGACATTTAGACACCAACCGATTGAGATACGAATCTCGGGGCGGAAAGAAAAGTTGATATTTCATTATGGGATCGGATCGGATTGAATCGAATTCGAATTGCAACTGGGTGCGGACAGCTGCTGTTGTGGAATTTCTAATGATGCAATTTAGATACAAATTAATAGCAATCGCAATATCTGTTACTGCTGCTGCTGTCGATCTACGATCTATCTGTTAGACGTTGATTACTAAGTTCCACATTCTGAGTTATATGGCAAGTGGGCGATTTGGTGCGAAATAATAAGAATAACAAATTAACGGTTTACCTTCGGAATGCTGAATTGAAACGGCCTTCAAATTACCTGAAATGAGAAGAGAAAACCGTTAAGTCAGTAATATAAACGGAGGTCGCAGACAAAGTTTTGTTTGCATTGGATTTATGATTAATAGAGATAGAGTTTGATGTGAATTTGATTTATTTCATTCTATCTATAATGATATCATTTTATTGGATTAACAAGTTTTAAGAGCAAAAAATGGGAACATGGCTGCACTGAATGAGTGAACGGTCAATGGTAATTGGTTCTTGATTAATTGACAGATATATTACGTTTCGCTTTTGATACAACACGGTGATAAGGTCTACTATAAATTTGTAACTGTACGAATATGTGTATATTTACACTTAAGAACAGGCGAGTAGGTCTTATTTTTATTTTAAATTTTATTTTTGTTTTATAATTGAGATGGGGTTGGATGGCAACGATTAGTATAAGGCCTCGTAGAAGTAGCATCTTCCGACAGGTGCTGGTTCCTTAAATGACGAGAATGAGCCTCTGCAGCCGAACATCTTGCAGCTCTGCTAATAAGTCCTACTTCACGCCTCCCCGTGGCGCCATCTGGCAATCTCACTAGAGGTTGCGAAGTGAAGGGGGCAAATGGCGAGTTTCCTGCGCCATTAACCAGGATTAGTGTCGGAAAAACAAAACAAGACCTTATCCGGGCTACTCCGACATATTTGGAGCTCAGGCCGGAAAGGATTTCCAGGGTCTTGGAAAAGAGATGGTAGCGGACGAGCCCTATAAGGGCCAACGGCAGCGCTCACATCCCGGAACGGGTTACTGGCTTCGGTGTAACCGAACCCCCGTCCTAGGGGCACTCAAAGTGGAACTGGTCCTCTAGGTTGAGGGTTGTGCCGCCGGGGTAACTGCCCGGCCATTTAAAAAAGATTAAGTTACGAAGCATCAACAAGCCTCGGATATGGACGGATCTACTGTTGACAACCCACGCAAACGATTAAAGGACAATGAGCTTCGGATATGCACGTGGAATGTTAGATCCCTTAATAGACCACGTGCAGCCGACCAACTAGCGGAGGCCCTAGACTGCTGCAAAGCAGACATAGCCGCCATCCAAGAAATGCGATGGGATGGGCCGGACAAAAAGAAGATGAAAAACTGCGACATCTACTACGGCAATTGCAATTTGGATGCGGATTTGTTGTCGGAGGCAGACTAAGACGAGAAGTCCTCAGCTTCCGGCATGTGAGCGAGCGCCTCGTAGCAATCCGCATCAAGGCTAAATTCGCCAACATAAGCCTCATATGCGCACATGCCCCCACAGAGGAGAAAGATGACGACACCACGGATGCCTTCTACGAGCTCCTCAACAAGACCTACGAGCAATGCCCTAGCTTTGACATTAAAATTGTCCTCGGTGACTGTATAACGGCGATGACGGACCAAATACCGCTGTCAGGCAGAATCAACCTTTCAACCTGGACGATGATGACCAACAATTCCGTTCACCCGACCTGGATGAAGTGATGATAGCCATATCGAAGCTTAAGTCCAACAAAGCTGCTGGAGCGGATGGCCTGACTGCCGAGCTCTTCAAAGCGGCAGGCGATGACTTGGTAAGGAGCTCATCTGTAAAATATGGTCGGACGAAAGTATGCCCGATGAATGGAACCTCAGCATTGTTTGTCCAATTCTCAAGAAGGGAGACCCTCTGAACTGCGCCAACTACAGAGGCATCAGTCTCCTTAACATCGCATATAAGATCTTATCCGCCGTATTATGTGAACGCCTGAAGTGGTTCGTCAACAACCTGATAAGGTCCATATCAGTGTGGCTTCAGGCCAGGAAAGTCCACCATCGACCAGATATTCACACTACGGCAGATCTTGGAGAAGACCCATGAGCTTCAGATCGATACCCACCACCTATTCATCGATTTTAAGGCCGCGTATGACAGCATCTATAGAGATGAGCTATATAGAGCAATATCTAGTTTTGGCATTCCTGCCAAACTCGTCCGTCTGTGCAGGATGAGAATGCACGCTGTGAGGATGGAGAATGCACGCTGCTCCATCAAGGTCGGTAAAGATCTCACCGAGACCTTTGATGTCCAGAAAGGATTTAGACAAGGCGATGCGCTGTCATGCGATTTTTTCAACATCGTACTTGAAAGAATAGTGCAAAACTCACGAGCAAACACAAGAGGCACTATTTTTCAAAAGTCCGTCCAACTACTCGCATAGGCCGACGATATTGACATAATCGGGAGAAAGCAGCGTGATGTCAGTGGCGCTTTCGCGAGTATTGAGACGGAAGCGGCGAAAATGGGTTTAACGGTCAATGAGGGCAAGACCAAGTATATGCTGTCAAGCAAAAAGGACAACCAACACCGACGTCTCGGACAGAACGTCACCCTCGACTGATATAACTTTGAGGTAGTTAAGGACTTTGTCTACCTAGGCTCCGCTATAGATACAGACAACGACACCAGCGCTGAGATCAAGCGAAGAATAACTCTTGCCAACCGCTGTTTCTTTGGGTTAAGAAGGCAATTGAGTAGCAAAGCCCTCTCTCGGACAACAAAAGTCACCCTTTATAAGACTTTAATAATCCCGGTCCTGCTCTATGGCGCAGAGGCATGGACATTATCAAAAATGGATGAGGGTGTTCTTGGTTGCTTCGAGAGAAAAATTCTTCGGGCGATCTTCGGTCCCGTCTGCATTGACGGTGAGTGGAGGAGGAGATACAACGACGAACTGTATGGACTGTACAGCGACATGGACCTTGCCAGAAGAGTGAAGATCCAAAGACTGAGATGGCTGGGTCATGTAGAGCGCATGGACACCAATGCTCCGGTCCGAAAAGTCTTCGAATCCGCCCCGAGGGACAGCGCAGTAGAGGAAGGCCAAGACTCAGGTGGCGCACGCAAGTGGAAGAGGACCTCAGCCAACTTAGCGTGCGAAACTGGAGACAGCTAGCCAGGGATCGAGCTGGCTGGAGAAGCTTGTTGACTGAGACCCAGGTCCACCCCGGACTGTAACGCCACCTAAAGTAAATAAGTAATTGAGATGGGGTTCAGTGACAAATAGAGCAGTTTGCAGCATAGTTTGTTATGTTGTCTGCTAGAGTAAGGCGGTGGAGAAGGTGTCCTTAGTGTCTGAAGGTAAAAGCAATGTTCCTTCTGGCTTATCGAAGGGTCTCTGTTTTGAATATTTTGGCCTGAAAATAATGGCTTCTTCCCAACAACTTTTTTCATCTTGACGCCATAGCGCCCAAAAGTGTTAAAATCATCAGAGATTTAAGGGCTTTCAATGATTGCGTCATTCAAGTTGGAGGTTGTACAAGGATTTGGTGACCGCATAAGACCTCATAGAGTTTCTGATGTGTAAACGTGCACCTTATGACAATTCGCAACAATAGAATTTTTTTTTTGTAATCAGTTAGAAGCGTCTATAGCTCTTAGTTCATTTTTAAAAGCAATAGTAGTCGGTTAAACGTACGAAATGAGTTCTAGGTATGAACGCTAAAATCGTCAGGAGTGATTTTACCGCCAAAACTAAGACTTATGCCCAGTTTCACAGTGCCTGTTTAAACCAAAAGTTGAGTTATACTCGTCATTTAAGTTAAACGACTTCACTCGGCCTATTAAACTTTGATGTGTAGAACACTGAGACACGACCATTTTGATTTTTTTTTTTTTTTGTTAATTGTCATTTCATATGCTGTCAAACGAGTGCGCGTGCAATGAAATTTATTTATTTATTAAAAGATTAACCGAATGGAAGCAAAATTTGTAGCATTGTTTCCCATCACATTGCCCTCTTAAAAGATAAATACATAAAATGTTGTCCAACAACAGAAGAGGAAAAAGTACAGAATGTGAACGGATTTCATCAATTTGCAAGATTTCCTAGAGTAATTGCTGCCTTTTTTTCAAACATAGCTTCCACAATTGTTTTTATTTAACTGGAGGTTTATTTTGCGCTGTGAAACAGAAAGAGTTTAACTAAAAATTTAAACTTTCGTTTAGGTTCAGTTAAACGTCCGTTTAAGCTGTCACTATGAAACTGGGCATAAGTAAATATAGACTGCAGACCACATTTGAGATCACAAGAAGACTTGGAAGACTCCCAGTTAAAAGCTCATCATATTGACCATGTTTTTAATGACCATTGACTGCTGCCTTGTTGAAATCAGTATTCGGTAGCATATATCCCAAACATCTTAGAAAATACTGCAACAAGATTTACATCGGACCTCTGCAATCGCAGAAAATTGCTAGAAATCTTATGTTTTCCTTATGAAACACTGAAAACAAGTGAAAGTGCTGCCAATGAAATATCAGAGATGTCGCTTTTGATGTGCTTTGTGTGAAACCTTTGGTTCGAAGGAAAACCCCGATGAAATAAGAATCGCACATACACGGCTGCTCTGTATACAAGAACCAGTGCTGCCTGTCAAACCTACAAGTAGAAGAGAAAGGATGAACAGGCATTTTTTCTACAAGTAGAAAAAAAAAAACAAAGGATGAAAAGGGTTCAGTCGGGAGAATAAAGATCATAAAAGTCAGAAAACTGTAGAAAATGGTAAATATTACACATCAAATCTCCAAAAGATGAGTAGAAGCCTTCAGAGATGAGCAGGTGAACGTTATATTAATAATCGCAGACGGTACCGAAGAGATTGAAGCACTGTTTCTGTAGATGTTACTGCAATGATGATCAGAATTTCGTTATCAGGTAGAATGAACTATTCAATCTTCGTCACATGATGAAAGCCAACAATCCTATCTACCCGGCTTCGAAGCCGTGTTCTCAAGTAAGTGAGTTCACAAGTAAACAAGAACTTTTTAAAATTACAAATCCCCTTCCAAATTATTACAAAGGAATGTTTTAGATCGGCCGGGATGCCCTTCAGAATGTGAGTATAAGCCTTATTGGACGGCTTTCTTGTTTCAAAAACGCATTTTTCCAAAAAGTTAAAAGTCGCACGGGGCCGAATCAGGCAAATATGAGGAGAGGCTGATAGTTGAAATGCGATTTGTAGCCAATACATTGGTCACAGTTAACGATGAATCTTGTTCTTCGGATGTAGAATGCTGAGCAACTTTTGAAACGCTCAATCAAAATGCAATAAAGCGATTGTTTTGAGATGATTGATTCCAATTTTATGAATTTCAATGAAGATTTTACAATTTAGATCTTTGTTGAACTAGCGAACAGTTTTGATGGAATCCACGATGGGCCAACATGTTGTTCATCATTTACGTCCTCACGATTGCTTTTAAACTGAATTCACTACTCAGAAACTCTGCCACGGGCTAAACAATCATCAATATAAACTTGGTTTCCATAAAAAATTTACCAAATTTACAATGAAACTTAATATTATTGAAGCTCTTCGTTTCATACTCGTTTTTGTACTCTAACTTCAAATGCATTGAATCTGCATCTATTCATCCAAATGTCGGCAAATTTTGATAGTACATCAGTGAAGAATCTTCCACCTTTCTGCCAATAGATTGCCTTACTAGAAATACCTATTATTTTTTTTAAAAGACCTGTTTAAATATTGTGTCCCTGTCTTTTCGCATGATAGTGCTTCACCCTGTCAAGGTGTTCCCGATTTCGATATGATTTTTAGCATCCTTTAAGAAGCAACATATCTTGTAAAACGAATGGTTTCAAGCGCCCATATTGCAGTATGGTAGAAAAGATTTCACTCGCGATGCCGGCACAATTCAAAGTGTTTTCTCCTAAGGATCGAGAATATTGATCAATTATTTTCTGTTCCTTATGGACATGCGTCAAAATAATGTCACTCTGGAAATGTAAGGACGAATTTCTCATATCGAAGAGTGCATCGAGACACTTGCCTACGAAGGGTTTTAATTTCACTCTACTACAACCGTGGACTATATTGTGGCAGCCAGGTTGTAGTTCAGAAATAAAAGTCTTGAACACCGTCGACTGCATTCACTCATCCTTTTCTGGGACCCGAGTTATGAGATATGAGATCGATTTTGAACTTGTCTAACTAGTGTCAACTGTAAGAAAAGCATAGGTGACACGTGAGACTCTAACAACTAACAATCTTTATTTCCAAAAATGATACTACAAAAAGGATAGATCATTGTAAGTGATGGCATAAGGTTTTCTAAAGATACGAGGGCGGGTCAATAAGTCCGTGACTTTTTAAATTTCTGACCTCTTTACTGAAACAGCAACACTGCTCCTGTCAACAGGCATCTGTCAGTTGACTCCTGTCAAAATTTAAACTTGCTGCGTCAGTTAGTTTGTGTTTGACAGCTATTTTTATCAGACTACTCACTAATTTGAGGAGAAAATGGAAAAAAGTGAATTTCGTGTGCTTATTAAGCATTATTTCTTGCGAAAAAAACCATTACCGAGACCAAGGCTAAGCTTGATAAATACTATGGGGACTCTGCACCATCGATTTCAATGGTAAAAAAGTGGTTTAATGAATTTCGTTGTGGCCGTACAAGCACTGAAGATGCCGAGCGTCCTGGACGCCCAGTTGAGGTCTCTACACCTGAAACAATCGAAAAAATTCACGGTATGGTGTTGGCCGACAGGAGATTGAAAGTGCGAGAGATTGTGGAAGCCGTAGGGATCTCGCATGGCTCAGTGGTTTCAATTTTGAATGATCACTTGGGCATGAGAAAGCTTTCCGCAAGATGGGTGCCGCGTTTGCTCACAGTCGACCACAAACGCAATCTTGTAACAACTTCAAAAAATCCATGAATTGGGCTATGAATTGCTCCCTCATCCACCCTATTTTCCAGATTTGGCTCCGAGGGACTACTTCTTGTTCCCAAACCTGAAGAAATGGCTTGGTGGAAAAAGATTTGACTCCAATGATGAAGTCATCTCGCAAACAAAGGCCTATTTTGAGGACCTCGACAAATCATTTTTTTTGGAAGGGATAAAAAAATTGGAGAAGCGTTGGACAAAGTGTATAGAGCTCAAGGGAGACTACGTTGAAAAATAAAATTATTTTTTTATCAAAAAATCTGTGTTTTAATCCAAAAGTCACGGACTTATTGACCCGCCCTCGTATCTTAGCTATGCTTAGTTTAGCGTTGTTTTTTTTTTCAAGTAACTTACAGAATTATGCTGCCACAAGAGTGGTATATGTTCAGTGTTCCCTAGAACACGTAGGGTCTAGACCGGTTATATCAGACTAATTTTTAGTATCAAATGTTTCAAGTCAATCTCTGTATGTAGATGGCCTGCAAATCGGGAGAAAACTCCGCTTCACCCTAAGGCACGATCAGTGTCTGGCTCTTTTTAAAGCTGCAGCCTGTCAGTCATAGAGCTAAACTGATGCGCATTGTATGGATTAAAATAAGCATTGTTGTAAATTTCTCGATACACTTGCTTTTTACTTGTTTTAGGTTGAAATTCCTCATCCGAGCACCAGTTAACCAGGTCACTTCTTCATTGCACGACCAGTCAGAACTAATACCTGCTGGGCATTTACAATTTAAGCAACGGCAGATGCCTTGGTATAGAATGTAGACCATTTTATTTACCAACTACAGTCGAATGAAGTGTACCCGATGAGCACTGTTTGCATGGACCTCAGAAAAGATGACGCCAACTATGAAAGACTTTTAATCATTTTGTTTGCAATCTCCTAAGCCAATATCAATGTGGTGTAAGGCTCGGGAAATCCGGAACACACCACCTATTTTTATATAGATTTTTCGTACATATCGTCATTTCAGACAGATACACATAACTGAAGCCTTAGGCAATCAGTCTGCTTCGGCTCCACTATTAATATTGACAACGCTACCAACGTTAAGATCAAACGAAGAGTAACTCGTTTGATTAAATGATGTTTCTTTGGGTTCTCTCAAGATATTCTATACTCGTACATACTAATCCTGTTCCATGCAATAGAAGCATTATTTTGTTAATTATAAATGAGACTGTCTTGAGAGAAAAATTGTTCCCTCTAATCTTTGGTATGCGTGCATTACAGAGTGAATGGAGGAAATGGAACAGCGATGAGCTTTTCGGATTTAATAGTAACACCAATCCTTGCGGTAGCTGGGGCAAGTAGAAAACACCAGCACTCGATCTCAGAGAATCTCCAGTTCACCTTAAATGGATGGCGTAGTAGACCGCAAGTGGAAGAAGTCTCAACCAACTTGGAATTCGTAGCTGAAAACAGCAAACTTATGATCGAGCTGAGTAGAGATGCTTATAAGTTTACACCTAGGTCAACCCCGGACAGTAACGCCATCTAAAGTATCTACTTGTTCGTAAGTATGTGCTTCGTACGAAAAATTCCTGTCCATTTACAGGAGTATAAACAACCCACCTGTAGTAAGTGCTATGTGAAAGATTTAAAAGAGGCAGAGAGAGCATTGAGTAGGACCCCCGCTCAAGCTGCCCGCTTATTACTTGTGCGGATGAAAACATTAAAGAAGTCGAGAAACTTGTATTTGAGGATGCCCGAATGAAGGTGAAAATGATGGCAGAAATCACTAAGCTTTCGATTGGTACCATACACACTATTCTTCATGACCACCTTAACCTTTCAAAAGTCAGTGCAAGGTGGGTGCCACGAATGCTGACAGCGCCTCAGAAAAAAGTGCGAATCGCGTGCTGTAGAGAGCTTTTGGAGATCTGTAGTGAAAACCCGGAAAGTTAGCAAAAGTCCATGCAGTGGCACCGAAGGACTTCAAGGTCACTCCGTATGCAGGGAAGCTCATGTCCACAGTGTTTTGGGAATCAAAGGGAATATTGTTCATTGAGTACAAAAAAAGAAAACGTGAAACCATAAATGCCACATCATACGCATCCACTTTGCATCATTTACGGGATGAAATTAAGAAAAAAAGACAACAGGTGTGTTGCTTATTCAGGACAAAGCTCCCGTTTACACAGCGCGAGTTTCCAAGGCTGCTGTGAGAGATTGTGGTTTCGAAGAAATCCAACACCCACCCTATAGTCCAGACCTTGCCCCTAGTGATTATTTCTTGTTTCCTGATTTGAAAAAATATCTTCGTGTAAAGCCATTTTCTGATGATGAAGAGCTCAAGGAGGCAATAAATGGATATTTTGCAGAGAAAGAGGAAACATACGAGGGCGGGTCAATAAGTCCGTGACTTTTTGAATTTCTGACCTCTTTACTGAAACAGCAACACTGCTCCTGTCAACAGGCATCTGTCAGTTGACTCCTGTCAAAATTTAAACTTGCTGCGTCAGCTAGTTTGTGTTTGACAGCTATTTTTATCAGACTACTCACTAATTTGAGGAGAAAATGGAAAAAAGTGAATTTCGTGTGCTTATTAAACATTATTTCTTGCGAAAAAAAACCATTACCGAGACCAAGGCTAAGCTTGATAAATACTATGGGGACTCTGCACCATCGATTTCAATGGTAAAAAAGTGGTTTACTGAATTTTGTTGTGGCCGTACAAGCACTGAAGATGCCGAACGTCCTGGACGCCCAGTTGAGGTCTCTACACCCGAAACAATCGAAAAAATTCACGATATGGTGTTGGCCGACCGAAGATTGAAAGTACGAGAGATTGTGGAAGCCGTAGGGATCTCGCATGGCTCAGTGGTTTCAATTTTGAATGATCACTTGGGCATGAGAAAGCTTTCCGCAAGATGGGTGCCGCGTTTGCTCACAGTCGACCACAAACACATGTGCAGTTGCCATGGCAAAAATCCATGAATTGGGCTATGAATTGCTCCCTCATCCACCCTATTCTCCAGATTTGGCTCCGAGTGACTACTTCTTGTTCCCAAACCTGAAGAAATGGCTTGGTGGGAAAAAAATTTGACTCCAATGATGAAGTCATCTCGCAAACAAAGGCCTATTTTGAGGACCTCGACAAATCATTTTTTTTGGAAGGGATAAAAAAATTGGAGAAGCGTTGGACAAAGTGTATAGAGCTCAAGGGAGACTACGTTGAAAAATAAAATTATTTTTTTATCAAAAAATCTGTGTTTTAATCCAAAAGTCACGGACTTATTGACCCGCCCTCGTATGCCTTAGAGTAACACAATGCATATTGAAAAAACCTCTCTAGATTATCAACACCAATTTTATCAGTTTTGTCCGTGCTTTGAGTAAACTTGTATTACTTTTACTTTTCGATTAAACTTTGGAAAATTATTTCTGAGTAGCTCATCCAATAGCAAATAATCGTTTTCTTTCGATGATCACAAAATTTCTTCAGTACCCGGACAAGATTATATAGGATATATGTATACGAGTATCTTCATCAGCACTTGAACCAGTGAAATAATGCATTAGAAGCCACTCTGGCTCCTTATTTAACGATTAAGGCTACGGTTTTAAGGTAATAGAAACTATAACATAGAACTGTACTCGTATGGCCATGGAATCTTTGTAGATAAACTCTAGATTCTTTAAGAAAGGCCATTCGGAGGTTATCGTGACTATTATGACTTTATTTATTGTATTTGTGGCGATGGCGATGGCTAGATATGTTCGTTAGAATATAGATGATTTTAGGGTCTTTGTTGTCAAGAAAGTTTCTGAATGCTAGTTGTACCCCATCTATTATAATCTTGCCAGCAGGTAACGGCATGTATTTGATGAAGCAATAATAAGCAGTAGGAACTTGTACACAGTGGGGAAAATAATATCCCGGACTGGTTCTTGAAAACATAATTGAAACACGATTTCTGTTTTTTTTCGATGATTTCATTCTAAATAGTGATTCAAATATACTTATATTTATATATATATATACAATAAATACTTGATTCGTGCGGTTTTTTTTTTCAAAATTTTAACGTGTATTTAAGAAAAACATGTACAATAGTATTATTCAAAGTATTGCCCATCTGAAGCTATGACTTTTTCACATCTTTCTGGCAATTTGTGGATCCCATCCCAAAAGAACTGCGCCGGCTTGGCAGCCAAGAATGGATCAAGGCAATCTTTGATATTCTGCTCTGATGTGAACCGTATTTCAGTGAGGGCGCTCTGCATCGACCGGAACAAACGGTAGTCAGAAGGGGCAAGGTCTGGGCTCTAAGGCGGGTGGGGTAAGACTTCCAATCCACTGTTTTCCAAATAGTTCTTAACCGGAATAGCAACGTGGGGCCGAGCGTTGTCATGATGGAAAATAATTGCCTCGTGTCTGGTCGCATATTCTGGGCGTTTTTCGGGTACTGCTCTCTTCAAACGGATTAATTGTGTTCGGTAGCATTGTCCATTGATGATTTCACCCGGTTTTAGCAGCTCATAATACAGCACACCCATCTGATCCCACCAAATACAGAGCATTACCTTCGCGCCATGGATATTCGGCTTTGCCGTTGATTTGACTGGTTGGCTGATTTTTTGCGCTTGGGGTTGTCGTAATGGATCCATTTTTCATCACCAGTAACAATCCGATGCAAAAATGACTTCCTTTTGTGGCGTTCCAGCAGCACTTTGGACATGCAAAACGTCTCTCGGCTTGAGTTCATGTGGAACCCAATTTCTTTGCTTTTGAATATATCCACCTGCTTTTAAACGTTTTGAAATGGCTGCTTGAATGACACCCAAAGATTCTGCGAGCTCTTCTTGTGTTTGGCAACAATCTTCATAGAGTAATGCTTCCAGTTCTTCATCTTCAAACTTTTTTGACTGCTCAGGACGTTCATCGTCTTCCAAGCCAAAATCACCCAATACATTATCTAGCTCATTTTGTCAAATTGCCTCCAGTGCCCGTATCGAATCTACTGGTTGGAACGTGTTCAAAAATGCATCATTCCAACTTCAATCTCAATTTCGAATTTAAAGAGAGGTCCACGGTGCCAAATCAGGTAAACACGGCGAATGATTTCACATACACATTTGATTAGGAGCTTAAAGTTAACGAACAAGCTTGTGGTGAATGTTTTGACTTCCATTCCGTATTTAGACGCTTGGTTTCTGCATCGTATTGGGAACACCCGTAACAATTGTTTACATGAAGCTTGGATCAGCTTGGATTCTGAGGGCGCAACGACGTCTCTGAAATGCCAGAGTCTCAATAATTTTCGATTATAATTCAATTTGTGTGGAACAAAAAGCACAGACTTAAATATTGCTTAAATCCTCGTAAATAATGGCTTGAATAGTCTAGTTTAAGGCCTCTTCCATCAGTCCATCAGTATTGCAGTCTCCTGCAGCAAAATCACGTTCTTCTTATATCATTTCAGGCGTTCGAACCGAAATTGGCCTTCTTGTGTGCTTGTCATCCCTCAGCGCCTCTCAGCCGCCCAAAAAACGTTTATGCCACTCGAAAAACTGTTTTACTCAAGTAATCATCAGGGAACCCTTTTTTAAGTCACATACATACATGATGAGCAGAATTCCTATTTCAACAAAACTTTGAATGTTAGCTGATCGTAAGCAGAAAGATAAGCTCCTTCAAGAATTATTTTCTTTACTTTGTTTAAGTTAGAGACTTTTAAAGAAAACGAACTCTTACACGAGAGACATTTTTGTTACAAAAGGTTTTACCTGCTTTGGTCATCAGACTGGCAAGGCTCAATATCTTATCAATCGCATCTAATTTCAGTGGAATACAAATTCTCTAAATCTGCATTCATAAACGGATTATAATTTCTTACCCTATGCTAAGCCCCAGCTGTGCATGTAAAAGTATTCACTTTCGAAACCAACGTAAGCCACTTAAATGATTTCCGCATTTTTCTTGCTTCAATATTTCTGCCCATTCCCTGGTTCTTACTATGCACATACACACGCGCAATCCGATGGTTCTGTTATAGAAGATGACATACAAGTATAAGCATGGCGTACCCCCATCTCCTTCCCTAATCCTCCCAAGGGTGACTCTGATTTATTTGTACAAAAAAAAAAAAAAAAAAAAAATAGAAGAGAAATCGAAAAAATGTTCCACATACGCACCAGTGTACTAGTATGTATCTGTACCTTCGCCGCTGATGACATGAGGAGGGGTGAAAATTCCCGTACCTTCTTTCGTTAGCGTTTTTGTGTTGATTCGTGCAAAAATTCGGAAAGCCCGGACTCAAATACTAAATGACAGGCCAATTCCTTTCTGTCGAAAGCACAACAAAAGACAATTTTGGCCAACGGGCAGAATGGCATAGAACTTTGAAGGAGGCATGAAGGACGCACGCAGCACAGTACATGAGAAGGCATGTTGTAGTCATGAGTTCGATGATTTCGGGGAAAAATGGGACCCCAAGGACTCTCGCTCGTTGCCTATGCATGTGTGCAGGATTATTGTGGTTTATGCGCGGAGGGCTGGGGGACAATTATTGACAGTAATCCCCTGTGCGATGAGTGGACGTTAAATTGGGAAACAGTGTACTTTCTCTCAGTCTTATTGTTGGCATTATTCGATAGCTTTTGTTGTTATTGGCTTTAGTGTGGCTGGAATCGAGCTTGGGCTTTTAATAAAAAGGGGCCGAATGATGGTATTTATCGAACGTCATTTGGTTCGATTAGGTTGAAGTTTTATCCTAGGCACAGGTGGAGGGTGGAAGTCCCACGTGGATTATTTGTATATGGTTTTTTTTTCTCCATTGTTGTTGGTGGTATTAAATCTTTATTTTCTGCTGAATTGGTTGCAGAGATGGAGAACTGAAGATGGGATGTCCTTTAACAAAAGAACATTGGAATTTTTGAATTGTGTTGTTAGTTTTTGTTAAACAAGAGATACATAAGTCCAAGGTTAAGTGATGTTTCAGAATATCGATATTATCCTTACCAGTTTACATATTCGTTTTTGGACGACATTCTGGGTGAAGACCTTTCGTGTTTGGGTTGTTTTACTGATTGGTAGTGACATGACCTTTCGATAATGTTGTACTCGTACGTACGATGTCTTTGAAAGGGCAAAAGTTAAATGTCAATTTATGTTGAACAACACCACCTACTGCTTTTGTGTTTATTTAAATTGCCTTTCGTAAATTGGAATAATGCCCTTGATGGAAGAGCATGTTTTTACTTTGATATTTGTCCTTAGTATGGGAAAGCAAGACTTTAAAACAAAGTGAAGCCGATTCAAAGAAAGAGGGAATATTCATTAAGCAATAATGACCTTTTCAGTTGTGGTTTGACGTTGAACCTATTAAACGAGGACAGTTAAATGAATATAGAAGCACAACCACTTATGGTTTGTGGCGACACCAACCAAGAAAATCTGTAGGTCGTTTTAATATTTTTTGAGATTCCTTTAAGGATATGTCCATTGTGGATCGATTACAATAATTGGAGAGAGTAACCGCCTTCAATTCATTTGAAAAACGCGCTTTGGAAAGCGCACGCATTGAAAGGTGAGGTCGTGTTAAACGAGATTGCATTGCAAGTGAAAACGAATGCGCAAGCAAAGACGCCTTTGCGTAACGAGAAATAGGTTCAACTTATGTTCGGCAATGTAGTTGCTTTGCTTCATTATGTCTCGAATAAGTTCGGGGAGAAAAAGGTCTCAGACACTCTATTTGCTGATGGTTTGATAGTGTAGATCCAATTCGAAGTACTGCAAGCAAAAACGTTCTGACAGACTGAGATCGGTTGAATAACTTTTATCCAACTATTTCGATTATGCGTTGATGCTTTTACCGGGTGAAAGGTTGAAGATAGTTCGTTGTGGGAACAAAGCAGTATACTTTGTAAGGCTGAGCATGAAAATATTCCGAAGGATGCAGAGTGCAAACATCAAAAAGACAAGCTAAGAGAGTTTTCTAAAGCAATCCAAGTATCCATTCATGTGGATGGCTACGATTTACAAAAGTGGGTAGAGAATTTCTAACGAAAATCTTTTCTCTGAAATTCACAATAATTAAAATTTTCAGGCTACTAAGAGTAACTTAGAAAGGCAGTGAACGCGTTCATGTGTACCCATATTCAGAACGTTAGACACAACTAAGAGAACATTTCTTATAACAAGGAAAGCAAGAACTAGACCTGTCCATACCTGTACTCGTATGGCTGACAGATACGTTTTTAATGGAACCAGGGACAAAAGTTACTCAGATTAGTCTTAAATGCTTCGAAAGGGCAACAGTCATCAGTGTATCAGCGTAAAAGATTAAAACAAGAATCGTTCGAAAACGTTGAAAAAATTTATCTGTGTTTTTGAATGTGTTAGGGGCTCCACTCATACTCATATTTGGATCATAGCCCCATCTTTATACGTGGCAGAGGTTGTTCTATGACGGAGCTATTGCTTGTTCCATGAACTTGCTGTATAGAAATTTAAATTAAATCGTTTGTGAAGAAAAATTCTAATAGGAGAACGAAATGTTACAATTTTGTTATGCAATGCTTCGGCGAAACCAAATTGCTTTCCGTTCAAACCGTTTTGAATGGACCGAAACAGATAACAATCTAAAGGACCAAGGTATAAGGAATACGGTGAGTGTTCAAAGGTTTCCCCTTTTAGCTCCTTCAGTTTAACCAGCGTTTGTCGGGTGACATGGGAATGGGGGTTATGATAATAGAAGATAATAGATAATAGATTAGCCAACATCAGACGATTTTCTTTAACTATCTCATTAACATTAGAGACTTGCTCAAAGTATTAATTCGCAATGATTTTTCGCTAGGTGAAAGAAGCTGGAAAAAAATTATGCGCCTGAAATCCCACCAAAGACATAACAGTGCCTTCATTGGATGCAAGCCAGCACAGTATATTTTTTTCTGTGGCAGAAGCAAGTTCAGGGTTCCCCTAAGGTAACTACTTGTTGGGGTGAAAAGTAACTCCTTGACCGCCAGAATGCGCTGCTACTGCAAAAACGGTTATGGTGCCTTGAAGTCCGTTCATATTTAGGCCAAATTTCAGTGAGATACTGTTTTTAGTTTTTTTTTGACAGCTGATTGTTGTTGACGTGTTTGGCATCATGATGAGTATGGACAAAAACGATTTTCGTTCTCTCATAAAACGTTATTTTTTGAGAGGCAAAATGGCGAAGGAAACAAAAGAAAAGTTGGATAAATATTATGGGGCTAGTGCTCCGTCGGATTACACCGGCAAATATTGGTTTCGAGAGTATCGTGGTGGCCGCAACTCCAATACCGATTAAGTCCACAGCGACAGGCCGTCCGATGCGGTTACAGAGGACAATGTCGAAAAAATACTTGAAATGGTGTTCGCTGAGCGGAAAGTGAAGGTGCGCGAGCTAGCAGATACCACAAAGATTAGTACTGAGCGCACACGTCATATTTTGGGCAATATTCTGCATATGAAAAAGTTATCCTGCCGCTGGGTGCCGCGCATGCACACTCCTAACCAAAAACACGAACGCGAGAGCACTTCGAAAGAGTGTTTGGACTTGCTGATGCGGAATCGGGCGGACTTTTGGCGTCAATTGGTAACTGTTGATGAAACCTGGATCCACTATTACACACCAGAGAACAGAAGCGGCCGAGGGCGGCTTAATGGGTCGGAAAGGTTATGGCGTCGGTTTGGGATTTTCGTGGCATACTCTTCGTGGACTACCTCGAAAAAGGAAAAAACCATCAACAGCGAGTATTACTGTGCATTATTGGAGCGATTGAAGGCCGAAATCGCTGCAAAACGGCCTCACATGAAGCGAAAAAAAATTTTGTCTTTGCATGGCAATGCGCCGGCGCATAAGAGCATCGCAACCACTGCTAAAATCAATGGCTTATGGCTCCAATTGCTGTCGCATCCACCGTATTCACCCGATTTGGTTCCCTCGGACTCTTCTCTCTTTCCAAACCTCATCAATAAAAAAATTCAGCTCACACGAGGAAATCATCGACACCACGGAGAAGTATTTTGCAGACCTCCCGGAGAATCCGGGATCAAGAAGTTGGAAAATCGCTGGAATAAGTGTATCAAACGAATTGTATTGAGTATTGAAAAAAATAAAAAAAAATTTAAAAAAATTTTTTTTTCATTCCCAAGGAGGTTACGTTTCACCCCACCTAGTATTTTCAGGATTCGATACTCTCCTTTGATTTGATTGTCAACAATGTTGAAAGTTTCATATTGGAAGTGTTCATGACTTCAGCGATATCGAGCTTCGTACCGATTGTGATGACAAAACTTAAACTAGGAGTAGGAATCCGCAAAAAGACAGCTAAGCACAATTATGTGATACAAATTCGTCGAAAGAGCTCCGCATTGGAACGAGAAGTTCTAATCGATGGTAACTGTTCATTCAGCTGCTGTCAAAACTCCTCTGACAGTGACTAAAGTAAAAAGCTTCCAACTCAAAGTGAGAGTAAAAACGGTTAAGATCACAACTAGCTTGAATAACTGAGTTTCATAAGCACAAAGCCCGTCCCTGAATTTGTGTAAGATCTGCTAAGCGGTTCTCAAAACAGATGAAGGCTAATTTATGGATTTGTGGACTAATATTAAGTCATCATGATAAGGCTAGGATTTCACTCCCAAAGACAGAAAGGTAGACCCGATCTGAAAAAAATTTCTAGCAAGCAAACATGTTAAATCGAAAATTCCTGGTAGTGTAAGCGAATCTTTGGGATGATATGACATTGTTTTAGAACCAATAGAAAAAGTCCTTCGAAACTATCCTATGAGCCGTTGATGGAATCAATAATATAAATAAATTTGCACACCATAACATCATTGCGTGAAGCATCGCGAATTCTTGTAACCATCCGCCGGTACAGCGCACTCTAGAGTCATCGAAAAGACTCTAGGATACTCTAGGTGGCACAGCATCAAAAAATGATAATAATTTATTAAGAAATAATAAAAGAGCTGGCAGGATACTGTTTTTATGTAAATGACTACCTTGAAAGCGGCATCCGAATTCCTGCTACTCTAGAAACAAAGTAATACAAACAGTGCTTCGTCTGAGACAAACGTCACATCGGAATCGAACCAACGTAAAGGTTTTTACTTCTGTTTCTAAATTTCATTTGAAAGTATGAATCTAGTATTCCGTGCCACTGTCGAAAGGAATATCTGTCTGAACTACAGGATATATGTACTGGAACTCGGCTATATGAAGAGAGCAAGCGAAGAACTCAAATATTTTCGTTGCCTTTGGCCCAAATTTAGCTCTTAAAATTTACAATCACTGAATTTTGTCTATCAGTAGCTAATCGTGAAGCTGTCAAATGGATGATAAACGGGTTACTCACATATTAAACATATTTCAGACAGACTTAGACTAAGGGCCTACATTTCTGTACCCTTTTCATTTTGTATCTCTTAACAGCTGTGCATCATTTCGTAAGAAGTAAATGAGAAAAACGATTAAAAAATTAGTGTGAACATTAGAAGGGGAAGGGAACCAAGCTAAGCAAGAAATTCAACAAAAGATACAAGTACAATAGACCAAATATTTTACTATACACCTAATACAAAGAGCATTGCCATAGTTTCAACTTGACTAGACTCACTCACATGTCTAACTTCATTCGATATAGATCCTTTTGTATGTCAAATTTCAACTGTCATTATATGAATCATCATTTATCCATTTCTCCCCCAAATGACACTTCAAAAATCAGAAATCCATTTACAAAAACATAGATACCCACTTTAGAGTGTGAGGTCTGGCTTTTTTTAGTGCCACTGTTCTAGCAAATCGTTCCGTCCACTTTGACATGACGATGAGGACGACGACGACTAGCCTACTAATGCAATTATGAAGGCAAAATGTGAAAATACTCTCAAATGCGAAACAAAACCCAAACCAGGAGGATTGGGTTTCAGTTTCAGTCGAGCATTTATTGTAAAAACACATTTTAGCACCTGCAACGTGTAACAGACGAGCGTAAGAACCACGGAGTGCTGCCCCTTCTCATTCAAGTGGTGTCATCTAGATAGCGACTTTTCCCTTCAAAACACGACTATGAATGGCTACAGCTATGGCAGCAACACCTTTAACCCAAAATAGGCAGAGGTTTCACATTACACAAATTGCATCAGCGGAGTGATGACTGACGAATGACGAAATCAAAAAGGCGAGCACTGAGAATCAGTTTGTCAACGTCGAACAACTTTTCTGTGGATAGATGCAGCCTTTGCAGTAACTGTGGCTGTTGCTTATGCTATTGCTTGTCTTTGCTTATAGCTGTAGCTGGCTGCTGTCGCCGTAGTTGTTTTCAAAAGGAAGATTAAATTACGAAACTTCGTCTCTGAATGAGTGTGGAAATTTGTCATGAAAATCTGGAAGATTGCACAAAACAACATGGCTATGTCAGTTTGATACGAGTATGTACTGTTTGCTGTTTACCATTTGCTGTATGATGTATCTGTTAAGACAGAGTTAACAAATAAATGGACAAACAGGTACACGAATGAAGCCTTTTACAGGTCGAGGTAACTCCCTTCCATATCCGACTTGTGTACGTCTGATGTTTGACGTCTTTCTCTGTGGTTTGTAATTTTTTTCCATTTTTCACTCATTTTCCTCTCATCATCATAGTCATCGTCATCGTCATCGTCGTCATGGCCTTTGTCGTTGTCGGCTTTCATTTTGTTTAGCAATTTAATTTAATTAAGTAATGATGCTGATGATATTGTTACCTACATACCTACCTTACCTTACTATTCGTAGACTGCCAACTAGACCGGTTAGATTAAATCAAATATTTAAGGATTTTTCGAGTCGACTGTATACTCGTATCTATGGCTTTGTGAGAGTATCTGTGGTAGGTGGAAGGCGTCAAAGAATTCATAAATTCGTCATCAACAACACAACGATGATGATAGTCCTTGAGGCGTCCACAGTACTACACACAAAGGCCAATTTTGAATTTTTTTCTTATTTTTTTTTTTCCAATTTTTGAGTTAATCGTATTTTGAGTTTTTCGCTCGTAAAAGGGACTTTTCCTTTGATGCATACAAGCTGGAGATAAGGACTTAAATCGGTTGCCATTGGGTTTGGGAGCAATGTGAAGAGGAATTTTCGAAACGACACTTGAAAGGGACACAATGTTCTTTACGAATTGGAAAACACTCCTTTTTGCCATTTCTTTTGCGACTCCTTACAGTGGGCTTATATAATAGTGAGATGTAAAGATTTGAGATGGATTGGGGAGCAAAAGGAATAAGGAGTATTAGGATACTTGGAGTGCGTTCGTTTGAATAAAAGGTTTTTCCTTGCTTCTTCTGCCTGAAGGGGTGTAAGCCTTTTGACTTGAATGTTCAAAGGACGGTCGGTTCCCAACAAGCACATTCATGGAGAGAAATTATTGTGACCTCTTACACTGGCAATTGAATTGAGAAAGAAATTCGACTGGATTAAGGAAGGTGAAGGGTTCAAGGACTCAGACAATATTTTTAGAACTCAAAAAGGATACACGTGTGTTATTTTGGTAAGGCGTAGGCAAAGACATTTTGTGCGAAGAATATGAAATCCGATTTAGAGTCGTAGGTGGAATGATTTTGTTTAATTCTGTTTCGAAAGCAATCCCTGTCTGATGTTAGTAGCAGAATTTTATAGACATAATCTAGGTTTTTACCGAAGGGCCCGGACATTGAGCTACTGTTGACGATTTCTATTCTGTTCCAAGGGCTTCCAGAATTTATTGGATTCACTCAAAGGGAAACTGTTGAAAACATTGTAATCCAGATTTAAGGGAAATCACGTATTGCAGGTATCCTGTTTAAGCCTATTATCGGATAACTAAACAAAATTTAAAGTTTAGCGCAGTGGTACTCATATGAGATGGAAGCTAATCCCTTTAGATAGATTCATTTACTACCAAGTCTTCTTCGTTGAGAAGGCTCAAACTCCATGGAAGGTTATAAATTGTATTGATTGAAAAAGGAAATAGTGCTGTGTGAAAAAAGATAATATCCAAGCGGAAGAACGTGTTGGAGATTGTTCTACAATAGACCTTTACAACTACTTTAAATTGTCGTATCGGGGTTTTGATGCGGTTCAAACACTTTCCGAGACAGCTCACATTAAGGGTGGAACAAGTTTGACCGTCTTTTTGTTTTTAAACAATCCTTTCGAAAGCTCAAGTTTCAAACATACAAATTTTGCGAAAACGAAAAGGTCATCTACGCCAGAAAGACATTTCTTTTCTTAGTCAGTGGGTGGTTATCACATTGGTTTTGTAGAAAATTCACACTTTAACTAACGAAAGACCAATATATTTCCCTTTTTGCAGCGTTTGCTGCTCCCAGCATTCAACGTGAGTCCCGAGGGTACGTGATGTTACAAAGTTCCTAGGGCTTCACAGTGAATCACAGCTCTAGTGCCATTGGGCAATTTAGAATCATTGGAGATGAATGCCATTTCCATGTTGGCGTTTCGTTAGCAGGAATTCTAATAAGGAATCTCCTATCAAAGAGAAAATCTTTAGATCATTTGACAATTTTACTTTGGTCTCCCACGAAGAGTACGCAGACCATCGTTTGCGAGTTTCCACTGGTACCCCTTCCGCAGTTTAAGGACTGATTTGATTTGGCCCCTGAACCACTTTAATATAGTTGAGGACGTTGCTACTTAGAGTGTTGTCCTGATTGACCTCAAAATTTTGGCCCAGTCTGTGTTATGAATCTTGATCTGAATGTGTTTCCCAAAGGCTTTCCACTAGAAGAACGAAGAACTGGGGAAAAAAAAAACTAAAAGTTAAAAAACAGGGAAATGTTAATTTTGCCCTTAACTTCTCAAATAATACTGAAGCGATTTGCAGATTTGTGCACCGTGTTGTTCAACTACCGTTCTGTTGTTGTATTCTCGAAAGAGCAGCACTGGCGGGAACTGAATAACTTTGATCATTCAGAAGTCAACGTTTTCACTGATTTCAAAAATTATCATTTCTTGAGTAGGGACAGCACATTGGTTTCTCCACAATGTTAACGTTCCTGATGGCGAATTTAGACTTTTTCAAATACCGGTAATCGGCTTATTCACTAGGCATATCGCCCTGAAAATGCATTTCATCACTGAACAGTACGTTTTCAAGGGTTCTCGCTGTTGGAAAATAAATCTTTTTAACTTTAAAATTGTTGTTTGCGGGCACCTGTCCAGACTGCTGATTACTTTCCCCAAGGATTTGAGTTCACCAAAAGAGATATACTGAAACGCGACAAAATTAGGAAAAATGACGCCACAAACACGGAGGGTCTTAGCCATTCTGTTGCGAACCTTTAAAGAGCTGTAAACGAAAATAAATTAAATAAAACAGCAGAAAACTCATTGTCTCAAATTCCTAAGACTGGGATCCTTACATAGAAAGAGGACTGTATCCTCCCGTGAAAACACGCCCCGACCACCTCTACAGATGTCGTCGGCAGTAAGACGGAACTTTATTGCATGTGCGTAGATATTTAAGAATCTTTGTCGTTCTAGATTTGTTAAATTCCAAATTTTTTTGAAGTTTTATATGCTTGAAGGTTTTTTCAGCCTTTATTAGCTTTAATTTGTATCGTTTTCTTTATTTGCATTCTCAGAGTGCAAAAGTTTACCACTTTGAACCGCTTTATCCTTATCAAGCTAAGCTGTATGTATGTTTGTTGCCTGATTTTTCTTTAAGCGCATCCTAATCTTTAGCTGAAGACTCTTCCTGATAACATTTCATAAGTATTGATTGAATCTTAAATGCAGAGATGGTCTTAATGTCCGCATGGCTGTCAATTAATATGGTAATATCTTCGTGGAATATTGGCCGCTTCTTCTCCAACCAATATTCAGCCTAGAAGACACTGCTGTAATCTCACGGCGACATGACAACCTTAAGTTCATTAGATTGAAGAAAATCTCAGCGTCAATTCCTACCAGCGTCAAATTCTCCAAACCGCGAACTTGTAGGTATCGAGTCCTCTACCATTTGACCAATGTCCCATGCGGGTGTAGAAAGCGATATTTGCGTTATCTACACGTTTTTGAGCTTTCAGCTCAATTCACCAGTTTCCCAACTAGTACGATACCTAGGAATACAGAACTATCAGATAGTGTAGATAGATAGTGAATTTACGTAGTTTTCCCCTTTATTTGTGCGTATTGGTTCTCAACAAACAGAGTTTGGCTCATTCATCAAGGATTTGAAAGGCAATTTTCTGAGTTTTACTGATTGTGGGGAGCATATTACCGGCGGCCATAAGAACAACATCATCCGTGCAGAAGTATTTTGTTAATAACTAGATTCCACAGAAGTTGTAATACGGTCACCTACTAGATGGATTAGCAAGAGGGACCGGAATCTTCTCTTCGCTTGTGGAGGTTTTTCACTTATATAGACGCATGAGCGGTTTCTCTCATTAACATAAATATAAAAAATACAGCAAATAGTGCTGGATAACACATGGGCTGAAAAGTCCGTGTCGTCTCTAAGAGAGGGCACCACTTGAATTAAATCCATACCATTTTCAGTTAGCACCAACCTTCAAAAGATACGTGTATAAATTTGACAGCTGTCGGACGATTAGTTCTCGAGATATAGCGTTGTGAGTGAAGCAACTTTTGTTATTGTGAAAAAAAAAAATGGATTCCAAGCAATTCCGTGTGTTGATTTATCATTGCTTTTTGATGGGAAAAAATGCAGCCGATGCAAAGAAATGGCCTGATAAGTGTTACCCGGACTCTGCACCAGCCGAACGAACCATTCGCAAGTGGATTCAAAAATTTAAAAGTGGTCATACAAGCACCGAAGATGGTGGACGTCCAAAAGAGGCTGTTTTAGATGAAAACATCAAAAAAGTCCACAAAATGACCGTACGAATGACCGTAAAGTGAAGTTGATCGAGATAGCTGAGGCTCTGAAGATATCAAAAGAGCGTGTTGGATATATCATACATGAATATTTGGTCATGCGAAAGCTCTGTTCAAAGTAGGTGCCGCGTTTGCTCACAGTCGACCAAAAACAACAACGTGTTGATGATTCAGAGGAGTGTTTTAAGCTGTTCAACCGCAATAAAGCCGAATTTTAGCGTCGGTATGGGACAATGGATGAAACTTGGCTCCGTCATTTCACACCAGACGAACCGACGAACCTCGTCCAAAACGACCAAAAACTTAACAGTCGGCTGGCAAGGTTATGGCATCCGTATTTTGGGATGCACATGGAATAATTTTAATCGACTATCTCCAAAAGGGGCAGACTATCAACAGCGACTATTACATTCCGTTGTTGGAGCGTTTGAAGGACGAAATCGCTGAAAAACGACCGCATTTGAAGAAAAAGAAAGTGCTGTTTTATCAAGACAATGGACCGTGTCACAAGACAATGAAAAATTGAATGAATTCGGCTACGAATTGCTTCCCCACCCACCGTATTCTCCAGAAACTGGTATCGAAAGATTGAAAAATCGTTTCAATCAGTGTATCGCCCTCGAAGGCAACTACAATATATTGATAAATAAAGTTGAATTTTGCAAAAATTTTGTGTTTTACTATAAAACGGCACGGACTTTTCAGCCCATGTGTTACATAAATACATTTTTATTCGAACTTGAAAAAGATGCACAGAAACGAAGGAGCAGCAGTTCGATGGATTCGGGGTTTGCGGTAAAAAAAAACAATAACCTACAACGCAAGAACTCTCGAGAGTCACACATGACAGATAATAAATACGCTCGATTCTCACTTATGGAGGTATAGGCAAGTAGCAGTCTCAAAAGATAAGGAAAATCCTCAAGGCTGGATATCGTGCGTGTAACTACCATTGGAAAGCATAAAGGCAACTTGCGGACACCAGTAGCTCCAATACTGCTAATAAAAGTAGCTAGAAAGTATGTCCCATATGTACTAGCCACAGTCGAGTCCAAAACATGGTATGTATTTGCTAATATTAAAAAAAAAGCAACTCACTTACCGCTCTCATAAGCAAGCTTTAAATAAGTATGCCATCTCAGATGCTTACCTGAAATAAAAAGAGAAATAAATAAATAAATTTATAAAATAAATGTTATAAGATTCAATAACAAGAAGTATTAAATTTAATCTAAAAACAAGCCAATCCAATGGCGAACAACTACGAAATTTAAAATAAAAAAAATATCTTCCTTCACCAACGAGAAGTAATCAAAACTTTTTCCCAAACCATAAAGCAAAGGATGACCTCCAGCAGTGTAAAATTGGATATCGGATAATCCTCTTGATATTCCATACAGACACACCTATTACCTAAATCCTTGGATCTCTGCAAATCCATTAGAAAATTCCGTTACTTATTGCTATGATTTTAGTTGAAATCCCTCAACCAACCCTCCGATGCACAGTCGAATATCAAATATCATTTATCTCGAATCTCAAAGGGCTTTTTAAGAATACCAATCACGTGCAATCCTTTATTTTTTTTTAACCTCCTTCCATTTCCTACCATCCCTTCCTCCAAAGTTCTAGTTTCGATACAGAAACAAACCATAAAACTGGAACACAAAAAGGCTACACAGTACAACTCGGCACACACATTGAGATACACAAAAATTAGTTTATTACCCCTGCACGATAAAACGGGCTATACTTTGGAAATTTAAAACAATAACCCTTAAAATTGAAAAAAAGAAAAACACCGCCCTCCCCACCCAATTCGCCCTAGTACCGCTTGTATTATGGAACTTCAAACTTTCTGTAAACCGCCCTTCGGAAGCTCCTTTTCTCCTGTGGGGTCTATTTATTCTTTAGGAGGCTAGTAGAAAAGATAAAAAAAAAACTTTCAGTTAAAAAGCGAAGAGATAAAGGTAAATATCCGGCTATTATTTTCAATTGTTGTCTATGCACAAAAATTTCCATATCGAGTCAAAATCCAATTTAAACTTTTCGACGGGCGGACACAATCAAATGAAAGCGACGTCAAAACAGAAAAAAACAAAAAAACAACAAATAGTAGAGAAAGAGATAAAGTTAAGAAAAAAAAAAAAAAAAAAAAAAAAAACGGATAACTTGGATCTGAGAAAAACGAACGAACAAACGAACAGTAACTTGTCCCGTCTAGGTCTATGACATGGGGTGAGAAAGTGAAAAATTGAGCAGCCCGTCGGGAAAGTTTGAGCGTGTAAGAGTACACTGGTCGAACTGTGAGAAGACGGACGGAAAAATAGAGAACAAATCACAAAAAGGGTTAAAAAAAAAAAAATAACTGAAAACGGACAACTTTTCCAGACACCATATGGCTTGGCCGGAGGATGATACTATTTAACCCCCCCTCCACACAACAGCCACTGTAGCCAACATTAGTCCGTTGTCGTTGCACGCTGGTGGTGTTCCCTGAGACTCTGGCGTATGTGAAACATAAAAAGGTACCGCAGGAAAATAGATAAAGTTAAGCAAAGTTACACGTAGCCTTGTAGTGTTCCTACGGGTTTGGGGAATGTTTTTTTTTTTTCTTTTTTTTGTGTATGCAGGACACACACTTTTCGGGTATTTACCCCGCCATCGTTCAAACCCAGATTTAGTTTTAGATTCAAATTCAGATCCAGATCCAAAACTAATATCTTCAAAGCTCGTTGGAATTGCACACATTTCTGGACCTTACTTCTACATATCTCTGGTATGTTGTCTGGGAGTGGGGTGATTTTTTTTTTTTACATATATATTACACCTGCAAGGATGAGGGTGCCATTCGCTAACCACTAAAACAAGATGATAAGGGATGGTCACGTTGCTTCCATGTGGACCGATACCGACGGTGGTCATAGTGGTCTGTTGGTTTTGTTGTTTCTACCGGTGAAAGGAATATGATTTTATGCGGTAGAAGCAATTTTTGTTAATTTAATTTCACTTGAGTCAGGTAGAAAGAGGAGAGAAGAAGATGTGCAATGCGGTAGAATGTCGTCGTAAAAATAAAATCAGTCAGAAAAGCCACCTTTGGCTACAGCTCTTGTGGTTGTCTTCTGTGCCTCGGGTTTATAGTTCTCGTCCTGCTGAGTGTGTTGGAAATTTTTGTGGCTTGTAATTTTTATTTTATATATTTTTTTTTTCTTTTCTGTCCGTTTAATTATTTTTTATGGCAACGTTTATGAAGAACCGGGATTTGGTTTGATTTCGTTGGTAAATAGAGAAGTCCTTGACTTTGGTTGTTATAGCGCTGGAAGGCGAATTTCGAAAATAAAATTTGATTATCGCCGGTGAGAAATGAGGTGTACGGATACGTAATGAATGTTTGTAATGAAAGTAGGGTTCGGAAATTTTCAGTTCTTGGGGAAAAAAGCCATCAAACGGTTGATGAAATAGAACTTCGTAGACGACTGTGGAATTTTTCGACAGTTAAAATTTATATCTTATACGAGTATTGTATTGTATATGGGGGCTACAATGATGAAATGCAGTTTGAGAATGAGTTTGACGTAAGTTAAAACGTTAGGATGTGGATCATAATATGTCGGTTGCTATGGTATTCATTCCAATACTCTGCATCTTCGAGTGTCTGAGCAGTGTCCTTTGTTCTTGGGATCGATAGGACAATGATCCGCATTTGTATCTCACTTGTAATACGAGTATATACTCGTATTAGGGACTAGTTAAAAGGAAAGCAATTAACGTCAGTCTTGGTTTAAGAGTGTTTTTTGTGGAGTCTGTATGAAGGCCCTTGGATCTAGCACTATAACGACAAAAATATTGCAAACATTTCTTTGAGAAAGTAGGGAACTGGTAAGACTAAGCGTTTTATAATAAGGCGAGGATCTATTCGAAGCATGAATAAGAATACGGTTTCTAATGCTCTAGCATATCAAGCACATAATAGTCAAATAAAACTCTTACAGTCGATATTTAAAAAAAAAAAACCAGTCATGTGTCGAACCATTTCCAGCGAGCCTTAATGAAGCTTCGCCAATCGGTAATTGTTACAGATTTCCGTTTCGCTTTTGCATTTATGTGCTGGAAAATGTTAACAAAATCTTTTTTTTATGAGAATAGGAATTTAAAAGAGCTTTTGAATGAATCTACTTTTGATCAATGTAAACGTCACTGCAGGGATTCTCTATGGTTGATCTTCGTCGATTATTTTTCTCAAAAAAAAAATTCTTAAAATTAGATCGGTAAATAGCAAATAAGGAAATTGAGCCCTCAAAAACCACTAAGGAGTCGATGAATAAACCTTATATATTCTGCCTTGCAATTCGTTGGTCTTTTTCAAAATTTGATGCAGATTGAAAACATATTGAACCCTGTCGGTCTGAACATCACGATGACATAAAACAATTTTTGTGTTCCATGGCGATGGCGCGATAGTTAGCTCATTGGACTATCACGCGAGAGTCTGGGTTTGATTCCTGGCTGGGTCACCAACAAAAGCTTCTACGAAAAAGCTTCTAAGGAGTACCGTTCGGACTCGGCGTGGGCCCCGCTCAGGGCTGCCAGCGCCACAGTGTTTTTTTAATATATTAACTTTAGGGCATATGCTACAATGTATCTATAGAACCTTGTGAGCAATACTAAGCGAGTTTATTGCTCGGTATATTTCGGACGAGTGCGAAAACGACAGAGAACTCCGTTCATTTTACCTAGACGAAGTATAGGTAGCCATAAAATCTAATGAAGCTGTTGCTGCGGGCAAACTGCCTGCTGAGATATTTAAGGCAGATGAAGATGACCTTGTTGGAAAAATGCAACAGTTCACCTGTTGAAGCAACGTAAATTATTCCCAAAGTATGCGATATCAGCGCTGTTTTGCAGTTTCTCATAAGAAGAGACCCTTCTGACTACGTTAACCGTAGAAAAAGTCAGCTAAACATTGCATATACGATCTTCCTGCCGCATTGTGTGAGAGTTTAAAACCGGTTGTCCAAATTAGTTCGGCTTCGGGCCAGGAAAGTCAACCATTGATTAAGTATTCACACTACGGTCGATGACCAACTTTTTGTTGACTTCAAACCCCCATATGTTAGCGGTGTACAGGGATGAGCTACTAGGATGCAATGCTATGTCAAGTTATGATTTTCCTTCCAAAATCTAAAGACTGTGCAGGATGACTATAGACTATTCGTTCTGCTTCATCAGCCTGCACTAAACGTTCATTTTTAAGAAAGACTTTAAATTCTGCGACGCGTTTACACGTGGCTTTTTGACATCGCAGTAAAAAGTACAGGAAGTACAAGTGGAAGACATTAATGTAATAATTTTACAAAATCAAAGAGGCCAAACAAAAAAGGGCCCTCACCACCGCTGTCTTAGCCTGAACGTCATCATTGACAGCCATTTCATCTAAATTTCAGGTCCGGTTGTCAAATGTGGTTGTAGTAACCTCTTTAATGCAATCGAAATCCTTGGTCGGATGCGGTATGTAGTAGACCCCTTGTCCTTTTTTTTTGATTTTCCATGGAATTCCTTTTAATTTTTTTGCAGAGTGCTCCACTAATTTCACTCTGACAGGACAGTAGATGCGTTTGTTAAACCCAGAAGGGTCCGGAAAAAGTTAAACCCTTCTATTTTTAAATAACGAATATCGACTCCATGAAATCCAAAGAAATATCTATTTACTTCTAAGGAAGCGTATTATAGCATCTTTAGAAACAAGCTATACAGATCAATGTCTGTCCGACGTCTCGGACAAAACGTCAACCTCGACAAATATATAAATTTGAGGTAGTTAAGGCCTTAGTCTATCTAGGCTTCGCTATTAAGACAACGACACTAGCTCTGAGATCAAATTAAGAATAACTCTTGCCAATCCTTGCTGAGTGGTGAGTGAGTGGAGTAGGAGAAACTACTGTGTCCAAAAAGTAGTCGGAATTTTTTTATAAATCAAAAAATCTTTATTTATTCTTCCAAATCAATTTCGTCCCCTTCCGATATAATACACTTATGCCACCGCTTTTCCAGTCCTCGAAGCATGCCAAAAAGTCTTCTTCTGGTATAGCCTTCAGAGTGCGCGCCGATTGACGTTGATTATCTTCAATCGACTCAAAACGGTTCCCTCGGAGTGGTCTTTTGAGTTTTGGAAATAGCCAGAAGTCACACGGAGCCAAATCAGGTGAATAAGGTGGTTGCGGAACGATATTGGTTGCATTTTTGGCAAAAATGTCACAAAGAACCAGTGCAGTGCATTCAGCATTTTTGGTACCAATCGAGACTTGACACGTTTGAGGCCCAAAACATCTTTCAAAATGGTATTAATTGATCCTTTCGATACGCCAATATCAACAGCAATGTCTCTTATAGTTAATCGACGGTTTGCAAGCACTAATTCTTTAACTTTTTGGATGTGAGCATCGTCAGTTAAGGTCGATGGTCGACCAGGGCGCTCTTCGCCTTCAACGCGTTCTCTACCTTCATTGAACAATTTATACCAATTATATGTTGTTGATTTTGGTAGAGCTCTAAGCCTTCTTCAACATTTTCAACGTTTCTGCAGTATTTATTCTATCAAGGAAACAAATTTGATTGCACTTCTTTGTTGAATAATTTCAGACATTGTAAAAATCCCATAATTCACTTTTTGTGTCGCACAAAAACAAGCGTAACTCAAACACTAATGAATGTTTTGACATATAATTTGGCATGGAAGTCAGTAACAGTTGTACCAACTTAAAAATTGAGCGAAAATATTTACCCGCGTAATGTAAATCGAAAAATTCCGACTACCTTTTGGACACAGTAGTACAACGACGAACTGTACGGGCTATACAATGATATCGACTTAACCAGAAGAGTGAAGGTCCAACGACTTAGATGGCTGGGTCATGTATAGCAGACGAACACCAAAGCTTTGGTTCGAAAAGTCTTTGTCCCTGAATGACAGAGCAATAGATGTAGATTGTGACTAAGGTGGCGCACGAAAGTGGAAATGGACCTCAATCAATTAAGCGTGCGAAACTGCAGGCTAGTTTTTCTGTAATATTGTGGAAAGTTTTGAGCTTATTGCAAATGGGTTTGACCGTCTGATATTATAAATGATGTATCTTCTGTAACTTAAGTCGTTCTGTGACTACAAGACTTGCTTCATGACATTGGAACTTACTGTCTAAGAGAGTGCTCTTGAAATATTTTCTTGATTTTTTCTAAATAATTTAGCTAGAAATTTTTAATCTTGATGACAAGTCTCATAATGCCTCTAAATCCATCTTGTTCTATCAATATGAAATGGTACAACCCACTTCAAACTTTCGGGTACACAAGTTCGCCTCACCATGAAAAAATTTCTTCATAATCTCACTAAATCTCTGGCCGAGTTTGTTAAATAAATTCCTGAAATTCCCCAAAATTCCAAGCAACCATTTATTCCACTTAAATTGAGTAGATAACGACAGCAAATATTTCAGATTTCAGATTTCATGACTCAAACTTTCAATGAACTCTGTGTTACTCTCGAACCGCTTTTCAATCGACTAATGGGTAAAACCGAAAATAGTCATTTTCCACCCAGACAATCCATTAACTTTGGCATCCACAGAATATTAATCAGCAGTAAATCACCTCATCCCAATCTGGGAGGAAAAGTAGAAAGGTGCTTGCTCGATTTGACCCTTTAACCTTCATCCCTCTTTACAACATTGAAAAGAGTTGTTAAAAGGAAAACAAGAAACCGCTTAAAATTGGGCACGAAACCTTTTTATTTGATTTTTTTTCTCTTCTTTTTATTTTTACCTTCTTTACTGGTTAAATGTAATTTCAATCACGTCCTGTGGCAGTACTTTACAGCAAATCCCTTCAAATTACCATCATGCACAAAGAAAGTCTCAATCATTTCTCATCGCACACCACATGGTCAAGTCGAAATCCAAGTTGAAGTCCAAGTCCAAGTCCATGGCCGTGTCCATATTGACTTCTCGAAAACTTCCCGATGGACCTTCATCGTTTCTCCTAAATTGAGTTTTACGACAGCCATTCAAGACATCCAACCAATGGCGCTTATACGAGTATGTTGCCAAAGCCTAGACCCTTCATAGCCTCCCCTAGTTGAAATGGCAATTTCCTATTTCGAGGAGCAAAATTATGACACGTACTTCTTTGGTATATACTCGTACAACAGCCCGGCATAGTCATATTCTCATATTCGTACTTGTCTTCCATACACCTCTGTCCATTACACGGATTTAGCGGCTTCCCCCATTTGGGGAGCATGTGGTGTTCATCGACAATGCCGCACGGAATGGAATGACGTCTTACTTAACACGTACAACCTCTTTAAATGGCCATTAAACGGAGTAAAAATAAAGTTGTATGAGTATGTACTATCTTCAGGTCGAAGGATGTACAATGATACCAGGTCCAGCGGTAATGATGCCAATGATTATGATTAGACCTACAAAAGTTGAATAGAATGTAATAATAAGGGACGTTGCCAGGAGAGGACTATAGCCCCCAAAGGAAAACCGATTAAGAAAGAGAAACAAAAAAACGTGGGGATGGGAAGAGTCATAACAATCCGAGGGAACATAACATGTTAAGTGGTTCGCAAATGAATACTCGTACACGCCGAATCAAGAAGGTGCTGAGAGAGCAGGGTAATTTAATAAAATTGATAGACGACACGGATAGATCAAAAGGGCCTGCGAAAAGGTCAATTCATTGAGATTGTAATGAAATCCTAATCGAATTTCACATTCAACTGAATACCATGCGAATGCCAAGCAATTCCAAAATGGATCCAATGTGAAACCGAAGCAAGCGAATGAGGGCTAATGAGAAGCACATGTGCCTTCTGGTAGCGAATTTTATTTGTGTTTCGAGAGAAAATACAGTGGATGGATTGTGAGTTTAGGGTGAGGGGCTTTGCCACTGAATTATATGTATTATCGACCGATACAGGCATTTATTTAATTAATATATATTAAGCCGATCAAATGAGGGTGTCCGCCAGTTAACACAAATTTAGATAAAACAGTAGCAATGATTAATTTTACTAGCCATAATCCCTGTTTGAATTACGAATGACATTACGGTTATGTTTATCTTATTCCTGCCAGAACTTAGAATAGTACATTAGATACACTTAATCTTGGGGAGAACAAAAATGTAAGCAAATTACCAAAACGGACTAAAGTAAAACAAATATCTTTGTTTAGACGTAAGTAATTCAAGGAGATTGTATGACAATCTAAAAGTCTGAACGTCGAAGCTTTGATTAATGGAAGCATATTCCATTTCATGCTTTTAAAACTCATTGCAAGGCATATTGTACAAGTTCTTTAAAGAAAGAAAAACTAATGAAGCGGACGCGAACATTGATGTGCTTTGGCTCTATGCGTCCTAGCCATCTCTGGCGCTATGTCGCTGTACAGTTTGTATACTTCTTCGTTGAATTTTCTCTTCCAAAGCCCGATGAAGAACATTCCTCGAAGATATTTTTACCCGATTCGATAAAGTCCACGGTTTTGCGACCGGGATGCTTAAGGTCTTACCTAGTACTAGAAATTGTTTTGGTTCACGGTTGTTGGCTAATAAAATGAAAACGAATGGACATTTTCCAAATCTTTCCACTCAATGGCAACAAATAGTAGAACAATTTATTTGAAAGGCCCCGTACTTGCCTACAAGCAGAGCAGTAGTCAGTCTGGTCAATCATCGATTATTGCACGCATGCACCTCATGCATTGGAACAAGGACGCGCTTCAAAGTCTCCACTGATGTTGAATAGTGCAAGACATAGTCTCCAGAACAGACCATAGTTTGTAGTCTAATGGATTGACGTTTGGGCTACTGGATGGCCAATCATCCGTGGAAATGAAGTTGGGAATGTGCTTTTTTTTTTTAGATATTTCTAAGTCGCTTTTGCCTTGAGAGCTGGAGTCTTTTTGAAAGCTCCATGATTTATTTGCGAGGAATATTTTTTTTGAGAAGTGGAATTCGGTGACCTCATCGTAGGCGACTATCAACCAAACCATCACAGAAGCTGGGTTGGAATCTCCGAACAAGTTCAGAGCAATTTCGTGATGACAGAGCAAACACTCTACGCCCTGTTTGTTGAACGATTCTTCAGTGGTAAAAATTGTTACGTCAGTAATAAGAATAATAAGTCGTTCAAAGACGGAGCATTTGACGTGCCAATTTGCGCATCCATTGCGACCTGTTCCGGATATAATGTTAGACGGAATAGTTCTTCCGAAAAGCACTATCTTTAAGTACTTAGGATCAATCGTTAACATGGAAGCGAAATGCGACGACGACGTAAACCACAGAGTGAGTGTGGGATGGATGAAATGGCGGGAAAATTCGGGAATCTTTTGCGACCGAAAATTTCCACTTAAATTAAAGGGGAAACTCTACACCACGGTTGTTAGACCAGCTCTTATATACGGTTCACAGTGCTGGACAATGTACGAAGCGTTTAAAAACAAAATGACGGCAGCGGAAATGAAAATGTTAAGGATGTCTAGTGGAGTCACTAAACGCGATTGCATTAGATCTACGCGTATAAGAGGAAGTCTACATATAAAGAATTCGGTAACCGAACAGCTTGAGGCGAATAGAATAAGCTGGTATTGCCACGTTCAAAGAAGATCTGCGGAAAATCCGGTTAAAAAGGCACTATCAACTACGGTCACTCCAACTGTAAGGAATCGAGGTCGGAAAAAGAATTCCTGGATTTCTGAGATGGCAAACGCGCAACAATGCCTGGGGCTAACCACTGAAGCGATCCAGGACCGAGCACTATGTAGACGCGTTCTGCGGTCTGCGACATTAGCCAACCCCATAAGCGGAGCAGCAGCGATGCAGTAAAAATGGGAAACTCGTTACGCATAAGTTCGTATAACGAGGAAAGGGTTAATAAAAAGGATAAGAAGAAGAAGTAATAAGAATTGGTCCGGGCCGTTTTCGATTTCGGTTTATGTTTCTGTATCAATGCTTCTATTTGTAAGTGACGGTATATCTCTTGTACGTGCTGAATCCCAAATCACGTTTGAAGATGCGCGACATGCTATTCTTGCTGACATCCAGCTGAGATATGATTATCTACTTGAACAGAGGATTCCGATAAATTCGGTTTTCCACGGATTTGGTGACTTGTAGCGTTCACTGTAACATTCTGTGTGATTCGTCGATGTTCGTGTTGACAGCATATACATATTTTTACTGCAAAACCCATTTTGGCAATTTGGTGCGATGTCAGGAATATCAACTGATAAAGGGGAAAAAGTAATAACGTGCCCCATTTAAGTAGAAGGATCGTTTTTCTTTTTGTTTTGAATAAGAGCCTAGGCCTTGGTCCACACTTGCTAGGGTCCGAAATCATTAATTTGTATAAAGGATCGATTTTTAATCGGAAGTGCACAAGAAGAGTAGAACGGAACACCAGATATACATGGTATACATTGAATACATCTAATACTAGTAAGAGTGCAAAAATATATCTTGTTAAATAAGGAACTATAAATCGTTCGTCATCCGACGAACATTTGCGAGAATATTAGTTTCAATTGTTTCAAGTTCCTTCTTGATGGCCTTTTTTTGTAAATGGCAAAATTAGTATCAACAATGAAGGGAAGACGTTTTGTTCTTAAAGTCCTTTGGATTTTAACCTATTTAACAGATCTATAAATTGTAGCTGAATTTCCTTATCTACGTACACCTCCACAGTCGAAAATATTTCTCACTATTTCTTTTTGTATGAGTATATTCGACAAATGAGAATTCAGACGAGTCCTGTTATAAGGAGTGCCATCGAAAAAATTTACCCACCGAAAATTAATAAAAAAAGCAGTGAAAATAGAACTTAAAAAGTTAAAAAAAATTAAAAGTATTTATTTCATGTCTCCAAATCTGTAAAAATTAACAAAAAAAAAAATTCATCTTTATTTTTGACAAATTTTTTAATTTTTTCAGGAACACATTCCATCATTGTTTTTATGGTCCCATATGTCACCTTATTAGAGCTACTTTTCCAACATTTTTTTAATTCTTTCAGGATGTTGACAGCTTTTTTGGTGGTCCTCAACTCTTTTTTGACCAGGACCCAATATCTTTTAATTGGCCTAAGTTCTGGCGAATTCGGAGGATTGGCACCTCTGGGCACCACCGAAACGTTGTTTAGCTCATACCAATCCATCGCTCTCTTTCCATAGTGACATGAAAAATTAAAAAATTTGTCAAAAATAAAGATTAATTTTTTTTTGTTAATTTTTTCAGGAACACATTCCATCATTGTTTTTATGGTCCCATATGTCACCTTATTAGAGCTACTTTTCCAACATTTTTTTAATTCTTTCAGGATGTTGACAGCTTTTTTGGTGGTCCTCAACTCTTTTTTGACCAGGACCAAATATCTTTTAATTGGCCCAAGTTCTGGCGAATTCGGAGGATTGGCCTCTCTGGGCACCACCGAAACGTTGTTTAGCTCATACCAATCCATCGCTCTCTTTCCATAGTGACATGACGCAAGATCAGGCCAAAATATGGGGAGTTCTCGATTATTGTTGTAAAAAGGCCGTAAGCGCTGCTGCAGGCACTCATTTACATAAATTTCGCCATTTATTAAGCCAGTCGTGATGAAAGTTTGGCTTCTAAGCCCGCAAAAACAAATTGCTTGCCAAACAAGGAATTTTTTTTGGGAAATTTCGCTTTAGGTTGGGTTCGATATTTCGCTTCAACATTTCCTCTACGTTTGGCGGTATAGAATGCCTATCCCGGAAGCTGGTTGAAATCACCAAAAACATACGATTCATCAACCATTACAATGCATGAAAATTTGGTAAAAAAATTTGATTGCAAAAGTTTTGTCCGTTGTTTCGCATCCAAATTTTTTTTTGCGTTCAGATCTGGAACCTTTTGGACTTTGTATGTTTTCAAGCCCGTATCACTTTATGAACTTCAGAAATGTTCGGATTTTTTTCAAGAAGGCTCAAAATCTTAGTGACTTTTTTGGGTTCATAAAACCGGCTTTTCGACCAGACCCCTCTTTTCTTTCAACAACTGACAGGTTCTCTTTATAATTCTTAATAGCAGTAGCAACTGTTTTCCTATGAACTTTTAGTTCCTATGCGATTTTTACGAGTATATACGTCCACCCTGAGTGTGCTAAGTGACACTCAATAATATTTCTTCTCACATCAAATTCAGATTCCATGTTGATTATTTTAACTACGAGGGCGGGTCAATAAGTCCGTGACTTTTGGATTAAAACACAGATTTTTTGATAAAAAAATAATTTTATTTTTCAACGTAGTCTCCCTTGAGCTCTATACACTTTGTCCAACGCTTCTCCAATTTTTTTTATCCCTTCCAAAAAAAATGATTTGTCGAGGTCCTCAAAATAGGCCTTTGTTTGCGAGATGACTTCATCATTGGAGTCAATCTTTTTCCACCAAGCCATTTCTTCAGGTTTGGGAACAAGAAGTAGTCCCTCGGAGCAATTCATAGCCCAATTCATGGATTTTTGCCATGGCAACTGCACATGTGTTTGTGGTCGACTGTGAGCAAACGCGGCAGATCCCTACGGCTTCCACAATCTCTCGCACTTTCAATCTTCGGTCGGCCAACACCATATCGTGCATTTTTTCGATTGTTTCGGGTGTAGAGACCTCAACTGGGCGTCCAGGACGTTCGGCATCTTCAGTGCTTGTACGGCCACAACGAAATTCAGTAAACCACTTTTTTACCATTGAAATCGATGGTGCAGAGTCCCCATAGTATTTATCAAGCTTAGCCTTGGTCTCGGTAATGGTTTTTTTTCGCAAGAAATAATGCTTAATAAGCACACGAAATTCACTTTTTTCCATTTTCTCCTCAAATTAGTGAGTAGTCTGATAAAAATAGCTGTCAAACACAAACTAACTGACGCAGCAAGTTTAAATTTTGACAGGAGTCAACTGACAGATGCCTGTTGACAGGAGCAGTGTTGCTGTTTCAGTAAAGAGGTCAGAAATTCAAAAAGTCACGGACTTATTGACCCGCCCTCGTATCAAACAGAAATGACATAAAATTTTAAAGATAATAGAAGCATTCCCAGCATTACAAAAAAGAAGAATTTGAGTGATTCTTCTGTAATTTTTGGAAGTAAATTTGAAATGAGAGTGGGTCAATTTTTTCGATGGCACTCCTTAAGTTGTGAATTATGTTTCTTGCGTGTTAAGATCATCGATGCATCACACACACACTGTGGCGCTGACAGCCCGGTATGGGCCATGGCCTAGCTTCTTGACACTCATTTGTGTTCCTCATGTTGTCATTTTTTAGTCACATCTGAGCGGGGCCTACGGTTTATCGCCGAGTCCGAACGGCACTCCTTAGAAGCTTTTTCGTAGGCAATTTTACTTTCGGGAGTTTGCCATTGCCCGCCGAAAGGGTGATGGCGATATGAAAAACTGTTGGTGACCCAGCCAGGAATCGAACCCAGACTGTCTGCGTGATAGTCCAATGAGCTAACTATCGCGCCATCGCCGATGCATCATAATGCATCATAAACACAAAAAACCTTGACCTCCAAGAGAACTCTATGTGGGGATAAAGCTATAGCTTCGAGGATTACCTTTATCCAAAAAAAGTCTGATATTCGACCCTGTACATATATGCAATGTCGGCAATTCAGAGAACGGCTCTCAACATTGCATATAAGGTGGACTTCAAGAACTAAAATGTTTCATCTTAATATGCACCCACACTTTGGGCATGAGGGTCACCGAATAGGTGGACGCTTTACTATTTCCATTATGTTAAGAGACAATAATTAGTAATAAGTTATTACAAGCGTCTTATGGGTCGTAAACGGCAAATTAATAGAACCAGCGGCGCCTTACAAGGCCACATGCCTATCTTATACATAGCTTAGGAAGGGCATTGCCTTGATTCTAGACTATGTGCATATTAATGCCATAAGAAGTCCCATACCTGATGGTACTGCTCCTGTGCCGAGTGTTAAACGCATAACTTTCATTCATATGTAGGCCAGAGACGTGTGATTAATCCTACAAATAGGAAACTTAATCAAGTTAGCCTTCGTGTAATAAACAAGTCCAAAGAATATTTTTCTGACAATGTCTACTGTCAAGTTTTGCACCCACTCACCTACACATTTCCTTAATCATAGTTTTCTAACTTCCTTTATCCCTCTTTAGCAAATATTCACATCACACCTTTCTAGTAAATCACAAATCCAATGTAGTGTTCGCCCTCTTAATACTAAATCCCTTATCCTTCACTCACAGAAGTCCAACATATAATCCACCAGCAATAGTCACGAATCGTAATAACGACGCTTATCCCTCCTAAAAATGACTCTGTCACTCTCAAGAGTCGCAAGTGATTAGAGACCATGACATAAACACAATTAAATGGAAATTCAATTTGACATCAACGTCGAGTTGATTTAGTCGAACGCCCTCCTGAATAGAAAGCCCACGATTACAACCATCATAAGAAGTGTTGGTGTGTTTGTATCGACTCGTATAAAAAGGAAAAGGAAAATCACAAACACTTTCCGATACTCGGTTTCCTTTTCGAAAATCCCAAACTCCATATAGTTTGTCCATCACTTGAACTCCATACCAACTACCAGAGTTTTAGTACCTATCGGACAACAACACAAGTCGACCGCTCTTACGAGCTCTACGTGTACAACGAGTACTGTAGCCACGTAGCACTAATCCCTGGTCAGATTGGAGTCAACGATGTGTAACTCCATCCGGATGCTACATACAGAAAAAACACAAAAAAAAAATAGCCTGAGAAAAAAAATCTCGAAAAATATGAAGAAAAGCAAAATGAACAAAAAAAAATGGGAACTGCCTCACCACAACCCACCCCACTGTCCTTAATTGAATATTTCTGCTCGAGGTAATTTTTTTTTTTTTTTTTTTTCTTGACAGAAACCCATCACGAAGCGATGTTCCCTTTGGATGGTCAATTCACCGCCGCTGCCGCACGTTGTTAAGATGGTTCCACAATTAACAAAACCTCACTTGTGGTCATGTACATATATGTGGCACCGAAAATCTGCGAACCATTTGAAACAATGGAGAGCCGGGGTAACACACTCTAGTTAATAACAATGCTTTGCCATGACACACAACACAAGAGCACCCCTATAGATATTCGTACATTTAGTAAGTGGGCGAGGACTTTTGTCGTCATTTCTGTACTTCCTCCGGCCATTGTTTTGTTTTGTTTTGTTTTGTTTACTTGGTGCTTTGCGCGCTCGTTTAGATAGAAGCTATACGAGCAACTCCCACCAACAGAAGGTCGTTTCTAGCGTTTGGATGAAAAGTGAAATTGTTGCTTGGCAATCTGGTGCGTTCAATGGCTGCTTAATGTCACCTTGGGTTTGCGGTCAAGGGGGTGCTGCTGTACTCGTAAGTACTCTAGCACGGGGTCTCGTTTTTTGGTTTAATTTCAGACTTTTTTGTTGTGCCTGGGTAAAGAATCTCACGGCGACAAAGGAGTCCAGATACCAAAGTCGAAGTTTGAGTTGGAATCCCAGTCACAGTCACATTCACAGTCAGACATGTGGAACGACAACGACTTTCGATAAAAATTTTATTTTATATGCGCTTACGCGGCAAACAAGAATGAACTTTTTAATTTGAAAACTTTGCACGCGTCTGAGTCCCGCATTTAGATTGCGTTGACTGTGAAGGACGGTTATTATAATTTTTTTTTGTTTTTCATCTGTTTCTTCTCTTAATTTCAATTTGCGGGGTAATGGTCGGAGCAGCTTTATACTCTGCGGGTGACGAATTGGAAGCAAACGATGGAGACTTCTACTAAAAGGAATTATCTGGAATTACTTTCCTACTTGGCGGAAACCATTAACCGCACCATGAACTGATACTTTAGATTAAGCTAATAATTAGGCGTGAGGATTAGAGTTAATCTTTGCCTCTCGTATTGTTAAGGAGGGTATGCCAACCACAGAGACAACATTTGTAGGCATTACAAATTTAAGGGGGAAACTAGTTTAATAAGGGGAACGAAACTAAATTATCCTAATATTCTTTAGTTCCTTGTTCTTATGCTTTTCCGCCTATAAACACTTGAAAAATAAATAACTTAATTAATTATATATATATCTCAAAACATTCGGTAACGGAACAGCTTGAGTCGAATAGAATAAGCTGGTGTTGCCACGTTCAAAGAAGATCTGCGGAAAATCCGGTTAAAAAGGCACTATCACTCCAACTGTAAGAAAACGACGTCGGAAAAAGAATTCGTAGAGTTCTCAGATGGCAAATGCCCAACAACGCCTGGGGCTAACCACTGAAGCGATCCAGGACCGAACAGTATGTAGACGCGTTCTGCGGTCTGCGACATTAGCCAACCCCATAAGCGGAGCAGCAGCGACGCAGTAAAAATGGGAAACTCGTTACGCTTATGTTACAACTTATGTTGGTATAACGAGAAAAGGGTTAATAAAAGGATAAGAAGAAGTATATCTCAAAACATTCATAATAAACATAGACTGATATAGTTAGTCATCCAATGCTATAAGTATCAGGGACGATATCGATTTCTATTTGAGGAAAAAACGAACTTACGAGTGAAGTTCCTCAGGGTTGTATTTATTGGCCTACAATAGTAGTTCAGATTTCTTTATTTTCTGTTACTGTTTTAATAGCATAATTGAATGCAAGTTTAAATAAATTTCTTTGTTATTCGTAATGAGATAAGGAAATAGTGATGAAGCAGCCTATAGTTCCAGCACTCAATACATTAGGGCCTAATATTTTGAGTCTACGATTGTAAGCCGGACACCCTCAGTGTATATTAAGACACTAAAAAGCAGTCTACAGAGTCTCATTTTTCGCATTTTAGAATCGTCGGTCGGGAAACATTAGCTTGGTCTGATGGCAAGTTCCAATGTCATGTCACTCATGGTTGTAATCAAACGAAAGATCCTGGCAATTTAAAGGCAGCGTCAGTCCTGTATCAAGTTTGGAAACATCCGCAGCGATCTAATTATGTTACATAGTCAACTAACTTCGTATTCTCGCAGCAACCGAAGGTCTGGCTTGAGAATGCAGTCCACGATATTAATATCAAGAAGTGACGATCTATTAGTGCATTTTGAAGAGAGACAGAGGTACTGGAGGGGGCAGTATACATCTAAAATGAAGAGGAAGAATTTATTTTGTCAGAATTGTCTTAGGTCTAGAGAATCCTTCAACATGACAAACACTATGTCTTTCCGAGAGTTCTCTTACACTGCCACTAAAGCTCTGCAAGGCCTTAAAAACCCAAGAGGATGAGAAACGCAAATTAAGAAACAAATGGTACGCCTTTAAATACCAGATAAGCCAGACAATTTCGTAAAAAGAACAACCGCAGCTCAAAAATTCTCTGAAAGACTTTTAAGTGCACCAATCGACGATTTTATCTGCTGGTTGCTCTTTCGTCGGAATGAGTTCACAGACAGTACATCTGCATTATCTGAACTTGATGTACATTTTAGAACTATTAGGAAGAAGGTCAAATTACATGTTTCATAGGAATGAAGTAGGAACGACGTCCTTTGTGCAATATCTGTTCGCTAACCATCAAAATTTTAACATTCTGCCTAACAGGTTTTGAGGCTTAGTTCTACATCGCATCCAAGACCGAGCATGCATTTTCGGAGGCGACGAAACTTAACCTAGAGAATGCTTTTCAAGAAGAAGGGCATCAGAGTGACAACGTGTCATCTTGGCAGGTGCGATTTGCTTCAGAGGTGGCAATAGGTAATTGTTTCCAGTAAAACTGTTTTCATCTTTTTAAGGACTCTGACTAGACTTCTTGTTTGCCGAGTGCGTTAAGCTCCTTGTAGAAGATAATTTTCAAAATTTGAATAAGGCTATGGTATTCATTTTACTTCGAATAACAATAAGTTTTCTTTTTGTTCACATAGTGACTGCAAATTTGCTTAGCACGATGTTTCTTTCAGCAGAATGTCAGGTTAAAATCTTTCCATAAGGCGCTGTTCAGATTCAGAACAATATAATATCTTGGTCGAGGTGGAGTGGAGTTGGCGAACTAACGTTGCAATTTATTCGTTTAATAAGAATTGCTTGCAGCAGCCACATCTTAGGAGAAAAACTGTTGAAGTTGAAATGCTCAACGTAAACTCGCCACAATAAGGCGAGCTCTCGGTCGTTTAAATTCCATTTAAGGCCACCGATATGATTCTTCAATAACTGTGGTACGTATCGTTTAAAACCACACAAAATCTATAAAGGTCTTTCGTTAAAGGATAGTGGCTTCTTGAAGCACTTGTAATCTGACTGCAGTCCAGGCAATCAAAATGGAAGGTGAAGATTTTTTGATAATGGCCAGAGTTCCCACAGAGATTCCTTCAATATTTGCAATATTTGTAGATTTTCCATGCAACTTTTAAACTCAGTGGTAGACAATCTCAAAGTTGGTTCGTGAGGGCCCCCGCCCAATTATCAAGGCTTCTTCCATCAATGACGTTGTCTAATACAAAGTGGGGATTGAGCAAAACTGGAATTATCATAAACATCATCAGTCCTTTCGCCAATGATGGTTGCTACGATTTGTCCAGTTACAAGCTGCTGGTCATAGGTCTTGTTGAGTGGCAAGAGCACCGGTAGTCCATACCAGGACTTAAAACGCGGTACCGTGGAAGTTGGGAGCGTCAAGGTGGCTGTGGTTTAAACTTAAGTCGCAGGGAGTGTGACCCTGATAGGGCTTTATACCCGGAGTGAAGTGGCTATAAGTGCTGGGTACTGAGACCTTAAGATCAGTACAAGGTTTTAGGTAGGCCTCGACTCATACCAAGGGTGGAACTGTGCCCTCCACACAGTTCGGCATTGGTATAATCTCTAATTGAAGTTGCGATGGCAAGGCGTATCCTTGTTCCAATGGATGTATGGGCATCCCATGAACTTAAGTCTCCACGACAGGCGTTCACGCTAAATATAAGACACATCTGTAGGTTCGTAAAGCGAGACGATTTCCTCTGAATCGTATGATCCCAGTTGCTCAGTTCTGGGATGCCATTTTACCACAACAAATAAGAAAAACCTTAGCTCTACCCACCGTTGAAATACAGCCTTTCATCATAGAATAAAGGAGGTAAACTGAAATCGGTCTGGTTCTACTTCCTTGAAAACGCATTACACAAATATTGCTATTCAAATGCAGATGAGAGATTTTAAATTGTATGCCTCTGGGTGGCTTCGATGAGAAAATGTCTCCATTAGTATTTCGCCTTTTTGGTTCTTTATACTGCTTACTCCACTCAACTACCTGGTTTTCGTCCAGTATCTGTTGGTTCTTAACCGTGCTAGCACTCGGTGGGACAAAGCGATTATAAAAATCAACTTCGTAATGCACAAGTTGTATAAAAGTAGCTTCATGACAATTCTATTGAAACTTGAACCCTATTTCCTAATAGGCTACACAGAGAAACAACCATCCATCGATTAAGAAGGACTATGTTATGTAGAACACTGAGAATCAGTGTCCTGAATACCCAAGATGGAGTATAAAAATGACGACAACAAATCTATGCTAAAGTGTTGGGGCTGGTAAACAGCCGTACATTCAAAATAATAGTTTCATCATCCCAAATCTCCAACCCATGTGATTAAGAAAACATGTCTACCTCATAAATCTCATCGGTCGTTTTAATCCAACAACAACAACACTATCTGTGATTTCTTTCTGTGTACCATGAGACATTTGCAATCAGCAAATGCATTAGAACTAACCATGTCGGTACGATTAAACATGCGTTAGGTTAGCATTTTCACCCACCGGGCATAATCCGGTCATGTTAACGTCAACCTATTGCCTGCATGCAGATACCAATTATTCCTATACACACGATGGATGCGAAAAGTCGACAACACCACTTTACCACAATGTCTAAACCAAACCAAATCGATTCAATAAAGATCTATCTACTAACGTACACAAATGTGCTTTTCATTCATATACACGAGTACATATGTACGTACGCAGTAGTTCTAAACGAATTTCTGCAACATGTGCAGCCCTCAGATAGCAACGGGGAAAGTTATTTGGGGCGGAGAGCAACACTGGACAACATAATAATATTCAAGTGCATATATTCATTTCGTTGCCCTATAGATGAAAACGACAAGGACGAAGGCGAAACACTCGTATATGAGTATTCGTATCTGTATCTTTATTTGCATCAGTAGGTTGTAGGCTGACAAGAACCACACCAACTGGTTAAGTTTGTTGTTTTACTCGTTTCTCGATTGGATTTCAGTTCCAAGGGCAATCGGGCAATATTTTTCCCCAACTTTTAGTCTGGATTTGCTGAAAGTCTCATCATCAATATCATCCAAGACGACGACAAAACAACTCTAGCACACTCACACAATTTATGTATCTTCTCATCTGCACTGAAGGAACCAGATTACGGACTGCAATTTGCGATATAATTAATTGCAATTATGCTCAATTAAATTCTGCTTGCGCTCTTTACTCACACATGCTGCGGCAAGTGTGGTTGGTATGGGCCGCTCCCTACTACTACTTACATGTAGAGGAAGATGCTTGTACTCATTACATGTACATCGTATTTTCTGTTAGCAAATTTGTTTTTTTTTGTTTTTTTTTTTTGAATTTGAACTACAGCACCACATCAGTTACACCATACCACACCAACCATCAACCAATGCTAGCATTTTAATAAAACAATTTAGTCCGCGCGCTCGTGATGTGAAAATATCTATAAAAGCAATCCTGTAACTCCTTTTTCTCCCCTCAACGGTTACAGATAATTGCAAATCAATTATCTTGTTTTGATCGTTAAGCAGATTGTTTTGGTCGTCTGTGTGCTGGTGCTCATCGAAAGGATAATTCAATTATCATCAGCAATGATTTAGATTTGCATTCAAAAGGCTTATACAAGAATTACCCCCAAAATGCCCTCGAATTCTATTTCTATGGTATATACTCGTACGAGTACTCGTATCTATTCTGTAACACATGCTGTGGACGAGTAGTAGTAGAACGGATAGAATACTGTACAATTAGGACCCAAAAATTATTATTATAACCGAGGTAGAGCTTTTGTGCAAATTATTTTACTGACTTTAGCCATGCGGTTTAGACGGAGGATTTGTTGCTTCCATTGTACGCATTGTTCGCACGGTTGGGTAAATTCGTCGGTTTGTCGGAACTCCGTTCTACGAGTAAATGGGATTTTAATTAACTGTTTTGACGGAAATTAGAGCTAAGCTAGAGATAAATGCTAAACAGTGAAACATGTGGTTATCAATGATTTTCAGCGGTTTAACTGATATAAAGAGAAAAGATACATTCATGCAAATACAGATACGAATGTAAATAGATAGAGATAAAGAGGGGCTACTTTGGTGAGGGAAGTGTAATGAATTTCCTAATTGAATTTCAGTGGCTTAGCTGTGGAAGAGGATGTGGATTTACTGTACATTTGCAGGTAATTTGAGGATATAAATGTTTTCCGAAAATTAAAATAGGATTTCACCATGAAAGGATCTTTGTTTTGAAAGGATCCAATTTTGAATGTCTGCTTGCAGAGCCGACGTAGTTTATGTTAAAAGCTATACAATGGAGAAATATATTATTGTGCTCTTGTTTCAGAACAGACAAGTTATTTGCGAGTTTGTAATTTTGAATACGGTTCTCGATAAACATACCAAATTGTCAGTGCTTTTATACGAGTACGAGTATTGTGAATGGTGGGATTTGTTGGATTGGATTGATTTGTAACCTGAAAAACAAAGTTTAATTAGAAACTGAAGAGTAGAAGGCCAAGTATACATTCCTGCGGCACACCGCAAATGAGTTGAAATCATTTTAATTATTCTCTGTATATTAGTATTCAAATAATAATAGTTTGTGTGGACATCATTATGGATAGAACGTACTAATGAAATTCTACACGTACTGTGATTTTTAAGTTTTCAAATGAAATGCTATTATTTCAAATTTAGACATATTTAGGCAATAGAAGGACGAATCGTTATGAATTTAGACTCTGGAATGGTGAAATAAGAATACTACAAGGCAGAGTGCTTATATTGGGTTGTGGTTATGGTCATGGCAATTCCATGAAGTGAGTTTTACTAGGTGGGGTGAAAAGTAACCTCCTGACCGCCAGAATGCGCTGCTACTGCAAAAAAAGTTATCTTGCCTTGAAGTCCGTTCATATTTAGGAAGACATGCCAAATTTCAGTACAATACTGTCTTTAGTTTTGTTTTGACAGCTGATTGTTGTTGACGTGTTTGGCATCATGATGAGTATGGACAAAAACGACTTTCGTTCTCTCATAAAAAAATATTTTTTGAGAGGCAAAACGGCGATGGAAACAAAAGAAAAGTTGGATAAATATTATGGGGCTAGTGCTCCGTTGGATTACACCGGAAAATATTGGTTTCAAGAGTATCGTGGTGGCCGCAACTCCAATACCGATCAAGTCCGCAGCGGCAGGCTCTCCAATGCGGTTAGAGAGGACAATGTCAAAAAAAATACATGAAATGGTGTTGGCTGACCGTTGTTATTCGTAGGCTTTGGATAGCGTTTATCGTCGATTTTCCTTCAACAAATCCACACTGGCTATTACCGAGCTTTATTATTTGACGAAGACGTTCGTTTAAGACTCTTTCGACGATTTTCATCGTATGTTGCATTCTAGGGTGTCGCCTTTTCGTTTGTATAATGGAACCAAGAGCAACTTCTCCATTGATTCGGCATAGGTTGTCCACATTTTAATTTATTTAAAAGTTTCGATAGCCATTCGTTGCCGATTCCCTCCATCTTCGACCAAAACTCTGATGGAATGCTGTCTGGTCCCGCCGCTTTCCCCCGATTCAGTAAGCGACCGTCTACTTTTTCGATGTATTTCAGCGAGGTCATTTCCATCGAATTTTTTGGCTTCTGTGCAGCGAGCTTAAAAATATTTGGCACTTTAGTATTGTACGACACTTTTGAACTTCTTGTATAGCTTGTCTTCTATCTGCCGATCGTGAGGATATTTGTTCTCCTGGTACGGGTTTTCCACTGCTGCCGCTCGAGTTCGAGCCAGGACTTTCTTTGCGACGTTTTTAAGATGCTCGTATTCAAGAGCCAGTCGAGCTTTTTCGATATCGTCACTCCGATCGCATTTTGTCCACGCTTAGAATGCATTCTTTTTGTCGGCCACAGCTCGTTCCGTTTCGTCATTCCACCACCATGTTTCTTTGTCGACGTGATGGTATCCCGATATAGTCCCCAGAAGGGACTTTCGAGTGTTATGCATTCCTCGTGCATGCTGTTCCACATTTCTTGCGGGCTTAGTGAGTCTGCGATACCGTTTATATTTCGAAGTACTTCTTTAGTCAGTGCGATAAATCTTGCGCTTCGTTCCTTCGATAGATTATACCACCGGATTTTTGGCTTTCCAAACGATGCCTGTGTTGTCGTTGGTTCCGCTGTTAAAAATAGGCCAAAAAACACCAAATGTATGAGCACGTGACTAATAGGAGCTGCGCAGATACCTCATCTCTAAATAGATTTTGGCGTTAAAAACGACGACAAGGATCTGATCTTCATTTAGGTGTTGACCAATGCCTTGTCTCTCCACTCTGTTCGAAGATTTTCAGTAAATGCCGAAAGGGCTGTGTCATCAGAGAATAATTTTATCAGATGTTGAGTACACATTGAGTTGTTGCTATTATATATGTAAGCATGACACAAGTATTATACTTAAAACCCAAGTCTGGAAACTTAAATAGTCATTTATCAGAGAAAATTGTGATGAAACTTCTATCACTTACGACTTTTTCATCGCAATCGTTAACATGCAATCTTTGGAAATTGCCGCTGTCAAAAGTGTAACCAATGACATCCTTACCATAAACTGATAAACACATATACGAGTATCCGTACTTGCCCAAGTCTATTGCTTCATCATCACTTTATCCTGTTCATCTGTTCACAGCTTTTAAATAGTAATAAAATCCCACATCCATTTTGACACTCGTAAAACTTTTACGGACCCACCACATCCTCAAGGTTAGAATGAAAAATTCTTCCTCCCACTGCACAAAAACGGATATCCCATTTCACAAATCAAAATTGATACTAACCGGGAAACACAAAATTTGTAACTACCTACCGTCCTACCTACACCCTAAAGATCCAGAAAACCATAGATACATATACGAGTATTTGTAGCTTCGCTGTGATTTTGTACATTTCCACTTGCCTGGATCTTAAAACAGCAAACGTAAGCATAAAGCCATAAAATCATCATCATGGTACCGCTCCTCAAAATATGTTTATGCAAAGTCAGCACAAGCACCCAGGATAACACCCAATATCTGCAGGCCGAGCTAAAGCATACCCAAGAAGGCAGATGGACAGGCAACGACTTTGAGATACAAATAAGGAGTAGGAAGAGTAAATGTGAACTCGTAACCAAAACGAAACGAACAAGACAGCATACATTGCCTCCAATCATCATTAGCAGAGAATGGGATTAGGACTATGAATAACCAGATCTGGCAGCACCCAGCAGCTCTAGAATTTCCCTGCCGTCTACCGTTTGCTGCTTGCCGATTGCCAACACACCGCCTGGCGGATGTGCCTGGTAGTGGTAGTCTCTATGCGCCATGGAACTCACGTATCAAACGTTGAAGTTTATGCAAAGAAATTGAGTTGCCCAGGACATAAATTAAACTGAGGTGACTCCCTCTCTCATTCCCTTACCCTGGCAATTGTATGCTGGTTGTGGCGGTTGTGAGTGTTGTGTTCCAAGTTACGAGTAGTTGCGCCTTTTGTAAGAAGCCTTTTTTGAAGTGGACAACTACGGGTATGAATACGAGTAACAACGGCGATTTAGATCAACATACTTTGTGTTGCTGTGTTAAGGTTTTCCCTGTCCCATGAAAATCAGGATAAGCCTAGGCGAGTTGGGAGTTGGAAGAAAGAAAACCCTGTTCAGTTGGTCATTTGACATGTTTGTGCTTCTTCTGTGGGTGGACCGGAACACATTGGATACAAGTTGCAGTTCAGACTTCTTGACTCCTTTAAACTAGATTAGACTCGAATGACATGGTTTGATGATGTGGTGTTTGGTTCTCCACCGTTCTGTCTGTTTGATTGTCTGAAATGTCAAAAATGTCTGAGTGTACTCAGCCGCCAAATACATTTATATTGGACGAGTTAAATGTTAATGAATGGATTGCAAATTATTGCACATTGCGCAGTCACTTTTTTGTAGAATACAGGGATACGGAAGTACATAGTCTTGCTGATCAAATCAAAAGGCAATGTACGGATGATGTGGTATTTAAAGTGGAGAAAGGTACTCGCAATGCGATGGCAGAGATGTATTATAAGTTAGAGTGATTAGAAATCGTTTTGAAGAAGTAGTACATACGAGTACTTGTTGTGCAAACTGTGGAACTTGATAGAGAGAAATTAAATGTACATACATACATTGGGCAGCTAGTCAACGAAATTTCTAAATTGAAGGACATAGGACTAATATGGGACTCAAGAGATACCCTTGAGGTATATCCTTTAAATTGAGAATAAACACTTGCACATGAGCTTCGGAATCAACTGTACGAGGGCGGTCCCAGATGTACCCGGTCTGACCAAGACATGGCGGTAGTTGTTTGAAAATAATACTTTTTTTTGGAAAGTACGCAGTCTATAAAGCATATGTTTCAGGTTTGAAAGCGCCACATTGTTTAGTATTTGTTTGGCAGCCATCAATAGTGAACGTTGTCAGTGAATTTGTGAAAATGGAGAAAATTGGTCATCGTTATGTGATATAATACTTTTATTTGAAAGGCCTCAGCCCAACCAATATAAAAGCTGAACTGGATTCTACTCCGGGTGAGTCTGCTCCTTCATTTACAACAGTAAAATTCTGGGTTACTGAGTTTAAACGAGGCCGTACGAGCATCGCAGTGGTCGACCAAATGAGGTGACGACTCCAGAAATGGTGAAGAAAATCCACAAAGCGGTACGGCACGATCGTCGACTGAAAGGGCGCGAGCTAGAAGACATTGTAGGCATTTCAAAAAGTGCGGTACATCGCATATTATTTGAAAATTTGAACATGAGAAAGCTGTGTGCAAGATGAGTGCCGTGTTTGCTCACACTCGAGCAAAATCAGTGTCTCGAAGATGTTTCAATTGAGTGTTTAGCGAAGTTTCGCCGCAACAAAGCAGAATTTTTGCACCGTTTCATAAGAATGGATGAAACATGGGTCCATCCCTTTATAATCGAGACAAAAGAACAATCAAAACCGGGAGAACCGGCTCCAAAGAAGGAGAAGACCGTTTCATCTGCAGGCAGGGTCACGACGTCGATTTTTAGGCATACGCGTCCGATAATTTTCATCTTGAAAAAGGAAAAACTATCAACGACCAGTATTATGCGAACTTATTGCAACGTTTGAGCGAAGAAATCAAGCAAAAACGGCCGCATTTGGCTAAGAAGAAAGTGTTGTTTCATCAAGACAATGCACCAGCTCACAAATCCGTTATTGCAATGTCCAAAATTAATGAATTAAAGTTTGAATTGCTAACTCATGCACCCTATTCGCCAGATTTAGCCCCCTCGGATTATTTTCTGTTCTCAAACTTGAAAAAATGGCTCAGTGGTCAAAGATTTTCCAACGATGACGAAGTGATGTCGGCAGTAAATGGTTATTTTGAGGAGCAAGACATTCTTATTATAAAAAGGGTATCGAACTTTTTGAAAATCGCTGGGAAAAGTGTATAGAGCTGAAAGGCGATTATGTTGAAAAATAAATAATTTTTTTTGCAAAATTTTTGTGTTTTCTTTGTTGGGTCGGGTACTTCTGGGACTGCCTTCGTATGTCGTGAGCATATAATGAAATCTGTTCTCAGCAATAAAAATAAATGTGGTGCATGCTCGGAAAGCACATTGGGATCTGTGAATGCGATCCGAGCAGGTACTTTGTCGAAAGCATATACGAGTGAGATGGATACTTTGATTGACGGAATAAGATAATCACTATGCTGAAAGATAGGATCAGTGAGTGTTTAAAGATCCGCCATCATCTTACGCGCCAGAGATGTCAATAGAACTGTTAGGATCTTAATACCAACAGAATTGCCCAAATCATAAGAGCTTACTTCATTACAAGAATAAAGGCTTCTTATTGTAGTAGACCACACTCTGCAAAGCAATTTTTCTTAATTTTCAGCGTGAAAAGAAGCTCCCTTGTTGTTTCTGCGAAAGTGAAACGTTCTCAAACTGACCACCAAAACTGACAACACAGAGAAAAGGGTGGGTTACACCATGACTGGGAGTTTAGAACCGATTATGGTGAAGCTCAGTAGTATCTTTGAATGTTACGAAAGTTAAAGGCTGTCATGGGGTCAGCAACAAGCAACAATTAATTTAAGAAATTTTTTTAATCCGAACAATATTGGTTCCTGTGTACAACAAAGTGGCACGCCACTTAAAATAAGTCTTCTTTCTCTTTTTTTAACAAAAATTGCTGACGAGGATTGAGTCTTGTCCATATTTCTACTAAATACGAATGGAAAGGAACAACAAACTCAATCATATGCCGATACTCAGTCCACTGTAAACATCTAACCCTTTTAATGTATGAGTACATAGCGATGTTATAGTCCTAATTGAAGGATAAAATGCGACATCTGGAAATGTATTTATTTTTCATTTTATTACAATTGTGTCTCGAAAACGGCTGTGAACTCTTAAAAAAAAAAAGAAAGATTTCATTTACCTAATTAATCTAAATGTCCCGTCAAAAAAAAGTAATTACTCTGTCACCCCTTTCCCAACTCAAGAATGAAATCATCGTTGTTCCGTCGTTTTTATTATATTTTTTTATTTGTTTGCAACGTCTCACGTATCAATGTTTGTTTATTCTACTTTTCTTCAATTTCCCTTCCTTTCCGGGGTTGGCTCATCAAATACGACCCGAAAAGGATAATCCCACAAAAAAAGACATCCTTCTATCCAAATGTAAAACCGCCTTCGTTTAATCCATTTCAATTCATCTACATCCACCATTCAGAACCACTGACTGCTGCTGTTGCTGCTGCCGCCGCCGAGCCGTATGTTTTCCCAAGAAAGTCCTTTTTCTCTTAGTTTATGTTAGAATATTTGCACAACAACAACAACAAGCATTTTAAGCATTCCCTACTCTCTGAATGCCACCACCCCTTGCAAGCGTTAGCATCCAAAGTTGAATGCTCGCTCGTCCTTCGCAATAGTATTCGTTCTCGAACTCGTACTTGTACCCGTGTACTCGTATCTCTACTCATGCTGCGAGTCGTAGTCGTATCGTATCGTATCGTATCGTATAACTAGCAACGTCAATGAAGAACCTAAGGATAACCCCTGCAAGCTCCTACATAGCTTTCTAAAGAAACTTATAAGCACAAGGCAAATGGGTGGATAAGAAAATTCTTTAAATGACTGGAAATACTCGTAGTTCCATGCCACGATGGAAGAGAGAAAGAAGTGAAAGGACACAGCCGCAGGAATAGCAAAGGTGCAGGACCATCATACTACCATTGCACTGGGGTTTAGTACGAGTACGTGTGTGCTCAGTAAACCATCCTCGGAGTCATGTCCTTTTCACAGGATAGTTCAATTTAGCTTGAACGCGATTTCAATTTAAGATAGTTTCTTCAAGTCGTTACGAAAGTTGTTTGTCTTTGGGGTTAGAGTCCTGGTGGGTACGTACTCGTACATTTGGTACACGTTTTCCCCCCGTTTCACTACTATTCTATTGAGAAGTTTGTACGTTATCGTATATGTTACCAAGGGACTTGTAGTATCTTGCTCAGAAAGACAAGTGAAAAAGGACACAATAAAAATAAAAAATAAAAAAAAATTAAAAAAAGGAAACCAAGAAAAACGTTTTGTACTCAAGGAAACTTTGCACGCTATCCTGCTGCGTTTTCCATCGAAATGGTCAATTTACTTACGAGGAAAATTATGCGGAGCGACATGGTTGAACGGTCTTTTGTCCTTGGTGAAGGATGTGGAAAAGATTTATATATGTATCTACTACAAGTAGTTGTACCTTTTAAACTGAAAGTTTATTTTGGGTAAATTGAATCTAATTTTACTAAAGTAGAAGTCAAAGAGGGTTAGATGTGGGATACTACAAATGAAAATGTAGCAGGTGACAACGGTTCATGGACTATGGTTCTGGATAAATAAGTAGGTATGGATAGTGATTGTAGAAGGGGAAGAAAACCCATTGATTGGGGTCAATGAATTGTGATAAGGCACGATTGGTAATTAAAACAAAGAAGTTACAACAAGACTTGTGGTGTAAACTCAAATTGGGGTTAAAGCACAGGATTATTGCACAGGTACAATCTCAAATCTCAAGTAATACTCTGCTATTTGATTGGTTTTGAAGTGTTTTGCCTTGCTTTGTTGACTCAAGACAAAATGCGGGAGATAGGTTATCCTTACAGGTGCTCTCTCCGCATACAAGTCGACTTCACAAGTATCTGAGGAAGAATACATTAAGACCTAACGATAAAATAATGGCTAAAATATGCTGAAAACGACGTGTAGTTCAGTCAGAAATGACACAAACTTTGTTGGCCCTACTAGAACTGGTTTTGCTTTTGACCTGTCAGAGTAGATTTGTCTTTCGATGAATTGCTGAGGGCTTAGCTGACTGACGGAAAGACATTGCTATGGGTTTAAAGATGTAAGAGTGGTACCTGTGATATATATATATAAAAAATATAATAATAATTCGGGAGATTTAAAATGCACAAACGTCTAGATGCTGCTTCGCCATTACATTTAATGTATGTTCGTTTGTGACATGGGACCTAAAAGCTGAAAAATCCCTGTTTCTTCAAATGGCTGAAGGTGGGCATGCCCACTTTTACTCATACTTTCTGTTATGTGTTGACCGGGCTTTACTGGGGTTACATTGACGTCAACCGGTTACATTTGGCACTTGCTCAAATTTTCTATTACAGTTGTAGCTGGCAGACATATGGAAAGTACTCAAGTGCTCCCTTGATTAGCAGACCTTTTTCATATCCTTCAATAGCTTTTCTTTATATCTTATCTTGGGTAAGTTAGAAATGAAAAAATCCAATAAATTGTTATTAGTTAAACTCATTATTTTTTAGTCCCCCATGCTGAAAGTTCCTTCAAAAGTCTATTGTTCTGAGGCTCAAAAAGTCTTGGGTATATCCAGTTTGGATCGTAATGAATAGTTTTTCGCCTCATATAACTAACGTGTCCAGATGCATGCTAATTCGTTTTAGAATGGGTTTTACTGGCAACCACCTTGGAGAATATCTTTGATAGGAAGCCCTTTACACAGCCCTCGCTTTGGTACCATCTGAGAATTTCTTAAAAGACTGCGTAGTGAGGAGACCGGCAAGCTAGTGTCTATTGGTAGGCAGTTGTCCAGCGAGTTTAATCGTAGAACTTTTACCACTCTTGGCTGACGAAGTTTAGATTTTGAATAGAGACCGGCAAAGAATTTTAGAATGCGAAGACTCTCCCTGACACCCAAAAAGTAGATCCTCACACTGTCCGACTTTAACCTAGCATATTGGCCTTGAGTAAAAGAAAATCATAAGAGCGAGTGCTAGTGAATGCCATTCGCCAAAGGGGTACAATTTTCTACTTTACTTAGTAAGCCAGCTAACAGCAAGAAGCGCACGACTGACATTAACATCAGAAGTACAGTACGGGACTTACAATGCGCCGAAAACTTAGGGAACATTTTAACGCAGAAGCGGTAACAATTAGTAGATTTAAGACCATGACTGTGGACAACCTTAATTCAGCTTTGTGAGCAACGGTGGGAATACTCGCATATATGCCTAAACCCAAAGAGTGCATTTGTTTCTAAACTTAAAACTCACTAGTCTGGCTGGACTAAAAGTTCAACGAAGTAAAGAATGCGTGGCAGGTTCGGTCCAGAAGGCAGAATGCAAGCTTGGCAATAGTTTAAAGCATTCATTTGCATTCAAGACGGTACTAATTGGCGGCATCCCTGCAGAATGATCACAGTCAATATCATTGAGGTATATTATAGGAAACAAATAGAGCTTAGATTTGAATAAAGTAGTAAAAGTGATTTAAGCTACACTATCGGTAAGAAGCAGGGAGGTAAAGTAGACAATGATGTCTTATCAAAATCAAAATCATCTGAACTAGGATGGCGATATCTGCTCATTTAAGCAAAGGGTTGTAGGTTTTCGTTAGATGGATAGAAATTGATGATATCTTTAACAAAATGCCAAAATAAAAGGTTTTTTTTCAAGCTTAAGAACTTACAATAATAATACAAGACAGAAATATTGTTGGAATGAATTTTATATTATTATAATCTGGTAGATAATTTTATGGCATTTATTTTTTAAATATGATTTCCGGCATATGCTCGCCGCGGCTACAAGTTACATGGTTCTTTCGATCAGTCAAATTTTTCACTTCTTTTTCCATTAAATCTGGCCGTATGGCGTCAATGGTGGCTTGAATATTGGCTTACAATGCTTCAAGAGTTGCTGGTTTGCATAAACCAATGACTTAACATACCCCCATAAAAAGTAATCGAGAGGCGTAAAGTCGTTCGAACGAGGGGGCCAGTTAACAGGGCCACTTCTGGAAATAAAGTTGACACCAAAATGATTTTGCAATAAATTGATGGGTAAGCGCGCTGTATGGCAAGTTGTGCCGTCTTGTTGCAACCAAATGTCGTCGATGTTTAGCTGATTAAACATCAACAGGTTGAGAACGGCAACGAATCGACATTTCGGCGTATTCTTCAACACTTCGCGCTAGAGCAGCACTATTATCTTCGGTACGCACATTTCTTTGTCTTGTTGATGGCTTTGAATCGAGAAGAGTCAAATTAGTGTGAAAACGATCAATAACTGCATGAATTGCTTGCTCACTAGGCCGATTATTTTGACCGTAAAATTGACGAAATGCCCTATGAACTTCACGAAAAGATTTATTTTTTTCGAAGTAAATTTGGAAGCGTTGTTTTGGCGTTAAACGATTCATGATGAATTGCCAACCCTTACTGAATAGAAATGTCAACACAGTTTGACATTGACAGCTGTCAAAGCTAAAAAAAATACCTTTTACATTGACCGAATGAAATGGTATATTGGAAGGATCTTCAAACATAAAAGCAACTCCATGCGGAAAATATAGTGCAATCGACTAACTTACTGAAACAAATAGAAGAGCCGGTAGTCCTGAGCATACGTAACGCAGAACAGTTGAGAAGGAATCGGGGACAGCTGAAATTAATTAAAGAGACTTAAATCACGATGTGCAAAATGCCACGAAAGTGTTATGCCTCGTGAGGGGTCATAGGCATGAGTATTTCTTTTAAAATGAAAAAAATTCTTTCGAATATGAGAACTTTGTGACATAGTACTATGAACTGATACAAAGTTGTTTCTATAGAAAAAAATACTTTCATACACGGAAAATACAATTCAAAAGGGCAAATGCCAGTCGAGCTCCACTTTCCACTTTTTGATTGCAATCGCTTTTAATAATCAATTAACCACTTGCAATTTCTTCATTAGATAACCACAAAAGCTTCGACTCAAACAAAGCGGTTACAAATCTCAGCAAACTTTTCTCTCCCCAAAACCATCTCTTATTTACAAACATACATATACGAGTACATATACCAATGCTCTTCTGTATCCTTGTTTGTTCGTAGCCCCATTTCGTTATATCCTTTGATAAACGTGTTGAACTGGAACAAATAAAAGGCAAACCCAAAAACGAGTCAAAGACAAACAAATTTGTGGAATGCATAGCTAGCGCTTAACTCACAAATGAGCTTCACTTTTTGGACAAAGAAATTCATTCCTCTTCATCTAACGGTGGGCATGGACAGGATACGAATGCGGACAGGGATACAATAGAAAAAGGGGTTAAAAGGATAAGCCCGAAGCCAAATAGCGCCAAAAAAAAAGAAGTAAAAGCCCTAAAATACAACCATATCGGACAAATCGTCTTCTTTCACTCTTCACTTCCTCGTTTTTATTTTTTTAATTCTGTTTCCTTTTCTTTTTTTTTTGTTGTGAATGCAAATCCTTTTCACCAACATCATGCTAGAAACCTAGTCACAGAACGATGTACAAAAGTTCAAAAGTTTAACTTCAAATAGTTTCCGAGGTGTTAGTGCTTGAAGAGGGCTTTATCTACTGACTGACTTCTATACTATATAACCAACGGTTAGTTGGGTATAATCAGAGAAAATCCGCGCGCGCGGTATAACCAAGTGAATACGAGTAGCTTCTAAAACTGTTTTTCCTGTCAGCTAAACAGTGCGCCAAAAGGAAGCCATAGGGCTTATGCCAACCACCCAATGCCGCTACTATAGTGGGTGGGTTACTTTCTGAAAGAGGTTTTAGAGCAGATTATTCGCAGACGAGTAGATTTTTTTTTCTTTTTGTTGTTGTATTATTTCGCCCTCATTGTTTATCCTTTCATATAGTGGTGGTAGCAGTCATCCACCCCTACTCAGATACCAGGGATACCCAGGGAAGAGAAATCGCTTTATTCTCAATTCCTTCTCGGTGCTACTCGTATTATTGTGTCGGATTTCGCCTTCCAACCAGCTTCCCTTCCCCAGGATGGGGATCAAAAGTAGCTGAAAGAGGATTTTGTATATCATGAATAGGTCGATTGTAGGAGTACTAGAGCAAAGCAACAGAATAAAGGATATAATGTTCGCAGGATACTTGGTTAGAGGTGATACCGGGATTTTCTAATTCAACCAACTTTTATTTTTATTTCATTTTTTTTTTTTTAACTCTGTATCTCCTCCCTTTTGCTTATCGAAAACTGTGGAGAGGAGAAAAAGGAAGAAGAACCTACATTAATAGGATGCATTGGCGTTTGCCTCAAATCGAGGGCATTGTTTAGTGTTGCATCATCACAACCTACTAGCAAGCAACACCACGGTGTCGACTGCCTCTTCTTTCATTGTCCTGGCCTGCTCATCATCAAAGAAACAGCAAACTATAATCCGCCGGGACTAGTCGCTACAACAATGGGCTCACTGAATTTCTATGACAACGAGTGAATCTGAATCCTTGTGGTCCTTACGTATATGTGTGTATATATCCTTTGCATGGATTATTCTTCACTTTTCCTGTCACAAGGATACACACAAGGATGCATTTGTGCGCAATTGCAGGCAAAATGCTCCATTATCCGTTTGTATTTTTAAAGCCAACGTATCGTTGCATAATGGCCGACAACCATACGAGGTGAAACAGGGGAAGAAAATCTATAATAAGAATATGCAGTGAAGAAAGTGTATTGTGTGCGTAGAGTTGCCATTGCGAATAGTTCTGAAGTTTGTCGGAAAAGTGGTGAAAAGTGGTCTGGTTTCTGATTCACAAGCGTATTCGAGAAGGAAAAATAGTAAAACTAATGTCTAGCAACGAATGAGAGGTTTCATGTCAATAACCGCTTAAGATCACCATCCACAAACAAGGCTATACACGTCTCAGGTTTTCCCTTTAGGCGCGGCGTCGCATTTGAACACTTTAAGTGATCGCCAGTCTGTTATTATTAGAACGAGACCATCAAACGCTTGGCTATGCCTTCTCTCAGCACCATTTATAGGTGAGAGCTGCTCGTTAATTCTTTCAGACGTGCGAATATCTCGATGGATTGTCCTTTGTACTTAAAACTGATAATCATCCGCTTGTCAATGCTTTGTTTCAGTTTTCGTAATACGAGTTACCTAGCAAACGCCAACGGAATTGTTTTCAGTGATACTCGATGTCCCAATCGTTGAGCGTGCTAGTCAGGACATCTTTCAACGATGAAAAGATTCTCTCAGTCAACCTCTAAAAGTGAACACGGTACAATATTATCAAAGGATGCTCAGAAAACATCGTATCCAGGGCTACCCTTACACCTTCTGTCTATCATAGTTTATCTGCCTCCAGAGAAACTCTCTCCAACGACTATGAGTATCATAGTATTGTGTCATTCTTGGCCGGGCATAGTATTGGAATCATAGCATCCTCCGTACGTTCGGAGTCCAGGATTCCATGATATGCAATAGGGTCTCGTCATACAGTTTTAAATAATTTTGTTTGCAGCTGCACAAGAAGGATTCATTTCTCAGAAAAAGACCTTAAAAGTTGTAACCATCCACTAAAATGACGCAGTAGCAACACTTTATTTTAAACGAACAGGTGATGTGCGTCAAGAAGCTGTACAAAAAAAAAAAAAAAAAAAAAAAAAAAATGGAACGGAGAGGATTTAGAGGATTTAACGAATCCAAAATTCTGATGAAAGCCTAGTTTTCGTGTTTGTATGCGTATAACCTTATACCAGGAAACATTTATGATTTTTTATACATACGAGTATGTGTGTATCTCTCGATACTATTCCATCCATCTAGTCAAGGAGTTCAAATTAAGGACTTACCTTTTAATCCCAGTTGCTCGTGCTGTTGCTGCTGCTGTTGTTGTTGCTGTTGATGTTGGTGTGACTGCTGCTCCTGTTGCTGGTGATTGTGGCTCTGATTTTGGACCTGCAACTGCTGCTGCTGCTGCTGCTGCTGCTCCTGCTGTTGTTGTTGTTGCAGCTGCTGCTGCTGGAGCTGCTCCTCCTGCTGCTGCTGTAGGAGTTGCTCCTGTTGTTGTTGCTGCTGCTGCTGCTGCTGCTGTTGAATCTGGTGCTGCTGCTGATGTGATTCAAGGAACCGCCTCTGATGTAGACATGCTAACGAACGTGTAGGTAATCCATTTTCTAGAGGTACTTTCAATGGTACGTTAGGAACCTGCAAAAAGGACGAAGAAAATTGGAAAATTTGCAATGAAAAGGTACAAACTGATTGGAGCTTGAGTTTTAAATTAGTCAAGCGATTTTCTATAAAATTGGCAAGAACATTTCAGAAAAAAAAAAATAATAATAATAAACTACAAATCCACCGAAGACGAACGATGATTTGGAAAAAGAGCGAGAGATGGAAAGGACAATGAACAGTGGAATAAGGAGAAGTGCACAGTGGGAAAAGGTAATAAACTGTGTGGTATAACAATGGAGTACTTGGGAAATAATATCTTTTCACTGTAGACAACATGGATAAGGGAGAAGCAGCAGAATACGACCGTACGTAATAGAACTTTCTCTACACCGATTTGATTAAGCAAGAAAATGTTCCAAGCTTTAATGGCTGGCATAATCCATTTTAATATCTCGCCAAGGAGCATTCGAGCACTTTATTTTCTAAGATGTGCATATCATAAAACAGTTCCTTCTCATTTCCCACAAAAGTCCACCAAGGAAAGGGGGCATATTCCGAAGAAAAGTAAGGTGGAGGAGAACGCCCTATCTTTTGTAACGATTTCAGTATTGAGAATTATTTAATTGGACTCGTTTCAAATTATTTCAAAAACCTTTTGTATCAGATGATGCATGAGAGTTCAAACTATTTATAAGGCATGTGTTGATAGTCTGATTTTAATAAAGAGAAAATGTTTTACAGTGAAAATGGATAGAGTATGTGAAGAAGAGAATTTAAATAAGGAAATTCTTTGATGATTTACCAATTTGTCTGTGCAATGACAAAATGATTTTATGGATTTCAAAATTCTATCAAAATCAAAACGAAAACTATGACTTTGAGTATAGGTATGTCAACATGAAATGCACTAAACAATTTCGAGTTGTGTTTGGAATGGACAGCCTTAATAGCACAAACAAAGTCCTGATACCTTTGATATTTGAATTTTGACTAGAACATGTTTTAGATATTTAAACATGGTTAGATATATTTTTTTGAATCTCTCCTATTTGAATTTATGAACAAGCTTAAGAAATCACATTGCAGATTATGAATATCTATTGTATTTATTCAGTTAACACATTGTTAATATACGAGTAAAGGCAAAATTGGAAGACCTTGTTTTGCTGAATTCAGTAAAGATATGTATAGATAGTTTAAAAATCACCCCAAGTTTGGTACGTTGACCTGTGGAAGACAAAAGTCTTCTTTATTAAAGCCCAATCTCCATGGCCATAACTACTTAAAAATGAAGGTATGAGAAGTAAGTTTATTATCATCTTTATTTTAAGTCATTCCTTAAACTAGGAGATGCATATGGAAACCGATTACATTATTCCGTTTTTCAGCGGCTTAAAAAGGTTCACTTCTGGGAGCAATTAAACGAAGCGTACAGTCTGTGCCTTTTTATCGTATGAAAAAAATGCGCAGATTCGATAAGGGTAAGTCAAATCTCCTTATAGATAGTGACTAATATCTACATCCTTAGGATCACGATCATCAGCTATTTACTAAGTAGGATGTTAAAGTCCTTAACAAAACGATGACATTTGGAGCCCAGTCTTCATTCTGTATTGTAATACAAATGTAACACTGCGTTATGAAGAAAACAAGCAGAATCTATTCGGTGTCTGACTACGGCAAGTAGTTTTCGCCTTTCGACAAGCAGTCAAGTGCCTTGCAACAACCTGCATAAGGCATGAATTAAGTGAATATTTTCTAGAAATCCTCAGATAGAGATTTGATCAGTAAAAGTACGTCGGATGAATAAAACCTAAGCATCATTTGCTCGATGAAAAAACGAAGACGTTCGCGAGCTTCGCAACATTTCAACAAATTCTCATTTGGTGAATCGACAACTCACCACACTGTGCCAGATTTTGGAGAAAGCTGAAGAAACTAAACATTTCTTAAGTCTATGCAAATAGGATTACTTATAGCAACCTTTCCGGTATATTTGTATATCCTAGGCTCTTGAAAAAGACCACCGCACTTCAAAAGAGCTACAAGCTGCAAATATCGAACGGTTTCATGTCGTATAGGTACACTTTACACTCCAAGACCTACATAATAATACATAATAACAAGGAAGAACAGAGAAGATGCGTTGAAAACGCGTAAAATTATGCAGATCTGAGCCATTGTAGATAACCTACGAAGATGGAATAGCATCGAAAAGTCATAATGATAGACGAAGCCACTGTATCAAATAAAATTTTTACCATTTCTTCGACGATGATTGAGAAAAATGTTTGAGTATTTACTGTACGTTAGACGTCTTCTGGGGACAATTTGGGACTTCATGAAGAGACAACAGAGAGCGGTTTTTGGCTAGCAGTATCCAAAGTTGTTCGCATTGAGATAATATGTAGCAAGCCGGATAGTAAGCCTAGTTTATGTTAAATTAGCAGTCTGCATTGAGGAGACCACTTGGTCCAGAGAAGACCTTTTGTGATGCCAGAGGATTCAAATGTATCCGCCTATTTTATATGTGATCTAAAGGGCGTGGAGATCCGTTCAGAACGACTCACATTCCTATGTCTTTAAAAATTGAATGAATATGTAAGGTGTAGACTGCCCCGTTTTTGAAGATAAACTGAACGATCATAGGTCGGTGCAAATGTGCCTTTATCAAACGACATCACCTAACCAGATACTAATAGACGTACGGTAATAGTTTTCTTTTTACTTTTAGAAATGTGCCAGTGGATTGGCCTTTGACACCTATAACACCTGTGACCTTAGATTCAACAGTGAATGCAAAATTGCTAACATAACAGACAATTTGGACGAAAAAGTGATTAGTGCATTTAATTGTGCAGGCACTTCCACGAAGAATATTTGAATGTTGTTGTCTTCCATGGTGAAAAGCATCGTTTCCGTTTTTTTGTTGATATTATTGTTTAAAACATTTGCGTCTCGTCTAAGTACAAAGTGCGCTCTATCAAGGCAGCACGCTTTGGAAGGCTTTTTCATTCCTCTCTAAGACATATCAAGATGTCCGACATAGATTTGCACAGCTGGAATAAATCTGTAGCACTCAACCAGTACAGATGCTGCTCTGTTGATTCAGATCTGACTATTGCCCCAAGTCCGATGTAATATTTATTATCCGCCAATTCTTCGAATTAAATACCTTATTCATCTGTATCTCTGCATCATCAAGGCAAGAAAACGCATTAAAGAAAAAAGAGAATTTTTTTTTTATTTCTCAATATCGTCTCCTTTCAGCTCGACACATTAAGTTCAGCGATTTTCTAACTTTTTCAAGGCATTCAGAAAATATGATTTGTCAAACTCCGCAAAATAGGCCTCTGTTACGGCAATGATTTCTTCGTTTGACGAGAATCCCTTTCCGCTAAGCCATTTTGTCATGTTTGGAAACAAAAAGAAATCACATGGACCAAATCTGGGTGGGTGGGGCAGCAATTCGTAGCGTAATTCGACCAGTTTTGCTGTGGCGATTGCGGACTAGTGAGCAGGTGCGTAGTCATGGTGAAAAGGACTTTTTTTTTTGCCAAGTGCGGCCGTTTTTTTATTTTATTATTTCAGCATTGAATCGGTTCAATAAATAAGCACAGTACTGCCCCGTAATTGTCCTTCCTTTCTCCAAAAAGTAGGTGAAGATGATGCCGATTCCTAAAAAACGGTGGCCATGATTTTTCCAGCCGATGGAACCGTTTTCGCCTTAATTTCTGGCGTGTAGTGATGGGTCCATGTTTCGTCAACGGTCACAAAACGCCGTAGAAATTCTTTCGGATTGCGCTTAAACATGTCCAGTGCTCCAAAGTTGTCACGCGATTTGGTTTATGCTCCACTGTAAGCAAACGCGACACCCATCTCGCTGATATCTTTCTCATGCCCCATTTTTCGTGTAGGATATTTTGTATGCATTCAGCAATCTCTCTGACCTTCACCCGACGATCTGCTAACACGATATCATGGATTTTATTAACTATATCCTCTGTAGTCACCTCATCCAAAAAGAGAAATCGAATCACTGATCAATGTTGCTCTTTCTCCATGATTGCAAATAAACACGAACTTGATGACTTTCAACAGCTGTCAAAACAAAACTACTCGATACATCTGTCTGAAATTTCGACAGTCATCGTTGTAAAAATCACGCTATATGATGGCATACACATTTTGCATCAGTGGTGCCATCAGTCGGTAAACACGGGTGCTTATCATACAGTACTCGTACTAAAAATGGGGAAGGCTAATAAACCGGAGTGAAGCTATGTGATTTCGGGAATTCCCAAGATGTACATATATATTTAGTTCCTTTGGCCGTGGACATTCCATTATAAAAAGAAGAACCTTTCTTCGCTCTATGCATACTAAGCTGGCCAAAAAACATAAAAGTTATACCAAGTTAGTCGCCTACTTGAATGGGTTGATAGCGTCTACAGTATGATGCCAAATATTTAATCAAACTTCCCGCTGATTAACACAAAACAGCTCCTATTGTCCATGAACAACTCTGACTAACTATAACACCCTCTCTTGCCTACAATACTGTATGGCCAACAAATTAGTGGCAACGGAAAAATGTTAAATCCCGGTACTTACTTACACTTTGCAACTAGCGATTATATCTACATCTCATGACTACCGGTATAAGCTCTGTAAATGTACTAAATTCAAGCACTTGCTACGCCACACGAGCCAATGTAGGCAGGCAGTAGTAACTGGCTTGTTACCATCCGTCCTTGTGCAGGACCTCATAACCCCACCAATTCCTATGGTGTGCACGTAAAAAAAAAGGTGAATATCTACGTCATGTAGCTGGTGATAACGTTGGCAATTTAAATAATTAGAAACAGCATGAGTATCTTTACTTAAACATTCATACTACTCTACCCCACTCGCACTGTTCGTTCATGGTGGTAGTGCGTTCCTTTTAGTTTGATCCTAAAAGGAAAAAAATGAGCAAAAATCGAACAGCACTCCAAGAAGTGTTGAGCCAACTGCTTCAAGTGGTTGTAGGACTGTTGTACCAGCAGCACTCGACGGAACGTGTAATTATTGCATAAACGCCGTACAAAAGAATTATTAGCTTCGTAGCTGGAAGTTGCAAGTTTACACTGCACACAGTGTACGCAGTTCAAGTACCTACCGTTTGGGTAGGTGGACTCATTTGCTTTGAAAATATGCATGAAAGCTGTCTTGTAAAATTTAGATTTATATCCTGCGCTAGACCTCGTTCGGTTGGTAGTGCTCATTTGGTGCACTGTTTCGTTGTAGTTCTTGGTGTGCGTTGTGCTTCTGGTTTTTATTTGTACGAACAATGTTCGTTGTACCTGTACCAAATACCTCGACGATGTTATTCATAGCATTCACAAAGTCCACCTTAGGTCCGATAAAATTGTGTAATTAAAGAAAATCGAAGCAGCACCACACCTTAAAGAGTATCTTTCTCCGGATGCCGGGCGTTTTTTTGTCAGATAGAGGTGTGGACTTTGGAGAGTATCTTATGATAGTGGCTTAGAGTAGCGAAAGCAGTTGAGTACTCATTTCTTGACGTGAGGAAATAAATTAAAATGTTTTATAGACTGGTCCACTTGTTGATGTTTTGCTTGAATTGTATTTTGTTTGGCTTTGCTTAATATTTTACGAGTACAGGGCTGAATGGAGAAAGTGTAATTGATACTAAATTTAAAAAGGAGGAGTCGACGCAGATAGAGCAATTTATTTCGATCGTCGCAGATAAACGAATTTGAGTAGTGGAATCAGATAAGTTTTTGAGAGGAACAAAACTAAGTGTTGCTTTGAAATATTTTCTTCTTCTTCACCTAACTGAACAAGAACATGAAAGTAGTATTCGAAGACATGGCGCAACGGGGTTGATTCTTCATAAAAACACGCAAGCATGTCATCATTCTGTCCATATTGATTTCCAGGACTTAATGGGGAGTTGTCTATAAATCAGACTTCACTATGACTCATTGCATCTGCAATGCCAGCAATCTTAGCATCAGACATAAGTTTTTGATGTTTTAAACTCTAGTGCTGAAATACACAGCTTAACAAAAAGAGCTACTTAATATACTTTTGAATAGTCAGAGTTTATCTGATAATTTACTCCTTGAGATTGGCTTGGAAAAATGAAGCAGTGGTTGAAGCCCTCAATAGAACGATGTAAGTGGTTATGTTTCTAGGGTAGATAACTGATGACGTGGTGGCAGGTTGGATTTATATGCGAATGACGTTACTATAGCCGCCCCAGGGAAGCATCTTAACATATTAGCCCTTTATGTGAAGCGCTGTGGATGGGAAGTAAACGCCTCACAAACTGATCCTGTCCTCTTTCTTTCCCAGTAAATATACTAATTAAATCGTAGACCCTCCTTTAATCAAGTTAACTAGCGCAGTCTTTGGGAACAAATGGGGACTTCAATCTTGCATTACTCACTGCCTATCCGGCTCGGACTTCCATGTAAAGCATCCCCTCTAGATCTTTCGGGAAAGAAGATGCTTCTTCTTGATGGATCCAAGACTGAAAGCGGGGTTGACAAGGCAAGGACATATAATTTTCCACATGATAGAAGGTACATTTAGACCTTGATTTAGCAGAAGCGGCTCCGAAACACAAACTTAACCCTAGAAGAAAAGCCAGACTCTACAAAAAGCCTATGAATGGGAAGGTATTTCTGTACCTTAAATTCATAACGCAGTGCTGGAAGAGGACGCTTAAGGATAGAAGAATTCGATTTGCGATTGCAGAAGTTGGCAGCTGACTTAAAATCCGCAGCGCAGCTCTCTGTAATGAGACTAGTCAATACGAATATAATCCGTTTGAAATTGTGCTGGCAAACACTCGTTACTCTCTTATTTTGACTTTAAAATCACTTAAGTTGCATTTATGTCATTTATCGTATGTTTCATCGAAAAGCATGAAGAAATGATGGTCAAGCCTATCTTTGGTCACTATAGAACCAATGAAAGTGTCATGTTTTTTTTTTTTATCTGGACTTCTCATTACAGATATCTGATAGCACTGAAGTTCACTTTGTAAAATCCTACGGCTTGTGCTCATTGTTCGGTTGCAAGTGCTATATTATGATCCGAACATTTGTGTACACGTATAGCCAAAGTTGGTAGTTCAGCAACCGATTCCAGTGCACTATTACTCCCCCGGGGGGCATAGATCCATCAAGTGATCCCAGTACCTCAAAGCAGGGATATCGGCGATACGTTTGGTTCGCTAAAAAAATATATGCCAACCAGTCCTTCAAAAATCTTGTGACGAATGTGTCGAAGGCTTAAATGAAATTGCCCATGAATCGACTTTTGACTCTTGATATGTAGCAGAGTCTGAAAGAGACTTACAGTCTGTACTTCATCTAGCTGTGATTGCAGCAGATGTGATTCTTCAGTTTTATTTGCATGGCCTGAAATGCTTTATTCAGTGGATCTTCATATCCTATTGCAATCCAAGTGTCATGAAGAAGCATTTACCAATTTTCATTTTTTGAACAGCTTTTAACGAATTTTAAAAAAATTAACCGAATTTTGACAAGGGATGTGTTGTGAAGCCTGAAATCCTGGTGCAAGCAAGCATCCATGGAAAAAAGTATCTGCTAGTATATACAGACGTCGTCGCCTAATTTTAAGCCTTTACGGCAATTGCAATAGAAAGAGAAGATTCAATTTGATAAAAGAAATGCAGACAAAGTAAAGATTGATTTTCCACCATACAGGGTTTTGGAAATTACCTAAAAATCAGCACTATTACTGAATTTTCAGAGCATTCAGAACACATTTATCCCTAAATTAATCCTGTTTGCGGGAAGAATAAATGATGTGGGTCAGGATATGACCACAAACTCTATGAATTGTACAGATATAAAAGTGCCGACATTAAGAAGTCGACGATATTATACTAAAAGTAAAGCATCCCTGAACACTAGCTTAAGCGCATCCTGATCCAGCAAAGAAAATAAACATTTATCGTTTTGAAGATAAGCCTTTCGCAAAAAAGTTAGAGGTTACCTCGAACTGTCGCAGCTCAAATAAAGGTGCCACAAACCAAAAGTCGATTGAAAGATGTGTAGACTATGTATCAGGTTGTAACCTCAGTATTGCTCGTGGTTTTCAGTTGCCATAAAATACAAAAAACCAATGTAATGCTGAAACCATTATTGAAATTAGTATATTTGAATACTTTTATCATATAATCTGCAAATTTTGTTGGGTTGACATCATTTTAAGAATTTTAAACTTAATTTTGAAATATGGGAAGAGCATATTCGGCATATTTTCTTGCCTTTGTTCCGGAAAAACAAGAATGGAAGTGAAGCCACTCGACAAATCCAAAATGTGTATAGAGAGGGTGTTCTTAGGGAGTGTTCTCAAAGGTTCGCGTTGGCTTGCAAAGTTTAGAAATGACAATTTGAACCTTAAGGATGAATTTCGCTCAAGAAAATCTAGACGATGTGCTCCTGAAGTCAACATTCGAAAGAAATCTTATTGGTGAGGTGAGGGAACTTGATGTTCCATCGAGAATCGAAGCTTCCATTGCACTTTTGTCGTCGACATCAATGCCTTAGTCTAATGGACAGACCAGCACAACATCCCAGAGAGTGACTTTACCCGCTTAATGTGTTACAGTCCGTATGATGGGATGCTTAGTGAACTAGAGCAGAAGCGGTTAAGTTTGTTTGACCGAAAGGGAGTTGTATTCCATTAGGATAATGCTTGCCCTAAATCGAGTACATAAATACGAGTACATACTTGTGTCTTGTTCCCCAGATCTCCACTTGTTTTGAAGTGTGCAAAACTTTCTTGACCGAAAAAATTGTAGGTTCTGGATGATGTCCAAGAGGATCTTGGCTCTTGTTTTTTTCTTGAACCAAGGTTACACAATTATTTTAGTGACGACATTAAGAAGTTGCCTGAGTTGTAGACAGAAGGGCTCCTAGTGACGAAAATCAAATTTTATGCAGAGGTATTACCTAACTCACATCATACTTTCAAAAATAGCGTTCAAACCTGACATATTAGGCGTATTTGGCATTGCTTTATTCTCAAATCTTGGATTATGCTTTATATACTGACTGACGACTGACTGACTTCTCCTTAGGAGCTCTTATTAACATCAACTTTTCGCAGACTAACCCAACTCCATTTCGAAACTAATTGCTAGGATTACGTTTCGATTTTCGTAGCCAAACGCTCCTCACCTTTTCGTAGCAAAGCAAACAGTTACTGGTGTAGAAAAGTGGAATCCAAAATGGAAAACTCTTCAAAGTAAAACGAACGAGTATTTATATCCAATTATAAAATTTCCTAAATCGATGGAGCAATTTAATTTTTACAATTGAATAAATCGAAGGAGATTATCTCTGCTGTAACAAAAGGCAAACTCATTCAAAAGGGCAGTGGAGAGTGTTGGTTGAGGGGAAGAATGGATGTGGTAGAGAGGACGGAAGGTATAGAAAGAGAAAATGCAAAATAGGTGTTGCGCTTACAAGCTCTGTTGTAGTATAGAAATCTTTCTCTGGGCGCCGACATCCAACTGACGACATAATGGCGGAAGCCTTTTAATAATCTTCCAACTATCTACGAGTATCTATCTATCCGCATCTATGTATTGAATGTGTATGTTATGGAACTTTACCTTCAACTAAAAGTTGGCTATCTATCTTTGTATCTTTAGCGCTTTACCTGATGCGCTTTGATGATGATGGCGATGATGAGGTGGTGGTGGTAGACTTGAAGGTACTACAGAGGGATAGATCAGGTTCGGAAAGAAATAACTTCCGTACTTCCGTCTTTTGAGGGAAATTTTTTAATTGAATCAATTGACCGCAAGGAGGCAATTAAAAATTTTAATTTCATTTTCTCAAAGTGCACAGAAACGGTACATAGCACTGGATAAAAGGCCAAATGAAATTGTGCACCAAAGAAGAGCGATTAGCCTGCGATTAATTCGATTAGTGAACAATGGATACCCTAAGCGACGATAATATAAACACTCCCCACCAGGAGAACAAATTTTGTATCTACAAGTTATAGACGTTATCCTGGCAATAGTTTGGTATCATTTATTTATCTCTCAGATACGCCGGCTAGGTACAAAATTAAGGAACTGGTATGTAGTAGGTGCACCTGCTCTTTCTTTCGCTTAATTTGATTTAACTTATTCCGTTTGGTTTCCGTTCTTTGTTGGGGACGTGACATGGGTACTCCCTACATACTCGTATATTTGAATAAACATGCATCACATGGTGTTTTGTGTTATGTGGATCGAGTGCATTTTGAGCTCTACTATGCTCCTATGCGCTATGCGCCATGCGGAACGAACTAATTAATGTTCGCCTCAAAAACCCTTTATGAAAGGTGGAATTTAATTTGTATCCTGTGGAGTTTTAACGCACTGCAAAGGAAGCGCAGCTGCTTTCTTTGTGGTTTGTTTACATTGATGTTGTTTGTAAAATAATTGGATGAATTCAATTCAGTTGAATAGGGTTGAATGGGGATGAATTGAATTTGACAGGGTGTAGATTGTGTTTTGTTTTTATGACAATGGTTATAAAGGGTGGGCGACAGTTTAAGTCGATCCATTGTCGTAGTTTAAGGGGTATCCTACGATGAAAGGAAAATTGTTTTTACTGGAAGAAATTAATTTCAAAGAGGTGTCATAGCAAGGTAATTAATGTTGCGTTGTCATAAGAAATTGCTCTTAAGAAGGTTTACCACAAAGACGAAGAATTCAATTCGAAGGTAAAGAGCCTTGGGACTTTAAGGCTCAGGTATTGTTTATTTGAAAAGATGTCTGCTACTGATAGCTTGGGCGAATTGATATAAATGCCTGCTCCAAGTTTACTTGAAAAATAAAATAAATAAGTAAATCAGTCTGGTCAGAACATTTGTTTTTTTCTTTGTGCCCCATGAAAGGATGACAACCAGACTTATATATGGCACTAATTTCCCATTTTAAGCAACTTTATCTTTAATGTTATGAAGATTGGGCAACCTGGCAAAATATAACCACACACTTTGGTCTCCGCAATAGTATATCATTAGGCCTGATTTAAGAGAGAGAAGTACAGGAAACTTAGTGAAAATTAAGGTCTTTTCAGATAAAATTAAGCTTCCGGCGACTCAATCCCTTTTTTTTAAATTGCTGAATTTTAAGTGAAGCTTACTCACTATTAGATACGAATTTTAAATTGATCGTCTTTACAAACCCTATTTACTTTAAGATACTTGTGGAAGGGTGCAGCAGGTTTTGGCCAGAAATAGGCTTTTACTAGCTGATGACTGCTTGGAAGTTGTGTATGAGCAAAGGAAAACTAGTTTTCACCAAAAATCGTTGTCAAGTATGCATTACAAGCTTCCCACAGCGACTTGACTTTTAAGTTCTATGTCTTAGGTAGCCATACATTGCAAAAAAAAAACAAAAAAAAAACTTCCAACCGTTGATAGTACAACGAAATTTGAAAATCAACACTGTACTACGCCTTACCACAAAAAGTCTAAACAGAAATCGTTTTCGGGGCAACAATTCTTGTACGAAGTACAAAAGAAAAAACTACTGTGGCGCTGGCAGCCCGGTATGGCCATGGCCTAGCTTCTTGACACTCATTTATGTTGCTCATGTTGTCATTTTTGTCACATCTGAGTGGTGCCTACGGTTTATCGTCGAGTCAGAACGGTACTCCTTAGAAGCTTTTTCGTAGGCATTTTACTTTCGGGAGTTTGCCACTGCCGCCTAAAGGGTGATGGCGATTTGAAAAACTGTTGGTGACACAGCCAGGAATCGAACCCAGACTCTCTGCGTGATAGTCCAATGAGCTAACTATCGTGTCATCGCCATCGCTAAATTCGGTACGTAGGCAGAATTAAATTAATCAACTATGACTATTCAAGCAGAATTTTTCATGATCGGGATTAGGATTACCTGCGTCCTCAGTAGGAGCTTAAGAAATTGGCCTTATTTCACTATTACTACGAGGGCGGGTCAATAAGTCCGTGACTTTTTGAATTTCTGACCTCTTTACTGAAACAGCAACACTGCTCCTGTCAACAGGCATCTGTCAGTTGACTCCTGTCAAAATTTAAACTTGCTGCGTCAGTTAGTTTGTGTTTGACAGCTATTTTTATCAGACTACTCACTAATTTGAGGAGAAAATGGAAAAAAGTGAATTTCGTGTGCTTATTAAGCATTATTTCTTGCGAAAAAAAACCATTACCGAGACCAAGGCTAAGCTTAATAAATACTATAAATACATCGATTTCAATGGTAAAAAAGTGGTTTACTGAATTTCATTGTGGCCGTACAAGCACTGAAGATTCCGAACGTCCTGGACGCCCAGTTGAGGTCTCTACACCCGAAACAATCGAAAAAATTCACGATATGGTGTTGGCCGACCGAAGATTGAAAGTGCGAGAGATTGTGCAAGCCGTAGGGATCTCGCATGGCTCAGTGGTTTCAATTTTGAATGATCACTTGGGCATGAGAAAGCTTTCCGCAAGATGGGTGCCGCGTTTGCTCACAGTCGACCACAAACACATGTGCAGTTGCCATGGCAAAAATCCATGAATTGGGCTATGAATTGCTCCCTCATCCACCCTATTCTCCAGATTTGGCTCCGAGCGACTACTTCTTGTTCCCAAACCTGAAGAAATGGCTTGGTGGAAAAAGATTTGACTCCAATGATGAAGTCATCTCGCAAACAAAGGCCTATTTTGAGGACCTCGACAAATCATTTTTTTTGGAAGGGATAAAAAAATTGGAGAAGCGTTGGAGAAGCGTTGGACAAAGAGCTCAAGGGAGACTACGTTGAAAAATATAATTATTTTTTTATCAAAAAATCTGTGTTTTAATCCAAAAGTCACGGACTTATTGAGTACACACACTTAACAGCGATCTCAAGGAAATCTCGCAGTGAACCGCAAGAAATCACCTACAACTAAATCCAAAAAAATCAAAGTGTTTGGTAGTCTACAAAAACAATCTTGATAGCCTGGTAGCTTAATAGCTTTATACCAGCTCTATATTTAGGTAACATTGCACTGGAATATCTCTAAAAAGTGAAAAAAACGTAGGTATTTGGCTAAATTCGATATTTAAATGAGACCAACATATTCAAATAATTATTGGCAAAATATATGGATGTTTACGTGCTCTCTCCTTGACAAACCACTTTAAACCTCCGTATCGGGGCTTAGCTTAGCAAAAGTTTAATTTTACCAATCGCCACCTATGGATGTCTACTTTTTTTTGTTGTCACAACTCAGAAATCCGAAAGAATCTTACAATGGCATTTAACAACATCACGCTCTATGCTTATAACCTTAACCGATTTGATCATGTATCTGAATACACTTAGAGGATTTTGGGTTGTAGTCTTCACACCTATTTCAAGTTTTGCGCCCTTAAAACAAGAAACGAACAGCTTCAGTATCTGTACAAAAAAATTCAGTTCCTAACTTCGGTTTGTTCTTTTCAACAAAGGTTTACGTGCAGAAACTCCGAGAACCAAGACTTCCCTTATGTTGTCAGAGAATGAATATTTCCACCCTTGGACATAAGTCATTTGATAAAGTCCTACTTAAATATTTGACCGAGGGCAAACCGAGTTTAGCTTTTCCTTTTCTATATTTTCTTATTTTCTTTTCTTCTTATACCCTATTTTTATTTTATACATCTTCTTTTCGAACACCATAGTGTTTATTTTAGTTTAGAACAAGCAAAGCCAGTTTATGAATTGTTTGAACTCAAATAAATTAACTTTTACTTTTATAGGCTTTAACTTAAGTCCAACGTAAGAGATTCTGTAAACAAATAAATAAATAGAATGAAATGAAGAATGTCGACTTAAGGTATGTCGACGAGGTGCTGATGTTGCGAAGTCTACAACTCTAGGTTTACTAGCAAATATGTGGGCTTTTAGTAAGGAATACGTACGAGTATGAACATAAGTTTCCTAAAAATTGTTGGTAACATAAATCTTCCCGCTAAGACAAGATTTAAATTCAAACAATTTACGTGACCACTACGACGGTGTTGTAGTTTTTGACTTTGATGTGTAGCTACTGCAGAAATCTTCCATCTGGTTACAGAGAATTTTAGAATAAGGAAGGCACTCTCACCTGAAGTGTCATTCAGAGATGTAGGTCGGATATAAGGAAGACTAATGGTAATACAATTAGCTTACCCAATGCAACTGATGAAGATTACATTTCACTGTATGAAGCAACCCTTCCATGAGGCTTGTTTTTCCTTTTTTTTAAATTCTGACTCGTTAGTGGCGATAGAGAAGCACGTTCACCTAAAAAAGATCTTTTGAGCTGATTTGTCAGAATTGAGTTTAGGCTAGTAGGTTTTCTACCTTCCGAATGAAGTTAGCAACTCTAGAAGCAGGGGAATCCCTTAGTTCTGTTTTTGAAGTGCAGCAGAATGGTTCAGGTCCGTTGAAGGGGGTTCCTGTACTTTTTCTGGCTAGTTCGTCTGCAATACTCTCATGCCCAGGAGCCCACCATAGTTTGGTCTTGTTCCTTGAGCTTAGTTTTTGGAGGATTTTGAAGCAGTACATGACTGATTTGGAGTCAATGATGTGCGAGCCAAGGGCATTTATACCTGTTTGGATAAACGTGAATATATGCGTGTTTGCGCCTTTGGTACCAGAATTATAGATTAGGTTGACGCGTTCTTGAATTCAGCTTGGAATACCCTATGACTCTTACCCATAGCAATTGACATGCTGGTATTTGGTCTGTATATTTCAGCCCCCACTCCCGTTTTTATTTAACAACCATCCGTATACCACGTTATTTGATGGGTATTTACTGTCCCATGCTTCTTTGCTGGAAATCTCTGTAGAGAGTTCTTTGTCGAGGCATAGTCTTTTGAAGGCGGTCTGTAACTGTGCAGATCATGTCTAGTTCTGGTATGTCAGAGAGTAGGATCTTTAGGTCCGGGTGGTCATGCACATCCAGTTTTTTGGCTCGTACCATACTAGCTGAGCTGCGTAGAGCCACTTTGGTGATGTATAAGTGCAGGGGTGTTAGTCCTGTTATTGCTTCTATAGCCGCTGTTGGTCAGGCCCGAAAGGCTCCGGAGATGCCCAGGCATGTTAGACGTTGTACTTTTTTAAATGGTGGTCTTTTACCTGATTTAAGTCCACCATACTACAGAAGCATATGTTAAGATGGATCTTACCATCATTTTAAAGATCCACAGATTGATCTTTTATGATATCCCCTATTTAGTGTCATACATGCGACGGTAGGCCCATAAAGCGCCGGTTGCTTTAGCTATTTTGTTAATTACGTGAGAGCTCCAATTTAGTCTTTTATCCAGGATTACTCGCACATATTTGACCTGATCGGAGTACTCAACGGTTTTATCGTTAAGTGAGATTGAACATAGGTTTGAGTTTCTCCTTTTTGTGAAGGGAACTACGATAGCCTTGTTTGAATTAATGGAGAAACTCTCTCCGGTGCACCAATCTAGCACTATCCTAATTGCATTTTGCATTCGTGCGGTGAAAACCTTTGCTTTTTTGCCTCTAATAATGATGACTAGGTCTTCGGCATAACCAATTATATTGTATCCTTGGTTGCTTAATTTATTGAGTAGGGCATCTATGACCAGGGACCACAGGAGTGTCGAGAGTACGCCTCCCTGTGGGCAGCCTCTTACGGTTGATACAGATACCGAGGACGGTCCTGATGAACTTGTTATTACCCGGCTTTCTAGCATCGTTTTGATCCAGTTTATTATTGGTTGGTCGATCTTTCTAAGGAGCAAAGCTTTAGATATGGAGCCGTATCCAGTGTTATCAAAGACACCCCCTAAGTCCAGAAACGCGCAGGGTGCAATTTCCTTACCACGGAAGGAGCTTTTTATTTCTGCTGTCAGTTTAAGCAGAGCTCCTTCTGTCGATTTGCCTTTCTGATATGCGTATTGACATGGGTGATGAGCCAAGCTGTTTTCTATGCTTTCTCTAATGTCTACGTCGATAATTCTTTCCATTGTTTTCAAATAAAACGATGTCAAGTTTATAGGACGGAATGATTTAGGTAGCTCACTAGGTTTGTTGACTGGTTTGGGGATAAATACCGTTTACCTCCCTCCAAGTACGTAGTTTATAAACCCAGTTGAAGCTGAACCTTAATAAGGCTATAAGAGTGGGTACTAGATAATGCATTCCTCTTTGCAGCAAAGCTGTCCGTATCCTGTGCCCCGTATTGTTTTGATGAGCCTTCCTGTGAGAAAAAATACGAAAAGTTATAGACAGTGGACGGACATCAACAGTAATAAAAATCAGTAGCAGCACTTCTAGAACTATCGACTATAAAAGGTCTTACAGTCAACAAGAATAAGATCTTTATAGCTTAACGAGAATCACAGTTGGAGGAAACTGACATAATATTCTGAGAACGTTGCTAATATCCAGATTTCAGGAATTAAATGAACGTCTGTTTGAAATTTCATTGACGATCTGAGAAATCTCGATTAAACCTCCTCCGAACCAATATAATATAGCTCATCTTAGAACACCTTTTGTAGCACAGACTGTAATCCTTTTAAATGATACTCATACATAAAAAAAAAAAAAAAACTCCATCTCATGCTCTATACACTTTGCCAGTTAAAAACAGTGATAAATTATTGTGTTCTCTTCATTTTATACTTCTTTTTACTGAAACGCTGTAGATCTCTAACTAAACAGCAAACAGCAGTTAGTTGCAGTCTTTATGTTATTGCCAGGAGAGTTTTTTTTCTTTTTCTTTTTTAAACCAGAGCCAAAACAATTGTTTGCATTAGCCAAGTGGAGCTTAACTCGTTATGGCGCGAGTATTCGCGTGTGGTACGAGCTGAAAAAACAAAAAAAAAACTAAGAAGTGTGCCTGCTTTAGCACGCTTAGTGATTTCTCAAAGTTCTCTCAGATACTTTTGCTACACCTAGAGGCACCATCCAGTCAGTTAGCAAAGCAGCCGATGAATTGAGGAGTTAAGGAGTCAGAGAGCCACCAAGCCACCAAGCCAGCTCATAGTACAGATTTCGAGTAAACTTGACAGAAATTTACTTTGCAGTTGATTTAATGGTTCGCTAATCTAATAGAGTAATTTATCGTTGCTGCTTTTGTTGCGACGAGTCTACAAAGATATGGAGTAGAGAATCACCACTGTATGGAGAAAAGCACCCTCTTTTCCTATTTGCCACTTTCATTTTGTCTATGTAGTCTAAAGGAGTTTTTGCTTTTAGGCGATTAGCGAAAGTTTAATTAAATGCGACTGAGGGAATACAAGGGGGCAGAAACAGGCAGCTGAAGTTACTCTTTATTCAAGAAACAAATGGAAGTGTTGAGTGGTGTTGTTATGATGATTTAGGAGGCAGTACTTGGATCTAAGTGAACCATGATAACCGGTATAAACAAAACACGTGCATCTTAAGAAGGGGATCAGATTGTTAAGGGATTTGTGTAATTGAGATAAATTAACAGAAAAGGTGGATGAATTTCGAAAGATATTATCCGGCAAGGAATTGTTTTATGCGAGTTTTAAGGACTTCAGGTAAGCGCTTGGATCTTATTTGCAGGGATTACGAACTCAGATTTTATGTATTTTGCCAAACTTATCATTGTTTTCTTTTATTTTTGCAGCAAAAGTTGCCCTGAAGTGTAAGTTGTTTATACAAATATATTCAAACGTGCTAAAAAAGCAATTATGTTCAGAAATTTTCTCCTAAGGTAAAGTGAGCATGTCAAGGATTAAAAGGCTGCTAACTAAAGAAACCTTTTAGACTTACAATTGATACTAATAACTTGTAGCGCAACTTTCGCAGACCACATAATGTGGAAGGAGTTTAACATTATTTTCGGATGCCGGAAGATCAACTGTTGCCGACTAAGAGGGTGGTGACGCCAGAACTTGTATGTTTTACTTTTAAAGATACTTGACGTTGGAGTCAAACACAAACAAAATTACCACCAACCGACGTAGTTGTCGACCACAGTACTTTGGTAAACGAATATAAATTGTAACAACTATTAGATAATCCACAGTAACTTTTGTTTAGTACATAAGAAAAAATCCAAGAGTTGCAATGATGATGCTTAGTTAATTTGGATGTATGACCCAAAGTAATAAGTAGTTCGGTTCAGCTCATAGGCTTTATGGTTAAGGTTTGACATTTTTAAGTCTACAATCCATAGTTACTCCTAGATATTAAAATTCTGGAACACATTCTTATTGCATGCAAGCATGATTGCGATTACGATTATCACAGTTTGCGTCATCTTGAATCAATCTCATTTATAAGAGGAAAACACATAATTTTTGATTTACTGCTAAGGACCATTAGATGACATGTAAACGACCTTGCTTAAGTAGCTAGGTCACTATTCATTTGGGTTTTAGGGTTTCCAAGAGCTGATGCAGCATACGACAGAACCAGATCATCAGCAAAAGTGGTGATGTTACCAGTTGGCGATAAGTTATATAGGGAGCTTGTATAGATGAGGAAAAGGAATGGTCCTATGACTGATCCTTGAGGAACTCCCGTATTTGAACAAGAAATTCAACTACTCAAAGTTGTATTTATATGAGCAAACGAAAGAATGACATTACTACCATCAGCAAATATAAAGCCGATGTTAAGTGTTTTATCCACAGAGCCTGATTGTAGAAACAAATTCATGTCGGCTTCAGCATCTTTGACGTTCAAATCTTAGCTTTCCTCCAGGAGTAATTTGTGAATGACAAACTCTGAGTCTAGTTGAAGTGGAGACTGATTACTCCTTTAAACTACACAGTGTGGTAAATAGTATCCCGGACTGGCTCTAGAAGACACAATCAAAACAGGATTTGCTTATTTTTCGCTGTTTTTATTCACAATATCCTCCTCCCCATTCAATATACTTGTTTACGCGATTCAATAGTGATTAAAATGCCTGTCCGTGTCGAAGTTCCTTGAATCAAAAAAGCATCCTTTCAACTTAAATTTCAATTTCGGGAACAAATAGAAATCGCACGCACACACCAGACTTCGTGCCAAAAATTGACGAACAATTACTGCAATATGGCTCGTGTCTGGGAAATAATTTGCCACACTGTGTGTATCTGGATCCACATTCATTCTGGTTCCATATTCAATGGTATTTACCCCTATTCTCAAATCCGCCGGGGGGAATTGTCCACCGAAATCGAAAATTTGCTATTCTGAAATCCGTTCGAAGTGAATCGTCCGAATGTCGATAATGCGAATTGAGATTCACTGTATTCTTAAATCCGATCGACTCCATACAAACAGATCCGCATCAAAATCGTTGCGGATTCGTATAAGTTGAGTAGTTTGCTAGTAAGGATGTAAGTTATTTTTATGGAAATAAGCATTATTTAACATATATGAAATTGTAGGAATTTAATTCAATTTAAAGTACTTGTCGATGAGGTGAAGAGATATCCCGACATAGCAAAAAAAAAACACCCCCTGAAGCAGTAAGAGATTTTTGGGAAAATTTGCGACGAAACTTAAACGAGCTAGGTCCTCAAATAAGGGAACTGATGGAATGGAAGAAGGTTATTCGAATATTGCTCGGAGTCTCCCATCCGTCGGATTTGAGAATAAGGATGATTTTCTTACTAACTTATTTGCGAGATCAGGAAAGATTAATATATATTGATGCATATCTCATAAATAATACCAAACATTGCTTCATTTTTAGTGAAAAACTTCAGCCACAAATCATTAAGTGACTTCTTACATGGGAAGCCATCAAAATCTACGCCAGACCTTTTAACTAATTTTCATTTTCATAGTTTAGAACGGTCTTGCCTTTCGAGTTAACTGAAACGAAGAGCAGACAAACCAGTCTAGGAAATCATTGTGAACTAAGAGCTCAACTTATCACTTTACCTTGCTATGGAATCGATTAAAAGCAAAACTTTTATATTTTTCTCTGTTTATAAGAAAGTTTCTAATAAGCAAAATCATTTGAAGCAGACTTCGAAGAGCTTCAGAATGTAAAATGAATTGTGTCAGCATACAAGGATTCTTCTACTTATTTTTTGGGGAAGGACCTAATTGTCGATAGCCATAACTTTGAAGAGTTTAAAAGTTTAAAAGCAGCTGTTGGAAGTACTCGTATATATAAGTATCTTGTCCTATAATGTAGTGCCGGTATGGGAGTTCTTAAAAAGACGACAAGTCAAAAATTGGAACTAACCTTGTTGCCATATCAAACGCAATGTTGCAAGGTTGGTTCATCAGCTAAACAGATGGTTAGAAAAGTTTCCGAGACTAACTAAACGACATTTCGACCTTATTCATCAGTCTCATTCTACAGTGATACAATTGAAGCGTAGAAGTAACATTTCTATCCCTTTCTAACATAACGACTTGTCCCACGCTTAGAAAAACGCTCCAGTTCTGGCGATTACCTCTTCATTTGAACCACATCCTGTTTCTAACGAGCATTTTTTTGAGGGTTGCGTTTATCCGTTGTCATATACCGCATGATCAAGTTCTATTTATTTCGTACATAACATAAACAAATTGTTGTTCTTTGTCGCAAGCTAGCAGACGCTTTAGCCACTTAGATCAGAACTTTCGCATATCCAAATTCCAGTTAAAAAAAAAAGGGGTATAAAATGTAAAAGATGTTCGGGCGCATTGTTTAAAGGTTGCTATTAAAGTCGCCATCTATGTGTCAGTTTAGACTAGATATCTAATTGGCTGTAAAAGACTGTTGTCCGTTGACTGTTTTTCTGAATAGGTTCATCAAAATCGTAAATATGTCAGATTGCTATTCAAATGATATCAATAACACGGATATTGGCTTCCAAACTTCACCAAAGTCCTTTCTTTAGAACTTTAATTCGGGGCACACTTTGATCTTATACGGATAGAGGCGATGATCAAGATAAGAAGAAATAGCGCCTTTAATCAAATAAGAGAAGCATCTCTACTATCTACTACCATTAGCAAAAGACGAATATCTAATCATTGCAATGACTTTTACGAATCGTACGTGTTTTTGGCCTGTTCAACATACGAGTATACATAAATGCGATCAAAATGAGTTTCAATAAAATCCAAATGCAATCGAAATGAGTGTGCAATTCATTTGACAACTGTACTTGTACTCAGTAAATGGAAATAGTTTTTGCAGACATAGCTTTTATGTCCCAATAAGTCAATAAACATCATGATTACCACGTTAACCAGACCTGCTAATGAACAGCAGACACTAACTTTCAGTTTTTTTTTTTTTTTCTCATTTCACACTTACATCATTGCATAGGAGGATACAGCATTCCAAGCAGGAAAAAGCAGTACACTCAACTCACCTAAATTGGCTATCATCACTTATGCTAATCACATTCCGATACGAAGTACACCCAATGATCCGATTTTGATCTGTGGAATCCACGCCATATCCAGACGCACACCAATCAATTCCAGCTCCATGTATTGGGTGAATAAAATGGGTGGGGATACACAGTAAAAAAAAAAAAATAACCACATGCGCATAATTCAATTTAGTGCAACGACTTTTTATCCAGCATTTCAATTCAAACCAAGCGAGCCTAGGACAAGTCAAACCAAGCCAAGCCAAGCCAATCTACTCATCGAGCAAAGAAAATGATCTCGAACATTGTAAGCCATTATGTCGTGATTCTGTTGACATCGCAGTAGAATCAGCTAACTGGCACTGCTCCAACTACTAGGTAGTATGACCGCGGATTTAATCTCTTGTCGCTGTTAATACAGTTGATCATCGTTGCGGCCGATGAATTCCAATCCGAGTTAACCATGTTGCGTACATTGATTGGTTTTTATGGACTTATACAACCTTCTCCCCCCCCATTGCCCCATGGCATATGTATCACTTGGATGACTACGTCCGGCGGTGTATGTAGTGTGTCAATAAAAGGAGTCCACTGGAGTTTATCTCTCCATTATTCGCTTGGCTTGGTATGCGACTATGCGACTCTAGCGAAAGAAAACCTTTAACTTGAAGCAACAAGAAAATATTCCAAAAAGCAGCTGCAGCTACCACATGAAGCCAATAACCAGCTATTCGTACAAGCTACTAGCTACAATCAGCAGCAACCAGCAAACGGCAGCATCAGCACTATTGCGGTACAGCTACTCATATTAAGTACATTCGATCGTGGCAAGATAAAATAATTGAACTGAACCTACAGAAAGGGGATCAGGGGTAGAGAACAAGACAAAAACCCACACCATCGATAGCATCCCTTATATGGTTGCCAGGCGGTTATTTGAGATACTCCAGCGGCAAAGGAAGTCTTTTGTTTTGAGCGTTAGTTTATCGCATAGCTGATATCTCTTCTTCTCCCTCGGAACAGCAGGCGATACCACGAAGAGAGAAGAAAAGTCAATAAAGCCCATGAGCCCTATAAAACAATAGACGAAGCACTCCTTTACACTCCCTCCAGGACAGGAATCGGGCGCACACCAATCCTAGACCAATTGTGGGCAAACAAGCCAGATACATACGAGCACTCGTAGGAAGTCGAGGTATTTTACTTATGCGCGAGCTTGGCAGGAAGCCTACTGAATTACCTTGCCTCTTCGTGTTGTTAAATTCCTTTACTTTAGTGAAAAGACTTGAATGGGAGAGAGGATAGGGATAAAGGAGTAGCCTTGAAGCAAATTTATTTTATGGATTTTTATGCAAGCCAATTGGAATTTCATCTGAAGTCGAGGAGAGGCGCTCCAACCATTGCGCCTTCGTCGCAAGAAAGGACTTCATGTTTAAGCACTGTTCGATGCACTACTTTTAAGTGTACTCGTCTGTCTATACCTTCGTCTTTGACTTCATTTTCTTTTTCATTCTCTTCTTCGTCTTCTTCTCCTCAACTTGGCCCTTATTTAAGGTATTTCAACCACCGCAAAGGATGAGAAGAGGAAGCCATTGTAGTTGTGTGTGCTGGCGCGATGAACGAGATAATCAAGCAATTAAGTTTTCATGTCTATTAATGTACAGGCAGCTAGCAGGGAGATGATGATGATGGTGACGCAGGAAAGAATATGGACAACAAACAGTGGTGTGCGCGCCTTTGGGACCTTCCGCGCGCGCAAACATTGAGTAGCTGCAAAGTGGGTTTATCCAATAAGGACTCTTTCGGCTTATTGCCATCTAGTAGATTATAAAATTTTTGCAATAGTCTTACAAGCGGAATTTATTGGGTTTTTGTTTCAAGGCATCCGCATCATTGCTTGTGTTTTTTCCAATGAGAGGAGATCCATTTGCAATGAGATGTGGATGATTGCTTTCATATTTGTATTTTTATTGAATTTATTTATTTATTTCTGGTTCAAATGACGCGTTGTTGCTAGGAGCCTTTAGAAGGTTTTTAGTTGAAGTTGGTTGCTGTGAAAATGTCGTCAAACTTCACAGTCTTGAGCATTCTTTTACGTTACCAAAATTGGCATTCGGAATTCGAGATTGGTGTACTGATGCTGGCTTAACATTGTGGAATCAATTGTTGCCATTTCATTTGAAATTGTCGAGGGATGACATAAGCCTTTTTCTTCCTTTCTGAAACAGCATTTAGACCAGGATTTTGATAGATTTTACTGTTATCTTTGCAGTTACGACTTTAAGTCCATCAGGGAGGCAACCTTTATAGAAATAATAAGATGTAAAACGCAGATCCATGAAAGGTACGGCCCGGTATCAGCAAGAGTAGCAATGATTGGAAACCAAACAGCTCTTATAGACGTCACAGATAATTCACCCCATGATGTCTCATAAAAAGATCGTTTCAGATAACATGTGGCTGATGTACGGAAATATTGGCGGGAGACATCAATGCCTGGCCACTAGAAGGAGTACGAGGGCCAACTACATAAGCGGGGCACAGCTAGGGGCATTTCTTTGCTTCAAAAAAGAACTCCAACTTTGCTTATACAAAAAGTGTAATCCTTGCGATTACAGAGCCAAGCCAAGTTTTAATGTCAAAAGAATTCATGAAAGGAACAAAATCTTGGCTGGAAAAGCAGTAGCAGTAGTAGACAAGAAAATAGAGAGAGTTCTGAAGAAATACGAAAAAAAAAAACAGGGAAGATAAACGTGAGCTTGGTAAACCTTGAGGTTTATCCGATATCTTCTGTTTACGATGAAATAACTATAAACAGCTTCTGGGGTCATTGTTCTACATTTTTGAGTTTTTTATATCCCAGAATCTATAGTGACTCTAATTAAAAGCTATCCAGTATATGAATCTTGGAGAGCTCTTTTAGCTATGGCCTCAATAACTAACTAACTCACATTTCTCTGGCGTGGAGGGAAGTAACTGTAGTCTTAATCCTGAATACCTGCAAACGTTCTCATATTGCCCAAAGGACCCAAGACCTATTTGTCTATTGATCTAGTCTTAATCCTAGACCTCCATCAACGGCACAACATACCTACTGTAAGGCAAAGTCGGTAGAACGGCTCTACACTCATTAATAAGCCACATCGAATGATCCTTACATTATAAAGAATATACAATGGTCGCTTTCCTGAACATAGAAAGTGCCTTTAACAACGTCAACACATCGGCAATCACGACGGCGCTGTCAGCTCTGATGATGATTCACTTGGGGTCTTGATCAGTCTTAGGAATGTATATAGTCTAAAGAGTAGGATAATCAACTTTAAACTGGGCGGATCCTCTATCAAAAAATGTGTCCATAGAGGTACGCCGCAGTTTGATCTTCTCTGACACAGCGAAATATTTGGGTATAATTTTCGACAGGAAACAGAAGGATAGACCTTAGTCAAACGGTTGAATCGACATCTTAAGCGCCCAAACGATTTTGGTCAAAACTACAATATGTCTGAATCGCACTAAGAGTTTGATCCTTCTAAACAGAAAACATCTAAACGTCATCATAGGTGTCATCACTGGACACTGCCTTCTATAGTAGGTAACCATGCAATAACGGCTTCTGCAGAAGCTGCATGGACGAAGAGGAGAAGGAGACAATCGTACACCTCCTTTGTACATGTCCAGCTTTCTCCCAAAGAAGAAAACTAGGAGCCTTCTTTTTCAACGACTTAAACGATTTAAGCAATACAGACATCAAAAGTCTTCTACGTTTCTTAAAAAGCTCAAAATGGTTTCTTGAGTAGGAGGGTCGTAGATCCACGTGTAATTACAACAGGCCTAAGTGGCTTAGTTTTTCAATAGCCACTCAAACTTAGCCTAACCTAAAGTGTCCGTAAGTCTTCCAATATGGTTTGATGGCTAAAAGCTTCACGCCAGATCATTGATTTCCGTAATCAAGTGGGAACTGCTATATATACTCCTACAAGTAATTCAACGGTTGATGAAGAGCGACACCAGGATGCTCATTCGAAAATTTGAAAGTAATATTATCTTAATAAGAGTCGTGGTTTTGGCGGCAATGAGCTCCACAAGGCTTCTTGGATTCGAACTTATCATACTCAAAATCAATCAATGTTTCGAACACGATGGTCAGTTAAGAGATCCGTTTTGTGAAATTAATCATTCATTAAAGGTTTCTTTTAGTTAATTAGTAAAAAGAAAGTAATCACGTCTTTGTACCGCTGACCGTTGACCGTAACGTTCTGACCATTATCATTTTTAAAGACATATGGCCCATAAAGAGCACCAAACGTTGACTTTTTCTGGATGTAGTGTTGTTTCGATAATGGTTTGTCGATTATCATTGCTCCAAATAGCAATTCTGCTTATTGAAATAGCTAATTAATTAAAAGTGTGCTTCATCACTGAACAAAACTTTCAAATTAAATTGTGGATCAATAGCAGTGTTTGCTGCTGCGATGATCGTGTGGCTTCAAGTACAATTCGATTTGAATCTTGTAAGCACGTTAACCAAGGTGCTTAATATGAATTTTCCAGAAAGTTGATGGACACAAGTTTAAATGTTGACCAGGATGACAAATTGACTCTAACGCTATACACCATAAATCGTTTGTTGTGTGAGCACATCTTAAGGGATGCGTATTGCGAATTAGAATCGAAACAGCCCTATGGATTGTAGAATTAATTGCTCTGATGGACGATTATGACCACCATAGAATGCACGTAATGCCCGATGAGTTTCTCTAATTGAACAATGTTTTTCGAAATAAATTTGAACAATTTGCAAACGTTGCTAAGACATGAGATTATTCATGATGAATTGTCAAACCAAACTTACTTGAAAACAACCGAGAACTGTCAAATTAGAAAACAGTGTTACCAATTTTAAGTTCCCCGTCTCAAAAAAAAAACAAAAAACAAACCGTTTTCAAACACTTATTGACAAAGGCATGGGAGACCAACACATCAATAACGATTAAGTCCTAAGCGGAATTAACGGGAAATGGAATCAGGCATTACTATTAGCACGGTATCCATAGAACAAGGTATCCATAGAACATTTTACAGATATAAAAAACAAAGAGGCAAAATAGATTCCGGAGGATTGTTTATTTCTATGTCCAGTCAAGGTGTATATTTGGCGATATAGTATTTTAAGCGCAAGAACAATCAGACGAAATAGCTGTTTTAAGATTTATAGATTTAAGATCAGTGATGATCGGTACTTAAAAACGTTGGTCGTTTGGCTTTTCTTGTCGGTTTGAACCCACTATGAACTAGGACTTGAAATTTTACTATTATGGTCTAATTGCCAGATCTAATGCCGACATGCGTTACATTTAGAACTTCAGTACGTAGCTCCCGATACGGTATAGTAGTGTTCGGTTTCCGGGTTCGGAGATTAAATCCATTTGGTTCGCGATTTCAAAGTAGTGCAGGACTTCGTTGAATCTCCACTAGAGTAGTGGACATGGAGTTAGTGTTTACCCCATGGGGGCATTTAGGAACGATCATTGATCTCCGCATGCTTGGCATGCGCACTTTTCACACTATAGCGAATCGCTTCGCCGACATCCGGCATATTTTTAACTTGCTACTTACTACCTTTAACTTGCTATCAAATAAAGAGTAAATCTTTACTTGGAAACTTTCCAAGTGAAAAGTCAAGCAGAACGATGCCGATTTCAATCAAATCACAATTTCGATATCGTAGTTCACATAAGTGTCCAGATCATAAAACTCCCATATCTCTGGGAAGCAGCAATCTTTTTGTGGGGTAGATTACAGCTCTAAAAATTTTACAAGAAAGATACGAGTTACGATCTAGGAGAATATTTCTGAGACTGATAATAAAGTAAAAAATCCATTCCAGATGAACCATGGATGCGGCACTTGCTTAATGATTGAACAAAAAAAAAGATTCTTATTATTTATACGATCAATGAATCCATGGGGAAGTTTTTAACAAGTACTAGAAGCAATCGGCATCAAGTGGAAAACATTGTCAGAAGATGAGATTTTAAAGAATGGTAATAATCGAAAAACAAAAACAAGAAGTCGATTAGCTTGACGATGGAGCTACAACAAGTCGTCAACTGGTTGGGAGGGGAACTAGAAATTTTAAAGAGTTTAACGGACTCTTTTTCCTAGAACAAAAAGACAGTTAATTTAAAAGAAGAAGCTGTAACCCTTGGAATGCGATGGAATCCACAAAAAAAAATCGGCTCGACTGAGGCACATAATTTTTAAAATCTCTCGCAGAGGACTGAAGGCGGCTGAAAGAAATTTTATCAGAATTGAGACTCATTTTTAAAAACCGTGCACTAGGGAACACGTAGCATAATAAATGGCAAAATTAGAGCTCATTAGAGGCAAAAAGTAACAAATTGTGATAACTTATAAACAAAAAGCCTTCAACTATCTAAATCAATTCCAAAAACCAGACCAAAAGCAAACATCTCAGTCCATTCACATACTATTTCACCAGTTTATATGGACCACACCCATTTTTATAGATCGCCCACGTTTTATCCACAATCTATGAGAAGAACATTATGTTTTACAACTCCATTTTCGTCTCATGCTTTACAGCTACACAAATGTATTCAGCTTCTAAAATGGCTCAAACTTTTTATGACATTTTAATGAGTCTAATAGGCTGGTTTCACCATCTGAACAAACAACTTAACATACCTACTATCATTGCTGCAAGGAACTAAACACCTCACAAAAAAAGTCACCAGATAAGGCCATAAAAACGTGGAAATCATAAATAGCACACGTGTAGTAAACCGCCCGAAACAACAAACTGTCCCCGGAGGTATAAATTTTCATGTGTCTCGATCATCATGAGAAGACCTCGCAGACCATCGCCTACACAAAAACCTTCTGGCATCACATCTTACAAGATTACCACACAAACCACACGAAAAAAGTTGTAAAATCGTTGTTAGGGCCACTAAAAGATTCACTAGTCCACAGCCGCATATAGTCGATTTTTGTTTGTACAACGCAGCGCCACCAGGTTTAACTATATATGTATATTTATTTTTGTATTGCGAAACCCATTACCATCGTACGATCATAGTGATCACAACGATCATTCCATCGTTATGAGGTTAACCGTACGTAACACTTTACCGCATGTCATAACTGATCGAACAAAAGGCCGCCATAAATAGCGGAAAATTTATGAAGATCAGTTTCCGGCAGATACTTGAAAAGAGCAATTTCCACCTTTAAGCAATCTCTCTTAAGTCTTTTGCTACATCATGCACGTGATGCAACTGAACCGGGACAAAAGTCATTATTAATTGCCCCCTCCTCCCTCCCATTGAAAACCAAAGCAAACACTATGGCTCTGTACGGTAATCTACTTTACAGATCATTCTAAAGCACGATCGATATTTCTTTTCTTTAATTATCTCGCTAACTACAGCGTGACTTACATCTGTTCCTCAGCATCGCATCGTCATTGGGTGTCGGGCTACATGGATATGGGTCCCTACTTAAGAAATCAAACAGCAGCAGCGGAAACATGCTATGATCTCTCGAATCCATCGATCCAAGTATAGCAGCACTAAAGTATCTAAGCACGATCGGTTTTCAAAATAACGAAGAAAAAAAAAAAAAAAAAATGAAAGAAGGGCGATGTGTATCTTAACTTGTAGTGCGACCCCCCCTTTTCCCGTCGTCATCGTTATTCCAAGTGGTTAATCGTATTCATGACATATGGGTGTGTTTAGAGCTAACTGCACCTTAAAGAGGGCAGCAGCCAGCCACCACTTAGAGAAACACTAACATCGACCACCGAACATCGATTCTCTATTGATCTCCTGAATCAGTATTCTAGTATTCCTAGTGACCAGGGACCGGTATTCGATTTGATCGTTGCGACAATGATGTTCATCTAGAAGCCAACAAAACTGGGATTGGCATTTTGGGTAAGGAATTGACGTTTTCTGCTTAATACCTGCACACACCGGTGGGCATAGTCATGTACTTGTACAAGCTTCCAGAGGGATCATGCGATCTCGATGCGTGTATCTATGTATCTCTTTATCTCAATGCGAAGATCAATGGCCTCAATTTGATCTTGCAAGCTCCGGACTTGTTGAAAATTCGTGCCCTGTTCGGTTGCTGTGAGCTTGTGTATTGTGACATTATGTTTTGACATTTTAAGAACAGTCAAGCGAAGAGAAGGTTATTTGTTTTGTTGGCTCTTTATGGCTGTTTTATGGTTTTTTATGGCAGGCGGCACACCGTCAATTGGGCATATTTTTTTGGATGCAATTTGTCATTGACTTGTGTGTTCTTGTTGATCGATGGGTTTTGTAAAATATCAAAAGAGAAATCCCATGATAAACTGTGACATGGAATATTTGAATTTAATGATGTGCACAACTAATAAGGATTTTAAAGATGATTTTGGCTATAAATATGTACATAATCACATGTATGTTTAACAAAAGATACGTATTCGCATAATATGTCAAAGAGCATCATTCTCATCATTTAAAGACAACTGTAAGGTGTCTTATAAGTTAGATTTTTTTAGTTATACTTGTCTTACCAAATTGCAAAGCAATTATTATTACCTGCAAAGACAAAGAAGAAAATAATTAAAAATCAATACAAATATTGAAAGACACAATTTCTAAATTTAACTTTATCAATGGCTTAACTTTATAAATTAAAAAAATTCAAGAATAGTGAAATATTTTATATTTAACGACGATTTGTTAGAAATTATAGAATAATCTAGAAGCTAACAGTAGTGTTTCCAATCCGAAATCATTACTCAATTTATTTTTAGTCAGTGTCTAGCTCAGTAATATGATCTAAGCTAGTGGGTCAGTGGAACAAAGGGGACTCTACACTGGGTGCCAATTCATACAATTACTATATCTCAAGTCAATAAAAAAATATAAGAACTCGAAAGGAACGGATTACTCTCGCCATATCCCATGCCCTGTCTCTTGTGGGCTAAAGCAACGTTGATATCACTGCCTCTCTCTACAACGATCTACAACAAAAACAACAATTAATCGTCAAGTGGCAGCTTCGTGGCGACCAAGCAACATCATCAAGTAGAAATTAGTGTGGCATAATTTCATTATTGGACGGGCTTACGTTACACGTAACCACATCTTGCTGGAACCATAGCTCCCCCAAGTCAAAGTTCTCAATTTCTGGTCATAAAAAATCGGTTATCATGCTTCGGCAGTGTTCTCCATTCTTCCATTGTTGTCTTGAAAGAAAAATGGTCCAATAATGCCGTCACTCCAAAAACCACACCAAACAGCCACACGTTTAGGATGCATTGGCTTCGCTATGACTACGTGTGGGTTTTTTGAGCCCCAAATACAGCGTCGAGATGGAAATGCTCTTTATCTGAAAAGATGATTTTATGAGCAAAATTGTCGTTATTCAAGACGGTAGTCATTTTGCGTCAGTTCCTAAGTCAAGGGTCTTGCAAGTAAATAATCCGACATCTTTATGCAAAATTCTCGTCAAGCTAGTACGGCGACTGATGTTAAGCTTAATTCCCAGGCACGTTGAGGATCTCGGGTTAAGGCACACATCATTTGCAACAACTGTAATATTCCTTTCATATATTTTTTTTCGAATATCGCAGTATTTCGGCAATACAGCATCGACTTTGGAAGTAACTTTGCAATATTTCCAAAAGTTATTCAAGCCCAAATCGTACTATAAATCCATTCTGTGTTTCTGACAAATTTTTTTTGCAAAAAATAGCTTTCAATGTCAAACTCACATATGATCCAAAATGAAACAAACAGATGGAACGCCCTCAAAATCGACGACCTCGATTAATTTAGTAAAATTGAGCTAAGGAACTTTATGAGATATACGAGTACGAGTATTTTTTGATGTTTCCAGGGTAGAATCATGAATGCTTTTCAGGAGTAATGGTTGATCAATTGCATCCATTTCCACACCTACTTTCAGAATAAATAATGGAGGAACGAGTTTTACTAAAAAAGGATCTACAAATTTTGTCTCAAGGAAAATCGTTGCTACATACTTTTGTATGAGAAAGTAACTCTGACAAGCTAATGTACATTATAAGTGCTGGTTGAAAAGTAGATTTAAAGCATTTTCGATCGTTTCCGTTCGAAGACAAATTCACAAGTTTTGCGCAACCGTTTTTAATTATCCCGCCACTAATTCAAAAGTTAGATTTGGACAGAATAAGTGGTAAATAAAAGGTGTTTAACGAAGTCACAATTTAAGAGAAAGATATGTGGTTCATCCTTAAGCAAGAATTTAGCGAATTAGTAAGCCGGACAGCAACTGTCTATCGTCGTGATGTTCAGCCGTTTTTCCCATCATCGGAGCATCACTTTTTTAAACAATTTTAATCTTTAGTTGTAGACCAATTCATACCAGGTCGTTTGCTAAATTTAAATTAAAACTCCCACATCAAAATGGATCTATTGTACAAAGACGCAATAAACCTTAAAATGACGCAAATATTTTCAACTGAACTTCAAAAAGAACTTCAACAGGACTGCAATAAGCAAAAGCATTTACATTATGCTGACAGTAAATCAGCTCTTCTTGCTACAAAAACTTCTGGAGATGCATGGCTGCTTACAGTGGTGGTTATATATACTAAATACAAATTCATTGAGCGTTAGTGTGAAAACAACAAACAATAAACCTAATAATAGGAACCTACACGTTAGCGCAAAGAACGACTTACAAATTTAATATCGGTCACTGACAGTAGCGCGTTGCGGTTCACAAATTTTGGCTACACCAATGCTGCATTTTGCACTATTGAATGATCAACGATAACATTTCTTTTTTCGACAACTTTGACGCAAAAGGCAACATTACAAAGTAATGTTTAAGCGACTCACAGAATGGCATCTTCTCGGCAGAAGGGTCTTTATGACTCATCTACACCAGCAGTGTCTTTAAACTAAAATTTAAGCTGTACGCCTGAGATGAAAAACTTCGAAGAATATCACCAAACATATTAATGGTCACTTCATTTAAGATACTGGCATCTACTACCTGGTCTATTCTGAATTCGGGAGTTTTCATACAATGCTCAAAGCATTATGCAGACAGAATTATGTGAAATCATTTCATACGCGGATTCCAAACCAAAAACACTTTACTTTTAGATTGCTGAGACTTATCTATGCCCTGATTAATCAACCGTACACAAGATTGATTACAATTGACACTAGACACTCCTTTAGCATTCTGACGTCCGAATTTTTCGAGGAGCCAACATCCAGTAGAATTATCTAGTTGCAGCCAGACAACGAATACGGATATCGCCAGCACAATGGAGTTAAGATAGATCACAAAAGTTCGACTTGACAATCTGCAATCGTAAGAAACTTCTAAAATCTTTATCATTCGCGTTGTTTTCTTCAAGCTTTGTGAAAATCGTCTTTACTTTTTATACGGTTGGTTTTACAGCGTCACTGCAAAGCAAACCCTGGCTTGAACCGCAAGAACATGCAGTCAAATAAGTATAAATAGCTGCGCTTAATCGAAGAACGACAGCTGGTCGTGAGCTCTACGAGCAGAAAAGAACGAAAAACCACAAGCTTCTCGGAAAGAAAGAGAAAGAGCACCATAAAGTCCATCACCGATTACAGTTCAGCAGATCTTCGAAAAGGATCGAAAATTGCACATCGTCACTCACCGCCTATTTGTCGACTTTTTAGACGCATATGCAATTGAACAAAGGACGAGCTTTACAACATTTGGCATCCTTGCAAAACTCGTCAGGTGGTGCAGAATGACTGTGAAGACTATTACAACAAGCTCGGTAATAAATTAACGGAGATTTTCAATGTCAAGAAAGTTTTAAACAAGGCGACGAGCTGTTATGATGCAAGGTGAACGCGGCAAAAATGGTTTTGACAATAAGCAACATCAAAACAGAGTACATACTGTCATCACAAAAAGACGCACACCACGGATTGGCTTGTCCAAAACGTCACCATATGCAGTTTTAACTTCGAAGTGGTTAAGAAATGTGTTCACCTTGATTTCGAACAGCAATTCTGTTATCAATCACTGCCTCTTTGAGATCACGACGGAATTAAGGTACATAGCCCTCTCTCGTAACAGTAAACTAGCTTTATACGAGCCTATTTTCATCGCAGTCCTGTTCTATGCCGAAGTGTCTTGGACCTTCTAGAAAGTGGATGAAAAAGTTCTTGGCCGTAGATACTGCGAGATCTAAACCATTTGTATTGGACGGGTAACGACCCAAAAACTGTCAAGCGTCATCGGTGAATTAAGGCGTCTATGAATCCAGCATCTATCTGCATGGGTACGAGAAGAAGGCACCATCTCATCTAACGTGGTGTATGGAAGTAGAAGCGGATTTTAACTAACTTGGAATTCGGCACTGGATATAGGTATGGAGAAATCGTGGTGGCTTGACCCAAATTCGTCCTGGTGTATAGCGCCTCCTAAGTAAGTAAGCTAGGTTGTAATCGGTTTTGATTTGGGTTTTTTGTTTTCCAACGATTTATCTCTTGAGATAAAAATCTGGTCAGCGGTGAACTTACGCGTCCCGATTTATCAGATGAAATCTTTAATAGTTTAAAAAGTCGACCTTTTCAATCTTGGAGATGATGATGAAATTCCATTAACTGGGCAGAACTTCATCCGACTATTTATCAAAGATAAAATGTTGTACTATATGATCCTTACCAAACCAATCCCTGGTACTTTTTTTCTTCGGAAAGTACGAGTAGTGATAATACTGCAGTCTTTTATAAATTATTATTTTCAGACCATCTTTTCACAGGATAGATAAAGGTGTTGTCCATCATCGTCGACGTTATATGGTGCATTCAACCAAACAACTGATAAAACTATGACAACTGGAGAAGGTACCAAAATGTAAAAACAAACAGTAACCACAGAGATAATTTTCATAACTTTCGGCTAAAAATTCCACTGCTCCCCCCCTGCTGTCAAAATGACATCTGTCAGTCTTAAAACAGAAAACTCTCCAAGTGTGAATATTAATTAAAATTTACATAACTATCAGCATACCTAATTAATTAAATAAATCAAAATCAAAATCAAAATCAGAATATCAGTTTAACAAATAACGAGCGAAAAAACACATTCGTTTTCTTCTTCCTCTATTTGAAAATATATACAGATATATACATACTCGTATATATAAAATCATAAAAATGTATCTATAATATTAAAAATAAATAAATTCATATTATTAACACACATAACGACTTATCAAGATGAACACTCTGATTTCCATCCAATCAAGCAGAAATCCGCAACCAACTCTCCAATTAATTTAAGGCCAATTGAAAATTATGACTTAATAATTTAATCCTGTTTGTCATGAATAATAAATAAAATTTCATTTCAACCAGTTTTTCTGGCAGACTAAAGCGCGGCAATAACATCACCAACAAATCATTAATTTCGATGCTCTTTAGTTAAGTCTCTGTTTCTGTTTATGTTTATGTTTCTGTTTACTCGCGTTTTTCAAAATTTCCATATTTTATTGTTTGTTTTCAGCACAAATTCCAAATCAAATCGGAGCAGAGCATAGCAATGCGGAATATGTTAGGGCAACATAGAAGAGCACACACAACATGTGGATAGATGAGGAACTTCAGGCTCTCCAAATACGCTGCGGTGAACTAAGTTAATTAGCAAATGCACACTGCTAATTAATTCCCTGAACTAATTAACACCTCCCAGCCACTGCATAAGCAATGAACTTTGTGACGTTCCTATTGCACCGTCGAGTTGCAAAGTCGGGTCATTACGCGCATCAAACTTAACTAAAACTTCAAATCAAACTGATTTGATTTTTGTCTTCTTTTTTTTTTTTTTTTTTTGATTTCCATTTTTATTTCATTTTAACTAGAATTTCAACTCAATTAGCGTTAAGCTAATTTCGAGCATTGGCTATGATGTAATTAAAAGTTCAGGGCCGCCAGGTGTCTCCTGGGCAAAGGGAAACAGAGAAGGAATTGTTGGAAAAAGTTTAAACCTTTTTTTTTGTTTATTAATTGAATTACGAAGCGCGCGCATTAGCATGCAATGCCATTGCTGCCAAGTTGAGGCGCCACATTTCAATGCGCTGTCTATCACTATTGGCAGTGGTAGCAATCAGTGTTCCTTTACTAATACCCTAGCGATAGATAATAATCACGAGCCGATATCAAAACTTAAATGCAAATTGCATATGAGTGGATTTTTAAAAAGTCGTCGGGGAACCAGAAGGGAATTGTACTTAGTATTCCTGTTGAATAGTTGCTCTCATGAATCTCTTCCCAACAGGCAAACACAAGGAACACCGAGCAGCTAATAACTCCGGATAGCTTCGGTTTGAGGACTAACACAAATGAGGAAGACATGTTGCACTGCATTGATTTGAATTTTAATAAATCTCAACGCTTTGTGGTAATTAAAAATCACACCGCATGCCATTGGCATAGCTGTTGTCATTCCTATAGATCTTAGTATATCGCAAGCGAGAGCAATAAAACAATACAAAATTGTTTGTTTGTTTGTTTGTTGGTTAGGTGTCGATTTGGTGTTTTATAGTCGTATCTGTGGGTGGATTTGTGGAAGGATCCTTCCATGAATCGAGTGGCAAATTAATTGATAGGCTTCGCGCGAGCCGGTTCCACAGGGATTTCCCCAACACAGAACACCAACTGCAGAGTGTTGGGTAGTGATGTCTGTGTTCGTATGTGCATTTGTTATGCATGACAGTCATGGTTGTCAATAGAAATCGTTGCGAACAGCTAGTACTCGTATTTACGAGGGTAAATGCACATTTGACAGGTTTAGGGTGAGAAGGATGCGTTGACAAGTCAAAAACTACCATATCCGGAGTATTGAAACGCTTTTAATGCAGATATATGTATTGTATGTATGAGCACATACGCTTTGACAAGTTTGAAACTCGTAAATTATTAGATGCTAATAAGGGGAGGGGGAAAGAAATGAATGCGGAAAAGCAATTGGAGAATTTTAAGTTCAATGTTAGAACGAAGGATTTTGTTTTCTGATTTTCGATCGTTCAATACAATGAACTTTTCTGAAGACAGAGAGAGCCCAGGAGATCTGTTGTGTTAGCATCTTTTTACTGTTATCACAAGCTGAAATGGAAGAAAAGCTGGGTAAAGTTTAAGTTTCACGAGAGGAATCACCCCGAAAATTGTACCTGCCGGCGTTTCTTAAGGATTTGTCTCGGCTCCAACTCTGTTTAACATTCGCTCCGCTGATTTTCCCGGAACACCAAATTGTGAAATACCATTGTATGCCTTTGATTGGCGCCCACTCAATAATCAAGGCTTCTACCATCAATGACGTTATCGGATAAAAAGCAGGAGTAGAGAAAAACTGGATTTATCAATAACATCTTCAGACAGGTGTTCACATAAATCACAAGACGTCCTGTATTCTTCATCCCTCATTTACTCATTTACAATGACATTCCAGCTCTCAGCTCTTTGAAGAAAGCAAATTTGCTTGCTGCACACTTTGCGGCCAGCTCAATGCCTCCAGATTGTGCTTTGTCTCCGCCTACACTTGAGTGCGTCGAATCTTCAATGGGACGAATCCAATTTCGCACTCGTGTAGTAGCAAGAGTACTTAAAGATCTTAACGCTCACATATCCGCTGGTCCAAATGGTATAGCTCCCCTTCTTCTGAAGAGGTGTTCTTCTACGCTGGCAAAACCACTGCGTAAGCTTTTTCATCAATCCTACTCTTTAGGACTCTTTCCGAGCAGAAAGGAAACAGCATTTGTCCAGCCAGTCCCTTAAAAAGGTGAATCTTCTTCTCTCTCCTCTTACAGACCCATTGCACTTACGTCCCTTCTTTCCAAGGTCATGGAAGCGCTGATAAATCGTCAGCTCATGAAATATTTAGGATCGACGACTCTCTTCTTCAATGGAATTAAAATTACATTTCTGAACGTTCAATTCAAGTTCTTTTGGATGGTTTAAAGTGTGATATTCACAAAATAAATGCTGGTGTGCCCCAGGGCTCCGTTCTGTCTCCGACACTCTTTTTAATTTCCATTAATGATCTCTTGTCTGCTACTTCTAATCCAACTTAGTGCTTTGCTGACGACAGTAATCTCTGCTTTTCATATTCGTTCGCGGACTCACGCTCCTGCTCTTCGGCTGTAGAACGGGAACGGCAGCGTATGTATGTTAAGCTCATTCAATTCCGATATAAACAGCATAGCCAATTGGGTAGTTCCCCAAGTGGAATTTAATGCTTTCAAAACACAATGCTGTATGCCGTTGCTTAAGCGAAAATCAAATACCCAGCCATTATCCATAAATGGCACTTGCATCGTTGAAACCGAAAAACTTTCCATTCTCGGTATGTGTGTCAATGATAACTTACTTGGAATGACCACTTATTCGAAGTCGCCAAAAATGCTGCGAAATGTCTTGGTTGTCTTAAGCTAAGTAAGAAATATTTCACCCCCTCTGATCTGGCTTCGATACCTATATATAAGGCTTTCATCCGCCCAAAACTGGAGTACAATGTTCACATCTAGTCAGGTGCTCCCAAAACTTTTTTGCGCCTACCAGATAGGATTCAAAACCGTGCGATAAAACTAATAGGTGATGCTAATATCACACAGGCGATTTACACCCTCGACTACCGATGTAATGTCTCCCGTCTCACCCTGTTCTATCGCTATTTTCACCACCAGTGCTCCTCAGAAATTGCCAGTAGCATTCCGCCCATTCAAACCTCCAACCGTAACACTCGTCTCGCTATGAATGCTCATCAGTACACCCTAAAGCCCACGTGACCCTTGATTAAGCCGAACAACTCGCTTATAAAATGCCCTGCGGAGCTCTTCATTTCCTAGTCATTATAACCTCCAAACATTCAAGACCAACGTACATCGGTTCCTCTCTTTCTTTCCTCCCTAACTCTCCATCGCCCGCGCGATACCGAAACAGTTTCTTCAATTGCTTCACCATTGCACGAATTCTGGACTCACTAGGGCAATTATATTGACCGAAAAATTAAAGTTTGATAAAATGCTACTTTAACAGATCGCCTATTTTCGTAATACGATTGAATAACAGAAATCCATTGTTTCATGGTAAACGACCCCATGACTAAAATTGCCAAAGATTGTCAAATCTTTGTCAAAAAGATCAACCATATTGAATTCAGTAAATGACAGTAATTGGTAGGCAACATCCACATCTTCTGATAGCTCACCCTATGTGTTGTTAATTTATTAAACAGTTTGTAATTTTTTTTATTCAGCTTTTTGTTTTACAAAGGTATGTGTAAAAGGTTTTCCTTTGATTATAATTTTTTTTTTAAGGTTTTTACGAAATTATTAGATCGCTCTTATTGATGGAGCAATAACATAGGACAAAGTTCCATCTAAGTGCAAAGTACAAGTTTTCATCACGCATTTAAGGTCAAACAGATTAAGTTGATTTGTTTCTTCTTCGATATAAAATATATCTAAGTGTAGCTTCTGAATAATCACTTTACCAGCATGCATGACACTTATCATCTTGGTGAGGAAAAGTATTTTGTAAGAGACGCATTTGTACAATGCAACAATGTTGCATAAAATAACTGATACAAGGCACGTATTCAGCATAGTCGACATTCAGCAATCATTTTTTGTTGACGTATTAGTGCCAACATGTGTCTCATGCGTGCACTTAAATGAAAAACGTTCCAGAATGTCTAAAATGGGGAAAACCAGGACTATGGAGAAAACGACCGATACGAGCCGTTCGAAAGAAACCAAATCCGTGTTATGGTGGTGATGTGAATGGATTACGCGTTATGGTGAAGCAAAAGCTGCTGTGTAAGTGCTGATATCAAACTAAGAAACCAAATACAAGAAATCTTGTGCATTCTGTTACCGAAGAGCTAAGTGCGAAAATTTCCTTTTGTTGGTTATGACTATCAAAACTAGCTCCACCTAAGAGCGTTTCTTAGCGTCTCCGCTGGCTACTTTGAACCAGGTTGTTATATTAATCATGCTAAGGAAATTAGAAAATATTGAACTAGACTCAATCCCTATAGGATGTACAAATACACCTTCGAATTGTCAAAGAAAATGCAAAAGTGAATCAATCTTAGAAAACCGGGAAGAGTGATCAAGGCACAGTGTCAACAATCATGAATGTCGTGAAGGATATAAATTTGAAGACCGCAAAGTCAATTCTCATGCCTCTGATTGCACCGAGAATCAACTGAATCAATTGTTATAACATTAAAATAAACATCAGCGTAGAAAACCAAACGGAGGTGAATAAAATCCCCAATCCCAGCGTGAAATGAGTTCTGCATTACCAGAAGACGCAACAATTGAAGGTTGTTCCTTTTAAAAAATGGTGGATCCAATCCTTGGAGTCCTTGAATAATTAGATATGTTCGATTAAATAAATAAAACCAAAGATGTAGCACACATAGATTGTTCTCAGATAGCAAAAGAAATTAACATTGACAGCAAGACAAAATATGAGATAGACAGCCTCATTCCCTTTAAATCACTAAGACTTAATGGCCAATGCCACCACCAATCCCACAAATTCTGAGCCTACATTATCCGTTCATTATGCGCATTCACGAAATCGTACTTGAACTGTATAAGATTTGCTCCATGTTGAGGAAGATAAGAAGTCCAATTCAGAATTTTAAAAATTCTAGAAGATACTTACCAAAAAGACTTACTTAGTTCAATCAGTCAATAATCTTTTTACCTAAAAACATTACTTGTGTTAACAGCAAACAAAGTCTTTTATCAATGGGGATGGTTCTTCACTCTCCGTTGGGTGCAATGGAACAATCCTGGTCGGAGTCAGTTACTTACTTTAGGTGGCGCTACAGTCCGGGGTGGACTTGGGCCTCAGTCAACAAGCGTCTCCAGCCAGCTCGATCCCTGGCTAGCTGAATCCAGTTTCGCACGTTAAGTTGGCTGAGGTCCTCTTCCACTTGCGTGCGCCACCTGAGTCTTGCCCTTCCTCAACTGCGCTGTCCCTAGGGAGCGGATTCGAAGACTTTTCGGACCGGAGCATTGGTGTCCATGCGCTCTACATGACCCAGCCATCTCAGTCTTTGGATCCTCACTCTTCTGGCTAGGTCCATGTCGCTGTACAGTCCGTACAGTTCGTCGTTGTATCTCCTCCTTCACTCACCGTCAATGCAGACGGGACCGAAGATCGCCCGATGAATTTTTCTCTCGAAGCAACCAAGAACACCCTCATCCATTTTTGATAATGTCCATGCCTCAGCGCCATAGAGCAGGACCGGAATTATTAAGGTCTTATAAAGGGTGACTTTTGTTGTCCGAGAGAGGGCTTTGCTACTCAATTGCCTTAGCAAAATCGCACGACAACGCATCGCCTTGTCTAAATCCTTTCTGGACATCAAAGGTCTCGGTGAGATCTTTACCGACCTTGATGGAGCAGCGTGCATTCTCCATCGTCATCCTGCACAGACGGACGAGTTTGGCAGGGATGCCAAAACTAGACATTGCTCTTTATAGCCCGTCTCTATAGATGCTGTCATACGCGGACTTAAAATCGATGAATCGGTGGTGGGTATCGATCTGAAGCTCATGGGTCTTCTCCAAGATCTGCCGTAGTGTGAATATCTGGTCGATGGTGGACTTTCCTGGCCTGAAGCCACACTGATATGGACCTTATCAGGTTGTTGACGAACGACTTCAGGCGGTCACACAATACGGCGGATAAGATCTTATATGCGATGTTAAGGAGACTGATGCCTCTGTAGTTGGCGCAGTTCAGAGGGTCTCCTTTCTTGAGAATTGGACAAACAATGCTGAGGTTCCATTCATCGGGCATACTTTCGTCTGACCATATTTTACAGATGAGTTGGTGTATGCTCCTTACCAAGTCATCGCCTGCCGCTTTGAAGAGCTCGGCAGTCAGGCCATCCGCTCCAGCAGCTTTGTTGGACTTAAGCTTCGATATGGCTATCTTCACTTCATCCAGGTCGGGTGGACGGAATTGTTGGTCATCATCGTCCAGGTTGAAAGGTTGATTCTGCCTGACAGCGGTATTTGGTCCGTCATCGCTGTTATACAGTCTGCAAAAATGATCTTTCCAAATCCTCAGCATCCACTGCGATTCTACTACGATGTTCCCTTGTTCATCTCTACAGGCTTCGGTTCGGGGTTTGTTTCCGCGGCATGTTATATTTACCTTTTGGCAAAACTTCCGAACCTCATTCCTGGAGTAGCATCTCTCAATTTCCTCGATCGCGCGCTTCTCATGCTCTTTCTTCTTCCTCCTGAGAAGCCGGTGCTCGTCTCTCCTCTTCCGCTCATAGAGCTCATGAGCAGCTCTGGTCTTTCTAAGCAGCGCCGCGTTATATGCATCTTCCTTAGCTGCATGTGCTTGCCGGCATTCATCATCGAACCAGGGGTTTCGTTGTGGTGGACGAGTGAAACCCAGCACATCAGAAGCGGCATCTCTGATGGCGTTTTGGCAGTGTTTTCAATGGTCTTCGATGCTTGATGCTGGAGGCATTGGACCTCTTAAGAGATTAAGAAACACTCGATCGGAAAAGGACTTGGCGATCTCTTGCGATTGTAGCCGTCTGACGTCGAATTTTCTCACAGCATTAGTTTGTCGTGGCGTAGTTGTCGATGTTTGCTCCTCGGAACGTACGGACATCCATAATACTGGAGTTGAAAGAAAAGAGGGGTTTGGTCGAGAAGCCGGTTTAAAGAACCCAAAAAAAGTCGCTAAGATTTTGAGCCTTCTTGAAAGAAATCCGAACATTTCTGAACGTTATTTGGCAAAAAAGTAGAATGTTCAAATTGTGAAGCGAAACAACGGGCAAAACTTTTTTGACCAAATTTTCATGCATTGTAATGGACGATGAATCGTATGTTTTTGCTGATTTCAACCAGCTTCTGGGACAGGTATTCTATACCGCCAAAGGAAGATGAAATGTTGAAGCAAAGTTTCGAACCCAAGCTAAAGCGCAATTTCCGAAAAAAAATTCCTTGTTTGGCAATTTGTTCTTGCGGGCTCAGTAGCCAAACTTTCATCACGATTGGCTCAATAAATTGCGAAATTTATGTAACTGAGTGCCTGCAGAAGCGCTAAAGGCCTTTTTACAACAATCATCGGGAACTCCCCTTATTTTGACCTGATCTTGCGACATGTCACTGTGGAAAGAGAGCGTTGGATTGGTATGAGCTAAACAACGTTTTGGTGATGCCCAGAGAGGCCAATCCTCTGAATTCGCCAGAACTTAGGCCAATGGAAAGATATTGGGCCCTGGTCAAAAAAGAGTTAAGGTCAACCAAAAAAGCTGTCAACACCCTGGAAGAATTCAAAAAATGTTGGAAAAATAGCTCTAAAACGGTGACAGATGGGACCATAAAAACAATGATGGAAGGTGTTTCTGAAAAAATTAAAAAAATTGTCAAAAATAAAGATGAATTTTTTTTTGTTAATTTTTACAGATTTGGAGACGTGAAATAAATACTTTTAATAATTTACGTTCTATTTTTACTGTATTTTTTTATTAATTTTCGGTGGGTAGATTTTTTCGATGGCACTTCTTATGCACTTCAAACAGTAGCAATGCTACTCAGTGGATATAACAACACCTTTGCATGTTACTCAAGGATTGCACAGACCTACACGAACATGCTTAAAGTTCTTAGTTCTATACGAGTACGTCGACTTCAGCTTTAAATGAACGGGACTCTAGAAATTGATCGGAAACTGATAAAAGTCCGATGTCATTCCTTATGAATATGCAAACAAAATGTACAAGTGGGAGGGCATAAACCATATAAAATACAAATAGAGGAACATTTCTTACAGTTGAATTTCTGCACTGATTTACATGCGATATTTGCAAGGGGCAGGTAGTATTTTTGGTTAGTTTACAAGGTTTATGAATGTCAATTTCGACCTAATTAGTCAACCTCGTTCGGGCTAGACGATGAGATCCTGGAGCCCGGAGTCGAAATGTATCCTACTATTACGGTTCGGGAACTTTACGTAAGACATGTGACCATACATCGACACCTAACAAATATGGGGAAATTCATAAAGCTGGGTAAATAGGTACCACACCACGTAATGCAAAATAATCTTAACAATTTACTGTCCGCATGGTGGGATACTAAGGTAATAATTTCGAGCTGTTGTCTCTCGTAACCAGACTATCACCACATAATTCTATTATCAAAAACTGGGCAGATAAAAGTCGGCACCAAAGCAGAAACGAACAGGTTGGGAAAAAATTGTGTTTCCGTCTAATTTTCAGATTTCCATTTGTTCCGAAGTCTGCAAAACTCTCTTGGTGGAAACAATTTTAAATCTTGGAATGATGTTCAAGAGGTTCTCAGGGTATTTTCTTTTTTTCCTTAAAGCCAAACTTGTTTTTTAGTGAGGTGGAGCTGAATTTCACACAGTAGACCGCACCATTTGTCGAGGTACTTGGCCAGTTGCCTTAAGTTACAGGTCTAATGCTGTAAACAGTACTCCTCTACTATTCTGTTCCCTGGGGTTTTGAATCGGAGGCTCTTCGGCCTCGAAAGGTGATCAATCGATTTATTTGTTGTTTTTTTAATATCTCAGGCGATATAGTCTTTATGGAAAATGTTGTTCAAAGACGTCGATTTGAAGTCATACGAGATTCTACTTGTGCAAGTATTAAAGCTGAATGGCCATCGATTGCGTCGAAATTTCGGTGAATGTTTAGCGATGAGGCTTATCTTTGGTTCAATTGATATGTCGATGAGCAAAATTGTCGCCTTTGGAGTGAAGATAATCCACATGAGATTATCGATACGCCGCTTTATTCCGTAAAATGCACAGTTTGGTGGGCTGGTGAAGTCATCCGACCACCGGTCAAAAATATTTGCTATAGAAACATGATTAGACTCTTTCTTCCCCGATTGAATGGCATGAGTGTGGAAGAGATGTGGTTCCAGCTACGTGTCATACAAAAAACGAAACAATCAACTTATTGAAGGAAACATTCGATGAACGGATTATTTTGGATAATGATGCTATTTGGCGCTAGTCCACGCTGACAAACCAACTACCATCGACGCATTGGAAGCCAACAGTATTCGTGTTATTGAGGACATACGGTCTTGAAAAGACATCAGTACTTATTCTTTTTGTTGAATCAAAGGAGCAGCAATGGGTGTGTAATGTTACGTTTTGTCTGATTCGTAGACATTGTTCAAAATAATACCTGGATATGCCCTCATTCAGAACCATTTCCGTCGCTTCTATATAGCTACTTGCGAACACAATGCCTTCTGTCAGTGACATCAGGGTTTGCAAGTATTATGCAATAGTCCTTTGTGTTGGCTTGCAAATTTTTGATAATCAACTGAAGGATGGTGTTAAAAAACATAACTTCGCATCACCTGCTCTTAACTGTTTTTAGACACCAATGGCCTTTCGATCTAACGACTTCCAAAACGACAAAGAAGTCATGAAGTCGATCTAAATTTACTTATTTATCGTAAGATCTGCCCTGATGTGAACACTTGATCAAATGCAGACTTACTGTATCTATCTATTAATCTATATATCTCCTGGAAAAAAACCAGATCGCTCGGCAAGGTACTCGATTTTCTTGAGAAAAAATAAAATATTTATCCGCAATTTCTTAGAACCTATCCGATTCCCATTGTAAATCATCATTTTTAGTAAGCGAAATCTGTTAATCATTCACTCAACTCATTTACTTTTCCAAATGCATTATTTCTACAAACTTGCAATATTCACATTCCCATCCAATCACTGGCACATTCCACGCCATTAATCCGTTCACACCTTCTTATCCACCTAGCCCTGCAGCCAAGCCACAAAAGCGCTCTAAAACCAATAAGGTCGACATTTTTCATTTTAATAAAGATCAGAGCACCAAATCATTATTCTAGAACAACCCGCAGCTGGGCAATACACGAGAAGGCGGTCGGTGGGTAGAGTATTCGTACTCGTAGTCGCTGTCGTAGTTCAAAGAGTTCAATCGAACGGGCGCCATAAATCAAATCGAAAAAGCATTTTCCAATTCGCAAATCACGATTTTCCCATTTCCCATGTGGCACAACACTCTGGTGCTAGTGTCCAATTGCATTATATAGATGGAGAGAACGAATTTTTCCATCCAGAGATTGGTTGCGCACCCTAAACAAAGGCAAAAATGAAACGAACACAACAAACAAACTCAGGCAACTCAGTTAATTCAGTCAACTAACTGACCTCGTTGAACCCTATTTTCAGAGACTTTCCCCCCTTCTGTTTCTGTCATCTGCCCGAAATATCTTTCTGACAGTTCACACACAGCAGGGGGATATTTCACACATCCATTTGCACATAGTTTAACCTTAGAAAACGTCAGCCTCGAGTCGTGTTAGAGATTTCTGCGCACCAAAGTGAAAGGTTTTCGCTGGAATTTACAGAAAATAGGTACCCTCCCTTCCCCAAACCCCTCCACAACAACTCTTTCCTATCTATACCACCTCCTCCTCCTCTGCACCTTCTTCAATATTTCACACCTAACCAATAAGTCGCAGAATCACTTGCAGCAACAATGTTGTACGAGTAGAGAGATACCAGTATCTATAATAGACCATAGCCATACAATGTGTCTGATTTGAGGTTTGAAGCTGGCGGAAAGAAAACATAATCAACGGTAATTCTGTGGTAAATATGGTGAAAATCCACGGATCAATTAATCAGCAGTTGGTGCTTAAATGCACCGTTTCACTGTTGCTGCTTTGCTTAGTGGTGCTAGTTGCTGCTGCTGTTGCTGTTGCGATGGTTAATCGCTGCAACCATCGGGACAGGGGACGGAAGGTTGTATAACACTTCATCGTCAGTGGCCCGAAACTGTTGTGTCGTGTTCATTTGTTCGATGTCAGTAGCAACTTTCTAAATTGGAAATTGAGCGCGTACATTTGTACGTTTTCCTCGTCAATTTAGGAAAAACAAAACAAAACAAAAAAAACTTTCTACTGGCAGACCAAGTGACTAACTGACGACGAACGACTGTCGATGTTGGTACGGGCGCGTGAATTTCACAACTGTCCAATAATCGTATGGTCTTAGTCCGATAGTCTCCAGCAGAGTCGGGCTAACCTATCTAATCATCTTGTCAACTGTCTTTGGTGAGTATAATTCAATTGCACAAATGTTGGTGCGGCTGTCGCTGTTGATGTTGCTGTTGCTGTTGCAATTCACTCTATGTGTTTGCCTTTATTTCACAGTTTTCACGTCTCTTTGGTGGTATTTATGCTGCTTACTGCTGCTGCTGCTGCAACAGTGAATATTGACGACAACGGAGTGAATGAATGGCAGCGGCAACTTATGTAGTTTGAATGGCCGTTATAAATGGAATTGGACAAACGTTAGGCGGGTAAGGGCGGTAGGAACAAAGGCAGGGTGGTGGTGGTGGCAAACAATAAAGACAAACAACCGTGCACATGTAGGTCAATCAAGCTGTGTTTAGGCTCTATATTGTGTGACATGGAACTAATGACATCGTTTTGCTTGTAAAGATGAGATAATTAATTAATTTCACCATAAATGCTCGCTACAACTGGGCCAGGAAGTTTAATGGCCAAACAACAACGGCTGATAGTTCAAAAGATATTCCGATTAAATCACCGTTGCATGCATTACGAGTAGATTGCGCTCAAATTGCCAATTTACTACGGAAGTTATGTTGCGGCTTTAGATACCGACAGTCTACACTGATTATTCATTTAAAGAGATTTCTTTTCAGGTGAGGTTTTGATCTCATTAAATGTGTACACCGAAATTGGCAATAACGAATACAAATATACGGAGACTTGGCTTTTACTAATCTGTTAATGGATCATTGATTCCGGAATCCACTTTCCCAATAAGAGTATCTTGGTGACTTGATGGTAAAATGTGGTTTAAAGTGCTCTTACCCATTAGTTGATTCCAAATTATCTTATTTATTACGCCTCATGAAAACCAAGATTTGTGACATGTCTTACAAGCTATAAGCTACGAGCACTGCTCACTAAGCGATATTGGCAATTGACAACACGATATGGTTTGTTCATTTAATGACTAAAAGATTTTCTTACTTCACTGCAAACAACATAAGCCATAAGGTTTGTTATATCCCCGTTATCGCTTCGATCATGTGGGTGAGTTTGAGATTTGGGGTACGAAATAGGTAAATGTGTCAAAAAAGAAAGAAAAGGAACTATTGTACTTGAGGTTCTTTCTTGTGTCAACAATACTGTCAATACGAATACGCTGGCGATCTTGCTATCCCAGAAAACCCAGCAGTAGTCCTATTCGGACTTACTACGTGGGATGTCTGAAAAGGTTCCGACCGCAACGTAAAGATAGCGGCACTCGTCAATGAAAGCTAGTTGTGCATTTTTTGACAGTTACTTACCGAAGTTACAGTCATTTTGGACGCGCAGGTTTTAGTTGACAGTCGTTTGAGTGAGTCGATGTGAGTGTTTTTTGTGAAAATGGAAAAAATTGAGTATCGAGCCGTTATTAAATTCTTGTTTTGAAAGGCAATACGCCTATGCAAGTCAAAAATGAGTTGGACTCTGTGTATGGGGACTCTGCACCATCATTTACCACAGTGAAATTTTGGGCAGCTGAATTTAAACGTGGCGGTAAGAGCTTGGGAAATGATGAACGTTCGGGATGTCCAAAAACTGCAACCACTGACGATAACATTGCTAAAGTTCACCAAGTGGTGTTAGACGACCGCCGAATTAAAGTGAGAGAGATAGTAGAGGTAATGAAAATGTCCAAAGAACGTGTTTGTTACATATTAAATCAAGATTTAGGCATGAGAAAGCTGTCCGCGCGTTTGCCAAAAACGTGTTCGAATGAACATTTCCAACGCTCTGTTGGCGCTGTTTATGCGCAATAAATCCGAGTTTTGGCGCCGATTAATTACTGTAGATGAAACTTAGATACACCATTATACGCCCGAAACAAAAATTCAGATAAAACAGTTGACTCCAAAAAGAAAAAAAAACTGTTTTTTCGGCTTGGAAAATGATGCCGACTGTTTTTTGGGATAGTAAAGGAGTTATCTTAATCGATTATCTTCAAAAAGGAAAAACCATTACAGGAGCATACTACGCATCATTACTTGCCAAACTGAAGGCAGATATTGCGGAAAAACAAAATCCTGTTTTGCCAAGACAACGCGCCGTCTCACGCCGTCCTCAGCGGTTACCATGGCGAAAATCAATTGCTTGATCATCCGCCTTATTCACCAGATCTAGCCCCAAGCGACTTCTTTTTGTTCCCTCATCTAAAAACTGCGCTCGGAAGACAGAGATCTTCGTCAAATGAGGAGGCAATCACCCTCGTGAACAATTATTTTGCAGATAAAAACGCGAAGTACTATTTGGACGGGTTAGAGAGATGGGAGCATCGCTGGGAGATGTGTGTAGAGTTACAAGGAGACTATGTAGAAAAATAAAAAAAAATTTGAGAAAAAATGTCTTGTATCATTGTTCGGTCGGAAACTTTTCAGACTGTAACTTACATATCGTAGGAAGCAAAGTTTACCTCTAATCTCGGTAACTAATTCATACAGACTATTCCCAGCTACTAAATCAACAAAAAGATACAGAATCCAACCAACCAAACTGAATAAGTGTCTGTACTTGAGAAATCCCTGCAGGACTGAAACGGGCAGAGTCTTTTACAATGAATTTATTTTTGTTCGTAAAAGCAACTTATTTCACAGCGACAAAACAATCCAATTCTTGAAGAATTCAGCAAAATGTGACAGTGAAAATGATTCAATTTGGGAGTTTGCTCGAAATGTACATACGTAAAGTGCTACGCACTCCAACTATGTGCAAAACCAACAAAGAAGAAGCTGTCACAAAAATGAGGAAAACTTTATTTCTTCAAGAAAAATTCCTCGAACTTAGAAAAATAAGGAAGCCGTCGAGGAAGACTTTACGGCAACTTATATTTTATAATAAATTAAAGAAGCTGCCTTTAAGCCCAGAGTTCGCAATTGTTCCTAGTTTCCATCTGAATCTTGTCACGGGTAGGCTTAAGCCTCTTAAGGACATTTATGATTGTCCTGGTTGTCTTTCGAAAAATCGCAAGCAAATGCTTCGATAGTCAAGGATTTGTGTACAATTTTTGAAGTAATGTACGGTATTATCATTATGCAGTTGTGCCTGATTGTTTTGTTTATTAACTTATACTATATTGTAGAGAGAAATAACAGAAAATAAACAAGAAATTTGTAGGTAAAGTAACTTATACAATATTTTAATTAAATATTTATTTTGTCTGTGTAGCTAGTGCAGCAGTGCAGGTTTGGCACCGATATAAAAGTGCTGAGTGTTCAGCACAAACCGCATTATTGCAGCAACAGTAATACGCTCGGGTTTCCCGGTGGCTTTTGTACTCCGCACGACATAGTAAGTGGCATGATGACTTTCAGTTCAACTTACCTCAACATCAAATGTGCTTAAATAGCATTTTGAATTTTGGGATAACACGTTATTCGTAGATTGGTGGCTCGTTCTTCAATGTTTGAAATTGCCAATTGTCTCGTCAACAATTTCAAAAATAATAGTCCTTTGTCTGATTTATGGACTGGATTAATTTCATCGTATATTATGATTGAGGCCAATGCAACAACATCAATCAAATTGTAGAACATTGCAAGCGAACTATGATATATTGGCCTTGATTGATCTCGCGCTCCTGTTCCGGCATTTTTGTACCATAAATCATACCCTACGAATCACACAACTACCATACTTTTCTTGCGTACTTGAAACGTGTGAAACGTGACTGTCCTCGACAAGGAAAAAGTTGTTCGTCCACGGTCATCGAATCGTGCGGATTGTAAGCTGATGCCAAATTAGTCAGCAACATTAACCACAAATCATCAATATCAACAGTTTTGCTAAAGAGTAATCTCCCCGGCCATGTTATCGCATTATCAAAGCGAATAAATTTTGCGATATATATGAAACGATTATACGATAAAGCGGCTTCATATATTGGATCATGTGTTGGGCCCCATAGTTCATTAGCAGGCTCGCTGTTTGATTTACACATTTTTCAAATCAACACTTTATTCTGATTCTGCTTAGTTAGATTTGCTTCATTCCATATGCATAGTTGTTATCTGCTTGGCTTTGCGATGCGTTTCTCGAATGATGATGTGAGCCATATCTTCCGTGACTGGCGATCGAAAAGTGGTAAATGAATCATGACTGAATGAAAAAATTTTTCAATGGCCCTGGCTTACTGGTAGTGTAATCGACAAAATTATGAGGTCAAATGCGACTGCTCTTTGGCGGATCTTTGTACCATTTTGTGCCATTTTTGTAAATAAAATGGGTAGCATCAGTGTCAGCCTGATAACGGGCAACAGTGGCAGTAGCAGCTTCTTCACGAATCTTTTTTATCTCATCATCGTGATCTTCATCGAACTCATCATCATCCATTTCCACATTCACTTGACTTTCGACATCGGACACATCAATAGCACCTTCCGGATAATTTGGCAACCTTTTTCCACAAGGCTATGTTCTGGGTCCCATTCTTTTTTTAATTTATGTTAATTCATTATTTATTCAACCTTTTAAAGGAAAAGTTACTGTTTTTGCTGATGATACAGATCTCTCCTACTCGAATATCTTTATGTGACGTAAATAATGAAATTTATGATATTCAATACAAAAGGAACATTCTATGATAATTTAGATCTGTTGACTTCGCCGGCTTTATCAATGACATCGATCGAAAAGCCAGGGTTTGTCCAAAAGTTTTTGCGTATTAGAAGCAAATGATAAACCCAAAAGGACCACGTGGGCCACGTGTCTATGTAAGTTTTTCACTTTTTTGTTTATCCTAGTTTTAACTTGAACTTCTAGAATCACCCTATAATTCTAGTCTTAGTCATTTTACTTACGCTTTATAATGTTTCTGTCTGTCGCCATACATTTCCACTACGATATTGGTCAAGTTACAGATTTTTGTCAATTTTTGTATAAAGGAACGTTGTTGAAACATACCAATTTACACACTACAAAATATGAAAACCCGCTACATCATCACACATGTATGTTTAAAATGACAATTTTACCACCTCAAGGCACAGGTAGCACCAAATCTATTGCTGACATTTGTAAGCTTCTACCCTTTCACCTCAAATTAATAAATCTTGTTTCGAAATTCCATTCAACATTCAGTATCTCTTCGTTACCTTTTGAAGCTTAGTTCACATATGCATCCATGGATACTGTCACATTTCACAACAAAATATCTTTAAATCTTCAAATCACCTTACACTTTGGCAACGCTTTCCCTAATCCTGATAAATATTCCTCCCTCCTGTCATGAGCTTTGTGATTTATCGTCAAACAAAGGGAACAAATCCAAATCGCTAATAACCACCACCATTCTTTACTCGACATCTTGGGGTTTCCCTTCGGAACTATTAAAACTTTAGTACGCGTTGATAAGCAAATTGCTTTGTCAGAGATTCTTTGGCTCACAGGTTCACCAACTCTAGTTGGGGAAAAAAAAAGAAAAAAAAAAACATATTTTCTCCCATGATTAGTTAAACTCTTCAGCAGATACTGTATCTCACTTTACAACTCCCAATCCCAAACGCCACAGTTGGGTTCGTTGGTTGGTATGGTAGCCCATCTCGTCTGATGATTCCGAAGTGCCTTTGGCAGCTTTTATGGTCGTTTGTCCTGTTTTTCTTTTTTTTTCTCTTGTCCCAATCCTCTTCTGCGCTCACATCCTCACGATTAATATTGGTGGTTGTGTTGTTTGTTATGTCAGTGACATGCTTTGACGATGATTTATCGTTTGCAATTTTTTTTTATTTTCTTTTTTCTTACGTTTTTCATCAGTGGCATATGAGATACGCAGTATAAAGTCGTAACATCACCTAGCTAGCTCGAATATAGTAACATCTTCGTCTTGTAGCCATTCTTCTTGTCACACCTCACCTCCGCACAATGACAATCAACCTGAATAGGTGATTTGTATCTTCCCAGTGTGAATGTGTTGCACAGTAAAAATGAAAGTCAAGAGGGAATGAAATTCGATTTTGAACAAAAATTAAATAATAGAATACTAAGTTGGCTGCCTTGAGGCATTCCATTGATTTCGTGATTTATCGCTAACTGTGCTATCGATTTCGATACATTCTCCACCACTGAGCTATAAATTACCATTAGTCTATCATTTTTCATGGCAACTGTTTGATGAGATACTACCAGATAGTCAAATAGATACAACGATCATGAGGGAAGGTTAAATTATACTCATACTCATACACCGCTGTGAAGTTAATTACCGCACCGTGTAGGTATCGAATTCAAACAAAAAACTAAACAATTCGAGTTTAATTAAGTAATTAATAAAAATAAAAAACAAGAAGATTTGTACAAAACAACCATACAACATAACTAGTAGGGAAGAACAAAACAACGCAAAGCGCTTGTATATTTCGAACAATAAACAACCACAGCAGCCACTTCCTAAGAGACGATGTTCTTCTTGATCCGCCCCTGTCCGACCATTGTCCAGTGTGAATGTTTGCTTAAGTTCAGTACCAGGGGTTGAACCACTCAAACAAATGGGGGGTAAGAGGGCCTTCGGAATAGGCTGAGTACAGAAACTTTTCAAAAGTCTTTTGAACTTTCAACGTATTGTTGAAGGAATGGCATTACAATTGGCAGAGTGTATTCGTACGTTCTTCACAATGAAGTCATCTCGAACGGATAACTTTTTTCCTCCTGTAGACAGGTTGTTTGTTTTTGTTTTTTTTTTTGTTTTTTTTTTGTTTTTTTTTTGTTGTAATTTTTCCTTCCTCCTGTTGTTGCTGTTTATTGCCAGAGGGAAGGGCAACACATGCCTCTGGGTAAAGTAAAGAATTGATGATTGTTTTTTAGCAAGAGAAACACGCCTTGGGGTTACGTAAGTTTTGTTATGAAACATTCAACGAAGAGGATGCTTTGCACGACAACGCTCACTTGTACGATTGTTTTAGGCAGTTGATTTGAAGATGAGATGGTAAAAGTCGAAGTTTAAGCAAAACCACAAACGTGAGATAAAACTAAAAGTGGATTTGCTTAGAGAGAATAACAATCAGACGCATGTGAGCCTTCTGGGAGAAGTTGCAAATTTTCTTGATATTTTTTGTTTTTTTTTTTTGTTATAAAAAAAAGTTTGACACACGCTGAGGAGCGTTTTGGTGAATTGCCCGTCATTTTAGAAAATTTTTTAAGATCTAAACATTGATTCATCGAATTTGTATTGGCATTTCAAGACGGTGGGTTTTGAAGTTATATTTTCCAACTCTACCGGTAAGTCTGATTGAATTAAGGAATAACTGGATGACAGAAAACCCAAGACCTTAATCCGGATCCTTTGGCAAGGTCATTTGTTCTTGCGATGCAGAAACAACCAAAGGTAGTGAAAAAATCTTGAAAAAATCTTGAAAAAAACAGTCGAAAAAGCGGTCTATGGGTTTTCAAAATATCATCAGCCAGCATTGAAGATCCCATACTGATTGAATTTGGCACAAAATGCTCGTAGACTATGAAACACAAGTTAACGCAAATGTAGAAACAAATTGATTCAAGACAGCCCTATAATAAGGGACTACAGTATGATAGGTGCCGATGTACCTTGGTGTTGAATGTTTGCTAGGTCTAGGGTATAAAGAGCCTTGCAAGCATTCCATAACCGATTGTACGCCTTTGAAATAAATCACGATATTTCAGACTACGTCCGAAAGTGGGTTTGAGTAAAAAGAGGTGATGGTTCATTGGGAGACCTGTGATATGGTTGAAGATTTGAAGTGGAGGAATTTCGATCCAACACTGAAGGTGAAAATAACAATAATACAATGTGGCGTGTCCAAAAGTGTCAATTGACTCTGATATGAGCACCATCTAAAAGTTCTGTCGGATGGTTTTGAATTTTATCTAGCAGGTGGAAAGAGGTCTTATAAACTCTTTACCAGATGTAAACGGGTTGGACAAAGGTGATTTGTCATCTATTTGGAAGGAATCCTGAGATATACAACGAATGGAAAGTTTCAGAAGAAGCGGAAATATACCATCTGGAACTACGGATTTGTAAAAGGTTGTGCAAAATTAATCATACTATCGGAAGATGTTATAATTTTTGCAAATGGCGTCGTACGTCAATCATATTTGAGATTGTGAACAAGACAGCTGCAGAATACAAACAGACAAGCAATGGAGCGCTATACTCCGCTGTCAAGCCATCCTCAATCTAAGCAACGAAGAGGACGATTTGGTGTCGAAAATCATCATAAGCGACGAGGCGCATTTCCACTTAAGTGGCTACGTCGGTAAGCAAAATCGTCGTTTCTGGGGTACTGAAAATCCGCGTGTAATGCACGAAGAGCCCTTACATCCAATCAAAGCCACTGTTTAGTGCGGCGTTCACGTGGGAGGAGTGATTGTGCCGTCTTTCTGAGGACGCCATCAGCAATACGGTCACTGTTACTGGGGAATGCTACAGGGCCATGATAAACGAGTTCTTACTGCCGGAATTGGATGAGCCGCGAACATGTGATTTCAACGAGACGGTGCAACCACACACACGCCACGTGAAGGAATCGTTTCCTGGTCGCGTTAGCTCCCGTTTTGGTGATTTGACATGGCCAGCAAGACTTCTTTCTTTGGGGTTACTTGAAGTCGCGGGTTTATGCCAACAAGCCTCAGACAATCGCACCCCTTAAGGAGAATATTCGACAGGAATGCGAACCAGTCGTTTTAAACCGCCTTTTGGGGGTTACTCCATATAAACAAAATGAGAAACTAACGCCATGAAGGCGTCTTCATTGAATTGTTTGTTTCACCATTTTGTACACAAAAAGACACATAAGGTACTTGACGACTCTTAATTGAAGACGATCAGACGTTTTCACTTTCAGAGGTGCAACATTGCCTACCGAAAACGCGGTGACGTTCAAAATTATTTTTTCTTGTTTTTGGTGTATGGCCTAGGAGTTGAACCCTGACGTTCATGTTTGGCGTATATGGTTTCATTCGAATATCTTGCAACACATGTTTCATGGGGCATCGAAATCAGAGAATATCTACAATCTGAAATATTTAAAATTCAAGAGTCAACACAACATGTATTTTGGAGCAACTGGAATCGCTGTCATTTACCCCGAGAGAGAGAGAGAGACAATCCCACTTCAACTTGGTATCAGGTATTTTTAGATTTCTGACAATGGTTTCCGCTGAATGGCTAAATCTACTACATGTCCATAAAAAAAAGAAGATTAAATTCATCCTATTAACAAAAATAAGGCTTGGTGAAGACAAAAGCTTATTTAAGGTCTTATCATTAGGATACCATACAGTTAAATACCGAAACCCTAATATTTTTGTTGCGTAAATATACGCATTCATCGAATACTACTGGCTGTCAGCACACAATGCCGCGTAACGTCCCATTGTACTTGTATAGGCTTATCAAATGCAACCAGAAGTGTTTATTAACGCATTTAATCCTCTCCCTTTTGAAATAAATGGAATAGCAATAAACCAATTATAACTCTGTTGCAATATGCCATAATCCCAGTTTTAAACCAAAAAAACCATAAAAAGAACGCAATTATGCAGGCCTGGGGCTCATTGAAAGGTGTCAGGTGTCTGAATAGAGTACCTTCCATTCACCACTTGCAATCCCACCAAAGTGAGATTATTATTTTAATTTTATTAACGGTCCTCTATCCGACGCATGCCATTAAAATTGGTACAACATAATAGATGCATGTAAATCAAAATACATCCTGGGATGGCTCATGGCCTACCTATGTAAACCTACAAAAGCCTTAATTATAAACTGATTGTTGGAGGAGGTGGTTTTGGTTGTTACCCTTATGAGTTTTGTTATTTCTCAAATTCCATTATGAAAACACCCCTTCGCGAATGTTTGGTGATAGATAGGTTTATGGTAGGTGGTTGGGTTAGTGATATGGTGATGGTGGTGCATCACCATCAGCTGAAGTTGAGACCAATGCACTGCCGTCACTCAGACTCAAACTCTAGACATGCTGCCAACCATTCACTCATCCACTCATGCAAATGGGGCTATCTATCGCCCCTGTCCAGGCTGGACTCTCCAGCCGGGCTTTACTTACCAACCAGACTAACTGACAAACAGACCAACAGACAGACAGACAGATAGATAGATAGATAGAAAGACAGACAGATAGACAGACAAAGAGACAAAGCTGCAACATTTTTCAGCATTAATACAGAGTTCAATCGATTACAATGGTGCCTCTGGCGTTGGCAGTTCTGTGAGCTATTGCATGGATGGTATGTATTCCATGCCCTCGGGGGTTATAATGTGATTATTTAACGGTCGCGCTCACGGATTATGAAACAACAGCGTTGAAAAAATGGTCGCTAGAGCAACCATAACAACAGCACAGTGGTGGTGGCATCAGCGACGTTCAGGGAGTCAGGTGGGTCAGAGGACTCAAGATGGGATAGGCTATGTGGAGTTGTTTTATTGAAATCCATTGGGTACACTACAAGTACAACATAGTACAGAGGGGGATAAATACATATATGAATGTAGCGTATAATTGACAGGTAGGTAGATAGTTGCAGGTGTTAATAGATGTGAATTGGCTGACAGTGAGTGGTGCTCATAAATCACGAATAATAATAGTTTGGTGGTTGCTACAGTTGCATTGGTGTGTGCTGCAATGACGGTGACGACCGCTGACTGTGGCGTACAGCATATAAATTTTCGAAATATCAATGTGGAATTCGAATATCTCTCACGATGCTGCAATTTATTAGTTATAGATGGTACTGACGATGGTGACGGTAACGTTGGTAACGCTTATAGATGGTGGAGATTAGGTTATGCCAAAATAACTTTCGGATAGGTAGGAGTAGAGTCAGTCATTTGAAGTATTCACTTTGAAGTTTAGGTCCATAATTGAATGTAGCATGGTCGGGGTGATGTATCATATATTCATCGTAAGCACATTCATTTATTGAAGTGAGATATTTTTGATCTCCTATAGGTAGCTGCGTTTGATGTCGTAATTACACTTTCAGATTAAGTGCGGAAACTTTTCGATAACATTTCCGAAAATCATTTTTATATGTAAATATTTCTCTTCAGGAGATAAACACGAAAATTGCATAAAACAGTTCAATCAAAAGACATTTGAGTAGTTTAAAATCAATATAACAGCGAGGTTTATCTATCATTTTCATCAGCAGAGCTAAGACAAGACGTCTGGAAACGAATCAAGATTATTTTGCGGTGAAATGTCACATTCAAGTGTTTGCTCGTCTGTGAAAATATATCAACAAGGGGATATCGAATTTTTCGAACTTACAAGAAGCCACTAAAATTAACTTCTTTTCCCAAAAACATCAAAAGACGTTTACGTCTCATCAATCCAATCGAAAGAGAACATCAAAAAGTCAAAAAGTCAATTATTTACCGACTTTAATGGGAGCTCTTCCTCAAACCGCAACATTTGAGGATAAAGAAGCACGCGAAAGCACGTCTTATTGAATCAATCCAACTGCTGGATCTTTAAACTAAGTGATACATAAAGAAAGTGGTTATCTTTTCCTAGAAAACGGATAGAAGCAAATATTCGAAGCAGATCTACTCCACTCATAATATTGTACCTCATCGAGCATTCGCTTGTAAGAACAATTTTGTAATTCTGATATTTTAGTAAAAATTGGGACAAACTGAAGTAGCCAAGGCTTCCTATTGCGATCGGATAATGATGCCGCATACCACAACAGCAGGAGAAATTTGTTAAATACGGGTATAGTGCCTCTGTATTTATAATTTTGCTTCTCGACTTGACTCTGAATTCTCAATGTTGACGCATCGTATCGAATTGATGAAAAACTCTGTGGCTTTCTCCAAGAATTTTCGCCTTCTGAAGATTTAAAATTAAAAGGATTTGACGGCTGAGAAGTAATGCCGGTATGGTGTCGTTCCTGCAGTACACCTATTGGTATTGTGTAGGCATGATACCGATGAACTTCGATAGATCTTTTAAGACATCGAATAGCTTTTCTTGCCAATGGAGTAGAAAGAGCCAATGTTCCAATCGTTGGACATGCTTTCTGCTATAATGCATATTACTTAGGACGATCCTGGCTATGATTATCAAAAAACATTTAGAAAGTTTTGTTTAGATACATTTAACATTTTTTGCGGCTTGGCGACAAGATTCTCTGCGATCTCTCAGGCAAGCATTTTGCTTTTTTGTACAAAAGCTTTGCACTTGATTTTTTGAATTCCTCGAGATCGAAGACAACGAAGTTAATTTTTCTTCTGCCCGATCTTTTAGCTCAGTATTAATTGAAAATCCTGGCTTACAGTTAAAATTGGTTCAGCTTAAGTAGTTTTGCATTCTGACTACATCGTTATTTCATAATCGTAAATACTTGGAGACTTGCTTTCTTATTAAACTGTCAAACACGTCTCAATTTTATTATTTTAGCACTTACAGCAGTAACGACCGTTTTTAGTTCCAACTCCGTGGGATCCGTCCTGAAAGTCACTGATAGGATCCTTAGCTTCATAAGTGAACACCATGGGTATTTTATTGTAAGGTTTTCCTTGGTTTGAAGCCAGGTGATTGTTAAACACTGCTTCCTGTTATTATTTCTGTTCTAATTCGAATTCACCGAACTTCCTGTATCGCATTAATTTCGACCTTATAGTGAGTAGAATTATCAAAAGATGTAGGCGAGTAACATGTTTTCAAATTCGAAGAGCACAAGCCGGGTGGTTGTACCAGAAATATTGCTCAGATAATAGCAGTTAGGAGGAATGGAATTCGCGTGTTGATTGTAATCCTAACTTACCAAAAACGGTTTAGTTTTTTAGCCAACTCGGCTTATGATATATCTTAGCTTTACATCTGTGTCGATGACAGCCTGTAGAATTTTATGAATGCAACAAAGAAAGACTATCCTTGCAGATAGTGAACATATAAAAAAAAAATATTTTAAAATACTAAATAAATGAAAGTTTGAACCGTAAGGCCACTATTGACTTTTGTGGCAGTAGAAACTAAAAAAAAATATACAATTTTGCTTAACAGTATTGTATAAGTTTCAATTTATAAAACTCACCAAGATTCTTATATTGAATTAATTGTTGGCAACTCATTACCCAAAGATAAATTCTTACCTAAAAAGAGAAAAAAAAAGAGAATAAATTGTTAATTACGTTCATATACAGTATGGCAATGGAAAATGATATGATATGACCTTTTATGGTCGTAATCTTTATTTAAACTGTGGTACCTTGAAAGCATATGCAAGACATTTGGATTTTAAAATTTATTTACACGTTCTTTTTTAACATAATATCCCTTCTCAAAAATAGTTGACCCCCTAGTCATATTTACACTTTTAAACGACCTTTTAATCTATTCTTTATGACCTCGTATTCATCTAATTACCCTTCCATTTCGGTAGAGAAATCACTTGTAGATTTGAATGTCCAACATCTTAATTTCAAAGCATTACATGACCTTCTGTTGGCTCGACTCCACAGTAAAGTATCTCCTCAATGTGACACCAATTAACTATCCCTACCTGGGCTGAAGTTTCATGTATCCATACATACTGAAGTTTACATAAAATTTGATTGACATACATAGAATATATACATACATGTGTATGAAGGCCACGTGCGTTATACCAACTATTTAGAGAAGAGAAGGTTTCACACTTACGCAATGTGCCCTAGAAAACAGATAAAGCAAAGCAACAAGATAATAATAATAATAATAAAAATAGAAATACGAGTAAAGTGGCACCTTCAATGCGTATGATTTGCTGTCATCTTGTTTACAGTCTTTTACCTTTTCTACTAGATACACGTTTTGAGTACTACGCCACTAAAGGGTATACATTTGTGTCACACAACAAAAATAATCACCATGGCCCAGGAGATTTTATTTGAGAGATTAGTAGTAACACTTTACCAAGTTCTGTCAACCACGTTGACTTAAGTGTGTCAACTTTATTACAAATGTAACATTTTAAAATTCAACACACACATACACAGATATATCGACCAATAGATACGAACATACGGACACCCTTTGAGAACGAACTAGCATTCAATTTCAAAGATTTTTCATTCAATTATCTACAGCAAGGGAATATGAAAGAGATTGCATTGCAAACATAGCAATCGTCAGCAGTTGACCAGAGTGCATCCAGCATCCAACGTTGAGCATCCAGTACGTTTGCATCTTTTACTCCATTCACTAAATTGGAGTCAGAAGTTCACAAAGAATTAATTAAATTCGCTGTCATTCAACTTTTACGTACAGCAAAGTGAAAGGATTTTTTTTCACATTTTTACTTTTTAACTACAACTTCGTATTCATCTGCATTTCTCATTCTTTTCTTCTTTTTTTTGGCAGAATTTTGGTAGCTTTTGACCGATCAAATAGAAAAGTCTGTCAAATGCAATCGAAGTTGCAGGGTGTCCATGCCAGTTCTATACGAATAGACTATGAAAAATTGTTTGGCAAATATGTAATTGGACAGCTGTGGGTGTTTATCGATAGTTACATAAATACTCGTTTAATTCAGAAATAAAAGTGTCAAATATTTCTGCATGGCTGGGAAATTAGAAATTTCCTCTGATAGCCATCATATTTTCTTGGATAGCGAAGAGTTCCAATTGGACCATTCATACGTATAATACAATACTATACCTCAATGAGCAATTTCTCTTCATCTACACGGCTACATTTATTTTAAAGTTGTCAGAGTCTTTTATACTTTTGCTACTACCAGCTGTACTGAGTTCCATTACATTTGGATGTTGTTAATTCTAAAGCCATTTGATTCAAATGCATTAACCGTTCAAGGAGCTTTTTTTCACGAGATGATTGAATAGCTATGGGGTGGACATTGGTGGTGGACAAACAAGGATATTCCACAAGGATGAATACTCAGACCTAAACAAATAACTTTGTTATGACTAAAAACACTTCAAAATAGGCTAACAAATCGAGATAAGATTTGATGAAGGTATTACCGCTATTCAAAAACAAAAATAAATAAACATACAATTTAGCGATTTCAAATTATTGTATTTAAATTTAGTTACTGAACAAAGAGCTTAAATTTTCGTATGTCTTCTTTCACATGTCCTTTTTGACGTACAGTGGTGGTCAAAGAATTAGAAACGGAACTTTGTGTTTGTTTTGTTCTTGATTATTTTATTATTTTAAGCGACATTTAAAAAAAATACTCTTTATTTTAAAATTTCGTTACAAAAAAATTATTTATTCATTTGATTTGTAATCCTAACGATAATATTAACAAACAAAAATTTATAGAAACCAAAAATAGTTCAGTAAAAGGCTAGTCAGATAATTAGAAACGAAAAGATAAAAACTCCTTTTAAAAATAAATAATTAAAAACATAAATAAAAGAACTCAATATTTGGTTTGAAAACCCTTGTTCTGCATAACTGCATCAAGTCTTCGGGGCATACTTTCCACTAAAGCCCGACATCTTGAAGAAGGTATGCTCTCTCATATTTCTTCAATATGTTGGAAAAGATCTAACGCATTTTTAGATTTCACATGTTTAAGTCCTTTTCCACATCTGCCCACAAATTCTCAATGGGGTTTAAATCGGAGCTTAGCGCTGGCCAGTCTAATACGTTAATTTTTTCATCCTTAAGCCATTCTTTCACAACTTTTGCGGTGTGTTAAGGGTCATTATCGTGCTAGAAAATGTACGTAACTGGCATGTTTTCGAAGCAGTCGGGCTTAATCGATCCTTTAAGTATTTCTTTGTACATAAACCATCCATAATGCCTTTAATACGAATTAAAGGACCCACACCATCCCAAGAAAATGCACCCCAAATTTTAACATTGCCTCCCCCATGTTTAACCGTTTTAATTGTGTATCTGTGATTAAGTGCCTGATTGGAAAATTAAATTTCGATTCATCACTCCACAGGACTCTTTTCCAAAATGCAATAGATTGATTGGCATGCAATTTTGCAAAGTCTAATCGTCGTTTAAGATTACCGGCCGACACATACGGTTTTCTTTGTGCAATGCACCCACGAAGGCCATTTTCGAGCAGTCGTCGGCGCATGGTTCTGGCTGATATTTCTTGGCTGATTTGCGGCCCAACGACTTCTTTAATACTTGCAGAAGTCAAGAACGGATCAGCTTTCGAAGCCCGAGTAATCAATCTGTCCTGACTTGCTGTTGTTTTTCTGCCTATTTTTTTTTCTCTTGGGATTTTCATAGCTGCCTGTTCTCTTTAAAGTGTGCACGGCTCCAAACACCATCTTCTTAGAGCAACCAAATCTTTTCGCAATTGCTGCCATTGATTCCTTCCTATCTCTCCAAGCTTCTACCAAAAGTTTCCGCAAATCTGGGTTACACGACTTCTTCTTGCCCTTTTTATTATCTACTCGTATTTTTAATTATGTTATATTCCTCATTTTATTTAACAACACAAAACTGAACTTACAACAACTAGCTGCTGAGAAAGGAATATTTCGTTAATCGTTTCTAATTCTTTTTCCACACACGTTCATCAACTCTCACAATAATATATGAATTGGTAACTGTGTACCCCTTGTAACCCGTTATGGGCATCTGTACTTAAAGATATGATAAGCGGTAAACAAAAACACAATACTTATTTATTACAGTAACCTGCAAAAAAGTATAACTTTTGCCGATCATTTATTTTTCCTATCGTTTCTAATTCTCTGACCACCACTGTATGTTAACGTCGCTGAATTAAGGTAACGTATGAAGCCCAGTTAAAATGGTATTGCCAGCTGTAATATTTTCAGGTTTGGCAACAGAAGGAATAGGTTTGTTCTTATGCATGGCATTCTTTAGCATAACGAAATTGTAGTACACATACTAGGCATTTAGATTTTCAACAACCTTCTTATAAATTCAGTAGTTATAATCTAATTTCGGATGACTGATGACGGCCACAATGGTCTACTCACATATTAGTCTAAGAGGCCGTCTTTTACAGAAAACAAAATTGTTAGCTTTGCAGTCTCTTTTCCATTATCTATATTCTTCACGTAGCTTAAGCGTATCTAAATATAAGCAATATTTAACCCATTTTCCGTTTGTTACTTTGAAGCTTTAAGAAATCGCGTTTAGTAAAAAAAAATAAAAGCAATGAGCTTAGATCAAACAATAGATGAGAGTACGAACGCATCAGTCCTTACTTACTAAAATATCATTAACCAGTTTTACTGCTGAGATTCCAAACCGCAGTAGTAGTAGTAGTAGTAGCAATAGTATTTCTGTATATATTATAAATAATTTCTAATTTTATAACTTGTAAACGTGTCCCTCATATATGTTGTGTTCGAGCGCCGTCAGAAGTGTAATTCAGTGGTCTTAAAAAAAAAAGAGTTCTTCGAGGATACCGAAGGACTATTATATGGCGCTTGAACTGCTCACTGACTAATCGATAAGTCACTACAAGTACAATCATTGATTTTATTTGTTCCCAAACTTTAAATACATTTTTCTCTTAACTTTATGTTTCAAATCAGCAAATAACTCAAAAAGTTTTTTATCAGTGGCACTGAAATTTGGCACACATCTTTTTAATAATAATATTTTCTGTATGAACCTATTTGTTTCGAAAAATTATTTGTTTTCCAAAAAAAAAAAAAAAAAAACAGTTGGAAAATTTGATTTAATACGAGTACAAATAATTTTTATAAAGTGTCTCAATCCCTAATTTCTTGTTTTTTTTTTTCATTTTTTGTAGGTTTATCTACAAAATATAATATCAACATATACTCAGAATTGTTGTCTTATTATTTTAGATCAATACAACAGAAGCTAGATGCTACGCAAATGAAAAACTCTCGCCCCGACCTTACCGGAGAACTTGACTGTAAATCGGCCATTTTGAAATGTTTAAAAAAAAAAATTCTTTGCTCCATTTTTAATTGTAATTGAAAATCACCGACCATACCAAAACACGTCTGGCAAAAACAAACTACTTGAAACTGTGAACATTTATGTTTGGGACATGTGTACCAACAAAGCAAAAAAAAAAAACAACGATAATAGAATGTAAATTGTCCGCGAAATTTCAAAAGTCAAAAGTTCACATTCCTGTCGAATATTCTCCTTAATGGCTGCGATTGTCTGAGTTATGTTAGCATAAACCCGCGACTTCAAGTAGCACAAAAAAAGAAGTCTGGAATGCTTAAATCGGGCGATCTTGCTGGCCATGCCAAATCGCAAGAACGGGAGATAATGCGACCAGGAAACGCTTGATTCACTATATCCATGGCCCTGTAGCGTTCGCTAGTAACAGTGACCGTATTGCAGATGGCGTCCTCAAAATAATACGCCTCAATCACTCCTCCTGCGTGAACGCCGCACCACACAGTGGCTTTGAGTGTATGTAATGGCTTTTCGTGCATCACGCGCGGATTTTCAGTGCCCCAGAAATGAAGATTTTGCTTATTGACTTAACCTCTTAAATGGAAATGCGCCTCGTCGCTAATGATGATTTTCGACACAAAATCGTTCTCTTCGTTGTTGAGATTGAAGATGGCTGGACAGCGGAGTACAACGCCCCATTGCTTGTCTGCTTGTATTGTGAAGCTGTCTAGTATACAAATGTCAAATATGATTGACGTACGACGCCATTTGCAAAATTTATAACATCTTCCGATAGGATGATGAACTTTGCGCCACATTGTAGAATTCTCCCGCTTTTTGGCTACTTGGTTTTCTCTACTTTGTTAAATTTCATTCATGCTTTAGCTGTGAAGACAATCAGCTTTGATTTCAAGCTAACAGAGGAAAAGATCGTGAATATCGATAAGGACTTCTTGGTTTTCTTAAGGATCTGGTGGAGTGTTAAATTGGACCTTTATACTGACTGAAAGGGTTAGTTCCGACTGTTGACGAAAGGTTTCTTCGGGTTTTTTAATATGATAGATATAATCTTGTTTGCATTATGCTGAGGAGGCTGTTATCTTTCATGTTGTCACAGTTGAAAATCTCGCTTCATGTGGATTAGGAATGTCATTTTCAGGTTCCACTCGCTAGACCTACACTCTTTGGGCGTAGTGGTACGCCATTTTTTGATGCAAACTTGAAATTGCTCTTTATTTTAATCAGGTCGATGGAAACGTTCAACTTTCATCCATAATATACTGTTTGCAAAGGTGGTTAGTATTTTTTTCTTTACTTGAGGTCGGAAGAACTAACGAAATCCTCATCCGAAAAAGCTAAGACAATAACTAGGAAGAGGACTCTAGTAAAAAATCTAAGTTGCATTAATATATTGTCTAAAGTGATGCCCTTCTTTGAGTTATGTGGTTGTGGTTGCCTTGCGAGCTACATTCTTCGCCTAGTTTTGGGGTGGATCTAAAGGCTTCGTGTGATTTTCGTACAGGTGACGATACTACTCTCTCACCGACTTCTCTTCTTATTTGCCGATACCCCTTCGAGGATATTATTTGCATTAAATTTTATGTTTCAAACTCACAGTACTATTTCTGTTCTGTAAGCTAGGTTATCACACTAGAAGGGGTTGTATAGTCCCCACGAGAAATTAGTCCAATAGACATTCAGGAATACTTTGAACTTAAAAACTCATAGACATATGACGTTTCTAGTCTAATATTGAAGTCAAAATGTAGTATAGGTTTAGGTACATTAAAAGCGTCTGCCAGCACCGCGTTCTCGAATCGATACCCACGCCACGTATGGATATTTTTGCGACAATTTTGATATGTAACAGATAATAGAAGCTCTATTTATTGTCAAGGACTGCAATAGAATCGACTGTCGTCGTTAGAGGAGAAAACTTAAGGCAATAATCGTGAAACTAAAAGGATAGTCAGAATATTCCTAAATGTATTTAAACATAGTTTAGAGTGGATACAGGTTTGCACTAAATGACAAAGGACTAAAAACTAAACACAAAACTAAAAACGGGAAAATGATGTCCCCATTGCCTGAAGACATCATCGGGACCCTCAAACAAGAACAAGAATCAAGTGACTTGGCATCGAGGCAAAGCTGTATTAAGCGAAATCACATATCCAGTACGAATATTTTCTATTTACTCGTAATTGTCACGTTAGAGTATTTTTATCCTGCACTAGTTCAACAGTTGTAAAACTGATTGTTTATATCGAGCGACTAAAATCTTCAACCGCTTCCACTTCACAAAAACAAATAAACGGTTTCAGTTAGAAAACAAGTGACAAACCATCACCAGCTTCATCGCACACTTCAGCATCCAAACCCTTAAAAGGTATCACAAACGAAATTGCTTCACAAGATGTTGTTTACCTAACCCATCATAGTAACCCTATAGACATTCTTAAACATTTGTTCTACCCTTACGTTCGTTTACTGTCTGCCAGTACAAAGTGATTGCACATTGCTAATGTAAAACACATTCAGACGGGAATAACAACGACGACGACCCTCAGAGTTTGCTTAGGATAATGGATATCGTGTTGTCTACAGAAAATTTGAAAATTTCACAACAGCATTTCTGTGTCGTATACGCAATTCAATATGAGAAAACGGTTTGCACTCATCAAACCGCATCTCATTTTAAAAAGCATGAAACCATCAGCTCTTGAATTTATTACGAACAATAAAAAAAAAAAAAAAAAAAAAAAAAAAAAAAAAAAAAAAAAAACAAAGAACAAACACAGAAAACAGAAACTCAAACAAATAAAATGTGACCATGTGACATCAATAAAAATGAATTTAATGAACAAATCACCCAGTGAGCTGTGAGCTGTGACTAAACTGCGCCACCAATAGTCGCAATGTCAGAACGATTGGATGCAACCCGAACGAACCACACTGTATATTCGTAAAGTTGTGACTTTGAAAAAAAAAAAAAAAAAAAAACCAAAAACAGAATGCCAATACAAATAACAACAAAAAGCCAACTGAGGGGAACGACTGTCCGTGACACCTTTCTGTCGGATTTTGCCTTGTCGCTTGTGTCGTTAGTCGTCATCGTCATCGTCATCACTGTCGTTTTTGTCACTTTATTGAGTATGAATACAAGTGCGAGTATGAATACGAGTACGAGCTCAAATACCAGCAATAGATACTACAAGCATTCGTTCTAGTTCTATCCATATCGAACGTTCTAAGGAACTATTATTAGTTTCTCAACTAGAGTACTGATTAAATCTATCCATCTATCCGTAGCTCTCACATGGCGAGTTACGAGTTATTGATTTAATCGAGACACGGCGATGGAGCATTCGACAACTACATAAGCACCTTGCCATAGGCGACCGACTCTAGTCGACTTTGCCTAGCGGAGCTGACTGGCCTGACCGACCATACGTTCGAGAATGCAAGCCGTTTACAGCTTAATTGAAGTGAAAATGGTGGCAGAAATCATGTCAGCCGGCCCGAGAAGCAATTAATTATAATAATGGATTGCGAAAAACCCTGAAAATGAACACGAGTACTGGTAGATGTAGATTCAGATGTACTCGTATCTGTGTATATATGTTCTATACAAATAGATCCGATGTAAAGCCTTTTTTTTATGTACGTAATCCAATTAAGCTTAATTGACTCTCGGTGCGCTACGGCAATTTGTTTGGCGCGCATATCTCACCGATGCCAACGTGAGCCAACAACACAACAGTCAACCATTCGACAGATACTTGTAGATAGATATTTCATAATGGAAAACAAATTTTCCTCACTTGTATGTTAATCAATTAAAATTTTTATTTTTCTATTTTTTTTTTCTAATTCGATTCGACAGAATTTTACGTTACTTATGCGCTATTGTTACGTAACGGTAAGTGGATGCATACGAGCGTATGTACAAAGTGTACAGAATGCTTATGACTTATATATGATACAAATGCTAAACGGCTTTATATACATAGTCTGACACCGAAATGAACAGATATGAAATCTGGGTCAATTGTTTTGGATACTTTAACGTTCGTGCAACTATTTAAGATTGAACGTTTTCTAAAATCGTCCTCTATCACTGACTAACGGTCTCTGAACGCGAAAAGGATTTCTCTTAAATAGTAAAAACTTTTTAGTTACAAGAAATAGGGGTCTGAATCTTGTGGAACGAAACCACTTACCTAGAGTCTTCACATTGCCACCGGGAAACGGACACAATTTATTCTTTTCTACATTTGTGTCACTCTGACCTATACCAATTTTGAAATCAAGTCAATCTTCCAGAAGCTTACAACGATAATTCTGAAAGCTCTTTAAATTGATCCTCTAATGTGAAGAACGTTTATTTGGTGACTGACTTAAGTGCTTGAAGATACAGTCTGTTTGATAAAATCGTACACGACAAATATTAAAGAAGAACTTATAATAATAAGTACTGTACTCGTTTATTTTGTTTATTAACTTGAATGCTTTTCAATTAATATGTTGTCCACTCTCCTCCATTATCACTAATTGCTTGGAGTCTTCGAGGCATGCTTTCTAGTAATCTTATAGCATAATCTTGAGACAAAGATCTTCATAAAACTCGTATTTTTCGTGATAATTATTTGACCGTCGAGATTTTCTTTGCTTGGAGTTTTAGCTTCATGAATGCCCAAACATTTTCAATGGGCCAATTGCCCAAACTGTGATGGCAAATATAAAACATCGTCAACATTTTCTTGCTTCCACGCACTGCACAAACGACCGCGATGTTTCGGGTCATTATCTTCTTGCAGTTACCAATTCTCATTCCTTCTTTTAAACCACCTTTGGGCAGATAGTAATAAAGCCTTCTTAAAATTTTTGACCATGTTGGGTGCATTTAAGTTATTTGTAAACATGAACAAATTGTCGAATCCTTATTCTGAGGGTCCGCTGGATTAATTTATGGAATTGTGTACAATAGGTATGAGTGATAGGAGACCATGCCCAAAAAGAAGCTTCATCCGAAAAAATAACGCTGTTCCAATGTCTGCCCAAATTCTCCTTGGCCCAACTGAGCCGTTTTTCTACGTGTTTTTTTTGACGGTAGTGGCTTCTTTATTGTGCGTCGAAATTTTACATTATTGGCTAATAAACGTCTTCGTATCGTATCACAACACACATTTAGACCCCTTTTACGTAAAATCCCTTGTCCTCCATGTAAGGATAGAAGAGGATTCTTTTCAAACACACGCGGAATCATTTTGTCCTGCTTTTTTGTTGTTTTTGGCATAGACCCACGATCCGGCAAATCATCCACATTTTTAACTTGGGAATAACGGTGCACCCACTTGCTAACAAATGCTTTTGACTTTTTCATGTATTTAGCAGCTGCTCCGTATGACATTTTCGGTCTTTTTGGATGCGTGCACATGAATACCGCTTCATAACGTGATAAAATACTTCCGTCTCTGATAAAAATTGAACACTCTTTAAATTTTTTTATTCAAAGCATCTTAGCAGAAGAATTTTTTTTATCTGCTAATGCAAATGCCACTTCCAAACCGGTTTTCGTAAACGAGTTTTGCCGTAAACGATCTTATCAAACGTACTGTAAGAAAACATATCGAGGTTAGTCCTCCAATTGAAGGAATTGGTTGAAGCACTTATTCTTCCGACCTCTTTAGATCGTCGTATGGGATTTCCTAATGGTTTTCCACTATCGTTTACTGTCCGTGTTCTGCAGCTGCCGACTGTCTGCTGCTTGAAACCGATCATGATCAGTCTGATAGCTCCATATCAGGGTGGTTTTAGGTCAAGGAAGTCTACCATCGATCGCATATTCACACTACGGCAGATCTTGAAAAGATCCTGGAATTCCAGATCTACACCTACCAGCTGTTTGTTGAGTTTAAAGCCGCATATGACAGCGTGCACGGGGACAAACTGTATAATGCCGGCCATGTGACTTTTTCAACATCACTTTATAGAGAATCGTGAAAAATTCACTGGCCAATAGAAGGGGAACGATTCTCGTCAAGTCTTCTCAATTGCTTGCGTACGCAGATGACATCGACGTTATTGGACGAAGACAGCGAGACGTCAATGTGGTATTCACAGCTATCGAAGCGGAAGCGGGTAAAATGGTTGACCCGGTAAATGAGGCAAAAACCAAGTACGAGTATATGCTGTCATCAAAAAAGGATTCTCAACATCGACAATTTAGTCAGAGTGTCATAATATGCAGGTATAACTTCGATGTAGTTAAAGACTTCGTCTACCTTAGCTCCACAGTTTCAAGTAGCAACGATAACAGAACGGAAATAAGACGTAGAATAACTCTTGTCAACCGCTGTTTTTTTTGGGCTCAGGAGGCAATTGAGTAGCAGAGTCCTCTCTCGCAAGACCAAACTGATGAAAAATTGATCATCCCCATTATTTTTGGTCCCGTTTGTATTGACGGCGAATGGAGAAGGATATTTAACAACGAACTGTACGGGCAGTACAGCGACATCGACTTGGTCAGACGTCAACGCCTAAAATGGCTGGGCCATGTAGAGCGAAAGGACACCATAGCTTCGGCGCGAAAAATCTTCAAATCCGAGCCAAGGGGAATACGTAGCAGAGGACGGCCGAACCCGCGAACTCGCTGGTACGAGCAAGTGGAAGGGGACCTCAACCAACTTTGAGTGCATCACCGATGGAGGGAGCTGGCGAAAGACAGTGCCAGCTGTAGAGGCTTGTGGGCTGAGGCCCAGGTTCACTCCGGACTGTAGCTCCACTCAAAGGGAAGAAGAAGAAGTTCAGGCCGCATTTTGCTGTAAAGAAATGCATCAGAGTTGTTTTGCTTAATCTATGCGCGACATCATTATCGCAATTTTTTTTTCAAACACAAGAATTCCGACGTATACGCTCAATCACATGATATGCGGACGATATTTCTGTACTGCCTACTAAATCATGCCTCCTAATTGTTTGCTGTAAAAAGCAGGCAACTCTAGACCTAATAGATGGGCTTCAATTCCTTGTAACTTGTTCCTCGTTTAACTCATTTAGAGCTAAGCCGCTCAATACCTTTTTAGATTTTGCATGTAGTGTAAAAAACTTCAAAAGGGCTGTTGACTTTGTGGCAGAGTAGAGAGCTTGTTGTTGAAAGAGGGTCTTTCCTCCACAACTATGATGAATGACGAATTCTATCCTATGTGGTTCAACTTGGGGGGGACTTTCGATAAACCTTTGCGTCGACTTCTTTTGACTTTTTACGTATTGACATGATCCAAAAAACTGACACTGGTACTTCGATGATGATGATCTTGACAAATGACTCAAAAAATGTCTTTATGAAGAACGACAACTTCATTCGGTTAACTTTCAGCTATCTTTCAAGTAAAGCCTCAGGCAATATTAATGGCAATGAACCACTCTGCGAAAAGCAGGGGAAGATCATTGTCTCTTCTACCAACCAGTTTGGCCTTAGCTTTTGATCTTGACTGTTTTATGTGTCGGGTTAAGTGGTAACACCTTCTCTCACACTTGCTTCGGAAATGAAGATGACAAAGTTGAGCATTTCATTTGAGATTTTTTCGTTAATTTTGTAGCAATTTAACTATCATTTGGAGGTTCAATGTTTAAAATAAATGCAACGGATGAGGGTTGCGTGAACGCATTGTCTGTTTAAAGAATAGTTTTATTTTCTCTGCCTTAACGAAAAAGGAGAACAGTCATTGCTGAATGTAAAGGGCATAAACTACGTGGTGCTATCAACGGAGGCCTAGGAGGATATACATGTTGCGGTCGAAGTTTCTTTGTTTTTCCGAGCTTAAGCGGTTTTGGGTTATTTAAAATTAAAAGCAACGACACCACCCAAGACTGCTGATTTAATTCTGAATCATCAACAGCGCCACAAACTTTCGTTTTCTGTTGACACAAGAGTCATGCCAACGCATTCAATACTTCCAGCTGGTCATTCACATTCCAGCTTCACATCAACAAGTTCACTATTCCTTTTTCTTTCCTTTCTCCGCAGATATTTCAAAACAAAAAATATGTGTATTCTCTCATTTGACTGTCTGGTAACGCTTGTCTTGTCATTCATCCGCACATCTCGTTTTCATCACGTAAAAGACATAAAAACAAAAAAGAAGCAGAAAAACTCAAGCATATTACTCCGGAGAATAATGGTGGCATAATGCACTCAATTGTGAAATTTATGGTCTCGCCATCGCCCCACCAAGAATGCCACTTAATCTTTTTCACACTGCTCCTCCATTGATGCTGCTTCCTTCGGCTTCTGTTTCTGTTTCAGTCTCCGATTCTTTATTTGTATTTCTTGTCGATGGGGTTTGTTCTTTGTTGCGGGTGATTCCACGCTGTTCGAATACAATAACCCAGCGAAACGACAAAGCGCCACAACTGACTGATTGTACTGCTCCTTGTGCTGGTGCTCGTAGTATTGGTACTGTGAGTGCCAAGGCCTTTCCAGCTGATGATGGAAAGGGCCGAAACTGATTCCAAATGCTAGTGATGACGTTCAAGCTATTTCATGCGTTATGACATTTGTTTATGATGCGATACAACGACAAATTTCCTTATTCGCTCCAATAGAATGCCATGAAGCGCATATACTCGTAACAAAGTGTGCACACCGCCTTAGCGGACAATTCATTCAAGTCGTGTGAACTCCAGTTCAAATTGGTTATAAATACAAGTATTCGAAAGTTTTATCGACCCATTAACTGAAATTTCTATTTCAGATTTGAATTTATTCTTCTTAATCAAATTCGAATAAATTGCTGTTCATTCAATCAGGATTTGGAGATATTAAGAATAATAGGACGCGGCATAAAGATTGTAGAGAAGGTGTACACATTCGTATTTGCATTCATAAAATGTGTATCTATTATATGAGAACGAAGAAAATTCAACAACAGTCACCAACGAATAGCCTTGGAGTGTTGGAACTGTGTTGATGAAATGCAGTCAAGGATTCAAATTCGAATAGAAAACAACATTCATCAGAGTGTATGCAAGGACACTGGTGGTGCGAACGAATTTAATTTAAATTCCCCATTGAGGTTAGGTCATGCTCTAGTTTGTTCGGATTGCCCCAGTTCTCTACAAAGTTTTTTACTCCTTTTTTTTTGTTATTTCTGTTTTATGTACGGAAACTCACGTCAAAGGTGAGAGGAAAAGAAATTGATTTTTCCTTTTTTTTCACTCAAAACCAGAGACATTCAACATGATTTATATTTTGATAGAAATGCCGACTAGGAAATAGGACAAAAGGGGAACATAATAGTGTTAGCAGGAAAATGTGACATAATCGGTGGCATTATTTCAACTTGGCGGAGTTATTTTAACTTGATGTTCAGCAAATTTAATTTCACAGAAACGCCCTTAGGAACGAGTTTGTATGATGAAGCCAACAATGACATCAGAAAAGAGGTCTGACTTATAGACTTCAGAATGAAACCTAGAAAACGTTTTTGGGAACATAACAAACATTCAGTGCGGCTATGATTTTATGTAGTTAGGGCCTATAGAGAGAGAAAAAGGGAGGGAACCACTATGTACACATGATTAAAACAGCACAACACAGGCAGTAGACAAACTGTTTAAGTTCAGGTGTATTACTCCAGAATATAAATATAAGATCGACATCAAAGGTCTTTTGAGGCGTATGAAGCACATCTAGGTTTCTGTATTCTTGCATTCTTTGGCCATCGAAAAATAACATGATTTCTTATGTACCGAAGTTGCCTTTAAGGAAAATAGATTATGAATCAGCGCTCAACAAGATCTTAAGGTGCTGACTTGAGAGCTTGCCATAAGCTCATTATTTGGCGGCATGCCTCAGAGAAGATTTTATCAACGTTGCTTTAGTTTTAAGTTTATATCAACAACTCAGAACCCTTGAAATTGGGGGCGATGTTCATGATTAACCAACTTTAATTTAGAAAATGTTTCTTTATCAATAAAATATAGTTTTAGGAGTAATCCTAGCGCCAATTCTAAGCAAATTAACGAATTGATCAAGGTTTAAGGTTTTAAGCATGGCATAAATTGAAATATTGTAATTTACTGGAAGGTACAAAATAAAAGATAAAGACCGTACAATTCACCACATACAAAAATTTGTATATTTATGATGCATAGATAATACGTTTTTTCAAACATGGAACTTTTACCTTTCGAAAATTTGTCATTTCTTGCTGAATGTATCTAATGATGTTAGAAAAAATTTTCCTTTTTTCGGTGTAAAGCCTGGGCATCGAACCTAGAATTTTTGGCATATTTGTCGATTAATTTAATCTAACGCGAGACGTGGAAAAGGAATTAATTGCTAGCCTTCTATTCTTGCAAGGCGATGCAAGGTATGTTGGGACTGCAGCAAAAGGTGACTTGCTGACCCACACTAAAGCCTTGCCATGATAGATGGCACAAAATACAAACAAGCAGAGAACCTTTTTGGAAAACAAAGCATATATCCGCACAATGGTAGCGTAAAATTAGAAATATTAACTTGTTTACCATTATTGGCAAGCTAGGAAGACAAAGGCGCCTATAAAGGGAATAGGATCTTCTCGGCTGATTTTTGTTAAGGGAAGATTTCGAACTACTTGGTTCCCTTCAAGTGCGATTTCTCCATTCGAAGCATAAGAGACTAGGAGTTTTCAATGAGTAGATAATATGACCGGACATGGAAAATCAATTTTTCAAATCTTGACAGACACCAACATCTGCATTTGTTACCAATCATCGGAGTGGTTTCAGGAACTATAGTATGTCATGATTCCATTGCTCCTATTAGTATAAGTCAACACTGATCTACATTGAACATTTTTACTTAGGTACTAACGATTTAATGATATCGTAGACAACCTCAAAACAGACTAGGTAGAGCATCTCTGGTAATATTGGATTAAAACTCTCTCAGCTCTGGTAAATAGTATCCGAAATTCATTAGATATTCATATACATCTAATCAAGTCTTACAGACAGATCCCGAAAGAGTCACCTTCAACGACTTTTCAAATGGCGTGGAAATGAAAACAATTAAGAAACCGCCGCTGATCTATTATGCAAGTATCCGGAACTATTATGGGACTGCTTTTTGACGGTCTGAGTGAGCTCTTAATATGTATGTTATACGTAATCACAATTCTTCATAACATACCACAAAGTTCTGAACAACTCGCGGAAACTCTAGATTGCTATTTAGCAGATATGCCCGCAATTAAAAAAAAAAGCGCTGAGATGAACAGATGTAAAACTACGACTTAAACTTCAATGAGTGATACAAGCGGCGATGACGCTATGATGTAGATTTGCTATTCGAGTGAAATTTGTGGAAAATGCTTTACGCTTTCGGCATGCTTCGTACCAATTCTCATCAAAAATGTGAGCTTGTTTTACATTCAGGATAAAGATGACAACATCAAAGACGAATTATATGATGTCCTTGATTAAACATATTCTGCGGACCCCATCTTTGACATCAACATTTTGTAAACGGTCGTAACCTTTTAAAAGGCTTTGCTATAACAGTCAACCAGATTGCAGTTCCATTCATCGAGTCCCGAAACTCCTGACACCCCTAACAACTATCTGGATGTGTGAATTTTTAGATTACTCAACATTTTCATCATTACCTTGTTACAGACAAGTTATGAATAAAGACATTGTAGGCACGATGGAGTCAAGCTAAACCCCCAAATTCGACATTGAAAAGCTGCTACTGCAAGACAGATCTTTATCGATCTCGTTTCTTTAAGCCTTAGTCTTTATTATCAAACCGTAGAGCACCACTAGGGATGTGGTTTACAATTCATCTAAGAACTTTCCACTGATATAATTCAAGGCATCCCCAGAAAGACACTTTTGTCAAAAAAATGCATATAAAGATGCACTGCAACGAAAGACGAGAGCTGCTTGTGACGCCTACGAGAAAAGAAGCGCATGATCAAAGAAATGGATTGAGAATGGAGGGAGAATATGGAAATACTACTTCAACAATTGTATATCGCTGATATTTGTCAAAATACTATTATCATAAAGATAAACGTAGGATGAACGATTCACTCTGGACAACAAAGGTTAGGGAAGGTAGTTAATATGGAAAGAATGAAATCTTTTCCGATAATCTCATCATCATTTGTCCGAACCACAATAAATGGGAAACTTTTGACTGTGGCAAGTACAATCACCTGTAAAATATTTATTTCCATTTAAAACAATTCCTGAACAATATACTACCTTGATCAAAAAGTTCCCGGAATAACCATCGTGTGGCGCTCCCATTGTTCCGATTTGAGTTGTTTTTTGTTTTGTTAAGTTGGTACATCTGTTGTTGATATTCCCTCAAAATATTAGCGTCATAGCTTGACATTTGCAAAAGTTTAGTATTCATATTCGGTTATGGAGCAGACTGATTTGCATTACAAAAATCCTGTGTTCCACATATTTTGGAAACAATGCTTAACAGAAGCAAAATAAGTCCCACAGGTGACTGCATGTAGAAATTTAACGAGAATTTAGTCCAAGTATGCTTTAATAGGGAAATTTCCGTCCTATCGCCAGGCATCTTCAGTCTTTAATCGAATATGTACATGTTTTGCTCTAAAAGATGAAGAAGCAACCCAGAAGCTGATTCAAAAGATGATTTTTTCCATGAAATACGTGAGTAACAGTGGAATCAAATTGATCAATAGTAAGAAAGGTAGAAAAACTTGACTGAAGGAAGCTTCAAAAACGCACATTTTTATGGGGGGATTTGATTTTAACGATCAGTTTAGGATGTCCTCAAATATTCGTTTTGAATTTGCCCAAACTCTAGCTATCTGGGCGTCTTTGGTGAATAACCAAAAATTGTGCTGCTAATTTTAATAATCACCTACTATTACCAAGAACATCAGTAAATTAGTCACTTTTTGAACCAATTGTATCGCGCTGACCTCTCACCGCAATATGACCTCTTGACACTATCTCGCAAAAACTTCCACTTCCACTTATTCGTACAACTTTTTTCGGACTCAAATTTAGCTGCTAAATTAACATTATAATGAATTTTCCCCACGCATTCCATTTAAGATGCCATGTGCGAAGTAAATTTTTGTTAAACACATGTCGCGCCACAAACAATCTTACGCGTTTCGCTGACACTAAAGACCTCCTTATTAACATGTTTATTGCTGTTGTCTTGACGTCATGTTTGGCACATTGGCCTTAGCATTTTTTTTTCTCTTTCGTTTTTTACTTTTCTATCCAGCAGTTCCTTCTTCCGTTGAATATATGAGTATGCTGATCGGTGATCCATCTCTGCGCGCCATTTGTTTGTTACGCCCAACACTGTATTCGTTTCGCAAAGATCTCTCGTTGAGTTGCAAAAGATTTATATCCCGTGCTTTGCAAACATTTCAAGAGGAATAAATTACACTTTTACTTGGTATCCCTCCAATGAAGCTTCAACTCTACGACTGAAGATGATTCCCACACTTGATAGAGGCAGAAGACAAAAACATCCCAGATGGAGACCAGATCAATGGTGTTGCTCTTCGTTCCTGACCCAGAATCCACACACTAACAACAGTCACGTGTAATTATCACTCAGGGAAAAGTGGACGGACTGACTGGTGATTAACTCTTCATGACGAAGGTCAGAAGACAGATGTATCTAGTGTTGTCAAAAAATAAAAAATAAATAAAAAATTATAAAGAAACAAAATAATATTACCCTACGAGTGGGCGATTATGCTAATTCCACTGCGAGATCGCGTTCCTCATGAGTGAACGTTTCGTGTTGGTACCGATATCAGCGAGCATCTTGAATTACAAATTCTTTTAGCTAGCTACCACTACCAACCGGCAACAAACAACCAACAACCGACAACCGACGACTGACGGACAATTCCCGCTGTCCACCGTGTAGGCAAATGTAATGTTCCCCTCAACCTAATTGGACACAACGAGCTGACCCGAACTTATGTTCTTTGATCTGCAAGATATCATTGGCATTCGTTCGTTTTTTCTTTTGGGAGTGGGTCAGTTTGCCTCACCAAACTTAAGAATCCACTCAAAGTGTACTCAAGTGTATTCGAGTGTGTATATATATCTATAAGTAGCACCCTATGCTCGATAAGTGCAAAGGACATGATGGTGAATTCATTAGCCAATGACTTATCGTGATTTTTCATCAGCGCGGCAAGATATACAAGTAGAACGTTGGGTGACTTTGTTTCGACGATAGTTCAAGAAGGGTGGTGTACGAGTACACCGAGTAGCTCACCCTGTCTGAAACATGAATTCTTAAGCATTCCTTTTTTCAAGGTAATCACTCAAGCGTTATATATCAACATCCAGACATGCATGGGTCTGTCCTCTTCGTCTTCGTCTAGAGTTCTCATTAAGAAAAACTTCAAAGAACATTTTTTTTTTCCACCAGAGGGGGGCTACGGGCTATGCACGATAAGTCTTACGATTTTGACGAGAAATAATTCAAAGTTTTCTGCTTCGTGTGGCATATAACGAAATGTGTTTCATTGTCAAATATTTATATCCAACAAAGTCAGTTTGCATATTTAAATACTAAAATAGGACGATTCAGTCAAGGTATGGGGTAGGCTAAAAATGCAAGATATTTGGAAGGAAGTGTTGAAGCTAGTGTGGCATGATTGTAAATGTTGTTGATTCCACTTCATGGTCAGACTATAAATTAAAGTACATTTGTATTTATCAACTATCGAAACACTAAGTCAGCAAGATCAACTGCGGTGATTTGGAATATTCATTTGCTTACTCTCTGGTAATCTTCTTTTTCTGTCGAAAGGATTCGGCATACTCGTCATATTCGCAAAAAGTTTTTCAGAAGGTGATGTTAGTTAAATATCCCATGGATTACCTACTTTTTTTAACTCTTAAATCATTTAACCATTACAGCCGTTCAACGATATTTTCAAAAAAACCTAACTAAGAAAACTCTTTAACCGAGGAAGCAACGAAAACTTACATAAGCTTCGATCCGCCTCTGCCTCCTGAACTTGACGTTCATCGGCAATTTTCTCGTAAGCCATCTATGGCCTAAGACAATATTTTTAAATATGTACTAGGTGGGGTGAAAAGTAAACTCCCTGACCGCCAGAATGCGCTGCTACTGCAAGAAAGGTTATAGTGCCTTGAAGTCCGTTCATATTTAGGCAGACATGCCAAATTTCAGTGCGGTACTATCTTTAGTTTTGTTTTGACAGCTGATTGTTGTTGACGTGTTTGGCATCATGTTGATTATGGCCAAAAACGATTTTCGGCAAAACGGCGAAGGAAACAAAAGAAAAGTTGGATAAATATTTTAGAGCTAATGCTCAGTCAGATTACACCGTCAAATATTGGTTTCGAGAGTTTCGTGGTGGCCGCAACTCCACTACCGATCAAGTCCGCAGCGGCACGCCCTCCGATGCGGTTACAGAGGACAATGTCAAAAAAACTCGTACATGAAATGGTGTTGGCTGACTGGAAAGTGAAGGTGCGCGAGCTAGCAGATACCACAAAGATTAGTACTGAGCGCACACGCCACATTTTGGGCAATATATGAAAAAGTTATCCTGCCGCTGGGTGTTACGCATGCTCACTCCTGACCAAAAACACGGCGGATTTTTGGCGTCGATTGGTAAATGTTGATGAAACCTGGATCCACTATTACACACCAGAGAACGGAATGAGTGCCCGGCAATGGACTGAAGCCGACACGAGTGCACTGAAGCGGCCGAGGGAGGCTCAATGGGTCGGAAAGGTTATGGCGTCGGTTTTCTGGGATTGTCATAGCATACTTTTCGTGGACTACCTCGAAAAAGAAAAAACCATCAGCAGCGAGTATTACTGTGCATTATTGGAGCGATTGAAGGCCGAAATCGCTGCAAAACGGCCTCACAGGAAGCGAAAAAAAAATTTGTTTTTGCAAGACAATGCGCCGGCGCATAAGAACATCACAACCACGGCTAAAATCAATGGCTTACGGCTCCAATTGCTGTCGCATCCATCGTATTCGCTCGAGTTGGCTCCCTCGGACTATTATCTGTTCCCAAACCTCAAAAGATGGCTCATCAATAAAAAATTCAGCTCACGCTTGGAAATTATGCATGAGACATATACACAGTGTGGCAAATAATATTCCGGACAATAGCCGTATCTCAGCAACCAAGAGCGCCATCTATTTGTCCGAACTAACGTTTTAGAGCTTGAATCTTTCTCATTAAATTCCACGCAAAACAGTTGTTTTCGAGCGACATAGACGTATCATTGGCAGAGACACGCTGGGGGATGGTAAGCCCATAGGAAGGCCAATTTCAAGACAGACGCCTGAAATGATCCGTGATTTTGCTGCAGAAGACCACAATACTTCACTGAGATTGATGGAAGAGGCCTTAAGCATCAACAAAGAGACTATTCTTCACGATTTTTGGCCAAAACAAAGGTCTGTGCAAAATTTGTTCCAGACATGTTAAATGAAGATCAAAATTGAGAATTCGGGATTCCAGAAACGTCTTTGCGGCCTCAACTTCAAGAGAACAATTGTTATGCCTGATGGAACATCATATTGTCAACACGATGTTCCAAACCAAGAGTCAAAGTGCGTCCAAGAGTTCCTATAAAAGTGAAGACAAAGCTCATCACATTATTCTATAGCAAAGAAATTATAATTAAGGAATTCGTTCCAACAATGAACCAGTTACTGCCGAATATTATCTTGAAGTTTTGTAGCGTTTGATTGCAAGAGCCTATCGTATTCGATCCGAATATCGCGATCCGAAATGTTGGTCTTTGTTGCACGATAATGCACCGAGTCACAAAGCACTCATTGTTCGTCAATAATTGGCTCGAAATCAAGTGTGTGTATTGAATCATTCGCCATATTCACCTGATTTCGCACCATGGAACTTCTCTTTGTTCCCGAAATTAAAATTGAAATTGAAAGGATGCTTTTTTGTAGACATTCCGACCAATCAAGCAGCTTCGACACACACTTCGGCACTGGAGACAATTCCGCATAACGAGCTGGAGCAGGCATTTGAATTACGATAGAATCGCTGTAGCAAGTGTATTGGATCGGGGGGAGAAGATTTCGAATCGAAACAAAAATAAACAAAACTCGTGTTTTAATTATGTTTTCTAGAGTCAGTCTGGGATATTATTTGCCACACTGTGTATATGTTGAGAATTGCTCTTTTCATTCTGCCTATATAAATCATATTTATTGTAAGCCTTGTTTCGCAAGATCTACCGCGTTGTCCAATATAGGCAGAGGAAGATAATATATAACGTAACCACTATACTATATGGTCGTAAACCATATCTATAATTTATTTTGGTAAGATGAATACTCAATGAGTTAAAATCACTGTTCGCAATGGTTTCGATATGAGGATAGTTTTCATTAAATTGCTATTTCGATGGAATAAAAGGAGGCTCCTGATCATCGTTACAAAGAGGACAGTGAAATGGCAAATGAAATATCTAAAGAAAACAATGGCAATCTTGTCTTGTCATTGAGCAGCTTTCGTGCCATAAAACATATCAGTCTCGTCAGAGAAAACAAAGTTTCTTATATGCAAAGTCCTTCCCTATCTCAAGTATATAGCTGCCCCTGTTCGATTCTGTTCTAGTCCAAAAATAAGATAGTAAAAACTAATAAAAAAAACAAAGAAAGCATCAAAACAAGTTGTTCCAAATAAGTCCATTTAGTCACAGTGTGAAGGCATTTTTCAATGCTTAAACTTCCAAAGTTCACTGTACGTATCGGTCCTGTTCCGAAGTGAAAACAGAAACTCTATCAATTCTGATTAGATCTCATTAACCACTGATGACTCAATCGATCTATTTAGCCAGCTAAATTAAGACATCAACTGCTAGCCTCTCCACAAGCTGCATGTGTTGAAATAATAGACGATTCCGTCGATTTTTTTTTGTGTTTGCCTTTTGAAAGAAAACAATAAATAAATCACCTCAACTCGAGACTATGTTTCCGCATAGATATTCTCTCTCCGGCAACCTAATTGTGTATCCAAAGACGTGTGGCTACTCTATCCATTCTTATTTTAGCAAATCAACCCAAAATCAATTCTCAATGTTTATGGAATAACACACCAAATGCTCGATTGTATGATATTATATGTAGTAAATTTGAGATACTTTTGTCTGGAGCAAATCAGAGTGCATCGTCATGGCGTACGAGCCAGCATAGCCCTTACCCGAATCTAAATTTAGACAGCATGCCACTTTTTTTTTCTGTAAATATCTAGCAATGGTGATTTTAGATGCGAGTATACTCATATTCACTGCTCATTCGAACTCAATATGCAGTCACCCGATGCAGTTATGAAATTCGATCAAACCAGAGCCATAATGGCGCCAAAGACGATGCAATGCAACCCGCAGCAACAAATGTTCGAAACCTTCCAACCCAATGGGTAGGGTGCCTCAGACCTAATAAAGTTTTTAATTTATGAATATTATCGTAATCTGAGAGTTCTTGTGGTTTTCTAGATACAAGAAATACAAACATACACAACAATAAAAACAACACAAAAAGAAAACAACAACAACAACCACATCTCTGAATGTGTACAACATCTTAGCTGAGCGATTTAATGTTGTAATTATTATACATACGACCACCCGAAACGAATGAGCATCTTTCGTCGAGTACGCGTACATGTATCTGACTCTAAAGACTAGCCTTCAAGGCTTGATTCGATCGAGGCCGGAACGGTAATGCCTGGCTGCTGCTGTTTTGTACAAATGTGTACGAATACGAGTAGTATCTGTGATGCGCATTGTGAAAATTTAAGTGCGCACATATAAAACAGATGAGTGAACGAAATTTAAATGCCGCAACGTAATTAAAGATCATCACCAAGGCAACAAGAAAACTAAAAACACCAACAGAGGCATACATTTTCTCTTCTCCTTAAAATCCAAGTATTGTAGATCGCCAGTCGAACAAATATTTACGAGTATGTGTATGTACGCGGTGCAATGGGTAAGTACTCGTACTTGTACAACCAATTCAATTGAACCTCTGGAATTGAGATGAGCAATGAGCAACCACATCAACATGATCAAACCAAAAAAAAAAAAAAAAGAAGGCAACATTAGCAAGCAACATCAGAAACTGAAGGCAACAGATCCAGTTGAAGGAAACGAATATAAATACTCGTACGTACATATGTACATATGTAAAGCAGCGAAAAGTGCGAAATTGTAATTTATTTCATTTTGAAGTGAAAATTTGTAATTTTCTTTTCCGATTTGCTTCAGTGAGACGTTTCGACGATTAAATTGGAGCAGCACCCTAACGATGTTGAAATTTCTTGAGAAATGTACAAGTGCTCGAACTCGAACTGAAAGTAGTGAATGCTTGTTTCGGTGTTTGTCGTTTTGGCTTTTGTTTTCTTGGGAAACTCGGTCGGATACAAAATGCGGGGATACGGACGACAAGGAGAAAAATATTTAAATTTAATTTCAAGCATTGTTGTTGGGGAAATTTTCTCTGCGATTTGGAAATATTGAATTTAACAGAGACAGAGATCGGATATTAAGGCAAAAGAGAACTGGAACGCAAGTTTTTTTCGATATTAACTTGGCGTTTTTGAAAGCGAGTGATATAAGAAGGCCATGAGCCAACACTGCACTCATAACCAACCAATAGCCTACGCTTTTCCGAAAAGATCATAGGAAACCGATCCAGCTGAGCCAATTTTCTGACCTCAACGCACAAGTAGGCATCGATAAAAGTACGCTCAATGCACAAATTTTAAACTTATAATAACGCACCAATACTAGGCTTGTCACAAATTCAGCATCGAAATGCAATTACGAAGAAAAGAACACGTCAAAAACAGAGAGCACGGAGCATACTCAAGTCTCCGAAAGACTGGTCAAGTTTCAAAAGTTTCAACAGTTTCAAATGATCAAATTGCAATAACAAGAAACGAACGGCTGTCAATATAGAAAACACAGATATAGAATATGAAGCCTATGGTACGACGCAATAAATTTCTAAAAACGGTCCACGATATTCGGCTTTATGGAAGGCGAACCATACAGAGATATAGACCACGAAGAAAAGAAAGCTAATAGTATGTAAAAGAGTTAAAAATAGTAATTAATGAAGCATTGATAAAAGCGAGTCACTTGATGTTTTTTTTTTTATTTTTTAAGATGAAGGCATTAATTCGAGCTAAAAGACCATTGAATCAGCACGATAGCCCGAATTATGATGTATTTAGGTCCATTAAGTTCAATTCAGAAGTTTAGGCCAAATTCCCAGGCAAAAGAGCGAAAAATTCTTTGATTTTTGCTAACTTTATTCTAGAATTGAAGTCATGTGAAGCCCGAATCTTACTTCTATAAGGAAATGTTGGACTTCTGATTCGTCTTTAGATATGAACTTTCTAAGTTTTTACCAATGCGTAAGAAAATGTTACCCCGAGGTTTGGATATTTTATGGTGTCATGACTCCTACTTACTTACTTTAAACGGCACTAAAGTCCGGGGTGCACCTGGTCTTCAGTTAACAAGTGTCTCCAGATAATTCGATCTTTAACTAGCTGCCTCCAGTTTCGCACGCTAAGTTTGCTGAGGCCCCCTTTCACTTTCGTGCGCCACTTGAGTCTCAGTCTTCGTCTTCGTCTTCTGCCCTGTCCTTCGGTGACGGATTCGAAGACTTTTCGGACCGGAGCGTTGGTGTCCATCCGCTCTACATGACCCAGCCACGTCCGTCGTTGGATTTTCACACTTTTAGCTAGGCTGATGTGGCTGTACAGTCCATACAGCTCGTCGGCGTATCTCTTCCTACACCGTCAATGCAGACGGGCATACGAGTATTAAGGTCTTTAATAGGGTAACTTTTGTTGTTCGAGAGAGGGCTTTGCTAGTCAATTGACTTCTTAGGCCAAGCAATCAGCGATTGGCAAGAGTTATTCTTCGTTTGATCTCAGCGCTGGTGTCGTTTTTTGATGTTATAGCTGAGTCTAAGTAGACAAAGTCCTTAACTACCGAAGGTGACGTTCTGTCCGAGACGTCGATGTTCAGTATTCTTTTTGCTTGACAGCATATACTTGGTTACGCTCGTTGACAGCTAAACCCATTTTCGCCGCTTCCGTCCCAATACTAGCAAAAGCGACAAGGAGTAATTGGACATCAGCGAGTAATTGGACGGACTTTTCAAAGATTGTGCCTCTTGTGTTTGCGCGTGAGGCTTGCACTACTCATTCAATTATGATGTTAAAAAAATCGCATGACAGCGCATCGCCTTGTCTAAATCCTACTGGACATCAAAGGTTTTGGTGAGATGTTTACCGACCTTGATGGAGCAGCGTGCATTCTCCATCGCCATCATGCACAGACGGGCGAGATTGGCAGAGATATTACCAGATATTGCTCTGTATAGGTTGTCTCTATAGATGCTGTCACACGCTGCCCTAAAATCGATAAATAGATGGTGTGTATCGATCTGAAGCTCTTGCGTCTTCTCCAAGATGTGATGGTGGACTTTCCTGGTCTAAAACTACACTGAAATGGAGCTATTAAGTCGTTGACGATTGGCTTCAGGTTTTCGCATAATACCTGCGGACCTGTATAAAGACGATTTATACATTGTTTTAGCTTTTTAAACCTGTCCGAAGAACGATGTTATCGTAAAATCGTAATTGAGAATTTTAGTTCCAAACTTGGCTAGAAAAATGCAGGGTGCGCCTTCCTTTATGTTGGTATGTGAACATTGAATTCATATAAGAGGTATTTTTATTTAATTTGGTCACTTAAAATTTATTTGGAATAGTTGTTGAATATAATATCAATCAAATGGCCGCCTTTATCGGGTATCTCAAGCGATATAGCAATGATTTCGGCACGAACGGACGCCTTCGGTTCGTCAATGGTCTTGGTCTTGGTCTTTATGGCGTACACTTTGTTTTTCAAATAACCCCACAGCAATAAGTCTGGAAGGGTCAAATCTGGAGACCTGAGTGGCCAGCCAATGTCGCCATTTTTTGTCAGCACACGTTTGGGGAATTTTTCTAGCAAAAACTGCATTGTCTGATTTGCAGTGTGTCATGGCGCACCGTTTTGTTGAAACCAATAACCGTCCCGATATCGATATCGATTCCCATCGACTGCTTCGCCTTCTCTGAAGAAAAATTACCCAATGATGATTTTGGAACAAATGCCGGCCCAAACAGTCACTTTTTGGTGGCATGGATGTCGTGTGGATTATCCGTTCAATCGGTAAATAAATGTCAAAGTTATTTAATGTTTACATACCGACATAAAAGATGGAGCACCCTGTATATGTAACAAATCGGGCAGAAACCACAACCTGCACAAATAGACAACAGATGACAGCAACAGACTTCCTCATAAGAAAAAACTCCATAAAGAAATTGAATTATCAACGGATTCTCAACGGTCCAAGTGCTGATTTATGCAAACCAGGCAAACCTGGGTTTTCAAATATTCAATGGCACCCCTATCGACCACATAGACATTTTCTAGTTGCAACACCCAAGTCAGCGACAGATTTTCCAATAAGAACAAGCTGCGTCAACATTTAAATAGAGTTGAAATTCGTTGCCCAAGTACAACGACAGTATGCAGAGAACATTTAAGAGAAAAACTCTCTGACATGATTTTGTCAACAACAGACGCCAACTACCTGTGGTCCCAGGATCATCCGAGAGGTAGTAGAAGTATTTTGCTGGATGGTAGACAGCTAAGGCAGCAGTTCTTTTAAGGCGCATTCGGCATTTGATATTCTATGAGCTATACAAAGATGGGGATTGACTCAGAAAGACAAAAATACGTGCATTTGCGTCCTAAGCCAGTATTCCGGAATGGCTTCAATGCATCCAGAAAAGCTAAAGTGAGCTACTCGAGTTGCCCTTTAACTTAAAAATTTATCTAATGAACTACTTCCATATATACTTCAAAATATTAACGTCTCTTCCCGCCTCCAGCTTGTATTCATAGAAAAACTATCCAAGAGTAATAAATGAATGCATGTTCAAACGTAACTAGTACATATCTATGTATATTATGTATGTATATCTACATCTGGTGACTGCACTCCTTCAGAATATGCACACTCTCCCTCCTAGACTTTAGTTCTAGAAATTGTCATTTTCCGGATCTTCTTACTGCAATTAGTATCCATCATAGATTTTTTGCTATCAAAAAAAAGACACATTATTCATGCTGATTAAGCCTTGCTTACTGAAGTAGAAAATATCTAAGCAACAAAACTTCCATGAGTAAAATCTACATATACATAGATGCAATTCAAACTTGGCCTCAGTTGAATGGGATGGCCCAACCTACCGTCAGATGTCCTAAACTATTTTACATACAGCTGCCGTGTCTTCTTATAGGTAATATAATTTTCCATGCAATTGTTTTCAATCAGTTTTGTTGGCAATTTCCCGGATGATTTACCATCGTCGATCATTTTCCGCCAATGTGTCACGATTCTCATTGTCATCAATCATAGTTTGACTTATTCTAAGATTTTCTCTGTCACTACTTTATGAATAATCAAAATTGCGCTCCACAAATATTACCATATACGAGTACATAAATGTACGTAGACACAATGACTTTCACCCTCGTTTTTTAAGCTTTCTTCTTTTCAATAGGATACATACTCGTACATACTTCACAGATAAGTCTAAAGTGACAGACACAAGAGCCATAAATATTTGTTCGCGGATTTAATATCACCACCCCCGAATCGGTTTTACTATATATATCTCTCAAATACCACAGCAAACAGACAACTATATTACTGCGAATGACTGCGATTCTGTCTGTAACTATGACTAACATAGCGACCTTTTTAGAATAATATTTCATTTGTCAAGTTAGTATTCAAAGAGATACGATACTCTTTGTCTCAAAGTCAAATGGTGTGGCACCCTTAACAAATCATAAATGCCAATGATAATAATTTTCACGACAGTGAAAGAAATCAAATTTCTCTATCTATCGTCTCCATACAAAAGATACACAAATATACAAAAGCAACTGTGTGAATGGGAGTAGGATGGGGTCAGGTCACAATATCTAACAAAGGGATGCAAATACGAGGAAGTCGAGCGAACAGAAATTGGCAATAAAATTTCCCAAAGATATCGATTTTGTGGGGATTTTTACATTTTACGACGGAAGTCATATCTAATTATTTAAAGCCTTTTTGCCGTTAATTTAAATCTATTGCCACAAGCAAGGGATTATTTGGATATCTATGAAGTGAAAAAAAACCGTATCAGTCGACCTCACATCGATAGATGAAAGGACGAATTCCATCTCTAAGAGCAACGACAAGTTTGGAAAAAGTCGAAAGTTCTCGTATTCGTATGACAACTCAACTCCCATTCGTATCTATCCCATTTTCATTGCGAGGGTGGTTGACATCAGCCCTTGGTCAATTTACATGACAAGCTCTCTTCTTCGCAATCTCAAACCCGTGCTGGATGTGGGAAATTTATGTCTTGCTTAGAGGTTCAAGTCGAATTCGTTGTCCTTTTTTTTTGTCGATTTTTGATTTTTTTTTTCAATTTTTTTCTCGTGTGCAATCGATGTCATTAACTTTTACTGCTACGACAACGAATCCTTCTACTTCGCCTCAATGACACTGATTAATGAGCACTTGGCTCTGTTTGACTATCGTATACACTCAACTCCTGTTAAACTGGTGCTCTGTTCCCATTGCTGTTCCTGCTCCTGCTTCGTCAAGGAGCTAAAGATTCTGGTTGTTTTGGAAACTGAAAACAAATTGTCAAGTGGTCTCAAGTCTCAAAAGTCGCTCCAGTAAAATTAATGTTTCTAATGATCAATGGTGCTTCAGCAAAGACCAACGACCAACAACCAAGACTGTACTATACAACCAAAACAACAAAGTCAAAACAGGGGCAAGGGTGACCAGACTATATAAAATGCAAATGTGGTCCCTTGTTGATTTGTGTGGTCACTGACTGTGAGCAGGAGAGGTCTAAAGAGTTAGTTGTATCTGTTGTTTTTGTTGCAAGTGTTTGTTTGCTTGTTTGTCGGAACGGTGTTAATTTTGTGTGTGATTTCGCGATGATAATGTTGACATGACGTCAATTAGTAAACACTCGTCGTTGGGGGAGGAGGCTAATACGCTTAACTCGGGTGTTAATGGTTGATAGCTGTCGTTAATTTAGAGTCGGTTTTAGCGCACGCGCGTGTAATTTTCTATTCTCTTTCTTTTTTTCTTCTTTGTTTTAAATTTTCTCACTTAAAGTCGGCTCTGTTTAGGTTTTGGATTTTTTTTTTTTTTTTATATTTTTGGTTTGTTTTTGCAGTCGAGTAATAAATTTTGGGGGTGTTGTTTTATATTCGACGAGGTTAGCCTTGAAAATTGATTCATCAACGGCATGGCAGTGGCAATGGCAGTAGCAAGCAGACACAGTCAGGCAATGGGATTACAGGAACACCATACTCCACAAGATATTTAGCTTGGAGCCCATAATTAATGTGTGGCGAAGAACTAAGAGCTCATTAAATTAAACACTTTGAATAGAAATTGCTTTAAATTGCTCGCCTGCACGATTTAGTGCGGAAAATAATAATGTCGACGATTAATTATGTAGTCTTCTTGATTAATTATTTGCAAAGTGCCTTGTAAGTGTGATCGCCGTATACGCCACGGTGGATTGGTGGCCATCCCACTGGGAAACATGGCTAATTTGTGGTTTTATGTTATTCGAAATCCATCCGAAAATTATTCCTGATTGAATTTTATTTAAATTTATTGAAGTTGATGTATGAATTAGCTGGAAGCAAAACAACCAAATGATCGAATTTTAGGTGAATTTTAAGTGTTAAAAGTATTTACGTGATTTGAATTGATATGTTGACTGATGTTGGAATTTGAAATGGACTGATAGGGGGTCTTTAACGAAAATTAGTGTCACGACTTTGAGTGGTTTGAATAGGGAAGCAGTTTGGTCAGTAACTGTTTGAACAGATAAAAAATAAATCGGAGGAGCACATGATTAAACTTCTTCGTGATGAATTGGAAACTAAATTAAAATGAAGAAACATGTTCAATTCATTAGCTTGGCCTCGTTAAATAAACGTTATTGTTTGTTTAGGCATATTTTAGGTGATCATGGTCAGCATGACTCCCGATAGTGGGTCCAAAATCAGACACGAACAATTTATCATGACTTTTGTCATTAAATTTCAGCTCGAAAAGATCGAAAACACCCTCGATAGGAACTATGTTCGAAATTTTTATGAAAATCTTCTACCCGTGACAAGTAAGTTAAATGAGTCAACAACTGAGTAGCTGCAGAAGCAGCGGAAAATAACAGAGCCAGTTCTGATTGATTACTGGCATAATTATTCAAAGCGAAAAGTGAAGTTTTGATGCAGACCATGCACCCCAACATCAATCGAATAACCACTGTAATATCACACGAACACAAAAGATGGTTCTAAAGGGATTTGAATTTTGCGCCATTTAATAGTACAGTGATGACAACGGAAAAAAAGATAACAATCTGACAGCTGACATTTCGGGGTTATTAAAAATGGAGCGCTATACGAAAGAACAACGCATTTTCATTGTTGAGCAATACGAGTATTTTAAAAATAATGAAAATTTGTCAGCTACAGTCGAACGAAATCATCTTCAGTGATGAAGCTCATTTTCATCTTGATGGTTTCGTTAATCGTCAAAATTGTCGCATTTGGGGTTCAGAAAACCCACGAATAATTGTTAAGAAACAAATGCATCCACAACGCGTGAATGTTTAGTGCGGATTTTGGGCTGGAGGCATTATCGGACCATTGTTCTTCGAAAATGCGGCTAGTCAGGCAGTAACAATTAATGGTGTTCGTTATCGTGACATGATAACCCAGTTTTTAATGCCTAACAAGATATTGATGTGACCAACATGTGGTTTCATGCAATACAGCCAGAAAAACAATTCAATTACTGCATGAGTCATTTCCCAATCGTGTAATCGTCCGTTTTTGCGATCAGAATTGGTCATCCAGATCTTGTGATTTAACGCCATTGGACTTTTTTCTTTGGGTTTTTTTTTTGAAGTCAAAGGTCTAGGCAGCTATGAAAATCCCAAGGGAAAATAATAAGCAGAAAAACAACAGCAAGTGAGGACAGATTGAGTACTCGAGCTTCGAAAGCTGATCCCTTCTTGACTTCTGCAGGTATTAAAGAAGTCGTTGGGCCGCCAAAAAATATCAGCCAGAACCATACGGCGACGACTGCTCGAAAAGGGCCTTCGTGGGTGCATTGCACGAAGAAAACCGCATGTGTCGACCGGTAATCTTAAAAGACAATTAGACTTTGCAAAATTGCATGCCAATCAACCCATTGCATTTTGGAAAAAAGTCCTGTGGAGTGATGAATCGAAATTCAATTTTCCAACCAGGCACTTAATCACTGATACACAATTAAAACGGATAAGCATGGGAGAGGCTATGTTAAAATTTGGGGTGCATTTTCTTGGTATGGTGTGGGTCCTTTAATTCGTATACAAGGCATTATGGATGGTTTATGTACAAAGAAATACTTAAAGAATCGACTAAGCCCTACTGCTTCGAAAACATGCCAGTTACGTACATTTTCCAGCACGATAATGACCTAATCACACCGCAAAAGTTGTGAAAAAATGGCTTATGGAGGAAAACATTAACATTTTAGACTGGCCAGCGTAAAACTCAGATTTAAAACCCATTGAGAATTTGTGGGCAGATGTGGAAAAGGGACTTAAACATGTGAAATCTAAAAATGCATTAGATCTTTTCCAACATATTCAAGAAATATGGGAGAGCATACCTCCTTCAAGATGTCGGGCTTTAGTGGAAAGTATGCACCGAAGACTTGATGCAGTTATAGCGAACAAGGGTTTTCCAACCAAATATTGAGTTCTTTTATTTGTTTTTAATTATTTATTTTTAAAAGGAGTTCTTATCTTTTCGTTTCTAATTTTTTGACCAGCCTTTCACTGAACTATTTTTGTTTTCTATAAATTTTTATTTGTTAATATTACCGTTAGGATTACAATACAAATGAATAAATTTTTAAAATAAAGAGTTTTTTTTTTGTTTTAAGTTTAAGTTTTTTAAGTTGTATAGTATGTAAGTAAAAATGAATAGTAAAAGAAGGACTTGGCGCTTTAGGAAGCATTAGGTTTACTCTTCTCAACTTCAAAGTAAGGAGAGCCATTGTAAACCAACGGCTTAACATAACGCTTTTAGACGTGAAAATCAGTGTGAAGAAGTTTCCGCTATTTGGACCAACATTATCCGGTGTAAAAACTCACTTTTAAAAGGCAGATGAATAATTCTTGTCCGAATAATCCTTAGGAAGTTTGTTTCATAAAATAAATCCAACAAATAAGTACGCCCAACGAAGTTCATGAAGTGACTCTGTGCTTGACATGCCGATCCTTAAGTGTTAAAACAATATAATCCTGGCCGTAGGGTGTTGCCTAAATGTGGACACAATATTTTAATTTTTGGTCGTTGAAAGGTTACTGCGTTCTATTGGAGTTATGTCAAATCTCACTTTGTAGTCAAGACTGAAGTGTAACCCCAGAAATGTCTTGACTAAATCGAATATAACACAAGTTGCGGCGAATTTAATTCGTCGAGGAAGACTTATGTGTTTTTGTTTTTTTTTTAAGCATTACTGAAATACGCTCTGTCCAGTAAAATGGAAAAAGGCCTTAATGACTTGCTTTGGTAAATATAGACACCATCTTGAATAATAATTCTCTAGTCGACCGATTTTAAAAATCTGATCATTCCAAGTCGAGAATAGACTCACCTTAAAGTTTATCCACCAACACCATCTAGCAACCCAGATGCTGAAAAATAGGTTTAGTGAAACAAAACAGATTTCAAATATGTATAATCATGAAATCGAAGTCCCACATGTGAAAATAGAAATTAAATTTAATGAAAACATCAATCAATTCAGACGTGCTGAGGTAGATTTCAAACTCTCACTTTTCCTTTAAAAATACTTATCTACCCGAAGTTCCTTTTCAACTACTGTCAGTCAGCAATTTAGCCCTCCTTCATAAAACTTTTGCAATCAATGCCACATGGGACTAACCCACTAAAAAGGTACAAGTAGTTTCCCTCATACTATACAAGTAATTCGCACATACAATTATCCTTCATCATAGTATCTAACTTTCAGAAAGATTTCTTTACCCTCATCGTTTAAGTGTTAAATTAAATTTATAACTGTTGAAGCTTGAAGTGTACATAAAACACTCATAGTTCCTTTCGAAATTTAATTTGTTGAACACACTTCCCTGAAATCATGTAACAAACAGACACTTAACTGCAATTCGAAAACCTCTCACTATTAGAAACACATAATTTCACTTGAAATTGCATAATTCCTTTACTGCAACACACAATCATCTCCGTACTCAAAGCACACTCTTCTCGACCAAGAGTTTCTGACGGCATGTATTATAGTACCATTACCAGTACTAGTACCAGTACCAGCACTAGCAATAACAGTGGCGGCAGCAGCTTCATATTCAAGCGATTCAACACTCTAACGAGCCTATCAAGCTGAGCCACGTGAATTTAAAATGGTTAATCGCGCACTTGGAACCGTTTTGACAGAGTACAAATTCGTGATCAAATAAATCATAAAAAAAAGTGAAGAAAAAAAAAACTAAATAAATTCAAACGAATGTGAGAAAGTATCTTTGGCTTGGGCCACATACCAGAGTCAATTCAATCCACCTCCACAGTACCTGGTAGTACATACATATTCACGTATGTATGTATAGAGCAGCTTCAAATGCAAACATGAAATATTGCCCGGAACGATGTAAGCGACCTGGTGCGGGACTACAGATACTCGTACTCGTCGTAATTCGAAAGGTAGCGCGCCAGTCAGCAACAAACTATGCAAAAAGGGATATGACATGAATAGATACATTCAGTCGCAGTCGAATGAAGTTGATTAACTTGACGCTCTTTGTCTCACTCTTTATGTTATATCGAAAGGGTATCGGCAAACTGCAAATGTGTTACCATAATGCAGTACAAGAATGTTGGATTGTTTACCCATCCATATAGTGGAGAATAATCCTCCCCTTTACATTTCTCAATAGGGCGCAAACGAAGTAAGAAATCAATAAAACGTGAACCAAGAAAGATACATGTACGAGTACTCTGAAACGAAGGGTTACTCGTGTTCAATAGATTGATGGTAACAAATTACACTTTGTTAGCAAATGCTTTTCAACCACATTGTGGGTCTCGTCTTCTAGCCCCATTCTTCTTCTCCCCTTCTGAAGAAAACAAAAAAACCCATACCACGATTGCATCACTTGAAATATGTACATATGTACGTACGTTCCCAACCGCAGACACTGCGATAGATACCTCCTATCTACGTTCGTCTAGAGGATTAAAATGCGAGTTTAAAGTATTTACTTTACCCGTATTCCTGCTTAGGACTTTATTCAGTCGCACATAAATATCTACCTCAGACAAGTATCTGTGTATCTTAAGCACGAATAGTCGTTGATGTTGCATAAAGTTGACATAACTTTTCTTCGTATCCATACATCAGGCTATATGAGAGGTTGGTTGGGAGGTAAATATGACAACCAACAACTAACAACCGTCAACCGACACAACTGACTTCGCGTTCAGAAGAGGGAGAGAGCGAGTTGTAATTGCTTTGGATCAACTGAAAGGTTCATATATTTTCAAATCCGTTTACGACGGGCGAGTATTACCAACTGCCACGTAAAAGGACTTTACCCAATGACTGCATGCTTCATCTTTATGCCTCATTGAGTGGCTTCATTTTAGACTTGGACAAGAAGGTACTATCTATAGATGGACTGTAGCAAAACTGTCCACTAGCTAGTATAGCAGTTTAATTGAATTTAGACATCGTTGTCATCCTGTCATCATCATTGTTGTCATCGTTGCAAAACCAAGCAGAGAAAGAAGTATCTATGCCATGTACGAGTATCTCATACCAACGGAGAACGGAGTGTTCTTCTTCCTCCCACTTCGACCCATCGGCATATACTAACACAAACAGTGTTCGATTGAATTGTAATTTATTTCGAATGACTGTGCGATATCAAGGGAATGGAATTCACACCGAATAATGGATGTCAATGTGTCGTAGCGAGACAAGAATAAATCGTTCACTCAGTGTGGGAAGGCACCAAAATGGACAGCTTTCAGCCTCTAGAACTATGATAGATAAAGGTTCACTTTAGGAGCTGTTGTACCTCTACTACCTACACGTATTCCTCTTGTCTTAAACAAAATATTCTACAAAAAACACAAACAAAAAAAGAAAAGGGAAGTATGATTAATTATACAGATTTTGGTTACCTTAACGGAGATACATTTATGAATACGATATGTATGAATATTTATTTTAATAAACAGCCGACCGAAAGAGTTGTTTTTGCCATTAAGACCCCTTTTGGTCGGCTCTGACTTGTAAATTGAATATGCAAATTTGATGTTGATTTTGGGCACCTCTAACGTCTAACCTGCGTCGTTGTATTTCTCTCACCCTCTTTGGCAATCTTAAAGACAAATGTACTCTATCGGTTTGTCAGGGCATGGGTGATCATATTACCTGAATACCTATACCTCGGCTACTTTTAGGCGGGATAGCCATTTATTTAAATTTCTTCATAAATTCGAAAATAATATTTCAAAACTGTCGATGGTATTATTGGATTTTCTATGAACGTGGAGGTAATAAAATTAAGACAAAGACCTGGCTTTTGGTATTGAATTATGTAAAAATTTCGTTGTAATGAAGTTGATTAGAAGGCATCAATTTTAAACGTGTCAATAGAGGTAATATGACATTGGAGCTCCCCCACGTTTAATGACAGTGAACACGATTACCATAGAAAAGATTACGCAGCTGTACGATTATGAACGTTATGAATGCCTAAACGCCCACACTAGCGTGGGGTTTCTGAAACTATTGATTGTTTAAGAAATTCTGGAGGTTATCGAAGAGAAACCGTGATACGATCATGTGTAGAAAACAATATCCACGCCAATATTTATAATTCCACATATGAAAGTGGGCAATGATACCACTTATTTACGCATTATTTTACTAGTTTATGGGTTAGACTACATTAAAAACAGAACTGCGAAATACCTTACTTTCATCTCCGGCGACAGTAGCTTAAGTAAGATTATGTCTCAAAATCAAGATCGATCAAACTGAGCGATTACTGCTAAGCCGAAAACTATAAAATCAGTGCTCATAAGCAAGTTTTACGATTTTTTCAGTGTTATCTCAGGAAGATGGAATGGATACAAGTGAACAAAGCAATAGTGGAAATGGGTATAAAAACATACCCAAAAAATAACAAAATATTCCAGGAAATAGTCTCCAATCAAAAGTTCGATTTCAACGTAAGCAATGATATATCGGTATAACAACAACATGTATTCAAAAATCAATTACAAAGTGGGTCGTATTGTTGATTCCGTACCGCACTCCTTCTGTGCGGGAAAATTTTTTTGCATTGTTGTTCCCTACACGGGAAACTACCTTACCTACTCATGTTTCCGCACATAAATCTGTATTGTTGAATCCGCATTATCGATATTTTTGTAAACTTTCTTTCCGTGAGAATTTCGCTGAGGAAATTTTTTCGAAATGTATTTGTGATTAACTTGCTTTTTAGAAATAAAAATTGAGGTTTTTACAGGAATAAAAGGGAAAAATATACCAAAAAAGCCCAGTTGAACTTAATGGTAAGCGAGCTAAAAAAAAAATCCTGACATCGCACAAGGCTTCTTTCAAGGGAATCCGCCGGAGGTGCGAGGCTTTTGGTGCTAACTGAGACAAAAGTTGAATGTATGTGGTCCTCCTGTAAAACACGTTGCAGGATGGAAAAAGGTAAAAGCAGACATTTGATATCCATTTGGTCCAAAGAATGTTTTCTTATTATTCTAACACCTCGAACCGCACTAGCGAAAGTGTGGATTGCGCAATGTTGACGTTAAAGCCTTTTCCAACGTCGTGCTGATAGCTGAAAGTTGCGCTGAAAACTTAAACTGAGCTCAAACCAACGGAAATACATTTTTTGTATTAAATTCACTTTTTGTCGTTCAATTGCAAAATATCAGCTGAACTGCATCACAAAACCCTTCGCTCACGTCTTAAGGCATAGTCACCAGTATCACTATCACTATCTGAATCTAAATACCCCATCACTTCCATCTTGTTTTATTTTATTTTTTGAATTCTTAAAATTTCTTTCGATTTTACAAAAACCGAAATTTTTAAAATTCAAACGTCAATAAAGTTATTTCTTCCGCAGGAAGTGTCAAAAGTGTCGGTAAATTAAATTATACGGCCGGAATCAGTCGCGTAGTATGGTTAGGTCAAAGGTCGACTCTCAATTGATACTACTCTGGATTATATGTATATCCCTTGATGTTTCCAATTGAATTGACATCTAGAGACTGAGCTGGCAGTTGCCTTTTTGTAGGAGTCTGTCCTGGTAACTAAGTCTGAAGAGCATTTCAAAAAATGTGAAAATAGAGTTGTAGAGTCGGATAATTCACTTGAACATCGAGATTCCGAATGAAGTTCATCAATTTTCCTAATCTTGACCCATAGAAACAGTGATAACTAAGTTTGTTTACTGGATCACAACTTCAACAAAATGTTCAAGTGATTGCCTCGAACCAAAGTTTCATAAAGTAAAAGAAAAAGTTCGTGGCAGTGTTCCCAATAAATGGCTTTAGACTCGCATAACTTTAGAAATAATAGCAGTATTCAGTCATACTGTAAGGCGTTTGAAAGTTTTGAAAGATGAGAGTCCATTGATTGTTAGAAAAAAAACAACACTGTGACATTTGTAAATTCAGTCGAAAGTAATTACCTTTAAAAATTGAGCAAAAATTGTAGACAAAAAAATTTTATATTTTACAATATCACTTCGATCAAGTCGATAACTCTCCGCAGGCTTGTGACAAATGTGACGGTGTTTATCGTGAAAATGTGTTGTCTGATCAGCAGCACCATTCGGAAACTATACATATTAGAAGCAATCGCTAAAAATTCAAAAAGACAGGCACATTTCATCTTATGACCGAAAGGGTGAATACAAAAATGCGTACCCCATAAATTATGACAACAGTGAAACATTTCATAGACTAATATCCATCCGCGAATTTCTGCTGAATCGAAATGAAGTCGAGCCTTTTTTAAAGAGTAAAAGCTTGGCTGGGAAGTTTGATGCATCCTACGCATAAGATGGAGCTCTTGCCCCTAGCCAACTAGCAAAAGATTATCGATTAAATCGGCACATATTTAGCTCAATTAAGTTTATACATATAAAAAATATATGGAAATGTGTTTGAATTTTGACGGAACCGCCACGAACTTTTTCCTTGACCCAAGAGTTTAAGTCAAATCCATATGAGTACCAACTAAAGGGTAAGTCCATTCAAATCTTTTTTTTAATATACTTTGCTGTAAGTAAAGGCTTAATCCCGCTTTTGACTAACATCATTTTCGCGCATGATTTTCCAGAGACTTAAGATGGAAACTTCGTAAGCTTTGTCTAATAACAGTTGTCTTGGCTTTCTAAATTTGTATGCACTTTAAAACGGCCTTTACTTTTCCCTGTTCAGAAAGATCGTCTATTAAACTGTTTCAATGCGGTTAAAAGCGCTGCCGGACTAACGAGAGAATTTCCAATTTATATCGGATTGCATCAAGGAAGCGTACTTAGCCCTTTCCTCTTTAACGTAGTATTCGACTATCTTTTAAAAGACTGCATGCGCGAAGCAAATGTAACGCCAATTCTCTTCGCTGACGACGCAGTTATACTTAGCGATAACGTTGAAGATGTACAGAATGCCTTAGATTCATGGAGAAATGCGCTAGAGAGAAACGGGTTTAAAATAAGTCGTTCAAAGACGGAGCATTTGACGGGCCCATTTGCGCATTCGTTGCGACCTGTTCCGGATATAATGTTAGACGGAATAGTTCTTCCGAAAAGCACTATCTTTGAGTACTTAGAATCAATCGTTAACATGGAAGCGAAATGTGACGACGACGTAAACCACAGAGTGAGTGTGGGGTGGATGAAATGGCGGGAAAATTCGGGAATATTTTGCGACCGAAAATTTCCACTTAAATTAAAGGGGAAACTCTACACCACGGTTGTTAGACCAGCTCTTATATACGGCGCACAGTGCTGGACAATGTACGAAGCGTTTAAAAACAAAATGACGGCAGCGGAAATGAAAATGTTAAGGATGTCTAGTGGAGTCACTAAACGCGATTGCATTAGATCTACGCGTATAAGAGGAAGTCTACATATAAAGAATTCGGTAACCGAAAAGCTTGAGGCGAATAGAATAAGCTGGTATTGCCACGTTCAAAGAAGATCTGCGGAAAATCCGTTTAAAAAGGCACTATCAACTACGGTCACTCCAACTGTAAGAAAACGAGGTCGGAAAAAGAATTCCTGGATTTCTCAGATGGCAAATGCGCAACAACGCTTGGGGCTTACCACTGAAGCGATCCAGGACCGAGCATTATGTAGACGCGTTCTGCGGTCTGCGACATTAGCCAACCCCATAAGCGGAGCAGCAGCGATGCAGTAAAAATAGGAAACTCGTTACGCATAAGTTCGTATAACGAGGAAAGGGTTAATAAAAGGATAAGAAGAAGAAGAAGTTCGTTAAATCGATTTATCTACCTTATCAAAAACAAAACCTTTGACTTACGTAGATAAAACCTTGCTTCAGCTGTAAGGGAAAATTGTAGTGCCCGTGGAGAGAAACAAAAAAAAAAAAACACATTATAGCACATGCACTGGGGGATACGAGCTACTGGTTAATTTTTACGACCGACACACTTTTGCCAAACAGACAATGGGTAGTTTTTTATTAAATTTATTTTATTTTAAATAAAAGAAGTTTAAAAAATTAAAACATACCGGCGTTCGTCACTCAATCGCTTAGGCTTTACCTGAAAGATTTTTTTTTGTGGACATACCTGGAAGAAAAGAAAAAAAACTGGTCAAAACAAGCTCAAAACATATGTACATTAAACTTAATCTAAATACATAAAAAAAAAATTACAAGAAATTAGTACTATATTCTTAGTATGTTGTCCCTTAGGGGACCAGCGCGGGGATAACATTTCCCCCCAGCCGATCAAGATGAATTTATGAAGTTAGGATAACAATTTCAGAACTTATGTCTAAAAACACTGATTTTGTCTAAGCCCGATGGCATACGTCAACTTTACAATCCAAGTCGATGAAAGTATGCTCGATGAATGGAGCCTCAACATTGTTCGTCTGATACTAAAGGCAGGAGATCCGCTGATCTAACACTCTCTCTGCCGTATTATATGAGCACCTTAAGCCACTTTCTCAACAGTATCGGCCTATATTTAGTGTTGGTATTCCCGACAAAACCTATGTGACTATGCAGGATGACAATGGAGAAAACACGTCAAGTTAGGTAACGAAAAAACGATACCTTCAATATCAAAAAAGGGAATACACAAGGTTATTCATTCCTTTCTAACCTATTTTCTACATCGTTCGTTAAAGAATTGTGCGAAAGTCACAAGTCAACTTTAGAGGCACTATATCTCAAAAGTCTTCTTCAAATAGGAAGAACACAAAGAGCGGATTGTGACTATTGAAGCAGAAGTGACAAATATGATTTTACCTGGCAACAAAGTATATGCTGTCAACACAATATCGAATCCTAGTAACAAAAAAAAAAAGGACAAAATCATCAAAGAAGGCAACTACAACTTCGAGGAAGTAGGGATTTTATCTCTCTGAGCTCCACTATCAACTCCGAAAACGACACCAGCTACGAATCATACGAGGAATCACTTCTGCTATTCGCTGTTACTTTGCACTCACAAGTTTATTGAATAAAAGAGCCTTGACACTTATCATCTCAGTCCTTCTTAACGACCCAGAGGCTTGGATAATGACGAAAGTGGATACAAATGTTCTCAATCCTTTCATCATACGGGTATTCGGTTGCTCTTGCATCAAAAGAGAATAAAGGGATGTTTCAACAGCGATCTCTAAAGGCTCCTCAGCGATGCCGTCCTCCCCATAAAAGCTCGAATAACCGCTCTCAGATGATTAGATTACCAGCCTTAAAAGTGCCAAAGACAAAGAGACGACTACATACGCATACTAGGTGCTGCATAAAAGTTGAAGCAAACCTCAGCCAACTTGGTGAATGCAACATGCAGCGAAAGACCGCGTCAGTTGAAACCTTGATCCATCCCGGAGTTATAGGCCATCTTAGCACTTATCTTCCTTTATAAACGTTAGCACAACGTTAGAAATGAGGATTGTTGACTTAGTTAGGTTTGGTTCGAATCGTCCCGCGACTGATGCATAGATGGCGACTTAAAAACGGTTTGAAAAGTGTTATAAAGATTCTTACAACTGTAAAGCGAAAGACTATGTAAATCACATTACGCACGAGTATTTGGGTATGCCAAACTCTGATTGAAGTGGATACCACGTTTACTACGATTAATCCAAAAACATCACGCGTTGACAATTCAGAGTGCTATGTAGAGCTGTTTAAGCGAAATAAAAAGGATTTTTTCATGCGGAACGTGACAATGGATAAAACATGGATCATATAACCTGTTTGCAAGCCCCCCAAAAAAATGCTGGCCGGAAAGAGATCTTAGTCCAAGGAAGAGGTGATCCTCGAAATTGAAGTGTATTGTGAAGGGTGAGACAAATCGTTCTATAAGAAAAGATATGGTTGAAGCGGTATTCGACGTTGGTATGAAAAGTTTCATTCGGTAGACTTAGCATAGAAAACGAGCCACAAAGTAAAGCAACAATATTTTAAGGATAATGGTACATAGATAGAAACCCGACAAAATCGCTGTATTACATTTTACACATTATCGGAGTATGAGCCCTGATTATAAATCGTAACCTTTGACTCGAAGCAAAGTTAACCAAATTCTACAATACAAGTAGGTATTATCTAAACTAACCGGAAAAAATAATTAACTTGCATTCAATACTCGTAATGCTGTGATGGAAAGTGGATACTGTATGACATGAGCAGGATGCTACTAACAAACCAAGTAGTTAACTCAGAAAAGGTTATGGTAAAATTAAGCTGGACATCAGTATTCCATTTCTTCAACAAGGAAAAAAGATAAAGAACAATTTTATATATAGTAATTATGGAGGACTTGGACGACAAAATTCGCCGAGTTATTCCTAAAATAAGGCGCCAGACGATAGAAAAAGTGGCCGCATGTCCGAAATCATATTATGTAGTTAGTTCTAGATTTGAAATATGAAAAACCAGGTAAATTTCACAAACTACGTACGAACATATCAATCGAATTATTCTAAACATCTCAAACAACGCTTAAACTGGGATTTCTGTTGGTAGATCTAAGTCTCCTACACTTTTTTTTTCAGAACCGAATGAATTATGTTAAAAGATATACACAACTAACATTTCATAGATTCTCATCATCATTGAAGGTATTTCGACTAAGAAATATTCTTCAGGCTTCATGAACTTTATGTAATAGTATGACCCACGCACATAAGGTTAAGTTGCCAATAAAACATTTGCAACTCAAACTCTGTAAAGTCTTTCTGATAATAAGGGTACATCCTGTCTGTTCTACGATAGTTTTGGCCAGTGAAGCCGCAATTTTCGTTTTAATAAAGCAAAAACTTTTATTTTCATTTATTTATTTTTATTTTATACAAAGAAAAAACTTTTATCCATTATTCATAGTCATGGTGTTTCATTTGTACGTCTTGATCTCTAATGGATTTGTTGAAACCCCACTTCCCTTCAGCAGCCATCTATCTACTTGCGTTTGAAGGAAATCTCCTCGAAATTGAAAACAAATACAAACAAATGAAAATAATAAGAAGAAACCCATTATGGTTTGGCAATTATAAATTAGAAAGCTTCGCCATTTTGCACAAAGACTCAATACAGTCTGCAATGTGTAAATCGTCGACAAAACTCAATTTACTTCGGCAACATTCCAACGACTTGGCTTAGGTTGTCACAATGTTGTTGGTACTCACTCCCCCTGCCAGCACACCAAAACATCATCCACCTTAGAAAACATGGTTAACTTTCCCGTTCGCGTTCAGTTCGCTGTAGCTGCTGCAGATACCCGTACAACAATGGTAAATCCCGTATTTCCTAATTGCATTAGAATGTATCTGTAAGACAAAACGATTTCCTTTCACTCCAACTACCGTGTGTCTCTTCAGTGACGGGCGAATTGATGAGGCCAGCTAAGCAGGAGTCGTCGTTGTGCATACTCGTAGTCGTAGTCATAGTCAGAGTCGAAGTCTTCGTCGTCGTCGTCGTCATCGTCTCCGTCAGATTCAGAGTCAGAGTCAGCGTCATCGTCGCCATTCGTAGTCTTAGTTTGCCACCTATAAGAAGGAGGTGATACGATGCCATTGTGGTAAATTCGAAAGTTTTCCTTCCACTGAACACATTTAGTTGCATTTTACTGTCAGTATGAGGGGAGGTACTGTTGTTCATGGTAAATCTCATTAATTTAAGCAAATACGAGTACATGAGGCAGGAGAGTACCATCCACCACCCATATCATCTCCTTTCTAAGATTCGAGTCTAGAAGTACATTCACAGATATACGAGCATGTATCTGAAGAAGTGTAAGTGGACTAGCTACAAGAGCTAAACTCTACTCATCGATGGAATGCAATTTTGTAATCCACTCTACTCCTCGATTTGAGGGTACACACACAAGGTGTTTTCATAGCACGACAAAGCTGACGTGTTAAATACGAATTAACAAATTAAATCCCCTTGCTGTGTTTGAGCCGGTAGGCAATCGGCGGCAGGCAGAAGGCAGTAGGCAGCCAGCAAACTCAAGTTAGCATGAGTACGGATTGAAATTGTTAGAGAAAGGAAACCAAAGGCTCTAATGACACTGATGGGTAACTGGCCCGATGGTCGGATAGCCTGATGGGTTTTTCGGATTTCGAATACAGCCTGAACGGATTAGGGGATTATATTTTACTTTCCAATTGAGAGAGTTTCACAGTCTATGCGGTTGCCCTCCGGATGGCTACTTTTTTACGGATCATTTCAAAAGGAAAATCCCAAATAGAATAAATTGTCTCCGGGGAAATAGTTGGCGGTGGGAGAAAGGACACTTATCGGCAACCACTTGTGTCCATTCTAATAAATGTATCTGGTTACTTTTATATTCAATGTACCGAAAATGTTAACCACCCAACCATCCACAGAGAGGAGTACAACTTCTATGTTTGTCGGCTATCGAAAGGTCATGTTTACTAATAGACAAGAAAAAAAATAGCAGGCACATGTTGGTATTCAATTTAATGGCAGCCATTTTGTCTGGCCGAAGAGTTTTATTGTATAATAAATTCGGGGATCATTGAATTCTATTAAAATTCGCTTTTTATTTTGTTCTGTTTCCCGAATTTTTCTTCCAAAGAAGATGGGGGAATGTTTGTTTGGTCTTAAATGCAGTTGGACTGAAAGGAGTCAAAAACATCAACTTTCCGCATGGTGAACAAAAACGGAAAAAGAAAAACATCCTATTCAGAGGATACTTTGTGGGCACACTGATAAGTAAGTTGAAGGCTTGGAGTTTTTTTTTTCAAAGCCAATAGACCGTTGGAACAGATGTTTGCCTAGATTGCTTATGGATTTTCAAAATCTAAAATGCTAGTACTATGGTAGTTCTCAGTCTCCAAAGCACTACAAATAGTACATACATAAATGCATGCGTTGTTTTTGTTACTAACCTTGAGGCACCCTTTTCAATTTAAAACGACATAGCCAGCGTGGAGCATTGCTTCTGGTCAATACACATTCGAGTGGAGTCAAAATAGTGAATCATTAATATGGCAAATCAAGCTGCAGAAACATTTTGGCTTATTCCTAAATGGGAAAGTCAATAAGAGAGTGAAAGAAAATCAGATAACATACAGTGGTACGCTGCTGACCTTTAATTACGAGGTAGAGGTCCATGTAAAGGGGCTACTAAAGAAATTGAGTTCAAACAATTTACCAAGAGGTAGGCAAATTGCCAAAGATCAACAAACATCCACAGACTAATTGCCAAGGCCACATATCGGAGACAGAGGGTCGCAGACATAAAAGATAAAACTAGTAATAGAGTCACAGTATACAACAATCTAGAAGGTTTACTTCTACAGATTGTTCAATGTCGCTTTTGACTAACATTTCAATAAACGAAGCATTTAACTTGATCGATAAATAGATTTATATTCCGCGAATAAAAGGGTCCTTGAAAGCTACATTCCAACTTAGCATCAAGACGGTATGAGCAGTTACGTGTTAATTGACCGATGAATTGAAATCCAGCAACGTTTTGCCGGTCTATCTGAACTGGAACGACTAGAATTTCTTTGAATTCTTATAGTTATGGTAAATCCACCATCGGCCAAGCATTTACATCATAGATCTTTGAAAAGAAAACTGATACCGATGCCTTCCGAGTGTTCATTGATTTTAGGGCCACGTAAGTTATAACTTTTAAAGATACGAGTAGTAGCAATGTACCATAGTCATGACTTTTTTAGTAGTTTTCGCCAAACTCTAGCGAATTTGTCTACTCGTAATATACAACATTGAAATCATCGAAAGATACCGGCAGGCTGTCATTGTGACCATCAAAACGGAAACACCAAAGATGGATTTAATGGATTTAGTATGACACTACCATGATTTCTAAACTTTATCAACATACGTTTAGACTTTGTTGAAGGCAAATGACTTTGGTTGTTCTATAAAAAAAAAAGAAGCTCTGCACAGCATTCCGTTCCAATAAGCACGACAGGCTTATAGTCGACGCTGATACCACCACAAAAAGTTACGGAATTTATTTAGAAAAAAAATTGTCCCCCTGAAAGTAATCACCATCGACTGCAACACACTTATGAAACGCGTTCCCTGTAGTGGTTTTTCAACTCGATTGAACAGAATGAAGTCACAAGGGGCCAAATCAGGTGAATTCGGTGGCTGTTGGATGGTAATAGTTGCATTTTTCGTCAAAAAAATACGAATAATGATGGCACTGTGTGACGGTGCGTTATCATGGTGCAAAATTCACGAGTTTTCTGCCCACAATTCTGGTCTCTTTCGGCAAATTGCTTCACGCAAACGTCTCATAACGCCCAAATAATACTCTTTGTTTACTGTCTGTTGATTATTGACCAATATTTCTTTTACTTCATCAATGTTTTCGTCGGTTTTCGATGTCGATGATCTGCCACTGCGTTCATCATCTTCCATTTATTCAGGACCACTTTTGAACCGCTCGTGCTACTCGTAAACGACCGTTTTCTTTAGAGAATCGTTGCCGAACACTTTTCCAGAATTTTAAACGTTCGCGCATCATTAAATCCGTTTTTTACGCAACATTTAATACGAGCTCGTTGTTGCAAATTTAAATTTATTTCTAAAATTGTAAAAAATCGCCAAAACACACACAGAGATAGATGTACTCTTGGCTACGTAACTTTTGCAAATGTTAAGCTATGACGCTAAGATTTAGAGGGAATATCAACAACCAACTTATACCAACTTGTACCAACTTAACACAAAAAAAAACAGAACTCAAATCGGAATAATGGGAGCGCCACACGGCCACACGCCACATGACTTACGTATGTTGATTGTTGATCAAATGAATACTTACAACCTGGAAGTCTTTGAATCCGGTATTGGCACACTGGCAAAGGGTCTCGCCTTAGGTGCGCGAAATTGGAAAAAGGCCTTAAGGTGCACAAACACAGGCGGTAGATGAAAGAAAGAAGTGGGTTCATGAAAAGACTTTAATGTAAAGGGTTGGAGGAAAAATATTTTCTCTGAATAACAGTTTACAAGTAAATTGAAGCCGTCACTGGTGCAAAGAGATGTTTCAAAAATTTATTAGTCATTGGACATTCGATTGTTTCAAGAATCAATCAAGTCGACCACATCTTGATAAGAGTTAGGCTTGCTGAGTGACTTCAAATGATGAAAACTGCTATTTCGATGTGAACGTGGCTTGATTCTGGGCAAAGATGTGTTCCACCCGAATCTGAATGTTTAGAAAAATATCTAATAGAAAATGGTAGCGAAAAACGTGTTCCAAACTCCAAGGTTTGGTCGAAAACAGGAAACTTATTAACTGTTGTCTGATCGTTAGGAATACCAAAAAACCGAAAGAATCACTCTAAAGTTGTAGATATGGTATCAAGGAAAAACTAAAAAATGGTATCGAACGACATTAATCGATCTAGCTAGCTGAAAAAACTGTGCACCTAGAGCAGAAAGGGGTTGAGATGGATCCATTTCATTGGGATTTCTAAAACAGCCATTAAGAGCCATTGGCGTAATGAATGTATCATGAAAAAGCCAACTGAACATTGCTTTATAGGCCATGTTATGCTGTTGATTGACTGTTTAGCTTATTGGTTATTTTGCTTTAAAATAAAAAGTTAAGCTCTCCTAGCAAATGAAGGGAAAATTTCTACGGCCAACAACAACATAAGCGTAAGTGAATCTTCGTAGAGGGCGTGATTCATAATCCCGCAGAGAGGGATTCACTAAAAACTGTTTCGGTTAATATCAAGTAAGCAGTATTCAGTCTTCTTTTTTGAGAGACTACTAAAAAACAGGAATTTAAACTTCGTCACTCTGTATTTGCACTCCCGATTTCTAGTGTATCATGTTCACAGAAATTCACATTTGCGATTATAGGGGATATGTGATGATCCAATTCTATATGTTCTTGACTTTGATCACACGAGACTTTGCTCGTCATCCCACAAAACGGAATTCGTGTCCTATATGATTTGTATATTTGTTAGAGTTCACAGTGTATCTGGGCCACAATATACTTGCCACTCAAACAACACACATTTTTCGCGTGGAACGTTCAAGCACCTCCTTATCCTTTTGATTAAATACATCACATGTACATATGCCTGCATCGTAGAAAATAACTGCGACAAATGTTTATAGAGCTCTAATTTGGTTCTCTGAGATGGGGCTCTGCTACTTAATCGTTTTTTGGGTCCAAAAAACCAACTATTGCAAAGACATACTCTTCCAATGATTTGCAAAGCTTTTTGCAAAGCGACAAAAATTTGACTACTTCGAAGTTTTACCTGTCCATTGGAACATTTTGACCAGGTCACCGTTGGTTTGCGTCATTCCTAGATTATAACAGGTATCTTGTTTTTAGTGCCTTTCAAAAGCTCACTGTATTCTACTGATGGCATCTATGTCAGTCGTTGAGACTTTTAAATATGATGCCTCTGGTGTTTGTTTACAAGATTCCCACACTGCTACAAGCCCTATGTTGAAGAAATCGCATCAGGCGACACATTATAAACAGATTTCAGAGCACTCCTCTGCATAAGAAGAAGTTTTTAACTCTATCGTTGGAAAGGAGGGTAAAAACCTGTAGATATATATGAATATGCACAAGATGATAAAGCAAACATAAACTTGGGTAATCTGACGCCTCGTGGAGTATAGGGTGTCAACAACGCATATACGCTATAATCTTCAGTGTTCTGCAATGCAATCGGTACTAAATCATCTGCAAATAAATGATTCTTCGACTGTCCATCTTCAGTTCTGCCCAGCCATCTTAATGATTTAATATAACACACGCGACACAGCTTTGGCTTTGCGATGCTTCTATATACAAACAATAGACAGATGACTGAGTAATATTGTAAGTATTTATAACACACATAACCCCCACACTTCTGAGCTATCTTAAATGTTTATAAACAAAATTATCCAGTTTTTATGTTAACCTATTAATGTAATTAATAAAAAATAATTTCACAAAACTTCGAATACCGCAGTGCAAAAATTCAGCAACTTCACTGGCGCCAATGCTTCTCGGTACCTGTAAAACAGTATTTCTCTATCACTCAGAGATTAAAGAATAACCAAACATTTCCATGATCACAATTGTTCGGCACCCACTCAAACTACTTCAAAAACAATAAACAACGTCAATACCCGTAAGTCCTCCTTCCATTTCTTTTTCTGTTTTTGCATTTTCACCATTCAACATCTCATAACATAATCTGCATTCCATCTCCCACCAGGGCAAGGCCTACGCCTATTTTTAGTCAAATATTAATACAAGAGGAAACAATGACACATAACTCAAACCAACAGGTAAACATTTTTGAAAACATTACGCAATAAACGTCAAAACAAATATTTAACGCATATTTGTGGTGTTGCGTTGTGGCGGTACTGCCGTCCTGGTCCAGGTTTTAGCCTTCGCCTTCAGCCCCTTTGTAAATACTCGTAAGCGCACGTTGGCAAATTACACCAGAGATACAAATAGTCGTATAGAGAGATATTATACTCATGTCTGTATTCATATCCTAAAGTGTTGTTCTTTAGATACTTTTACGTTGGTTTTCCTCTCGTTTTTTGGAGCGAATTCGATATGGGCAATGAGGAAATTAGCCAATGTCCAAACCGGTCGGTCGTAACTTACCGCTCCGCCAACGGACGTCCATCCTTCGTCCAACCTACCATCCATCCATCCATCCATTTGTATGACCATTCTCTCTGGAGGGCTTCACAATGAAGCTTGTGTTGTGTACAGTGTTTACTTAGTTCTTGGTTATGGAATTTTGTTTCTTCTTCTTCTTTTCCATGTGCATAACAGTCGAGGTTTGGAAATTCGTTTTTTTCATTTATTTTTTTTTTTTTGGGTTTGAGAATATTTACGATGACAGTCGTTTACAATGTGATTGACAAGCCAACGGATAAACAGGAATAGCAAGTACGATAGGGGTATGCAAAAAAAAGCAAAAAATGAAAATAAAGGAATAAAACACACATGAGGAATGCAGCAAAAATCTCTTTGTGTGCGCCAACGGATAAATTTACATCTTGTTGTAATATGAAGCCACAAGACTTTTGACCTTTGGAAGAAGTGAAAAAAATAAAAAAAAAACCAAAAAACCAAAGCTTGGTGTTGGTAAAAACCAAATAAAAACTTCCCACGTCCTACGTCCTTGCCTTTCGTCTTTTTCGTCCTCCTCGTTTCAGCTTTATACAACTTTTATGTACAAGCGCATTAGCTTTAATATTTAGAAAAATTCCAAAAAAATGTTTTGGATATTTGACGCCTCAATGAACATTCGACACAATCAGAGTATGGTGCGAAGTGACACTTTTTATGGAAAAAAAGGAAGCCGAACTATTCCTCGTGACCACATGGTATAGAAAAAAGAAAAAGAAAAGTTATTTGCCAAAGGAATACGAGTAACAAGGTCAGAGAACTTCGAATGTTAAGCTTCTTACAATATATAAAAGAAGTATCAATCTTTGCATAGTGTGCCACGAAGGCAGATCCGGCACCGATTCTCTTAAGTGATATCTGTGAACAAGATCAATGCTTTTCGAACTGCCTTTATGACATCCTGAAACCAAAATACGTAGAATTCGGCCAAAATCTTTTCAATAGCACATAATTCAAATGGTCACATCGGTTTCGCTGTCAGTGCTGCAAGCGGTCGTTCCAATTTTTGATGACTCGGTCTAATAAGGGCGGCGTTATTCCGGAAATAGCGTGGCGAATGTTGGCTTCGAGCTTGTCCAAAGTGATTGGCTTGTTAGCGTAGACTAAGGACTTAATATAGCTAAAGAGAAAATAATCAAGTCAAATTGCATGATCGCTGCAGCCAGTTGATGAACGCTCGCTGTGAGATGACCCACTCGCCAAATTTCTCCTTCACACTTGCGCCGCTTGTATGGCATATTGCGCCGTCTTGTTGGAACCACAGCTCGGATGTATTGATGTTGTCGAGCTCTGACCAAAGAAAGTCCGTTAACACCGCTCTATATTTCCGATCATTGGCGTTAACGGTGCCACATTCCTCATTTCAAAAAAAAAAAAAAGGTCCGATGATGCCGCCATGCCGTAAACCGCACCGAACAGTCAATATTTGTGGATGCATTAGTGCTTGGCGAAACACTTCAGGATTGTGTTCGCTCCAATAACAACCATTTGCTTGTTAACAAAGCCGCTGAGCCAAAAGTGGGCCTCATTCGAGAAGATGATTTTTTGGCCAAAATTTGGATCTCCGGCCAACAATTCCAACGGCCAATTAGCGTTGTCTGTGGTCTTCCGGCTTCAATTCTTACGTCAGCATAATATTATTCGCATGTAGGCTCAAATTCAACCGCAAAATAAACCGGTTTGACACTTTGGCGATGACCAATTCTGCTGATCGGCGCCCAGCCGACATTTCGGAGTCTTCCTCGATTTTGGCCGTCATGGCGGCTATGTTTTCTTCATTTCGAACCAATCTCTGTCTGGTTGGTGGCTTAAGATCCAAAAGATCCACCGTGCGACGAATTGTCTGTACACTAAACCCATGATGATGTCCGACCTCAATAAGAAATTCACGTTGCGTTATTTCGAGTAAGCATGAGCGTATTCATGATGAATCACACTGCTAGAAATTGCAGCACGGTTTCACCTATAGAAAAATCTCATCAACAGTCTGTTAACACAAGATTAACTTTCACGCTGCAACGTATCATCAAAGATGATACTAAAACAAAAGCTCTGATGTTAAGACTTCGAATCTTGCTTCTTCCCCAACCCCTGAACTTATCAAAGCAACACTTACAAAGGCAAGGTGGAAAGTTTTCGACCTGACGCAAAGTGCATGATATCGTGTTAGACGATAGATAAGTGAAGGTGAGTGAGATAGCTGAGGCTTTGGGAATATCGAAAGAATGGCTGCGAAACATTTTACTCAAAAACTTAGGGATGCGAAAGTTTTGCGCAAAACGAGTTCCGCATTTGCTGAATGCCTATCAAAAGCAAAGCGCAAACGATTTTCGAAGTAATCTTTGGACTTATCCAATGGGGATTTTGGGCAGCGATTTCTCACCATGGATGAGACATGGATCCATCACTGCACGTGAGAAACGAAACAGCAGACGAAGCAGTGGGTGGAAGCCGATAGTTCAGCGCCAAAGAAAGCGAAGTCGATCGCATCTGCTGGAAAGGCTATGGCCAGCGAGTTTTGGGATGCCAACGGGATCCTGTTCATTGATAACCTTGATGAAGGCAGAACAATTACAGGCGAATATTACTCCAACCTTCTTGACCAGCTGGATGTCAAAATTTGCGAGAATAGGCCTGGCTTGAAGAAGAAAAATATCACCTTTCACCAGTTCAAAGCATCTGTACACAAGGGTGCGTTGACGATGGGGAAACTGCGGGATTTGAAAAATTGAGAGGGTCGTAGATGATTTTTTTTTACATCCTTCCAGACTCTTACTTTCGGGAAGGAATACTGATGTTAGAGAAACGCTGGACCAAAGGAGATTATGTAGAAAAATATAACTGAAAATCACAGTCTTTCATTGTCAGTCCGAGAACTTGTTACCTTACCCTCGTAATCCGGTGTTTCGGTCTAAATTACACCCAACCTCAATGAAAGCTCAAAGAGCAAATCTATAGGCTCGATCGCCAGAAGAGTGAGTTACTTACAGCCACTATTCACATGCCAATTTGAACAGAGAATTTCTAGAATGAACGAAGCAGCTTTTCTGTTGCTTACTCTATATATAGTATACTCTAGGGAAATGAGCTTCCTGTAGTTCTTATCACAAGATGTTCTTCCCTAATGATTGTCTTACATGCATGTTCCTTATCGTCATGACCATACACGATTTCAATCTCGGTCTAGTGCAAAGGTAGTAAAATTATTCAATAAGATATTTTGTAACACTTTATAATGAACATTACGGCCACATTTGTTTACGAAAGAGCAATTTCTAGTCGTTAGTCGCACCTTTAAAAGACCTTGATTCAATTTTCGGCTATAGTGGATAAATTCGAGTCAATATATTAGCTTTTGAATGCAAGTGTGCCAATAAGACAAGGCACCGGTCGAAGTACGGAAAATATTGCACCCGTGAGTGCCTCAGTTGAAATATAGTTCTGTAGATTACTACATTGTTGCCAAACCCTGACATTTGAGTTTCTACATATCAAGGGATAGGTAAAGCTAACCAATTTGTTTATTTTATCGATGGTGCTTGATATGTGTTTTTAAAGGGCTTGCTTGTTATCTAGGACTAATCACAGATATTTCCAGCCTTCTAAGCAGTCTATGTCCACGAAACATAAAAGAAAACATCTTCCATCCGAAAAAGTATTCTTCAAATTTAGTGAGAGCAGTTTCCATGCAGTACATGATAAACGTCAAGAAATAAAGTACCAGATGCAAAGACAGCAGTATCATCTGCTACGTTACTACCTAGACGAAGTAAGTCAGATAGATAAACGTTAAACAAAATAGGGCCAAGAACGGATCTTTGACGTACGCCATATTGAATATTTCTAACCGATGATTTGCAATTACGAATATTGACCACAAACTTTCTATCACTGAGAAAACCTTGGATTAGTTTAATAACCATGATGGGAAAATCAAGTTTAAGGAGCTTATGAACCAGTGTGTTGTGCCAAACTGTATCAAGAGGTTTTTCAATGTCCACTAATACGAATCCTGTAGGTTCTTCTTATACAAATTCTTCGTGCACATGATTTTCGATTCGGACTATTTGATGGTTTGTGCTGTGTTCACTTGTCAAACAGAATTGAAAGTTTGGTAGTATATTTTCTCTTATCAGTGTCTTGTCTATTTATTCTTATAAAGTGCTTATACAACTAAGCAAGCTAATCGGTATATAGCTTTCAAGATTTTCCTTGGGCTTCCCAGGATTCGCAAGAGGGATAAACATGGCCGTCTTCCATGGTACTGAAAAGTAACACAGTTTGAGGCAAAGATTAAATATGAATGTCAAATACTTAATGCCAAACAGAAGGAGCAATTAAGCAATTTGTTGTTGATTTTATCCAGTCCTGTAGATTTTTTGGATTGAGATGATTTAATCAACTCCTTTAGTTTGGTGGCATTCACTAGATAAATTTCTTCTAGAATAACTGATGAATTTGACACATCCGCAACGGTGTTGACATCGATAAGATGCGCTGATGATGTCTGGTATTTGAAAAAGGTGTTAGCCATGAGGTTAACAGGTGGGTGATATATTTGTACCACTTTTCTTCATTATTTTAGACATTTTCCAGAAAGGTACTCGTATCTTTGATTTTTCAAATGAAGAAAGAAGCGTTTTCCAACGGAAGTTTTTCTAGGCTGAGATTTCATCTCTAATAGCTTTGTTTAGAAACTTTGTGCTATCGAGAAAGGAATCTATTTGATAACGCAGCCATTTTCTTCTTAAGCGGATCAGATAAGTAACATGAAGTCTTAAAGGTTAAGATCAATGAAGATCGCTATCGTGTCTTGTTGGAATAATATTTTTGGATAGAATTGAATGAACTTGACATCAGCAATATGTGGTTCCCACAAGACTGTGACACATGCCACTCAGCGCTGGTCAAACAAGGGAAAGTTCAGTAATCGTTTAATCTTGGAAAATTGTCCGCACAAATAGTCACCTCACTCATTTCATTTAACGCCGTTGGATTTCATTTTATTGGGTTACGGTAAGATTTATGACAATAAGCCTACAACGTTAGAGGAGCTCAGTAACACTATCGAATGTGAAATTATCAACGTTCCGGCCGATAAGTTTGGAAGAGTGGTGGAAAATTGGCTCCAAGAAACGATCCCATAATATGTATACGATATAATATGTATACTATACCCGGATTGAATTTCAACCCGATATATTTTTTTGAAAAACCCTTTACAAGGGTACATGTTTTCGAATCGAATAAGTAAGGGAATTTCGGAAAGATCTTAACAAACTAGTGAATATGGCTTTTGAAATAGTGGCTTTTTCAAGACTGTAATGAAAGAGTCATTTAATTTTCAATAAATCTTTTATCCAAGAAATAGCCCAAACGTGCAGTGTGAGTAACTACCACATTATTACATATCCACGGTAATATTTTCTTTCATTGAATATTAAAATTGTTTATGGAATCCCTGGTCAGTTCGTGACAGGAATTCCGTTCAGTGGAATTTAAAAATGTGTTATTTTTAAACTTTCATCCAGAAATATTCAATCCAATGAAGAATTGACGGATGGAGCGAATTATCACTCAAAATTGGAACGTAACGTGAGAGAAACTGAATCCAAAATCATTTGTATAATTTTGCATTAAACTTCAACGCAATTATTCTGTCTTTTACCAAGAAAAAAGAATCATTAAAAAAAACTACAAAATTAACAATTCCAAAGTACCGGGTCCCAGATCACTAAACAAAGGCGAAAGCAATCCAAGCAATTCAACAAACAAAAAGTTTACCAAACAAAAAACAAAACCTTTTTAATAATTGTTTTGTTCATCATTCGAAAAAGACAACACAAAAATGTAGACAAAAAGAACGTGCACAGATCACGATCACTTCACCCACTAATGATTCTACAAAACGCGAACGTGGTCTCGACCAATTGTGTCTACCTATGTGCATAAATTATTAACGATTTTTTTTTTCTACCTTTATTGTTCACAATTCTGTCAGTGCCTGTCACTCCCCTTGTCGTAATGCTCAGATCAAAAAGTCCAAACCTCAAAAAATGACAAAAAATCTACGGCTCAGATCATTGTGTTAACAAAAAAAAAGAAAAAAAAGGAAAAAAGTTAAACGAAAAAAACTTCGTGACAGCAATTTTTAATGGGCAAATCATTAACATTACGAGCGCAGCACATACGAGAGTACTTGTAGAAAATGCGAGAATTACAATGGCCAGACTAAGTGAGCTGAAAAAGATACAATTTTATACAAAAACCCCTTAAGTATGCGCTTGTGATATCCGTAGATACGATTACGACTATGACTATGACTATGACTACGAATACGACTACAACGACTATGACTATGAATAGGTACGAGTAAATCGTACTTTTGTATCTACTCGTATACTATACAAATGAAACGACTCGTAAAAAGTGAAACCGAGAAGATACGACTAAAAAGATACAGAAACCAGAAAACCACCACTTCAAGGCATCTAGCCACCCAGCCACCTACTAATAGTTGGCACATTAGAGCATGTGCTTTTCGGTTGTTGAATAATGTATCTGGCCATTGTATCTATGTGATTTGTTGCCGGTTATAGAGACGGATTTTATTTTACTGCTTTGGCACCTTTTTGTCGCTTCCGAGGAGAGACCGCTTTTGTATAATAGTCTCGTATACTTTGAATGGAATTCAAGTCAACGGCTATTGATCGGAGCTCCAAGAGACATTGATATTTTATTGGCGCTTTATGTTATAATTAGTAGTGCTCGTATGTATAGTATGTATCTATTGTTGTATGTATACAAATTTTTGTAGTTTTATAGTCTAAAGAAAAAAAAAAGTCAGCTAAACGGGGGTTAAAAGTGCCACGGGCCTATAGAGAAGTCTTCATTGTATTTATTCATGCGCTTGAAAGCTATTGAAATAAGGAGAAGGGGCTTTATCTCTATAATCTTTTGTTAGATACATTTTCACATGCTGACTGCGAACTGCTGACTGTTGACTGTTGCCTGCTTTGCTGGTTAACTAGTTGACCCAGTTCTAAGTCGGTAGGGTGAGCGGAATGTGTTGAATGCCGATGTTGGCTCAGCGATAAGATAAAACTAATTTTTGGAAAGAAACATTCACACCACAGACAACGCTCGTATGCATATGTATGTAAAACAGATGACTACTTGTACAGTTTTTAGTTCGGAATGGCTTATTTGAATCTAAATTGAGCATTTTACATTGTGGCGTTCTTTTGTTGTTTTCGGTTTGGTGACATTTACAACAACGTTGTGAGATATGGTTTGAATTACAGGCGACTCATTGAGATACTAAGTCAGAGTTATATGGACATTTATGTTGTTTATTGAGAAAATTACATCAATAGGCATGTTGGCTAGTCACAATAAATATATTGAAATGGGTTGAATGTTTTTATTTACATATATGTGTATGGTTTGTGGCTTCGGGGAAGAATTTAGAAAACTGGGAGACTAGTTTGTGTTTCTTAGAATTTCAGAGGTAGTATAGAGGCTAGTAGAGAAGAAACATCTAATCCAGCCTTTCGTTAGTTTTAAGCAAAACTAGTTTGAAGATTTAATTCAAATTTTAAGATATCGATATATGGTATTTATAATGGTTTGTCGGTTTTTTTTTTTATTAGATTCAAAATAACTAAAGTATTTTTCAAGCGATGACAAAGACAAAGTATAAAGGTAGAGATGCCAAAAAAAGTTTAAGATAACAGTGTGAGCATACTTATGAAGATACGAGGGCGGGTCAATAAGTCCGTGACTTTTTGAATTTCTGACCTCTTTACTGAAACAGCAACACTGCTCCTGTCAACAGGCATCTGTCAGTTGACTCCTGTCAAAATTTAAACTTGCTGCGTCAGTTAGTTTGTGTTTGACAGCTATTTTTATCAGACTACTCACTAATTTGAGGAGAAAATGGAAAAAAGTGAATTTCGTGTGCTTATTAAGCATTATTTCTTGCGAAAAAAAAACATTACCGAGACCAAGACTAAGCTTGATAAATACTATGGGGACTCTGCACCATCGATTTCAATGGTAAAAAAGTGGTTTACTGAATTTCGTTGTGGCCGTACAAGCACTGAAGATGCCGAACTTCCTGGACGCCCAGTTGAGGTCTCTACACCCGAAACAATCGAAAAAATTCACGATATGGTGTTGGCCGACCGAAGATTGAAAGTGCGAGAGATTGTGGAAGCCGTAGGGATCTCGCATGGCTCAGTGGTTTCAATTTTGATTGATCACTTGGGCATGAGAAAGCTTTCCGCAAGATGGGTGCCGCGTTTGCTCACAGTCGACCACAAACGCAATCGTGTAACAACTTCACAGGAAGGTTTGGCGTTGTTTAATCGCAATATGGAGGAGTTTTTGCGCCGTTTTGTAACCGTGGACGAAACACGGATCCATCACAACACACCAGAGAACAAACAACAGTCAAAACAGTGGATTTCTAAGGGTGAATCGGCGCCAAAGAAGGCCAAGGTGGGTTTGTCAGCCAATAAAGTTATGGCGACTGTTTTTTGGGATGCACGCGGGATAATCCACATTGACTACCTTCAAAAGGGAAGAACAATCAATGGGGAATATTATGCCAACTTATTGGACCGATTCAATGACGATTTGAAAAAAAAACGACCTCATTTGGCCAAGAAAAAAGTTCTTTTCCACCAAGACAATGCAAGGGTGCACACATGTGCAGTTGCCATGGCAAAAATCCATGAATTGGGCTATGAATTGCTCCCTCATCCACCCTATTCTCCAGATTTGGCTCCGAGCGACTACTTCTTGTTCCCAAACCTGAAGAAATGGCTTGGTGGAAAAAGATTTGACTCCAATGATGAAGTCATCTCGCAAACAAAGGCCTATTTTGAGGACCTCGACAAATAATTTTTTTTGGAAGGGATAAAAAAATTGGAGAAGCGTTGGACAAAGTGTATAGAGCTCAAGGGAGACTACGTTGAAAAATAAAATTATTTTTTTATCAAAAAATCTGTGTTTTAATCCAAAAGTCACGGACTTATTGACCCGCCCTCGTAGTTTTCAGTAAACAGAGTACGCTAGATGATTCATACCTTCCCAAAGCCTTGGATATTTTTTCTGTGCCATTTAAATTACTTGTGACCTGGAAGCTTCGGAAACTTCTTTCAATCCATCTATTCCACCAAACGGATTGGCTTTCTCATAGCCTTTAACCTTAACACTTAATTCTTTTCATAAAAATCACATTTTTCATATTCCATTGAAAAATGTAGACGATAAAGCAGACGTAAACATAGTTATCGCCTAAATCATGCAGAGCTAATCTTAGGTCTGTTAAGATATTTCCAAGTTTTTGGAGATGCATAAGCAGTGGAAAACTAAGGAAAATCACACGAAAAAAATTTAGGGTAATACGTATACCAAATTGACAATGAACTTCCATTTCTATTTCAATATACTTTGTCGAGACCAATTTCTTGTCTGTTCAGTTCAAATTTAGACATCATCTGATGAAAGGTGAACGATAGCCAGAGTTCGTTCGCAAATGTTACCTCTACAATACGATATCATTGTCAAAAAGGCTTCACACAAATTCAAAGAATACCGCACTCATATTCATAGCTACAGTTCTTTGGCTCATCAAACTGACATCAAAGTTGTCTTAGAAATATGTTTTAATGCAATTTATTGTCTTCAAATAAAATCAGACTATCATTTCGAGGTGGAATTGGATTTTAAGTGAAAACAGCTTCGAATTCTGTTGACAGTGTGAAGGCACACTAAATGGCGTCAATCTAGTGATACCTAATGTTGTTGTCATTAAAGCCGAAAGATATCGATCGACCTACCCTACTTATAAGCGGGACCTGTGGCCAGAAGAAAATAGAAACACTATAATTATAATACTGTCATCAATCCCGAACCTCAGAACGAAGGCGGATGGCAGGTGCATTCGTGTGAATATATGAACTGTTACATTAAAAATATGGCAGATTCTTTATATAAGCCCCTTCAAGGTACTCGAAGTATGGGCAAATAAAAAACTATCAGGATTCATGAAAGTACTGTAGTAAAAACAGCACCTCATCGTTGATGGCTCAACCGCAGTTCTTACGAGTATATCCCACAAGGCGGCAGTGTAGTTTTCGTAACAACAGGTCCACTGGTGATTTGATGGCATGTCTCACCGAAAAGTGGAACCAAAATTTACATTAATGTGGCGAAAGCCAGATAGTTGTATCTGATATTTCTGAGGCATTTGACAAAATTTTGCAACAAGCTGTTTTGTCGAATATAAATGCTGGTGTGTTCTGTCTCCGACACTCTTTTTAATTGTTATCAATGATCTCTTGTCTGCTACTTCTGATCCAACATATTGCTTCGCTGACGACAGTACTCTCTGTTTTTTCATATTCGTTCTTTGCACCTACCACCGTTATGGCTCTTGCCTCACTGACTAAAATTGCCAGTAGCATTCCGCCCCTTCAAACGTCCAACCCGGACGTACTTTGAAATATCGTGATTCTGCAGAGCCCTTTACAATTTCCAAACATTTAGAGCCAACGTACATCAGTACGTCTCTTTTCTCCCTCCCTAAATTTCCTTTGCCCAAGCTATGTCCAAACATTTTAAGGTATATAAAATCCCTTTTGCGCGGACCAATTATATGAAAACAAAACAGGGGGGTTACTGACTCGAGAATATCTGGTCTCTTCTGTCCAAAAGATTTCAGAGAGAACCTAACCCTTTAGGTGACGACCCTGCAAAATGAAAAAAAAAGAACAAAAAAATCGAATCTGCACATGGAAGCGACTAAAGTGCAGAAACTGCGCTGGTGCAATATGCCGTAAAAAACCCAAAAAATCCTGTGACATATACTAAAGCAAGCGACCATCCGAAGGTCAAAATTATTGAAGACTTTTTAAAGAATAACTAGGTCATTGGCCGCAATTTCAGATCCTGAATTGTCGATGGATTATTGGCTTTGACCTTACTCTTCAAATGACTCCAAAGAAAGAAGTCTAAATCTGTCAAATCGCATTACCTTAAATGCTAATCAACTTCTCCTCTAACCGAAATAATCCGATCTTCAAATTTCAAATCCGGTAACAAATTGTCCTGGCGATCGAACATTCAGTTACCCAATTGGCGACGTCGTAGATGGTCCTTTCATTTCGCCGTAAAGTGCCATAAGTGAGGCTCAATTGTTGATTTCGGCGACGAATTGAGATGCCTGGCCTGGTTTTGAATACTTTCGCTCACAGTGGTGATATTTTGGCGTGGTCAGCACGGCCGAGTATGATAATATGGAGTTTGACTCAATATCGAACCAGTTTCTTCAAAATGCTTCACTATTGCATGAATTCTGGAGTCACTAGGGTGTTTACGTTAACCGAAAACTTCACGAATTTTAAGAAATGCTACTTTTATAGATCGCCCATTTTCGTAATAAGACTGATTAACAGAAATACGTGATTGCATGGTAAACGACTCCATGAATAAAAGTGTCAAGGGTTGCATAACATCTGTCAAAAAGATCAACCACATTGACTACAGTAAATTCCAGTAATTGACAGCCAATATCCACACCATCTGGTGGCTCACCATTTATAACCACTACTCCAAGTATAATGGTAAGTTAGATCCACATTGCACTATTGCTTCATCGCCTTGTTTAATTGTATAAACACCTACCATAGCAGAGTTTCAACTTTATTAGCAGTTCATGTGTCGCTTATTCAAATTTTCGGGCGCAAATTGACAAATTTTGATTAAAAACCCACCATAAGATAATTGGCAAAAACATGTCCCTTGCATAACGCCAGAGAGTTTTAGCATGTCAAATCAATAAATATTAAATATGAAATACTCGTATGTAAATCACACAATTTTTGTTTATTTTTTTTAAATGGCCTTGTTGGTGCCGATTATTTCACAAAAAGTTTGGAAAATTGCACCATTCTGTTGGAACCACACTTTTCTCACTTTCAGCTACGTTGATTCTATTTCTAAAAGAAAAGCTTTCATGATTCGATACCGCAAACCACCTTGAGTCGGAGTAGCGTACAGAACATTGATAAGGGTAACCTTCGCTGTTTGAAATGAAAATAAGCAACCCAAGTTCGACTTGTGGGGGGTATTCTCGATGATATCAATATTATTATTATCAGTAACTCTCTCAGTGATTACTTTGCCATCTGAAAACGAGGGAAACTTCAGCCTAATCTTTAACCACATAAGGAAAGACTAAGCAGAAGGTCCCTTACTTACGTTACTAGATTATGAGACAATGTTAGGCTGCCTTTTTTTTACTGGTTTGAAAGTTTATCATATCATTTTTCACGTAAGACCTATCTTTTTTTGTTTCAATGCGAAAAACCTTTCGATGCATTTCGTTGTCTTTTGAACTTTAGAATAGTGGGTTTTTCAGTTTAAGATTCGCTAATACGAAGAGAACGTGTAGACCTTTTGATTCCGGATCGTACAACAGTTCTTTTCCCAATTCCTTTGCAGTTGCCTGAAGCATATGATCTCCAACTCACCACAAGGGTAGTGTGCATCCATCTGATTCGAACATTATAAAAAGACGAGTACATTCGCAACATTACATATACTTCCAAAACAATTGCTTTGGATAGCTAGGTGGATGTGACAAAGACCAGAAAATATGCCATGCTGCGTGCAGGGAAAGTATACAATAAATAGTCTCTCGATGAGGACATCGTCTAAGCAGCTTGTAGAAATTATTTTGTGCATACGTGAAGCCTCGTTGTAAAGCTGTTTAGAAAGGTCAAACTCTTAGAACGTGTATGTACGCACATGTATTTTGTAGATTGGTTCTGGTGGAGTGTATAGGTACCATATTTGACCTTACAAATTCCTGAAATGTGACTCTATCCTATCGCTCAACAAAGATCAATGGCGAACTCCATGAGAGTGATTGGCAGTCTAGAGACACTAACTCCACGGTTTTGAAAATAATTTGATTGTCCAGGTGCGCATATCAGATAGATCACTTTTGCTACCTCTTTTTGCCTAAAGCACGCTAAGGCTTATCCTGTTTTTGATCAAACTGTGCTCCATTTTTGTTTAAGCTGGCAACCTTTTTAATGATAAAAATATTAAAACAGCATATTCATCTGCCAAGGGAGTAGTTCGAAGCGCTCCGTCAATCCACAAACTGGTTGATTGTCAAGTTTCGAATAGCTTACAATGATTTACATATTTCTTTATTCAATATACTGCTGCCAATCTTGTCAATTTGTTGAAGTTGCACAAAGTAATTGTGGTGATTTCATGAGACGCTAAGTAACACAAGCACCTCCGCGTTCAATGCATTCCAACAGTTCCCAAATCCAAGGATTAAGATGCCGCAGAGAAATTAAAAGTATAAGCTACCAGAACCGGCTTGGTCCAGCGTGAAAATCTATCTAAACAAGTATCTATATGTTGTCTGATAGGACTGACTTAACTCACGGTTTATGTTAAAGTTCAGCTGCGATGATGCTCTACTTTAAGTTCGGGATATTTAAATATATCGACAGGAATCATCTCCATGGATGTTATTAGATATTCGGCAACCTTGTATTCTCTATAACCATTATTCACATAACACATACAACGTAACGTGTATGAATATTGAATATTGATTTGTAATTGGACAAACCCAGCCATAATATTTTCTAGAAAAACCTAACAACACCACACCACGTCAAGTCTGTTTCCTATGCATCGCTTTCGAATATTTTACGACACATACCTACGCAACAGATACACATGATATTCCCTTCCATAGTCTGCTCATGTAAAGCGTCGTTAAAAAGTGCCTTCAAATTGCAGTGACTAAATCAACTTTATTTCTCATAAACATAAACAATCAGCAAAAATTTTATTTTTTAGCCTTTTAGTCTTTATTGTCAAGTCTCCCTTATTTGAAACTTCTTTCTTCCAAGTCTCCTAAGTTAGCCGCATCTAATGATCTACACATCCTTTTGGTCACAGTTAATTAGGAATAATTTGCAGTCATAACTGGTAACCATTTGTCAAAGGCTCCGTACACTGCTACGATAACTTAAAACTCCATAACAGAGCTCATAAAAACTTAACACGAATGCAACATACAAATTGACACAATCTGAAGTTGAAAAAAAAAAAAAAAAAAAAAAAATTCTTTATAAAACTGCAAACAAATATGAGAAGCCATCGGTTTAGCTCCTTAAGTAATTTATCAAAACAAACTACACCTGCTTTATTAGCCAGCATTAGGACGCTTGTTCAGTTGTTCGCTTGTCATTCGCCATTCGCAACTTGCAAAGACACTAATTCAAAGAGGGGATTTCCCTTTTACACCCCACTTGTGTATTTATATACCAACAAATATATGTACTATGTACACAATCCAACAATTCAACATTCAACGTAGAGTAGAGAGAGAGTAGAGATCTACTAAATTGGCGACAGTATTAACAACCTTTAATCTGATGGAATCCCATGTCCGACAACCTTGTTCGACTTCTTGTTTTGTCGTTGCGAAAATTCCAAGTATTACACTGGTGAACGCGCGAACAGGGATTTGTACCTTCAAGTCAGAGAGAAGCCACATAGGTCATTGCAATGTGTGTACACACAATTGAATCACAGGGTCTTAATGTTGTTGTTAAGGTACATGGATAGATAGTGTCTTCCTCCCTTCTACAATATACTCGTACATACTTATTTATCGAAGATGGATGCAAAATCCGGGCTACAAATCTTACAAGCTATATAGTAACTCGTACTCGTACTCGTACATGAACTCAACTCTCCAATGGAAGATGAAGATGAAGCTGAGAAATGATTTCCTGCGCTATGATTCTCTCTCTCCTACAGGATGCTGGACCAGTTTCAAGAAGAAATTAAATAAATTTTCTTCAGACTTTTTTTATTTGTCCTAAGTATTGAGGGATTGCTATAGAGTATAGACCGCTGCCATTGCAATGAAAGATGAAAGACTTAATCACCCTCCTCTACGATAAAAAGGATGCGAAATGGTCCCATTGCAACTGTTATTGCTTTTGGTGCCAATGCGGTTGTAATTCGTTTTATCCCTTCTTAACTTATACCTAGATTGAAGTTACAAAATTGTAGCACCACACAAATCACAAGGAGATACCCTCAGCAGATGTAACTATCTAAACAGTGTGTTTTACAGGGGAGGACGGTTTTAATTTGAATTATGTTTTAAATAACATATAATTATTGATTTAGACTGATGCAAAGATTCACCTAAGAAAGTTGGAATTCGAATAGCTACTGAAACAGTGTTTCTTAGTTTTGAAAAATCATCACACAAACTGAAAATGCCATATAGAGCTCCTGACGATGTATGATATCATACGCGGCTTTGAAGTCGATGAATAGGTGGTGTGTTTCGACTTGAAAGTCGTTGGTTTTTTCCAGGATTTGCCTCAGTGTGAAAATTTAGTCTAGAGTCGATCTGCCGGGCCGGAATCCTTACTGGTCCGTGCCGATTAGTGTGTTGCAGAATGGTTTAAGACGTTCACACAGTACGTTCTAGGTAAGTTTAAGGTAAGAATAAAATAGTGACATTTTATATTTTAGTTATGATAACGTTAAATGTCAATAATGTGGTTAAATGTTGTATCAATATACAACTTTAGTGAAGACTTAATTTTGAAATAACTCAAAAAAAATTAAATTGTAAATCCGAATTCTTAATTGTTATTTATTATTAATCGTTATTAATAATTATTAATTAATTGATTAGTTGTGATAAGCACAAAAAAGGAAAAATCTAATTTTTCAGTGACAAAATTCAGCTAAATATTTAAAATTTCAAAACAATAACGAAGCAAAAACAAAAGTAAAATAAATTTACATCTGTAAGTACGAGGGCGGGTCAATAAGTCCGTGACTTTTGGATTAAAACACAGATTTTTTGATAAAAAAATAATTTTATTTTTCAACGTAGTCTCCCTTGAGCTCTATACACTTTGTCCAACGCTTCTCCAATTTTTTTTATCCCTTCCAAAAAAAATGATTTGTCGAGGTCCTCAAAATAGGCCTTTGTTTGCGAGATGACTTCATCATTGGAGTCAAATCTTTTTCCACCAAGCCATTTCTTCAGGTTTGGGAACAAGAAGTAGTCGCTCGGAGCCAAATCTAGAGAATAGGGTGGATGAGGGAGCAATTCATAGCCCAATTCATGGATTTTTGCCATGGCAACTGCACATGTGTGCACCCTTGCATTGTCTTGGTGGAAAAGAACTTTTTTCTTGGCCAAATGAGGTCAAATCGTCATTGAATCGGTCCAATAAGTTGGCATAATATTCCCCATTGATTGTTCTTCCCTTTTGAAGGTAGTCAATGTGGATTATCCCGCGTGCATCCCAAAAAACAGTCGCCATAACTTTATTGGCTCACAAACCCACCTTGGCCTTCTTTGGCGCCGGTTCACCCTTAGAAACCCACTGTTTTGACTGTTGTTTGTTCTCTGGTGTGTTGTGATGGATCCATATTTCGTCCACGGTTACAAAACGGCGCAAAAACTCCTCCATATTGCGATTAAACAACGCCAAACCTTCCTGTGAAGTTGTTACACGATTGCGTTTGTGGTCGACTGTGAGCAAACGCGGCACCCATCTTGCGGAAAGCTTTCTTATGCCCAAGTGATCATTCAAAATTGAAACCACTGAGCCATGCGAGATCCCTACGGCTTCCACAATCTCTCGCACTTTCAATCTTCGGTCGGCCAATATCGTGAATTTTTTCGATTGTTTCGGGTGTAGAGACCTCAACTGGACGTCCAGGACGTTCGGCATCTTCAGTGCTTGTACGGCCACAACGAAATTCAGTAAACCACTTTTTTACCATTGAAATCGATGGTGCAGAGTCCCCATAGTATTTATCAAGCTTAGCCTTGGTCTCGGTAATGGTTTTTTTTCGCAAGAAATAATGCTTAATAAGCACACGAAATTTACTTTTTTCCATTTTCTCCTCAAATTAGGGAGTAGTCTGATAAAAATAGCTGTCAAACACAAACTAACTGACGCAGCAAGTTTAAATTTTGACAGAAGTCAACTGACAGATACCTGTTGACAGGAGCAGTGTTGCTGTTTCAGTAAAGAGGTCAGAAATTCAAAAAGTCACGGACTTATTGACCCGCCCTCGTATAAACTAAACAATAGGACAGCAAAACTTTAATTTCTTCTATTTTTACTTTTTTTTCAAAAAAAATAAACGGAATTCTGAAGCATCGTAGGAAGCTTATTAAACAATTTGCAGGACGTTATTGAATTGCAATTTCTGAAATAAGTGGTGCGAAAGAAGGAGGACATACTGACAACAGATTCAGAGATACTACACAAACAACGGTTGTCAGAGATAGGGCTTTGCATAAAGCCACGTCTCATAAAGAAAATTTTCAAGACTTTCAAAAAGTAAAGATGCTTTACTTAGAGAATTTTCAAAACTCTAAATAGCTCCATTGGCCGAGCTAATCGATCTGCGCTACACACTTTTCCCACAGTACATTTTTGCAGCACTGCAATTGGTAGAATTTTCGATTGATCGGCGCTTCCCCAACAGCTTATTCCAGACTCTAACCTGGAGTGAAAAGTTCTAAATCAAAAGAAAAACATTCTTAAAATTGTATTATTCACAGGTCGCATCTCAAATTGCATCTTTGTTATACATGAGTTTGAAACTGGCAGGACTGCATGCATAATATATGTCCCAATGTCGAGCATTAAGAACATTTAAGAGCATGAAATAGATACCAATATCAGAAGACTGCAATGAGTTTAGATTAAGGTAAATCAGTTTGGTTTTGTTACTGAACACTAATTTGTGTTCCGCTAACCATATTTGCAAAATGTTAACATCAAATATATATATAATATCAGCAATTAAGTCTGGATGAATCATATCCAATATCAAATCATCTGCAAAAGCTTTAACTTTTCCTACAAACCTAAAAACAGAATAGGACCAAGAAGAGAACCTTGGGGTACCCCTAAATCGATAACTTTACTGTTACTGTAATAATCCCCAATTTTTTAGGTAAGACTCCAACCAACTGAACATAAAACTGCGGAAGCCAGGACAGTATGATTTATTCAGAAGAATGGAGTGGTTAACCATATCAAACGATTTAAATATGGCAACCAGTGCAACATTTTTTTCATCAACAACATCTCAGATAATATCTATATTTTCGCAGAGACAAACACAAACTTTTTAAAAAATTAAAACAAAAATTTTGTCTGAAAGGCAAACCGAATGAAATAGATTTGTAAGTGACAGACGAAGGTTTTACTGACTTTGTCCAAGCTGGTTCATCTTAAATCAATAATGTTGATACATTTTTCTGAAAGTTCGAAAAGGTCGATAAAGAACGGCTTACCTAGTGTTAACAACAAAATTAAACAAAGCTTTAACGAAAGGCCTAAGTCTGAAAGAAGATCCACATAAAATCGTCCTCCTTCCACATGGGATATGATATTTGTTTGCCTAGTTCACTGGCTTTTTTATTTTGCTTTGTATAAACATGTCCAGTAACCCATGGAATAGTGAATTGTTATGTTAAATCAAGGGCCTTATTACCAAACGTGAAACTATCGTGGTTAGTCGTGAAGATACCTGATCGCACACAAAAAAAACAAGGTTAGCTACGTTGATATAAAGGAATCGTCTCTCTATTGACACATAGATTTGGAATGTAGGGAAATGGTTGTAAAATCAAAGTTTTAGTAGGTCAATGGCCTTATTGTAAGTGCAGGTCAGTGCTCATATCCTTTTGGTTTTACAAGACAACACGAAACAATAAACTTAATTATATTCAGAAAATACGGGAGTGCGTTAAGTTGAACTCACCTTTTTAACTGTATTTTATGGTATCGTAAGTGTTGTAGCGCAGGACACCATTACAGTGCCAAAGATGTGAGAATAGAATGTATTTCATTTATCCATACAATAATTTCTGATATCTCATGTGGGTAAAAGTTCAGCGCATCTATTATTTAATATTTCATATCCACTTCAAGTTGTGCTTTGGGTCTAAGATGAACAGAGGGAAATATCAACGCTTCTATATATAATTTGTTAACAATGCTGGTCTAGTGTTGTCAATGATATTGAGAAAGGCTTTACATCAATGCTGATGAGGGCGTCCTTTGTACGGTGTATGAATGTGGTAAATGTGCTTTGCTTGTAGGAATTTCAGTTCTGTCATTCGCCCTCTAAGGGTTGCTTCTCTTGACTTCCCTTTTAAGTTTGTATTTTTCGATTTGAATAGGGTTGTGTTGAGAACACGTTCTTGAGTCTTGATCAGAAGAGTACAGTCAAACTAATTGACCCGAATCCCAAAGCGGCTTGATGACTCTACTTTTCTTTGCAATTTCGGTCAAGGTTAAATAGAGTAGAATAATCTAAAAACGCTTCTGAATTAAGTAAGATTTATTAGTTTTAAATGTCTTATCAAATCGTTTCTTCACTGATCAAATCTTTTCCCAGGATTCCAATGACTCTCCTGAAAAGCATGCCCTACAGGAAATAAGACTCCAATAGGGCCTCTGAATTCTCCCAGATCTCTACTCCATGTTTCAATCATATTGTGCGTCGCATTTTCTAGTGTCATTTTATGTGTTTTATGTAGGTTTCATGCTGTACAATTCTGCGATGCAAGCGGTGAATAAGCCTTTCAAAGCGATCCAACTTTGAATACACTTTGGCTTTTAGAAAAATCAAAAATTTCTTAAAGATAAGGAAACTCTCGAGAGCTGATTGCATGTTTTTTTCTTTTTATCTCGCGAAAATAAGACAAGAAATTTACTACTTCTAATATAAGAATTTAGCTGATGTTGATACGCACAGAGTTATGGACCTTCGTTAGATAATCAGGAATTAAAAGATCCCAATCAAGCGGGGCTAATGGTTAAAACTAAGACCTTAGCCTTTCAAGTTCTTTAACAGATCTTAATATTGCTGAGCTATCGACTGACTTATGTAAGCGTACAAATAGAGCATAGTACAGAAAAGACGTCGTCATGGAGAAGTATAACAGATTATAGGTAGTTTGAAGGAAATCAAGGACACATTCCGAAGAATTGGTTGGAGGCACGCTCACGAATTGAAAAATCAAGAATAGAGTAATAACTCGACATTTAAAATTTGTAAATATTTCTTGCATGACTGATGGAGTTTTCAGGGTATTGGCTGAAGACGAATATTCTGATTGCCTCTCAGAGGCACATTCTAACGAAGAAATAAACCATTTTCATTATTTTCAAAGTTCACAATTAAATTTCATTTGGATGGATCAAAAAAATAAAAATTTTCTTGTCCACCAGACGGTGTGTATCTGTATATTCATGCAAAAATAATCTACCGCCGTACAATGCAATTATGTCTGGCCCTGCAAAAGTGCCCTACATGCCCATACAAGTACTTGTCCTCGTATTCGTACTCGCACTTGTACATACATATATCCGTAAGTACCACAACTCCGGCGTTCGTGCTTTAACTCCTCGACCAAAGCCTTTCTCGACACGCCTGTCCCATGTCCATAGGGATAATTAAGTTTAACATTTTAATTGACAGCACTGCAATTAGTACACACACGTTGGCCGAATGAGAATCTGGCACGATGCATCTTTTTCGTCTGCCCTGCAAACCAATGTTTCTAGTTCTCTACCTACGTACTCTGTATGTTCTCCTGCCCTTAGTTTATCTCACTGCTACCCTTTTTTTCCTTCGTTGATTATTTTTTGTTTTCCCCTGCTTTTCTTATTTAACTACACCCGGATTTTCTTAACATAATTTCGTTTGACAATTAAAGCGGAAAACGTATTTGCAAATTAATTTACTCATTTCCTTTGCATACACACATTCATCTTTCTACCTCTCTGTAGTAGGATTATTCTCGTTTTAATTGAATTGACAAAGTTATCATAGTATCGACATTTTCAAAATAAACACACGAATACGAGAATATAAGAAATACTCGTAAAAAGAAATAAATTCTAAACTCACCTGAGAATTGAAATCGAAAAAGAACTCCGGTCGAAGTGGACATGGAAGACCACATTTGCAGGTGCCCGGTGATAATAAGTAATCCTTTATTTGCACCTGTGAACGTAACGTTGCACCAGTTGGACTGTAAGTAAAAACAAACAAAAGACACAAATTAAAATCATTTTAAAAAAGATTGAATAAAACGATTTAAAATAGAAGAAGAAAAACAAACTTAACTTGCTTGCCACTGGACTGGACACCTAATTAATTCGTTTTGAATGGTGTTTCTGGGATTTTCACTTCTTCAAACAGAGTAAAAACTAATGATGCGATAGATACGAGATAGAGTCATGAATGCAATGGTTTTCTCTACAAGTAAGACCAAATTCTCAGCACAATTCTTCACATAATACTATAACTGGCATCTGGTCTTTGTTCCAATATGAACAAGTAAAGATTTGAAGATGAAATTTCCGAGTATAAAATTAACTTGAGTAGGTATGGTGTGCAATTATGTGACGACGACATTTAACCGTGTAATGGGGTTCTTAGAAATTCCATCTAATTGGACAACAGTTAGATGAAATCATTGAATATCCCAGAGGAAGTATGTTGGCAATTATTTAGGTACTTAATTGCGAATGAATTCAATCTTGTAGAGTTCAAAATAGTTTGTCGCAAAACTTTTACATTCTTCACATCTTTCCAGCGTAAAAAAAATGTGTGTAAAAATGAGCGGCACAACATTGGACTACTACTATAATGATTTTCTAATTTATAACTAACAGATATGTACAAGAAATTGTAAATTGTATCTTAAACTAAAAAGTAATTAATCATTATAAAAAAAAACTAATCTTTGCAATTAAATTAATTTTTGTGGAAATAGGCGATTAACTATCAAAGTTGAAAAGAAACCTCTTTGAATTTTAAGAATCCGAATATCACTTCACTTGAGTTGAACTGCGACGGCATTAAGAACGAACTAAGTTCACTTGGTAGTTGCGTACGAGCATACACAGATGATATTTGAATGTTCCTCTGAATGAATGGCAATGGTTTTAGCTTTTCTGGAGTTAAGCTCTTTTGGGAATCCAAATCTGTTGATTATCTCCTCTTTCTCCTGCGTGGGATTGGGTGTTCTTTCAGGCTATTATAGATGTAAGCTACGAGGAATGGGATGTGGAACTTAGATTCAGGTTTCCAAAGGTTTTCTTCTAGAAGTTCAAATTGCTGCACTCCATTCTGATGTTTGACTTTCAGGCCGGAGGTAGTCAATTTTCTGCACCAATTTTTGATTGTACTGTTTAATGATTAGTTAATACTCGTAAAATCACTCACCAACCATGTCTATCGTCTTGTTGATTCCTAGATGACTTTCTGTTGTTCCGTCGTACATATCTCGAGCTCTTCAATCAAATAAAGAATTTACATGACTAACTACATTTAAAACCTCTTTACTGAAACAGCAACACTGCTCCTGTCAACAGGCATCTGTCAGTTGACTCCTGTCAAAATTTAAACTTGCTGCGTCAGTTAGTTTGTGTTTGACAGCTATTTTTATCAGACTACTCCCTAATTTGAGGAGAAAATGGAAAAAAGTGAATTTCGTGTGCTTATTAAGCATTATTTCTTGCGAAAAAAAACCATTACCGAGACCAAGGCTAAACTTGATAAATACTATGGGGACTCTGCACCATCGATTTCAATGGTAAAAAAGTGGTTTACTGAATTTCGTTGTGGCCGTACAAGCACTGAAGATGCCGAACGTCCTGGACGCCCAGTTGAGGTCTCTACACCCGAAACAATCGAAAAAATTCACGATATGGTGTTGGCCGACCGAAGATTGAAAGTGCGAGAGATTGTGGAAGCCGTAGGGATCTCGCATGGCTCAGTGGTTTCAATTTTGAATGATCACTTGGGCATGAGAAAGCTTTCCGCAAGATGGGTGCCGCGTTTGCTCACAGTCGACCACAAACGCATGTGCAGTTGCCATGGCAAAAATCCATGAATTGGGCTATGAATTGCTCCCTCATCCACCCTATTCTCCAGATTTGGCTCCGAGCGACTACTTCTTGTTCCCAAACCTGAAGAAATGGCTTGGTGGAAAAAGATTTGACTCCAATGATGAAGTCATCTCGCAAACAAAGGCCTATTTTGAGGACCTCGACAAATCATTTTTTTTGGAAGGGATAAAAAAATTGGAGAAGCGTTGGACAAAGTATATAGAGCTCAAGGGAGACTACGTTGAAAAATAAAATTATTTTTTTATCAAAAAATCTGTGTTTTAATCCAAAAGTCACGGACTTATTGACCCGCCCTCGTATCTATTTCTGTGCAGTAAATGTTACAATAAATAACTTGATACACAGAGAAATAGGTTCACATTGACCATACAGCGTGGAGTGACGAGCCTCAAATAGCAATGGCCTTCTCCTCAGAACTCCAGACGAAGCGAACAAGTTCAGATACACAAGACGATTTTCACTATTAATAGTAGCACATAAAATGTCTCTTATAAACATAACACAATTCATTTTTTTTCTCGATTCAAGAAGAAGACGTTTAGAGCGATATGAAGGATGTGCCTCAATCTGATAATTACAAAACCAATGACGTAAAGCCAATCTTAAAAATTTCTTTTGAACAGTGGTAGGGTACCAGACAACTCAAGAATACTCCAGGACAGGACGTACGATACTACAAAACAAAGCTTTAAGAGTATAAGGATCTTTAAAATCAGATGAGTTCCTTTGAATGAATCCTAAAAGAGAATTGAATTGGAATTGAAATAACGTAGTTCAAATGGAATTCAAATCTAAGTTTACAATCAAAAACTACTTCGAGGTCCTTATATTCATCAACTACTTTTATTTGTTCGTTGTTAAGTGAGTAAATCGGAAGAATATTAAAAATAGTCTTATTGAAGCTCATGCAAGCACACTTGTCAACATTTAACATTAAATCATTTAAAATGCAAACCATCGTGTATTATCGAAATAACTGTAAATGACAATGACAATGTTGTAATATGTCAGAAAGATCATTAACAAAAAGTCAGAATAAACACGGCGCTAGATGACTTCCTTCAGGGACACCAGAGAAAACTAAAATCTCCTCAGAGAAACAATCACCAATAGAGACATACTGTTTCCTTCCATGCAAATAAGTCTTGAACCACTGCAGCAATGGACCATAAAATCCAAACGCCTTTAGCTTTTCTAAAAGAATAGTCAAGTTAACCCTGCTAAATGCTTCGACAAACTCAGTATAAATTATATGTACTTGCTTACGCATTTCTAAAGAATAAATACCGAAATTTATAAACTCAACTAAATCTGATATAGTTGATCGAACCTTCCAAAAACCATGTTGGTATTTACTGACATGTTGCTTGATTGCAAGGGTAAGTTTATCATTTACAAGTCTATCCAAGAGCTTAGCAATTCTTGATAGTTTAGTGATCGATCTATAGTTAAAGATAAGATGCTTGTTACCAGATTTGTAAAATGGTACTATGGTGAAATTTTCCAAACATCGAGAAAAATGCCATCAGAAATTGACTGATTAAACACTTCAGACAAGGGAAACGAGAGAGAGTCAGACCAGTGACACAGAACAATGGGAACAAATCCAAGAATGTCTGCTTTTTTTATGGGCTTCAGATTGCTTAAATAGAACATAATCCGATAACAGCAGAGATGACTTTAATTTCGTGAGAAATGCAGGTTTTAGAAGCAAACGAAGAGTGGAATGTTTCCAGAGGTCTCCACCACTAGTTTTCCAAAGACACCCCAATACATTAAGAAGATTTTGGTTACCAGAACAAAACTTTGTTGAGTTATACACTCTTTAATCTACGAGTAGAGTATAAGTCCCCGGATTGATTCGATTCTGCTATATTTTTTTTGGTTTTTATACCTGAAACGTTAAGAGGCACAACTGTTTGACCTCAGCGACTGTCTTAATTCCACTTGCATCCATCATTATCAGAGCTTAAATGCAACCCTATTCTTGATAGCTGAATATGCGCATTGCAAGAAGAAACAGCCCTTCATATATTAACTGAAAAATAGTAAGGATAGCCATTAAGAGTGTCAAAGTAGAGTCGATTATTGTCAGATCTAAGAGTACTGGCCCCTCTAACAAATTATTTTCTGCTTCTATGGAACATTGTAAGCATCTTACACATAAGTCAATTTCCTGAAAGGAGGAGGCCATTAATTGCTCATTTAACACTTGAAAACTGCAGTAAACCTTATACAAGGAACTCCAAATGGATTCAAGAGTATGTCTTGGAGTCAAACCTAGGTAAAAACCGATCAACATCCAAAGCTTCAATTATCCCTTCTGGAATCTAACTAGATTTTGTCATAAAGACAACATTTTGAAAAGTAGTTCTAACTAGTAAATCGGGTAAGAAGCCAAATATCGAACACAACGGAACAAAGATTAGATGGCCCTTTTGATAGAAAAAAATCTATAGGGACAAAATAGGGTTTACAACCTGTTTTTATACGCTTGTTAGGTCTGTTCCAGCTGAAGGCGTTTCAGATTGATTGCCAACGCAGATCAACAGACAAATAAATATATCGAGGAAAGGTGAAATTATTGACCGTTTTGAATGTACATACATTACCTGCCACTGAAAGCTACCTGGCAGTAGACAAGTCGCTAAACAAGGCTTAAAAAAATAATTCCTGAAGCATTCCCCCAATTTTTCAGAGTTATACTGTCGATTCAACAAGCCTTGATAAGTATTGTTTTGCCGAGACTACAGAAAACAACAATGGATCAAAAAATATTCAAGGGATGGTTGGCGCTGTATTTCCCAAGAATTTGTAAAGTATTTCGAAACATGTAGGCAATTTAGGCGCTCTTCCTCGGCTTGAGTGAAATGAGCTACCTGCAGATATACATTTCTGCATCATAACTTAGACTTGTTAACGTCAAAGTCAGTTAAAAACTGACGGCTATCTTTAACTAATTAACCAAAGAGCTCATATTCAAGTTTCTTTAAATTCAGATAAGTGGTACAACGCCAGACATCCTTCAAGTCCATTGCCACCCACTATCTTTGAATTTTCTCCAAACAATGAATGAATGAATGAAATCAATTACAGGTGGTCAGCAGGAACAACCACCCAGATAGAGCTGACCTAGGCTCGATCATTTAAAAAAACCAACGATCAGTTATCTTCTCGGTTTTGCTTAAAAAAAAAAACTTATAGTTCGCCATAAGGACATTTTATCTAATCTGCTACTTAACCTAACCTATCTAATGACCGTTAAAAACAGAAAATTTAAAATTAAATAAAATGAAATAAGTTTGGGTGTTCACTTAACGCGAACGAAGGTGCACACAATCTCTTTAGAGTCAATTTTACAAAAAGATAAATTATCTAATTCATTGTTCTGTGAAAAAATACCCCTTGCTCATGTCATAATTTATAAAATTTAATTTTCCCTTCATCGTCTAGTTCCTTAGTCAAAATTAAATGCGAAAAAAATTTAGCAAAATGATTAATAACACCCCCAAGTGGATTCAAACGTAAATCTCTAGATAGTCAGTCAGCTACTTTATATATCTCAATCGCAATAACAAAATAAAAAAATCCAAAGCTTGCCAAAAAAAAATAAAATAAAATCGTAAGCAAAACAGAATGAATAAGAAGTAGAAGATGAATATAAATAAAAAAAGGAAAAGTAGAAGAAAAGATTGATCCTTTGTTCTACGGTAGCAATTTAATGCCAACAACCTTGTCCACATACCGACCGCTACCGCCACCGCCACCGCCATTCCATGACAAGACGCTGGGATGAAATATTATGCCAGGTCTTCTTTTTGGTCGATGGTAAATGGGAGGCGATGTGTAAAAGAGAAACAGTCGACAGCTCCTCCGACAGCTAATCAATAATTTCTCCACACGCAGTCGAAGAAAAGATGATTTCTCGAAGGCTACGACGACGATGAGTCGACTACAAAAGAAAGTTCGAAGGACGAAGGAGTCCATACATACACACACTCATTGAAATACAAATGTACGAGTATACTTGAACAACTACTAATCATAGAAAGGGATTTCGAAACGCAGACGCCATAATTTCCAATAAAGAGCTTATGCTTCTTCTTTTGGCTGCTTTTTGCCTGTGGGCCATGAATACTCGAAACAATGGTTAGATTTGGATGTAACCTTTTTTTGGCAGCCACCCGTTGAATCTTTCATTTCTGTGCAATGTACAAGTATCTTTACTCCACCGTCGACGACTCTACGAGCATTTCTTGAATTGCCATTATTCCTTGTTTCAACCCCTTTCACCCCTTACATTGCCATGAACTTTTTATACCTTGATGAGACGGACGAACTGATGACTACCAGACGAAATTAATCGAGGAAAATGCACGAAATTGCCGCAACTTACTTAAATTTCAGGGATTCATTTTGGTTTACGAACAGCATGACTATAATGATACTTAAATTGCTGGTGCAAAAATCTAGAGTATTTTCTAAAGATAAGGCTATGCATGAGATACGAGTAAATGTTAATGAAATCATCACATCAAACATTAACCTGAGTCACACATCCATCCGTTTGGGTGTTGTAACCGGATATTCTTAAAATTCTTCATCGCCTGACATCACAGCAAGTGACAAGGATACGATGGAAAAGACAAAAAACAAATTAACCGGTCAAATTTGTACACAAATACCGCTCCCTGTTTTCGGGGGACATTAAGCGTATTATCCCATTTGAACATTGAGGCATTAAGGTTAATGTTTAACTGATCACTAATTTGTGGCAAACAAATGTGAACAAAACACAGCAGGGAGATATACAGATACTCGTACAAAACCAACAGCGACAATTGTGAGTCAGAGACCGTGAAATGTCTTCTTTATGGGGATTTTGATTTGGGACGGAAGGCCGTATCGGAATCTTCAAATTAAGGAAATGCTTTTAGGTGATATCATTTGGAAACCTTACTACTTTCAATGAATCCGATTGAGGGAACAAAGTTTCTTTTTGAAAACTGACAGTTGTTTGGTCTTGAGTCAGTAAGTAGCAGGTGTCTGTATTTCTATACTTGAAATCCTCACAAATCAGGTTGTAGTATACTCGTAGTCACAAACAGAATTATGTTTGAGTAAATAATGAAATCTCGTTTTGGGTTTCCCCACCGAAACAGGAATCACTAGGATATTCAAAAATCCGAAAACTTGGCATTTAACTCACATTCAAAATCGTATTATTGGAAACTTAGGAAGGATGTGGAATGCCCTTTCGGGAGCATCCTTACGTTGTTGAATAATCAACCATGGGTTACCAATTTTTAAGGTTTGGTTTAGAGCAGATTAATATCGTTGATAAACCGGACGTGTTTGGTGGCGATGGTTAGCTCATTGGACTATCACGCAGAGGGTTCGTGGTTCGATCCCCGGCATCACCAACAATTTTTCGAATCGTCATCACCCTTTTGGCGGGCAATGGCAAACTCCCGAAAGTAAAAATTGCCTATGACAAAGCTTCTAAGGAGTGCTGTTCGGATTCGGCGATAAACCGTAGGCCCCGCTCAGATGTGACAAAAATGACAACATGAGCAAAAAAATGAGTGATTGTCAAGAAGCTAGGCCATGGCCCACACCGGGCTACCAGCGCCACAATGTGTTTTTTTTTCTTAAGCCGGGTGCCGAAGTCATCTGGCACATTTCCACTCCTCTACTCTATAGAGCAGGCCTGGAATTATTAAGGACTTAAAAAGGGTCACGTTTGCTGTACGGGAGAGTCAATTGCCTTCTTAGCTTAAAGAAGTATCGATTGGCAACAGCTATTCTTCGTTTGATCTCAGAGCTAGGATATACTTGGTTTTGTCTTCGTTGACCGCTATACCCATCTTAGTTGCTTCCGTCTCTATACTCGCGAAAGTGCCACTGACATTACGCTGCTTTCTTCTGATTATGTCAATATGATCGGCGCATGCGAGTAATTGGATGGACTTTGGAAAGATTGTGCCTCTTGTGTTTGCGCAAGAGTTTTTCACTACATTTTCAAAAATGATGTTAAAGGAATCGCATGACTGGGCATCACAAGGATGGCAAACCTACAATAGATATTGCTCTGTATAACTCTGTATAGCTAGGTGCGGGTTTGCTCCAAGATTTGCTTTAGTGTGAATATTTGGTCGATGGTGGACTTTCCTGGCCTGAAGCCACACTGATATGGATCTTGTATGCGATGTTAAGAAGACTGTTGCCTCCGTAGTTGAAGCAGTTTAGAGGGTCTGCATCGGATAAACAATGCTGAGGTTCTATTCATCGCGCATTAAGCCGTCCGCTCCAAGAGCTTTGCTGGACTTAAGCTTAGATATTGCTATCTTCACTTCAACCAGGCCATGTCGACGCATTTGTTGGTCTTTATCGTCCAGGTTGAAAGATTTGTTCTGCTTGACAATGGTATTTGGCTAGTCGTCGCCATTAGACAGTCTGCAGAAATGCTCCTTTTAACACCTTAGCATCGACTGCGACTCTACTACAATGTTCGACGCATCACAAGTAGCATCTCTGACGGCTTTTTGCCAGTATAGTCCCAATGGTCTTCGATATTTAATGTTGGCGGCAGTGGACCTCTTGGGAGATGAGGTGAGAAACGATTGGAAAATAATTTGGCCATCTCTTGCGATAGTAGCCGTCTAAGGTCGAATTTCCTCACATCATTCGCTTGGGTAAGTGAATAGTATAGATCAGCTGTCTGTCTTTTGACGTCAGAAATTGTATTTTTCTATTTTCGGTGTTCTGTCCAGGAAATGAACCTTTATCGTAGACGAACTTAACCACTGCGTCACGCGGAGTAGGTAGTGCTTGTTAAGTCGGAGCAGATGACGGGGATATTTAGATTTCTTGGAATTGTTCCATTTTTCTGTCGACCGTTTTAAGTTAGAACGAGTTTCTCAAAAGGCTCTGTATTATACGTAAATAATAGACTAATTACCATGACCTTCAGTAGACCTGACTATTTTGTATCTTATCTTGGAAATTCAAGCTGCAATGGGCAGGGAACTGCCCATAATAATCAGTCGTTATTCCAAATAAATCTACCCTAAAGTTGCACCTCTTTGCAAGGTCTTCTTGAAAAACAAAACTGCATCTTCAAATTGATTTTAATTCTCGTATAAGTAGTACCATTTAACCAATTAACGAGTAATAACCTCCAACAAAATGCATCAACTTCATCAAGGACCGACCCCGTCCACTCGAAACCTCACCCTCTATGTACGAGTATGTCGACTAAACAAATTATAGTATCAACAATAACTGTTGTAACAGAGATAATAACTCTAACCGACGAACGTGTGTAGTTTGCTACATTTCACATACTACATTCTCCAGCATCTTATAACCTCGTTTAGACTTAATTATCCCCACAATAACCACAGGGGAAGCGCTACTGCTCCTGTTGTTGATGGTGATGTTTCTGATGTTATTGTCTGTACTGTTGTAGCCATAGGTAATCGCAAGCGAGGCTAGTACTAGTCAACTACTGCCTCAGGTGTGCTAACATACATTCGTACTTCAATCAAAAGACCGTCTGTCAAGTAATTAGCATACGAATCTCATCTAAATAATTACATCTCATTTGTGGTTGTCATGTTAGCACATAACCACAACGCATCGCACAGATTCCGAGTATGAGAACAACTACGAATATCCATATAACAAGCAACAGAAACTCATCGCAATTGTTGTCAGCATCAGCATCAACATTTTTTTTTTTTTTTTTTTTTGTGGAGCCATGTCTTCATGACGAGACAACAATCAACTAACTGCTGCGTAGCGTACGAATATCTATGAATTACGGTGAGCATAAACGATTTATTTTGTACTTTCAAAAGTGCCATTGATGATTGTTGGCTATTTTCCCACACAAAACCCCTATAGATAGCCAACTAAACCACTCAAAACCTTCGAAATCCGGTTATAGGTATGAATACTCACAATTTAACTCCCTTCTTTAGTTAAAAAAAATAAAAATAAAAAAAAAGATACAAAATAAAGCCATCAACTTGGTCGGTTCAGTTTGGTATCACAAAAAAGATATTCGAACGAGTGACCATAACTACGACGAGGAATTGTGAAAGGCTGATGGATTTTACGAATAACTCTGGGAACTTGGTATCTATATCTTTTTTTTCTTTTCTTTTTTTGTGGATTAATAATTATCAACAACAATTCCCAATTCACCTTTATGTCTCACGTTACATTCATTTGTGTATGCATGTGACCTTGAGCATAATAACAAAAAAAAAAAACAAAATTGCGTTTACACGAGATTGTCGTTCGAGGTTCGAGGAGCTCACATGTACCATACATTGTTCGTAAGTGGCTTGTGAAAACCTCAAGGTGACCGCAACGTTATTCGAATAGACTAAATTAGACAAAAAAAAAAGGTTTCAATAGAGAAAAATAAGTTTCATTTGACCAAGTATCTTATTTGTTTACGAACTTTCGAATACCTTTTACCAGGTCAGATATTAACTTCCGCAGTTGCCGCCTGTCGTGATCTATTTTCACGTGTCTTGAAACAACAACATACCCGTTCTGACCAACTGCAACCGCAACGAGTTGCTGTTAATTATTCCTGGAGCAGCACCATATACGAGTATATATGTATATTGGCAGTATATCCAGATCCATACCTCTACACCACCCAATTCAAGAAGGAGGCAGTGGCGGTGGCATTGGTGGCGGCTTTTTTGCGTTTGATCGCATTTTGCCAAGAATTGACACAAGATAGACAGCATTTTCCCATGTGGAACAAATCATTGGCCTCATGGTATGCCAGCGAAAAACACTGAAAAACAGATCACAACTACAAGAGTCGTATATTGTACTCGAGCACTTGGTTATAGGATTATTTGCCCATCGGTATTGTGTGTGTAAACTGTGGTGCGCTGTCAACACACGATCATGTTCTGTCAGTTTACGTTCAGTCGATTTGTGTTGTTTGTTTGTTATGGCGGCCAATGTGACGGCGGGGGCAGAGAATGAAATTGCCAATTGATGTCTGATGTCAAATTCAATTAAGCGATGCTTAAACGGCTTTCAACATTCGCTGAGGGGTGCATAATGGATGAGGAATACAAATACTTTTCATATAGGGGTCATGTAAGAATGTGGGTTTCCTTTTGTTATAATGATTGATTCGTGTTTAATGATGAAATGTTTTAATACATTTCGATTGCAATTTGAAGCGGATATTTAAGTGAAGAAGTCACGAAATGAACGTCAAATACGAGTATCTGGAGGGGATGAAGTTTATGAAAATGGATGAAAAACCGACAGAACTAAATGTTAACAAATCGAAACGAACTGAGATGTTCTGAATCTTTTGTCTAATTTTGAGTTGGCATATGTCATTGCTCCTAACAGCCAACGATGCAAGCTGAGAAAAAACAGGAACCAACCTAGTGAAAGCTAAAGTAAAGTTGGAAGGAGAGTGGTCCCTCTACTTTGATGTATGCATGGAACAACAAAGACAATGATAGAGTAATTTACCTTTTAAAAAACATATAACACTAGTTATACTCCTTAGCTTCGACAGCGTCTATAATATGGGTATGTACATACATACGAGTATATAGAAGATCAACTGACACCGACTTTTATCCATAAAGTACAAAACAAAAAGTGACATAAGACAAAAGGTTCGCCCTTCATTTTCGTCTGGACCACAAACAGAGATTACCTCCAAAAGTGCAGTTCAAAAGCCTATTTGTAAGCCTTGTTATGACGAACTTTACACATTTACAACAAAATCGCACTGATGAGCTGAAGTTTAGCAAGCCAGTTCGAAGTAGCTACCAATCAATTATGTATGTAAAAGGTGATTTTTTTGCTGTTTGGTTTTTTCAGTGATCTAGATCACGGGTGATCCGTGACATGTGTCAAAGTCAAAAACACTCAGTTAGCATTACCATTTTATCGTGGAAAGACTTACACCTGAACAACGCTTACAATTTATTGAATTTTATTTCAAAAATTCGAGGTCTGTGCAAAAAGTTTTTCGCGCAGTTCGACCATTTTACGGTTGTCATAATCGACCTTATGAGCAAGCAATTAAAGCCTCATTGACCTAATTTCACACCAATTTTACGTTATTAGACATCTAGCCACCTACCCGTATGCATAGACTGCGTGCTGAGAAAAATATTGCTGCTGTATCCGACAGTGTTAATGAACACCGTGATTTTACGCCATCATAGTAATTGGGATGGTGTTACTTTACTACGTGGACGGATCTTGGTCTAAAACCTTACAAAATACAGTTCATGTAAAAACTGACGTCGAACGACCTCCCACAGCGTCGAATTTTCGGAGTGGGCTTTCTTATCGACAAATTGGCTATCGCCACGAAGCTCATTTCTGGTGGAATGGGAATGTTAATAAACAAAACTGCGTCATTTGGTCCGCTTAGCAATACAAGAAAAATGCACTGTTTTGTGCGGTTTATGATCCGGCGGAATCATTGCCCAGTATTTCTCCAAAGATGACCGTGAGAACATCGTTACCATCAATGGCGCCCGCTGTTGTTCAATGATTTTAAAATCATTTCAAACTTTTGCCCAAAATGCAAATGAGTTGGACCTGGTCGACATGTGGTTCTAGCAAGACGGCGCTACATGCCACACAGGAAACAGCACACTTCTTCTTCTTATCCTTTTATTAACCCTTTCCTCGTTATACGAACTTATGCGTAACGAGTTTCCCATTTTTACTGCATCGCTGCTGCTCCGCTTATGGGGTTGGCTAATGTCGCAGACCACAGAACGCGTCTACATAATGCTCGGTCCTGGATCGCTTCCGTGGTTAACCCCAGACGTTGTTGCGCATTTGCCATCTGAGAAATCCAGGAATTCTTTTTCCGACCTCGTTTCCTTACAGTTGGAGTGACCGTAGTTAATAGTGCCTTTTTAACCGGATTTTCCGCAGATCTTCTTTGAACGTGGCAATAACAGCTTATTCTATTCGCCTCAAGCTGTTCGGTTACCGAATTCTTTATATGTAGACTTCCTCTTATACGCGTAGATCTAATACAATCGCGTTTAGTGACTCCACTAGACATCCTTAACATTTTCATTTCCGCTGCCGTCATTTTGTTTTTAAACGATTCGTACATTGTGCAGTACTGTGAACAGTATATAAGAGCTGGTCTAACAACCGTGGTGTAGAGTTTCCCCTTTAATTTAAGTGAAAATTTTCGGTCGCAAAATATTCCCGAATTTTCCCTCTATTTCATCCATCCCACACTCACTCTGTGGTTTACGTTGTCGTCACATTTCGCTTCCATGTTAACGATTGATCCTAAGTTCTTAAAGATAGTGCTTTTCGGAAGAACTATTCCGTCTAACATTATATTCGGAACAGGTCGCAACGGATAGGCAAATGGGCACGTCAAATGCTCCGTCTTTGAACGACTTATTTTAAACCCGTTTCTCTCTAGCGCATTTCTCCATGAATCTAAGGCGTTCTGTAAATCTTCGACGTTATTACTAAGTAAAACTGTGTCTTCAGCGAAGAGAATTGACGTTACATTTGCTTCACGCATGCAGTCTTTTAAAAGATAGTCGAATACTACGTTAAAGAGGAAAGGGCTAAGTACGCTTCCTTGATGCACTCCGACATTAACTGGAAATTCTCTCGTTAGTCCAGCAGAGCTTTTAACCGCAGTTTTCACGTTTCCGTACATGTCTTGTATTATTCTAACATACGTTTCCGGTACGTTTTGAGACCTCAGCGCGGCCCATATGAGATCCCTAGGCACTCGATCAAATGCTTTCTCGAGGTCGATAAATACCATGTGTAAATCCTTAGACGAATCTCGGTGCTTTTCCATTATTATTCGTAGGCTTTGGATAGCTTTAAGAAACAGCACACAACAAATCGATAGAGCGATTGAGATATGATGGACGCTCTGTGATCGGAGATCGTCACGCAGTGTGCATTCTCTCTTTACTTTTCCTCCTTTCAAACGCTCCGACAAGTCCTTACAAATTTACGCGTAACTTTAAGAATAGGCACCGGATTGACATGAAATTTAAAAGTCTCAGATATTTCGCATTCATAAAATACTTTTTGGAGGTCCATAATTTCGAAAAATAGCCAACCAAATGGTCGTGATTTTGACTTATTTTTCAAAGGTTTATTTTATATTGAATTGTATGCTTTTTTTAGTGTTATAAGTTTATCCTCCCCGTTAAATAGAAAACAATTTAATTTTTGGTTTCGGATCAATGGTTAATGTGTGATAAATAGAGCATTGTTGGACCTCGCGTCGGAGACGACAGACGAAAAATTATCCTGATCCGTAATTTTGGAAGGGAAAACAAAATTTTTTGTTGTACTTCAGAAAGGTTAAATAAAGTTAAGAATTCAAAAAACAATTAAATTATTTTATAACCTCCTAAAACATTTTCAAAGTATAACTGATTTTCAGGCGTTTGCATGGACTTCCCCCCTTAAGTGGCGTACACAAGTAGAAAATGACCTCTCATGACTTAGATTCCGCAGCAAGATGAATTTAGCCAAATACCGGACTAATAGAAGAGGCTCAGGTTAACAGCAAACTGTAGGGCCAACTAAATATGGTCTTAGTTTCTTGGTGTCACTCTTTCTCACAATACTGAGAAGCTGCTTTTTAAGTGTTCTTTTGGCCTTGCACCTCACTTCAAAAAGTAGTCGACCAGCACACGCCTAGTTCATTTGAAAGTCATCGCTAGATTTCCGAGGATGGATTACGCTATAACAGATAAAAATCTTGTCATCATCGACCGTATTCCGTTGTCATCCCAAAACTTTACAATGGATGCGGGAGCTTTGTTTAACGATACGGTTCTTCCAACGCTTGGAACTCCAATATTTCCCTTATGCTCTTGGTAATGTACTCATGATCTTACCCCTCTTTTTCATTTAGATATCCATTCTCAAATCTGCAGTTAACAACTCAAAGAATCTAGCAAGAAAAATAATAAAAAGCACGGGCCGTAAAAATGTAAAAATTTATCAAATGCGCAAAATGATTAACCTACAACCAGGTGTCATAACTAATTTGAAAAACGTTTAAATCAGTGCCCGTCTCAATTAATTTGCACAGCACTGTACAATGAGTTTGCAATCACGACCAATCTACATTAACTTGACTACATGAAACGAATGCAAGTAACTTTAAAACAGAGTTTATATATTCCCGATTAAATTTTGTTTTGCTATATTTTTGTAATTTCGTAACTAAAACGATACTTCTGAATTGAACACAAGTTTCGACGGCCGGATGCGGGTACATTGGCGATGCGCATGTCATTAATTAGCTTACAAATTGCATTCGAACTTAAAAACAAACAGAAACGTACTTGACGTTCGAGGACCGAACAATTAACAGTTGAATGAGCGAAGGTGATGTAATCTAAGTGATAACCAACAAAAAATGTAAAATAATTGATTTTCAATAAAAAAAAAAAAAAAAATAACTGAATAATGACAAATTGAAATCAATTTAGAGGTTAAGGTTGAGAATATATTAAAGTAGAATCAGATAAAAGTCTGCTTTTGTTTTAAATAATGGAAAAAGGTAGCATTTCTGATAGTAAGATTGATGTATCATAAATCCTGATGAGGAGTTTATCTGACCTGGATCTTTGCAACTTGTGATGGTTATTGTTTTCTTTGGATTTGGGGTAATTTTAATTATAGACTTCGCGTGTGCAAACTCTTTGAAATTGTACCAACGTGTCATATTTCCTGTGAAACAAGTGCTTTGCAGCAACTGGTACACTAAACTTTTTAATATAAATATATAACCTTGGGGTACTTTAGCTATTAAAGTGTAGATATGTGTATGGACACGTTCTCAACTTTGTTTATCATTTTTTTAATTCAGTATTGTACTCGTAACTACCGGAATGACTTTAGTTAGATAAACCATTTTTGGTGTTACTCAAACTTTTACCCGAATATCTTTTTGTCAAAATAATATTACAGTTTCAAGTAAATTTTTTTATTTTGGAACTTACCCAGATTTTGAGCAAAGAAATCCGTTTTCAACACCTTCATAAGCCCATGCGATGCCCAGGCTTGGATATTCCCCAGAGCAGAAGGTGCCCCTTAATTTTAAGTCATAGTCCCAAGGAATACATATAAAATACGATAAATTACTACAATTGTGCATACCAAAATGAGGGCACATTATTGGGTATACCGATGCAATCGTAGTAGAAATTGTTAAAGTAAAAGTCGTACGTATAAACAGTCGCAGCATAAACAAGCGTTAAGCTTATAGGATGGATAACCTGCATACATCAAAGCTTCACATTAAGAACCTAGAATGCTTTTAGATAATAAACTTCAGCATTTCAGTAGACGATAAAAATGTTGCTTCCAACAATTCGCAAATCAATCCTGATCCATTTAACTCTTAAGTGGGCTCTATTATATACACAGACGCACATGAGAAGAAAAAACATTTCTCGCAGCCCCAGGTGATCGAAAATTTAAAATATCGGCATTTATACAGAAAGACAAGAACTCAGATAAGATTATCGTCAGAGAAACGGACGAAATAGTGGGCAGTATCGACGAAACAAAATCCCACCAAACACCAAAATGTGGCCGGAAAAAATTCATCCGTTACGACATGTCTCTTGACGGAACATGAAGTCTTCGAGAATACATCCACAAATATACAATTTGCCGTCAAGCGAAAGGTGAAAGGCAACATCAACAGAATGTACTGCTGGAATGCAGAAAATATGATATTGTTAAAAATGAAGAAAAAAACAAGGTAATACTGTGATTCATGGAAAACAGCACAAGTATAGTGCAATGTTGACAAATCCAAAAACAATAACAAAAATTGAATAGAGAAGAAGAGAAAGTTATAACCTACTCTGACAATGGAATGTCCTAAAGGAGTACGCCCGAAAGAATGTTCACAAAAGATTTCAAATGTTGAGCGAATAAGAAATCACTGGTCAACAGTTTCTGCTTACAGTAACTGAGATCACTAATTTGAAGTGTTTACTGGAATTGAAAAGCTAAAGCCATTTCGACTGATAAAGCGTTACTTGATAGCTTATGCTTAAAATGTTGTTAGTATATCACCTTGAAAGCCGGCTCTGATTACTCTAACTAGAGGAAAGGTTCAGCGAAACTAAACTCAATTAGATGGATATGTTCTAAAGGGTGAGCCAACAGATGGGGTGGATGTTGGCTGTCAATTACTGACATTTACTGCATTCAATGTGGTTAATCTTTGGCAATTTTAGTCATGAAGTTGTTTACCACGCAACGACGCATATTTATAATCCAATCTTATTACGAAAGTGAGCGATCTTTGAAAGTAACATTTCGTAAAATTCGTGTATTTTTCGGTCAATATAATCGCCTTAGTGAGTCCGGAATTCGTGCAATGGTGAAGCGTTTTAAAGAAAGTGGTTCGGTATCGAGTCAAACACCATATCAGCCTGCTCGGCCAGCATAACATCACCACTGTGAGCGAAAGTGTTCAAAACCACCCAGGCACCTCTTCTTTATTTGCACGGCGCATCATTGGCCCGTACTTTTTCGAAGATGAGGCTGGAGAAACAGTTACAGTCGCAATATTGCGGTAAGAGGAGAAGTTGATTGGGCTTCTGTGCCAATTTAGGATCTCAAACATAACATCCAAACTGAAATTTCGGCCATTGACCCACTTGTTCTTCAAAAAGTCATCGATAATTTTGACCTTCGAATGGTCGCTTGCAACAGAAGCAATGGTGGTCAGATAAATAATGTTGCATTCCATTTATAATTGCCATAGACCGAACTTTATTAATCAATAAAATTCTTCATTGATTTTACAATAAAAGTGTTTTTAGTTTAATGAAAACTTTCACACTAGCTGTTTGCTCACATTTTACGTCTTTTCAATATATTCGCGATTGATATATTTAAATATAGCTGAAAGCCGTAGTAGATAGAGCCTAATTTTGTTATTGAAAATGTAATTAATTTATGTTTCAATAAAGTTATGGTTTAAAAGATATGGCTGTATAATTTAAGGTTAGCTTAAAATTGGTTGCCATATTGGAGCTTAAGGATAACCTTAGTCCCGGTTATATTTTGACAAAATATATGTTTACTTCTCCGGAAGACTGAGTCAATAAAGGCAACACAAATTAAGTTAACAACATAATGTATTTTGTCTCCTACAAAATAGACTTCATTTGAAGCGGCACATTTTTGCCAACGAACAATCCAGTCATTAAAACATTTTTTGTAGGCCTATTCCAGAATCGTCTTCAATTCTTTCAACGATTGTATTGAGTTTCAGAAATAGGAAATAGGGTGCCATATCTGGAGAATACGATGCTTGTTCGATCAACTTCGTAGCAATTTTGGTCAAAAAATCGCTCACAAAGATGGATTTGTATGAACTCGTGATGCAAAATCTAAGAGTTCTTCTGTCACAATTTCGTTCTTTTTCGTTGAATACTCTCCCTCAAATGCTTAAATGATATTATTTACTTACTGTTTAACTCACGGAAAGAAATTCCGAATGAACAACACTATGAATATCGAGCAAATACTGAACAAAACCCTCTTGGATGAGACAAGTTTTCAACATCTTTGAACAACTCTTTACACGACTGGTAATGTACATGTTTACTAAACGGACATCAAGATTTTTCAACAAAGTTAATGCAATGGAGATTTTCATCTGCCTGTCAAGATATTGTTTGAAATTGAATGACCCATCGTGTGCTCATATTCATAAGTAAACTTAAAATGCAAAGCTACGACAAATTTCAATGTTTTTTGGCAACGTATTACCAATTCTTTAAAATTTAGTTAATGTTCATTAACAAAATGAGCAAGAAATCAGAAATTTAACTAAAAGGGAATCTTCAAATCAGCAAACCACCTCATTTCACGTTAAATATTCCCTCCACATAAAATGTTTTACGGAGAAATTTTTTCTTTTTTTTTTTCAATAAGAGGACTTTAATGAATATGTATCATATTTCTTTTGCGTTTTTGTTTTTTTATTTTTAATTTAATTATCTACTTGGCATGACTGTTGACTGCTGTTAGTGTTCTCCAACTTGAAGAAGAGGACTCAAAAATTATATCCTTCACGCTTGACATAACTTGATGTATGCATATTAATTTTTCATAATCCCTGAGCTCAAGTTCAGCGACATGTCTTTGCATTTATGTATGACATCCCCGGGCAGTACTGTATCCTTGTATCCCTATGATATGCGCTAGTTACCACCTACCATAACCAGGAGCAGGTTCATTGTCAGGACTCCCACGCAAAAGACCTCTCAGTGAAATGTAATTTTTTTTTTTTTTTTTCGCAAGTTGGTTTTTTTTTTGCCTTGTTCTTTCTTCGCCATTTATATCCTTCGTCCTGGCATGTGTACAAGTCTGGTATAGTAAAACAGCGAAACAAAACATTATTTCATCATACACACGAGCACAATGAGTACGAGGATACGAGTTAACGTTTGAGTTTGAGTATTTATATCCTCCACGGAGTAACTGACTGCATAAACTAAAGTTTTATTGTACATCATCGCCGCGGACCCCCTGTACGGCGGCTCTTCTGCAATATGTTCTTGTCATTGTCATTCGTTGTTTGTTTTTGTTGTTCCTATGGGGGTGTGGATAGAAAATCGCTCACGTTTCTGGATAACATTCTTTCTTTTTTTTCCAGCATTGCCAGTGGGTCTGTACTCTAGAAATTGAAATTACTAAGCCTGTTGTAGCAAGGCTGACGAATACACTTCTAAGCCAAGGACCAACCTGGCTTATAAAACCTTGCAAAGCCTTAATGGAAAATAATAATAATTTAATATTATATATAAAGTATTTTCAACACGATATCATGAGTAGAATAAGCAATAATTATAATTCAGCGCTAATTGAAACTAATTTTTATTTAGTGGACATAAGAATAAAAACCCAATATGAACTCAGGATCAGCGAGTAAAGAAAATCAACGACGGCCAGCCTCAAGGCTGGGTATATGCCCATACACTTTCCACTTTTTTCCTTCAACGTCGCAAGTTTAGTTTGGTTGTTGACAATTTAAAAATATATACTTGTACATATATTCTCATCGTTCTCTGACGCATTAACTGTAGATTAAGCATTTTGGTCGAGCCTGAAGTTTTGCACTTCCGGATTTAAACATTTTTGCAGGTTCAGAAGAAAGTGAATATTAAATGCTGTCTAAAGGCCAACGGCAAAAAGAAGTATTTCGTCTCTGGTCTCATCCCCCATGTATGTTATGAACTATTATAGATGCCATTCAACGATTCTGTGGTTTCTTTTGCAACACATTTTCATTTCATTTTGTGATTTTTGTACATATCGGCTTATATTCCTTTATGCGCCTCCAATACATTTTGCTATCTTCACCCTGACCAAGTATGATCGCTCTGTGTTCTGCCCAACATCTTCTTCAGATTTATAAGGTATATATACCCCTAAAAGTCTTGTAAAGCGTCGGGATGTTTGCCTATTTTTCTCCGTAATTTTTGAATAGGGATGTATAACGACTACTAGCCTTTTACAAATCAACGTTGCTATCTATAACATTGTATGCAACATTACAATCACTCATCGGTAATTGTTACAATTTACTGTGTCGCATTTGCCTTTATACAGTGAACGGAACAAAGTCAACCCTATACTATACTTTTTTTCCCAACCAAGCTCCAATAATTTTTGGCGAGGGACCAAAGATGTATGTGGCCTAACGTTGTCCTTGTGAAAAATGACACATTTTTGATGGATCAATTCTGGCCATTTTTCGTTGATCTCTGTATTTTATCTGCCCAGTTATTGACAGTGTGCATCCGAAGTGGTCGTTTGATTCCTTGGAGGCGGCACAAAATACAAAAAATACACACCTTTTTAATCCCACCAAATTGAGAGCAAAATCTTATTTTGGTGGATACCAGATTTCGAAGTAGATTGTGCCAAGCTTGGACCATGATCACTGTGTCTAAGATGTAAATTGCAGGTTGATGTGCTTCGTCAAAGGAATTTCTTTCAAGTCATGTGGAAACCAAATATCAAGCTTTTTACGAGTTTCATATGTTTTAAATGTTTCTCAATCACTGTGTGTGACACTTTTTACATGACGATCCGACTCTATTATGACATGATCATGCTCATCTGTTCGGTTTGATTGTTTTTCATCTTTCAGTAAAAAATCGCCGGAACAAAATTGTTAATGTTAATGTTAAGGCTTCTTCACCATACACATCATGTAACGTTTAGCAACTCCCTTTCCTTTACGGAAATAAATAGTTAAAATATGTCGAAAATGCCCGTTTTTGCACTCCATATTAAAACTGACGGAAATCCAATACCTTTTCACAAAAATACGTGCAATTTGCTTCTATAGCAGTGTACAACTGACAGCAAACAAATGTCAAAAAGAAAAAAATCTCTCAATGACAGAAGCCATTAAAAAATATGGCCAAAGACATCTATATGTGAAATCGACAATTAAATAGTTGCCAACTTGATATTTTGAAACAGAAAGGTTTGCCTCTGAAAAAGTTGTATTGATTCCACGCACAGTAGGTTTAGGTTGGTGCCCTTTCAAAATCGTGAGATCGCTGAATAATTAAATTGAATTCGACCGTTTAATCTAGGTTTAATCTCAAAGCTCCACATATAGGTTCCTCAAGTTCTTAAGGACGCGTTATTATCTGTGACCTGCTTCCCAAATGTCAAGAAGATGCTCCATTTTTGAAGCACTGGGGACGAGAAATGGGTTGTCTACAACAATGTTAAACGCAAGATATCATGGAGTAAAAAAAATGAACTGGCTTAAATCCATTAAAAAAAAGCTGTTGCTACAGGGTAGGCCATTTAAAGTTGACCCATTTGTTTCTGAAGAAAATCATAAAAAAGAAACAATTATTTGTGTCCTTTTGAAAAATCATTTATTTTGGTCCAAGGAGATTCATCCCAGCTAATTTTTAAAAATGATATCGCGTAAATGGGCACCTTTAGCTTTGATAGCCAAATGCACTCTTTTTCGGCATTTTCTATGACGTTGGCCAAAGTTTCGGACGATATGAGGGCTATTTCACGTCAAATGTTGGCTTTCAGTTGAGCTAAGGTCTTTCAAATAACCCCATAAATAAAAGTCTGGTGGCGTCAAATCTGGTGATCTCGGTGGCCAGTCAAAATCACCACATTTCTATATCAACCGTCCGGGGAACAATGGTCGCAATAAATTGATTGTTGCTTTAGCTGTATCGCACGTAGCACCGCACCAAACTGTAGCTTTTTGGTCGTGAAGAGTCTGTTTTTCAATTAATTGAGGATTTCGATGGCATAAAATCGACAATTTTGCTTGTTTACGCCTCCATTCAACGAGAAATGTGCCTCGTCTGACATGATGATTTTTCCCCTAAAGTCAAGTTCATTTTCAATCATTTCGATGGAGTGTACTGTTCCATGCTATAAATAACGCTTCCAACGCGGTATGACACTTGTCGATCTGTCAGCGCTGTCAAAAGTTACAGGGTTGCCATATGGGTCAACTTTAAATGGCCTACCCTGTATCTGTTTGATGAGATTTCAAAGGAACCTTTTTTTTAAGCTTTCAGCGGACAACATAACGATCATTTCTGAAGGGTTGTGTCATCAACTGGGCAAATTGAATGATTCACTTAAACAGAAAAGGCCACAATTAGTCAATAAAAAAGGTTTAGTTTCCACTAAGAAAATGTGATACCTCATAAAAGTTTGGTAACTCGTCAAAGGTTTTTACTGTTTAGATGGGATCTACTGTCACACCCACCATATTCATCAGATCTAGCATCTTCTGATTATTATTTGTTGCGGTCTCTACAAACATTTTAAGACCGTGAAACCTTTTCTTGAAATGAGAAAGTCAAGTCACCCGGATCATTTTTTTTTTTTGTAAGCAAAGAACAAAATCATAAAAAATCAGAAAAATGACAAAATGTGTCGGAATGTATGAAAATCGTCTTTCATTTTCAAAAATTACTTCCGATCAATCCAACGTGAACTTCGCCTTTCGTATTACGAACAGAGTTTAGGCAATAGTCACACATTTTCATGAGAGTTATTCTACGGTTTCGTTTATAACTTGAATTGAAAACGCAATGGTAAAACTGCAGTTACTTTTACTTACTTTAGGTGGCGCTACAGGCCGGGGTGGACCTGGGCCTCAGTCAACAAGCTTCTCCAGCCAGCTCGATCCCTGGCTAGCTGCCTCCAGTTTCGCACGCTAAGTTGGCTGAGGTCCTCTTCCATTTGCGTGCGCCACCTGAGTCTTGGCCTTCTTGGCCTTAACTGCATTAAGATGTGAAAAATGACCAAACAGTGGTAAGCGAGTCTCTGAACCATCGATCTCTCTCTAATGGCACGTTCTAATTAATGCGACATTAAGTAAAATATTACAGTTGAACAGACTCTGAGTCCTAATGAACGACGTAAGAACAGGAACATTTTATAATGTCTCGGACAAAACACTCTAAACAGTCTTTGGACTGTTAAAACTTATAACTTGCAGAATGATGGGTTCAAGTATTGGAATGATGCAGCAGCAGAAGAATAAGAAATAAAGATTAAATTAGTGAACCGCTTGCCAAAATCTTGACATCAGTTAAAATTTTTTTAAGCTCAAAGGGAATTCCAGAGATAATAGAAATTAATAAATTGTTTTCGAAATCAACCTTTGGGCAACACCAAAAATACGTTTTTATCAAAATGAATCGCTGACCATCTGTGCAAATTCTCACGAGTAACTAGAAAAGCGGACTTAATAGACGGCTTTGAGAGTAGTCTGTGCAATATCGTCGACGTTGATTTTCTCATGCCTGCAACAACAACGTAAAGCAATAATTCAATTTGAGGAACAGAAAAGGAAAGAGAGGCATTACTCGTATTTGTAACTGCCACTGCAGAAATAACAAATTCGACTGCATTCGATGTTTTTTTAAATTCCCTGAGCACAAAAAAACAACACAAAAAACAACAAACTTTCACAATGGCAACGCTTTTTTCCTGTCTATTTTCAGTTCTTTGGTGAAATGGAAATTCCATTACTACTGGTTGTGTCGTAAAGTTTTAACACTTTTTTATATGGCAATTGAAAAAAACTGTACAGGATCCTTTTTGTGGCGCTTATTGTCTTCCTCTTCAGTGTTGCTCACTTTTCCGCTAAAAACAACACAAAAACGAAAACGTAAACGAAACTACCTCGTTGAGGCAATTTAAAAAGGATTTACTTTTTGGTGTGGTGCTGAACTGCTGAACGCCCACCTCTAGCTTTTCATGGTGAAATTAAGGGTGTTCACTCATAAAAGTCATCCTTTGGATAAATAAAACGCATTAAGGGGATCAAAAGGACGTCGGGATCTAGTGTTTTCAACAATGTACAACAAGTCTATGCCCCCAAGCAGAAATTATTGTAATCAGATGGGAAACTTTCTCCAGGGACCAAGGTGTTTCTCTTACGCTTTATTATTTTTCTGTTTTTATTTTAATTTTTTTTATTTTTTCTTTTTACCATGAAAGTGATTATGTCCTGATGTGGAGATAATTTGTGCTTGAAGAGCTTTTAGCCTAAACTATGGTAGATCTTTGCTCATTTGCATGCCAAAGGATATTTACATGTTAAACATATTTGTGCTCAGACAGAAATTTCACCTCAATTTCTGCGAGGAAATCCCTAGTGTTTGGAGTATACACTTTACCGTTGAGCCGACAATAGATAGAAATCAACTAAACCACACCAACCCTATGCCTTTGATGTGATTTTATCAAGTCAAGGGAGTTTGTTTTTGGTTGTTGGCCAAGTTTTTGGAAGAGTTTTGGAGAATTTTGGTTCGAATTTGTGGGCCCTGTATCCTTGGGATACATACTCGTACTTGTTTGTATGATAGAAATAGAAGTATTCATACATGCGAGTTCATTACATGAGATGATACTTTGGAGGTTAACCAAAACAACACAACAGACGAAGAGAGTAGAGTGAACAACGAGTAGTTGAACAGTTGAAGTAGTTGGATATGTTCCAAAAATGCTAATGTTTTTTTTTTTTTTTTTTTTTTTTTTTAATAGACGCGGACTGTTCGAGAAGACCTTTTAGAGTGTAGACTTACAGACAATTAGATGGGTGCTGGCAATGGGCTTGTAAGCAATGTGAAAGAGGTGGATTAGTTTGTAAATACTTTGGCAAAAGGTTATTTGGCACTTTGTTGTGAGATCCGGCACAGTGTCTACTTACGTATGTACATACGAGTATATGTACGAGTATGCTTGAGGAGCTGTATCGTTTTCTGGATGTATTTTTATTTTATTAAAGTTTTATGAAGGATGTTAGTGTCAAAGTTATAGTCCCTTGGTTGTGTAAAAAGTTTTCTATTATACTCGAACGGATATGATTTTATGAAGTAGGAAATTTGGAGAAAACTTTTTAAGTGGGGTTGCCCTGATGATAAATTACACAAAATTCAAGTAGATTTATCTTACATTGGCAGGATCATCTTCTGAGTGGTGAACAGGGTTTATGATTTAATAAGGAGTATTTTTTTGGTGATATGTTTCAAAAAAGACTGTAAACCACTTCATCGGAGGTAGTTTAGTCTTCATACACGTATGTATGTATATCATGTTCAAGATTGAATTTAAATTGAATTAATTACACACGCATTTTGCTAGATGAAACAAAAGTCCTATATCAGAGCTTACAGATGTTTTAGCTTTCTTTTAAGGACTAAATCTCTTCAACTTAAACTATCTCAACCAAGAGGAACAAGATCTTAACGTTGGGATAAACAGTATCAGACCTCGAGGAATCAAGATCTCTAAGAAGATGCTAGTTTCCTTAAAAAGCAAGAAATAGCGCTTTTGCATCTGAATATCTTACAGCTTTGAAGTCGCAATCTACGCCTCTTCATCGAGACATTTGGCAATTTTTTTTTGGAAATTATAAGGGTAAAATACACGAGATGCTGCCAGGTTTGGCCGACTCCGAAGCAGTCGTTCTGCTGAGAATATCGCAGCTGTGATGAAAGATGTTGCAGAGGACCCCGGAGTATCGATTAGACGACATGCCATGCAATTGGGCATAAATCGGCGGGCTTTACAGAGAATTTTGGTGAAAGACTGTAAGATGTTTCCTGCCAAAGTTCAGGTAGTGCATGAGCTGTTAGCTGTCGACCGCCAAGCGCTTTAAACATACGATCAAGCCATCCTGAATCTCGACTACATCGACTACAAGGTGGACAACTTTTCATCGAAAATGATCATGAGCGACGAGGCTTATATGTAAATAAGCAAAATTATCGCTTCTGCGCCACCGGACTAGACGTGTGGTTCCAACAGAATGGAGCAACGGCGCATACTGCACTAGCTACAACAGAATTTCTGAGGGCTGCATTTCCGGGTCACTTAATCTCTCGTTTTGGCACGACAAGATCGCTTGATTTAACCGTTCCACATTTTTTTTTTTTTAGGGTTTTTTGAAGTAACGAATCTATGTCAAAAAGCCTCAGACTCTTAAAGCCCTCAAACAGAATATCCATTAAGAATGCGAGGACCTATCGCCGGAAATTCTGGCAAAAGTTATGGAAATTGCCATAAATAGGGCCCGAGTGGTCATCAATTCTGGCGGCGGCCACTTAGCCGAGATTATTTTCTCCACTTAATGGAAAAAGAACACAAGACATCAAATAAACATAATCCAGAAGCAGATCCAAAGTTTTTTATTCAATTAAAAAAATTACAGCCAAAGAACATCGGGTGACATCTTATGCGTCACCTTGTACATTTCCAAGGGTATTCCCCTGATTTGGTACAGTGCGACTTTTTACATTTCGGAAAAATATATTTGCCGATGAAAGACAAGCGATTTGTTAATGTAGAAGCCATTCAATAAGGCTTGCTCCAAAATACTGAAGGACAACACGGCCGATAATCTACAACACTTACCCCATAAAGCTCTATTTTGAGTCGTTAGGGGACTATTTTAAATAAAATAATGTGTGTTCGCAACTATAAACAAACACAACAACAAACAAAAGTTATGTGAGAAAGTGCTCCATCCAGCAAGTGCAACGGGAAGACTTTTCGAATCTTGATCCAAAAATATTGAGTTCTACTCTAGCTAAGCTATTAGAAGAATCACAATTCACGTCATATGTATAGTATGTATGCCTTATCTCAAAATGGTGTACAAGATACAATTAGTAGAACCTCGTCAAACAAAAAAGCATCAGCTTCTTCAGCATCGCATATAAGATCTTTTCCATACTATGGGAAGAACGTTTTAAACATTTAAGGTCAAAAAAACCATCGGTAAGTCAGGCGATGTCTATGGCGCGATAGTTAGCTCATTAGACTATCTCGCAGAGAGTCTGGGTTCGATTCCTGGCTGGGTCACCAACAATTTTTCAAAAGCGCCATCCCCTTTCGGCGAGAAATGGCAAACTCCCGAAAGTAATATCGCCTACGAAAAAGCTTCTAAGGAGTGCCATTCGGAATCGGCAATAAACCGTAGGCCCCGCTCAGATGTGACAAAAATGACAACATGAACAACACAAATGAGTGTCAAGAAGCTAGGCCATGGCCCATACAGGGCTGACAGCGCCACAGTGTTTTATTTTTTTGTTTTAAGTCAAATTTCTGCAAAACTCAAGAAACCCAAGAAGAAATTCACCAGAATGATAACCAACTGGAATATTCTATAAAAGGTTTCATTGTTAAAAAGAAGGCACATCGAATTTCGAATCAGATGCGAAGATTCCACTTTGCTAAGAAAGTATAATCCAGGAGCAATGTTTTGGATCATTTTAAAAAGAACTGAGAGATACCTGTTTAAATTTTCAGTTTCATGGAGGAAGCACGTCTGCATCGACTAGGTAAGGAGTGCATAAAACTGCTGAAAGGGCTACTTAAGACTGATTTAGAGGAAGAAGCAAACATTCAGCAACTTCGGACCGAAAATTCACCAATTCGATGTTGACTCCCTTGTAGAACCTACATTGTCTGGGATTTTGCTAGCCAAACGAACAGTGACAATTAAGGGAGCTCCGAGATCTAGAGTAAATCACGTAAAACGATAAGCTTGGTTCACCATTTATGAGATTTGGCTGGTAAATTTGTATATCCAGGCTCACCTTTCGAAATCATATTTTTTGTTTTTTAAATTTCACTTGCTAGTAGCGATAGAAAAGCACTTCGACCTGAGAAGATTTTTTGTGCTGATTTGTCAGAATTGAGTTTAGGCTAGTAGGGTTTCAACCTTCCGAATGAAGTTAGCAACTCTACCGGCAGACGAATCCCTTCTTCCCTGAAGAAGATGTTCTGCCTGATTTCGTTGAGGGCTGGGCAGTCATATGAAATGTGTTCAGCTGTTTCTTCGTCTTCAAGGCAGAGTCAGCACTCTGAGGAGTCAGCAAGTCATATTTTGCTGAGGTGATATCTTGGCTGGAGACGCTTGTTGACTGAGGCCCAGGCTGTAGCGCCAGTTAGTTAGCAAGATATCTTAAGCCGTGGTGTCCTGTAAAGTACCCTACTAGGGTTCTGATATCATGTCTATTTAGATTCAGACATCTTTTGGCATTTTTGTTAAAGAGTAGGATGACTCGTTTGGCCTACCTTAGGCCTGGAGTCTCCCCCCAGTATGAGATGCATTTTGAGTGCTCCCAGTGTTTAATGGCTAGATTTACTGCCCGTCTGCACACCAGAAGGGTTCAGTTTCGTTAAAGGGGGTTTCTGAATCTTTTCTGGCCAGTTTATCTGCCTTTTCGTTTCCGTGAACGGGCTGATGGCCATGAACCCACCATAGTTTGGTCTTGTTCCTTGAGCTTAGTCTTTGGAGGGTATTGCAGCAGTACATGACTGATTTGGAGTCAATGATGTGCGAGCTGATGGCATTTATAGCTGCTTGGCTGTCCGTGAATATACGGATGTTGGCACCTTTGATACCAGAGTTGTATATCAGATTGGAGTATTCTTGAGTAGTGTGTATTTCGCCTTGGAATGCACTCTTGCCCATGGCAATTGATGTGTTTATGTTCGGTCCATTTATTCCAGCTCCCACTCCCGTTTCCATTTTAGAATCATCCGTATACCACTTTACGCCATATTGCTGAGAATCTCCGTCGAGAAACTTTTGCTGAAGTCTTTTAAAGGCGGTCTGTGACCGCGCAGATCATGTCTAGTTCTGGTTTGTCAGAGAGTAGGGTCTTTAGGTCCAAGTGTACATGAAGATCCAGTTCTTTGGCTTGTACCAAACTAGTCGAATTGTTATTGAACTGCAAGAGCTGGCGCATTTGTTCGAATCTTATTAGAGTCATTGTGGTCTAGATTGTTTCGAAAGAATGTCTTCAGATACTGATACACGGACATGAATAATATGATTCCGATGAATTGTCGCACCTCTTGTTTATTGGTAAAAAATCGATTATCGCTTTGTTGCTGGACGCATACAAATTCATTTCATCAACCAGATATTGCATGAATTCAACAGTCGCAAAGTAATGGAAGATATCAAATGTGGTTTTCAAAGCTTTCACTTCATGTGGCAACTGTCTTTTTCACGATAAACGTTTACGTTTGCATGTAGCAGCATATTTTTTCATTCAAAGTTTGTAAAAGAGAAAATTAACCAGAATGGAAATAGTTGGAAATTTCAGCCTGAACTGAGTCATAGGTAGAAATTCAGAGGTTTCATGACGCTTCATGGAAAAAATTGACTTCTCAGGTAACCAGATCATAGGCGGCTCAAAATTTCTATGTTGGTGCCTTTAATCGGTTGTGATGACGTATGCGGTTTTAATAACCTTCTTGCATCTTTAACATCTTTAAGTCAATTGGCTTTTTAATTAAGGTATAGAACAGCTGCATTACTGACAGTCTAGCACTGGTCTTTAACCCGAACATCGGTTAGATATAATTAGTCACTCCGGATACGCGTGAAGAAAGTAGTTCAGTCAGGATACCTTTACATTTAGAGCAAGAACTAAAAACAGAACATCTTTCCAAAACGATCTCTTTAAATTTCGGTAATTATTCAATAAAAAAAGTATTTATAGTTCTTAGATGTAGAAGTTGATACTCTAAGATATAGAAGTCGATAAAATTTACAGATTTTAAAGTCCTCCTTAAAGTTGTGAGCTTCTTACTCTTAAGTTTTATTCTTATTTTCTTTGCTTTTTATTTTTATTGTCTCGGAGCTTTCAGACTTTGTTCAACGTACGCAGAAAAAGTAAAAATAAATAAATAAAAACTCCTTTCAACCGTTTGCAAATGCTGAGTTCTGCCACACCCTACTCGCAATGTCTGAACTTTTATGACGAAAGGAAACTTTTTCTATTCCCATTCACTTAGTTCGTCATTGCATACAAACATACGATTACACACCACAGACCAAAAACAGTATTCTCTCCAACATTCGGAAGCAAACACAAGCCATACGCTTTTCTGGAAAAACTCAAATTTTAATTGCCATTACATTAAATGAAGAATGGGCGAATGGGAGGTAAGGTTTGGTGAAAAACTGACATCGCCACTGTTACTATCTTAAGCTGGCCTAACAACAACAACAACTGAAACAAGCCAAGCAGCAGTTGAATTTAACTAAAGGACGCAGCACACATATTACTCTGAAGTTAGGCTGAGAAGTTGCAACTTGTTTCTGGTTGTGTTATTGTGAAATGAATGCGGACATGTTGACAGCGAAAAAGGAAGGAATAAATACTTTTTCTTCGCTTCTCTAAAGAATGAACATCATCCTTTGGACTTAAAACAACCAACGACAACGTCAGTGAACAAACACACTTTTTTTCCAATTCAAAGTTTTCAACTTGTCTCACGAGGAATTTCTGCCGGAAGAAGTACGAATTAATTGCAATAACGGATGTGAATTGCGAAATAGTGTTGATGTTAAGTCAAGGAATATGTCAACAGTAACGTATCCTGTCGTCTATGGTCTATGCTCTTCAAAGTTGGTTAATTACTCCAGTGGGTATCTGGCTTGTTCTACTTCGACGAACTACAAGTACTTAATTTCGTAAAAGAATGTGAGTGTCATTTAAAAAAAAGTTCTCATTGGGATTCAAGTAAGGGCACAGTCCCTTAGTCCTTTATTAAAACACCATCTATCCCAAAGTCAGTCTTAAATCGTTTGAATTAAAATTATTAAGGTATTGTCTTGGTTTAGGTACTGCGATACTACGAGTATGAGTATCTTTTTACTAAGTTGAATCTGACATAACAGTCGATTTATTTTAATGTGCATACCTTATGAGATAAGCAGGGAAAATAAACCTCAAGCATGGATATAATTGCTTCCTTTTTGGAAAAGTCACCACTGGAAACAAGGATCGTATTTGAAACTCTCTTCACAGAAGAGTAGAATTATGCCATTGAAAAGAAGAAATAAAAAACACTTTGCTATTCATTATGCACTCATAATTAATGACGATGATACAGGAGAGAGTCTTATGTCTATGCACATTATTCACGTTTACTGAATTTTGTCGTACGTACTTTGTAATGATGAAGCAGGATGAAAACGGAAATATGCATTGATGTCTATAAGCATTTCCATGATATTCAAGCCTTCCAAACAGACAAAAAAACAAACACAGAAAACGGATTGTCCCTTATACGTAAGTTTATTTTATTATTTTTTTTTTTGCAACAAAAGGGAATGTCAAAAACAATGGGCAGGATGTCTTGTTTTTTCTTTTTTTTTGTCTTATGGGCTTATTGACTTTAAACACAAACTCGTATGTCATAACTTCATAAACAGATGCAATTTAGAAGATTCTGTCTTTTATAGATCACGTATAGGTCGGTGTATGTATGAGTGCAACCGTCACTACTATTTTCTACCTATGCACAGACAAATTCGCTTTTCATTTTCATCATTCCAAAATGCTGTGTAGACCGATAACAGCTGCCATCAGAACTTTTCAAAACTAAGCAGCATATCTGCCATTTTAAGGCAATTTTCTGTCAAATTTTAAGGTCTGCAGGCACATCTAGCTCTTAAGTCGGTACCGCGGAAAAACTAACCTCTCAACTATTTCAATTTAATATCAGACTTAGTTAAGAAAATATTATTTGTTTATCATTTAGCCAGAAAAGGTACTGGGATATGCAAAGATACATACAATGCAAGTTCTTTGCATGACATTATTAACGATTTTGCAACAATTGACTAAAAAGGATTGATCTTATTGGGAATGCTTACACTGAAAGGAAAAGGAAACGTTCGAATCGCCACTACATACGACTGGCTATGATATATGAATATCGCTTCAAAAAATTTGAAGAAAAAAAAATACCAATACCAGCCTTACAGCTGAATTGTATCAGAGCCTTAAGCGACCGAAACCAGATTCGTAGTTTTAAAAACAAAAAACAAAGCTAAGGCCATCGGTAGTTGTCTATAGCTCGCAGAAAGTAAAACTGAAAGCAGTTATTAATACGACTGCAAAGCAACCGACTGCCAGAAAATTTCAACGAGTTTTTGAAGTACGTACACTCATATGTACGAGTATGTATGGATGCGATGATGTGGTCCCAATTAACTCTTTATCCAGTTAAGACGGACAAAAACATACTCATACCCAAGCACTGAAACAATATACAATACCATATAAACAGTGTGGCAAATAATATCCCGGACACGAGGCATATCTCAGCAATCAAGAGCGCCATCTATTTGTTCCGTTCCGTTCTCCTCTATATGTCAAAATTTTAACACATTTAACAATTATAAAATTTTTTTTTCCACAACACTTATAACATGGAACAAAGAGCAAAACTTGGTAAAAATGCATCAGATACACTCCGATTGGTGCAACAAGTGTACCGTAATGATTGTTTAAGGAAAACAGTTGGTTCTGAGTGGCATAAACGTTTTTTGGGCAACAGAGAGACGCTGTAGGAGAGACAAAAAGGGCAATTTCTGTCTGAGTGCCCGAAATGATCTAAAAAGTACCTGATTTTGTTGCAGAAGATCACAATGCTTCACGCGGAATGTTGGAAGAGGCTTTAAATATCAACAAAGAAACTATTCGAACAGAACAAGGATTTTGGCAAAGAAAGGTTGGTCTCTGTAGCACGATAATGCACCGAGTCACAAAGCACTCATTGTTCGTCAATTTTTGGTTTGAAATCAAGTATGTATGTTAAATTATCCGCCATATTCATCTGATTTGGCACCGTGCGACTTCTCTTTATTCCCGAATTGAAGTTTAAAGAATGCTTTTTTGACGACATGACAACCAAACCACAAAATGAACTAGAGCCGGCATTTAAATCACCATTGAACCGCTGTAACAAGTAACATGTGTATTGAATCGTAAGGAGAATATTTTGAATAAAAACACCAAAAAATAAACAGAAATCCTGATTTAATTATGTTTTCTAGAGCCAGTCCGGGGTATTATTTGCCACACTGTGTATAATATTTTAAAAGGTCGGTTCCATGTCTTAAAACATCTACAGACGTCTTACATACTGCGTAAACTGCGTAAGCCATTTTTAACACTGCTATATACGGCAAGTACCAGTGATTTAGAATTTCTTCAGCGAAATACCAAATCGAACTCTTCAGAGTGTAACTCTAACATACTTCGTAGAACTAAGCCGTGTTTATAAAAGAAGATTTCTTGTCTTCCTCCCAGCTTTTCGTTTATTTCTAATTCGCCGAAGAACGGAGTCATCTCCTTTAATTCAAGCATATTCTTAAGATTATGAACTTACAGCAAATTCTAATTTTTTCAGTTGGTATTGGTGCATTTTTAACAAGTTCTTACCTGAAATATAAAAGAAAAAATAATATAAAAATATATTAAAATTAACAAAAGTACATAATTATTAAAAATATATAATTAATAAAATGTAATTAAGAAGAAAAAAAGTAAAGTATATCGACATATGTAGGTATGTAGGAAAATATAGAAGGAAAAAATATATATCCTACAAAACTCAGCTAAGAGGATTAAAATTCTGGGAGCAGATTTTTGATTTTTGGCAAGTTTCGATATTAATATTAAATTATAATTAATTTAAAGATTTCATTGCTTAAAATATAAAAAAACAAAAACCGGGAACACAAAACCTTTTAAAACGAGTGTCGTTTAATAAGTCCTTAGAAAATCCAAGAAATCGCGCTCGTAGCATCGAAAACGATTTGTTTTTAGTAAGCGTCATGACTTACTACACAGCTGTAAAAATGTCGATTAAGGCAAGAAACTTTTATTTATTTAGAAAAATAGAAAAAAGAAAGTTTTAGACTACGTCGCAATCCTGACGTAATTTTTGAATCTCTGCGTCGATACATAACTGTGAACGAAACGTGGGTACACTACTACACTCCAGAAGCAACGAAACAGCCAAAACAGTGGGTTTTTGAAAGCGAACGCACTCCGAAGAGTGCGGTGACAGTGAAATCGGATTTTTAGGATCTATGCGGAATCATCTACACCGATTACTTCACAAAATGAAGAAAAACGTGCTCATTTAAAAAATAAAAATATCCTCTTCTATCAAGACAATTAACGGGTGCAATTTCGATAGTCAAAACCATGGAATTAAAATTCGAATCCACCGCATTCACCGCATTTGGCCCACAGTGTATAGAGCTAAAAGGGAAGCGTAGTCCCTGCAAAACTAATTTCTTTTTGGCGAGACATGAATATTTTAGAGAATATCTGTTTAAACGCAAACACGAACACTGCAAACTGTCCATTGTGAAAGGGTCTCCGAAAATGAGGGGAAAGCAAGAGGACGGTCTTACGGAATGAGATTCGGAAGTTTTAGCAAAAGGTAAAAAAAAAAAAACATCGAGACCCTCTGAACCTCCTTAAGATCGCCTACAAGACCTTATCTGCCGTATTGTGTGAACGCCTGAAGCCGTTCGTCAACAACCTGATAGATCCATATCAGTGTGGCGTCAGGCCAGGAAAGTCCACCATCGGCCATATATTCACACTACGGCAGATCTAGGAGAAAACTCATGAGCTTGAGATCGATAAACACCATCTATTTACCGATTTTAAAGCTGCGTATGACAGCACGTATAGAGACGAGCTATACAGAGCAAAGTCTAGTTTTGGCATTCCTGCCAAACTCGTCCGTCTGTGCAGGATGACGATGGAAAATGCACGCTGCTCCATCAAGGTCGGTAAACATCTCACCGAGACCTTTAATGTCAAAAAAAAGGGGACCTCTGCCAACTTAGCGTACGAAACTGGAGGCAAATAGTACAAGATCATGCTAGCTCGCGACGCTTGCTGATTGAGGCCCAGGTCCACCCCCGGCGCCACCTAAATTAAAGTAAGTAAGTTATATATCTACACTATAAGAAAATAAGCATTAATGATAAACTCTTTTCCTTCATAGAAATTAACAAATGGGTTTTTCAGAACACACTCCAACTCCTACAATTTTTTTTCTAAGGTCATCAAATTCAATTCGAATTCCAGTTTATATAATTTTCCAATTTGCCTACTCCGAATGCATGATAAATTAGAATCTATTTATCACTTAATTACATTCTCATATATATTTTTTTTTTTTTAAATTTCCATTTCAATTCCACACAGAACCCATTAAAATGAATTGTCAACTATTTAATTAAAAAACTATGTTCATTTAATCAATCGAAATAAAAAACAACATAAAATTGAGTCCTTTTTCATCCAAAAAAATAAGTGGAAAACAAAAAAGAAAATAATAAAATAAATTGGACGACAAAAATTCCTCGAAACAAAAAGCCAAATACATTTTTAATTACTCGTTCGTGTTGCACACATGTTCCCAACTCCACAAGCAAACCAACGTAGCAAGCAACCAACTAGTCTGGCCTTCAACTTTCAACCTTAATTGAATTGGCACCCGTCCAATAATAGGTCAACCCTAACAATGGCATATACTATAAGCACACACAGAGTGCAGTGCAAACAGCCTCCTTCTCACTGAACAACGGATGCCATTTAGAAAAATTTGCGCACAGCCTGAAACGCCACGATAACAAATCCCAATATTATTTCGATCGATGAGACATCAATGTTCGCTTTTAAATTCTTTGGATATTCCCATACTGTTCTCCACTGTTTCGTAGTACCATGACATGACATAGATGTGAATATTGGTATACGGCAAAATTACTAAAATGTATAGTACGTTCTGAAATCCCCAGACGCGAGTCAACAATCTGACAATTAATTAAAATTGTAATTAATAATAATTTTCCCTTGAGTGTGCCGTTATTTGCGGCTTATCCATAACTCTAAATACCATAGATACAAATTATTTATATACAGATGTGTTTGTATTGAGCGGGTGGTGGTGGTTGGGTGGTTATATGGTTCGGTAAAATTGGGTTCGGTTAGTGCTGTATAAGCAACTCTACAAATGACATCTCCAAATATATTTCCGCCGCCAACACTCCCGCTACCGCTGTCTCTGGCTCGGCGTTTGCCACTGACTATACCACTGCCTCCACCTCTGATTTTGCCCCTGCCTCTTCCACCACAACAACAGTAACTTGATTGACATTTAATTACACTTCCATCAATTCTGAACAGAGACCCAGTTGCCCCATCCTGTGTCCCCGCGTCCCATCTCGCAATGGAATACGCACAGCTGCATATCTTTGCTTGAAACATTTATTTAGGTCATGGCAAGGAAGACCACTAGCAACTATCGATTCTGAATTTGATTGGTAATGGTTACGAATGAAAGACCAACGGACGGTATACATTCATATATTGATTGACTGACCTGTCCCACTATCGCTGCCAACTGAATTAATTCACGATCCCTTGTGACTAGAATCTGTTCTCGTGCTCGTATGTGTCCATATGCTATATGGCCTGTCGTAATCGAGCCTATGCTCATCACATAGGCCTATGTAAATGTCAATTAAAATGCAGTGCATCGTTAAAAGTCGAATGAACGAATTATAACTCTGCCATTAGAAGCACGGGAGGGGGTTGGGGGTTCTTAACCCCTCTCACGACGCGTAGATTTCACCCACCCCCTCGATGAATATTTATCGGCAATCAATTGTCTTAAATGGAATGGGCTGACTAGTGGTGATGGAAATCGAAATGGTAATGCTAATGCTAATGGTGCTGCTGCTAGTGCTAGCAGTGGGTAATGCTAATGCGGGCTCAGGCACAAACATACTCGCAGGTAAGACCTTGCGTCTGCATTGCCTAATGACATTTTGTGTAAATATGGCAGTAACAAAGTGTTTTTGTTAATTGAGCAATTCATTGACTTGTAGATAGCCTCCAACGCTGTCATTAGAGGGGGTGAGAAAGCACATACATATTAGCACACACATACTCGTATCTACCTGGTTATGGTTACAAGCAATAAGCGTTATGAAGGCGACAACGAACCAACAAAGCAAAGTTTGCCAAAGTAATTACCTTTAAATCAAAATGTTTACTAGATAAGTGGACAAAAAATAGTTTGCATAATTTTTTTTTCTTTTTTTTCTTTTTTAGTAATTTATTACCCACATTAGCTGGCGTACCAAAGTGCGTATAGTTGCACGTTGAAACTTGGTTTATGATATAAATGTAAAGGAAAAAATATAGAGGTGTTATAAAACATGTTGTATAGTAATTTATGTCATTTAGCCTTAGGTTAAATTTTTAAAACCTGTCATTAATGTCGGCTTTATTTTAAGATGAATTTTATCTTCCATAGTTGTTGACAGATTTATTAAGACTCATTTCAAACCTACTCTTATTACTAGGCCAAACTGTTTAATTGATATGAAAACGATTTTTTTAATGGGTTTGGGTGTATCCAAATCAATTCAGTATATTGAGCACCAATGGTAACCCAGATAACTTTTCTTAACACTTTCCTTACACTACTAGGTGGGGTGAAAAGTAATCTCCTTGACCGCCAGAATGCGCTGCTACTGCAAAAAAGGTTATGGTGCCTTGAAGTCCGTTCATATTTAGGCAGACATGCCAAATTTCAGTCTGGATACCGTCTTTAGTTTTGTTTTGACAGCTGATTGTTGTTGACGTGTTTGGTATCACGTTGAGTATGGACAAAAACGATTTGCGTTCTCTCATAAAACATTATTTTTTGAGAGGTTTTGGCGAAGGAAACAAAAGAAAAGTTGGATTAACATTATGGGGCTAATGTTCCGTCAGATTACACCGTCAAATATTGGTTTCGAGAGTTTCGTGGTGGGCGAAACTCCACTACCGATCAAGTCCGCAGCGGCAGGCTCTCCGATGCGGTTACAGAGGATAATGTCAAAAAAATACATGAAATGGTGTTCGCTGACCGGAAAGTGAAGGTGCGCGAGCTAGCAGATACCCCAAAGATTAGTACTGAGTGCACACGCCATATTTTGGGCAATATTCTGCATATGAAAAAGTAATCGTGCCGCTGGGTGCCGCGCATGCTCACTCCTGAACAAAAACACGAACGCGAGAGCACTTCGAAAGAGTGTTTGGACTTGCTGATGCGGAATCGGGCGGACTTTTGGCGTCGACTGGTAACTGTTGATGAAACCTGGATCCACTATTACACACCAGAGAACAGAATGAGTGCCCGGCAATGGACCGAAGCCGGCACGAGTGCTCCGAAGCGGCCAAGGGAGGCTCAATGGGTCGGAAAGGTTATGGCGTCGGTTTTCTGGGATTGTCATGGCATACTCTTCGTGGAATACCTCGAAAAAGGAAAGACCATCAACAGCGAGTATTACAGTGCATTATTGAAGCGATTAAAGGCCGAAATCGCTGCAAAACGGCCTCACATGAAACGAAAAAAAGTTTTGTTTTTGCATGACAATGCGCCGGCGCATAAGAGCATCGCAACCACGGCTAAAATCAATGACTTACGGCTTCAATTGCTGTCGCATCCACCGTGTTTGCCCGATTTGGCTCCCTCGGACTATTATCTCTTCCCAAACCTCAAAAGATGGCTCATCAATAAAAAATTCAGCTCACGCGAGGAAATCATCGACGCCACGGAGGAGTATTTTGCAGACCTTCCGGAAAATTTTTTTCGCTGAAATAAGTGTATCAAGCTAAAAGGGGACTATATTGAATAAAATAAAAAATCATTTTTTACAAAAAATTTGTAAGTTACTTTTCACCCCACCTAGTACATCCTTCATAATAAATCGGCTTACTCATCATTCGATTTCATATACATAATTCCGATGTCGTTAAACTATAGTAAAATTGTGAATAATTTCTAGAACGCTATCGGATAATACATATAAGAAAAAGTGTTACTCTTTCCACATGAGTTTAGTGGCAATATATCGCTGTCTTGGCATTCAATTTGAATCTACACTTGATTATGTGGATAAGGTTTATAATAATAAGGTGAGCAATTGATGATAGAATGCACAGGTACGCAGCTAAATCCTTAGAGAATAATTTCAAACTCGTGGGTCTTTTGAGCCTCGTGTCGGGCACCATTTTATGAAATTGAAATCGCGTATGGATGCATCAGTAGATGGCTAAAAGCAGATGTATTAATGACGTAACATAAAATAAGATCTCGCAGGCCTTGGATCTCTAACGGGTCCTCCGCTCCAGCGGCTACAAATGTACTTACTTCTTCGGACTCTGTCCGCGAACAAAGAATAAGCAGATTAACATTTTTAACATGCTGGATCATTTTAATATGTCTGTATACCCTGAACATTTAATTCGCAAGAATTTCGACGGGAAACATTCCAGCTATGACAAAGACGGCCCCCAATCGATATGGTTCGAATCCGCTGATTGTCCGTAGAACGCAAGGTATGTATGTATGTTGACATGCTCTCTGTTGTCCTCAGTGCCTGCGCCCAGACTAAACTGATGTGACAACTCTGGAGAGTAGGATCCTTTTCGCATGATTAGATCTACCATTGCTAGGCTGTATGCGCAATGCATTTGCGATGCTTTTTTGGTTCGAAGTCTATGAGATTTTTAAACCGTAGTATGTTGTCCGGCATAACTTCAAGATATTTAACCAAATCTCTGGACCTGATTATTTGATGACCAATCTGGTACGAATCTGTTTACCTATTGTCACGACGGATATGTCACCGGCGAATCCCAGTCTACGCCAATCTTAAGACTCCGTCGTACATTATGTTCAACAATAAGGGCCCTAAGACCGATTCCTGTTTTACTCCGGCAGTAAAGTTGTTGAATTTTTTTCTTCATCGGTATTAAATCTGAACTTTCTGTTGTGAAATAGTTCGTCACTATACACATTCCTAACAACTGCTTATAAAAGTCTGATAAGTTTGATAACTGAATAAAAATTTATAGAACTCTCATCAAACTTATGAGAAAGATTAAAAATTGTCCATTAATCGAAATGCCTATGTCATGTGAACCAACAAAACAAACACCATCTAATGTGCCCGCAAATGATCTTTCAACTTAACTGCTAGTGAAAGTACACATGGGAAAAGTGAAAGTTGGAGATTTGCAATTGCTCAAGTACAGGTTTATTGGACTTGTTGATAGATTTTTAGCGGATTAGCAAAATTTAGTATAAACACAAATATTTCTTGCCATAGCAACCACACGAAAAAGCACTTAACGCAAATAGAAAGTCATGTTGTTAAAAAAATATTGCGGTCATGTTGTTCATAGGGATTAGAGAAAACCTCTATTGTGATATCGTTCTTAACTGATAAAAATTTATAACGCATATTACTCCAAAGAGTTATGAAAGGGACATAACTTGATTGCATTTTAAAAGAAATCAAATTGGATTACTCAAAAAGTAGAGATTCTTTGAGAAAAACGACCAATCTGTGTCTTGCATATTTGTCTCATCCTTTCAAAAACTGTATCAGTGCGCCCAGAATCATACCCTCCTTCAGTTAACTGCCATAAATTTTCGCTTTTCCGCCGGGATTTAACGATCAACAACTTTCTGAACAATAAACCTGGAAACTCCAAAAAGTCATTATCTCCCTAAAACAATTTCACCTGGAAACTCCATCCACACTTTATTAGGATCACCATAACTAGAAGAATAACGATAACAAAAGCCAATACCAGCATATGGACCATATAAACTCCGAAAACTACGTGGTAACGTTGCGCTGCTCTCACATTCAAGCGTTTTCCATTCTCTAAACTGTAGTCAGCAAGTTTTGCCGAAATTTACTCGAAAATTACCCACGTCACGCGCGAGAAGCCTGTCTCACAATCCCATAAACTATGTAACACAGTGGTTACTTCTAGTGCTAGTTGCACCAGGACAGCTTAGCTCCCTGGGTACGTACTCATACTCGAACTCGCATCATACTCGTATATTGCTTGGAGTCTCGCGCACGTATGTACGTACGAGTAGTAGGTTCTGCTCTTATGCGAAACTCCATTGAGAATTAAATCCTCCACTAGAGAATTCCCCTTGCACCTGGTTTACCCCTGATAGACCGCTCTGTACTGCATTCTATTTTTATTTACAACATTTTCGTTATTTATTTCAAAGTTCTCTCTACGGACTACGGATATGGAATATCCTTGCACATCCCTGCGTATACAATAGGATAACAGCTTTTGAGTATGTGTTGAATGAAACTCGAGTATCTATTGCAAAATTTTTAACCAAAAAAAAAAAAAACGAAAAATGAACCTTCGCTACAGGGGGAGGTTTGGGTAAAATAAATAACATTGCTGTATGTGACTTTACACACGAAGGAGGATTAGCAAACATTGAATTTTATTATTGGTTGTGTTTTCGGTTGACTACGATGAGTACGAATTTACAAATGTGCAAATATATATGTGCATTTGTGTGTGTGTTTCAACTTTGAATGTGTATTTGCAATAAATTTACTGTCGTATTAATAAAATTTAATTCAAGCGACTACAACCATGAGGACATGGTGGTGAGGATGAGGATGAGGATGAGGATGACGATGAGGACCAGGACTATGTAAGAGCAACACCAAACGCGGCGCGTCAACTTTGAATTTGAGCATATGGGAATGTGCTCCGGAGTTAGTTATGGAAATTGCTATTTCCAAGCTAATTGCTTCAGTTTTTTGAGGGAGGATGGTGGAAGATACGATAATCAAATCACCTCAAGGTATTTTAATCCTCCCTCAGGAGAAAAGATTTTTAGCGGTAATACGTATTTGGTTTATGGGCTGGGTGACTTCTCGTGAAGCTGGTGTAATTGAAAATTTCCTTGAGTACGAATATGAAAGGACCGAAGTCATAGTTAGTAAAGATTGGGAATTTAAAGGTATAAGGAAATGGATTTGCATTAGACACAAAAGAGGAGATAGATAGGATTTGTTAGCAGGTGAGATCGTTATGAGGTGGCTTTAAGTATCTTTTTATGGATACCCATTTTTGAATATGAAATTAGAATAATGAGTCTTTTGAGACCATGTTTCATTTGCAATAAGTTAGCTTGTCATCGTTTCCGTGGACTCAGAATAGAAGTATACGATTTAATCATGAATGTAAATTTAAAATAACACTCGTATATGGATAAAAAATGAGCGAGGGCTTGAGGGACACAATAGCTTATTGCACCACAAAAAAAAGAAAATTAAAAAATGTATCACTAGGGAGAAACAGATATTACCTTGATCAACACAACACACACAGAGATAGATGTACTCTTGGCTACGTAACTTTTACAAATGTCAAGCTGCGACGCTAAGATTTAGAGGGAATATAAACAACAGATGTACCAACTTAACAAAAAAAAAAAATAGAACTCAAATCGGAACAATGGGAGCGCCACACGGTGGTTATTCCAGGAACTTTTTGATTAGGAACTTTAAATTTCTTGGCTAGCTTTCTACAAAGGACCAGATCTTAAGTATTCCCATAGTTTAGTGTAAAATTTGTATGTAGTATACCCTCTTTATTTTAGTACGAGTATGTAGTACGCTTACGTAATGTAACTATAGGTTTCCAAATCTTGATTTCCATAGAACTACCTAACTGACTTCTGATCAACAAACCGCACTCCTCCGGTAACTAGTATCGTTTCGAACAGTTGATGTTGATAAATGCAGATATCGGATACGGCCCAAAGCCAGTGAACCATTGTAAGGAAACTTAACCATAAGTGTATGATGATTGCAGGCAAGCAAATTTAGAAAAACATCGAATATAGCAAAAAGAACAAGGGGCTTGCGATCCGTACCAACAGTTAAAAAGAGGAAAAGGAGAAGAGAACACAAAAAACACTCATCAACAACTTAGAGAGGTGGAATCAGAGCAATGAAGTATGGAAGTTTTACCAATACACAAAACAAACATGCCAAAACTTTAAGACCTAAATACAAATCTGTAAAGATAAAGAAAGAAATCTAATAGTAAAGTCACAGTCGGTGCTATAAATCTAGAAAATTATGTCTGCAGACTGTTAAACGGGGATAATGAACAACATCCTACCGTCATACATAATTAAACTATACATATGCAACCATTTAAGACGTCGGCAGAAAGCAGATGTTGATGATTGCATGCGGAGCAAACATTAATCCATTTTTAAAATCGGAGTCGACTAAAGTATGAAAAGTATGGCCGGCGAATAAAATCTCAACATTGTTTATCCGATCCTTAAAAAGGGAGATCCGCTGACTTGCGAGAACTACAAGGGAATAAGTCTACTTAACATCGATTATAAAATCTATTTTGTCTGAATGCCTGAGACCATTAGTCAATATTCTGATCAACTATCGGTATGGTTTTAGTCAGAAATGTGCACCATAAATATATACTTCACATTACGATGAATGAAACAACACACGAATTTCAAATCTAACACTTCATTGATTTCAAAACCGAATGACAGCATCTAAAGAGACAAATTATACGAAGCTATGTATGTCTAGTTTTGGCAGCAATGCCAAGTTCATTCGACTTTGCAGTATTACCATGTTGAATGCTTCATCAGTTACTCGTTAACACAGATGACATTGCCATAATGGGTAAAGATGATAAGATGTCAACAAGAGACATCGGCTCCGCTACCTACTCCGCCAACGACATAGGGTGGCAATCATGGAAAGCATACCTCTTGATCGTCGCTGGTTTTTAAAATGCTTTTGCCAAGTGAGTAGTAAAACCCTCTCTCGATAAACCAAAAAGTCTTTATTCCAGCAACTGATCATCCTATTCCTTCTCAACGGCGCAGAAACTTGCACACTGATGAAACCAATTTTCGGCCCTATTTGCATCAATAGAGAATAATGGAGATATTTCAACAGCAAATTCTACGGGCTGACCTCGTTAGAAAAGCTTGGATAACCCAATTTAAATGGTTACAACACATTGAACCCGTGTCCCAGTCCGGAAAGTTTTTAACTCCAGCACAGAGGGACAACGCCAGGGGACGACCTCATCTTATGTGGGGCACACAATTGGAAGAGGACTTCAGGTAACTTTGTGTGCATAACTGAACGCAGCGGACAAAATCGCGCCAGCGTTGGTTGAAATTCTGTTCTGACGAAACTTGCACGATTCAAAAAGGGGCGACTTATAGTGCAGTAATCGTTACCAACAAATTAATCAAATGGCATGATATCAGGAACCATGTAAGTAAATTCTCTATAAAATGCCTGCAATTTTCAACAAAGACTACTTATGTGGATTTTTAAAAACATTACGGGGATTTTAGGAGTTTATCGTCTAATCAATTATACATATGTATAAATGCCTTTATCGTGAAAAAAAGTGTTCAATGACCACTCCAAGGTAGACAGCACACAGAACAGTGACTTTAAGTGGATGTTATAGCCCTTCAATTAATACTGGTGGATTTTCAGTGCCCCAAAACCGCAAATTTTGTTTGTTTAGCTATCCACACATGTAGAAATGGACCTCATGATTCTATTTGATGCAAAATCCTCCATCGTTGTTGATATTCAGGACGGTGTTAGTGTATGTAAGAGGATATTCACGATCAACACCCATCAGCTGTAAGGAAATATCTTCAAGTCTTTTACCAGAATGCGCCACAGAGACCGAGGGAGCCTTTATGACAATTTGAGCAACAAAAGAAATAATCTCAGTCGAACGAAAGGCTTGCTTAGGCCCGTGGTATTTCAGTCTCTAAGAGTTAAGCAGCTAGACGTTACATTAAATATCTAGTGAGAGCCGGTGCGCAAGGAAAACCGGCACGAAATGCACATTGCACTAAAACCACTGGCGAATTGTGTTCATCAAAAACATTGTAACGACTATTCTATGGTCACCAATAACTAGGGGGAAAATACATAAAAATGTCTTCTAATTAGCAGGTTGTTCCCTCTGTCAGACTTACTTGAATCTAAGAATTTGTTTAAACCAACATTCATAAAATTTACAAATTATGTACCCTCTTAAAAAAATATCAATTTGTCGTTGTTACGTTTTTTTTTAGAATATTCCGCCTATTTAACTAAGCACATCTTCAACTAACGTCCAATAGCGATTCATTTATTCATAGCACGAGTGCATTTAGCAATTTGCTTTAATTTAGTGTCAGAACAATGTGTGATATCTCACGCTTGACGTCCGTTATTCATTGTTGCGAAACAAAAGGGGCAATTAGCGTATAAGCTGTGCTGTCTATACTCGTATATTTATTTTGCTGCGTTACTGCAATCTTTTCCTTATTGGTGTGTTAAGAAAACCCGACAATAAATGCGTCATGCGTTAATACATTACTATGACTTGGTCGCTCCTCTCGAACCACTCTTATCTATGTATCTCACGTTATATTTCAAAAGTCGAACTCTTAACTCAACCTTAGCATTTTATTTTTAATAAGGATACCAATTTAAAATAATTTGAAAATAAATATTAAACTTATTGTTCTTTATTGATATTTAGGCCTAATAATAATCAATTATTTATTAAGTTATCAAAACTTCTAAAAATAACAATTTATTGAAAGATTTTGAAAACCCTTTTCTAATCTTTACCTCATATTGTAATAAAAAAAATAATCGGATTAAAAATCGATAAGCAGATCATATGTATGCACAGATGACAATATAATGATGTGACATGTTTATTTTATTTTAACGACATTTACTTTCTATATTTAAACATGAGGATAGGAGTAAATCATCTTTTATTGTTGAGTTATCTAGTCACATGTTCGTATTCACTCGCATAGCCAGAATGTGACTAACACTTTTGATAAATCTAATCTGTTTCTTTGGATTTTATTCCAGTTTTATTATTTAAAAAACGTTTTCAAACAGTGATTATATACATTCGTGTGTATATTTGCTAACTATCATACAAACTTCATAATAAAACAATCGTACATTTATAAGAATATAGTCAATGGCGCAGCACCTATTCTGCCGATGACTATTTACAATTAATTGTACAGGCTACATGAGGACCTTTTCAAAATCTTTATTGGTAAGCTCACAAAGCAGTCAGTCACTGAGCACAATGAAGCCTCCACGGAAAGAATTATTCTGACGTCGCAGAGACTTATTCATTTAAGATTCAAATTGTAAGTTTTGTGTTGAAATAAATATAAATATAAATATAAATATAAATACAAATATAAATATAAATATAAATATAAATATAAATATAAATATAAATATAAATATAAATATAAATATAAATATAAATATAAATATAAATATAAATATAAATATAAATATTAATATTAATATAAATATAAATATAAATATAAATATAGTCACAGCACTGAAAAAAAGAATGTTTTTTGTGTCCCAGTTTAAGGATGAAGAAGAGCCCAGAAGGAAGCATAAAGTGAAAACATGCACTGGTGTTCAGCAAAAAGACTCGTTCTCGGGTGAATTTTAGGAGTCCTAACCATGCTATATTTCTACAGAAATTATGAAAGAATTTTGAAACCGTTGCTTCGGACATCCTCTAGAGATTATAGGGAATTGAAATTTTAAATTATCTTACAGATAATGTGACGCTCCGCAGCACGTACCCAAAGAACGCGCACCGGGAAGAAAATCTTCGCACAGTGAAATCTTTTAATAAAGGATGATCGAGTGTGTGCGCGATCATAAAGAGAAGCGTCAAAGCTCTTTCTAAACGTCGAATATAGCCACCATCTCGTATCAGAGATGATATAGAAGGAGGTAAGATGGAAATAATAATATATGCATTCGGGGGAAAAAAGTCAAAATTTCGACGACATGTAACATATCAAACCACTAATTTAAACAACGTTATAAAGCCCCTCAATCAAATAATATTCTCAAACAAGGTGTGGACCCACTAAATGACGAAAAATAACTAATTTGTTCTAAGTTAAAAAATATTAACTTCTCACTTGCAATCAATTTGCAAATGAAGGATAAAGAAAAAGTGGAAAATGACGCTTTTTAAAAAATAATAGTTCATCATATCATTCAGCAGTTGGGTGCATTCTTTCATACGCAAGTATTTTATAGCATTCATAGCACCAACAATTTTTTGGACCTACTGCATTTCAATAAATTCACTTCAATATCTATTAATTTTAAAGTCACTTCTAATATATTACCCGAATTTCATTTCACAATAAATCACAAAAAAAAAAAAACACCTGAGATCGTATTGCAACTAAACGAAAAATAACACCCAATAAAAAAACCTTTTTTTATCTTTCTTCAGTAAGTGTATAACAACTCAAATAACTTCCGTTGCTTGTGATTTCATTCGAAATAAAAGCTGTAAGTGAAACTTGATAGAAAAAGAAAATCTTCGCATTACCTCGACACCCTCAATTGCATTTCACACCCAAATAATAAGCATCTCCACGTAGGTCTTCGGAAAACAATTTAAATCTTTGAAAAAGGAAATCAAATAACAAAGTTAGAGAGTAGACCCCTTAAATAAATACAAAACGAGCCATTTCCCAATATCATTTTTCATCTGACGGAACTTGGTTTTATCTTACTGGAAAAGAGTACACTTTGGTTTGGAAAAATGTTGAAATCTTTGTATTTTTTTTAAAAGTACGAGCTTGGTAACATTGACTAGGTAAAGCTTGAGTAAAAAAAAACCGAAATAGGAATACAAGGTTTTGGTTTTAAAGGTTTTACTTGATCTTGATTTTTAGGATTTTTCATTCGAACTAGCAGTATTGGCCCAAGTTATCGTTCTTGTGGTACATCATAGTTGATTTGCAATTCGAATAGGGGGAACAACGTATAATAGAAAATTAGACATCAAACAATATCCCTTCCCTATCTGACATGTCACGATAAAATCATATAACATTATTTAACACTACAATTAGCTGAGTTGTCTATTAAACATATCTTCCTTAAAAGCAAATGCGTGCGACTTAGTCAAGCGCTTCAATTTCTTGTTTTCTTTTTCTTTTTTTTTACCTACGCAACAACCCTCGGTATAAACAAGAAGGAAATAGACAATTTTAAAACGCAATTACTTTTTGATTACACAAAATTGTTGCGTACCTTTTCAGAAAAGTACAACAAAACGCAGAGGTAAAACAACTTAACAGTAGAGGGTTACTTTACAACCCCTCAATATTGTACGAGTAGAAGAAGTGTAGGAAAATTCGCAATTACCTAGGTGGAAAAAAATAGTACTGTGCTGAGCATACGGATGGTCGCCCATTCGTTTGAGATAGGTTTTCCAACATTTTTTTTTTTTTCAAAATAATTTAACGTCGATTTGGAATGTGTTGTCGATAGAAGGAATAGAACAAGCATACCACCGAAGATTGCACCCCTTCCGAGGAAAGAAAAAATGAAAAACACAAAAGCCAGTACCCGGCACCGGAGTATAACCAACCCTTCTACGGCAATTGCACCAGACCGGAATTTAATGTCAACGACAAAGTTTTCCAACGCTTTCATCTAGGTAATGTGCGTCTTTCAAAACAGGAAATATAAAAACGCATAAGAAGTCTCTTCCTTTTTTTCTTTTCGTAAAAAGAAAATCTAAGGACCCAAACGAAGATCTTGTTTAAAAGCCAAAGCCCTGCTCCAGAAATTGGCAATTTTTGAGAGAAAATAGCAGAAAAAAAAAGACTTACTACAGGACTCTTTGACTTTATACCATCATCGTCCTTTTTGATTACAATTTCAAATACACATTCGACTAGATGTAAAATGAGTTCTATTGTACAATGTACATATGGAACTTAGCATTCCGGACAGCATCACTTCGCTTGGTTAGACACATTCTCATGCACGGTTGTGTTGTTGTTTCTGACTGGAGTGTTCTAGTTCTGCGTACGAATACATTGTGCTTGTCAGTGATATCATCGTACGTACAAGTGAAGTTCTTTTCGTCACGTTATACAGCTCCTACTACATATCATACTACCAAATGAGAAATGTATGCAAAATAAAAAATGAAAACTTTTTTTTTTAATAAGAAAACACTAAATACATACACGTACAGCAGTACAAGAGTACAAGAGTACAAGGACCGTAGCAAAGTTGAGTCACTTGAGAATTTCAAGAGGGACAAGGACTGACGACAACTGTGTGACTGTGACTCTCAAGTACTCAAACGAGCATGAATAACAAAAAAAAAAAGTCAAGACGACGCATGTAGAAAAAGAAGGAAATTTGTACAGAAGAAGCGAAAAAAACTGAACTGCAAATGTCAAATTGAATAAAATTCAAAGTTCAAGGCATGTTACTCGTATACGTCCGTACTCGTACTTGTACTGATATACATATATGTAACATACGTACTACATATCTCCGTATCTCTAATGTGGACAAAGTGGTGCAGAATATTCTTTGTTCACTGTGATTTCTGGACTCTGTTTCAGTATTCAATAGGAAAAAGGTACATTCATAGTGTCTAGCAGTACTCCTGGGATATGAATCTATCTGTACTCAAGCTTATTGTTACTTCTTTTTTTCTCACATTACAATATGAACGTATTTCCTGAGGAATTTGACTGGAATGTAAAATTCGATTTTCAAAAAAAAAAAAAAAAAAAAAAAACGATTTGAGAAATGAAATGAATGTTTCTGTACTATTTTATGAACAAACTAACTCTTCTTTAACCTTTGATTCCCACGACTTGGCACCTCAACTGTAAAACTTAGAATGTTGAAACATCTGGTTGGATGATTTGACCATATTCGACCAGTATTGAGTCTTACCTCGCACGCGTCGCAGATATGAAAGCATTTTTACTAAAGATCAGACAGCCATAAAAATACTGTGAACACACTAAATATAAGTCGAATGCAAGAAGCTGTTAAAGCTTTGTCGACTAAATGTTTCCTTCACAGTGGTCTGAACTCAATCTGCCGAAAAGCCCCTTGCAAAACCATAAAGCTAGATACACATTCTAAAAACATACCGGTCAGTCTGGACATAAATTGTAAAAATAAAGCGATTCAATTGTAACGAAACGACTTTATACCGACATCAATCTATTGAAGTGAAAAAATCGAAGGAGTAAGAGAGCTGAAACATATGTGTATGTTAGTATAGCGTATTTCACAAACTCACTGTAAGACAGTGGCATCCATTCCAAGGTTTGAGTGCAATTGATGTGATGTATTTAAGCTGACCATTTAACCCTTGTCCTTTGCTTGTGCGCCCTAAGCAAAAAAGGAGAGCAGCACATTAGCTTCTTTGGACAGAAGAACAGAAACTCATAATCGAAAACGTAGAGAAAATGCAACAAGAATGAGATCTATAGAGAGAGACCATTCGACCTGGGTAAAAAAAAAACCCAAACTTTCTTCCCACTCGATCAAAAAAGGCAAAAATAGCAGTATCCTTACTTAAGAACAGGTGAGCTCCTGAAACGGACATCCTAGTTGCCGCGCTATTTATTTCAGTGGAAAATGGTTTGGTAAAAGAGAGCATTCAAATCCCTTTTTCGAAACTTAATCAGAAAGTACACCTAATGATCAAAGGGACATTAGCCATGTCTGCTTTATTATGCGAATGCCTGAAACTAATGATCAACAATCAAATAGGCCTTTATTTGTTTGAATTTATACCCCGGAAGTCCGCTCTCAATTCATAATGCGGTAAATACTATTATTACTATTTATTATTCAAAGTGCAAAAACCTACAAAAACCTCTCTTGTTAAACATCCATTTCTTCGTAAAATCCAAGAAGCCCTTTGAAGTTAGTGCCGCCTATTTCCTCTAGGTTTTCGAAAAGTATTTCCCTAAAAATTTTCTTCGACTACGCGATATTGCATATTGCATTCACATAGTATGTACAAGTATATAATGTCCTCAACAACCGCAGAATCTGCAAATATCCGTATCTAACAATTCGAGTCTCTTTGCGTGTTTTCGCAGGAGACGTTGTCCTGTCAAGATTCCTATTATTGTCCTTTAAGACACTGGAAAAGACTGCAATAAATCCGAATCGACACTTAGCATCCTTTACGGATTTTGAAAGTCGTATCTGTATCATGACATACAGGTCAAGTTTTTAACATCGTACTTGAGAAAAATTTGCAAAACTAGCAAGCGCTCACTGGGTCCAAACTGAAAGAAGAGAGTCACAGAAAGACCAAAAGCCAAACCGTGTAGGGTTGCAAAAAACAAGGTAAAAACTTATATTTTATGCTTTGCTATGACCAAATTAAATGAAAATTTACAAATTCTGTAAATCGTTCGGATTAGGAAGAATGATTGTCGAACACAAGCATAGCGACAAGACAAGTATATTTGACATTTTTCAAATCAGCTTTGCAAGCGTGAAATGAAGGGATCGCTGCAAACGCAACCTATCTTCGACTCCCAATGAATATTGGGATATTCATTTGAATATCTATTAAATAAGATGGCCCGAAGACCATTAACGTAAAGGGTGTCTTTTTTTTAGCTAGGGCCGGAGAACTTTGGTATGGCAACACTGTTATCTGTCGGTTTGACAGTTCCCGGTTGTTTTGAGGTTAGTTCGGTTTTGCAATTCATCATGAATAGAATCACGCTGAAGGAACGTTTAAAAATTTATTTATTTATTCAACATACGAGTATATATTACTCGTACTTACGGTGGTGGCGATGGCGCAATGGTTAGCTCATTGGACTATGACGCAGAGGAAGTAAAACTGCCTATGAAAAAGCTTCTAAGGAGTGCCGTTCGGATTCGACGATAAACCGTAGGCCCCGCTCAGATATAACAAAAATGACAACATGAGCAACATAAATGAGGGTCAAGAACCTAGGCCATGGCCCACACCGGGCTGCCAGCGCCACAGTGTTTAACAATGTCTGGCAGGTTGTTCACGTATAAGGAGAAGAGAGAAGGTCCAAAGATTGATCCCTGTGGCATTCCACTCTGCACGCATAGAAAATTCGAACTATTCTCACCAATCCAAGCAAATTGTTTTCTTCCGTTTAAGTAAGACCTTATGAGATCTATGGACAGTGAAGAAAAGACGAAACAGTCTTTAAGACTACAAATGACCGCATGGTTGACGTGTCAGATGCCTTTAAAAATTCGAGTAATGATAAGAACGTCGGATGATTCCTATCCATTACGTTACGAATCTCTTTTACTATTAGTATCTGCGCTGTGTTGCAGCTCATTTTTTATCAAAAGCCACACTGATATTAACGTACGAGATCTTTATAACTTAAGTATTAACCAATTTGTTTTAGTGCTAACTTTACAAGGGCCTCTGACAAATAAGGCAGAATAGCGATTAGCCTGTATTCAATCGTATTCCTACTATTTTAACTATTTTCCATTCGGAGGTAAAAATAGAAGTAGTGAATATACTCCTACTATTAAAGATGTGAGTAATGTGAGGAAAAATATACAGCAGAACTTTGGATTTAGGCAGTTGAGACCACTAGCGTTGAATTTTACCGAAAGGAGTGCTTCAACAACGTATACTTCGGTGACTCTATTGAAGCAGAAAGCCCCTTCAGTGTCATTTGCACTGTAAGACTCTGGAGGATCGGGCTGCAAGAAGGATTGTCGTATGAGGAAATGAAATGCAAGTTCAATTGGGCACAATTAACATCAGTGCGGACTTGTTTCAATTCGAGAATTTCATCGGGCATTTATGCTGCTCATAATCGTCCATCAAAGCTATGGATCGTATTGCGAATACTTTTACTCTTAATGATAATAGGGATCCATATTAAGATGTCTTACAGTTCGCACAATTAAACTTGTGTCCATCCAAATTTTGCATAAAGAACTTGGTTTACGTGCTTACAAGATTCAACAGGTACGGCACGATCATCGTTCGCCCGCCCGGTGGTTTTAGGAGCTATTTAGTTTTCAATTAATTTTGAATTGGCTATCGTATTTTGGAAATATAAAACTAAATTTTATGATTTGATTTCTAACTTCAATGAACTTCAACACTTAAATCTATCATGGGGATTCTTTTGAAAATAAAATTTATCTACGTGAATTTATTTGAACGGGTAAACAGAAGGAAAACATCATAAAAATCATTTCATCATTATCATAATCTAGAAAAACCAGTTTTCATGCAGATAACTTTTAATAATTCGTTCTTTATTATTAAAATGTATAGTTAGCTAGCCACACAACATTAACACCTCAATAATAATTTTTTTGTCGACTTATGAATTGATTCACAAAACCCATTCACCAAGAAGCTGGGTCCCTCCAGTGAACACCATTTCACAAAACCAGTTCAAGTGTTTATGTAATTTTATGGCATCGAATTAGAATCTCGATTGATTTGAGGTAAAGTGAAATAAATCGCAGGTAAAAATCATCCATAGCTCGGCCAATTTGCACATTTTGTTTTCAGTTTTTTTTCCAAAAACATCTCCATAACCTGTTGCGATGTCACATACTCTCTCGTATGTAGATGCAATTCATATCATAAGAAAAAAATGTATTTCGTGGAATTATACTCATATTCGTACTCATATTGCCTGCGTGGACATTCTAACATAGTGATGATAATGATGGGAATCATCATTCTCATTCTCATCAGTGCATCTCGTTGACCAGGATTCAGCACCGACCTGGTTCATCCACTTTTCATGCGTTTCCCATGTGCTTCTGTATACTCGTAGATGTTGCCAAAAACAAAAAGCCATGAAAAAAATTTGCTGTAATGCAACCAAACCGGACCTGAAACCAGAAAATTATCGTCCCTTCCATCTGCGATGCGATGCGAAAGCTAAACAAAAAAAAACCCTTTCAACTTGAGATGTGTTTTGGCAGTTTTTCGCCAAAAAAAATTTCGAGTATATTTGAGGTTTTTCTTGCGTTGAAGCGCGCGCAACGAGTAAGTAAATCGACCACAAGGTGAGCGTGAACTCATCAACGAAATTAAAATCAAGTTTGCGGATTCAATAAAGCAGAGACAAGGATGCCGAGAAATAAAAAACAAAAAAAAAAAAATTAACAAAATGTTGTTATGTCGTTATTTGATGCGTTCGAAGAGGATGCAATCGAGAAATCAAGGATGTCATGCGTGTTTTCGCTTTAAAGTAGGCATCTAGGTTTCATCTCTCCGAAGGATAACCACAAAAAACCTTTCATATAAAGTAATAATAACGCCAATGAAAAAGATACGAGTATCTATGTAGGTTCACCTTCTACGTCCATTCACCTCCCTGTGTCGCTTGCGCTTTATTTTAGCTGCTGTTACTTCAACTGTACCTATAGCTACAAATACATATTCGTATAGTATAGCTGATGCACATTCATGGTGGCTACGTAGAGGAGAAATCAAAATTCCTTGTAATACCTTTCAGTTTGTCTTTTGATGGGCGGTTATGCAAGTTTTCGGTTGATGCCATTGAAAATTCTGCACGTCTTGCCCTTTACGTACATACCATATGCAAAAAGTCCGTTCCCAACTGTGCGCCGCATTGCGCTTCTACTGAAGAAAGACTTGATTGGAAGGACAGTACAGACACGATGAAGGGATTCATACAAAACCAGTCCAAGGCTTCAGTTTATCCTGGAGCTGAAGCTGGAATTGAACAGCCAATGTAGAAACTCACTCAGCCGTTTGTGCTGCGCTTGCTGCTGTCTGGGTGTCTTTTTCGTTGAGCTGATGTTTTCGACGAGAGATATGTTTGTTGTACTCGTAGCCTGTTCAATGTGTGTGCTGCAGGAGGCGAGTTGTGTAAATTGCGCGCACAGATTTCTTGTATCTGCCAAACTACTTTCGAAATGATGTCTTCCTTGTGCGCTAGTTGTGATTTTAACATCCCACGAATTGTACTTCAATCCTGTCTGTGATTTGTTTTTTTTTTTTTTTTTTTTTTTCGTCTTATTTCATTGAGACTGCAAAACATGTGAAATGCAAATGGATTGCTATGTTGCTGGGTAGCAAAACATTACAGTGGGCGATGGTTACCCAAAAGAATTTCACGTGGTTAGCTAATGATTGGCATGGAGATTTTACGAGTAGTATTTATTTTCTACTTTAGAGAAACGCATGTTTGAAAATATGACACAGAAGTCGTGTAACATCTCGGATGGGACCAGTCCAAAGTGAAATAATCCTCCTTTTCCGATTGATTAAGATATAAATGCTTAAGGTCTGGTAGTCTTGGATAATCAAGTTCCCGATTTAACAAATCCTAAAGCTATACTCATTGCCATTTAGAAAAACAAAAAAACATGTTGTCGTTCCTTCAGAAGTTGTTTCGCCAAGTTTAAGTGTGATTAAAAGCTAACAAGAACAGCAATGTTGGGGTATAAATGTACTCTGTACAGATCAGTGGGGTATCAGGTTATCTACAAGAAATGAGAAGCTACGCAACCATAGCGTAAGAATTTTCCGCATTTTAGGAACCAAAGATCGAAGCAGAAGTTTGATTGATCATATGCATTCTGATAAAAATCGACTATTGGAGACTCTCGCTTACATTGACTCACACAATCTTGTAGTACCTGAGGTACAAATCGAATATCACAGGATTACATGGCAACAATTAACGAGCATGACCAAATCGAAATGATAATAGCAAGATTAAGGTCAAAAACTCTGCAGGAGATAATAGCAAAGTTGTCAAGCCTTTTGAAGCTGAACAACATAATCTGATAAGTAGAATGCAGCAGCTTATGTTTTTAGACGTGGTCTCCGAATGCATGCTCAATGAATGGAATCTCGGAGTCGTCGCTCTGGACCTGAACAATTGAGATGCCCTACAGAGGCATAAACCTGAAAGCTTAAGGATTTTCTGTGGACACCGATTAAGAAGGAGAAATTTGCACGGTACGGAAAGAAGTCCAATGCAACACTTAAACTCCAACAAAATCCATTTTTCCAATCCAAAAAAAACATGAAGAATAACAGTCGAAGAAGAGCTTAAGCTCATTGCAAAGTTCCGTGAAAGTGCGCAACGCACAAGGGCCGGTAGGAATTATAAAGGTATAAAGAGCGCATCGACACCAGCCTGAAAAATCTACATATTTGTCGCAATGGAATTTAACAGTGAAGAAAGTTCACCATCAGTTGGATGGAAGCGTAAACGGCGCACTTACTTGGATGAGACGCATGTAAGCCTAGCAAGTATGCTACGTAATGTAGATTCAGAGCTCTATTACGTGAATTTTTGCCTGAAATACAGAGCTACTTATATCCATACTCCGATGTGGGACCGTATACCCCAACGGTTCTGTGTACCATACATGTAAATCCTCAGCGAATGTTGGTTTTTTCTGTTCCCAGTTAAGATGTTCTGGAAATATAACCTTAAAGTTGTGCCAAAAGTTGTATCGCAGACATTTGTCTATTAAGTGTATTCGAAGTAGTTTTTTTTTTCTGAATTCATGTAGGACTGCAGTAGGACTAATTTGAAATTTGATTCCTCTTCTGTGATGAGCATGTAGGCATTTACCTTTGCTTCTTTTTTATGAGTTCTAGATGAAGGTTTTAGTACGGGTTCATTGCACCAGTTTCACAGACACAGGCTGTTGAGTTTAGCCTGTGTTGACCTCTGCGTTACTTTATCCCACCAAACGCCGGCAGCTTACGTGATGATAGGTTCCGTTATTGCCGTATCCATCCACAGTGCATTTTTGGGGTTTAGTCCCCAATTTGTCCCAACTAGACTTTTGCTGGTTCATAGTGAAGTCTTGGCCTTGTCGATAGTCTTAGAGAAATAAGTGTTCCACGTAAGTTTTTCACCCAGTGTGATTCCTAGATATTTGACTTCGTTGAGAACTCTATTGTTTTATCAAAGATTGTGGCATTTGTAAGTCTATCTCGTTTTCTTCTCTTAATGAAAGCAACTATGATGTTTTTCTTGGGATTGACTTTGAGGCCAACCTTGGTTCACCATTCAGCAACAAGGTTCATAGCCCTCTTCAGGCGAGATTGTGTCTTTGAATTTTCCCCTGATTATAATAACAATATCGTCTGCATATCATTGGGCATAGAAACTATTATTGCTGAGAATAATCAGAACATAGTACATTAAGTACGATGGACCATATTAGGGGTACGAGTATCCCTCCCTGGGGGCATCCTTTCGTAGCTATCACACTGAGTTTATTGCTGCCTAATGAGGTTTTTACTGTCTTTTCCTCTAGCATACATTTTATTCAATTACATGTAGTTTCGTCAACTCTCATGGTTTAAATACCTCGACATATCTGGGAGAACTTTGTGCTGTCAAATCCTCCTTCTACATCGAGAAAACAGCCGACCGCTACATTTTTATTTCTTAGAGATTTTTCAATCCTTGTAATGAGATTCTGTAGAGCGTATGTGGTAGATTTTCCAGGTTGGTAGGCATATTGATATTTAAAGTGCCCTGTCTCTGATATGTCTATCAATGATTTTTCAATAGTTTTAAGGAAAAATGAAGTGAGGCTGATAGGTCTATAGGATTTTGGTAATTCAGATGGTCTGCGTCCTACCCTAGGTATGTTAATCGACCGCAAATTCCTTCCACTCCTTTGGTAAGTAATCCCACGCGTAGCTAGCTTTGAATTACTTGATTAGTTCGGGTAGCAACTGTGGAATGCCATTTTGCATTAAAGCCGGAAATATTCCATCTTCACCAGGGGCTTGCTTTGAAGGGTTGAAAAGAGTTGATTGCCCAAATTATTTTGCCTTCATGAAAAATTTTTCTTTGAACTGTTCCAGTCCACTCTGAGCGGTCTGTTTATCCTTCTCTGGGGAGGGTCTATATAAAGATAAGGACTACCCGATATTTGTAACCAGCTGCAGTACATTAACCTTTTGACCGTTCCTGGAGCACTTTGGAATAGAAGAAGCACTAACAACTGTATCAGATACTGAAATTTATCTGAATAACAACTCACACAAAAGCGCTGGAATTCAAGCTCCAATTCATTTGCCGGATCTATGTATACTGAAGTAGTTTAGAAGCTAAAACGAATAAGTTCAACTTCACGACTCGACATACTACCAAAATAAAGAAACGAACTTGATTTCGGTGAGAAACACCAGGAGCAAGGAGCAAATAACTCTGTCGGAACAGGGAAATAATGCAGTGCTTTATCGAAGCCACAATTATTATTGAAAATCATATCGTCTAAAGATAAATTGCAGACTGTTGGGCAGCTTTTGAGGATATAGAGTGCGCGATGATTGTGTCAAGTCCTGTAGGAACCTCTTTAAATCTCCTGAACGGGATATCGAATGTCAGTAAGATGACCTGGGTGACTGGGTATCAGCGCACTTAGATATTTAAGTCATCGATAGAGATGATGAAAAGCGATTGACGCTACACAATTCAGAGACTTTACCATACAATTTCCATTAAACACGATCCATAGTATCGACAGATTTGCTAACTGGAAAGATTTATTAGTTGAGGTCCAATTCACAGAGATACATCTTATAAGTAAGTATCGATAGCTTTGATACTCGTATTTTTTATTGCTTTTAATTTTTCTAATTATTCACTTTGTTCTTAGATATACACGAGTGGTGGGTAATGTATGAAGAATTCTTCTATTTTCGCGGGTTCGGAATTTGCAAACACAAAATGAGTAATTCTATCGATTCCATGGAATTTTCCAAATATTTCTAGAGCATCCAACTTTCCTAGGAATAAAATGTGCCCCACTTTAAACAAGTCTGTAAATAAAAAGCCGGTTGTTCCATCGACATTAGCAAAGTCTATAAATTTAGTTATCCATTCATGAATTTCCAACATTCCTGATACAATTTTAAAATCTGATATCGATACAATCATCGCCACTTCAAGTAATCGCACTATCTTAGCATATTTTTATGACCTCTGCACATAGTGGAAATATTCGAGTTCGCATGTGGTTCCTCTGTCTATTAGCAACTCTTTTCCATAAACCCACATAAATATTCAAAGAAAAAACAGAACTATCATAAAGATACTTGTAACTCTTCATGCAAACAAAATTTCAAACATAAAACAGACTTTGTACATTCGCATGTACTATATTTGATTATGCCGGGCTCGTAACAGAGCTCTCGAGCTACTTGTTTAAATTTGTTTTCAGTTTTGCTCATGTTTTTTTTTTTGTTTTGCAAATTATTTTTGTCGGAAGAAAATATATGTTTACTTAAGCAGTTATGCGAGAATCCAACAAACTGACAATCCGACAAATCAGGGAATGCAATACTGCGAAAATGTGTTTAATATTTGTTTTCCAAAATATCGACAGAGTGTAATAAAATTTTATTATTCGTATACTCTCACATTATATCCGTTTGATTCGCTTTTATGATCTTATCATTCCAAGGTATGCTTCATTGCTTTCAGGGGTATATCACTGTTTGCACTGCCTGTCGTAAAATTCTCGCGGATATGTTGTAAATCATTTTAACGGATCTACCTTTGACTTTTGAGTAAGGAGCAACAAAAAAAAATAAATAAATTTAACAAAAATCGCGTCTACGATTTTGTACAGTGTAGGTACAAGCGAGTACAAAAGTATCTATCGTTACATTCGCATACTTTTTTTTTTATCGCACAGATATGTAGTCGTACTCGTATTACTTATTTGCTTTCGGTTCTTCTCTTGGTACTTTATCGTGTTTGTATCGTTGTTACTTGTTTACTTGGATGTAGCTTCGTGTCTATATTTGTCGGTAGACATCTGCACTTCATTGTTGTTGTAATTTTGTATTCGTACATTTTATTTGTTGATATACTACATATATTTGTTATCAGTCCACGAGCGACTGTCGGTGACAAGCTTTGCGTGTCTAAACAATAATGTCATTATCAAGAGAACTATTTTTAAGTTCTTGGAATTGAATTGGAAAAAAAAATTTAGTTTAAGGAATAGTCGTAGATACTTTTAGAAATGTAGGTACTCGTATTATACTTTATTGCGAAAAAAAATAGAAAGCTTATCGTTATTGCAAACATTTAAGTGAATGGGTTGAAGGTATGGAAGTGACCTTTGTTTTGGACATTGTTGTCAGCTACAGCATCAATGTAGAGTGGGCTGATAAACCCGTACATAAATAATGAATGAGCATACTGATTAGCCGCCTTGTCGAATGAATCTGAAGCAAATTATTTATTCATTGAAAACCCCAGTCGAATGCAGCAGCATGACGCATCAGTAAATGCGCATTTTTTATGGAAGACTGGTCTTTTATGTACATATGTACGTATCTAGACTGAAATTGATTTCATTGAAAGTCGTTTATCTCGATTGATTGTTAGAAAATGTAGACAGTCATTTACATTTCTATGTAATCAGCCATTCATCGAAAGGAAGTGAATGAACTTAAGTAAGTTAATTTAATTCAAAAAGTTGCAGTGTTAACGATATCAGCTGTCTATAACATGACATGAAACATAATTCAGTAAACCGTGTCACGAAACCACCTTCTACAAAGCACTTCAGACTCTCACCCTTTGGGAATTATTCCCTAAGGTCAAGGTCATCACAGCAAAGCACTCGCATGGAAGATATGCGTCTGGGAAAAGTTTATTCAGAGCATTGTTAATGATTCATGGTGGTGAACATACGTAATGATATCGAAGGGTGAATTAATTTAAACCAAACCAGCAGAAATGATGTCGGTGTAGTGAACATGTTAATCCCTCAGGCTAAGATGGAAGATTGATTTGCAAAGTTTACTAAGGATTATGGAAATGACACTCCAATGAAATTCATATTGAAGGTTATTGAGCGATATGGATTACAGCAAGTGCTTTTTTCACATGCCTGAAATAAGTGACCTCTTTCAGTGTGAATACTAAGAAGATATTTAAGAGATGCCACAAGTATGATTAGATATCAGTTAAACAGTTTGTGAAAAATTATTTGATGGCGTCAAGGAAGTTTTATGTAGCTTACATTCGACATTAGGCAAATGTCAACGAGTAATAGGCCTTATGAATCCGGCAATCGGAGAATCGTGTAGCACCCCTAATAAGTTGTGCACGATTGTACGTGGCGCAAAAATTATTTTGTGTTACGAACTGAACTCATCCATTAGAAAAGAAAACCGTCCTCATACGATCTTTCGGGTCATTTGCTTGAGTGTTTTGCGAAACGTGGTACCTTGCAGTTAAATTCTATTTCCCAAAAAGAGCCTAAGACTGTCTAAGGAAGAAGTGACATCAGATGGGCCGTTTCGATGGGATCTGTCCGACTAAGCAGATCTCATTTCCAAAAGTGCATCGGTAATGCCGCAGGCTAGCTTTTGCATCTTTTAAAGGGAAAAAAAGGTATATTAAAAGGCCTTACCTTCCAAGCAATGAAAAGGTTCAGTAAAACTTTTACCATGAGGCAGCACCGTAAAAACAGATTGGTCAAAACCACCAACCAGATATGGACAAATAATTTGTGGAAGAATTTTGGATGGAATGCGAAATCCTCTTCGAAAAGAAAAATAAAAAAATCTGCAATTTCAATTATCTAGTCATCAGAGGTAAAATGCGAAAGTATGCCCGATAAATGGAACCTCAGCATTGTTTTTCCGATTCTCAAGAAAGGAGACCCTCTGAACTGCGTCAACTACAGAAGCATCAGTCTCCTTAAGATCACATACAAGGTCTTATCTGCCGTATTGTGTGAACGCAAGAAGCCGTTCGTCAACAACCTGATAGGTTCATCTCAGTGTGGCTTAAGGCCAGGAAAGTCCACCATCTACCAAGTATTCACACTGTGTGAAGATGACCCATGAGCTTCAGATCGATACACAACACCTATTCATCGATTTTAAGGCCACGTATGACAGCGTCTATAGAGACGACCTACACAGAGCAGAGTCTAGTTTTGGCATTCCTGCCAAACTCGTCCGTCTGAGCAGGATGACGATGGAGAATGCACGCTGCTCCATCAAGGTCGGTAAGCATCCCACCGAGACCTTTGATGTCAAAAAAGGATTCAGACAAGGCGATGCGCTGTCATGCAATTTCTTTAACATCAGAATTGAAAGAATAGTGCAAGCCTCACGCGCAAACACAAAAGGCACCATCTTTTACAAATCCGTCCAATAACTCGCATACGCCGACGATATTGACATAATTGGAAGAAAGCAGCGTGAAGTCAGTGGCGCATTTGCAAGTATTGAGGCGGAAGCGGCGAAAATGGGTTAAGCGGTCAATGAGGGCAAGACTAAGTATAGGACACCGACGTTTCGGACAGAACGTTACCGTTGGCAGGAATAACTTTGAGGTAGTTAAGGACTTTGTCTACCTAGGCTCCGCTATAAGTTCAGACAATGATACCAGCGATGAGATCAAACGAAGAATAAACCCAGTCCTGCTCTATAGAAGTTATCAAAAATGGATGAGGGTACTCTTTGAGGTTGCTTTGAGGGAAAAATTCTTCGAGTGATCTTCGGACTCGTCGGAATTGACGGTGAATGGAGCATTAGATACAACGACTAACTGTAGAGCAGATGAAGATTCTTCGAATCGGAGCCAGATGGACAGCGCAGTAGAAAAAGACTAAGGCTCAGATGGCGCACGCAAGTGGAAGGGAATGGAAGAGGCCCAGGTCCACCCCAGACTGTAGTGCCACCTAAAGCAATTAAGTAATAGCAATTACATAATAGCGCTTTGTCATTAGACACTAAAAAGACTCTACATAAGGACAAAATCTTTCCCATACTGTTCTATGGCGCAGAATCATAGATAGTTTTTGCATGAGTCCCAGATCACCCCTTGGACTGTAGTTATGTAACACAGTTATATAAGTATAAAAATCTTTTGACGGTTATTTAAATTGATCTAGTTGACAAACAGTGAATTTGTTGTTTCATGTCCAAAGCATGTCCTATGAGTCAGATCAAGTACCACCCGTTGTGGATTCACCTAGTTTCGTGAAAAATACAAATATAATATAAAACAAAACAAGAACATATACAAGTGTATGTGCTCGTATGTATGGTTCTCGTAGGAGAAAAGCTTCAAAAGCTACTAAAACAACTTTTCAAGATGAAATGTGTTCATGTACACTTTCTCAGTCATATGTGAATATATGAATATGTGTGTACTGTGGTCTCTGTGGTATTTGTAAAGAATCACAACCGCCCATTTTATTAAATTGAAGAATCAATATTTTCATTGAGGTCACCAGGAAGCCAACAAAGAGGCGACACCAAAAATTAACTTCCACTCATCCTTTTAGTGTCAAGCCATCATAAATAAAAACTTACAGACCACAAAAACTTCTCCATAAATCATATAACACACTATTAAAAACGAAAAAACAAAAAAAAAAACATGAACATACACACAGCACGATGACGACAAGGACAATGACCAGCCCAAACCAGCGAAAATACTATATTATAAGGAAACTGACGACCACAAACACAACAAGGATTTAACTTTTAACACAAAAATTAAGAGGGATAATGACATAGAAGTTGTTAGTTAAAGAGGGTAAAAGCGAGTGCGAACCAGGAAGTGGAATAATAATATTCCTCCCAACCTCATTTCCAGTCCCAGAGATTCCCGGAGATGTTTTTGTTTTTATTTATTTTTTTTGTTTTTCACAAAATTTATTATCCTCGTAAAAACTAAAGAGAGAATTCTTGAAGGCGCATACTACTAAAACACCAAAAGGAAAAATTAGGGACACATCGGAAGGTCAGAACAAGCAATTAGTAACATCTCGCAAAATCTACGAGCCCTTTGGTTGAACTATAATATTTTTTTTTACTCGCTGTCCATTCGGTTGTAAATCATTTTTATGATTGCGCAGGGCAGACGTTAAGATCTACTTCGAATCTATGCTAAAATCTTTCGCATGGTTTGGCTTTTTTTTTTTTTTTTTTATTATTATTTACATCCTCAAAGTGGAACACGAATTAGTTCCGCTTGAAGGACACTAAATGGTGTTGACAAGGACATTTTCGTTTGTTTATGATATCCTGCCTTAGGGTGTAGAAAAACTTTCAAGGACATTAGTACAACAAAGTTGAAGGAAACTTACCTTATGTAGATGACCTCGTTGTTGGCGTTTATCCTTCGCCATCCAGGTGCTAAATTTGCTGTAGGCGCTACTACAGTCATTGCTGATGGTACAACAACTGCTCCAGTGGAAGTTTGCTGCTTGCTCGACAGTGCATGACGCGATGCTATTGTGGGTGGCGGAGGAATTTTAGGTTGCTGCTGATGTTGCTGAAGTTTACCCACTACTAGAGCATCCCCATCTTCACCATTAGGACACTGTTGTTGTTGTTGCTGTTGGTGCTGATGTTGAAGTTGTTGGTGCACTTGGGTGTGGGTATAGCTCTGCTGCTGCATTTGCTGATGTTGTTGTTGCTGATGCTGGGGCGGCGGGAATGAAGAATGCTGCTGCAGTTGCTGTCGAGCGATAGCATTATTCGCAATAATTTGCACCCCATTCGAATTGTTCGCACCGACCCGCGGAACGAACGTTTGTTGCCTTTGATGCTGATTTGTCTGTTGGACCGCATGATGCATCATTTGCTGTTGCTGTTGCTGCTGCTGCTGCTGCTGTGGATGGTGATGACCATTTATCTGTTGTCCCACCATCTGATGTTGTTGATGTTGCTGCTGCTGCTGTTGCTGTTGTTGCAATTGATAATGAACATTTTGTTGCTGCTGATGCTGGAGCAGAACAGCTTGCTGCTGCTGCTGTTGCTGCTGATGTGATGCAATTGAAGGAAGATGTTGATGTTGATGCTGTTGTTGCAGTTGTTGCGGATGTTGTTGCATTACAACTTGTTGCTGCTGCACTAAATGTCCCCGAGACATTACCACAGCATTACCAGGCATAGCTATAGAACTGGCGTTTGTTTTGTGCGTTCCAGCGCTAGCCGCGGCCATTTGAACTACTATTCTGCTGCGATCGGGATTTTAGTTTCTGAAAAAAAAAATATTTTAATTAGTCACACAATTCAAAGCAAACTATTCGTATGAGATCATAAATTTTTAAATATTTCACCTTTCAAGCATAATAAAGCAAATTTCACGGAAAATTACCTAATAGCCACGTCCTTGCAATTCGTCATCGACAACAAGATTACCTACTGAGTCTGACTCATGTGTTCCAACTGCGAAACACTCGTATCTCACAAAACCTGGCTACCTGGCTACCTGCCCTTATTATGATGAGTCTCCTAATCCTCATCAGCTCAGCTGCCGAAGTGTTGTAAATCTTTGAACAGCAAATGTCACCCAAAAGGAATGTCCTAGGTAGTGTATGTAAGAACCCCTTCGTGTTGCTGCCTTTCTCACTTTTAGCACGCACATATCTGAGATTTCGCAATCACTTATTCGAAGACGTGCATATGAGCACACACAGGCTGGCTCACAATCAAGAGCCTCCAGAAGCGAGTTAAAAAGATTACAACATACAGATCTTAAATTGCTTGTAAGCAAAAGGGACATGCATTTAAGAAAAGAAAAAAAATCCTCATAACAACAACAACATCCAATAAAACGTAATAAATTTTAATTGGTGCAATATTCCTGTGATGGATGTTCCCATCTAGATGGATATTCATTCGTATTCCGACACGAGGAAGAAATGTTGGCGACCATAAACCGTATCACAGTACTTAAGCTAACCCATTTTAGTGATTGAAAGTTGTTTTATTTACTAATGAGGGCAATCAAAATTATTCAAAAAACACACATAACGTGTTGAGTAGATAGTTAACATTAAAAAAAATCAACAAGTCTCATGTAGGACTTTAATAAGGATTTCAATGGTTAACATGCTATACTGTAAGTAAGTCTATGAACTTTTTGTTTAGACGACAGGTGAGAAGGGATGGCATAGATGGCGTAGTTCCAAATGTATCGCTTTATGATATCACCACCAGTTTTAGCAAAAGCAACTACAATTGGTCTGTGTACATGTATTTTGACCATTCCTTCGTGTCAGGTATGAAATGGCGGTCGGTGGTTATAAATCAACCCAAAAACTCTGCCTTATTTCTGCGAAACATTGCCAAACACTACCGGAATCATCCTTACGACCCTGTTTTTGCTTCATTATGAGCAACGCGGCACCCATCTTGCGCACAGCTTTGTCATGTAAAATTTTCCCTTAATAAGCGACGCACAGCACTCTTTCAAATGCCTACCTTGTCTAGAATTTCACGCACTTTCTGTCGAGGGTCATCCAAGATTATGTTGATTTTTTAACATTTTCTAGCGTAGTTACCTCATTTGGTCGACCACTGCGGTGTTGGTCGTGGCAGCTCGTACGACCTTGCTTAAACGCAACTACCTAATATTTTGTTGAAAACGAAGGAGCAGACTCCCCCATCGGTTGGACTGAGACCTTTCAGGTGAAAGTATTGAATCACAAACGATGACCGATTTTTTCCATTATTTCAAATTCGTTGTATTAATTTTTTATGGCTGTTAAAAAAGGTCTATTCAGCGTAGCGTTTCAGCTTTATAACTCAAGCTGATAGAGGATTGAATTTTCAATCGCAGAAATTATTCTTCTAAAACGTATTCAGGTAGGTTGGGACTACTCTCTTAACATATGAAGGATCATAAAAATATTCTGGGCTCATGAAAAAATTAAAATGGCAATTGGAAAACATGTGAGACTAGATCCTATTTCAATTTAAAAATTTGGCGACCGAGAACATTCGTAAAAAACTAATGAATCGCATGGTAATCAAGAACGTATAAACCTGAATTTTGTACAGATAAGGTCTAAGCTGAGTCGCTGAACATCAGCGCACTTGCTTCGAATGCACAATAAGAAAAATCATGCAATGTATCCAATTGGCTTCGGCTTTTTAAAATATCCGAACTGCGCCGGCCTCAGATATAAGTAAATGGGAAGTCATTGACTGTTCAAAGTCTGAATTAACCAGTATATATTCTTTTTTTATCTTCTGATCTATCCTTATCTTTTGAGCTAGCTAGGATAAATCATTATACGAGTATCGGAAAGTACGTGAAGTTTTTACTACCTTGATCACCAACATACATAGAGATATATGTACTCTTGGCTACGTAACTTTTGCAAATGTGAAGCTATGACGTTATTTTAGATGGAATACCAACAACAGATGTTCCAACTTAACAAAAAAAACTGAACTCAAATCGGAACAATGGGTGCGCCACACGGTGGTTATTCCGGGAACTTTCTGATCAAGGTAGTATTTCTTGGTCAAAATTACTTTTCAAAAGCCCATTACTGAGAAACCCGCTTAAGGAGTGATTAATAAAATCAAAAACTCAAAGCGAAGTCTCTTGACCTCTGTATAACGATTATTGTTGATTCTGAAAGTGCGGTAGATGCACCGAGCAAAATTTGAATCAAAACTCGAAAGATTTTTTAAAAATAAAATACAACAAAAAGTTTTGTTGGTGACACTAAATTATTTTATTCAAAGAAGTCTCCTTCTGCGCACGGGCTAAAAGCATATAGAATAAGGGATTGATTACCAAGGGCGAGATGCCCTTCAAGATGTCGGTACAAGCCTTTTGTCCGAAAAAGTTAAAGTCGCACGGTGTCAGATCAGGCGAATACGAGGAGTGGTTAGGTGTAAAAATGCGATTTCAAGTCAAAAAATTGGACACAAGTGACGATCGATGAGGTGACCCTTTATCGTTCAACAAACGCCAACACCTTCTGCGTGGTATTCTGGCCGAATATGTACCTATACGATGTACCGAACGCGTCACGATAGAAATGTGCATTAACTGTTTGGCTCGATGGAACTGCAAAAGCTATTTAACATCGTCTTCGCTCTCGACTTCGAGATTTTTCGGGTTTCGGATCGCCTTCCACTCGACACTTTGGCGCTTGCTTTAAGTCACAATGTTTAAAAGGAAGTTTTTGATTTTTTGGCCTCCTTGATGATGTCCTTCAAAAGCTGAATTCTACGCAATTTTTGTTCGATGGTCACTTTATCGATGACGCAAACATAACGTCACTTCAAACGCAATAACTCCACTTATATTCATACAAAAAATATGAATACATCAGTGAAGGATCTACCCTTCCAAGGCACGTTATTTTCAACAGATGGCCTCAATAGAAAAACCTTATTTTTAAAAGTCCTATTCACATTGTATTTGTAAATGTTGTTTTAAGTTTGCTTATGATAGAGTAGATATAGCTGTAAATGTCATCCTTGCCAAATTCGTTTGCTTTTTACAAAAGATGCGAGAAAAACTTTACAACATGAAATTCGGCTGTCATGGATTTTTCTTTTTTAAAAAAACGTATTCCCGAAAAGATCATAAAAAACTCTAAAGTCAAGTTCGGCTAAAAGTTGATAAGGGTCTGTTCCACCCTTCATAAGGTCATCAAAAATTATAAGATTTGAAAGATGTAGTTTCTTTTCCTTCAGAAGAGTGTTAAAGAAGATCCAAATTGATCGATTCGACATCGTTCACAACAACTTAGTCCTCAATCGCCCACTTTATCGAAAATTTTACACAAAGACTGAAGGCTTATAAGATCCAACTTGAATTGAAGCCGAAAAAACTGTCGATTGCGTCGAAATTTCGGTGGATGAGCTCGAAATCAACCCGTATTGGATCTGATGTTTCTTGGAAAAAATGTGTGAACAGCGATGAGGCTCATTTTTGGTTCGATGATTATGGCAAAAAAAAGTACTAATCAGCGTGTTGGGGTGAAGGTTATTTGCTATAGAATCATGATTAATAACTTTTTCGTTCTCCGATTGAATGGCATGAATGTGAAAGAAATGTAGTTTCAGCAGGGTGCCACTACTTGCCACACAAGAACGAAACAATCAACTTATTGGAGGAAGAATTCGAAGGAGGCACAATTTCGCGTAATGGACCTGTAAATGGACTTTCAAGGAGCGCCTCTTAAAATTATACTGGACAGTTTCAACGCAAACTAGTAAAGGAGAAATTCTATAATGAAACACTGGGTAAGTTAGCCAAGGCCCGAACATTGACTATAACTATTACAACATTTTAATCACGGTGTAGTTACGATCGACTAGATTAGACTGCGGCAGAGATGCAGCTCGAAAAATATTTAAATCCACACGACCAGAAAAAAGGAACTCGACTCAAATTGCGCGCGCCATTCAAAAAAGATCTCAACTACTTTTGGCTTGTTTAACTGGATGAAAAGACTTGAGTTTAAGCAGAAAACAGTAGCGTTATCCAAAGTAAGAACCGAATGAAATAAGATCGATTACATTTCTTTATAAATTTTTAGGTAACATCTAGATATATATATATATATATGTATGTATATCTGTATTAAAACTGCCGGGATGAATTATCATGGACTTCTGAAGGACTATAGGTCTTAAACTCTACAAAAAAAAAAATGCACTGATTAGAAAAACGTATGCTTTGTTAACATAATCTTTGTCAAATTGGCTTAAGTTTTGATGTAACCACTGTTTTCTTTCCTTGCAACCTCTGGCAATTGTCCCATAACAATAGTATAGTATTCCGCTTCAGATTTCAAAAGCTTCCGACTGCTTTCCACTGTTGAGAATACTGCATTTTCAACTTAAGTACGTTTGCGAAATACTAGCGATGATTTTATCAAAACAACCACTCGCAGAAATGCTGACTTCTCATGATCATGTTTATTTCATAATATCGAATGACCGTATAGGCTTTTCAGGGATGTTTTTTGAAACACTTTCCTCTGATAAGTTTCTTAAATACTAGCGATGATTTTATCAAAACAACCACTCGCAGAAATGCTGACTTCTCATGATCATGTTTATTTCATAATATCGAATGACCGTATAGGCTTTTCAGGGATGTTTTTTGAAACACTTTCCTCTGATAAGTTTCTTAAATTAGCATAAACGGTCCTACTATCACAGCACTTTATACTCGTATAGGTACAAGTTCTTTTTGATACAGTTCTCTAGTCTTCGTCCAGATTTGTATTCTAATGGCTGCTGAAATGATGATTTTGATGTTAAGTCGATCTAATTTGGTGCGATTGTCATTTATTTGCCGAACTAAAAAAAACACTGTGGCGCTCTCAGCCCGATGTGGGCCATGGCCTATCTTCTTGACACTCATTTGTGTTACTCATTTGTTGTCATTTTTTGTCACATCTGAGGGGGCTGACGGTTTATCGCCGAATCGGAACGACACTCTCAGAAGCGTTTTCATAGGCAATTTTACTTTCGGGAGATTGCCATTGCCCGCCGAAATGGTAATGACGATTCGAAAAATTGTTGGCGATGCCGGGGATCGAACCCCCTCTGTGTGTGATAAACATCGCGCCATCGGCACCCCAGAACTATGATTGAAAATATAGACGACATTGATTCCTGAGATAGTGGTGACATCAGGATTGTCCTAAAAATAATCAATAAACCGTCAGACGACTCATTTCTAGCTTGTGACTACCACAAATACTATTGAATGGTGGTTACGTTGTTGCGCCGCAATAAAATTAGCAGGTTACCGTTTCGCTGACTCTAAGAGGAGCCATTGTATACAATAAAATTGACTTTTTGTTGTGATTTTTATGCTGGGGACATCTTACCGTCAGCTGGAATCAATTTCTTAGACTGGCCCAAGACGGACAACATTTCCATCCACTCATCCAAGATAAAGAAAGGACATCGACTTTTAAGTTAAAGTTTACAAAGCTATTGGTTTCGGAGTCGGAGCATACATTAACTTATCCCTTAAATCTGAGTCGACGAAAGTATGACCGGCGAACAGAAAGTCAGTTTGTCCGATTCGGAAAAAAAGAGAAAGAAAGTTAAAACTTATAAGTCTTTTCAAAGTCGCATATGAACTGAAAGGATGGCCTTTGTAAATCCGAGAGTTTCAAATCGATACATGTTACCTATTCATCGTTTTGAAGCCACATATGTATGACGGCTTCTTTAAAGACGAACTATACAGAGGAATGCCAAGTTTTGGCATAGCTGCGAAAGTACAAATGCACGCTGTTTCATCATAGACGGAAGCGATAAAACCGAGACCTTTTATCCCAGGAAAGGATTTAAACAAGGTAATGCATTGTATCTGTGATTTTTTCAACTTCGTTCTTGGAAAAATTGTGCGAAACTTACCACTCAAATCCAGAGATCAAAAGCCTGTTTACTTACTCGCATTTGTAGACTACATTGACATTATAAGAAGAAACAAAGCGAGCTGTCAATGAAGCGGCTGCGACTATTGAACCAGAAGCAAAGATACGTTTAAGGATCAATGAAGGAAGAAATGTTCATGGTGTTGACAAAGAGGAACACACAACATCGACGCGTAGGACAAAACCCTAAGATAGGCGTTAACAACTTTAGCTAGTAACAAACTTTATCTGTTCGGCGTCGCTCTCAATTTTCAGACACTGGACTGGATGAAAAGATGTTTAGCTAATTTTCAGTCCCGATTGAACCAAAGGAGAATAAAGGAGAAATTTTAACATTAAACTGTACGGGCAGAGGTTACCATTCCATTAAGAAAACCCGGCTCAGGCGAGTCGACATTTAAAGGCATATACATGTGAACATATGTATGTAACTAGCCAGCGTCCCGGCGCGGGAAGCTTTCGACTTGAAATGGGACTACACCGAAATTCGCGTGCGCAGCTGGAATCAAATAAAAAGAGACCGTGGTAGCTTAAATGTCTAATGGAGGCTCTGGTTCATCCCAATAGATCAGTAAATTGTTGGAATATCGACCGAATTATGCGAAAAATTTAACGAAAATTAGTTCAAGCAGATCTGAATGATGTCAATTCTTTTACATGTATCCAAATAAATATACTCATGTATCACTACTGTTTTATGCATATTTCAGAGTGCACCGAAAACTTTTGCTCAATACTGTTTTGAAAAAAAAAAAAAAAAAAATCATGAAACCCTAAGATGGCATCCCTCATAGCAAATGCAACCATTTACCGGCAGCTAAAGGAAATGACAGCACAAACCTTCTCAAACAAACTAAACTTCATTGTTGGAATTTCAGGATAGCATTACTGTTATTTCGTTCCCCTTCTCATTTTCCTCATCAAAACAAACCCTACACAACCGCAGTTTCCCTCTCAAACATCAACAAACATTCAGCAAATGCCATTTCTTTAGTTTGACGTTTAAAAACGGTTTTTTTTTTTTTTTTTGTAATGTTTACCTGCTTAAGAAATTTATTATGCGACATATCCCAAAGCAAAATCCGATTGAATAAAATGACTACGATCACAATTGGACGATGACGGCAATGTTGATGACGACGACAACAAAAACAAAATTTCTGTTGCTGATCCTAATAGATCGTCGGCTATTATTTCTGTTTCAATTTTTATTTGTATTGCTTTGGACGTTGCTGAAGATGATGACGTAAGAGATGGAATCGCAAACGATGAGTTTGACATTTCACTCAATGCGCCGCCAAATTGTCCACCGCAACTTGTTATCGTTGCTTCTCTGTCTCGCTTACTTGAAAAACACAAGCCACCATATATTCTCACAAACACTAACAAATACTTATGAATTCTAACCGCTCTTCCTTGCGCACTGGGTTCCTATCAAACAAATTTTATTTATTTTTTATTATTTTTTTTTTTTTACTTTTCCCCAATTATTACACAACTATTCGCGCGAATAATTAAACAAAACCGAAGCGAATAAGCACAAAAATACAATATTTATTTAAAAACAAAAAAAAAACAAAAAAAAAAACGAGCTCAACTCGAATTGAATAAATTACAATATTTATAAGATTTCACACACAAACACACTTTTCACTCACTGCGGGACAGACCACGGGCCAGATCTTCATTGCCTGCCATTGCCATTGCCGCTGCTGCTTGCTGCCCTATCCCGCTATTTGCCTTATAATCCACTTAATTGCGCTATAATTACGATTTATTACGACTTTTTCGTGTTGCGTTGCGTTGCGCCCTTCTTCACTCGTTAAGCTCCTTCTTTTTATTCTTCTTCTTCTTCTTCTTACTTTTTTATCTTTTATTTATATTTTCACTTTCTTTCGAGAGAGCTGGTGGAATTTTTGGTTGTGGAACCGACAAAAATTCAATCCGAATCCGTAAATGCGAAACCGAATGCGTAAAAGCCCCCGAACGAGTGTATGCAAATCTTGTGAATTTCGTAAAATCAAATAAATTCCAATTTTCAATTTTCAAAGGATCGGGGGAGATGGGACTGTGGCGATTTGACGTGTCGAGTTACCGAACCGATTGTTGGTCATTATGCTGGTTGGGAAAATGCACCCTACAATACACAGGGCATATCGTGGAGATTTGAGAAAATGCGATTAAATAGGGAGAGGAGAGGTGAAAACTCAATAAAAGCACACACCACGTAATGCACGAGTGATACATAAAAAAAAAGACAACAACACAACGCATACAGTTCGACCGAGCGACCACCACCTGCCCCGCACGCGTCCACGTTTCACGAGAATTTTCCGATTTCACGATTCTCCACTAAACTGTGCTCTCTCCATTCGAATTGTGTGTGAAAAACCCGAGATCCAACGAGAAATTTTGAATTGGAAAGAAACTCTCCTCGGATATGACCTCAAAAACGAAATTTTTGTTTTTTTTTTTTCCTATGAAACTTTTTTTTATTCCAACACACTTTTCTTGGGCTCCTCTCTCAGATGGTTTGGTGTGAAGAGAAGAATTTTCCGAAATTCATTTGCACTACACACACTTTGTGGGTTTTTGCTTTTTGTATTATTTCGAGGTGTTTTTTTTTGGGTTTGTTTCGGTGAAAATCGATGAGGTGGAGAGATTTTAATGAAACCGATACCGATGGAGATTTCAATTGGACACAATTTGATGAAAAATTTGTTGTTTTTTTTTTTATTGAATTATTTTTTTTTGTTTGACGAAAATTTAGAGTAACTGCACGATGTGTGTATGCGTACGCAATCACTACAAAAATGAGAATGAATTTTGAATGAAAATCCAATATGGCGTTTTTGGCATTTCGCGAAGGGGAAATGTTCTCATTTTGCTGAATATGGTAAGGTGGTTTTACTGTCATTTTGACATTTGACATTGGGAAAACTTAAGGGTGCGTTACAAGGTTGAATGCTTGGATTGCATACCTATTAAAGTAAAAAATCACACATATTTAATATATGAGTTTTCATTATAGTTTATTCATTATACGATATACATTTGAATTATAATGTTTCATAAGGCTATTGGGAGATGGCAAAACTATAATTGACATTTCGTTTTTGTTTCACTAGCGACCGCTTAAGGCATTCTGTGTGTCCTGTCTGTCCTTACATACAACGCGGCCAGAAGAAATTTAGGAAGAAAAGAATAGTTTGGATTTAGACGTTTTCGAAAGCTTGCAGGTCATAATTACCAGGAAGTAGAGTGCCCAGGAAGACATTCGATCAGCACGTTGCGCGGAATATGAAAGAATTTGAACATAACAGAGTACATTTGAAAGGACGCCTGAAGTTATCATGGTGATGCGTGTTATTTGGTTTCAAGCAAGCGATATTACGTCAGTTTTGAAAGCCAATCGATAAGACAATATTGGCTCACCTTTTGATCGCATGTTTTTAAATCTTATCCTCGTAAAATGCAGAGCAATTAACCGAATGTAAGCATTGTTCTCCAACCTTGGACGGATAAGTGCATTATACATTGTAGGCAAATCAGAAAGGGCAAAATATTTCTCACATCGCTTCAGGAAATCCAGATATATCTCAGTGTTTTTGGTAGCATTGTCGATGACATATATTCCTTAAATGATGAGTTTCTAGTTTCGTCGCTACAAGTCACACTAATGGATTACAGTTAGATGCTTAGATTTAGCTTTAACTACTGCAAACATCATTATGGCTTGGATGGCTGCAGTCAATTTACCACGCTGCCGTTCCCGTTCTACAGCCAAGAGACATGAATCCGTTACCGAGTATGAGAAACTGAATTTTGTCTGTGACAAAGAAATAGATTGGAGTAGAAGTAACAGACAAGTAATGTCTGGCTGAAAGCTAGTCCATCCAACAAGAAGAAGCTGTGAACCTTCCAGAAAAATATTTTTCGCTTTGGAAGCTCTAACACGACGGAAGAATACTCAGCGTACAGAGAGCGACTGAGATGCAAACAATCTGCGAAAGAGTAACACGACGTCATGGATAAAGTATCCAAAATCTTCATGTGCTATCAATTACTAGATGGCATAAAGCTCTGCAGTACAAAAAAAAAGAGAAGCGAGGAAAGAAAGTGTTGAACTAGAGATAAGGAGTTGTTGCAAAAGTATTAATGGAGTCTGCTATCTATGTTAATTCATTTATGACCAGCTGTGCCGTGCGAACATAAATTAACAAACATATAGTATGCATGTATATAGCAAACATTTCAAACGCTGGCCCTTCTAAAAATCGCTTTCCACTGAATGCCCCTATCCGTTTGACCCTGCCTGTGAAGCGTCTCATTGTGGCAAATTTTAACGTAACCAACCAATATGTACGGTGTACAGGCAGTGTACTACTGTGAGTTTTTTAGATGGATTTATGAGCAGTGCCAAGGTTTACAAAAGTATTAGTGGAATTATGCGTGTGACGCGGGCAATTTTAAAACAGCTCATCCGAACATTCCAAACAAATTTTGGCAAAGAGATACAATGCTTTATGAATTCTCAAATTAAGTTTTAGAACAAAATAGTGCGCACCTATCTGATTAGCGCCATCTATAAACAAAAAATAAAAGAATCAACCAATAGAAGATTATTGGAAGCTCTTTGACAATTAATATCGAAGGTTTTGGATGTATGGAAAGAAGTATGGATACCTGACTTGTACAAACGCTTGGCGAACAGAAGGAAAATCTGGATGAACAGAAAAAGCATGAAGATGAGAACATTCTACAGCAACAGTTCGAAGAACTCGCTGACAAATTTAAAGGAATGTTGACGAGGAAATTCAAACAAATGAACAACAAAGTTGAGCAACTGAAACTGCAAGAATATTTTCAGCGCTCCAAGGTGAAATGAGTTCCAAGTTCATGGTCTGGGTGTAAGAAGCCGTTTTGCTGCTTTTTCGAAAAACTGCGATAGTGACGAGAAGTATATTACTTTACCCTAACAATGGCCTTATACAGTGTTGCAACAGAGTTGTTACAAGCAATCGACGTCGAAAAGAACTTCCCTGGCGATCAAAGTGGTTAATCCAGCTTCCGGAACACATTCTGCCAGAAAAGTAGCTTCTGTTGAATGCACCTTTGAAATAGATACTTTCAGAGAGACAGGTGGAATGCGCAGCTGGAACTGCAATACCTTTAAAGGCAGTATGGAGAGCTGGTGTTTCGGAAACGCTGCTTTCATCGCGTTGTCAAACAAATCAAAGAAGAAAATGCCAGAAACGGTTATCAAGAAGCCGATCAAGCTTTCCGAAGAAATGCTTACGCAAAAGTTGATAGCAGCAGTCGAGGTCCTGGGCCAATCATCCAAATCTCGCTAAAAAAAAATGATGAAATGAAAACCTTCTGATAAAAGTAATGAATGAATGGTAAAGAAAAGTGGATGACATCGATAGACATCAGCATTACGGCCTTAATGAACAGGAAGGGTCTTGTATAGAAGTCTTGGCTTATAGCCATCAGCATTTACGGCTAAGGTGTATAGAAAAGTACGCATACAAATCTACCTGCCTTGATAGCTTCTTTCATGAAAGAACATGGATTCATAGTCGATTTTGGGGCACAAATCCTAAAACACCGAAACTTTGAGATACCAAATATATAATGGAGCCAGAAAATAAGCGAGACTTCATGGTCGGAGAGACCTTAGTGAAAAAACAAAACAATATGGTTTCTGTAAAGATTCCAGATCTAATTCATTCAGTGCGAAGGTGGAAATGGGAACATAGTGGGAAAATTTGCACCTTTTGAGTCTATGTCGGCCATAAAGAAAACGATCCAGCGTATCCTGGCAAAAAAACCGATAAGTTTGTACGCTTGTATATTCGCTACCCAAGACAGGGAATATGGACGTTCAACACTACATTCATACCGGAGATCGCAAAAAATCAATCAACAACAAAGCAAACAGAAATGCCTAAAATGGTGTCGAAGATGAAAAAGTACAGAGTGCAAATCAAGACGTCGAGAATTGGTGCAAAAAGTGCATGAGGTTTGCATCTACCAATCTAGTCTATTCGCAGGGAAGAATGCAACAATAAAGTGTCGAAGCACCATTCAAACATATAGCCTTCGCTGTCATAGATGACCGCATGACGTAGCACAACGAATAGTAAACAATCGGGTGAGGAGATTTTTGGTCCGAATGGATCAATACTCTGTTCAAGGACGATACTGTGAATTTCTTCCAGGAAATATTTCGATATCTTGGAAAAACAAAGACAACTTCACTACACGCTCAATCCGATACAATGGTCGAGTGATTCAATAAGACATTGAATGAGCATTTGTCTAAGGTCGGTGGTCACTAACAGCAGGAATGGGATCAACACATAACACTCTTTTGATTGCTTACCAAAACCCAGCGCATCGTTCAACAAGTCATACACCATCCGAAATTCTATTTGATCAACCAGGTTTGTTGTGAAGTGAAACAAAATTCAGGTCCCTCCCCCTATTCAGCCTAAGAAGGTGAGTGTTCATGTGGATAACTTGCACAGCAAGATTCTTAAAACATCCGAGAAAGGGACCTCAGCTAGCTTAGCATGCGAAGGTTTAAAACTAATAACATTAAGTTGGAAAATGATTTCGATCCCGAACCCCCTCCTGAGTTTGTGCACATCTATAATCTTATTCCAGCTTTTTGAATTATTTCTCATTTGTCAAGCATAGCAAAAATTAAAAAACATTAACATTACGACATTGCTTTGCCCCACTCTGTTCGAGTAGCATTGTGTTTCAAACAAAATTTTTCTTTTCTGTGTTTGACTCTATGGAATCTTTCAAAAGTTTTAACTCAATGAATCGATATTCTGCCATTTTGGAGAAATATTTGACATTCAATTCATACATGTAAAGTTGTTGACAGCAAAATCAGAAGAAGTTCTTAGTGTTCCATTGGAGATAAACCAATGGGAAACATCATAAGTGAATAAGTAATACATGTATAACGATAAAATAGTACTGACTCCAGATTGATTTGAAACAGAAACCATTGAAAATTTGTTAATTAAATAAATTCTGGAAATGCTTTTGAAACATTAATTGATAATAATAATATTTATTATAGTTTCCAATCTAATTTTTATATTTAAAAGGCCATTAGAGAAAACCAAGAAATTATTATTTTTATGTTTTAATTCCGTTTAAAATATATAATTTTTTATTATAATTTGCAAATTCCAGGAACGAAATTTTAAAATGTCTTCCGAAAGAAATGAACTTTTTTGTGACTTGGCATCACTTTTAGTGAAGTATGACAGGTGAATTGTCAAACATTTTCAAATCATTTTAAAACTTGCCGCTAATAGAAGTTTGTTTCACAAAAATTCTACTGAAAATCGTGCGTTTTTAACTTATTTGACGTAAAAAGTTGTAGGAAAATAAAGGTAGTGGAATATCTCAAAAAATATATATTTCACTTCATGCTTATTTCTAATTTAAATTATTTTACAGGTTAACCTAGAGCCGGTGGTGAACATGTCTTCGCCTGTAACCATAGAATGCAAGAAGATCTGCATGTTCAGATGTCTAAATGCCGTAGGCCTTAGCATCTGCATGCAATACATGTTGTTGACAGTTTGTCTTCTATTCGTCAACTTTAACATCTTCCATCCCATTACATGGATAACTACTACTTTCAATTTAATGGTCTCATTCTACACATGGTTTTCCATTATGCCACTGATCTGCGCGGTTATTGTCTTTGGAATCCTACTAGGAAAGTCTTTTTTGACTGTGAGAAAATACTATCCCACCAGATTTGCATGGTTTCGAGGAACCGTTTTTAGGAAATTCATTTTCTTCGGAATTCATTTGATGGTAGGATTCCTGACCGCTTGGCTGTATGCAAGATTTCTACACAGTGATTACCGGTAGGTCGTTTTTGTCCGCACAAGGAATTTCTAATATCATTTATATTTTGTAGAGACCTGCTGTTTCCTTATTACGATCAACAATGCGTCAACAGTCGATATACGTTTCTAGTTTTCGTTGGAGTTCTGTCAGGGTTTTATTTTTTTATCAAAGAAAATCTAAAACATGATCCTGAGATTGATTTTCCTGCTATTCAGGAGAAGAAATTTGTACAAATTCGATCTCTTATCTATTCCACGCTCTACAATTCGATGGTGAAGTCGTTTGGACCTACACTTTGCTTCGCCTTAGCTTACTGGCTTATTGGCTCCACTATTAATAATAAGATTGCAGGCATTTTTAAAGCACTAGTAGATGATACATACGAATCGATCTTTGCTATTTTGACTAATCTCAGAATGCTGTTTTATGCATGGATTCTCTGTTCACAAATTATTAGCAATATGCAATTGATGAGGCAATTCTTCTCTATTCTGTTGTCAGAGGAGATGCAATTTGTCATAGAGAAGCAACCTGTAATGACCGCAACGCAAACTGAAGTGACTATTGTGGAGGCTCTTGCACTTGCTGATGTTCCAATTATTCAGAAAATGGCCAGTTTGGATCTGTATAATTTGGCTGTGGCTAAGGCTGTTAATCGTCGCCAAGAGATATTTGCTCTCTCGATACCGGGTGGGCATCCATACAACTGGAATAATTTAAGCGGACAATGTTTAAGTTTGATCAATGAATTTACCGAAGAACTTGCTTCGTCCTTGAAGAAGATATCATCAATGAAAAGCCAGTCCCTTTACCCACAAATGAAGGTTTCGTCGGGAGAAACCGCTGAGAAGTTTTTATTAAGACAATACAACGAGATATATGGCATACGCAGAATGATGGCCGATCCAGTGGAACCACCGCAGCCAGAGTGTGTTCCATTAGACGGTAAAACAAATCCATGCGATCGAGTAAACAAGGTCCTGGATAGCTTCCAAAAAAAGATTATTGTGCTGCTAAAGTTAGTGTTTAATGCTATTCCTGGTTTGTTTTACATTTTTGGTGAGCAAGACGGTGCAAAAACTGCGTTTTTGCTCTCAAATTCACAAAGTCTTGTATGGTTAACTCAGGGCCTAGCTGGAATTTGTGCAAGCTCGCTTAATGAAGACAAGTATGGTGTTGTGCAGAATGAGCTGCCAAAAATAATCAAAGCGTTCTTAAAACTCAATTTAGAGCTCGACAAGTTAAACAATGTAAACCTCAATGGAAAAAAGCTTGACCGGAATTTAATTACTCTGAAAAATGCTGTGAAAAGAAGCTTATTTCGAATATGCACGGTTTTTGGAGACTATATTAGGGATTTGGTAGACGATCAGGAGGATCTAAGACAACTTCAAGGCTTTGTTAGCTATCAAGAGTCATGAGGAACTTGTTTACATTAAATTAAATTCCGTGTTAACCTTACCACTCATATTTGTAATTTATTATTAAACTTTTTTTTAGAAGAATTTTACAATGCCATTTTTTTTAATATGCTTGTCTATAAGTGTATTCTTTCTATGTTTTTTATTATTTTATTTGAGGATCATTTTTAACACAACGCTTGAAATTACCTTTGCAGAATTTGATTGCGCATCTTCATCATTTTAAGCGCCATCTTTCTCAGTCGTTCTTTTGTTAAGTTGTGAACAGCCTCAAGTATACCTCGTCTCTATAGAAGCTTATATATGCGTACATCAATTCATTTTCAATTTTTTTTATTTGTATTCTCCTAAACAAACTTTTAAATGACTTTAACTAAGTTATAAAAAGGTTGGAGAATACTTTGTGACATTCTATATTTATTCTAATAGTGGTAATCCCACATCATAATTAAAATAAATTGATTGTGAGGTGAACAATTTAATTTTGCACTAAAAAAAATTTTGGAAAGCAAATGAAATTCAATAAAAAATTCAAGCAATTAGTAAAAAATGAATTTGAAGCGATATTCTGCAGTAATATTTCTAATTCATTAAAATCGAAGCCAATGAAATTCACAAACAAGTGAATGAAATGCTTCAGGAGGGCATTATCAAACCCAGTGCCAGTCCATGGAACTCCTCCTTGCTACTTGTTCTCAAGAAACCTAATAAGGATGGTAACAAAAGTTAGAGAGTTGTGGTTGGTTTTAGGCGGTTAAATGAATTAACAGTTGGAGATGCATATCCCCTGCCAAACTTTGCCGATATACTAGACCAAGTGGGTAGAGTCAAATATTTTATTGCTCTTGATTTAGCCAAGGGATTTCACCAAATTCCCATGGAAAAGGGAAGCAAATGCAAAACCGCATTCAGCACACCATACGGTCACTATGAATACATTCGTATGCCGTTCGGTCTAAAGAACGCACCAGCAACAAAATTATTATGTGTTTTTGACCGCATACGACAACACAACTTAAAACTGCAGCCGGATAAATGTTATTTCCTCAAAAGAGAATTGATGTATTTGGGCCCATCATATCCGAGGAAGGACTCAAACCAGACCCCTAGAAAATAAAAGTCGTAAAGACTTACCCTGTACCCAAAAATATTAAAGGCATAAAATCGTTTTTAGGATTTGTAGGCTATTACAGACGGTTCGCAAAGCCGCTCACGAATTTGTTAAGGAAAAATGTGGATTTCAAATGGGACACATTCTGCGATGAGGCTTTCCGAAAGCTCAAGCACAAACTTATGGGACCCCCTATTTACCCTAATTTCGACGAACACTTCATACATATAGTAACAAGCGAGGCCAGGTATTATAGGCCAAGGCAAACTAGTTTGGTTCGCTAGCCGTACAATGAATGATGCCGAAACAAGGTACAATATCACGGAAAAGGAATTGTTAGCTATCGTTTACGCCATCAAGCAATTCCGACCGTATGTCTATGATGGGAAATTCACCATATGCACTGACCACAATGACACTTACAATGGGTTATGAACCTGAAAGACCCTACGCCAAGACTGGCCCGTTGGAGAATTTTGTTGGACGAATACGAATACCAAATAATTTATAAGGCCGGTAAATATAACTCCAATTCAGACGACAAGGTTGCAGCGACGCTAAAGACGGTGGACCTTTAGTCAATAACATAAAATAGACAAATAAATTTAAGGTTATTTAATCAACTCCGTGGTTAGACTCTTCTCTCGTTGTATACGAGAAAGCACGGTCTCGCGACGATACAACACCAAGAAGCCATAATTTTATATGATTTAAGAAAACCGGTAATATTCTACTGCTACGTATATGGGGTGGGAGTTTATTGAATAATTTAGAAGACACTAGTGTATGACTTTCGAAAAAATTTAGTCCGAAAAGAAGGCAAGATAACAGCGCCAGAGGTACTGCTGCATAAACAGTAAGAATCAAAATAAAATAAATGTCTTACTGGAACGACATTCATTGCATGAAAGAGATTCATATGGCGTTTTCCATTGGTTTTACTCCAAAATTAGCACTCCATCGAATTGAATGGAATTCGACAGCACTCTAATTTGAAAATTCAAAATGTTTGTATGGGTATTAGTTAGATTGCGTATGTCAAATTTCATTATTCTGATAAGTGCTTACCAAAATAGAGCAAACGATGAGGATTCTAATATCATGTTTATTATTTATTTTTCCATTTCTATTTAAATAAATTTAAATTTCCTGGTTTTAAACGCAAAAACATAATTTTCTCAAATGTTTTTGTATTTTTTTAAATTGCAACCGCCAATTCGACGTTTCGTTTTTATATGTGTTAGTGTACTCTGAAATGAATTTGGGAGTGAAAAAATTCACTAAGAACGTCAAACAAGTGCCAATGGAACATTTTTTAGAGTGCTATCTTCACTCTAGAGTGCAAAAAGAGTGTTTTTTTTGCACCATGGAAAACGCCAATAGAGTGTGATAATCTAGTTTTGTTTCAAACTTTCCTTAAGGAACATTTTTGCAAGACAATGCAATTTATTAAGGGTAACCTCCATCCCAGCAGCATTTTCCATAATCTAACTTAGATTGAAATATGCCAAAGTAGGCAGTTCTTAACGTTGCGTTAGACAAATATTTCCTTAAACGATAACAATATAGAACAGAAATTAAAAGATACTGTTTCAAACTTAAGATGTGTTAATCCCAGCACAACTGATAATCAATTGTTATCCCTAGATATTTTAATTGTTGCACAATTTGAATTATGAAGCAATTGGCATCACAAGCGTTCATTGGACTATATAGACTTGTAGAGCTAAGACTCGGACAGTTCACATTAAACAACAAGTGTTTTTTGAAATTTGGAGCATGAAATTTAATATCAATACACGTAATTTCTTTGAAAGCAAGGCTAAACAACATTCTTTTCTTTTTACTAACCATTACCTTATGTACAGCAAACGATGGTCTTAACAAAATAACTTCAAGATTTATATCTGCGACTACATTTAAGGGATTCGATGAAACGTAAGCAATGGTGAAATCATCTGGGAAAGCTATTAGTTTTCCAACAAATGGGTGCTAAAATGAATTGATATATATCAAGAACAAAATCGGACCTTGAACTGAACCTTGTGGTACTCCCAGATCAATCGTTTTGATTTTGATCACTAAAGGTGTTGCCTATTTTGATTTTTTGAGTTCTGTTTTTTAAATAAGACGCAAACCATTTAAGAGCAAAACCACGAAAACAAATATTATGTAACTAAGTTAAAAGGGTATTGTGGTCAACCGTGTTAAACGCTTTGGTTGTGTCTACAAAAAGTGCAGCGCAACATTTTTTATTATCTTAGCCCGTTTGAATATAAGAACAAAAGTCCAAAAGCGCTTCTTCCGTAGAAAAACCTGTCCTAAGCCCAAACTGTAATGGACTTAAAAATTGTATCTTTGTTAAGTACCTCCATACTCTGGCGTTTTATACACTTTTCAAATACACTTTTCAAATCGCAGACAGCAATGAAATTGGTCGATAATTGGTAATGACCTTTTTGTTACCGTTTTTAAAAAGTGGTAAGATATTTACATCCGCATATATACTAATACTAAAAATATGTACTAAGGTATGAATAATACGAGTATTATAATTTATCTTATTCAGAACCAAGTTGGAAATGCCATCATTGCCACAGGAATTTGAGTTTTTAAGTGAACGAATTCCTTTTTCTAAACCGGAAATTGGCTCAAAATAGAAACAATTTCTGGAAGTAAAACTGTCAGAAATGCTGAAATTCGTACAACAATTAACGGCTATCTTAATGTCATTTGAAGAAGCAGTTTGAGCAACCGTAATAAAGTAATTGTTAAATGAATTTGCTAATGATTTATACAATAATTAAATCATCGTTTTGCAACGAAAATTCACCTGTTTGAATGAATATCTTTCTATTAACTATGCTGTTGCTTACCTTCTACTCTCTTCTTCAATTGCCTTGCGCATTTCTGATTTTGAGATAAAAATAATTGTTCCTACTTATCCGTACCCTGCATAGGGTTAATTGTTCTGCATATTTTCTTGAACCTATTTCTTAAGCTCTGATTAAATGGGTGCTTGAGCAATTTCTTTTGTAGCTTTTACTTTAATCTAATTTTGTTAACAAGAAATATATACGAGGGTTGTCTGCAAAGTTTCCGACCGCAACGTAAAGATAGCGGCACTCGTCAATAAAAGCTAGTGAATGCTAGTTCTTTTGATAATTACTTACCGAAGTATCAGTCATTTTAGACGCGCAGTTTTTAGTTGACAGTCGTTTGAGTGAGTCGATGTGAGTGTTTTTTGTGAAAATGGAAAAAATTGGGTATCGAGCTGTTATTAAATTCTTGTTTTTGAAAGACAATAAGCCTACGCAAATCAAAAATGAGTTGGACCCTGTGCATGGGGACTCTGCACCATCATTTACCACAGTACCAAATTTTGGGCAGCTGAATTTAAACGTGGCCATAAGAGCTTGGGAAATGATGAACGTTCGGGATGTCCAAAAACTGTTTTTTCGACTAGGAAAGTGATGGTGACTGTTTTTTGGGATAGGAAAGGAGTTATCTTAATCGATTATCTTCAAAAAGGAAAACCCATTACAGGAGCATACTACGCATCATTACTTGCCAAATTGAAGGCAGAAATTGCGGAAAAACGCCAACATTTGCGGAAAAACAAAATCCTGTTTCAACATGACAACGCGCCGTCTCACACCTCAGCGGTTGCCATGGCGAAAATCCATGAATTACGGTTTGAATTGCTTGATCATCCGCCTTATTCACCAGATGTAGCCCCAAGCGCTCGGAGGACAACGATTTTCGTCAAATGAGGCGGCAATCACCTTCGTGAACAATTATTTTGCAGAGAAAAACTCCAAGTACTATTTGGACGGGTTAGAGAGATGGGAGCATCGCTGGGAGAAGTGTGTAGAGTTACAAGGAGACTATGTAGAAAAATAAAAAAATTTCGTAGGTACTAATATAAGCGCCTAAGGAATGTCAAAAATCGAAGTGAGTATCGATGTGGACTGTCGGGGTTTTCCCTTGAATCTGCTGCAGTGTGAACTTAGTCGTCTTAAGGTTCAACCAATCAGGGCACTGGAAACCGAATTCAGGCTTTCTAATAATATGGGCCAGAAAAATATAGCCAAGGTTTCGTTGCTCAAATAGTTTTCCAATGAATTGATGTACATATAGTTTTGCTACATTTTTTAGACGTTGGACGGAAGCGTAATGGGGGTCTTGGGAAATCTAAGACTTTATTGCTTAAATTTAATGATTTTTTCTACCGGACAGCGGACTTTGAGTGGTGTCCGAAGCTTACAGTTCGCTGAATATTTTCCACATCCTTCATCCTCCATCATCTGTAACTTCTATTTAATTCGCTTGAAGAGATAAATAAGCTTCTATTCCCACTTATTTCTTGGAATTCCACTAGTTTAAGGTTGTAAGGTATTGACTAGGCATACGAGATCAGCAAAGGTTCTAGCGGTTTGGTCTGATTGCAAATTTTCAAAGCCGAATCTCCTAACAATATTTCCCCATTGTAATGTTAAGGTATCCGTAAACGTTCCTTTGCTGCAAACAGGTAGTTCTCAGTGACTGCCTTGGTCGCTCGGAAGCGAGTTTAGAGTATTGCATCGGAGCGATAATCCTCTTTGTTCTTCAAAAGTAGGTAAATTAGGATTTGGCAACACATTTTTAACCAGTGATACCTTCATGGTAACTTATCAATTTTATCCGTTATCAAGCAGAATTAAAAAGTTTTTGTTTTGACTAAAATGATATCAGTTATAAACATACACCCAGGTCTGCTAATAATTTTGCTAGTGTGTTAGTATTCGGGGCACAAGATGAAGCAAAACTATAGTCTTATGTGAATGTGCCATAATTTTTGCACATGGCGTTAAATGTTACTGCGGTTTGACCTACCCCCAATTTGGAGCCAGATATTTTGTGAGCAACTCCGGGTGGTAATTTTTTCAACTTATTTTAATCAATTTTACACCTTCAAATAACCTTTACGTTAAAACAGAGCCTAATTTTTTTCATTTCTAACAAAATGGTAGCCAATACACATAGTTTACCCCAGCTTGTAGTTATACTGACCGTAATAATGTAAAAGGTGGTTAATCTGTTGTTTTCTTTTTAATCATATGTTATTAACACAATGAAAGCTTTTATGCGCTCAAATAATTGATTGAAACTTAGTATTATATTTTTGCGGTAGGTACGAAATTGGATTCTGTTTTGCCAAAACAGTGTGAATTTCGAAAAGAAATTTTAATGGCGAATGTTGCGGCTGTTGCCGAAAGAGTGCGCTTAAACCCGAGAACCCCAACAACAACAAACAAATATCTCAGTATCCGAGCATCAGCCGCACCAGCCTGAGTACGACCCGCTACGTGCTGCTCTGTTTGCGCTTTAAAGCAGCTCGAAATTGCTAATTTTGTTAAAGAGAATCATTTTTTCGGGTGAGACGCATTTCAATCTCGGCGGCTACGTAATCAAGCAAAATTGCAGTCAGTGCACCCTCAGTGCATTAATGGTGAATAGTCCATTTTTGTTCCAAGACGACAATGGAAGACACATTAGCTTTGCTCAGTGAGGTTGTTCCAAACTGTTCGGAACAGAAAAGTACAAGTTTTTCTGTTCAGTGAGAAGAATTTCTGTCCGAATCTGTTCTACTTTGTGTTCAGTGAGGTTGTTCCAATCTGTTCGGAACAGAAAATCTTGCACCTACTCTCGAGGTAGAACACAATTGTGAAAAGTGTCAAAATCAGCTGTGATTTTAAATTATATTGTTGGCGGTTATTTGCTAAATCAAGTGAAATTTTAAATTACAAATGGATTCAATTTTGACAACTCTCATATGGGCTGTTCATTTCTGTTCTGATTTGATTTGACGTTTTTCACAAATTTGTGCTGTTCTGTTCTAGTTTTTTCTCACTGAACAAAGCTATTATAGTCAATAGAGAGTAGAACGAGGCATAATAACCGATTTTGTATGGCTAGAAATAAAGGATTAGGATTTTGGTGAGCAACAATAGATTTATTGCACACTTAATTCATAAATCGTGTAATCTGTCGTTTTGGTAAGTTGCTTAGTCGCCACGAAGCTGCGATTTAACGGCTTTAGACTACTTTTTGCAGGGTGATATAAGAAATCGAGGTTATGCGAACAACCCGGAGATGTTTCAGGTGCTTTTGAACAATATTGTTCTAAATGTTCTAAACTTTTTATTGGAAAATTGGGTTGAGAGGATAGCCTACAGCAGAGCCAGTCAACGCAGTCATTTAAATGAAATAATATTCTATAATTAGTCAGAAGGTTTACTCTTTAAAAAAAAAAAAAAAAAACAACAATCGTTGAAAAGTATTGAAAGGTTTTTTGTTGTACATTTTTAAAATTAAACCAGATGATCAACTCTTTATAAAGTGGCATACATGTCACATTCAGCAGATTCAGATGCTCTAGACTTTCTTTCGAAGTATTTCGTTGGTTTTCGATAATGCTAGAACACTCAACACATTCCAGTACCCATATACCCGGTGTTCGCATACTCTGCCGAGTTATAGTGACACGAGTCACGATTAAATTTTTCGATGACTTTAATGTATTGTTTGGCACGTTCTTTTTTGAGTTTCGTAAAGCTTTTGTAAATCGATTAAGGATACAACTTTTTTACAGCTTAATGTTTGTGTAATATTGATCTAATTTCAGTCCTACTCATGTGATGTTTCTTCTGTGTTGTTTGAACATATGCAATATTTTTTGCGTTTATTGCCTTCTTAAATACTGAAATGGTTAATGCGTGCAAATACAGGGTCATTCATTTCGTAGTTTTAAGTTGGTAACGCTGGCATTTGACACCTTCCAAACTCAGCTGTCATAATATTGGTTGAATGTTTGCCATTTACAATATTGGATCGCTTACAAGTCGAACAACGCGCTAAAATTATTTAAGGGCTGACCAGAATGTGGATCTGAAGCTTGAATCTGTATCTCTAAGTTGGGTGCTATTCAACGTCGAGATACAGATTATACATGTATTCAACTTTTGACAGTTCGAAATCAGATACAGATTCAAGCTTCAGATTCATATTTTGGTCAGCCCTTTAAACTTACTACAAAAGGTGTGATTCAATCGTAGCCACTTTTCGCGCATTACGCGATGATTATGGTCGTCATAATCGACCGACTACGCAATCAGTCGGTGAAATTGTAAAGAAATTTAAAGAGAGTGGAAGCGTTACTGATGTAAGGCCTATGCATCATCGTAGTGCACACTCAGTCGAATAGAACGTATCGTGCACCTCACTATGGCGTATTTTGCAATTTAATCTCCATCTTTATTAAGTTGAACTTACGCAACAATTGAAACACAAAATAAACACCGATTTTTCGAACAACATTTTCTTCATTTTCTCGCACGGTGGGTATGTAAACAAACAAAATTGCCGCATATGGGGCTCAGAAAAGCCACAAGTGATCAAAGAGGTGCCCTTGCATCCAGACAAAGTGACTGTTTGGTGTGCTCTATGGTCGAAAGGTGTCATTGGACCAACGGGCGGACGGTTACGGTCAATTCGGAGCTATTTGGTCGGATGATAACCGATTTTTTGAAGATCATGACTTGGACGATAAGTGGTTCCAACAAGACGGGGCAACAAGCCACACAACATGACCAATTATGGCTTTATTGCGTCAGAAGTTTCCTGGTCGCGTAATTTCACGTTTTGGCGACGTCAATTGACCACTAAGATCATGCGATTTGAAACCGTTCGATTTTTTCTGAGGGGCTACGCAAAATACCGTGTTTACACTTTTAATCCCCGAACTCTAGACGCATTAAACATTAAAACATTACTCAAGTTATGGCCGAGATACCGCCCAAAAATTGCGAAAAAGCGGTTGAAAATTACCTCAAAAGAATCGCATGCTGCGAATCTTTCCGCGGCGGCTATTTGAATGATATTGCTTTCACATTTAATGACAAAGTCCAAACTTTAAACTTAAAAATGTATCGCTGTGTGTGTTTTATTAAGCTTTACTTTCGAAATCGAAAAATGAATGACCCTTTACTTGATTATTATTTTTCCATTCTACAGGCCGCTCTATTTTGGAACTAATTTATAATCCGACTTATTCTGCATAGTGAAAAAATATTCGCGTAGACTCTTTCATAAAAAGTGTAATTGAGACTTATTCCAAATAAGAAAACAATAATCTGTATACCACTTTATTTATCCTCCTTGTACCCATTTGCAACAAGCATGGATTCTATCCATGTTCTTAGAGCAATTTATAAAATGACATTGAATTTTCCAAATAACTGCTCATCGGACTAATGGAACAATCTTCAATTCGTATCTTCGATAGTATCACAGAAAAACTGCGCACAGGTAAAAAAGGATTATCTCACGTGCAAGAAATATGTAACATAAGATGTAATTATACGCAAAAAATATTTCAACTGGTAATAATAGAAGAAGCACATGAGTAGAAAAAGACCCTGGAAAATTTGTTGTAATTAATCGGACATGGGTTCTTAAGGTCCGGGCTTAGGAAAGAAGCCTGTTGGTTAGGTCCATAATGAGCAGTCGGCATTTAAGCAAGTTAGTATAAAAAAAATTATTCTCAAATGCGCTTTTAAAAATTAACGTCCATAACGGACGCATATCAAAATGCTTCAAATATAACAAGTACAAATATGGGGGTCCATTTTATTAAGAATGATCAATAATTAAAATTAATGTAAAAAAATCAGGTAAGCAGGTAAAAAGTTGTTGACATCATTATACTTTCCGCACTTGACATGCAATCACACTAAATATATTCGTTTCGTCTTCCTTCGTTGACGGATACAAGACAAAACGTGCAAAAGTTCCTCCTTTTTCGTCAGCCAGTCGCCCAGGATTAATTGCAAGACACCCATTCACCACCTTATAGCAATACAAAAACAACAAAAATTGTCAAATTATTTATTCAAATCCTTTTACGGAAAAAAAACTTACCCTTAGGTAGCACTTTTGATCTCCGGGCAAAATCATTATGTTTGGTATTTTCTCAATATTTGCGTACTTGTGTGCTAACGAACTATCAAAGCACAGTCTATCATCGCCTGGTGGGTTAAGCGGATAGAATGACCCCTGATTGAAAAGATAGTTAACAGCTCGTTTGATTTTCTCACCAGCATTACTGAAATTTCAAACGAAATGCATTAAGATAAACATAACATTAAACATTAACTTTGGAAGAGGTACACTTACATAGCCAGCTCATTATTCAAAATGTGATCTACGACATCAGTCGAAGTCATTCCAAGAGTAATGCCATTTAGATCTACAATCGAGGGATCAGGCAGCATATGCACGTTTGGATAGGTTTTCTTAATGGTCACAGGCATGGTTGGATATACTGGATCAGTATTTGCATCTTTACTTGATGCAACAATAAGGATGGTGGTTTCATTTCTGGAAATTCAACAAAGTTAATCAAATCAGTATAGAAGGCACATTACTCATAGTTGCTTACCCCAAAACATCTACAATTCCAGAAATCATTTTCTCAAAAAATATTTCAAAAGGATCTGCCATCACATTCTCATTTATTACTTTATGCTCAGCATCCATAAATGGTCCAGTCAAAATCAGCACTTCTGGCTGATTATCCTTACAATACAGAATCAAGTCATGCAATGGATCATACACCAGGTCATCACTGTTTGTATATGGTCCAGCGGCGACAACAAAACTCAACGAATCACTAAGTTTTGGTATGGTAGGCGATTCTAAGATGCAATCACTCAATACTTCTGTAACTATAATGGTATCGCCTTTTGGGTTTCGTCCGTTCACCATCACAACTTGTCCAGGAAATACTCCAAACGATTTAGTTTCACTAAAATTCAAACGAACAGTTCGACATGTAGACTCATCGGAGCCCAACAACAGCGTCGATGTAGCGTCTAGGCACCCCTCTGAGTCACAGCATATTGTTCCAATCGTCTTCACTGTTTCCTGACTGTGATCATCGACATTTTGGAGATCATAATCCAATGTACTCGATCCAAATACCTTCTTGCAAATATTTTTCCCAACATGAAAGATGCGATCACCTGCAATTTCTGCTCTCTCTTGCAATATGTCAAACATGTATTTCGTCTTTGCTGAAAGTGCCTCTCCGTTGTGGGTGAGTAGTTGCTTAACCACCACTTTTCCACTCGTTTTAGCCGATGACCACGTTGCACTAGCCAATAGCTGTGGGTTGCCAAATGTGTAAACGATCTTACCAGAGCCGACAGCAACTTGAGCGCGTGGTGTACCCGATCTGCAATGGGAATTGAATTTGTAGTTTTTCAATTAAAGCGAGGTTATGAAATACAGGGGCAAAGCTTAATGATCTTCCATTTGCAGAACCCGGTAGCGTGCCATGCTATCAATGCAAATTGGCTGCGAATTCAGAGCTTGAAGTTGTGCAGTGATCTTGGAGTGCAATGCCTATTAGGTAACTTGGTTCGCACTGAATGAAAACTAATGGGTTAAATGTAGGCATGTTAGCCTGTTGGCTAACCAAATGCGTTATTAGACAGCTATTACCATTTTTTCCTTTTGCTTGTTTTCGATTTGCCAAACAAGCGTGAAAAATAATTTCGATTTTCATGGAATGTGAACTGTGCAAATTTTGCGGGTATTTGCGGAAGACTCGGTTAGAGCTTGCTGCGGAATAATTGAATTTTGCTTCTGGAAAGCAACTATGATTGAGTTTGCGAAATTTGTTTCTTGGGAAACCTTGCGAATATATTTATATTACTTGGCGTACGATTTAAATAATTGTGAGGTGGGTTTATATATGCAGTTACTTATTGGATTCCTATTTACATATCCGAGAATAAGACTGTTGAGTTGCAATTTAAATTAATGACTTCTATTCTATTCTATCTGTAAATCATAATCGTTAATTTTAAGACAGACTGTTTGTGTCAGTTGTTTTCTAAGGAATCCTTCATATAAATTATATGAACCTTAGAGGTAAATACTTCATATTTAAGGCCAAACAAATTTTGAAGGCTTAAAAGGTGTAAAATAAGATCATATTCTTTACAGTCAGCACTTTTGCAGTTATCTCTTTAAGGTTGTTTGTAAGCCAGCACTCGTATAATATTTTTTAAGGTAATAGACGAAGAAGAAGTTTGAGTAGCAAGTGTTATGGAGTTAAAATTTTTAAAGAGTGGTACACACTGCACCATGAAAGGTATTTTAGTGCGCTTTTTCATCAACTGCTGTATTTAAAACGGACTTCCATGGAGGTATATACAGTGAATATTATCTTAAGGAAATTGTATGTGTGTTACAGGGGATGAGAAGTTAAATGAGGAATTACTAGACAGAATATGGAGCCTAACAGGTGGAATTTACATCTATTTCTTTTGCTAAGCACAAGCAGCTTGTTTATTCGTTTTAAATTTTATTTGATTTTCAGTTGGCTCGATAAGCGAAATGTACTGTTGAAAAGGTATTAAGATAGCTCCATGTCGTTAATTAAACTTCTCACTTTATTAGGACCTTGAATAAGTTCTTGAAAGATGGCAGTAGAAGCACTCGGTGCATGGAATTTCAAATGGAAACGCACCTGGAAGGAAGTACTGTATCTAACCTTAAAATTTCAGTGTATGGTTTCAACAATGAAATGTGAAAATATCTACTTTTGTGCCAAATAAAGTGTATTTGCAGGGAATTTTAATGCACTATTTTATTCAAATGAAAGCTGCAGCTGAAGCACACACAATTCTTGTTGAGGCTTACGGTGACAATGCTCTGACGTGTACGACATGTAAGAGACTGGTTTCGGCGCTTCAAAAATAATGATTTTGAACTTTGCCGAAGAACGTTCTGGCGCACCGCAAAAATTTGAAATCAAAGAATTGGAGGAATTACTTGATCAAGACCGATGTCAGGCTCAAAAAGTTTAAAAATGTTAGGAATGATCCAGAAGCAAGAACATTGGGTGCCGTATGAATTGAAGCCGACAGACGTCGAACAGCGCTTTCTCACGTGTGAACTGATGCTTCAACGAAAGAAAAGAAAATGTTTTTTGCACCTTATCGTGACTGGCGATGAAAAGTGGACACAAAACGTAGACAATCGTGGGGTAAGACCGGCCATCTATCAACATCGTCCGCAAAACCAAATGTCCATGGTTCGAAGCTTCTTCTTTGCATTTGGTGCGATCAGCTGATTATTATGAGCTGCTCAAATCGAATGAGACTATCACGGGTGATCGCTATCGACTTCAATTGATGCGTTTGAGTCGAGCCCTAAAAGAAAAACGGCTGCTATCTGAGCAGAGACACTTCTGCAAAAAAGAAAAACAGCGAGAATTTATTAAATGTCCTAATATTATAATTGCAAGAGTTATGGTTGTTGTGGTTTTTCAGTATGTTACCTTCTGAGAGCTAAAATGATCCAATAGAGGGAAGTATTAGGCATCCCAACTTTTTAGATAACTCAAAGCTTCAAGGAAAAGAAACGGATTGCTCTTTCTTTCTATCTAATTAAACGAAAATCGTAGCAATATAATGGTTTCTCACTAAGCACTATTTGCTCTTAAAAATGGGAGAGGATTTTTTTTTAGAAGTGAAATTAACAATTCTGAAATCTATAATTTGCATCAATTTAAGTTTAACCTTACGGAAAATCCTTTTATGCTAATACCGATGTAAATTTGATTCAGCAAATAAAAATATTGCATCTTCCCTTCAAACTGGAAATATAGACAAATGTTGCTGCATTTTAAGTGTAATATCCGATAGTCGTTAAAAATCTGTAAGTTTCGCATGCAATGCACTGGTTCTAAGTTGCTTTAACTATATGTGAGTGCAAAGCAGAAATCAGTAATGCGATCGTATGCGATTTATTTCCTCCTTAAATCGTTTCTTCCTTCCACCTTTAACTTAAACTTCTTTTTCATGTTTTATTTATGTCCCTGCAATAGGCTGCAAACGAACATTTCATCAAAGCCCCGAGATGTGCCAGGTTTTCCTTTCATTGTGTAATTGATATCAATTTCCTTTTGCCAATCTTTCTTTCTAGCCATTCTGCTTACTGCGAAAGGGGATGTGCCAATGTGCCATGTATGCATCAGCAAAAAAAATTTTACCTAGGATAAATTCACAAAACCAAACCAAAGCAAATCCCAAATGGATGTACACTCGTACACCACACAAAGTAGAAAGGAAACAACATCAAGCCCAAGAGGAGATCACATAAATTTTCGATCAAAGATCCAAAGTGCAACAGTACGAGTATAGCCTCCGGCAGGGGAAAGATGCCATGCCAACCGACAATGATTCTTCTTCGCCACATACTTACATTTGGGAATAGTTACCCGGACTGGAGAGCGCGTCATTCTGGCGTTGAGCAGGTGTTCTAGCGATTGCTGACTTTGCCTGGAATTAACAATAATAATAAAAAATGAGAAAAACAAAACAACTACAAAAAAAAACTCAGATATCGTGAATTTAAATAGATTTTTCAATTTTCTACTAAAGGTGGATTTGTTGTGCTGGAGAGTGAAGAAAGAGTTATGTGGCACGTTTTCCTGTAGGAGCAGATGCAACTTTCCGTGTCATGCCATTTCAAAAATCTAGGAATCTGATTAGAAATTGTGTACAAGTACCCTGAATACATTTGCTTTGTTATCTTCAGTAGCAAGGTAGCCGACTTTAACTGGATTTAGTACCAATCTAATGAGTAAATGACAATTGCCATCTGATTCTGAGATCGGGTTATGGTCGGCGAAGCGGACTGAATGGCAATTTAATTGAACGGAAATAATTTGAAGTTATGCGCAAGTAACGTTGTAATTGGCAGGTGTTGACTTTAAGTGCGGGTGAATTGTGACAGAATTATTTGAGAGAAAAGTAGTTACACAAATTAGCAGAGGGTTCAAGAAAAGAAGAGGTAAAACTGTATCGTGTGTCCTGTTTTGATTTCGAATATATGTTCTGTGCTTTGGAACAATTTCTTGGGGTAATACCAAAAATGAGGAATAATGTTAGCTATAAGAGATCCTAAGAATATGGATAATGGGCAGAAACACATGGTTCAGGATTTGGGGTTTTTGACTATTGGCCCAATTATCAAGGCTTTTTCGTCAGTACCAGAGAGCTGCGACGAGTTATAAATGTTTGATCACACTCGAACATTGACTCGTATTCGTTATGATTTTACCACTATGGTTGAGCGACAAAGAGCGATCGATTGAGCATGAGCCCAAAGCGAACATTCAGTTCCAATCACATAATCAAAAATCATACATGACCGTTTGCGATCGTGCGTTTTTGTTTAGCAATAAGCAATGATCGCCTATGCTATTCGCAATCGACTAGCATAATCGAACTTTTCGCTTGTGCTCGGGTCACTCATGACACCCGAGCTATGGTCTACTCGTGCACGAACAAAATTCTTGTTAATTCTGTGCCACTCAATTTATTTTGGTTTTAAATAAAACAAATATGTATGTACATACCCATTAATACATTGTGTACATACATATTTTACTTGATCAACACGAGCTTCTCTCTTTCGATCAACTTTTGGAGCTCATGCTCCAAAATGAAAACATTCATGCATTGTTCGGGTCGATAGTATCGTTCGGAACAATTATTCGTTGTTCATCACACAAAGCAATCGTGTGTGCTTTCGCTTCGTGTGAACAACTCGATCGAAATTTCTAACTGCTGAGCGCTGAGTTGATTTGATTGAATTTTTAGCAAAGGTGATCGATCGTACTCAATGCAGCTCTCTGATCAGGACTTAGGAGCCCCCCGGACATCGGTCCGGCCCTAACTTGTTGATGTAGGCTCCCTTCTGGGAGCGTCACAGTGGCTAACATAAACGCATGGTGCACCCGTGTCTCACGCGATGTAGGATAGCAATAAGTACTGGGTGCTGAGACCCAAACATCAGTAAGAGGTTTTAGGTAGGCCTCAACTTATTCCAAGGGTGGAATTGTGCCCTCACCGCAGTCCCGCATTGGTATTATCTAATGTAGGTAAGCGTTGGCAAGGCGTAACCTGGCCCCTATGGATGTTTGGGCATCCCGCGAAATTAAGTCTCCATGACAGGTGTTCACGCAAATTACACGACGTTCTATGCGTGGATTACAAGGCAATGCTGCAAAAAACTACTTTATAAGCAATGGAGTCGGAAAGAATATAAGTCAGAAAAAAAGGAAAAGAAAAAAGCTGAGAGAAAATGAACGATTTAATGTTGACAATGATTGGGAATACCTTCGTCCATCCGACTTCGAAGTCTTGAAAGCGATACCTGAACAAGATCGATACGCCTGTATATGAAAGCATTTATAGAAACAAGCTGTGTAGCGCCAAATCTTGTTTTGCCATCCTTGACGAAATCGTCATTTTGGGGCACTGAAAATAAATGCACGAAGATCCATTTTATCCACTCTTCTTCTTCTTCTTATCCTTTTATTAACCCTTTCCTCGCTGCTGCTCCGCTTATGGGGTTGGCTAATGTCGCAGACCGCAGAACGCGTCTACATAATGCTCGGTCCTGGATCGCTTCAGTGGTAAGCCCCAGACGTTGTTGCGCATTTGCCATCTGAGAAATCCAGGAATTCTTTTTCCGACCTCGTTTTCTTACAGTTGGAGTGACCGTAGTTGATAGAGCCTTTTTAACCGGATTTTCCGCAGATCTTCTTTGAACGTGGCAATACCAACTTATTCTATTCGCCTCAAGCTGTTCGGTTACCGAATTCTTTATATGTAGACTTCCTCTTATACGCGTAGATCTAATACAATCGCGTTTAGTGACTCCACTAGACATCCTTAACATTTTCATTTCCGCTGCCGTCATTTTGTTTTTAAACGCTTCGTACATTGTCCAGCACTGTGAACCGTATATAAGAGCTGGTCTAACAACCGTGGTGTAGAGTTTTCCCTTGAATTTAAGTGGAAATTTTCGGTCGCAAAAGATTCCCGAATTTTCCCGCCATTTCATCCATCCCACACTCACTCTGTGGTTTACGTCGTCGTCACATTTCGCTTCCATGTTAACGATTGATCCTAAGTACTTAAAGATAGTGCTTTTCGGAAGAACTATTCCGTCTAACATTATATCCGGAACAGGTCGCAACGGATGCGCAAATGGGCACGTCAAATGCTCCGTCTTTGAACGACTTATTTTAAACCCGTTTCTCTCTAGCGCGTTTCTCCATGAATCTAAGGCGTTCTGTAAATCTTCGACGTTATCGCTAAGTATAACTGCGTCGTTAGCGAAGAGAATCGGCGTTACATTCGCTTCGCGCATGCTGTCTTTTAAAAGATAGTCGAATACTACGTTAAAGAGGAAAGGGCTAAGTACGCTTCCTTGATGCACTCCGAAATTAACTGGAAATTCTCTCGTTAGTCCGGCAGAGCTTTTAACCGCAGTTTTCACGTTTCCGTACATGTCTTGTATTATTCTAACATACGTTTCCGGTACGTTTTGAGACCTCAGCGCGGCCCATATGAGATCCCTAAGCACTCGATCGAATGCTTTCTCGAGGTCTATAAATACCATGTGTAAATCCTTAGACGAATCTCGGTGCTTTTCCATTATTATTCGTAGGTTTTGGATAGCGTCCACCGTCGATCTTCCTTCAACAAATCCACACTGGCTGTTATCGAACTTTATTATTTGCCGAAGACGTTCGTTTAAGACTCTTTCGACGATTTTCATTGTGTGTGACATAAGCTTGATTGAACGGTAGTTGTTGCATTCTCGAGTGTCGCCTTTTCCTTTGTATAATGGAACCAAGAAGCTACTTCTCCATTGATTCGGCATAGGTTGTCCACATTTTAATTTATTTAAAAGTTTCGATAGCCAATCGCTGCCGATCCCCTCCATCTTCGACCAAAACTCTGATGGAATGCTGTCTGGTCCCACGGCTTTCCCCGGCTTCATTTTTCCAAGTGCTATACTTATTTCTTCGATTGAAAAGTCCGAAACTTCCTCCTCGAATAGACCAGCTGTCGGCACGATATCACGTGGAAACTGTTTGTTAAGCAACTCCTTGCAGTATTCAAGCCACCGGTCACAAATTTCCTTTTCATTTGTTAGTAAACGACCGTCTGCGTTTTTGATGTATTTCGGCGAGGTTATTTCCATTGAATTTTTTCTCCTCTGTGCAGCGAGCTTAAAAATATTTGGCATTTTAGTACTGTACCACGTTTGAACTTCTTGGATAGCTTGTCTTCTATCTGCCGATCGTGAGGATATTTGTTCTAACTCCTGGTACAGGTTTTCCGCTTCTGCCGCTCGAGTAAGACGCTCGTATTCAAGAGCCAGTCGAGCTTTTTCGATATCGTCGCTCCGATCGCATTTTGTCCACGCTTGGAATGCACTCTTCTTGTCGGCCACAGCTCGTTTGGTTTCGTCATTCCACCACCATGTTTCTTTGCCGACGTGATGGTATTTCGATATAGTCCCCAGATGGGACTTTGCGAGTGTTATGCATTCCTCGTGCATTCTGTTCAACATTTCTTGCGGGCTAAGTGAGTCTGCGATACCGTTTATATTGTGAAGTACTTCTTTAGCCAGTGCGATAAATCTTGCGCTTCGTTCCTTCGATAGATTATACCACCGGATTTTTGGCTTTCCAAACGATGCCCGTGTTTTCGGTAGTTCCGCTTTGAAAAATTCTGTAATGAGCAGACGGTGTTGGCTTACTAGCGATTCTCCAAGTATTACTTTATAGTCCTTAACACGGTTTCTCATCGACATTTTGCAGAGGTGATAATCTATTTGCGTTTCGTGGCCTCCGCTGCTATAGGTGATAAGATGTCGTTGATGTTTAATAAACATTGTATTTAAGACGGTTAAGCCGTAAGCCCTACACGCTACAAGGATGTCTTCGCCAGCTGAATTTCTGGTTCTGGTTTTATCCACTCAAAGTCATTAAATGGTTTGCTCCTTACCATTTGCTGGGGGAGTCAGTGAACCATTGGTTTTTAGAACGGTGCTGCTCAAACAGTCACTGTTGATGGTGAGGGGTTCAAATTAGTAAATAGAGGAGTGTATTGGATGAATTGGACCGGAGGACATGTGGTTTAAGCAACAAGGAGCAATGGCGCATAGTGCACGAGCTACAACAAACATTCTAAAGCTTGCTTTTCCTTGCCGACGGTATCCTGTAAATTACGGATAAATATTGTCCATATTCAGACTTTCGCATTCTTTTTTTTAGAACAAGAAAGAGCTAAAGATAAAGCTTCTTTAATCGGAAATAAAATAAAAAAATTGATAGGATCCCAACTTCAATGCAATTATTTTCCACAAGAAGAAAACTAAAACTTGTTAAATTTAATAGCTGCGTTATCAATGAGTTCCCAGTGAAATGAAGAAAAGTGCAACAATTGAACAATATTTTCTAATGCAAGGTACTCGTAAATGACCTTTTCGAACGTGTTTCCCTATTTGAAAATTTTAGACTAAACTTGAATACTTGGAAAGCATTTCTTTTGCGACCCTTTAATTAGTTTCGTGATGGGGGTCGCTTTTGAAGCTCGATAACCTTCGTTTAAAATTGCTTTTATTTGTTGGGAACTTCCTACATATCCACTAATAGCACACAGTTGAATATTTTATGTACAAGTGCTTTCATATCAAATTTGTTAATTTGAACCGCCTTTGCTAAGTTTGACTTCATGCCTATTTCACAGAACTCACTAGCAAAGAGTGAAATTATATATTTAAAAACACAAAACCAAATTTTCTTGACTTTTCTCTTTACACGCACTACAAACGCCGCAAAGTGTTCACTTTTCGCGCCACTTGACTGCTCACCCTAATTCCTTTCGTCATTCCATCTCACCACTGCGATCAACTTTCCAACCCCGACTTTCATTCATAAGTATGATATACACCGTATATTAAAATAAAATACGAAACAAAATAAAAACACCAAAAACATGTACTCGTACATAGACTTTGCTTCACCGTTCCAAATATTTTAAAATACTCTGCATCAAGTGAACATACCCCCACTCAGCATTGAATGCTAAGCGCAACGAAGTATAGTTTGTATTAAAGGGGACACCAGAGTTCCCACGGTATGTGCTTGTTGAAAAAACCTATCTGCAGCATACCAACAACCTGTCGAATGAGGAAAATTTATAAATACATACCATACATATGTACAAAAAGTATCTGCCAGAGCAAGTGTGTTTTTTTTTCTAAACAAATGCCTTTCGATGCAAATGGATCAGAGTTGCATTTTGTGGAACCCCCACCTACTTGTGCACTTTGCTACTAGTCTTGGTCTTATTCAAGCGATTACGAATTTACGAATTTATTATGCCAGAGGCAGTACGAAGGCTACATTTGGAATTCATTAAAAGTTAACACCTTATTTGTGTAATGATAATCTATTAGGTGGCATCGAAGAGGATTCAATGTGGCATCAAGCTGCGAACACTATTTTTGGACTAAAAAATAACTCTTTCAGTTTTGTGCCGCCTTGCCTTAACAGATAAGTTGCTTAGGAATAAATGCAAACCTGCATGGTCCTATTTCTAACTAATACCTCCTATCATATTGGATTTTAAGTTTAACATTTTAGCCACTTCAACAGCTGAAACGCGATTATGTGCTTTTTAAGAATTCTCAGAATCTACAAAAACCAATAAAAACATGTATTTACGAGTATAAATAGGAGATGGTGAGGCACAACATATTAGAAGATGCGTAAGAATTTACCTAAAGATGAGAATCGCAAAGAGCGTCCGCGTTGAAACTGCAGGTTAATATAACAGATGTCTTATATGCTAAAATGAGACACCAATCATATACAGGCAACTATGACACCAAAAATGAGCCTGTGACACTTTAACACCTTAAAACTCTCCCACAAGTTTGTATGCAATCAGTGGGTTCCCGTGTCTGGAGACTACCGGTGGGGTAAAAGAACAGTCAATCAGTTCGAAATGAGCATACAAGTCTCAAACCACTCAAACTTTAGATACACTTCATGGAAATGATCGCAATTAATAGAACTACCCCGCTGGGCACCACGATTGCAACGCACTCGGGTGATCCCAGAGCAAGCAGAAGTGCTTGTGTCAGAGTCCGAGGGATTCCGGGGGCGGCCAAAATGAAGTTTCCAAAATATTTTCCTAAACTTCGGTTTGCAAGTTGGAACCTCGGATCGATGACCTCAACAAGTTTAGAACTGGAAGCGATTATGCGTCGCAGAACTCTACAAATCCTTTGCGTACAGGAAACGAAGTGGTGTAATACAGGAAATAAAGCGCGTTTTCTTGATTTAAAAACTAAGGCATTTAAGATATTCTACCATGGAACGGTCAATGGACGAAACGGTGTTGGTATCGTTGTTGCAGCGGATCTTCTAAACAATATTGTTGGTATTTTGAAAATAAGCGACCGCTTGATGAGTGTTAAACTTGTCTTACACAATGAAACGTGGAACATTATTAGCGCGTACGCCCCACAAAATGGATGCGACCAATCGGAAAAATATAAATTTTGGTCAGAGTTCGGTAATTTGCTTAGAAATATACCTATCGATGAGATGCTCTTAGTAGGCGGAGATTCAAATGGCCACGTCGGAGAAACAAATGTTAATTATGAGGACTGCCACGGAGGCCACGAAACGCAAATAGATTATCACCTCTGCAAAATGTCGATGAGAAACCGTGTAAACTGTAAAGTAATGCTTGGAGAATCGCTGGTAAGCCAACACCGTCTGCTCATTACAGAATTTTTCACAGCGGAACCACCGAAAACACGGGCATCGTTTGAAAAGCCAAAAATCCGGTGGTATAATCTATCGAAGGAACGAGGAGCAAGATTTATCGCACTGGCTAAAGAAGTACTTCAAAATATAAACGGTATAGCAGACTCTCTTAGCCCGCAAGAAATGTGGAACAGCATGCACGAGGAATGCATCACACTCGCAAAATCCCATCCGGGGACTATATCGAAATACCATCACGTCAGCAAAGAAACATGGTGGTGGAATGACGAAACTAAACGAGCTGTGGCCGACAAGAAGAGTGCATTCCAAGCGTGGACAAAATGCAATCGGAGCGACGATATCGAAAAAGCTCGACTGGCTCTTGAATACGAGCGCCTTAAAAAGATCGCAAAGAAAGTCCTGGCTCGAACTCGAGCGGCAGCAGCGGAAAACCTGTACCAGGAGTTGGAACAAATATCCTCACGATCGGCAGATAGAAGACAAGCTATACAAGAAGTTCAAACGTCGTCCAATACTACAGTGCCAAATATTTTTAAGCTCGCTGCACAGAGGCGAAAAAATTCGATGGAAATAACATCGCCGAAATACATAAAAAATGCAGACGGTAGCTTATTAACAAATGAAAAGGAAATTGGTGACCGGTGGCTTGAATACTGCAAGGAGTTGCTTAACAAACAGTTTCCACGTGATATCGTGCCGACAGCTGGTCTATTCGAGGAGGAAGTCTCGGACTTTTCAATCGAAGAAATAAGTATAGCAATCGGAAAAATGAAGCGAGGGAAAGCGGCGGGACCAGACAGCATTCCATCAGAGTTTTGGTCGAAGATGGAGGGAATCGGCAGCGAATGGCTATCGAAACTTTTAAATAAATTAAAAATTATGTTCAAGGACAACATATATATTTATAGTCCTCGGGGAAGCCCAGAAAAATTGGGGAAATCTAAATGATAATGTAAAGTAAGACAGTATTGATTCGTTATAACCGGACATTTTCTTCATTTAACGCGCAAAATGGGTTCGTTATATGCGAAACCGGGTTCGGGTTCGCTTTAAGCGGTCAATACTGTATTACTTTTGCAACAGATATTATGCCAGAATTAAGATAAATCTACGTGCCTGTACATCTTAAATGATATAAAAAAAAATACTCAGGTGTTCCATTATCGGAAAATTTAAAAAGAAAAAATTTTAATTACCCGATAGCTTTATTGAAGATTTAATATAGTTTTGCCACACCTAAGCTAAAACCTATTCAGAAAAATTAGTTTTTTTTTTAACGAATAGTGTATGATGAAGCAGTAATTTAAATGATGAAATAGTTCCCTTTATTAGCTAAGATGCTACACCACACTGTGTTCTCCTCTAACATCAACCAATAATTGGACTTCGACCTAATTATATTCTCATGACGCAATCAGCGCAGGAAAAAATTACCTGACCCCAAATTAGTTTCACACCAACCTCTTGAAATTTTGTTTTCGTTTCCTTTTCTTTTTTTTTAAAAAAAAAGTAAGAATTTAAATAAAAACAATATAAAGGACTGTAAAAAAGATCAAATAACATGCCGAGGTTGCATTCTCAAAATTCTGAACTGATGATCAATCTCTTATAAAACTTGCATTGTTGTGTTTTCAACTACACTACATACATCTTCCTCATTGCAGTGGCTTTACAAATTATTTACTTCAAAATACTGCAACATAAGTATGTACATCTTCTTTTTATATTAAATGTACGCCATCATCCTGGCATTACCACGTTGATAAGTAGCAAAACAGCTATTAAGATGCTCAACGCTTATGTTTATCTCATTTAAGCTATTCAACATTGAAAAAGATACTAATCTTCTGTTCAACTCGGGTGGCAATCCATCGGTGAATCGTAAGATGGTGATGCAAATCACTGTTGTATCTTTTATGGTATTCGACGATGTGAAGGAATCGTTGGTATACTCATAGAAATGCCCCATCATGTACATGTCTTTGTACATATCTATTCTTACGACATTCTTTTTTGCTATTACACCGTATTAGCCACTAGACGCTGAAGTACTACACAGAGTGCATCAACATAAATTTAATTTATTGCAATGCCGCTTATAAGAAAGATAATCTATAGATCTAATAATTTACCAGGAAACGGTCAGTTTTCAATAGAATTCATACATTTAGATAGTACGTGATAGAGTTAAGTAACTATAGATACGAGTAGCATAGCGGTGTCGAATTCGATACTGAATTGGATTTTGTCTTCATCAATTCGCTTTGAGTGTTGAATTAGTTACAACATTTACCCATTAATTTCAACCTAATAGTTTGCCAGATAAGGTTGATATTTCAATTTGTATTTTCGTCTTGAAATCAGATCTTTTTTTTTACTATAAATATATAAAAAACAAATAATAATAAATAATTTTTAAAACGAACCCTCCATCTTTATTCTAAGAGAATTTGAACTGCTCCAGTTCTTCATTTCAATGGTCTGCATGTGGTACGAGTACGCAAAACACCCAAAGCTAGATGTGGTGCTTCGGTAGAATTTCATGAAATCTAACACCAGTTCAGTTTAAGATTATGGATCAAATTACAATAAAAAGGAAAGGTTAGAAAAATATCACTTGTTTAAGCTTATATCGTATGCTTCTCCCAAAAATTTGCAAGCCCTGAATAGAGGTTCATTACGGGCAAGAATGATAACGAAAGGCATTTGAACTCAGTAAGTAAATCTCATTTTGTTCAATTGTCTTTTGTGCTCTTCCATCAGAAAAATAAATATTCACAGCGGATTGCATGATAATGACCTTGCGCCCTTTCCTACTTAGACCTCACACGATTGCCAGCCACATACTAGTAAAAGGAGTGAATAATGGAAGATTCTTTTTTCACCTCATGATATGAGAAATGAGAAATTTTTTTAGATAGGGCTGATGAGATGTTTTTTTATTTGCAATTTGTTGGTTTGACGTTTAAAGGTTTTTGTTGATGTTTAAGGAATTCGTCATCTTCCATTAAGCGATATAAGTTATGTAAAGTGGTACTTGTATAAAAATGAATATTTAAAGACTCTTGTGGTGATGCCCAGTAGATCCTCCTATTCATTTATGTTAGATTTGTATTTTCCGACCTTAGATGCTTTGTGAGGATTCTAAGCTTTGAGATTATGAAATTTTTTATATTTTTGGTAATTACATAACTCATCTCACAGAAATAGAAATCAATATCCTTGTTCTGCTCTGTAGGCAGAAGATGAACTTGCATTTCTTGAATATGCAAAAAATTGTAGTCCAACCAGTTTCAAACTAAGATGATCCATATGAATACTCGTATGTTTAATTATATTTTTATAATTGTACAAATTGCATAATAAAATTATAATAACAATGAGTATTGTTTTATCTGTTCTGAAATCTTTGATATCGTAGCATGTTTTCCATATTTTATTATCATAATATCACTTTTGGCTTTTCGCAGCATTTAATTTCCAGAGGATAGGATTCTCAAGCTTACCTGTAAATTTCTCCTTGATCTTTACTAGGTTTGATTGTTCTTTATCTTAATTCTTTTGCTTATATTTCGCGAATTTCTCTTGAGCTATACCTAGTCAAGTCATAAATACTGGTAGACAACTTAATTCACTCATTACGAATGCAGCATTGGGCGCATCCATTTTGTATTGATTGCGATTTGACAGTTGATATTTATGCTTCATTGTGACGTAAAAAGTTGTTGACATTAATTGCTTACAATCGTGGATGGGGGCGACATCGAAAATCGTATTGTTGTAGTTGGCCTACTTAAATGCAACATGGAAAAAGGCGACATCTTTAGGACGTAGCGACCGCTTGGAATCACTCGCAATGTTGTGTATCGTGCTGTGAAGTTGTTTGAGGATACTGGTGAAGTACGAGACCGTCACAGATCCGGACGTCCGCGCACTGTGAGAACTCCGAAAGCGATCAAAGCCGTGAAGAAATGAGTCGACCGAAAACCGCTACGAAAACAGAAAATCTTGTCGCGGGAAATGCAAATTTAGCAAAAATCCATGTCTCGCATTATCAAAGAAGATTTAGGACTCAGCGCGTACAAGCGACACACTGGACACCTGCTGCCGGCCGCGTTGAAGGAAAAACGCAAGCGAAGATCGAAAGCGTTACTCAGCCGGTACGCGAAGAACGCTCACAGACAAATTCTGTTTACTGACGAGAAAATCTTCACCGTAGAAGAATCGTTCAATAAGCAGAACGATCGTGTGTATGCTCGGTCATCCAGAGAAGCATCCCAACTCATCCCGAGGATTCAAAGAGGCCACCATCACGCGTCTGTAATGGAATGGTGGGGAGTGTGCTACGATGGAGTTACCAAGCTCCAAAGTATATCAATCGACCGTCTTGGAACCCATTGTGAAGTCTCTCAACCAATAAATATTCAACAACAAACCATGCACTTTCCAGCAAGACTCTGTTCCAGCTCACAAAGAAAAAACGAATCAACTGGTTATTACGACTATTTAAATTCTACCTACTCTAGCCATAAATTCTGTTACAAGATTTCAACAGAATCATAATTTTCAATAGAAATAATCCTGTTAACTATATTTTTCTTAACACGTGAACTTATAACTAAAGAATAGAAGCTAGTTTGGTTTAAGCTTTCGTTTCAGTAAATATGGAGTGGGGGAGTGTGGAGAAAATTTAAACCAACATTTGGAAGTAATAAATTGTTACAGTGGCACGCGTTTAATGGACATGAAATAATTTTATTACTGATGAAAAAATTTTTACCATAGAAGAAGTTTATAACAAACAGAATGACAAAGTTTATGCAACGTCATCTACAGAAGCAAAAGTTGTTCCGAGGGTTCAGCACGGGCACCATTCCGCTTCTGTAATGGTTTGGTGGGGGGTATCGCATCAAGGTGTCACACCACTGCATTTTTGCGAAAAAGGTGTGAAAACAGGGGTGTACCAGGTGAATATTCTCGAAGATGTTGTCAAGGGCTTAACAAATACCCGTTTCAACGGGGAAAGATGGGTCTTCCAACAAGACTCTGCTCCGGAACACAAAGCCAAAACGACTCAAAAGTGGCTTAGATGCAATATTCCGTATCGTTGCAGCAGATTGGCCATCAGGAAATCCAGATTTAAATCCGCTGGACGACAGTTTGTGGTCAGAGCTGGAGAGCATGGCTTGTAAGACTCCCCATCAAAATTTGGACAGCCTTAAGACAACTTTGCTGTTATAGCAGCGTAGTCGATTCGATTCCCATCGAAACTTTTTTCTTCAAACTTATATATTGAGAACTTACGAGTATGTAATAAATAAATTTCATGGTAAAGGATTTACTAGACTTTTTTATTGCACTTTTAAAATGTAATAGAACTTATGGCTGGATTAGGCATTAATGTTCAAGCTCAGCTTTTTGTCTAAAATAACAATATAACAAAATATATGTACTATTCATACAGAGAGTGGCAAGGAAAAATGAGTACATACATGTTTCAAGATCGCAGAGAGGGCAAGGGTACTTTTGGTAAGAAAACGAAGAAATGTGCGGTGTGGGGAAGCTATACCTCAAGGAATGTGAATCTACTGAAAAAAATCCAACACTGTGGCGTTGTAGCCCGGTATGGGCCATGGCCTAGCTTCTTCACACTCATTTGTGTTGCTCATGTTGTCATTTTTTTCTCATCTGAGCGGGGCCTACGGTTTATCGTCGAGTCCGAACGGCACTCTTTAGAAGCTTTTTCGTAGGCAATTTTACTTTCGGAAGTTTACCATTGGCCGCCGAAAGGGTGATGGCGATTTGAAAAATTGTTGGTGACCCAGCCCGGAATCGAACCCCGACTCTCTGCGCGCCATCGCCAAAATAAGGAGTTATGTGGCAGAAAATAGTGCGAAAAGAAAATCAATGAAACGTGCAGAATTGAAAAAGGCGAACCTCTGTTACTTTTGAATTTTATACAGTAACCTTGTAAATAGTTTTTATGTGTTTTTATTGAATAGTGAATTTTAGTTGTAATTTTAAAAATAAAGATTATTTGTTTAAATTCGTTATGATGAAACCCAACATAAGTACAGTTTTGTGTTGTAACATCCAATCTATAGCGACGTGTCTGGTATAAAAACAACGTTAGCTTAGTTCTATAAAAAGAGAATGTCGGCTTGTTACGCACTTATGTATTTTGTTTAGCTGACTAATATTAATTATTTAGAAACTACTAGGGAAATATAATAGTAGTGGGATATCGCCCAGTATCCGTCGGACAGTTTTTTTTAAAAATAGAAATATTTCTCTTCCATCCGTTTACTGTAGGTATGCAAATTTACAATTGCCCCAGCATTGGTCTAGGATCCTCGGTTAACCGCAAGTCCGATCGATTATTTTCGAGTCAATCTTGTTTTGTTTTTGCCTTCTGAGCTAAAGCTTAAGCCTTCTCCAAAAGCAAACTGGAAATTTGCAAAAAAAAAAAATGTTTGGTTAAGGGATAAAAGATGTTTTATAATATCGATGTGACAAAGCTTATGTTTCTGGACAATAGGAGTTACCTACCTCATAGCAAATCAGCCTTGTGGGAAAACTTACCATAGGAAACCTGCTGCTACTACTGCTACTTTTTAACTCGAAAGATGAAATAAATGCTCTATAAAACATTGAATTAAACAGCTCTGCTAGAAATTCTGGATACAACATTAGCGTACCTAAACAGCTTTACAGCTGTCAATAATTTTTAATACTTGTGAGCAGGGACTCATAGCCTTTTGTATACTACCGGTATCGGTATGAAAATGACGTCATATCCATACCGGTATGAACAAATTAGGCGGAGCCCTCTAGTTATTTATATTAGATAAGAATATTAGCATCTGCTGGAAATCTGCAGTATTTGCAGCTGAAAAATCAAGTTACGTCAACCTTATCGAAGGTAAAATTAGGGCTTTTCTGAGCGTTTCTGTGATCGATTACTCATTTTACATACACACATCTGGGGGCTGTATCTGTTAGTAAGCAGAACTTGTATGCCTCATTAGTTTAAAATTGGTTACGATGCAATTCTTCATTTTTATAGTTATCTCGTGAATCGCGCTTTTATATGTGTCGCATCTGTAGCTTCCATTCGTGTGATTTTATCCTTCCTTACTATTCGACTCACATACGGCACACTGGGGATCAGCAGTGCCACATTCTTCTACATCACATTGTTGGCTTGTGCGCTTTATAGATATTTTTGCAGTGCATTGCCACATTCCTGTAGTCAAGGGAGTTAAAAGATCTTGTTAGGCGTTTCCGACCTAACAACTTTCTAATTCCTAAGAAAGACAAGCTGTCACAATGTCATCGGTCACACTACAGCTGGTCTGGTCTGATCAAACTAATTTGACCTAAGCAAATATGCTTAAAATAAGTAAGGCTGATCAGACACCGAATGAAACGCTTAGGATCTCATAACTTGAGGTGCATATGTGGTATTCAGGTACAGGTGGTGTACCTGTTACTTTCTTGACAGCAGCTGCGATAGATACTCTAAGGGTTAGGAGAAAAAAAGCTTATCGCATGCTACTTAAATAAAACTAGTTTTATAATTTGAGCAGGTTGCAGTTCCAGTCGACGGGTACTGAAAAATAAAACAAGGATCACGAAGCTAGGGTGTCGACCCACAATTTCAATATCCCACATCTTTGACAGTCCTGAAAAAGCTGGCAATTGCATGAGTTTCAGTCTCAAAAGGTTTGTTTAGAGCTATAGGTCATTATTTTCTCTATTTTTTAAAATATGTATGTACATACAGGGTGTCCCAATTTAGCAGTATAAGGGCATATTTCTGAAGTTCTGCCGAACAAAAAATTGTATGGCAAAACTTTAAAAACTTTTTTAAGTACGATCTACAAAATCCACATAATTTTTAGGAAATTTTGCAAGGATAAAAATTTCATAGTTACAGAAAATTTATTAAATACAAATTTTAAGAAAAATGCATTTTAAGTAAGAAAATGGAAGCGCAAATTTTCATAATTTTGAGTTTAACAAGCCATAACTTTTTTGTTGCGGCGCAGATGTACCCAAAGCATTTAAGACTTGTATGTACTACTAAATTATCTTTGCGAAATGTCTTAAACTATTTTTGTACCTGTACTTGTTTAGAAGTTATAGCGTTTAAAGTGGTTACACCTCCAAATTAGAGGTCACCCACTTTCATGGGCTGTAACTTGAAATGGAGTGAGAATAGACAATTTCTTGTATGATACTCTTTGTAGCTTTAGGTCTCCGTTTTGAGAAATAATTACTGCAATAACGACATTCTCGCTCAACTTGGCTTCCTGCAACACCACAAGGAATAAAATAAGCTCGAGCCTGACATAATGATACAAAAACTGGTTACGTTGTCGAATTTCTCTTTATAATTTTAAACAGATTTTTTGAAAGAAGAATAAATGAAATTCAACTAAAGACTATTATACAAAAATCAATATATCTTTCACAAACAAATTACAAAATAAAGCATTTAGAGTTAGCTCTTACAATAAGAATATGGTCTAAGATAGTGTTAGACAAATTGTAAAGCAAAGAAGATAGTACGTTTAAAGGAAAGAAAATAGTCATTCTCAATTGACTTGAGTTAGAGGAACTGACAACGTCACTTCCGTACAATTCAGGAACATTTTTTTAATTTGTGTGCCAAAATTTTAAAATATTTTTTTTTGAATCTTTACGACGACTTTCATGAAATTTTTTTTAATAAATTTATAATCTCGAATGTCTAACTTATTTCAATAGTGTTGCCATTTTTTTTATTATTCATGTCTTGCAACATTTTTTCTACATCAAATGTATCGAAATTATTTTTGTTGGTTGTCGATCTATTAAGAAAATCATAGCTTTTTGTGTCTTTATTTCCTTTCCGTAATTTATTAATATACTACATACATATTACATAAAATTATATTATTACGTACATATGTACATATATCTGTGTCGTTATAAGTCCACCTAATCGTGAATACCTGTTATATGGATTAAATTACTGAGGTATTGGAATCATGTTAAGAAAAACCGAAAAATCGTTTCGTTTTCGGTTTTGACGTCATATCAGTTTCGATAACTATTTTATTTCGGTTTCGGTATTGATCTGTCTAAGGTAATACTGGAATTGCAAAAATACCGGTATAATGACCCTACTTGTAGGGTCAAAATTATATCATCCTAATCTTGTTTGCACTTGTGAAGGGCAATCAAAGTAACATGATGTGCAGATCGACTCTAGGCCTGTAAATAATTTATAATCAGATCGCTTCAGCTTTCTAGTTTAGGACATATTTCACTAGATAATAAATTAAATATATCTTTCTATCTCTAAACCGGATGCATTTGCTGACAAAAGCGATTTAGTATGATGTAGGGGTTATACCCCTGAGACTTTTTTTTATCACTGAACTGAAGGTAAGCAATTAGTTATGAATCTGATGTTCGATCTGGTACATATAAAGATGTTGGATTTCTATCGATTGCTTCCAACAACACGAAACATATGTAGATTAAGTGCATGAGATATACATTTGTCAGCATCTGCGTCAACGAATTCCAATCCATAAATTCTCTTTTCAGTATAAATTGCAGTAACAGTGTTCATCCTATTTAGAGTTTGTTGAAAGGCAAAAACATATGCTATCAACACATGTACACAATGTATTTTTATTCTCAATTTAGAAAGAGAAAAGGCGTTATGAGCATACAAAATTACCGGAGCTTTGCTTTTTTTCTTACTGTTTCGACTGTAAAGTGTATTCCGGAAGTGATTGCCACACAAAACGTTGTGTTGATCGTATCATATAGAAGAAGATAAAAGTGATTAAGAAGATCTTTATTTCGAAAGTATCAGGTAATGACTTTCAGTCCAAATATATACTCCTGCAGACACCATGTTCCGATATGCTTATTCATTACAGAAATTGTTTCAGGTTTGCCAATTAAACTGTCGGCAAATCAAAAAGTAAGAAGGTACTCGTAATAAAAAGTGCACTAGAGACTGGTCGTGTAAAAAACATGCGACTACACTTCTATTTAATGTAAAAAATGTTAACTACTCGCATTTGTACATGCAATTTAGCTTAGAAACTAGAAATAATACATACATCGTTGAATATGCGGTGTCGAATTAAATATTCAAGGTAAAGTCGAATACTGTTGACGGTGATCATGTTCAAGAAATTGATAACGGATCTGGAAAATCCGAATCACTTACTCGTAATTCCATTAACACGCACTTTATGCATCATGATATCGATCGTGAATTCTCCATTTTGACATCATATGTGGCTTAATGACTTCTTATTAAACTTGTATTTTTTGTGTATAATTTAATTAGATGCAAATGATGTAAAATCATATTCGACCACATTTATGTATCTCAAACAAAAGCCATAGCGTCACACTATTTTTCATATTCATACGCGCAATTACACATCTTCATCGATCTTTTTAGTTTTTAATTTTTGAGGAAGGTTGGATTAGTTGTCCATGTTGTACGATCATACATAGCAACTTATGCAAATCAATTGCTATCAGAGAAGTCTTCTGATTCGATACGCAGGAGCTCGAGAAATTTGTGTAATCTTTTCTTTAAATTTCCAACTAATTTCTGGGACCTAAAGCTATTTATGATGTCTATTTTTGGAAAAAGGACAATTATATGAATGATAGGTAGCAGAAAATGTGTTGAGAGGCGTTAAACTCCTCTTAATGAACTCTCTGAGGCTGGTTGAACATAGTTAAAAAGAAGGGATGTTCAGTAAATAACTTTTGGTTCAATATATATTTTTTATATTTTATTTTTCTCTAAAACAATGAACGATTACTTTCTTCAAATACCTTTTATTGAGGCTATACTTCATAGCTACTTTTTAAGGCACTTTATCCTCCAATCAGACATTTCTCTTCCTGGAATAATCGCCCACCTCCAAATCATCATCGTCATCTCGATGGCCCGCAGATAGTGTGGGTAGTTCAGTTCAGGTTTTATTTTACCTTTTGTTTTTGTCTTTCTTGTGCTGTCTGATATGCTTAGCATAAATCCATGCCAGGGAATGGAGGCGCTCCATTCTGGTGGTACAAAGAGTACATAACAAAGTAAAAATTCGCTTGAGAATTCCTTAGGGGATATGTCCCGCTGGAGTAAAAAAGATAGCAGTGATGGTAAAATCGTGTTAACCAAAAGATCAGAAAAACGTATCATTTGCCATTTAAGAGCGGGAGATTTTCTTCATTCCTGGATGCAACATTGTTGTTCATCAATTTTTTATACATAAAAAAGGATTAAAAGCTTAGAAATTAGCTACTTCCTATCACGACGTAGAGGGAAGATTTTGTGTTTACTGTTATTAGAGTGTGTTCTTTTTTTTGGAGTTATACAATGTTGTAGTGTTAGTTAATGCAAGTGGTATTTTTAACGAAATAGAAGCACCAAAACAGCTCAAAGTCATAGTTCTTTCTTTGCTTTTATCAGTTAAACTATTCATAAAAGATCGACTCAAAGAAAACATTTTACTATACGATTTACATTTCAGGTAATCAAGGCAAACTTGCAAATGACCGCGAATGGTTCTCGCCCTAAAGATTTACTATTTCAGATATTTTATCATTGTGTCCCACATGTTTTGATGAAAGACATCCTTCACAATCAAATCTTTCTGAACTTTTAATAGAAGTTTAATAGGAAAAATATTATACATTTTTCCGGCAAGGATTTTTCTTTTAAAAAATCTTTCTCTGTGAAAAGTTTTCCAGATGCCTTTGAGTCCGTTTTTCTGCTGCAAAGCGTATCATTTCCAAATTAAGCTAACAAACAGGTGATTGTTGATAACCCGATACGTATTCATAGCATAACAAACAAATGTTTGCTCTCTTGAGGCATATTGTATTACACGATTTCAACTGCTGTTCTATTGCTTGCGATTTGAATATTTTAACTGATTTACGAAAGAATTTGAGGTAAAGTAGGCTGCGATTTTGAGCTACTAATGTTGGTTATTGAATTGTCATCAATATTTATTAGTTTTTATACAACTATTTCCGATCTAACGTCAACTCAGCAAGCAATGAAGAGTTTCTTCCTTCGCATCTACTCCTACATTTCTTCTTCTTTTTCTATATGATCTATTCAAAATCCAAACTCAATAAAGCAAATGATGTGACCAAGCCAGGACGTGTCGTTATGAGCCTTTACAATCGGATTGTACATTCTCCAATTTCTTACTTTTACTATACAACTATTGGTTGAATCAACAGGTTTTCACTGGTGCGTTTGTAACTTTCAAAACAGAAGCAGCAATGGTGAATCGTAGCCTCTACTTGACAGAAAACTACAGGAAAAAATTACCCCTGACGAATTATTAAGAGTTTTCCATTCGAATTTTATCGTCAAGTTGTCCCCGTGTGGCGTGGAGTCACTGATTTTCTCAAAAGCAAATCATGCCAGTTTTTTTTTTTGCCAATCATCCGGACATGTTAACTGAAGTAACTTCGAATGAATACAGGGTGAGTAATGATGTATAAAAGACCAATGAAATTGGTAATACACAATTTGAAAAAGGTAAAACATTTTAAAAACGCTGTAAATTATCTCTAATTATTTTTGCATTTAATATGTTATCATGAAAGGCAAATCCCTTGCACAGATTTCATTTAAATTGTTAAACCATACCTAGGTAAACGAAATTAAACAAAGATGAAAAACATATTTAAATGACGACAATCGGTCATCATTTGAAAATGCATCAAATTTATAAATAAATTATAAACTCTAGTCACAATCATAGAGGTCAAAATAAACAAATGTCTGGATGTTCTGGCACCTATAATTTGCTTTGATGGTGCTAAGTATGAACATTTGAAAATGTTTTATGCATTTTGGGAGCTCGATCTCCTCCCTCATTTGTATAATTTAAAGTTTTAAGTATTTTTCAAGTCTTAAATTACCATGACATGCATACGAAATGAGTTATCGATCTTTACGGCTTCATTAAGTTTGCGTTATTTCAAAGTATCGACTGTGTTCAGTTGGGAGATAAATTCAAAGAAATTCCAAATTGCTGTGGGTCAATGAATTTTGTTCAAATCGATTGTTGTTTTTTTTTTTCTTTTGGCTGCACATTTAGTGTTGTTTTGTGTGAATGCCCTTCCACCCCCAATCACATTACCAATTAAAACATATCGCCCTTTATGCAGGTACCGATATATTTTTACGTTGCAACTGCAGTTCGTTTACCAATCCCAACCGAGAGTAGAAATTGTAGCCCTTATATTTATTTGGGATTCATAAAGAGGCCCGTATGAGAGTTGCTACCCGTGTATCTGGTCTCGATGCAACGCGTGTCACTCTTTTTTAAGTTTGATCAGTCACTGAAACTACTTCGTAGTATGTGGTTTGTCTAAAAATCAAGTTTTCTTTATAACTCAAGTTCCCATTGAATTAAATTAGGATTAATTGATAAGGTTCACTGATTTGTCTGGGATTGAGCGCAGCTAAATGTCTGAAATATTTCTTAAAAAATAAAAAAAATATTGGGTCTCATAGAGATGTTTACATTCTCGATGCAAATACGGATTTAGTTTTTTTTTTTTTTTTTACTTCAACAAGTATAACGAAACTACTATGTGTTTTATAAAGCAATACTTCATTTCTTGTAAAAAAAGGAATTTCATAAGGAATTTTTAAATTTTTAAAAATACAAATTTTTAAATACAATACAAATTAATCATCATATCAAAAGATGTTATAATTTTTGCAATTGGCGTCGTACGTCAATTATATTTGACATTTGTGAACTAGACAGCTGCAGAATAAAAACAGAAAAACAACGGAGTATAGCCCGCTGTCAAGCCATCCTCAATCTCAACAACGAAGAGGACGATTTTGTATCAAAATAATCATGAGCGACGAGGCGCATTTCCACTTAACCAGCTACGTCAATAAGCAAAATCTTTGTTTCTGGGGCACTGAAAATCCGCTGTGTGGTGAGGCGTTCACGTGCGAGGAGAATCACTCCGTAGGGCCGTAGTTTTTTTAGGACGCCATCGGCAATACGGTCACTGTTACTGGCTACAGAGCCATGATAAATTAATTCTCTGCCGGAATTGGATGAGCGGCGCTTGGTGAATATGTCGTTTCAACAAGACGGTGGAATTGCACACACATCACGAGCCACAATGGATATTGTGAAGGAAGCGTTTCCTGGTCGTGTAATCTCCCGTTTTGATGATTTAGCATGCCCAGCAGGATAGACCGATTTAACCATCCGAGACTTCTTTTTTTGGGGCAACCTGAAGTCGCAGGTTTATGCCAACAAGCCTTAAACAATCGGAGCACTGATGATTAATTTTGCGCTACCTTCTACACATCACTTCGGCTACTAGCGAAACCTAGAGACATTTAACAATCTAGAAAAACAAAGAAGTGTAGTTTTGGCTCTGAAAGTTTTTTGACTACTGGGTCTTAAAATCGAAACTTTACATTGGGTACTTTTTTTTTCACGAAATAAAGTGCAGTCTTGATCATAAAGAGACTGTCTTTTTGGCTTTCTTTGTCTAGATCTGTGAATCGTGCTGATGTAAGTATCTTTTTGTCTTTGAATTGAAGTGAATTGAGTATTGCGATAACAGTACTTCAGGAAATACCTATAGAAGAGACACTCTCTCAACCTACCAGCAAGCTAAAGTATTTCCAATAAGGGCACAATAAAAAAAAAACGCTTGGAAATAATTAAAAATGACTACCTAGATTCTGAGTCGGTATTCGCAGCTTTAAGAGCGATTGTTTCAAGTTTTGGTCATGATATTTAACACCATTGGATTTCTTTTTATAGGATTACATTAAGTCGTTAATTTTTACCAACAGCGTTAGAGCAGCTCAGAAACAATGTCGCGAAAATTTGCAACTTTCCGGCCGATATGGGTGGAAGAGTGGTGAAAAAAAGTGATCATGCCAACTACGCCTGAAATAAATTTCAGCCTAATATCGCAATTATTCTGGTTTACATTGTTATGTCCTTATTGAAAAACCCTTTACAAGCAATAAAACAATTGCAACATCGAAGCAAGGGCAAACCAGCAAATATTTAAACGAAATTCAATCCCCGAAACATATTCAATTTTAATTTAATTGTAATTTTGGAGGGGTCTAAGGCCCCCATTTATTTGGTTTAATACAAGCTAAATCTAACTTAAAAAACTAGGCTTCAACAGCTAACAAAAAAGACTTAAGAGCTAGGGACCGAGGAAGTGATGAAGATATTTTTTGAGACGAGACGTGCTAAAGTTGAAATCACAAACCGAAAGGTTTGAATTGACCTTTCGGAGCATACGAAAGATAGATTCGTTGGAACCGTAAGACGTCCGATGGGTTGGAATATAGAAGAGACTAGGGCATCGTAAATTACGAAGGTTAGGTTTGAAGGAAATAAAGTTGTCAAGGAAGGCGCAATCTAGGGAACCAGAGAGCAGTCGATGGATGGAAATAATGTCAGCTTCGTCTATGCGTTTTTCCAGGCTGTTCAAGTTAGTTAAGAAGTTTAATGCGGTCTCGAAAGGGTGGTAAAATAAGAGAGTCACTCCAGGGTAGTCCTCGAAGACCAAATCGAAGGAAATCGTTGATATTCGGGATATGTTAACTCACTGAAAGGGAGACCGTGATTTGCTGGCATATTCGAAAAGGGATCGGACCAAGGTAATGTAAAGGGATGAGATGAGATTGAAAGATGATTGAAATGTATTATGTAGATGGAACAAATTGCGCACACGCTCTCTTGGCTTTCCCCCGCAAACTATTTTACGAAGTTAGCGAAGTAGTAAAAATAATGAAACATGGAGACAATAAAAAATAGGGGATTTAAATGGCTCCCCATTTTGTTAAGTTGCGAGAGAGCTTTTTTGTTGCAATACATATAGGCAAAGGGAACACCAGAAATAACAATAATTACTGATTGATTAAGTCAATTTCCTAAGGTGAAAATAAACGAGTTAAAACAACGCAATAATATTCAAATCCGTTCGCTATTCGATTGGGTTTGGAAATCCCCAACTTCTAAGTCAGAATACTTAAATAGAGTTTAATTACGTTTTAAATGGAATGAATTCAACATTTTAAAAAAAAAAATCTTGTGTATTTCTGTTTTTGTTTTTAGCATTTTCATCAAAAACACTTGCGTTTAATTATTAATGTCGTTGTGGAAACGATTACATTTCTCAAATATTCGAATTTAACAACCACAATAGAAGAAATCGTTTCTGGTAATTAAAGGAAATTTTAAAAGAAGATAATGATAAATTTGCTCGTACAAGAACGATATCGAAATGAATTAACTTGAGGAGATGGGATAAATAAAATGGGCTTGTCCAGTTCAGTCTGCAATATCGCTGACCATAATCTTTGATGAACATTCAAAATAGATCAAAAACCATCGAAAATGTTTCGAATAAAATTTCAAACTTTTACTCTGTTCTTTCCTTTTCAATTAACTTCGAAGCCAATCCCCTTATTTTATCAAGGTAGACATTTGCGATTCGACCAGATAAACTTTCTTATCTTTCTGCACATCCGCACATAACAAAATTTTCACTCTTTTAAGCCCATCAAGATAAATATCACTCCAATGATCTTTTCATTTTAAACCAAACGCCGCACATAACATACGAATATAAGGTAGAGAAGAAAACAATTTTAAAAGCCAAAGGGTGTTGCATTTTCTTTGTTCAAACAGAGATCACCAGCAACAACAAACAAAAGAAAGCCGGTACTATTATTTTCATCCCAATCATAAAATCTAGCATATAAAAATAAAACAACTGTACCTCTTCGCATTCACATTGCCTTCTTTGTTTTCTCTAGATGGCTTCAAGTACTAATCTAAGTAAGCACCTAAATAGAAATAATAAAAAAAGAATCCAACTTTTGTTCATTCTTCTCGATTATAGTCACTCCGAAAAGATGAGAAGATGAACCCTTTTTCGCCTCAACTCCCAAGATCATTCGAAGGAAAACTCTTTCCTTCTAGTACATAGGAGAAGAAATCTTATATTAGATACTCGAACCCTGCGATGCTAGTCAAGTACAGTCCCTGTGTGGATTTTGAATTGGGATGAGTAAAAAAAAATAAAAAGAAACAAAGGATACAAAGAAAAGACAAAAAGTTACGACCATGTTACAAGAGTTGCCCATGGACCAGAGCACTCTATAAGAAAAATCCCAACTGAACCCGAACCATAGATGTGATTTTCCTTTTTCCTGAACCGGGAATACATACATAAATACGTACATGTGAATATATGCACCTTTATATACGGCTTTATCACGTAGTGAGCAACAGTATCATTATGCCTATGCAAGTATGGTGGTAACCATTGCTGTTTTTCTCGTACGTTTTTCTAAAGATGAAGTCGAGGATTAGAAGAAAATAAGATTCATGTTAGCTATAGTAGTTACCAAACACATACTCAGAAGATAATGATGATTTCCGTCTGTCTTTTCTTGTTGCAAGATTTATACTCCGTGTACCATCGTATGTTTTTGCCTTTCCTTCCTATTTTACTCGGTTTTCCACATTCAAAGTTGTTCGCTAATGATCATCTCTCGTTTCAGTGAAGGAAGGATGCAAGATACAAGATACCTAGTCCATATACTCGAACAAAAAAGGACTAGGCTGTTCTTCCCTCCAAACTTCTTGATGTACTCGTACTCGTACAAGTGGGACATGTACCTCGTTCCTATTCGTATGTGCACATAAATTGTTATGTTGTTAGATAGATCTAAACGTAGTGGTAGTATATAACAAGGAGCATTGAATTGGTAGTTACATATAAATATAATAATGGACAGATAAAGAGAGTGTATCTTTCTTTGAAATAACTTACATAGAAAACATGACTTGATCGTTTTTTATTTATTTATTTATTTATTTATTTATTTCTCTTACCTTCACCAAATGGGTTTTTTTTTTCTTTTTCTTTCGGTCTTATTTTTTGTTAAAGGTTACAATACACTAACAATAGTTATGGTGATCACCACCACGAACGCGTAGATGACGACGGTTACAAACAACGAACTACTAACGACGACGGCGAAGAACGATGACAAGAGCCTCTTTGCTCGGTTGGTTGCTTTGTGTGTGCTGTTTTGACCCAACTTAATAGACGAGCATGAAATCTAGTCACGAACTTGATTATGTATAAACCGTGCACTAGATCCATGTTCGCCGACAAAATAGAGTCAGTCTAAGATTTTAACGTACTTAAAAAGAAACTTAGAGTAAAAGCAAGATGGAGAGAGAGAGAGAGGGGGTATGAGAAGAGCTAAACAAAAAACAACAGGATTATCCCTATTTGTATCGTTAGTCAGTTTTCTTCTTCTAAATTTATATCAATTGTTGCACATCTTGCGAGTCAAGTAAAAGAAAGCCACTGCGTCCTCTCACTAAGATTTGTAGAAAACAAGAAAATACAATTTTACAATGGTTCCCATGGATTTACCCAGAAATAATGAAACGCTTAAACTATACTTTTCCGCAAACGATTTGTTTTAGTTAACATCCAATTCAAGTTAGACAACTGACATTTTCATTTGGTGGTATTAACTTTAATTACACACCGATCTTAAATTTCAAAGGAGATTGTGGCTCGATTTTTACCTTAATCGCTCTCGCCGATCACTTCAGTTTCTTGGGAAAGGTATGTGTGTGCTTAGTTTTTTTTATTTTAAGGTTTTTCTTTCCAACAAGAGCAATTTTATGTCAGAAGCACAGCCCGGACGTACGAGTACTCGTACATATAAGGAGGACCCTTTTTGACTATCTATTCGCGTTGGTTTTCGGGCTAATTAGAGTTCGCATGACTATTTGGAGAATGATCACGTTTTATATTTTATTTCCATTTAAAAAGAAAAATTACTTAAGCTCCCCTTTACCAACGACTTTGACGACTCTGTGAGAATAGCCAAGCGAGTGACAATTAACTTGAAATTGTTTTAGAGACTTCTTCTTCGAGAACTAGAATTAGAATTTCGAATTGGATTCTAATCATTGGGAGAGATTTCAATTATTCACATGTTTAAGATCGCCAGATGAGAGGGAGGAATTGCTACAATCAAATATAAACATCCAACGCGTACCTTCCACCTTCTTCATGGCGTATCTTACGGATGCACTTTTTTTCACACATGTTCATTTTGAAGAGAAAATTTGTTAAATTAGCTATATGCACTTTTCGATTTTTGTTTTTTTTTTTTTCTTTTTTGAGAACAGTGTATTGTTTATATGTAGATAGATAGCCCCAAAGGCAATGACCAGTTCGTTATAATCTACAAACTTTGTTCGCACATACAATATGGTATGTGTAATGTGTGAATGATGTGATACGTATGATCGTACACATGCATGGGCCCGAAAAAAAAAAAAAAACTTCTCTGTGCAATTCATGAGTGTATCTCCAATGTAGTGAGGAGGCAGACCTCTTTTTGCTTATTCAGTCCAAAAGTTTAGGTTTAATCTAAATCGATATATGTATATATGTACGTCGGCTTTTTTTTTGTTGCCAGCATAGGGGAAAATGTCAACAGAGGAGTGGACAACGACAATACTGTTTTGAATAGCCGGTGGGTGAGTAAGAAGCGTTGGAATACATCTGTAGGTTGAGATATTTGCATTTTGGGTTGTACAAATGATGTACAAGTGTATTATACAGATATACGTATGTTTGTATGGATATATTTCGCGATTAAGCGTGGAGATTTTTCACAAAGTTGTAAAATGAGCGTGTATGTACATACATACGTATAGAAAGGTTTGACATTTAAAAATGCAACTCAAGTAACTTCTTGGACTTTTGAATTAATAATTTATGGAAAACCCAGTCATTTTTAATTTTCCATAAACAAAAGACTCGATCTGATTATAGAATAATATTGCTTGATATGGAACTGTATGTATAATAATTAATTTCTAAGATTTTATCAACATGATTCTCTCAAGTCGATTCCACGTATTTTCTATTTTTTTTTTTTTTTTTTTTTTTTTTTTCAACATCATGTCACGAGTATGTGGCAGTAACATACTTCGTTTCCAAGAAGTAAGAGGTACGTCTTTTCCCTATTCCATGTAATAATTCACCCAATTACCTTTTATTATATTTAAGAAGCAGTTATACGACATATTATGTAAAGTAAGAAATCGCAATTGAGACCTGAAAACTGCGTTTATTTATTTATTTTTATTTTAATTGTATTGTGTTCCTAAAAACGACGTATTGAAAATACGATTTTCAATAACAGGGGTGTTGACAGAAAAAAATTTAACAACCTAACGTGAGAGTTGAAAATTAATTTGCAAATTATTGCAGAATCGTAAATATCGGCACGAGCAGTAAAAATTAGGCTTTATTAAGCTGATTCAAGAGGTTACAAGAAATATACAAATAATATATTGGATCATTGCAAAAGTTCGTCCCCGATTTTCATCCGTGACGGCAAGTGTGTTGTATGACGCAACTTATGTTTTCTTTTTTTATGGAGTTATTGTATAACAGTAGATAGGTCTTGGCACCAGAAGTCGTTTTATCGCTGGACCCCAAGTTGAGTCGAATTGCGTATGAAAGAAAAAAAACACCTTCTCCTTTGAGTGTGTGTTGGAACTGCAACAAAAAACATTCAGAGCGTGATCCTACTCTAAAAAAGTGGTTTGGTAGATTTCGAAATAGTGGAAAATAACCCGATAACTTTAACTAAGGAGATTGCTGAAGACTTAATATTGACCATTCCTTAGCGTTTCGTCATTTAAATAAACTTGGATTCACTTCCAAGTTCGAAACGTGGATGCTGTGTGATAAAAAAAAAAAAAAAAAGCTGAACCACGGCTGCGTGGCCATACCTCTGCTTAGACGCCACGGAGACGAACCTATTTTGGATGGAGTAGTAACAGGTGATTAGAAGTGGATATGTAATGTAAAACAACAAGCAACGAAAAAGGAGCTGGTTACAAGAATGTGAGAACAGATCCTGTGGTTCAAGTTTACCCCGAAATATTACTATGTGCCTCAACTGAACGATAGTTACAGGTTCTCCATTTCATGCGTTTCAGGACTTCTTTATTTCATACTATCAATACATAAGCCGTACTTTTGTGTGAAGCGACATTTCTACACCATAACACCTTATTCATGCTTGATAGAGCCACTGCTTCAGCGATACGTATCAGGACTAGGATGATCATGATCTTATAAAGAGACTCTTTAGTTTTTCGGGATAGGGCCTTACTATTCAATTGCCTTCGAAGCCCGGTGTTGCCTTCCTAAGTTAACTCTTACTACAACTTTGTTGATTCTCGGCTCAAGTCTTGAACCTTGAACCTGAAAATTTGGTATACTTTTGGTTTTTTGTAGTTTTTAAACAAACACTTTGTTGCCATTCGAAAACAAATGCTTTTATTGAAAAAAAATTACCTGCCAATTAATGCCCCACATTATGACACATGTCATACTTGTGTTTCAGATTGAATTATCTATGGAAAGGAGGTATATGCTTTAATAATGTTGACATTTTTAAAATTCATTGTCAGTTACAACTAGAGATGCCACGAATAGTGATTTAGCCGAATACCGAATTCTAGACCGAAGCTCCGAATATTCGGCGGCCGACGATAGTCGGCAGTTTATTGTTTCATTTGCGACTGGATCCCGTCGTGAACAGCATTGTATGCTAATTATTCATTATTGCATCACGTTGTATTACCAAAGTAGTAAGTTAGCACTTCAAAGCAAGGATTTTTAGTTTAGTTATACATTTATCAGTGTTTATACAGTGAGAGACTGTTTTTGGAAGCTGGAATTATTTATGAGAAGAAGCGCAACCGTTTGCTACCAACATATGCTGAAAAAGTTGTTTCCATTCACCACAATTTACCGTTGATAGATTTTAAGTATTAAAATAAAAATTTTTATGAATATAATGGATATATTTTTGAGTTACACATGTTTCTCATTTTTCATGAATTGATATACGGTATTCGGCCGAATACCAAATAGCAGCCGAATATTCGTGGCATTTCTAGTTACAACTACGGTGCGTGCGATAATACAAATTTTCAAACGTTAAATTCATCTCGAAAAGCGAACAGTTAAGCGTTTAGTATACAAAAAAAAAGGCCCAGAAATGGCCCTGTCAATTAGCAGCCCCACTAGGGTGACTTTAGAACTGTATACTCTTCTCTTCGATGCTACATAAAATCTTTTGTCTACACGAACAAACAGACAATTTTAGAAGCCTTGGAGGTGAACATTTGAACTGAAATTGTTGGAATCTCGAACTAATCATGTGAAGTCCTGGAAAATTGGATCCATTACATCCACTCATACAAGCGGTTGCTTCATTGGGAGGCATCTACTGAAAAATCCTGTACATCCTTTTAATACACAAATTCAGGTGTTTTATGCATCGAGATGCATACCTAGAAAATCAAGGTAGAGGTCGGTCTTCGGTTCAATTCTAAACGTTTATATTATATGAAGGGCCAATGGAGAGATTTTTATTATTTAATAATTTGTATGTACAATTTAAGAATGTTTAAAAATGATTTTGTTTTATTTTTTTAAATATGCATATCCCTATGAATAATTTATCATTCCGTTGCTTTTATTTAACGATACTACAGGCAACATTTAGAACAAATGATAACAAAATAATCATAGAAAATTACTTGTCTACAATTGCTTGCGCAAAGTTCCAAAGTTCATTTTCACAGTATATACAAACAAACATGCACACTATACACTGTTTTACTTTTATCGGAAAACGAAAAAAAATGCGACGCAAATACTTTCAGAGATTTCAGCTGCGTAGAGATTGTATGATGAATGCATGATCGTCGTCTAACTTACTCAAAGTGAAATATTCAAAAAATATTTACATATAATTACATTTTTTTCCATTTACATCCGTTTGTAATCCAAAATATTTGTGAAAAATGTCTGATTTGTTGTGGTAATGCTACCTGATTAGGTATATTGTATTGTATTGCAAAAATAAAAGGACAATTAGGTTTTAAATCTTTTCCTGAAAAGAGCTAAATTGCCTAGTAATTCAACAGGGATTCAATTGCCTGGAATAGATTGCAATGATCGCGTAGATAGGGATTAAATGGTCGAAATGGCATTAAAAATAAATCCTTTCAACTGTAATAAAGGGTTGGACGTTTGTTGGTATCATTGATGATTGTATAATTGAAATATGTAGACCTTCGTTTATTATAGAATATTATTTTATTCAAATGACTGTCTTGACTGGCTTAACAATAGGCCATCCTGTCGGTCTTTATTTCACGAATAGCTTCACCAATATTGTTCTTGAGTGTCTGAATCGTCTCTGCATCGATATTTAATGGCACCCCACAAAAAAAGTCCAACGGCCTCAAATCGCAGCTCCGTGGCGACCAAGGAACATCATCAAAACGACTGATTACACGATTATTGAACTTAATGATCAATAAATCGATTGTTGCACGGCTTGTGTGGCACGCAGCCCCATCTTTCTGAAACTATAGCTGACACAAGTCCAAATCCATCAATTTCTGGCTATTGGCTGTAACGTTTCTTCGGTTGTCGTTTTGGAAGAAATGTGAGCCAATATTGGCACAACTCCAAAAACCGTACAAAACAGTCACACGTTCAGTATGCATTGGCTTCTTTATGATTATATGTGGATTTTCGGAGCCTCAAATACGGCAATTTTGTTTGTTAACGTAGTCACCGGGGTGATAATCCGCCTCTTCTTTAAACAAAATAGTCGTCAATTTCAAGCTGCTCCAAAGCCCAAACAGAGAAGAGATAACAAAGCGGGTTGTCACATTGCTTCAATTGTTCCTTTTATGGAATTAATCCGCTTTGTATGTTACATTCTCATCGGGCTTATGCGACTGATGTTCAGTTGCTGAGGTCTTTGGAGCGTTGCGGTTGTTGCAAACTTTAGGTTATAGCTCCGTTGAGCGATTAGGTTTGGTATTTAATCAGGAAACTAGTCTCACGAGCTTTCTTTCAAAATCCTGAACACCAGCTACAGTTTCACTGTTGCACTGTTTCAACCGAAATTTGTTTTCAAAATTAGCACTGTTTCGGGAACCCGGCATCCACTTTAAAAGTATCTTTGCAATATTCCCCAACGTCCAAGTGTAAATCGATCTAATTCGTACCGCGAAAATACAATAAGTTTCTGTCAATCTTTTGAGTGCATAAGAGTTGTCACTGTGAAAGTAACATATATTTCAAAAATTCAAAAAGATACCAACAGATATCCTACCCACCCATTATTTCTGTTAGGTATCGCGCAAAAGACACCAACTTTCTAGAACGGAATCATCAAGTACAACATAATCGTATTCATCTGAAAGAAAAAATTTACAATTGTTTTTATAAATTTAAAAACATTTCGTGTGGTTGCAACAAAGTCTCTAGAACAACGCACAACTTTCGGTGATTTTTGTTAATCTGTTAAAGTATCTGGAACAAATTTAGCACTGGCCTTCATTTTACTCAAATCTCTATTGAGTACGAATCCAATCTTAATGCCCGTTCCATAATTTTTAGTCAAGCATTCCACTGATTTTTAAAGAAATCACGTATTTTTTCAATCACATCCAAATTTCGGATGAAAAATTGGCGCACTTGATATTCTCCATTTTCTTATAGGTACATAATAATATCTATAGCATATACCACAGAGAAAATTTAATCTGGTTAATAAATCATCATCCCAGCATGAGTTAGTATATTTAAGATGCACTTTTACCAAGTTTTGAAATTTTAAACAATTGAGTTAAATGTGGATTGGAAGAAATGCCATATCTTCGTTATTTCACAAGCAAATGTAATGATGAGACATAATAGAGAACGTATAGATCGAACCACTGATAGCTGAAAAATAGCGCCAGTATTAAAACATAATTATTATCGCACCAGCCGCACATGAGTATGCACATATTCACAAGCGGAAATACACTGTACACTTATTGTGTGAAAGGAAATATAAGTTCTATTAACAAAAGAAAAATACATATGTGTGTACATCGGTGCAAAGCCTGAAGTTTTAAGTTATTAGTGTCTTCCACTTGTACAAGCATAAAAAAAATTATGTAGACTGCAATGAAAAGCCACAATTTTTTTACATCGAATCAGAAACGTTCAATGAATTCTACAATTACTATACTCAAACCAATGGAGACAGATTAGCGATTATGGATCATACACGAAATACAGGTGTTGCTAGACATTCGCTTACTAGACAACTTTATAAAGGCTGACCACATAGCAATGATAGTCAAAGTTACCAATGACATCCAGCTGCAAAATATTCAGTAAGATTTGCCATTTCATCATTTATCGATTTACGCTTGCCGAACGAATATTATTAAAAAAAAATATCATTGAAATTCCGACTCAGTTGCAAATACAACATAGCAAAGTGGATTTCGTCGTGAGGTCGTACGTGCTTCAGTGTACAGGCAATTCGTCGCACCGTGGAAATGTTCGAGCGTGAGTACACTCTTTTGGATCTTAAGCCACCAACAAGACAGAGACTGATACGAAGTGATGAAAACAGTATCGAAGAAGCCCCAGAAATATCGATTTGGCGCCGATCAGCTGAATTGAATGAATGAATCGACAGGTCAAACCTGCTTATTTTGTGTTTGAATTTGGGCCTGCGTCCGCATAAGATTGTGCTGACGCGAGAATCGAAGCCGCCTCAGGTATAGAGCGATGTTAACCGAATTTCTGTGGTTCTAACAAGACAACGCTATATGCCATACAAGCGACGAAACGCTCGAAGTTGTGAAGGAGGAATTTGGCGACTAGGTCATCTCACGGTGAGCGTTCATCAATTGGCCGCCACTGTCAGGCGATTTGATACTCGATTTTCTTTCGCTGGGGCTAGTAGGTCAAGCCCTTAATATACGAAAACAAGCAACCATTTTCAATGTGCAATTCCACACAAAATGGCATGAACGTAGCTTCAAAATAAAGCCAGAATAAATTGTATACATATATCACACAGTTGTTGTTTTATTAAACTTTTTTTCCTATTATTCCTTTCTCGTCACTCTATACATTTAACTTTGTTTTATTGAGTCCAACTTATAAAACTTCCAACTTTTCGCTTTCGCAACCAATTTTCAAAAACAAAATCTAATCGTTACTTCAAATTAACCAAAGTACTAAATTGAAATTTAGATCAAATTTTGATTTACGAATCAATCCAAACAAGGATCGAATTTCCGAATATTTTTTAACGGCTAGCAACGTGTTCCCTGATTCCTTTGGAAAGAAAAACCAAATCATATTTGTGAAAGGGTGAATGTAGAAGATATCAGTCTTATGCATACATAGTCTTAAAGAACAAAAATCCGTCGACTGCATGGAGTAAATGCACAAAACTTCAGCTTACAGCCTCCAAGTCGGAAATGGTGATGATGGTTGACTCAGTGTCCATGATTCCGAAGAAAAGAAAACAGCTGCCCATGTCATGTGCATGAACAATGTACAAATATGCATGTGTATTATGAAAGCGAGAGATCTTTTTAAGTTGTATAAATAATAAAAGATATTAACTACTCATATCGCAACAAAAATATCTATGTGTAAACAAACTATATTAATAAAAAAAGGAAAACCTTGATAAGAAACAATTTGGATAATTAAACGGCAACAAATCGTTAAGGAAAATACTCCAAAAAAGCTGTTACTAAAAAGAAATCTATACACTGACCATCAAATGAGTTTTTGACTTCAGCGTTGAGTAGACTGCGTGCGTCCCAAAAAGATCCCACCTGAGATCATAACGTTTGAGCGACCTTTGACTTTCCTCCATTTCGCTGGCTAACGCAGTTTCCGTCAAGCTTTGTACGCGTAGCGTGCCTTTGTTTACAGTGTGTTTTTGTGATAATTGGATTTTGTTATCTCTGACGGGGAGATGTGAACAAAGAATTCGCATCAAGTTTTACTTTAAACTTGAAAAAAGTTCTGCGGAATGATACAGAAGGCCTTTTCGGATAAAGTGTATTCGTTCAACACAGATAAAAGAATGAAACTAGCGATTTAAAAATGGACACTCGTCCACTGGCCTTTGAACACAACAGAAAATTTCAGAGCATTCTAAAGTTCTAGCCGAGTGTATGCCAGTGTATGTACAGTCCTCCCGACGTAGCCAACACGACTTTTGGCTGTTCCTAAGACTATAAATTTCGCCGAAACGGCCTCGTTCGATGACAAGGAGACGATTCAAGCGAATGCGAAGAGTGCACGGCCACTCCAAATATTACTACCAGAACTGCTTAACGTGGGAAAGCACCGATGGGAACGTCTTGTTCAGTCGAATCGGGAATTAATTCTGGATGCCACCAGCCGGATGACAGAGCAAAATGCCAACACGGAGTTATGCACCAGAGCTCGTTTATACGAAAATTCTCTAATCCTTGTTAACATTTAAAATGACCCTAAAATTGGAATGCTGAACCTGGTCCGTAACTAACAACCCTCTCTCAGTTGCGCACTTGAAGTCGGTTTTAGGCCTCTTTTACTTATGAGCGCCACTTAAGTGATGTTACTGCGTTGTCCCTTCGGGTTAGTTCTAATATTTAAAGCTCGTCACTGTAGTTGCTGTCATATGCGGCCTTAAAATCGATGAAAAGGTAATAGGTATGAATGTGTGATTTTTGAGTGTTTGTCATTTGTTGCTTTCTTAATCTAAAACCGAATTTAGGTTGTTCACGAAAGGTTTTAGACGTTCACACGAAAATGATTTTCAAATCATATCACCTAGTTTCGAGGGGTTGCTCTCCATAGGAATCAATTCCATTGCAATAATCATGAAATCACAAATCAATATAAAATTTTATTAACATTCTATTTTCACATCAGAACAATAGATACTCACATTGCATTCGAGCAGAAATTTAACAAAATGCAATACATCTCTTTGACCAGCGTGTTGCATCGTCATCGCTACAGGCAGCAAGCACTGCACGCAGTCGCTCTCCCAGTTGAAAGTCTTTTAGGATGTCATGCGACGATAAAATACTTTTATTATGTTTCGCATTTTAAATTTAACATATTTGCTCTGCGAGTATTTATTCTAACACAAATAATTTTTCAATGCAATCAAGTTTTATTACGAGTACATTTACTTTTTGCTTAAGCGAATATTGATATCACGATTTGTGTGTTGTGATTTTATTGTTACATTCTACGGATACGGCACAACTGCTTTTGGATCACAAAATTGCCTCGGGTAGGCAAATGTTGTTGACCTTTTGGTTTCGAATGACAAATCAGAAAGAACTGCCGCTGGAGTAATGTATGAGATTATGGTGGTACTCGTACTCGTACTCACAGCGTATATTGCTTCAGGCCGAAAAAAAAAAAAAAATATAAAGCAAAGTAAAAGTTCCAAAAAACAAAGACAAATTTTGAAGTGATCTTAATTTCTCTTGTGGGCAACCGCAAGAAATTCGTATATGATTTCGAAACCATACAAATGTTAAGTTTTCTCAAAAAGTCTTTCTACTTTATCCACACCGCACCAATGTCATTTATCAAGTTACAGAACCCTAAATGAGGATCACATGATCATCTTTGTACAATCGTTAAATTCCATTCAAACGTCATCAATTTTTTGTTCATTCCTCTGTGTTCAAAACTTTCGAGAACAGAAACTTACAAATATATAGATCTACATTATGTACATTTGTGTGTGCATGGATTTGAGATTGTTCTATGAATCAAAAGAAATGAAAAAATCAAGGCACGTTCTTTTCTTAACGCGATATCTCTCTCTATTGAAAGTGACAGAACTGACATTTGTGAGACAATAGCCTACGACTGTCTTGACACTGACATTTGATTGATGTTTGTTACATATTTCAAACAAAAGAAACAGAGCATATTTATTACGTTTTCTTAGCCTTTAACTGGGGTAGCGGTAGGTATTCGCTAAAATAGTTTTGTCTGGTGAATTTGCTACATTTTTACATTTGTGCTAGACAAAGACGATCATTTCGGACGGAAATGACTCAGGAATTTATGGGTTACGCATCAATCGACACATCGTGATAAGGGAATTGAATACAGATGTTAACGACTTTTGCACGTGTTATTCTTCCAAAAAACCACAAAGTTCTGTTTCTGTTTAAGAATACAAATAAACATTTGGTTCCTGTTACGAGAAAGCGATCAGAAATCACACGATGAAGAATTTCACAGAAAAAACAATAAAGACTGAGTCGTTTTTTTTTATTTATTTTTTTCAAGAAATTGTGCTTCGCCCTGAATACTTTACATATTTTTTATATTTATTTTAAGTACAGTGCACACTTTGGTACATACAAATTATTCCTCTCTGGGTTAAAGGCAGGTCGCAGTTGCCATTTATTTATATGTACGCGAATTTTGAGCAATCCAATAAATATAGACCGAATTTCATTGAAGTTGTCCTAAATCAATTTCTTCGCTCATATTTACCAATCTTCAGCGATAGGTCAATTACATACAAAATTTTAAATATTATAAAAGAGGACAGATTTCAAAAGACAGCCGTTACTGGCATAACAAATCTTACATCATGATCATAAGCTTTGTTAATGTTTCTTTGTATAATAAGGTTAACTACAGGGTATACTATACTAAGTTGTCGTCACCAAAATCCTATCATCCAATACCGGTACAATACCAAGGTACTGGGCAGCCCTACAGCTAACTAAGTGAAGCAAAAACATTAATACATATTTTCGAAGAAAACAATATGAACAATCATTACGCTCTGATCGAATTTTAGTATTTGAAACAATAAAAACAACAAAACAAAAAGGCTAAGCAACAGTGCGGTAAAGCCCGACGTGTTGTTCGTCGTAATTACCATTTTTGTGCACGGAGAGTGGTACCTTAGTATTTTCCTGATTCCGAACAGCAAGAAATTATGAGAGTTTTTCGCAGGCAAAAATTGTTGCTTTCAGATGGGTTTAACATATCAAAAAGAATTTGAGTGGTAAATTAAAAATTATCACACCACATCATTCCTAAAAAAATTAGCATCAAATATTCAACATACGAGTATTTCAAATAAGGTTAATCCTTAGTCGCTAAATGACCATTCGAAAAGCAAAGATCAGAAGAAACTGGAGAAAAACTAAATGGTACAAGAGCACCGATGTGTTTCTCTTTTATTGTGTATTACAATTTGATGGAAAATTTAATGAATCGTTGTTAACTTTGCCTAAAAGTTTTCAAATAAAGGAAATTGATTGATTTGATCAAATTAATTACGTCGTTACATCAAATATTCAAAATTGATTACTCATAAAATTTAATATAAAAATAATATCTATTTGCAAAGAACTTAATGCACTCAAGATATACATATGTGTACTTGAAAATGAGCGAAAAAAAGTATTCCCGCCAATTTGGCGGCAATTCCGCCTAACACCAAATCTTCTCTTCATTCTTTTTAATATAAACATTTTTAGTTCTTGATTGTTTTTTTTTTTGCTGAATTTTGAAATTTTTATTATGCGCTCAAACAATGCGAGCTTTTATACGCACGCATAGGCTTACATTAATACGCAAAGTAATGGCGTCTAGTTGAAATGTAAATGACCTGCGAAGTGTTCGTTTGTTTCATTATAAGTATGGTGAGAGAAAGATTATACTTTGAAAGTGGGTTTCCACTAAAAACAAGAAAATAGCAATATCTGTTTTGTTGTTGTTGTTGTTGTTTTTTTTTTCTAATTTCTCTTTCTTTATTGTGCTTTTTGATCATCAAAATGTTGAATTGCGGTTTAGAGAAATATTTACTTTAGACCGGACACAGGAAACCATTCTCTGTGACAAAGGTCCAATTCCATCAGTTTCATGCTAAAGATGTGCTAATTAGGATTACTCCAGTCTATTAATTGTTATTGTATATACATATATACAGAATAAATATTTACGTTTATTAGGAGCTGACTTTAAATTAGAAAAAAATACATTTTATTATAATTTATTCCATTAAAGACTATCCGCCTTCTTACAAATGCAGCAGAGTTTTGCAGGTCTTCAGACAGACTCGTCGCCTCTCAAATAATCAAATACGCTAATGGTTTTTTGGCTTGCTGAAGAACATGTTGTAGGCGGTACATTTAGACTTTTAAGTCGAGAAGATTCGGATGATGATGTTTGGTTTTTATATGCTACATTTTCTGGTAGCAAAACAGAAAAACTAGTGAATGCAAATATTTTTGCTTTAATAGAAGCATAAGTGTCGGTTCGAGTTACAAAAAGTAACAGTTCACATAGCCTCCATTTCGTTTTAAAATATTTGAATTTTGAATGATATTTCGTTAACTTTCGCTTAAACCATACTCGATTTTTTATCCAACTAAAAATACCTTTTCATATTTGAACATCGTTATTGTACCGTAAAATAAGAAAAGAAAAATAATCGTGTTATTACTCTTAAATTCTCTTATTATAAAGCGCTCTTATAGCGGGTGAATGGCCAATGAACTTCAAGCCGTAAATTTACCCTAGATACAATTTCTGAAAACAAAATATACGAAACTTGTTCTGCTGTATTTCTGGTTCTCACGGATATAATAAAGAGTTTTTAACCTAATTAGCATAAATTGTACACTGTCACCCTTATTTTATTTACTTGGAAATCAGTTTGAATTCATGATTATATATTGCATACATATGTAAATGTTGGTATCTATGCAAAAACACGTATTAGTGGTCTTGATACCCGGATACTTTTGTTATTTGCGCGTAGATGTTTGCCCATAAGTTCCGGATATAAGCCGATCAAGTTATTGATTCGTAGATTTACTAAATGCGCTGCTGAATTCGAACCAAGTTCGAATCCTATCCAAATATTATTTGTTTTTATTGAATTTATAAGTCAATAAAATATTATGAATAGAAACATAAATCTTATACTATGTAATATTTGTATATATTATTCTATTTGAAGTCCTCTTTCTTTCAGTTGTGGGGTTGGTCTTATGGATATATTCCAACGTTTTAAAATGAACAGGTCAATTATAAGTAATTATGATTACCTATACTTTACCCATTTAGTCTTTGAGTTAATACTGTCAGATATGTGATATGTGCATATCTGACTCGTTCTGTTCAACTTTGATATTTATCAAAGGATCTTGATTTAATCATGTTGTTCTCAGGGACCGAACCCAATTGGCCTATTTTTTGAAAAAGGCTGATGAAACAGGTATTTGCAACCCAATTTAATTAGTGGTGCAAAGTGCTTATTTTTCTCTACAATCTATTTTTTTTTTGCCCAAAGTAAATGGTTTCATTCGACCCAATTTTTTGTTGGGCCAATGAAACCTGATACATAAAATATAATGTTCATTTTTGCAGAACAATTGGGTTAGTTTGGCCCAATAATTTTTCGGGCGCAAAATATTGGGTCCAAACAACACAATTTTTTTTTGGGTACACAAAAATTAATAGAAAATACCCTTTATTTTTTAAGCCCCGAGTTTATTTTATTAGAATACACTCATATGTAATATAGGGTCAGCTCTGTTTTCGGGAAAATTTGGATCTCGAAATTTTTATGAATTCCGATATTACCATATATACAAGTCGAAAAAGTAGGTTTGACAATCATGCATACTTATCATATCTCCAGTTCAAACGAATCCAATACTTGACCTATAATATTAGCACTTGTCTACGTGTGCAATTAGAGTACATTTTTTTTTACCCATTTTCGGTAACCCAACAAAATATTGGGCCTAATAAATCGATTTATTTTCACCAGAAATAATATTGGGTCAAATGAACTTTGTTCTTTCGGCTAGAAAAATAAATGTTTAACTCAACCAGTTTCCATTTGCTCAATAAATATAAAAGGTTGAAATAACTGATTCATTTGGCCACTTATGTTATGTGACCAAAAATACTAAAATACTAATTTTATTTGGCCGATTTTCAAAATGGGTTAAGTTCTTAAAGGCGTAACAGGAATCGACAGGCAGCATCATCAGCATCAACCAGATGTACTTCTTTTTAATTTACAACCTTAGCTACTACTGGCCTTTTTTGCAAAAAAAAATCAAAATACCCGGTATTTTCGATCCCTGGTTGTTCTTATTGGTGAATAAATAATTTAATTTCTTAAAATATTCTTTTTGTTAAAGTTACTCTAGAATATGATAATACGAATTGTGTACTATATAGAAACGGCCATTATTAACTGAACGATTTACTTAGTTTTAGATGACTACACTCTCAATGGATCACAATATTATAATGATAAATATATTAAGTTTTAATCCTACTAAATAAAAATTTATTTCCTTTCAAAATGCTACTTTATAATATCACAGCGATTAATCTCTTAGATAAAATTTATTCGATTGATACTCTTGATTACAATCGTACTACGCCGACTAATCGCGAGCCGGCACTGAAAGCAAGTTATGCACTCGTTAATGAATGCAAAACATATAAAAGATACAATTTATAATGAAGACAGTGATCAGGTTTTTTGTTTAGATCATAACTATTGGCGCCAAAAACGAGTGTTCAGAAATTTTATTAATTTAACTAATACCAGGACAATCGACTCGCTATTGATCTCAACAACTCAACATTTCATCCACCAGCCTGATGAGAATTTTGCACAAAGATCCAGGATTATTCATTCGCCAAGTCCAACTGACGAGACGAATTTTCGTCTTGACTGACAAACAAAAATGCCGCATTCGAGGAACTAACACGTGATTGTCGAAAAGCCAATGCAATGAGTGGTGGTATAATTTACCCATTTTATTTCGATTTCGAAACTGCTGCTGGAAACGCCATTTCAATCAATGGTAAGCGCTGCAGAGCCCGAAATACCGAATTTTTATGGACTGAAATTTGAAGACATAGACTTGGACTTTCAGCACCTATTGTACGCTATACCACACACCAAATCAATCAATCGATCGTTTATGCGCTAAATTCACTAATCGCCCTGGCGATGTCAATTGCCCGCATTGGAGCGTTTTTATCTTTACCATTAAACTTTTTTTTTGTGAGGTGCTCTTAAACAACGATGTTATGCGGACAATCCAAAAACGATTCAAGCCTTTATAGAGAGTAGGTATACCCCGAGGATTTCATGAGATGGTTGACAGGATGCCCTACTGTGAAGCCAGCTGAGGCAGACACATGACTAAAATCGTATTCCACAATTAATGTGTATGTTCGCTAATTTTTGCCATTTTGCTTTGCGAAGACTACTTATTTTTAAAAACCAAGTGTCAGCTCTTTAAAAAAAATCAAATTTTGTGTTTTCAATTATTTGAATTTCTTTTATTTCAATATTTCGTGAATAATTAGAATTGACTTTATTGGTTTCTAACACCCTCCGTTTGGAGAAGTGTACTTCAGGCCGTCTTCTGAAATCGTTTCTGGTTCAAATGGAGGTGAATATTTAAATTAGACTAATCTGTGCAGAAAATAATGTTCTATACAAACTCTGGCCGTCCTTAATGATTTGGTGCTAACTCTTCTCTTAGATTTGTTTGTATCTTTGTCAGAACGAGATCTATTATTGAAGATTTTGCATTATATATGTAGGGTTTTCATCCTTACAGAAACAGCTTTTATTTCACAATTAAATCCCTTTAACTAGCATCTAGCCCAGCTGTTGTTGGTCATTTTTTCCGACTGTTTCGGACGTAATGGCGTCTCTGTTCATTTAATTGAGCACTCTTAATATATTTGTTATTTTTGGTTGATTACGAATTGTGTTCGCTCAAAAGAATCGCATGAACTACAAAGCAAATGCAACATAAAAGCAAGAAAGGATTTTGTCTTTTAGGGATCAAACCAGATGTTTCATTACATTCTTTTAGGTGAAAAGTTCGGCGTCGTCCAGGAAAAACCATGAAACTTGGACGTGAACATCATGAACATCGTATGCTGACAGCAATATACCGTTGAGATGACGAGGTGGTAATCTTGGACATAAGTTAAACATTTGCTTTTATTTATTATATGTTAAATAACTTATGGAAAACTGAATTATAGTAAAAGAAGCATGTAAAAAACCAAGTCTTAGCTACATACAAAAAATGTAGTGTTTTAGTTAAAAAATAGTAATATTTCACTGTTTGTATTCATAATACATATTTAGAATAGCTCTGTATGTAAGAAACACTTTATTGATAGATGCATAGTATGTATTAGATTTGGATTCTTATGAGTTAGTCACTGGCAAAAAAATTAATGGTGATTGTACTATGGCACTATACCTATATTTTCTTTTTCATTTAAGTACAATAGGAAACACGATCACATCCAGAAAGATTCCCAGAGGCTAAATTACAAGCAAGAAGTACGGGGATAATTTGCCTTGTCACAAAGAAACTAGGGTTCAACAGATATGTATATACCTACATTATTTCACAGCCGATTCCTACTGTCAAAATGGAAAAAAACATTCACACCGACTAACAGAGACTGCCAAGTTCAGTATAATCTACAAACAGTTAAGCCACGGAGATAGCCGCAGCAGTTTGTCTCATAATGGCGACGGTCCATTATTTTAGGTAAAAAAAAAATTGAAATAAAATAAATTGACATTTTCCAAAATGTTATGTTATGCAGAAAAAAAAATCCACAGCAGACAATGAAGAAATGCTTTTAAAGAAAGTAAAACTGTGATGTCATGACCACTTAAATTTCCGGATTTGAATCAGATTAAAAATCTCCGGATTGATGAATAGAAAAAAGAAAATTGCTGTAATGTTAGAAAACGGAAAAATAATAAGGATTTTGGAGGAAGTGGTTACATAATATTCCATTCGAAAAACGCCAGTTTTATTAATTACATAAATGCCAAGCCGATGAAAGGCTTTCATGAAAAGCTTCATTGCAAGCTTAACAAAATAAAAATAACTTGTTCCCTTTCTAGCGCCGCCTTTTTTGTCCTTTGCTTCTTCTGCTTCTCCTAATACATTCCTTTCAATTAATATGAAATAATGTAAAAAAAAGTGAAGTTCATCTTCAACGTAACTCAATCTTGTTATTTGTGGATGCACCAGACTTTTTTAAATATCTGTACAGCTGCAAATTTTTTTTTTGTGGTTAGAAGGTTGTAAAAAGAAAAGAAAACTGCAAATCTCCATATAAGGACGCAGACCCCAAAAATACGAGTATCAACTCTTCGCCAATTGTTAAATTTTTCAATTGCTTATCTGATAAGCAACAAAATATTAGAACATCAATAAAACGTTTTAAATCTAACTCAAGTGCGAGTCCATTTAGAAAATTATTTAAAATTGCTTCACAAACATGTCTCAAATAAGTTCATGGAAAAAATCCCCTTATTCGAAAAAACCACCTGTCGGCCTGTGGAATAGATCTTACAACCGATTCAATCTCAAATCACTACTTGCGCATCGGTATTAAATCGAGCGAGAACAAGTGTAGCAAAACAGACTGAAGCGCAACGGAGCGTCATGCGTTTGGCAAAGAGAGAGAAAAAAAGAAAAATTACGTACAGGTACTGTGACTACATGGATGTAGCCTGCACCCGTAAAGAGTATAATTAAAAAAAATAAATCACTTTTCCCCTCTCTTCGTCTAAGGTTATTCACTCTCTTTTTGATCCAATTTGATTTTAATACATGCAATCGAAAAGAAATATAGAAATAAAAAGTAATTTCTGATTGCGACATCAACTCTTAGACAGACGTATGCACGTCCATTTTTCAAATTCAAATAAGACGTTTAAATTTAAAAAAAAAAACTCCAAAATAAAATATAAAAATCCAAACACACAAAAATATGAGCCCTATAATTAGGACTAATGAAAAAATGTGTATTTTTTTTAGATACACATACATATATCAGGAGCAGGTGTTATTTTTCTGGCCGAGGTTGTGTTTGGTTTTTATTTCGAACCCACAGAGGAGCGACCAAGGAAGAAACCGAAGAACCACAATTTGATGCAGAATTTGAAATTAAAAAAAAAAAAAAAAAATTAAAAATTATTTCTTCTGCAGTAACAGCGTTAGGGAATAAACGGTATAACAGTCAGGTCCCTACAAATGCACCTCCACTTCTCTCTCTTTCTATCAATTATCCTAACATGACTGACGTTTTTTTAAGAGGAAAATAAAACAAGTTGTTTATTACCGTTCTTAATGAGTGTGGATCTAGTCACATGTGAATAAAAACTGTGAATCACTGGACCCTCACCCACTTGGAACAGTAATTAAAAAGTAATTCAAAAAAAGCTTTTTTAATAATATAAAAAAAAATACTTTCTACGGGATAAAGTCTCAATTATGATCTGATCGGCATATCTAAGCAAACTAAAAAAAAAAAAAAGCGGGAACCAACAAATGACTGATTAAATTATATAAAAAAAAAAAAAAAAAAAAAAAAAAAAACAGTTATGGCGGTCAACGATGCTGAGAAGTACACGATCGATACAACGGCTGTAAAAAAAAAAACCCGAAAACCGGACCAACACGGCTCAACAACATAAAAAAGTGATCGTACTCTAACCAAATAAATACTCAAAACTAATCGCTCTCTTGTCGTTATTTAAAAAAAAACGTTTTTTTTTTGCAAATTCAACACAAAATAAAAAAAGAATAAACCGCTTACTCTGCGCAAGAGTGCCAAAAAACCGAAATACAGAAGAAAAAAGGAAATGCATACACAACCGGAAAACGCGATCACACGATCACTTGGCAACAATTGACAGGCGACAGTTTTTGCATTCGTTTTTTTTCCTCCGGCGTTTTGACACAATCCATCCATTCAATCGTCTCGTTTTTTTCCAATATTTTCTTGCAAAATTCCTTTTTAGATAATAATTAATTTCCATTTACAATTTTTTTTTTCTAAACTTGAATGACAAAAAATATAACAAAAATTATTGTAGGTATACCGAGCGTGAATTAAAAGAAAAAAAAAAAAAAAAAAAAAAATTCCACCACATACACAAAAGGGGTTAGAAAGTCAAAAAATGCCTTCAGAGAGCATATTATAATACTAGTATCTATCCCTCTCTCTCTTATATACTTCTACTGTCATACCCTTGCACAAAAAGAAAAAAAAAACTGTTATACAAACCAAACAACGGAAAAGAGAAAAATAACTGAAAGAACCGATGAAAATCTGCTGCGTCGCCGTTCGTTAGTTATATTCGCACAAAAGTTGCACGCCGCCTTTGATTGTATTTGCTGTTACATACACATAAAATTCACGTGTATTACATACTTGTATGTGCACAAAAACTCTTTTCGGATATTGGGTCTTTCCCTTTCACACACTCTCTTGCTGTCATCTGTGTTTCTCAATTCTTTTTTGAAGTTTTCTTCTTCTCGATCACTTTTTGACACAAACTCAAGCACAGAACAAAAAAATTTTTTTTTTCTCATTTTTCATTTTCTATAAACACGAATACACTCTCTTCAAATCAGAATCTTCTATGTATTATGGTTCTATATAAAAAAAAAATAAAATAAAAAATGGAAGCGAAAATGAAGTTAAAAAAAAACCAACACAATTATCTTGATTAAAAAGTAACAAAGGGAATGAACGAAATTAACAGGAATTGTACTTAAAAATTTAACAGAAATAATTTTTTCTTCTCTTATCCCTTTTGCGGTAGCAGTGAAAAATGAATGGTTTTGCGCACATTCTTTTTTTTTTTTATTCTAGTCAACAAGTGTCTCTTCTTTGCCTCTCTTTTATCTTGATTTTTCGTTTTTAATTAACCATGTTAGGTTTTCGTGTTTCTTTTTTTTTTGTCTCAATTTACAAAAAATATATATAACGCTTCGAAGGTAAAAACTTTGGGTTTTCATTTACCGTATTATTTCCGAAGATAAATCCATAAAACGAGAAATAAAGAATTAAACACTAAACGAACAGTCTTTATTGAGTCCAACAGCACAACGACACAGTGCAATGATCTCAACGTTGGCAACTCTCTTATAAGACTAAACCACAAAATGAAACTGCTTAGGCAACAAAGGCGACGGCGTCGTTCGCTACGTCATGTCAGTGTCCGTGTCCGTGTCGTCGTCGCATTCGCTTAAAGCAACGGCGCGGCGGTGGTGGTGACTAGCCGTTCACCCGTTCTTGATCTTTTTAATTGTTTTTGTCTCTTTCTGGTACACGTGATGCAAAGCTAAAATCATGAAATTTTGTATCCATGTAGGGGAAAGCATGGACCGTGAGGTTTTGTCGAGGCACATAATAAATTTGTATGTGCTGGCATTTCATATTTTGATGAATGGATTCAGTAATCTGGTTGATTATTGAAAAAAAAAACAACAAAATTCTATTTTGAGGGTAGTTGAGCCTGCGCAAAAAATCTTATGCGTAAGCAATTTTTTATTCAACATTTTTAAGGGTGTTTTCCATGATTCATTTTGAATGTAAACATGTTTATACTACCAGTTATCTATTAAGGCAATGTAAAACGTAATTTCAAACAAATAATCCACACTACTACAGATATTCCCCGCCTCTTTCACTAAAATATACAACAATTACCTATAAAACCAAAACCACATTTAAAAAAATTCGCATTAAACCTCTTCAAATCAAAAAGTTAAGTTTACGTGACACAATCTGAGTGGAGGCAGTTTTTCCAGCTTGGCAAATACAGGTGTACCTACTCGTATATCCTGTTGATCCAATTTCAATAAACTTCCAATGTACCGCTGCAACATTTTTTGAATAGCATTAGCAAATCTTCATTTGCGTGTCCTTTTATTTTCTATTTTTAACAAAATTGTAAATTAAACCGTAAACTTCGTCCCTCCTTTAGGCCTATTGATTTCATTATCAGATTTGGCGTTTTAAGCGCTTTTTAAGTACCTACCTAAGTCTATGAGCATTGAGGACGGAAACATTGAAAAAAAATACACTTCTTAATAAAGCTGCTAAACTGCAGTACAATAGTTTCAAACTACACAAATAATCCAGAAAAAAAAATATACCAAAAAAGGCGCTTAAAATGTGAATAAGTAGATTGAAAAGAATTGCGTTTGCCATTAACGACAGACGAATTTCGTCAGTTTGCATGAATTAAGAAAAGAGAACTTGTTGTTTAAATTACGGCCACAAATAAAGGTCAGGTCATGATTTGGGTGGCAATACCAGAATATTGCAACGTCATTCAGAACGAATAGACTTTTTTTCCAGAGCAGCTTACTAAAAAGGGCAGTAAATGTTTCATAGGAAAAATTATCTTATAACCGTAGTCTAAATAAAATCATAAGGAAATTTCAAACTGAAGGGTTATTTTGACCAGTCGTGGAGCGACATACATACAGTAGAGGTCATTGAAATAGAGCCACCTCTCTAATAACAGAAAGTCAATATTTTTCTAATTTCGGATAAGCTTATGATGTCGCCATCTATCAGAGAGAATCGTTATATCGGATCATTAGAACTTGAGATATCGTGTCAATAGAGTTGAAAAAAGTGAAAGTTGAATACGTTGTTTGAAAAACAGTTTTAGAGCGTAACTCAGATAATAGTACTTCACACTCACATTTGACTAATCGGCGATCTATACACTTGGCCTTCTTCTACTTCATGATCAATATTTTCTGAAGTTCTTTTTGGTAAGCGAGCTGTTCTACCTTATTTAGAAGGAGCAGAAGCTCGCAGTTCAAAGTGATTCGCTTCGCCCAACCGCTTTGGTTGCCACGTCGAAAAAGCCGCTTTAACTCCGAAAATAATTCTAATTTTGAAAAATCCTTTTGGGGCGATATTCTTAAAGGTCTAAACTTTAAAGATATGCAAGAAAAAAAATATTGATTTTTTCAAATTTCTAAACCCCCTTGACTCATAGGAATCAATTGACTGTTCACTGATTCGTCAACAAAATCCATAGTGTCGTATCCGGTGTGTTTTCAGCCCAAGCGAAAAAACAAACAGGAACACGGCAGAATTGAACTAGCCGCACGAAACAGACGATGTTTCAAGAGCAAAAATAATTTCGCCAGTCCCGGATTCAAATTTCATCTTTATAGTTTATTGAATTATTTTATAAACTTTATAATTTCAGATAAAAGAAAAAATTATTTTAATTGTATAGAGAGATGTATATACATAAATATTTTTTAAATTCTTTTGGAATATAAATAAAAGTGAGGGAAATCATAAAATAAATACATAGCATATGTACGAGTATATTGTTTTTTAGTTGCTCCTTTGATTACGTATTTTATGCATATGTTTTTGTCACCTACGTATGTATGTAAAGTTGGGTATATTTGCTAACATTAGCACTATACTATTACATGGGCCGGTATACTTTTGATAACCTTGTTAGGGAGATGTCATCATATTTCAATAATCAACTTCCATTACTTCTTACCTCTTTCATACTTTCATGCTACAACTTATTTGTTTTTGGAACGGCATTATATAAAATTCTGACTAATACACCATTCCATTCCATAATTATTCTACGGAATGTGTTCCGAAAAATGTGTAATTAAAAGTTTTTAAGGCTATCATAAAACAGAACTGTAACCTTCGCTGTACATCATTTACCAGTACCTTTTATTGTCTCTGCCGTTATGACGCTCTTTCCCATGACCCGAGTACTATTCACTAGCAAACTTGACCATAGGTACTACGCACTCTACTCTGCCAGGAGCTTCAAAAAATGGTATAAGGTTGAGTAGTCACACTTTTAATAATGTTTTCCTCAAATCCTGCTGAAGCAAATTAAGATTTAGCTGAATATCACTTTTTCTTGCGTTAACATGACGTTTTTGAACCCAAACCAATAGACTTTTTAGAAATGCCGACATTTATGAATTCACCCCATATTAAATAGATACAGAAGCAGCGGCTAGTTATCTATTGTACAGAAACATATGTTTAGGTACGTTCATTAAAATACTAGTTTCAGTCTTAGATTAAAGCAAATAAAATGACTGGTCCTTTATGAAACAGAAAGCTCGTTCATGATTGTATCTGGTAACTTGGATTTCAAAAACGTCAAACATCGTTTACTTTGATTTTCAGACATCTATAGGTGGTGTTAGTTTCTATTTGTTTTGACTTGTGTTTCAAAGTTTTACTTGCGATCTATTACATTTTTTTTTATGGAAATCTTCAATCATCTTTCAACTTTTCCGAGAAGCTTACTTCGTTTTTGATAAGTGATGTTTTTTTGGTGGTGTTTTCGGATTGTATAAACTTACGCTTAAGGCTGTTACACACATTTTTTGGCGAGTTGAAAAGCGCTAAATTTTTTAGTTAGTTAGAAACCTTATGCAATGTAGGCCGCTTGATTTTGATGACATATACATTTATTATTAGTTTAAGTTGTTCGATCAGATTGATTTTTTGTACTAAGAATAGGGGAATTATTCCCTCATTCCAACCTGTACATTTATTACATAAATGTTTTAGCAATCTAATGTATCTATTCGAATGAGGGCTCAATAAAAAGCTTAAACAGTGATGCGTCTGTCAATTTTCCGCATCAAAAGCACTTATTTTCTAACGTAATTTCAAGTGTGCTAACGTTAAATGGAAAAGAAATACTTTTTTTCCGCCGATGAAAGAAGACAAGATCGTTCTATGTTCTCGACAAAGGCAGAAGAAAAATTTAGAAAAAAAAGAAAGATTTCAAGTACCTATAAGTTGGAGAATAGAGAGTAAGATCACCCAACTTGGGGAAATACGAGGAAAACTCAAGTCCAAGTACTCAACAAAATGCGGAGGAAAGAAAAAAATGAGTAAAAAACTAAAATGAATGTACATATGTACAAATATATATATATATACATACGTATTTATGTGGAGATACATAGATCATTAAACAAAATGAGAAATACTAAGCATAGCGCGACCGGCAAGAACAAAATATCCTGAAAGAAAAAATACACTGATTATTGCATAAAGTTGTAGAGCTATGCCTAGGCGGGATTCCAGTAATTTTATTACTTTTAGTACTACGTACCTATCTATAAATATGCATATGTATGTCCCTCTGATTGCAATCGCATGATGGGGAAGGTTTTCCGCAAGCCAGATGAAAACACCCAAGAGAGTGTCATACCTGGAAATGTTCAAAACACCTGAAATAACATTGTCATCTCGGCGTCTCGGCATCTTGGCATCTCGAATACGAATACAAAACAAATCAAATCGTCAGCGATCACTGTGGGAAATAACCAAGTAAAAGGTACAAGCACTCGCACTCGTACTTTGTATTCGAAGCAATATGTTTCCCATACAGACTACTTACATCTCCAACAACGAAGGAAGATACAAAATAAATGTGGCAGAAAACAACAAGCCAAAAGATAATTATTAGAAAATTGGTCTCTAATTTGATTCCAATTAGATAACACACGGTGACATGTGTTCTTTCTCCACAATAAGACAAAACAAAAAAACACTATAACTTACATATAAACCAACGTCAATATATCAAAGTAATTATACCAAAAACAGAAAATACCAAAGCTACAGAATTTTGAGAAAGGGATAGAGAGATTTTGTGGCGAGTGACTGACAGACATGTTCCTCTTGCTCCAATAGGTCGAGTTAAACTCACGATCATCGTGCCAGCAACGGTTACATATCTACCTCTTGGGGTAATTGCTTTAATATGTAACGATCAAACGTTAAGGTTTTCGAAATGATAAATGATTGACAATCTAGAGAAACTTAAATTGGGGGCGGATGTTTTTTTTTTTTTTTTTTAGATTCCTAAAACATTTGATTGCGGGAATTAACTATGCATGGATATCGAATGTCGGTTCAATACATACATTGATATATGAAAAAATGCAATTAGTGATCAAATAGGACTGCTATCATTTGATTGGAATACAGACTTTGTTTCACGATCTAAGTAAGTGTGAATATAAGTAACTACCTATACAGATTAAATAGAAGATTGGAAAATTCATCTATCAACTGGCATTGTCTTAAACTATAAAGATAAACTAGTAAGAGGATGTTTTGTTTCATATAGCTTTAGAATAAGCCATTGACATAAAAAAGAACTGTTCAATAATGCAATGAATAATGCCCACCAACGAGTACAGTGGTGATGCATCCCATTCTCAGCAGGGATAAAGACAAGTCCAATCCGGCGAATCTTCGGTCTATAAGTCTCCTCACTAACTGGATTAAAGATTAAAATATACAGGAAATTCCGAATTACCAAACCGCTTTCAGGAAGAGACATCATATCTCATACGCCGCGTCTAAACTGGTATTGGATATCCAGTAAAACAAAAGCAGTAAAAAACGCACTAGTCCTTATTTAACTAACTTGACTTTGCCCTAACGAAGCGAGATACTGTTTTTAAGCAGGTAATCTCCTATTATATATGCCACTTATCTGACCCATGCTTGTGTTTGAACCACACATTGTGAAAGCAAGTTTGTTGGAAAAAATGCGGATGTTTGAGAGGCTTGTCTTCACTACATATAGTAAAATTATATCAAAATGAGGTTTCGGGTATTGGTGGGCGGAACAACCCAAAAAGGTTCAAGAACTGCCATCCTGATAAAACCACGATTTGGTGCTGTTTATGCGCTGGTGGAGTTACCAGTTCATATTTCTTCTAACTGGGAATGGCGGCCGTTATCGCGTCATGAACCAACAAGACGGTGCCACTTCCCATTCAGCTCGTAAAACTATGGCTTTATTGCGAGAACGATTCAATAAGAAGTTAATTTCACGCTATAGACCGATGAATTGGCCGCCTAGATTATAGGACATCACATCTCTAGACCTTTTTCTTTGGGGCTAAGTAAAGTCTAAAGTCTACATGGATAAGCAGAATACGATTGAGAAATTGGAGGCCAAAATTATGTTAGGTCAGGTTAAAGTGGCTGTTGGAAAAAAAGACCAACCATTTAGTCCTGTTGGCCCGTTGTGATACCACGTTAGGCCGAAATTACTCGAGATATTGGTCAAACGTCTCTCGTAATCTTAGAACTCGTCATCGGAAATTGGGACTTCAGGATTAGCCATGTTAGTGGCAGTTACGGCCAACTTTTGAAAGAAATAATATTTAAAATATTAATGCAAAAATGGTTCTTTCATATAATAATACTATAAAGATTACCCGGTAAAATTCAATATCTTTTATTACTAATGACAGTCTTGGACCAGTGTAGCATTGAATCTTCAAGTTTTGCGTCCTATTTTTCTTCTAAAACGCTCCAGAGTGTGACTTACTGTTTGCTGGTCTTGTGGCCTTTTTAAGTGACAGCCCAAAAATTTTCAATTGATTTTGCCATTTCCCTTTATTTGACAAAACGACTGTCCTTTGTTTACATTTTGAGGGACTTATTAACCCAGCGCCGTATTATTCTATTTTAAAAGTAGCCATCGCAGATTCTTTAAAAATTTTTTTGTCAAAACGATGCTCCCTGATCTTGCCTCAAATTGGACTATAGTCTTCCAATAAAATTTAAACTGTGAAGCAAGTTTGAGTAGATGAAAATAATTATTATACAGACCGTAGAATCGCTTTAAGAAATAACTTCCCTGATTATTGTGATTTTTAAACACTTTCTCTGTACGCACGGTTTTATATGCTTTCATCCGCTTGCATCTTTTAAAAAGGGCCATAAAAAGACACTTTTTAATATTTTTCAACGGTTATTGTCAGCTTTGTTATGACTGGCTTGACGGTAAACCATCCTATCAACCCAATTTTTCAACACATTTTCAATTGATTCAGCCCCTATTTTTCGAACAGCTTAAACAATATAGTTTGTAAGTGCCTGAATCGTCTCTAGACTGTTCGTATAACATCGACCTTTAATGGTACCCTGAAAAAAAAAGTACAACAGTGTCAAATCGCAGCTCCGTAACGGCAAAGCAACATCATCAAAACGACTGATTATTGAGCTTAATGAGCAACAAGTCGATTGTTGAGGGGTTGTGTATCACGTAGCCCCTTCTTACTGGTACTATAGCTTGCCAAAATAAATAAATAAAATAATAATAATAAAATATGGCCAATAATGCTGCCACTCCACACGAAACAGTCATACAGTTCAGGATGCATTGGCCTCTCTATGATAACGTGTAACCGCCGAGATGGAAATGCACTTTATCAGAGAAGATGATTTTTTTTGAGCCAAATTGTCGGTCCAAACATAGAAACGATAAAGAAGCGGTGGTTATTTTGCTTCAATTCCCGATCCAATTGGACCTTACGAGTATGACTGATGTTCAATTGCTAAGATGGTACACCAGCTGAAATCGGTGCATTATTTCGATCAAAATTCATTTTCAAAATTTGTACTGTTTCAACAACACAATATCCACATTGGAATTGGCTTTGGAATATTTCCAAACGTTGTTCAAATATTATTGGTATGTAGGTAGTAAGTTTCTGTCAAATTTTTGAGCGGACGGAAACTGCCAGTGTCAAAATACGTCATATGATTCAAAAAATTACCAACGTTTCCTTTATATACGCTTATATGTATGTAATATACAAATTTATAATATACCAACCTGAAGTTAACGTATTTTTGAAAACGCAAACATTTCTATAATATATTTAGTAAATTTAGTCTTTCTTTTAACAAGATACAATGAGCTAGCTAAAAGCTCGGACTTGACACTCCTCCAATTTATGTGTTCTCAATCTCTAATTACAGAAAATATATTGATTATTTGTATTTATTTACTTTTCGAAATTGCTGATGAATGTCTATTCTAGGTCAGTTAAAAATAATACATAGGTACCAGGAAAATTTTCAAATCAGTGTAATTTTAAGCCTGAAAATAAAAACATTTTTTTACTGCTTACTCATCATTTCTTTGACGAAACGAAAACCTTTTAATTAATAAAATAAACGAAGCAATGAATTCAAACGATTAAAAATGAATAACAAAGTAGCGAATGAGCGTAAAACAGTCAAATAAAAATAAAAAAGTAAAAATAAAACAAAATTTTCCGGTCACTTTTGCTTACCACTAATCAAATTTACCGGTCCTCACTATCAATTTAGATACAAATAGTGGAGTAAAACGTTCACTCGTATACGAGAATAACCACCCTGATTATATTTTGAATGAAAAAGATCTTATCGGCTGTTTTGAATTGACTAAACTGTCAAATGGGTCACCTACAATACACCAATCGAAAAGTCACCAATTTTATCTTAACAAAAGTCTATACACACTTAGACATACTGCACCCTTTGCAATATCAATATTTTCTTTCTCGGTAAACTTAATCGCTCCCCCACCACCCGTATATCTATGCAGCCGGTACGAGGAAATTCACGACACATTGCAACACATTGCGGTGCGATCAATATAACATACATAATATGTAAATATTGATAGTTGATTCATGCTCATATAAAAAATTGATCGTGAAATTACAGCACAAGGGATGAAAAATAACATGGGCATAGCCATGCGACATCTGTGTGCATATACACTCGTACACATACTTGAAAGAATGTCAATGAAAATAAATCATTCTGAGTTTGGTTGATTTCATTTTCAAATCTATACATCCGAGTACTCGTATATTTGGAAGGGTAAGTATAGAATGTTTAAAGTGATAATTGAGCGTAGCAGACGGTATAAAAATGTCTCCAAAAAAAAAAAACTGTGTTTGTAGTAAATCAGTTAAAAATAAATTTCCATTTAGTTACATGTTCGTTGACGTTTTCTATTATCTGTAAGATATACTCGTAGGTGCTAAAATGACGATGTGACTATGGATCAATTTTTTTCTTCCGCGGCAAAAATATTTTCAAATTTTTGATATTTCCACCGCCGCCATATGTTGATTTCAACATACATATATGTAATATGTATATATATATATGTAATAGATATATAATATATGTAATATGTATATGTAAGTACAATGTGCGGAGAACCATAGCATCAACCAACCAGATTTTCCAGCTAGCTATCTGCATTTACATATAGACAGTTTCACATGTCATATTACATGTGAGATTCCTTTAAAGTAAGTCAAAGGCTTTTCGTAAAGTCCAAGCACACCAAATGTATTGCCCATGTAGTTCTTCTCTGAATCTTCTTCCTAACTCAACGGAACCAAAGACCATATTTTTTGATTACTTTTAATTCTTGTCTTATTGAGCAAGGTCTTTATTTATTATTATTTTGCTGCATTTGCTCACCGGCACTTGTCGTCAAATCAGGAGTTTTATGGTTTCTTCTTCTTTCTTTCAATATATAACGAGTACAATTACACCTAATCCGTCCTAAATCATAACAAGAATTATCATTGACAACATTTAAAACTTGCTGAAAATATGGATTTTACCTGCAACAAAATTGGGATGGAAATTGGTTTCTTTAGAGGGATTCGTAGAAAAGTGGATAGCCTTAGGGTTATTAAAGTATATAATACAATCATCAAACCTCATTTCGAATATTGCTCGACTGTTTCATACACATGCTGTAACCACGACTAGATAGAAAGACTTTAAAAACTTCAGAATAAAGCAACGCGAAAGATATTATTCGTAAGATGCAAGAGACTCACTCCAGAAAGATGCATGCAGGATAAGCTTAAATGCCCGGGCATACAAAAAACGTCACGCTGATAGCAGTCTTTAAAATGAAGCAGGGCGCTGCGTTAAACTATCTCATGGGTGCACTAAAATATGTAAGTGAATCACAGCCGTACCGATTGCGTAGCTGTAATGATTTCAGAGTTCATCATCAGACTACTTCAGCCGCTCAAAGCACGATTTTTTTTTAAGAAAATACTTTTATACCAAGCAATATAAAAAAACGTAAGCAATTTAAAATAGTATTGGCTTTGTATCATATTGTAATAATATAAAGGGTTTTCCAATAAGGACTTGACAATTTTTTTTTTTAAATAAAACGCAAACCATTTGAGATATTTCAGAAGCTTTTTTATCGGCTTGAAGTACAATCAAAACATTTATGAATGGAACTCGACTTCGTTCATATGGCCACCGCGGGCACGTTTGCAGATTCGTTGGACTCAATTTTCAAAGACTCTGCCACACATTTGGGCCGAAAGGGCCGCTATTTCGCATTCAATTTTGGCTTGTTGGCATAAACCAATGACTTAACGTAGCCCCACAGAAAATAGTCAAGCGGCGTTAAATCGCACGAACGAGGCGGCCAATTTGATGATAATGATGATTTTGCGATGAAATTCACCATCTTGACGCATCTTCTCCAGAACCCAATTGGAGAACGTACGTCGCTTCAAATGGTCCATCGGCTTCAATTCTTGAGTTAGCTTGATCTTGTATGGGTGTAAACCAAGATCCTTACGCAAAATACGTCATAATGTAGTCTGAGCGATGCCCAATTCTTGAGAACGCCGTGGAATTGACTGATTTGGATCGTTTGCTACGGACGCCTGAGCGGCAGTTTACTGAATAAATTGACAGTGACAGTTTGATGATTAGTGAAAGAGTGCGTTCACAAATTAAATTCAAAGTTGTCAAGTCCCTATTGAAAAACCTGATATATAGGTAGGTAGAATTTTTAACACTAGAAAGCTAACCTTATTTTGTATTCCGTTAAAGCTAACTAGAAGTAAAATTTACTCCCTGGTAATTAAGAGAGAAAATAAGGTCTTTGAAAGAAGATAATAAAATTTATTAGTTCAATGTAAATTTACAGCAGTTTTGGCAAATTTTTATTTCCGAAAGTGCAGTCAAAGCGCTTTATGCTTTTCCGTAAAAAGTTTTTTTTGTTCCCATTGGGAGTACAATTTACGTAGGTTAGCTTTCTAGGGTTAAAGGAATTACCACAAAACAGACTATGTTTAAAATAATATTATAAACTATACCTAAACCTACACTAATGTTTTTAAAACATGTTTTTCCATGTCAAAACGGTGTACCCGGAGCAGTTTCCTAAGATCAGGAACTGGCTATCCCAGTGCCCAAGTTGCTAAATAATGCGAATTTGTTGATTAAGCATCGACATGAGTTGAATTTTTGGCACAAAATTTATGCTCTTTTTCTAATTTAATTGAGTGTAACCGAACGAGGTTTGACTCTTTTCAGGCACAAAACATCTTTCATCTAGATGAAATGTTAACAGTGTCAGTGAGGTCTTTAGATGTTTTTGATTTCCGTGTTGTTCATCATATGATGTCGATGGCAATCCAGAGCGTTCTTTGTCTTCAACGATTTCTCTGTCTTTTTTGAATTGTTTGTACTACTGGCAAACATTTTTTTGTGACTAAGCCTGCTCACCATAGGTCTACGATGTTTCTGCAGTAGAAAATTCGTGTTGCAAACAAAATTTAATTCAATTTCTTTGCTCAACAAAATCAGACATTGTTGAAATCACTGTAAAAATTCAATCGCAACTATTGAAAAATTGCAGACAGATAACAGTGACAGTAATACTAAGCCAAATTTGCCGAGAGGTGAACGTTTTTCTTACATTAAATGTTTTTCTGTTTTATTACAACTAATAAACAAAGAAACAGAAGTAACTTGTCGTCCAATATTTAAATATGTGGTTTAGAGTTTATGGAGTTCTAGTGTTTTTGAATATTTTGCTAAAATTAGACAGAGAATATGTGGGTAGGGTCAAATGAAGGATATTTTATAATAAATCCTTTTTTCAATAGAATTAATTTTCATGAACGAAAGTATAAAAGGAAATCTAAAACACCACTTAAATTGAAAACAAAACCCAGATGATTACAATCAATAGCTAGTCGGTGATGCAAGAGCATCACTTTGCTCTCGATCTTCCATTTGCTCATTGTTGTAACTTTCTATACATACTGATATTTCAAATGACATTATTATACGCTCATATTTATTTCTTTTACTTTTAGTATATTAAAAACAAGCATACAATTATAAAAATCCATTATACCGGCTTTTCATTGAAGTTAACAACCAGAAAAATGTAAAATCTTTAACTAAAACTGTATTTTACTATCGAATAAATTAGTTTACAAACCTAATAAAAAGGGTCTGATAAAATGTAATGGCATAGAATTCGGCACTACATAAAATTAAAGTATGTGTAATAAAAACTCATTAATTAGACGTAACGTTTTTTTTACAATAAAAAATATGAGTGCCTTGAGAATAGTCAACATACAAATGTATGTATGTATATTTTCCAATGCAGTGCAGTCCTATTTAAAATTTTAAAACTATATAAGTATAGAGTTAGTCACTCATTTTGTTTTTCCTTTGGCTATAGGGATAAGAATTTACAGTGACGTCATCACTTTTGAAGAAGCATGGACCAATTATACCACCAGACCAAATTGCAAACCATATAGTGACTTTCTTGTGGTCTCTCGGCAGTTACATGTGACTGTCCACTTCCCTATTTGCGAGAATTTGGTTAATTAACGTATCCACCGAGTGAAAACTGAGCCCCAAAGCTGAAGAAAATGTTTTGTGAAAATTGGTCATTCAAATGTTGATGTTCAACCACCTAATCTGCGTAAGTTCCTCAATTCTTGAGAGGTTAAGATGCAAATACATATGCAAAATACGACAAGCCTAAAGTTCGCCGTGAAATCGAAAGATTTGGATATTGTTCAGCACATTCACTTGCGACAAACATATTTTCTGTAGAGCGTGCATTTCAATGATAGTGAGTTCTTAAGATATTTGTAACATTACCAGTCTCTTCGAAGTTTTTAACACTGTCTTAGATAGACGATTATGTCGACTGTAAACTGCTCGAAATGTGCTAAACGAACCTACTGAGAACTGAACCGAATAAAATCTGTTAATTTTAACAAAGGAAATACATCCCATGTGTAAATTAAGAAATACCAATTTATTCCTAAATTCTCCTTCTTACTCTATAGTTTCATTTTATATTTGATTTTGCTTAAGAGTAGTTCTTAATATTTATAAATGATGAATCAAGAGGAAAGCCGCAAAAAAAAAATTGACAAATGGCTCGAAAATCCGTCGCGACCAAACCATTTTATTGCGAATAATTTAAACGTAGCGCGTAGTACGATTTATTCCGTTATATTGGGTGTCATCGTTAAAAATCAAGTAATGTCATCCAGAGATGTTGCTCGGAAATGTAATACTCACCAAATTATGGTACAAAGATGTAAAAAAACAGGCTGGGTCAAATCGCGGAAAAAACAGAAAATCCCCAAAGTTACCGCAAAGCAAAAAAATACAATAAAAACACGAGCTCAAAAGTTGTACGACTTGATTGGAAGCAAGAGAACGTACTTGGTTTTGGACGATGAAATTTACGTTAAAGCCGACTTTAGTACTCTTCCAGGTGATCAGTTTTATAATTTTTTTTGAAGGAAAGATTCTTCCGCAATCTGTAACATCGATTGGAGTGAAAAAGTTTGGATCCAAATATCTCGTGTGGCAAGCTCTTTGCCAATGTGGATACAGAAGCACACCGTTTGTTACAACTGGCACAATCACCGCAGAAGTTTATATCAATGAGTGTCTAAAAAAAACGTTAATTCCATTTATAAATACACACAAGGGTTCAACTTTATTTTGGCCAGATTTGGCTTCAGCTCACTATGCTAAAGCGACATTAAATTTGCTTGTGGCTAAGAACATTGATTTTGTCCCAAAAAACATGAACCCACCTAATGTCCCACAGTGTCGAAAGGTATTGGGCCTTGGTTAAGGCAAAATTGAGAAAAAGTGAGCAGTGTGGTAAAAACCCCAGAGATGGAAAAAAGCATCCAAAGAAGTCACGGATATAACTGTCATCAACCTCATGAAATAAAGAAAAGAGTGGGGACCCAAATAATTTTTCCATATTCATTAACTCTAAATGAATTTTAAAAAATATAGTTATTAAAGCAAATAAAAATTATTTACATAAACTATCACAAATTATTATTTTTTTCACTATAAAGTTTCTAACTTTTATTCGATTCAGTCCTTACAGAACCATTGTTTAAGTAGTAAGTTTTAACAATTTTAACACCTTCAGCGATTATTTAACGGTCCATTTTGTAAAATGGCAAATTTTAAATTAAAGATTCACATATAAACTATATAAAGTCCGGTTCACACAAAATCTGTACGCATATATGTTATTATAACTTTTTAAATAACACTACGAGAAAAACAAATAATATTTCAAATTAAAAGTTAATTATTGAGCTTAAAAGTAGTATAAAAATAAATCTCAGATTTCTTTCGTATGAATAAAATTTCGGGTGTTTTCCTGATGGACGCCATGAGCTTCTGAACATCCTTCCTTTTGACATTTGCTGTAGCATGGTTCCATTTTTTCAACAATGAATTGACATTTTTTACAACTCCTGCATTCCACCGCAATTTAAATTTAACAGTTGCCCAATATTTTTCGATTGGTCGAAGTTGCGGGCAGTTAGGTGGATTCATGCTTTTGGATACAATTTCCACATTGTGTCTATTATACCACTCCATGGCAACCCTGGGGTAGTGAAACTGGCCAAATCAGGCCAAAATGTTACTGCTGTATGGTGCTTACGTATGAAAGGCAGAAGTCGTTTTGTTAGGCACTCCTTGATGTCAACATCCGATGTCATTGTGGCAGTTGTCACAAAAGCCCTGCTCTTTAGGCCACAGCTGCAGATCGCCTGCCAAATCATTGCTTTCTTAGAAAATTTATCGACTTTTATATATTTGAATTTTGTAAGGACATTACCACGTTTCGTCGAAACATAAAATTTTTGACCTGGTTAAGATCAAATTTAACATACGTTTCATCGTCCATTACCAAGCAGCCTTTGAATTTGGTTAAAAGTTTGTCATACAGTATCTTAGTGAGTTTTTTAGCTATAAAATTTTGTTTATCAGAACGGTTGGGATATTTAATTGCACGATAGGATTTAAAACCTGCTTTCAAGCGTAAACATCTTGCTGTGCTTTTGCTATTTTAATGTTTTTTTGCTCGATCATTGTCCGATAACCCAGGATTACGCTTCACAGATATTATTACTTGTGAGACCAGTTTTGAATTTTTACCTACCGTTTTCTCATTTCTTTTTTTGGCTATTATAATACTGAGTATTTCTTTATACCTTTTAATAACACTGCACACAATATTTTCGGTTTTAGCACCTTTGCGATTTTTGACTCCGACCACGAAGGATTTTCAATAAATTTGTTCACTATTATTTTACGAATGTGAACTTCCATTGCGTACAGAACTACCGATATGTCTCCAATCAAAACAAAAAATTAACCAATTAATAATGAAGCTTTACTGAAAAAGTATGTGTCAAAAAGATCCGTTACATATTATTAGGGGCGCTGCAATAATCATCAAATGACGTACAGATTTTGCGTCAACTGCACTTTATGTTTCTTCCTCAAAATTGTATTGTAATGAAATTATGTCCTATTATTATTCCTAAAGCACAGCCTCCTTTGATTGAGAGTTTGAAATGAATAAGCAATCTGCAATATTCGAGTATTATCTTTCAATGGCGGAATATCTCCATCAAATAATTATTGTAAATGTTGGTTTTTTAGGAACTGCCGTCTTATGAATGAGTTTCAAATAGAAATTTTTAAGAACCGGAGACACGGTTTTTGTTTGACAACGGAACAAAGAGTGATAGGAGTATAAGGGATGTGCCTCATTGTCACAAGATCAAACAGATGGAATTACCATTTTCCTCTTAATGTAAATTCCATTAAAACAACAGATTTGAGAGATTCTATAGTTTAACTATTCTAAATCTGATTTGATTTTGTCCAATAGTCGACATTTTTAGGATTTAGACATAATTGAATTGAAAGCAACTTAAGGTTGGATGACCTTTTTTACATTAAAATAAGATAAAGGAAGAAAATGGGACTAGAATCTTAAATTACTCAATGGCTCCACGATTCTGTCGTTAGTCTTATATTAATCTATCGGATACGCTTACTAGTTTGGTGGTCGACATATGGGGTACTCATACCAATTGTATATCACTAGCAAATATTGACCTGCTTGTATAATAGCGGTGCTCGATCAAAACATTGACTACGTTGTACCTTCCCCTGTTCAGCAACGATTTCACAATTTTAAGAACTCTCTTTGACTAATGTGATATACAGTATCTGTATGCAGTACAGATATCTGCATATACAGATAGCCAATTAGCAACAAATTTGACGACAACGAAGGTAAAAAATACTATCATCTGTCGATCAGGTAGAATGTACAATCTTAGATTTCCCTTCAATCTTAAACTATATTGGAATATCTTTTTGGTCTAGATTTTCGATATTAGGGCTTCGACATGTATGGCACCACAAAGGCGTAAGTGCCTTTGCTTGATGCTTACTTTCGACTTAGCCTTGCCTTTTTCTGATCATTTCTGTCAGTTAAATGTGACCCTGTGTTTTTACGGTTCTCAATTACAACAAATGCAAATGAAAAAGGATTATGGGAAGCGGAGAAAAAAATTGTGTGTGAGCTGAGACTTGAAGCAGAACAGTTTTTAAGCAAAACGTACCCCACCGTTTGCTTGAAAATATGGTAAAAAATTGGATCTCTAGAATGCGCTTTGTACGAGGCAGCCGTGGTGGACACACATATGTTTGTTCGAAACTACGAGTATTTCAAATACACAATACTATGAAAATGGCATTTTTTGAATGAATTTAATAAATCCTCATCAAGTTTATTTGGAACTCAAGTCAGAAAATCTTAAATAATAATATCCTTTATGTAGAGATGAGAACTTTGCAACATTCTAGGTCAATTTTTCGAATTAATTCTTTAAATAGATAAAATAATACGAGAACTCAAGTTTTCTTCACTAAATGTCAAGTGCTGAAAGATTCTTTTAAATTGATTTCTTCTAAGTTACTCTTGTTGTGTTGCCAACTAAAACACCCTTTTGATATTCATCAAGCTGATCTCAATTTACAAAAACTGTAATATGTTTACGCAGGATTGAAAATTATATTTTATAGAAACAGTTTCATAAAGGAGATCTTATGTCTTTGATCGACATAAACTATAATATAAACGTTTGTCTCAATTCTTTTCCTACTTCAAAACCTTTCACGCTTTACAAAAGTAAAAACTTCTAAAGATCAATCCATTATTGTAGATTTTAAATTCATCAACGTCTTCAATTACTCTTAACCTTTTTCTTTTTCTTTTATTTTCTAAAAAGAAACAAAAAGAAAACCTGTTTACTTGCCGAACAATAAATTTTATATTTTCCTTTCAAAATAACGGCCATATTCATGAATTATGACTTCTCCCACATAACCTCTCGACGTGAACCCTCACAGAGATGGGTTTGAATTCGTCTATCAAGCCAAAAAGAGGTGGAGCAGGAGGAGGCTTAACCGAAAGGCAAGTGTGCGAAAGGTGTACAAGTACTACGCATACACATAACAACAAAAGAAGCAAAGCCTAATTTACGCGCGCGCGTTCAATTAATCTTCTTCTCTTTTAGTTTGAAAAAAAGGAAAAAAAGCAAGACAGAAAAAATTATGTAAAAAATCGAAAAAAGAAATAAAAATATGCTCGTACACCTAACAGGAAAATGAAGCATAACAACAAGAAATCACTACAAGTTCATCAAACTAGCACACGTGATGATTACATTTGTAATTCCATATTTCTTTTATGCAGGTTACGGACAACTCTACTCTCAACTTCATCGCCATCATCAATGTGCTGCTCGTTGCTTGGTACAAGTATCGTTGGCTTCATCAACGGGTCTTAAAAGCAACATCGAGCATCATCATCTGTGCACTCATCCATCAGCGCCATTGTCGTAGTTCGTCACATCGACTTTATCATCAAGTAACTTTGCCTCCCAATTCCGACAGAACTTTAGAATTAAACTCAGCAAACCATGCTGTCGGAAGAAAATATGAAGAAGATACCCGTCTAACAGAGGATTAGACGCGAGAGAGGAATTAGAAGTTTCTTTGTTTCTTTTGTTTGAAACGAAATGACGATGCGGAGACATTGATGTGTAAAAGTTGTTTTCTACCGTGATGAGGCTGCACATGCTGATCCTTTTAGACTGACAGCTGTCTTGAGCATTCTTATTCTTAAAATTGGACGTACTCGTAGGTCTTAAGGGTTCAAAAGATAAACACCTAAGCGAAAATGTTTTTTAAATGTTAGGAATTTCAAATAGATTATCGTAGCATTGGCAAATATTGGATGCACTTTATAATATATAATTGAGCTGATATATGTACATTTATACGTGCGGCGTAAGATCTAATGAGTGTTTCTAGCAGTGTTAGACTTTTTAACAGATATTAATTGCCAAACGTCTCGGACAGAACGTCACCTTTGACATGTATATCTTCGAGGTAGTTAAGTACTTTGTCTACCTAGGTTCCGCTATAAATTGAGACAACGACACCAGCGCTAAGAATAATTCTTTCCAATCGCTGTTTCTTTGGACTAAGAAAGCAATTGACTAGCAAAGTCCTCTCTTGAACAACAAATGTTACCCTATATGGAACCGTAATAATCACAGTCCTGCTCTATGGCGCAGAGGCATGGAAATTATCAAATGGATGCGCGTGCATCCTGACTTGAAAGAAAAATCCTTCGAGGGATTTTCGGTCCCGTCTGCATTGACGGTGAGTGGAGGAGGAGATATAACGACAAACTATATGGATTGTACAGCGACATCGCCTCACCCAAGAGTTTGAAGATCCAATGACTGAGATGGCTGGCTCATGGACACCAACGCTCCGGTCCGAAAAGTCTTCAGGGTAGCAAAAGATCGAGCTGGCTGAAAACGCTTGTTTTCTGAGGCCCAGGTCCACCCCGGAGTGGGTACCGTATGCTGTGGATTGTACGCCGGTAGCATCATAGGCACTGACCACTTCGAAAAATGTGACTGGAGAACAAGGAAGTGTCGTATTTATTATAATAATATTCCATATATAAAAAAAACTGTGGGTCCACAGCAACTAAATACACTTTGGACACATGCAAGGAGCGAACGACGATCAAGATTGAATTCGGAAACCAGCGAATCAGATTGGGCCGGGATGGTGCTTCATTACCGAAAGTTGAAGTTATTAAGTTTGTCCCTGTCGATAATCAAAAAAATGCCTATGTGTACAAATAAATTTTTTGGCAGAGATGAATTTTTTAAATCCCTGTAAAAAACGCAAATAGGACTCGCAGTTAAAATATTCTGAATGCTGAATAGAAGCGTCAAACTTTACGACAATAACGTCTGATTTCAGGTATCTACTCGTACACCGTATCGACATATTTCAAAACCTAAGTAGCAACCTACGTATCGTTGGTTTTCATAAACTACAATCTCAATCAATTGCTTAGAAACTTAAAGATTTCACCTAAAAATCAGTTATCTGTGAACAGCAAGAAAGTTGGGTGAAAAATCAGAATCGATCAGAAGAAAATCTAGCTGGCAAATTTATTTGTAAATTTGGGTTCAAAAAGATTAACGCGCAAAGCATCGCAACTTCCAAGAGCTAAACAAAACCGAGCTAATGACACTACATTTCTCAATAAACCTGATAAACCGTTTTTCCAATCAAGTTGATGTGGTTTTAGATCAATGCTGTAATCACTCCACGTGGCCGCAGATTTTTTTACAAATTAGACATTTGCTTTGTCTCCATTCGTCAAAGTCGAAGGCCGAATAGCTATATTTCTGAACCACTTAACACAAACCATAATTTAGTTTTGGATACATACAATGTATATAGCTTAGAACAAGGTTTCAGCTCTTGTTTGATTGGAGAAGGTGAGAAGGAGCGCTTAAGGTTATTATTATATTAACAGTTCGCGCTTGGTGCTCTCTGTCGAATAAATCTACTATATATATTTATTATAAAAAGCAGGAAATTCAAACCTTCCACTTCCATCACATTTAGATCGTGGCTATTCACGTTGTACTTGCAATGTCCTTACGGGTTCTGAAGATTGAAACCTTATCTACATTCCTTCACGTTAAAAGCTCTCTTCGTGTCATTTGTTCAATATTTTGCTCATAAAAACAATAAAACAAAGGTTTGATAAAAGCGCGTAACAGAGTCTTCAAAATGTTGCACCTTAGAAAATTTACAATTTTTGCTATGGCTATGATCAAATCACAATTGGAAATTGGTAATGGGCCTGCGCAATTGCCCAATCGTCCATTTGTCCGATTTTGCTAGATAACTAAGACCAAGCCTTCTTGGCGCTTTCAATACTTAAAATCACATATTTATGTATATTATATTAAAATAAATCATTTTTTCATGAAATTAATATAATAATATTCAATTATGACAGATACATCCATTTCTCAAGAACTCAAAAGCCAATAGTATGCAAAATATTTACCGCGAAAGTTGGCAACAATGCTAATGTTCCTTTAAGATGAAGAGGTTATGTAAAAAAAAATCGTAATTGTATATATAATATTTAATGTAACAACAATAATCAAAGAATCAAAAAGCCAAGAAGAGAAAACCGCAATTTTTTTCCCTTTACTTTTTGTTTTATTGCTGTTTTACGTTGCGCTTTGCCACCTTTTCACTTCATGTGGGGGGCAAAAGTAAGAAATGTACACCGTCTATGTGGCGAATTTCAAAAATCACGCGAGAGAAGGAGAATCATGGTTAATACGAGTATTTATTTATCTCTTGCTTTGTTCGCTTATTCTTCATTTTTGTGCAAAATTTTGCTGCTATGGTACTCATGTATATAAGGAGCTCGTGACTAACACACTGAAGTTATATTATAAAACATAAACGTAATGATGGTAGAGATAGAAAATTGAAATCTCTTCTATCTGTACTTCTCTAACAAGTTTGCGATAGATCATGGCGTATGGATTTGTTTGACTGCAGTGTTGCTGAAGAAGTTTTCCGAATTAAAATCCATAACCATGGATCTTGGCAATTGCGGTTTTATAGTGACATCGTTAACTAGAACCAACATTTATATGGATTTTAGTTTAACATCTTTCAAATAGTTACTTTGTGGATAGTTTCCATTGCAAACTTCAATGATTTACTTTGCAAAACTAAGACTGTATTTAAACTGAACCGAGTCTACCACTGCGCTTATCGACAGTGCCTTGTAATGCTTTGACCAGTAATCAGCATAATACTGACTACGTGCAGCTTTTTCTTAAACAAGTAAACGATGTACAAGTCCAAAACAGCGAAGCTATCTTAAATACGAGTATCAACTTTTGGGTGACCTCAGTTTTTTGTTATTGTTTTTGCAGTGTCAGACTTTTCAAAAGCGATTAAATTTCAATTCAGCTGAACTGCAAAATTTCATTTTTTTTCAGTCCAATTTGTCATTTCATCATGGAAGGAATGATGTCACAACAAGGATTCAAGCTATTGGATACTCCCACACCAACAGGACCCCAATTAACAGATTCATCGTCGTTCGAGGCAGCTTAACATTTGCCTATCCACTATCTGAAAGATTTTACATAAAAATCTTGGTCTCAAATCTTATGATATACGATTGATGACCTAAAGACGTGTGACCAATCATTGCGTCGGGTGGTCAGTGTTTGGGCTTTAAGTCTGCTGGAAGTTGACACAGCTTTTTACCGTAAATTGTTGTTTATAGAGAGGATAATGCTCAACAAATTAATTAGATGCCATTGAATGCAAAACAATATACTGTATGTTGCGGATTGCACGCCGATAAAGCCCATCGGTTATTTTTTTACAAAAATTAGGGCGGAGCACAAGTTTATTGCCAATCGACACAGGAACAATGCGACAATCAACAATAATTTGTTCTCAAATTTGCGTTATATTTAGTAAAGGAATGGTCCATACTACGAAAACATCGGTTTATTAAAGACAAGATTTTAAGTAATTTCAAGAAATGGACCCGTCATATGGCCACCAGGGTTGTGCGATTTGACGCCATTGGAATATTATCTGTAGGATGGGCTACTTCTAGTCACTGAATTAACCAACGGTTCAAAAAGTACCGAGACTGGCACATATGTACATATTTGTGACCGTAATAACATATACATAAATTTTAACTTAAGCCAACCTTCAACGATACGTGTGAAAATTTAACAACATTTCAACTGTTCATCGAGATATTGAAGTTTTGGTGACCCCCTTTTCATATTTTCAGTTTTAGTGACCCACCTTTTGATATTTTCAAAACAATAGACAAAAAAAACTAGTTTCATATATTGATATAACATTTGGTGTCATTTGGTGAAAAAAATACCGTTAAAACTCAACAAATTGATATAGACTCCTCTGCTCCTCGGAAAGCAACCATGTCACCAGTTTGTGGATTTCAAACGGTCGTACAAACGATGCTGTCGTCCGGAAAACATAAAAAAAAAAATCGAAAAAGCGACAGTCTGAGATAACTGACATGGTAGCTCTGTTCCAATTGGGAACTTCTTCTAGGCCAAGAATGAATGATTTTATCACTCTGGAGGGAGAATCTGTTAATGAAATAATTCGAATAGATCTAATATTGTGTTTTACTGTCTAAGTGGAACAAATGTGAAAGGACTATTTCCAACTCTTCATAACAAGCATTATTCGTAGTGTTTTCTATTTGAAAAGAGAAAAATATCGTACCATAGTTTTAAAAGCGACATAAGGCAACACGGCAACATTAACTAGTCAACCACCTTTCGTAGTTGAGATCAAAGCCCATTCCAAGTCCTGCTTCTCATCATGCCGCAATTGAGGAGAAATAAGAAAATTGAACGCCTATTTATTAGGAACAAGGAAGAGTCCATACATAGTCATTGTGCACAATAAAAAAAAAAAAAAACTTATCCTCTTCCTTCGCTCTTCAGGTAATTGTGTAGCTCCAATACAAGTACTCGTACACCATTAGATTTATATGTACATACATCCCAATCGGAGTAGAAAGAATCTTTTTATTTTAATTTGTCTTTCATCTTCTTTAGTTTTTGTCGCTGTGGTATGGTTTCTGTTTTTTCCTTCAGTGTTTTATCACTTGTACGCTTTCGTTAACTTTTCACAAATAAAATGCTTAACTAAGACTTGAGGGTCTCATCATGTAGTAGGACGTTGCTACCTCTCTGAGTTGAATTACGCTTTGAGTGTTTTCTAAGGAACTATGCTTCGTATGCACTTTTTGCAAATTCCCTTGCCCTTGAATTCCGGGGATGTGAACGATGAGGATTATGAAGCCACTCATTCAAGATGTTGAGTAAGTACGTACTCGTGTAAGTGAATTTTGAAAATGTTGTGTAAACATATGCAAGAAATCGAATTTGAGGAGGTTACAATGGATATACCATATCTTCTTATGCTTTTAGTTTTTGCTTACTCTTAATATTTAAATTTTTAAAATGCTCTTGAGGATTCACAGCTACAACAGACATAGATCTTAGAGTAAAAGATAATACAATATTGTTTAATAATAATTTTCTTTATATAATAAAAAAAAAATGTATACCGTAAGCATATTTATATAATTAAAAACAGATCATGCATATTAAAATATATTACCTGTGGTAATAATTCATCAACGAGGTTTACATAGCACACGTTTTGTTCTGTTAAGCCTTGATCAAGAAATGTAAAATTAAATGCACACTCGTACTGGCATACTTGTTTTAGGAATATAAGAAGTAACACAATATTCTAGTGATCTGACGTCAAATATCATTATCAATAATAAGGAGAAATTTATTTTTACAGATAAGGAACACGTACATAAAAAAAAATAAAAAAAAAGTGTATACTTCCATGTATAGAGTAAAATAACAACGGTCTAATAATTGTTCAAAAGTACCTTTGAAAAAGAGAATAGATTGTCGGAACCATCCTAATCTAGGATACCATAAATACTAGGTTTTTTATTTTATCTCTAAAAATGACTTAAACAAACTCATAGAGATATTTTATTTTGCCAATGATGTATCTGCGATATTGATCTTTTATATATGTATGTGGATTAACTAAATGAAATCTAATATCAATTTAAGAATGATACAAACACCGTTCTGAACTGTTCTTTACATCAGATAAGCCCAAAATTCGAATCCATTGATTTGCACAGATGCCTTAAGTAGCCCAACAATTGGTCAAGCTTAGTTTTTTTTATTTACTTAAGATGATGCAACAATACAGAATGAGTTTAAGCCATGAGGCGGATGCACTCAAACAGAAGAAGCACAGAAAACAGATGGCAGCAGTACAGAGACGCGGAGCCCTGCGTAGAAAAAGCTGGTGTATGAGAAGAGGCCGCAAGTAGGAGTGGAAGCGGCAACCATAAAAAGCAAAAGAGCTCACCCGACATCTATGGCAACTAATATGGAACTCTGAAACAAGAGATAGATGGACCGCCAGGCTAATCAGAAACATTGCTAAATGGACAGAGCGAAAACACGGCGAGATAAATAATTACACCACGCAGTTCCTTACCGAACATGGATACTTTAATGTATACCTACACATGATGCGGAAAGTAGACAATGCGACGTGCCAGTACGGCGACTCACTCGCTTTTTACACCTTTTTTACGTGCAGCTGAAAGGCAGCACCTGGAATCGGAGATAGGCTATATCTCCCCCGAAAATATTATATCGAACATGATCTCAAGTGAATATGGCTGGAATCGAGTATCATCCTTTATCGAAACCTTGCTGAAAACCAAGAAGAGAGAAAAAAGCCAGAGCACACCCTCATAGAAGAACACGAAAACTCATAAGTTGAGTTTTCATATCGCCAAAAAGATATATCTTTAAGGACTACAAACAGGATAAAAACATGTATCGGAACCTCTAAGCTCAAACGAGGAAGGGGGATGTACGACAGACGGCGGAGTATAGAACAAGGAAAGCTATCACTCTGAAGTAATGCAAAAGCGGTCCCGGGGTGAATGGCTGCTTCATAAGGGCCACTTGATGGACAGTGCGCTGTCCCAAAAAAAAAGCCTTGAGTTTAAATCAAGCATTAATATTAATTCTTTTATCTCTCACAACAAAGACATTATTACCATTGGATTGGGCAGATTTGTCCGATTCAATGATCTCTTTCAATTTTGAATATTTTTAAGAAATGCTTTATTTTCTGAGAATATCATAATCGTTTCATAACGGCTATTATCTTTGGCACTTAAAGTAATATGTTCTATTTACAAATCAGCATATTACCTGTCAAAAACACTTGAATTCCAGATTTGGTGATGATGATTACAATAACAATATCCCATCCTTTTCTAAAGAGTTCATTCGGGAAATGACCATGTAGTGCAATTAAAGTCAAAGCATGCTTGGAACATATCCCATGAACATCAAAACTTAGAATTTCAACCGCAGAGTACATTAAAAATTAATATTTTCATTTGAAAAACGTTTTATAATGATAATATTTATACATTCATATGGCACTCAAGTCTTTTGCAGATATGTAAAGCATTAACAGTAAAGGTGAATCAAAATATCCTGAGTACCAATGCTCTTTTTGGTAAAAGCCACTCAACTCTCTCGTCGATGGAAATTACCAAGTCATCGGCTGCAACTTATACTAAAAGTATTATTTTGTTAGATCGTACAATCTACTAAAAAACCTGGACGCAACATATTTTCAGCATACATACTTGATGTATGCGCATATAGAGATAACTAACCTTTCTTTAATTGCTCATACAGTGACAATAATGTTAATATCAATTAATAAAATAAATAAACATATATTAAAAGAAAACAGTTTAACAGATATTTTCTTCTTACAGTTGAACCCACTAATGTTTTTACATGAAAATGAGCTACCGTCCTCATCTTCTTCCTATGTAAATGATTCCTTTACATACAAACAAACCATTTCCGAAACAGAAAAGAAGAAATATAGAGTCAAGTCATGTATAGGTACATACATAAATACCCTCGTGCTTAAATCGCTGTTGAAGATGAAGCATCAGTCCACAACATAATGAAGAACAGAATATTGTTAGCCACAAGTAGTACGTCAGTCAGAGAATAAGAAAAATGATAATAACGCAGGATCATAAAAAAGAAGATACCGACAAGCAACAAAACTCCAATAGAGCCAAGCTAAAGCCGAACAGTCACACTGCTTACATGGCATAACAATGGCACCGTAATGCCCGAAGATGAATTTCTTCTGTTTTACATAAAACAAGCGTCTGGCTAGGAAGACACCAGATCAAAATCGAAACAAAGAATAACAGCAGCAATGTCCACTAAAGAAATACTGTGTCTATATGCAAAAAGTGGAAATAACAAAATAAACAAAAAAAAAAGTAAGAAAAGCGGGGGTGTTTGTGAAAGAAGGTTTAAAGAAGTTCTTCTGTTACTTGTTCCACGCATCAAAGAACATTCTACTACTATAGTACAACGCATCGCGCTTGGTTAAGTGACACGCATTTTTTTTTTTTGAGATGAGTTCATCCGATAGAAGTTCTTTGTCGAAGGTAAATGGAGGAAGGAAACGCGGCACAATTAAAAGGTGTTTTTTTTTTGTGAAAGGCAAAAAAAACGTTAATTTAAAAATGAGGTCAATCTCAAAGAGAGAAGAAATTAGGTAGCGCGTATGTTAAGTAGTAATTTCTCCTAACCATTTAGAAATGTAGAAAGATTTACTTGAGATGTAACAACAAAAAAACAAAAAACACACGCAAACTTGTACAAAGATTAGTTATGTCATTAGATATCTTGAATGGATTATAAAGGATGTGGGAACATAGTTATGAATCTGGTTTTTCAAAGTAACTTGTTAATCTGGCTAAGCAGACAAAATCGACTTAAGTCATTAAAACCACACAACCAATAGTGAAAAAATGATTGTGGTCTCAAAGATTTTAGAATAGATTTTCATTCTTTTTAGCATACAACTGACTGATGTTGTACTGTACGTTGACTTTGAAAGATTAAAGAAATACCACTCACATCAGGGCAACCACAATGATAACAATTAATAATAATTAAATGCACTAAATGAAAAATATATTAACAAGCGGATAGATAAACTCACTATTAATAACATAACAGTTCGGTATTAACCTGGTTCAGAAAGTAATTTTCGCTTTTTTATGAAAAATATTTTATGGAATATATTGTCCGTTCTAGACCAATCCCTCTTACCATCTTTCTGGCAGTAGCATGCTACTACGCTCATAAAATTTTTGTTCTTTGCTTCTTGAAGAGACCGGATCGAATAGTAATCAGAAGGTGCGCGATCTGGAGAGCATGGTGGATGTGACAATAGATCCCATCCAAGCTGAAAAAGCTTTTGTGGAGTTTCCAAACTTGTACGAGGTCTTTCTATTGATTAATTCCAACCTTTTCTGCTTAAGAGAATCATTCAATTTGTCCAGTTGATTACAATAGACTTCAGAATATTGTGTTGTCTAGTAGGAGCTCAAGGGTCCTTTGAAATCCCACCAAACAGATAGGGTCACCATTTTATGATGAATATCGACTTTCGAAGTGATTTGAGCCAGTTTATTTCTTTAATTTGCTGATCTCTTGCGCTTAACATTGTTATCCCCAGTGATGATGTGATTCTAAAATGGAACTTTTTCTTGACGTTTGAGAAGAAAATCACAGACATAAAAGCGACGTCGCAAATTTCCTTCCTTAAGAACATGGGGAACCCATATGTCGAGCTTTGAGATAAAACATTGGTGTTTCAAATGTCCATGAACGGTCGAATTCCATAAATTTAATCTCTCAGCGAGTCATGCGAGCGAACGGCCTGCATGCCGAGCTCTTCAAAGCGGAAGACGATGACTTGGTATGGAGCATACATCAACTCATCTCTAAAATATGGCCGGACAAAAGTATACCGGATGAATGGAACCTCAGCAATGTTTGCCCGATCCTCAAGAAAGGACACCCTCTGAAGTGCGCCAACTACCGGGGTATCAGTCTTCTTAACATCGTGTACGAAATTTTATCTGAAGCCGTTCGTTAACAATCCGATTGATTCATGTTAGTGCAGCTTCAAAGCCAGGAATGTTGACCATCGACCAAATATTCACAGTACGGCAGATTTTGGAAAACACATAAGCAACTATAGTTCATTTTCTAAAAGTTCCTTACGACTATTTGGCATTAGAACAACTCGGTAAGAAATAGCTCTATTTTAGAAACTATGCATCTGAACAAGCGACTGTTTTAAATTAACAATCCACAAACACAAACCATTGTTTTACAAAAAGTAAAACCAGTGGCTACGCAAAACCAGGTAACCGAACCAAGTAATAGTCGCCGGTCGATGGGCAAGGTAAAAGCTAAAAGTGCATTAACAAGTACAACTAGAAGAAATACAACGAAGGAAACGAGCCTGAAAAAGAGGAGAATATAAGATAGTGCATAAAACGAAGAAGGTAATCATAGGGTAGGAGACTGAGACGACATTGTGATGCATAAAACAACGTGACTCCGCCCGGAAAATTATTGACAGACTTAATGCTTAAACTAAAGATTCATTTGCTTTTCTTCAACCTGGATGATATGAAGGAAAAGGCCTTACATGGAGTAAACCTGAACTCCAATAATGATGACCTTTTGGATATTCAGCCATAAAAGTAAGCTGAGATTGATAGATCTACAATTGTACCATATGATACTAAATGCTGGTGGATAAGTATGACAGTTGAAATTGATTCTGAAGTTTTTTTTTATTGCTGGTGCAAGGGCAAAGAAAGTTGTTACTACAGCTACTGTTGCTAAAAAAGAAACTGTAGTAAACTTTAAGCAGAAAGCTTAATCGTCTGCAACAATTCTTCCGCATTTTGGTAAGCAATACAAAAGCTTAAGGGAAAACGATTTGCTACTAACAACCTATCTTCGGCTTCAGTTTTCTGAGATCATTTCAAGGTGATGCTGAAATATTTGCAAAACCACTGTAATATGCCAAGCCCCATCATGAAAATTTAATGCTTGATAGTGAAATAAGCATAGCAGAAGTAGTAATGGCTATTTCAAAAGCAGTAGACAATAATAAAGCCGCAGAAACAGCTAATTGTATCAAAGATGAATACTCAAACACGCGGAAGCTGTATTATTACGACAAATCACACAAATAATTCAAAAAATCTTTAATTCTATAATTCAATTTGTTGTTCTACTTCATTTTTAAGTTTTAAAACAATTGAGAATCAAGTGGCCAAAGTTCAAAAGCAATAGACGTTGGCAACAATTTTATTTTGTGGTTGGTCATCGAGGTTTTGCCTATTTTCCTATCATCAGCGGTTTCAATTTTTCGAACCTAACTATATTCGCAGCTAACTGTAGTGTGGTTCCCTCTTGTTGTGTTTCCCTCCGTGAAATTTTACATTTTTAAACGACGTTTCCGAGTGAAAAATAGTTCTGTCTCAGTGTTAAAATCGTTTTGTGGTTCGTGACCTTCCAGCGTCATTTTAATTTTTCCAATCTGAACAAATACCGTCATAACCCCTTGCATGTTCACGGCAGACATTTTATACATTTGCCCAACCATCCCTCACTAGCTTTGAAGTCCATAATCCCCAAACGAAGTGAGAAAGAACTTTTTCATTAAACATAAAACCTCCGAAAATTCAATTCCGCCTTTCTCCTTTAAAATCATTGAATTGTGAAGCGTGTTTTCTTCTCAGCAATAGGCAGACTTGCAATTTTAGAAAATCATTTCTGTGTTCAGTCACGTGTAAAGTAATTTAGATAAGAAGAAATTAGTAACGATTTGAAACAGATGTTAAATACAGTTAAAATACAGCTATTCAAAATAAATTGCAAATTTTAGAACAACAAACATTGCAAACTCCACTGTCAACCATCTGGACACCTCTCCGTTCAGTGAATCTATAATACAGGAAAATGCCATCTGTTAAGGATTCGTTTTCACGGCTTGCTTTCGCCATACTATATATGCATTTCAGCATTTCAGTTGAGAAAAAACAATTAGGTTTGACTTCGAATAAGTCATCACGCTTTAATTATAGTGGTTTTCAATTTATTTTGCCTAACAGCAACTTCAAATTAAAGAAAAGGGACAGATTTTGTATGTTTCTCGTCGATTGGCCTTCTCATGGTTCTTCTATTTATAGAGGTTCGAATTATCGAGAGTTTACTGTTATTAACGCACTATGGGATGTAAAAATTCTTCCCGATTAGCTCTGCAATTTTCTGAAGGTTGTAATTACAGCCCACCAGCTTATAATGATATAATTAAAACCATTACCATGCGGAATATCGAAGGAGGGGTTCAATTTGAAGGTTTTAATATACGCTGAAGATCTCGTACCCTAAGCAGAACCACTGGAATCTCTCCAGTTAATGATGACTACATGGCTACTTTTTAAACTTAGACCTGAGTGTAAGCGCATAGCAAATCTAATACAAGACACATGGTTGCAAATTAAAGATGGTTCTATGGATCAGGGCAAATAAATTAGCCGAGGAGTAACCACACCTTGAAGTAACAATATATAACATGGAGAAACAAACCAGCATAAGCTTCCCCGAAAAATGCATAAAATTGAATATAAATGTAAGGATTTGACGTTCAAACGACATCAGAGGCAATGTTACTTTAAACGGCGCAGTCGTGGGAATGACGAAAGTATGTGACTATGAAGAAATTGTCACCAATAGAAAAGCAGCTGTTTCTCACCTCGTTACGACTATACTACAGCTAATAACAACGAGAAGAATGCTTAAGAGATGGCAAAATTGGTAGTAAAAACATAAAGCGAAAAATTAAGGAATGAAAACATCTTGACAAAGTTTGCTTTATACATTTCAATCCAACGCTGAAAAATCTTGCAATGCTTGGAATGCTGCATATTAAATTCAAAGATCAGAGAAATATATTCAATTCCTCACTACTACCTTAATAAAAACAAAGCTTTTCATTATATCGATGATATTTCGAAAGAGATGTAATACTACTTTCGAACTATGATCCATAAAACCGATTTAAACGCCTATACCTTATGGGACGCCGATTAAAAAGAAAACACAATACATTTCATCGCTAAATGTTATTTTTTCAGTGGAAATAAGACGACAAATTTGGGGAGAACGATTTCGTTTTAAAAGAACTAAATCTATCTATCCATCTTCTTTTGTATCAGGCCTTCAAATATCAAATATCAGCGTTCGGAGTACGAGACTGCTGGGTTTGTACATGTTCAGAATTTAGGCTTAACTTTAATTCGTAACAATTATTTCAGAATATTTTCAAATAAGATATTTATATATTTTTTCATATAAGATATTCATATGTTTTTAAAAATAGTATATAATATGAACCACACACAGTTTTCAGCGAAACGTTTGTGTTTGACTTGTTAAACTTATCCCGAATAAAACGAATTAATTTAACTTAAAAGTATTAATTTTCCTGTTATAAGACATTTGTTATATGTTAAGAACTAAATAAACAGAACTCTACAATATCCCTGCCACTTTCATGTTACTTTCTGCGCAAATGTTAAAAGCATGTCAAATGAATTGAAAAGAGATTGCATTCAACAAGTGGACAGCATGATAGGTTAATCAAACATGAGCGTCTATATAGAAACCAAGATTAATTGCATTCTCAGTTGCTTTTCCGGATCTTCTAGAACTCTACCAACACACCAAAATTGAAGGAAATATAAATATATAAATGCACTTACCTTAGGAGTCATGTAAGAATCCATTATGTGATCATCATCATCAATCGAAACAGTATTTCTCGACGGAGAACTATATGCTCCCAAATCTCCTAAGTGTGTTGATTTCAGCTTTTTGGTTTGTGCAGAAATGAGTTCCTTTTCACGTTGTATGACAAGCTCCTTCCGCTCCATGTCGAGTAAATATTCGACTGTTGGATCTGCCCCATCTAAATTTGAAACACTGTATGCCATCCATTGTGCAACAAATTCCATGGCGTCAGTGATTTTATAAGTGTAGCAGAGTTCTACGCCTAATAAGAAAATAATTTGTTCAAAAGTAACAAAAAATAAACAAACATGATGTAGGTACTTTACATTTGTCCAAGACATCTTCGCTTGGTGTACAACCAAGTTCCTCAAATTGTTCAGCGATTTCAGTATGCATTTTTGATGAGTTGTTTGTATCTTAAGTTTAAATTTAAGCCACAATTAATTAACAAGTTACAATCTAATCAACTTGTTTTGGTACTGTAACAAAACAATTTGAACGTTTCGCAAAAATGGGCGCCAAATTTGATATTTCCGAACTGACATTTCATTTCCATTGACAGAGAGAGCCCTCTGTTGTAGAGAAGTTGCATTAAGGGTTGGTGGTAAGCTTGTGGAGACTTTGGTTTTCGGTCTATAAAATCACAATTGTTACAGTTTTCGGAAGGAATATTTAATAAGAAAATTGTTGATATATGTCTTTTGCCAAATGTGTACCAAACACGTAAATTATTATTATTTTTTTATATATTGAAGTAGTTGGAACACATATGTTGTGTTATGTTATCTAAGTTCCCCTTAACCTTTTGAAGGTCAAATAATTTTATCTGAGTTCTTAAGGCACACAGCTATAATTTCAATTTTATTATTTCTCAATCTGATTAAAGTAAGCAAAAAAACTGTTAAAATATGGTATATCATTACACAAAACTTCAATTTAAAGTAAGTATATGGTATTACTATTTGCTATGGAATCATTTTGCTAAAAAGTGTGTGATTATGATCTTTTATTTTAGCATTATAATAAGAGAGTCCAATAATCAAAACATTGGCCGTCATAAACTATGATATTTTCTGCATCTTTCTTGCTATTGATGGATTCCTCGCCAATAACACTCTCGTCTTTTGAGACCAACCATTCATCATGGTTAACCTAGGTCTACGCATGATTTTTTGCCCCTAAGGTTATGCAAATAGATCCACTTTTCATCTCCAATAACAAATTCATGCAAACAAATCTTCTCTTTTGTGCCGATCAAGCAAAATTTCTAAAATGGTTTTTCGCCTTTCGATTTCTCTTTCATTCAATTGATATGACATACATTTTCCTTCTTTTTGGATCTTTCTCCGGCCTTTCATACGTTTGAAAATAGTTGTACGATTAACTTTCCGTAGCTGTCCTTGTGTTTGGGTCGAGTCTTTATTTTGCTTGCCATCCTACATCCTCGAATTTGTTCTCTGATCTTCCACGGTTTTTGTTGTCGATACAGAAATCACAATTTTTGACACGAACAAAACAACGTCCATAAGTCCTTTCAGTTGGAGCATGTTCACTATAAACTTCCATTAACAATCGATGACTTTCGGTAGCAGTTTCTTTGAAAAAAAAAATTAAATAAAACTCATATGAATGTCAGAATGTGTTTTAGTTTATAACTGGATAAAAAAAAAAAATACAAATTAGGAGATTCAGTTTCGATTCCATTTTGATTGATATTAATTTTTTAAATCAAATTTTCATATGAAACTGTACCTGCCTCTTCACCCATAAATATATTTTTTACAATGACAATTTAACATTCTCACCATAGCCTTAGACATTCCTAATGACAGTTTACATTTGTCAATATTGGACACCGTAAAAGTTGAAATACATAAAAATACTAAAGAATTCACCGAAGAGGTTCCTAAAAAACAATGGTGGTTGGTGCATTCCCAGCGGCTAAGCTAGGTGTCCTAGCAATAAAACAAATAAGCAAACCCATTGCCAATGTGATAAAAGATAGAGCAAAGAAGAGTCCATTCTTCAGAAAATACATTTGCATGCCGCCGGCTCAAAGTAAGCATCAAAAACTTCAATCAAATTTAAGGTTACTCGTACCAGCTGAGTGTGTAATCACACAATAAATTTAAGAATTGCATAATTATTTTGATGTACTGACTGGAAAATATAAACAATTCATGACTACGAATGTTGCCTATAGATAGTGACTTAGATTACTTATTTATTTTATTTTCTTTAGTTATGTCAAAGGTCAGAACAACAAGAATTCCGAATTTAGATTATTTCCACTAATGCATGTTACTTAGGAACCCAGGTTGTCAAATAAATCAATTACTTGGACTCTATACGAACGAACAATGGAGTTTATGCTTTAACTAATGATGCTCCATACTAATATATTAGGATATTTAGGGTGGTATGTTTTCAATGACATCACTGTCTATACACTACTCAATCCCTTCAAAGGAGTGCATTATCAATTCTCTTTTTTTTAAACAGTAAACATTTAATATGTGTAGGTACATAGTAACGAATTTTACTTTCAGCATTCAATTGGCTGGAGGTCAAGTACAAGATGTGGGTCTTGAACTTGGGTAAGCCAGTGAACATTCCCCAATTGACAGAACCCATGGCAATCGAACTGGGAGGTAACCTACTAGGTGAATTTATCATTTTCTCCATTGGTGCTGGTTTACTAATATTCGAATATGTGAGGTAAGCAGTTTTATTAAAAAGATTCACTTGTCTAGTAACTATGTTTACGAAATTCTCAATTTAAGATCTGCTAATAAAGAAACGAAAAAAGAAGCCGATGCAAAACAAGAAAAATTGGAACTACAATTAACTTTATCAGAGCTAGCATTCCGAGTTGAAAAACAGGACGCACAGATAAGAGAAATGACAAGAATACTCGCAGATTTAGATTCACGATCGATATTTAAATTTAGTCTAACAGATCACAAAAGGCAATTTGAAGTGTTGCCTTTAGAGAAAACTCCAAAAGGTTCGTACACTGGAGATGCTTACGATCCTTCATATGGTATTGTTTTCGAAGCATTAAACTATATTGAAACAGAGCTCTTCTATGATAAGGCGTGATTTGAAACAATTGCACGAGGCTAACTACGATTCACTGACTAATATGTTAAATAGTCAATAAGTTTAACTTAAATGTACAACAAATCGAAAGAACTCTTAGGAAAAGTGTGTTTTATTTGTAACAAGTTCAACAAATGAGTACACCTCATAGTCCGTCATCACTGAATTTGGATGGCGTGGATTTGGATTATTAGATATAAACATTTATTTATATTCAGAATGCTTATTTTCGTTGTTAAAACTAGTTTTAAACAAAGTCTCAACTTGTATATAAAAAGAAACAAAAAAATTAGCAGATAAATAAGAAAAATTGAAATGAAGTGTTTTTTTTTTTTTGAATCTTATTTAGGCCGACTGTTTAGCCAATTGCCAGATGGAGACAACTTATACTGCTTGCTTAACTTTTGGATGATACTAGAATCCGGATGGATGTGGTCATAAATGAACTAACATAGATGGAAAACAACTATTGGATCTGCAAATGAATTACCATCACTTGTTTAAGCCTGTACACCGCACGTGATTGTTTTATTGGGCTTTGATTTGGCAATTGAAGTTTATGTGTTAAGTGTAAGGGCAGTAAACATTATTTACAATTCACAAACAGGGTCGTATTGATGGAGGCCATCAGCAGAAAGCGGTTTTTGGAACGGTCGAAATCTCAAAAGTTTGCCATCTATGTTAGTTTTTTGATAGACCTGGGCTTCAACTAACCACCAAGTTCGACCTTTGGTAAGCTGTATTTAGTTATGCTCACTAAAATATTTCATTTTTAATTTACCTGGGCTTACACTTCTACGCCTTCCCTCATCATCAACTCTGAAATCCATAGTTGTTTTCGGATTACTCTGGATAGTTCGATGTCGTTCGTCTATGATGACTTTTTCCTAAGGACAGCTTTAGATTTACAAGTTTATCAGCGCTTAAGAGAATAACGGATGATTAGAGTCTTATATAAATTTGTTCAGAAGAGAATCTGCTACTTAATTACCATTAGTATAGATATACAAAACCCATAAGCACTATAAATTTATATTTGTCTAAATTGACGTCTAATGTTGAATGTCCACTGTGTTTGGAACTATCCAATGGATCACTATGGATGGTCCGATATTTTTGTTAATGTGCATTGTATACAGCGTGTCTGCCTTTAATGATGACTGCCCTGTCAAAAAAAATTTGTTGTATGGCACCACTCGTTTGGACTTTTGACTATTGATTCGATTTTAAAAAAAATGTTTGATTGGTTTTTTCAAATATTTGGACTTTGGACTATCGGTTTGGTTGAAAAAAAATATTCGATTCGTTTAAACTTTGGATTATCGAAGTTCGGAAAATATAGTCGATTGTTTTAGTAATAAATGATTTGTTTCATTCGATTGGACTTTCCTTCTATCGCTTTTTTTTAACGAGTGAAAAAATACTTCATTCAACTTTTATTGACCGCTGGTCTCATTCGCTAGACCGCAAATAATTTTGGCATTTACCCTCGTTGTCATGCACATTTGTTTCGGTTAAGTCTTGAAAAATTTCTCAATTTTATTTAGAAGCAACTGCAAAACTAGTGCAGTTTGTTATATGTTGAAAATCAAGAAAAGGAAACATGGTCATGGATCAGTCAAATCAGTAGGTAGTCTATTGATGAATACCAAACCGATAACCAGAAAAGCTTTTCCAATATTTTTTGTTAAAAAATCAGAAAAGTTATACGAAATCGGTAAATAGTTTTCTACATAAATATTCGAAATTATAAAAAATCGTTCGAAACATCAGATTATATAAAATATCATCTCATAGTCAAAAATTTTAGTTTCGATTATATTGCCTGAATTTTGAAAGTATATACATAAATAAAAAGCTTTGATTTTCGCATATAAAAAATATCGTTCTGTTTACAATTATTCTGAATTCAGACTGAAACAACTTAAGACCGATTGAGTTTCCTTTTTGTCTAATCTAAGTACGAATTTACAAAGAAAGAGTAAAGAGTATTTGTATTATTTACAAATATTTGATGAACACACTACTCGTATATCCGCCATAGGATTACCCAAAGTTTGAATTTGAAATCCACTTCTGTTAGTTAACAAATTAAAAACCATCTCGGCGTTAATAAAATGGTAACTACTCGTAAATGTTAGTCAGGCTGCCGTGCAAAATTTAGTTTTACCACGGCACTCATGAAAATTTGTGAAGACCTACGTTCAGGTTTGGATAGTGGCATGTTGGGATTAATTAATTTCCCTAAGCTTTTGATTGGCCTAACGAAGCAATTCTGTTAAGAAAACTAAGACATCAGTTATGTAAACTTATGTCCTCTTATTTATGTAGGTAATGGATCGCAGTATGTTTTCAATAAAAATTAAAAATTATCTCGCCTTCTAGTTTCTCAAGGTTCGCTTTTGGGACCTTTTTAATTCACATGTTTCATTAATGGTATTTTTCAACGCTTCACGAATTGCAATCACCATATATTCGCTGAGGATGTCCAGGTATGTATATACACTCTTTCTAAAAGCCCGTAAAAACCTAAATCAGGAACTAGTAAATATTTATGAGTGGTCTTCAGCAGACATCTGCATGGGTACATTCACGCTGTGATGCACAACTTGATTCATGGATACTTCTCATTACTCATTGTACAATGGGACTTGTGAATGAGTCTGAGTGAGTGCGGGTATAAAAGTTGTGTTGTGCGTTGTTGTGCTGTTGGCCGTCGAAATTCATATTCATATTTACACTCATGGATGGGCTAACTCACATTCACACTACACAAAAGGGTTGAATATGCGTGAATACTTGTGCGAAAAAAACGCACAACAGAATCCCAAAATCGTCTGCAAAATAACTCGAGTAACTAGAATGATGCGAATGCGCTTTCCACCCTTATACAGCATTCACAGGTACCCAAAAAAAAGAATGCTATGGGTAGTGAGTTATGATAAGTGTGAATCATAGGTTGTATGAGTCTTGTGAGTTATGAGACCTCGTTGCATCCACACTCACAAGCATTCATAATTCTCTTCACTCATTGAGTGAGGAATCACTGTGTGGGAGTTGAATGAGTTTGGGTAGTTTATTTTTTATGGATGTCTCATGAGTAACTTTTATGGCATTCATGCAGATCTTTAGTCCTCAGATAACGGTCTTAAACTTAATCCCACAAAAACAAAAGCAACGATTCTAAATGTAGGAAGAGTTAAGCTCGGTAGATGAATGAATAATAAAGATCTTTCTACCAAAAACAAAGGAATAAAAATTCAATTTTATTTTTTTTTCTTAATACAAATGCATTAGTCACAAACTATTTTTAAATTTTATGGGAAGGCTAATGGGAAGTATTTGCGATTGTTTTCACTGATTTGCTCCAAAATCTCATCAACATCAGTGTTAGGAAAACGATCCACCCAGGATTTAATATATCCTTCATGGGTAGCATCATATGTTATAAGATTCACTTTACCGTCTTTTATCTCAGTATTTGCTTGAACTAAAATCACACGAGGCTTTTTGTGCAATAGAACAATATCGCGCCATCTAGCCCACGGATGATCTCCATTTACACTAACTTCGGAATAGTGCTCGTACATTTTTGAAGCCTCAGTAATATCAGCAGTAGATTTGTACACTTGTAATTTCATAAGGAATTCTTCGATAGCTTTTCGGCCAACAGTTTCAATCTTTGTCCGATCGACGGTCAAACGTAAATTCTTTCCATTTTCAGTTTCTTCAATTGTCACTAAGCCTTCTCCAGCTTCCAACAATACTCTCATGATAACAAAACGAGCACGACTGTGCGCTTGCATCCAAGTTTTAGATTGTGGATTAAACATTTCCAATGCAACGCCCATACCGTTCCAGATGAGATTGAGCCAGTTAATATAAATAATTGTTTCTTGTTCTTGAGGGTCTTTATAACCAAAAATTTCTAGAATTTCTCTCTGCAGGGAAAGGTATAAACCTACAGCTTCAGCACGACATTCTTCGTATGATGATCCCATCGCTCCAAACTTAGAATCGTAAGTTTCGCCGGGTGTATACCAGGAACTTATAGGTTCGCTTGTTAGAGGATTCTTTGTGGTTTTGGGGTCAAAGTTGAATTTACCATCTTCATCGATGCGGAAGAGTTTACCACTGCCATGACCCAGCAGTTCATGCAAACCTACTTGAACCTTTAAATATACTCGTATATAAGCAACAACAAAAAAAAGATTGATTTTAAAACGCAATACTTACTTCGAAAGATTTTACTTTGTACTCTTTTACAAGTTCCTGGTCCTCATTTGAAAGGAATGGAATGGCTTCTTTGCGATTAATATTCGCCAACACGTTGCCAAGTGATACATTCTTGAAACCTTCATCCTGACGAATTTCATCATCTAATAATGAAGGAGCAAGTATAAATACAAATTAAAAAACTGAAATATTATTCAAGAAACAATTATTTCGTCGCTCTTCCTTAACCCCTGGGTTACAGAGCACTTTTTAAAAAACTGGATTTATCATTGTGTTAGCTTTTTTTTCAATGTAAATGTTGTTAGAAAATCATTTTGGGTTTTGTCGACAACCAGACGGTTTATTCTGTAATTGAACGTCATCAGCGACGGAGGTAAAGCAGAAAAATCATAAAAAGATGCTGAGAAAGCAAACAGACAAAACAAAATAAAATATAGGTACATATGCGCACAGATCCATTTTTATTAACCTCATCGAGATTTGAAGCGTAAAACAATATTTTGAGCAATCTGCTCATCTTAAGATTAAAATACGCGTTGCAGCGAAAGTGAAAACAATTTATGTAGTAGACACCTACAGTTTGAACAAACCAATTGCTACATTAAAGTGGTATAAGGTCAATTCGACGACCATCTAATATAATCCTAATAACATATAAAAAGGCAAACTAAGTTACTTCTAGGCTCATCTATATGGTAAATAAATATAAAACTCACATCATGATATCTATCTCGGATTTGCAGGTTAATTTAGATCTTCAAAAAAAAAAAAAAAATACATTTACTCACAATTAGGTATGTTAATTCCAGCTGGGACTCCACTTCCCGCAAATGTTAAAACATCCAACGAAGTAAAATCTGGTTTTAAATAAGAATCCTTTTCATATTCATTTGACCATGGCAGGTATTCCAAAAGCTTTTCCGCTTTTCCCACTAACTCTGCGAATTTCGCTGAACTCTCCTTGTTAACCATTGCAACAAAACCCTCGAACTCGGCCCTTGATCCCTGGGGATCCCGATAAGTTTCAATAAAACCAATGTATGTTTCAATTACTGGACCTTTATCCTTAATCCACCATCTTGATCCGTCTTTATGATCAGGCAAACTACCTTCTTGGAAGCTCTTAATATAATGTTTTATCATTTTCTCTTGATTCCCATTTGCAGCGTGTTTTTTCGCATTTTCCAAATTTAGATTTACCAACTCCAATAGCTTAGAATAATCACCGCGAGTAACACGGAAGTTATTGTTTTTATATGTTTCAAGAGGAAGAGTTATACCACTCTTGTCCCCCTGTTCAACAGAACCGATTTTAATATCGTAGATTGTTTTACCATCTTCCACAATTTTAAAGGTTCGACACATGTACGCTTCAATGCGTTTGTTTGTCAGCCAATCAGTAACAATATCAGCATCTTCCTTAGTGCAGTTATCAGACCAGTAAGTAGTAATACCACTTGGGGCCAGACCTAAGACTTCATTCCGTGGCTTCAGTTCATACACAAGTGAGGAAATTCTTTTTAAAATGCTTGGAACGCTTTTGTCGGTTTTATAGGCACTTGAAAGTTTAACAATATCCTCAAATTTAGACTGTTTTACATTTGGAATGATTTTACTGTCACCCATACCCTTGTAGTTGCCAGCGTTTGCGAATACTCCACATGCATACACCAAAAATGCCTATAAATTCAAATTTCAGAAAAATTAAGTGTTTTTTTTTTTTTTTTTTAAATAGAAAGCAACTTACAGTAAATTCATCTTGATTTACTCCACTTTCTAATACTTTTGCTTTTAAAACATCCAAAGGCTCTCCAAGGAAGATCCTATGGAGGAGACTGAAAATCAATGGCCCCTCTGGACTGGATTGAACTAGAGAAATAAGACCACCATTCCAGGAAGCTTTGCTAAAGTAATGAGCATAGAGTTTTTCTTTCTCCGTCAGATTGATGAATGCATTCTTGCAGTCTAAGTCCGCAATGGGCTGCGTATTTGGAAGAACAAATTGAGATGCGTTGCTTGATGACATACTTCTGCAATAAATAAACAAGTTTAAGCTTAAGGTAGTAAGCGAATATCTTCAAATGACAGATATATAGCAACCCAAGGAAAATGAAAACAAGCAAACAAAAAATATATTAATCAATTGATCAATCAAATACAACCCAATTAATCTGAAAACACTATCGACAAATGTAATCAGTTTCGCCTTTATTTTATCTAGTTTGTAACAAAAGTTAGCCAATGTATTCATGAAGTAGGATTGTTTAGATACATTTTCTTTTTATTATTATATATGAAAAATGTTTTGTAAAAGAAACTGTTTAAATTCTAGAATACCTCCTTTCACTGTTCAATTCTTTAAGCGATGTTAATTTAGATTTCGAAAAAAGTCCTCTATTTTTGGGCAAAATGAACAAATTTCTTTCAGAAGGAAAAATTTGTAAATTTGTACTTAATATCGGGAGCGATGTGCTTCGTTGAGCTACCAAATAAGCTTGTCGTGTGATGAAATTTCTTATATTTAACATTATATTAATTTGCTCTAAAACAAAGATATTTCAGGCATAAAATTTTCTAATTCATAATGCAAATAATTACTTACTGTATCTGATGAACTAAATTTATACTGTTAATGTATCATTGTATTTTTTTAATTCAAAATAATCTTGAACACAGGTTTAAGTTGTATTATATTTTTATCATTAAATTAACAATATCACTGGGAAGGTGTTATCTACAAATGCATACGCTTAATATAGTAAGTCTGTACACTGGTATCAAAGAAGTGAAGTGTGAGTAATTGTTTATTTTTTTTTTTTTGCGTAAAAAAAGAAGGCAGCGAGTGTAAGATGCTAACAAAAAAAAACAATGGGACATCGCGTTTTCAGAATTTTGCTTCTTAAGATGACTTTCTTAGATGTAATAAACATGTGCTCTACAGTGAAAATGCGATAGGAATAAGAAACTAAACCCAAACAAAACATTTAGCCGTATTCTTAAGAATGTCATTCAGAAAATAATAAATTTAAGCAATAAACATATGTTTACAAGCACAAGTTCTGAAATGAATGCAAGACAAAATAAACATAAAGGACCACATAGCTCAGTAAACGAGAGAGGAGGGCAGGTTTCTCACAATCAACTGTTTTAAGCAACAGGCCATAATCCAACGGAGCCTATATTAACCCTACTTCAAAGCTTAGCAAACCGAAAGCACACATTTGCTGATTGAAACACAAAGATTCTTATTGGAATAATTGCAATACTGTATGGGCTGAAAATTTTTAAGCTGAACGCTGGTATAGCTCCAATATTTTAAGAGCGAAAATAAGCGTTCAATTGATTTTATTTATCAAAAAAAGTTATATATAATTACTCAATACTGTCTGTAAACAAAAATACAATTTAATTGCATCATTGGATTAGCGGTCATTAAAAACAAGATACTTCAGTTAACTGTTCGTTGTCTAATAAGGCTTAAAGGTCCTAAAATGGTATTTAATCCAAAAGGGCTAAGAAATGTATAACTTTTATTCCACATATGTATGTACGTATGTACATATCCATATGTATATGTTTGATGCCATGCAAAAAGCACAAAGAATTCTGACTTCGTGTCTACGAAACCTTGCTTGTTTAAGATTATATCGCACTTTCAAGCAAACAAAATAGTTATCTCATTTCATTTGGGGTTTAATCGTCAATAAAAACGCGACGATTTTATCAACCACCTAAATTACTTTAAATAAATATATATAAAAGAAAAAAAACATTTTTTTCTATTGAAGTGGAGTACTGTGACATCAGCAAAATTTTAAATGCATCAATTATCATTTTAGCAAAAAATAAAAAACGCTAAACTGAAACTTAATTTCTGAAACAATCAAATAAACAAATGTATTATAATTAAGAAAAAAACAAATATAACAACCTCTTTACCAAATAAAAGAAATTAATTAGAATTTATAACCCGAATTTCACAAGAAAAACCTCCTGAAACACTTTCAACAAAGATCTTACCGGTAAGCGGTCAATTGAAATTTTGACAGAACCAATACAGCTGATTAACCTAGGGTTTACATAGGCAAGTTAAAGTAATGAGCTAACATGTGTTAGTGGATTTGCACACGAGATAGCCAACTAGTAGCTTAAATACCACACAACGTTGCCACTTTTAGTACATTTGTAGCAAAATTACTGCATTTTGAAGTGGCATTCACTGACAGCCATATTAATCACTCACTTTGATCCGGTTTAAAACTTATACCCGGATTAAAAGTGAGTTTAACCTTAAAATTAAACTCAAGTCCATAATATTCACTCGTTAAACCTGAACAGAAACCCACTTTTTTAAACTTGACGGCGTTTAATCCGATTGATTTTAAACTGCACTCCGGAGACCAGTTTAAGTTCTTTAACTCGGGTTAAAACTCAATTTCATAATATTCACTCTTTTTGTTTAGGCCAGTCACATTTCTGACATTTTTTCGCTCGCAGGAGGCAGGAAATAAGAATTTCAATTAAAATATAAAAAGTGACAAGACGTTAAAAATATATGGATTTTATTCGTGATGTTGACGAAATGTTGATGGCTTCATCTTCAGAAGACGAATTAATTGAAGAGCTTATGTAACAACAGATGGTTAGTCAACGTTGTCCTCGTCGTCGAATGTACCGAAAAAAGAGGCAATTGGATGGTGATGAACGTCAGTATTGTATTCCTTACATAAATATCGTAATCGGTTTATTTATTTTGTGTTCGTTTTAGGCCACGGGAGCTTTCAGCCGAAAATAAGCTGCTGGTTGTGTTGCGTCTGTTTTCCTGCGGCAATACGGAGTAAATTGCAGTGGATTACATAGGCACTGTGCAACCTACTGTTGCTAATATTTTGCTGATTAAACGAAACTATATTAGAGACGAAAATTATGAACAGCGAACGAATGAAATAGTCACCATAACAACGGGAGAGGCATTGAACGACATTGTTATTAGCTCCCATCCTATCGACTCACAAGTTTGGTGATTTTTTATCTCATCTTCTTTCTCTTTTGCACTTGTGTGAGTCGCGACTCAAAAGTCACCGTGTAATACCGGACTTAAGTTTTAAACAAATATTTCTAAGAATTTCAATAAATTCCAAAAGAAACGTTTTGATAAAACTTGCCATTTTTTATCTTCCGCTGATATGCATGCAACAAAATTTATTTAAAAACAAAAATGTTTTCGAACAACGCCACAAACAGCAAACATGCTCGCGTACAAATTCTCAAATTTTGAAATTTTTCATAAACATTGGATCGGTTCGCCAACGTCGAACAAGATCATGAACACGAAAAGATCGCACGAACATGTTCGTCGTGTATGGCCAGCTTTACTGAGAGAAAAAAAAAACATTTTCCAGTCTGCTTGCCTTTGAAAGTCAATAGTAAAAAAGGAATTTGTTTTACTGCTTTGACTTATGAAATGTATTGTTTTGTTTTTTTATGTAATTTTGGGACTGTGTAAGTCACTACTGCGATTGCAAAAGAGTAGTTTCCCTACTCTAAGTGGGATAGAGACTAAACAAAATTAAAAAAGAGAAACATAGTAACAAGTGACGACACTTTTGTTGTGTACACGACAACTGTTGCTGTTGTGAATCGTCGAATTTTGGCGACTGGCGAGCCTAGTCAAATTAATTTCCAGTTAAAATGTGACACACAACAAAAAACAGCATATGTCATTTTATATGATTTTAACACAACATAGGCTTAAAATAGGTTAAAATCGGTTTAAACCGTTTTAAATCCGGGTTAAATGCATCTTTAATCCAGCGGGTTTAATGTATGTTTTTGAGTGTATGTTATGGATATAGGTTTAAATTGTCAGGTTTTAAAAATATGGATTAAATGGTCGGGTGTAAGTTTAACTTAAACCTGATTTACACCCGAAGTGAACAATATGGCCGTTAACAGTCTTATATTCTTACACGTATTTTTATTTTATTTTATCTAGCTTTCGACAGTGACAAACCTTCAAACTGCAAAAAACTTTAAAATGCTTAAAGAACAAGTCTACATTTTATTTTATTTCTTTTGTTTTTATAATACGAGGGCGGGTCAATAAGTCCGTGACTTTTGGATTAAAACACAGATTTTTTGATAAAAAAATAATTTTATTTTTCAACGTAGTCTCCCTTGAGCTCTATACACTTTGTCCAACGCTTCTCCAATTTTTTTATCCCTTCCAAAAAATAGGCCTTTGTTTGCGAGATGACTTCATCATTGGAGTCAAATCTTTTTCCACCAAGCCATTTCTTCAGGTTTGGGAACAAGAAGTAGTCGCTCGGAGCCAAATCTGGAGAATAGGGTGGATGAGGGAGCAATTCATAGCCTAATTCATGGATTTTTGCCATGGCAACTGCACATGTGTTTGTGGTCGACTGTGAGCAAACGCGGCACCCATCTTGCGGAAAGCTTTCTCATGCCCAAGTGATCATTCAAAATTGAAACCACTGAGCCATGCGAGATCCCTACGGCTTCCACAATCTCTCGCACTTTCAATCTTCGGTCGGCCAACACCATATCGTGAATTTTTTCGATTGTTTCGGGTGTAGAGACCTCAACTGGGCGTCCAGGACGTTCGGCATCTTCAGTGCTTGTACGGCCACAACGAAATTCAGTAAACCACTTTTTTACCATTGAAATCGATGGTGCAGAGTCCCCATAGTATTTATCAAGCTTAGCCTTGGTCTCGGTAATAGTTTTCTTTCGCAAGAAATAATGCTTAATAAGCACACGAAATTCACTTTTTTCCATTTTCTCCTCAAATTAGTGAGTAGTCTGATAAAAATAGCTGTCAAACAAAAACTAACTGACGCAGCAAGTTTAAATTTTGACAGGAGTCAACTGGCAGATGCCTGTTGACAGGAGCAGTGTTGCTGTTTCAGTAAAGAGGTCAGAAATTCAAAAAGTCACGGACTTATTGACCCGCCCTCGTATGTAAGTCTATTTTTTAAATGGATAGCAAATGTCAGAAACTTCCATTAGGCACTATGATCTTGTCTCATTCAGGGCTCTCCGCCATTATCGGAAGAACTTTGCAGTTTCACCTTATTACCTACTGCTAATATAACAGTGTCATCGGCAAACGTAGCTATAACGGTTACCACTTCTTCAGGTATGTCTTAGGAATATAGGAGTTACAGAAGTGAGCCGTGAACGATTCCCTCTGTGATATGGAAAATTTTATTTTCGATATACTTTGTCAGTGGCAAGACCTGCCAAAATCCGCGTCCATGCCACGCCTTGCGAAGGTAGCGAGAAATTATGAATACGCTTGAGATAATTGTTTCTTTTCTTCTAAATTGATTCTTACTGCTACACCCAAAATAAAGATTGGAGATACGATTTTTCCCGTCTATAATTGGCAGTATACGTCTCAGAATTATACTTTCAAAGTTTTTGGATAGAATTGATATCTGTCCACAAGACTTTTTGAGCATCTTAGCAAGTTCCACAGATTATTCAAACCTGATTATGCTGTGGACTAGCACCGTGTTTTGTTGGTTTCTTCATTTATACAAGAAAAATTCTACTTCCTAAATTAAATAAGAAAAAAAGGCGTATCCAACAAAATATTTATGAATGCTTCCATCTTGTTTAATTTTTAACATTTGATTGCCAATCAATTAGAACATTCAAAATAAATTGGCCCAAAACAGTCGATTGCTCGAAAACAAAAATCTGATTTGACATAATATTATTTGCAGTTTTTATTTATACATAGGTACATTGTTCGTGTACTACGAAAAACAGTCGAAAATCCGTTCCCGTACATTCTGGACTAAATATTTTCTGAAGGAGTGTGTGTTGAAAACACATTTTTATGAAGTGACTCCTGAAGATCAAGATTAAAATAAAAGACAGCTACATTTATTTTAACTTGTTATTTTAAATTTTTTTTAGAGGAAAGAAAAATGAACCAAAATAAAGACCGTTGGCATTTGTCTGTACAAAACTGTCTAAAATGCGTTCGCAAGACAGAGAAATCATATTCACGCCTCCGGATTCGAAACTTTGAAAGTACATATTTAGTCAACAAACATAATAATAACCCACAATTTAAACATGACAAGGAGTTAAACGTTGCCAAAGTATGATTAACAAAAACTGGAGAAAATTAGCTTCCACTTGATCGGAAAATTCAAAATAAATATGTTTGTAGTCGTCTTTTTCTGTAGTGCCTTTCAGTTTTGCAGAGTGCTGCCAATATGGGTCCCGATTTTATAAAGTAAAATCGCAAGGACATTTTGAAATAAATTTCAGAAGACAAATGTTGCTTCCGAAAATTTTTTCGCTCCGAGGGCAAAAAGGATTCTGTCGCCATAAATGTCGTCATCAGCAACGGGGCAATCAATTAAAAATTTTACTCGAATTCGATGTACGAAGAATTTGAAGAAATTCACTAAATGGTGCGCTTTTTATGTAAATATAATTAAATTCAAAAATTTTGCTTAGTATTTATATTTATATTTATTCATATTATCATATTCATATAAACGTAATCGACAGAGAAGATATAGAAACTCTCCCGTGAAAGTTTCAAGAATTTCTTATTGAATTATTTCTTTATTTGTTCTACATGTGTTAGATGCAATTTAGCGGCTTATTTTACAGCTTTCATTATATTTGGAGTCATCAAACGCCGCCCTAGTCTTTCTTCTTTGAAGGTTTCTCATCGCCACCATCATATTTCCTGCAACGCACCTTTGAAGTTTGTACATAGTTTGATAAGCCTTAAAAGGATTCAGACGTGCTAGTTCTCTTAGTTGAGCTGCCAAACCTTTCATGGTAATACTATACATATCTTCCGGCTCAGTCTGTATTTGTAAATTTTCCAAATTAGCATTATCGTATTGAGAAGGAGTGCTGTCTTCCTTTCTTTGCGTTGACTGTATTTTAGCCAACAACTCAGCTAAGTTTGATGGTTCGGAGCAGCTACCATCGTCAGATACTTCTTCGTAACTAGCTGAAGCAACATCATCAAGTGAATCCGTTTCACCAAGTAACAACTGAAAGAAAAATTATACAAATTAATTTTATATATAATAGTTTTATTAAAATATTTATTCAGCAGTCACGAGTTTTCTATTGAGAAACTCTGGTTTCTTTCTTAGGAACGAAGTTCAGGCTTTATTGATTAAAAGAACAACAGCCCTACCAACAACTACTCAAAAGACTTAACAATTACATATACCAATCATAACTTAATAATCTACAGCTTACTCTCTAATATTAGCTTCTCAGAGGAGAGAGTTATAGGATAAGTGAACTTATACGGATCGCACGGAGGAACGGACGCAAATTGCTTAAAATTCGAAAGTGTAGAATTTTTGCATGCTACACATAGCTCTTGATCTTGCTAAAGTTATCAAACAGAATTGTAATTGACGTTTTGGACCAATAGCAGCCTTATATTCCTACATATATACAATTAATACAATATACAATAGCTACTGGCTTCTTCGAATGCAGATTGAAGGTCTGTCACTGTTGAGATCTAGAACTTTTTATACGTACTCTGTAAGAAAGTAGAATCGAGTGCTACTGCTGCCTAATGAAATTAAAAATAATTGTTTTTACTAACTAGTTCATCGGCATTGGAGCTTTTTCTCGGCTTGATACTTGAGTCCAAAAATTTCATATCTTCGTACCAGAAGAGAATTGGCTCGAACAAATTTCCAGTTCCATTTGCTGTTTCTGCGCTTTTAATTACTTTTTTCCGCTCCGAAACATAAGTACTCCTTAAATTTTTCAGTTTTGTTTTGACAGCATCTCTCGAAATTCCTAGTTGCTCCGACATCCTTGCTATAGCACTTCTTCTAAGGTCCAGCCTCTTGTAAAAGGGCGAATTAATGTTCCACAGACACTCGTTTTCATGATACAAATGTATAATTTTAAGTATTTCTTCGCGATTACATACTCTCGGCATTTTTGTAAATTTGTTATTATATCAACCACTTCTTTACGCAAACAAAATTTAATTGAAAACGATTCTTTTAACTATACCACTTCTGTTTCAAACAATTCTACATAAACTTATTCAAAAATAAAATTTTCTAAGATCAGACAGAAGGACATCTGGAGCAGTAAAAACCAGGCACAATTGATGTGTATCAGAGTTGCCATCTTAACAAAATAAACAAGTAAAAAAAAAATTTAAGTCTAACGGTTTTATTGAAAATAAAGATAATAATAGGACTTACTGAATTATTTTTTAGTTTTTAGTACATTATCTACATCATCATTATCTTTATTTTCAATAAATTTTTTTTTTTTTTTAGTTATCTTTACCTGTCTGGAAGACTTAATTTCACGGGATGCCCATACATCCATCGATTATTTCCTACTTAACAAAATAATAGCAATGCGGAACTGTGTCTAACAAATCCATCCTTGGTATGAGTCGAGGCTTACCTAAAACCTCTTACTGATCGTAGGGTTTCACATAAACTCAGGTGTGCAATTAGAATGGACGAGGAAACAAGTTTCAAACTATTACCACAACACTTAACTTAAATTTTTCAATGATCTGGACTGTTTTATTTTCGTTGTGTGATCTCTTTATAGATCATAAGTGATAATAGCTGAGTTTTATTGGTAAGGGACTACGCATCTCAGCAATCGAACCCCAATAAAACGATTTACTCACTCACACACTCACTTTCAATCTGTATTAAAAAGTTGGTATCCGTGCCATTTGTAGATGTCAAAATATTATCCCAAAAGTGTTATTCACAAAAAAAAATTTTAATGAATAACGAAACAAAAGAGGTAAAAGTTTATATTTATTTCATATTTTCTTATAATCCTCAGATTGTTTATTGCAGTTCTTGTTGTGGTTCTTAGACTCATCATCGAGCAGTGAAGAAAGCTCTTCAACTTCCGAAACTGAGAGCAAGTCGCTCTATTTGTTTTTTGAAAATAATAATAATAAAAAGAAAAAACCTTTTTTCTGTAAATACTAAATATCATTTTTTTTATTAAAATGGCAGCGCTGATACACGTCAATTAATCCTGATTTTTACGACTGCAGATGTGTCAGTTAAGGATTTTTTTTTGTGGATTAGTTTGTGTATAATGTTTTAAACAGAATAGTGGTGTAGTTTAAAGAAGTGTTTTCAATTAAATTTTGCTTTCCTAGAGAAGTGGTTAATAGAATAAGAAATTTTCAAAAATGCCGAAAATTTCTGATCGCAAAGAAATATTTAAAATTATACATTTATATCGTGAAAACGAGTGTTTGTGGAATATTAATTCGCCCTTATACAAGAGGATGGACCTTAGAAGAAGTGCTATAGTATGTATGTCGGAGCAACTAGGAATGTCCAAAGATGCTCTCAGAAAAAAACTGAAAACTTTAAGGAGTACTTATGTTGTGCAGCGGAACAAAGTAATTAAAAGCGCAAAAACAGCAAATGGAACAGGAAATTTGTTCGAGCCAAATCTCTTCTGGTACAAAGAAATGAAGTTTTTAGACTCAAATATAAAGCTGAGAAAAATTTCCAAAGAAGATGAACTAGTTAGTACAAAAAATATTTTAAATTTTATTATTAAGTCTTTATATGAATTATTTTAATTTTATTCCATTGATATTCGACATCGTCTTCCCTGAAATCGTAATCAGCGATTATACCTCGAATTTCGAATGCTCGGTTGTACCTTTCTACTTAAACTTGTTCCGGAATATTTCAGGAAGGGGTAGATGATGCACTTGTTTTTTTGTTATAAAATTATGAGGCACACAGACAGTTTTAATAATTGTATTATACCCATAGGGTCAAATTAATCTTAAAGCATAATAGTGCCATGTGCACTTTTAGTAAATCGAAAAATAAGTTTTTGATCGAGGGTCCTTTTGAAACTAATTGATATTTTTAAAGGTGGTATTTATCTTAAAATGTCCGCACTTGTGTGCGCTCGAGGAGGACATGAATACAAATCCCAAAACACGTTTGTGCTTTAAGGTATCGAAATATTCTGAAACAGCGAAGCAAGGCATTCGAACATTCCACAGTAATCCTTGCAATACTCAATCTGTAGTTGAATATTTTCTTCTGTGTTGATAAACTAAAACAGTGGAATATAGGTTTTATCATAGTTTTATCCGGCAAGAAGAAATTCATACTGTACCGATCGGGCTACACCAGAAATGACGGCATAATGCGATATATTTAATTTTCATCCTTTTTAAATTTTCGTGTGGTCTTGACTCAGCGCTGATTGTTCTGTCTGATCCTGTTTCATTTGCGCCGACATATGACACATTCTAAATTTGTTCGACATCTTGAACAATTTGCGTGCATTCCTCCGTGCGATCGAACTTATACTTATCCTATAACTCTCTCCACTAACATTTAAGAGTAAGTTTTAGATTATTAAGGTATGATTGGTATATGCAATTGTTAAGTCTTTCGATTGGTTCTTGTTAGGGCTGTTGTACGTTGAATCAATAAAGCCGATCTTCGTTCCTAACAAAAAAACAGAGTTTTTATATCTCAATAGAAACAAGATAAAACTCGTAAACGGTAAATAAACATTTTAATAAAACTACAATATTATATATGAAATTTATTTGTAGTCATCATCTTTCTCTTGTAGGGTGAAGAGCTCTTGTTCGGCTGTGGTTTGATTTTTGATACTCTTATTTACAATTATAGCTGTGTTTTGATTATTAGTAATCCTATAGACAACTATTGCTGTCTCCCTTACTCCTCAAAAAAAAAATTCCCGATTGGTGTGAATAATTAACCTAGTTTATTTTCTCTGTTAATTCAATAAATAATAGCCCACCGGGGTCCAAAGATAAGCCCGGGAATTATTTCGACATGTTGTCGTTTAAACTTAGGGTAAAACAAAATAAACGGCATTTGCCTCCAAAATTTTTCGAACTACCAACACCAAGAAACATTAGGAATTCAAAGTTTATTGTCGTTGCCCTCAAACAGCCTCTGAAACCCATCTAACAAGTAAGTATATTCTTACTAAAAAAAGGTCATTGATAGATTTATCACTGAATGGTGTCTCCTCCCTCCGCGACTGTAGCCTACTAATCCTTGCTAATTCTGAGAAAGTAGCTGAGGAATTCTTTAAAATTACAAATATTGCAAATCAATGCCCAGTATCTGTTTCCCTACATAAACATCTTTATTCCTCTTAAGATATTGTATACGATCGATGGCTTTGAAATTTAAGTGAGGAGAAAATTATACTCAATTTAAAATTTCAATGTGTCAGAGAAGCTTTCAAACTTACAACTAGAACAGACGAAATTCAAAAGCTTACAAGCTTAATGCTTTTTACCTTCGACTTATTGTATATTTCCTACCCCAATCCATTTAGTCGGCTTCTTCACTGCTTAGGTTAAAGAATACATACCTTCGTCTCATGTCGCAACTGGTAGCTACTTGACAATACCAGCAAGCGGTGCACCAAAAATAAAATGAGCAACTGTAGCTTCCCCCAACATGATCCCAATGAATGCACACGGGTAATGTGTGCTAACTGCCTTGATAGTCACCCTTCCTCTTCAAAATTATGCCCGAAATAGGTCAAAAATAAAGATGTATTAATAATCAAAACCACAAATAAATGTAGCATGGCCGACGTTAGGCGACTTTATAACCAACAAAACTCTCCACTTGCAAACCCAATCACAGTTCCTTTTTCTGTAATAGCTAGACGAACTGCGCCAGTCTGAAATCAACCCCTCCGACAAATCCGAATCTAATCATCCCAACGAACAGTTTCTTATTACACCATTACCAAAAACCCTAAGCCAACAAGTCAACCGTCCAAAAATACAACATTTAATCAGCATAATCCCCAAACATTGTTAGGTGCACCTAATTCTAACACTCACTCTACTTCTTCCTCACAAGATAATACAAGGTGGCACAAAATTAATCATCCTATCGGAAGATGTTATAATTTTTACAAATGGCGTCGTACGTCAATCATATTTGACATTTGTGAACTAGACAACTGTAGTATACAAACAGATAAGCAATGGAGCGCTATACTCCGCAAGAGGATGGGATAATTGTGTCGATTGTCGGTGGTGTTAGCGCAGCGTAAATTTCGACGTCGATTTCCTAATCGTGTCGCACCAACTGGGCAAACATTCCAACGCTTAGCTACTGGTCTCGAACAGACTGGAACCACAGGAGTCCATGAAGGACGTGGCTGCCAAAAGTAACAGTAACAAAATTTATCAGGGTCGTTAACACAACGTCTTAACTTACTAGCCATTATGAAATATTTAGATTTATATTATCAGTGTTATTGTGAAATTGAATTAGGCTTAACACAAACTAAACCGCGAGGAGAGTGGGGATTCGATAAAGTCGAGGAGAGCGTAGGAAATAAACACGAGCAAGAGTTATTCTTCGTTTGATCTCAGCGCTGGTGTCGTTGTCTGAATTTATAGCGAAGCCCAGGTAGACAAAGTCCTTAACTACCTCAAAGTTAAATCCGTCCATGGTGACGTTCTGTGATTCTGTGTTCAGTGTCCTTTTTGCTTGACAGCATATACTTAGTCTTGCCCTCGTTAACCGCTAAACCGATTTTCGCCACTTCCGTCTCAATACTTGCGAAAGCGCCACTGAAATCACGCTGCCTTTTCCCGATTATGTCAATATCGTAGGCGTATGCGAGTAGTTGGGCGGTCTTTTGAAAGATAGTGCCTCTTGTGTTTCCTCGTGAGTTTTGCACTATTCTTTCAAGTACGATGTTGAAAAAATCGCATGATAGCGCATCGCCTTGTCTAAATCCTTTCTGGACATCAAAGGTATCGGTAAGATCTTTACCGACCTTGATGGAGCAGCGTGCATTCCCCATCGTCATTTTGCACAGACGGACGAGTTTGGCAGGGATGCCAAAACTAGACGTTGCTCTGTATAGGTCGTCTGTATAAATGCTGTCATACGCGGCTTTAAAATCGATAAATAGATGGTGCGTATCGATATGAAGCTCATGAGTTTTCTCCAAGATCTGGCGTAGTGTGAATATTTGATCGATGGTGGACTTTCCTGGCCTGAAACCACACTGATATGGACCTATCAGGTTGTTGACGAACGGCTTTAGGCGTTCACACAATACGGCAGATAAGATTTTGTAGGCGATGTTAAGAAGACTGAAGCCTCTGTAGTTGGCGCAGTTCAGTGGGTTTCCTTTCTTGATGATCGGGCAAACACTGCTAATGTTCCATTCATCGGGCATACTTTCGCCCGACCATATTTTAGAGATGAGTTGGTCTATGCTCCTTACCAAGTCATCGTCTGCCGCTTTGAAAAGCTTGGCGGTCAGGCCAACCGCTCCAGCAGCTTTGTTGGACTTCAGCTTAGATATTGCTATCTTCACTTCATTCGGGTTGGGTGGACGGAATTTTTGTTCATCATCGTCCAGGTTGAAAGGTTCATTCTGCCCGACAGCGGTATTTGTTTCATCGTCGCCTTTATACAGTCTACAGGAGTAATCTTTGCAGATTCTCAGCATCGACTGCGACTCTACTACGATGTTCTCTCGTTCGTCTCTATAGGCTTCGGCTCGGGGTTTGTGTCCGTGGCATACTTGTTTTACCTTTTGGTAAAACTTCCGAATCTCATTCCTGGAGTAGCATCTCTCAATTTCCTTGACCGCGCGCTTCTCATGCTTTTTCTTTTTCCTCGTGAGAAGCCGGTGTTCGTCTCTCCTCTTCTGCTCATAGAGCTCGTGAGCAGTTCTATTCTTTTTTTTGCAGTGCCGCATTGCATGCTTTTTGCTTAGTGGTAAGGTAGTGATCCGAGTCGATGTTGGCTCCACGGAACGTTCGGACATCTATAATACTATATATATACTAAAAATTATGCGGGTCTATAATACTATATATATACTAAAAATTATGCGGGTCCCGGGGCATTCTGGAATTATTTGGAATGAACAAGCCGGCAGGGCTACTTAAGAGCTGCAACAAATGAACGTTCTACACACAACAAGAAGGGAAGAATACATCCACCACAACTTAACAATCAACCCACAGGCGGATATGGCCATATGGCAAAGTGTTTCCTAAGGCTTCGCATGGGTCACACAGTCATCTATTGTCCGACCCTCCTGCCATTTTTGCCATACGAACACCGTCCTCTTCTTTAAACATCTCCTTGAATTCCATAAGATCTACAGCACAATTAAATGCTTTTCCATCGCTCCACTTGCAGACATGTTACAAACACCAACCGAAACTAACATCAGTAAAGTATATAAAATATGAGTAAATTTTAAATTCCATAAAAACATTTAGAATAATAAAAACTACATAAAACAACAACAAAAAATAAAACCTCTTATTTCTAAGACTAACCGATAGCCATAGTAGCTACAGCTATATTTTCTTTTGTTTTATTTTTGTAATTTAACTACTTTAATAAAAAAAAAATAATAGTAATAAAATTTATTTATATAATTTTTCTTTCAGTTGTTAAAGCATGAAACCGATTCACAAAATGATGTTCCTCCAGCTAGTTGCGAAATATACGATTATGCCAGCTGCTCCCAACCATCAGACTTCGATGAGATTTTGACAATGCCAAGAAAGGAAGACAGTACACTTTCTAAATACGATAATGCTAATTCGGAAAATTTACAAATAGAAACCGAGCCGGATGATATGTATAGTATTACTATGAAAGGTTTGACAGCTCAACTAAGAGAACTAGCACGTCTGAATCCTTTTAAGGCTTACCAAACTATGTACAAACTTCAAAGGTGCGTTGCAGGAAATATGTTGGTGGCGATGAGAAACCTTCAAAGAAGAAAGACTAGGGCGGCGTTTGATGACTCCAAATATGATGAAAACTGTAAAATAAGCCGCTAAATTGCATTAACACATGTGGAACAAATAAATATATGATAATATAAATAAATATTAATATTAAGCAAAATTACGAATTTAATTTTTCTTGTTCAAATGAAGAAACCAACAAAACACGGTGCTAGTCCACAGCATAAATCAGGTTTGAATAATCTGTGGAACTTGCTAAGATCATAATGGGTCAAAAAGTCTTGTGGACAGATATCAATTCTCCCAATTCTATCCAAAAACTTTGAAAGTATAATTCTGAGACATATACTGCCAATTATAGACGGGAAAAATCGTATCTCCAACCTCCATTTTGGGTGCAGCAGTAAGAATCTTAATTTCTCGCTACCTTCGCAAGGTGTGGCATGGACGCGAATTCTGGCAGGTCTTGCCACTGACAAAGTATATCGAAAATAAAATTTTCCATGTCACAGAGGGAATCGTTCACGGCTCACTTCTGTAACTCCTATATTCCTAAGACATACCTGAAGAAGTGGTAACCGTTCTAGCTACGTTTGCCAATGACACTGTTATATTAGCAGTAGGTAATACGGTGAAACTGCAAAGTCTTCCGATAATGGCGGAGAGCCCTGAATGAGACAAAATCATAGTGCCTAATGGAAGTTTCTGACATTTGCTATCCATTTAAAAAATAGACTTACATATTATAGAAACAAAAGAAATAAAATAAAAAGTAGACTTGCTGTTTAAGCATTTTAAGATTTATTGCAGTTTCATCTTTTTCTCCGGTGGTGGTTTCATGTCGATAATTTCAACTTTCGGATCGATCCCGCTTTGCGTTGGTGGGGGACTTGTTTCTGCAGAGTTTGTATTATTTGTGCTTGACTCCTGGGATTGCTGCATACCATCTTGTCCATCGAGACGTAGATTTTGATTTTGTTGTTGCGGCTGCTGTTGCTGAATTTGTGGCGGTATTGGAGGAGGGAATTTTCGTAACAATTCGACTAAAAGCATGTCAACACGTTGCATTTGGAATATGGTACCACTATCATCTTTTGTTTGTGAGGCATCCTTTTTCGAAGCAGCTTTCGACTTATCTGACACTGCAATTTGTAAAAGAAACATTTAAGAAACTTTATTTTCAAAGGAACCCCTTTGTATTACTTACAAACTTTGTTTGATGAAAAATCCCATGTGTAACCTTTGTTTGGATGGTATCGAGAATAGCTACTGGCTTCTTCAAATGCAGATTGAAGGTTTGTCACTGTCGAAAGCTAGATAGAATAAAAATAAAATATACATGTATGGATATAAGACTGTTATTGATACAAAACAGCAATTACAATTCTGAAATTGATCACGTTAGCAAGGTCAGGAGCTTTGTATATCATTCCAGCAATGATGTAGTAATCAGCAAGTGGAGTTGCTTCAGTTGGACTGTGGCGATGCTGTTTTCGAATAACATATAAAATTGGCTCTGCAACATGCAGAAGTATATATTCCTCTCCTACCATGTTGCTAAAAGTAAATAAAAATAAATTTCTTTCTTTGTTTAGTTTTTAGGTGCATTAAAATTATCTTACTTTAACTGATCCAAACTCAAGTGCTGCATTCTAACAGTTTCATTATTGCATTCCCTATCATAAAAAGGATTTAATTTTCGACAAAAATAATCCATAACATTTGAAGGGTTCAAAGTGGGTATCAAATGTGAATCATGCCAAGACAACCAAAGGGGATTGTCTTGTGAAAATGGGACACCCAAGCGATTTTGTAGCATTGTTTTATTTTTCGTCTTCCTTGGCTCCTAACGATTTATCAACAAAACTAGAAAAAGAGACAAAACAAAATGCATTAAAATAGGAAGTGAAAATCTCACTTTTTAGTCGCGTTTGCCCGTGAATCTAAATTTGAAAACATGCGACTGCATTCTTTTAATTTTAGGGGTCAATGTTTTGTTTTTGCTTTAGCCAAAACAGTACAAATCAAATTTAGTTTCTACACATAAGTAGATAATTATACACTTGTGCTTTATTTTTAAATATTTCTACGTTGTTAATAATATTTTATTGCAGTTAAATATTTTCTAGTAAGTTATATGATATTTAATAATATAAGCGTTGTGTTGACTAACCCTTTGATAATATACCAATATTGGACCTAAGCACGGAAATTGTAATAAAAATGTAATATATTTTCAATAAAATGACTACGCGACCCTATGCCGTAACTAATTCTAGAATTGAGGCTTGCTGACATTTTGCAGTTGTCAAAGTAATCAAAGAACGCGTTCAGGCAGATGGTTTTGCTAGTATGATAACTAATTTAGTGGTTGAACGTTTTCATACTTATATCTCTTAAATTTTATAATTTTCTATTTTTAATTCCATCAAAGTGTTCCAAGCGAAGCAAAAAGATTAACTTGACGTATATCTCTTTGGGTGTCATAATCAAACAAAAACATATGATGACAATTGAAGGCCAGGTTATAAAGATTCGAAAAGGATTAGACACCACATCGTTAACACAAATCCAATCATAAAATTCTGTTGCATTGTTCATAATTTCTTAAATATTTACAATGATGCTGTTAACAGCCAATAGATGCAACCTTCAAAAGAACATTTTAACAAGGGAACAGCCAGATTACACTTCCTAAGTCAATAATAAAAATCCTAGCGTTATCTATCTTAATCTTTTTAGAGAAGTTAATATATATATGTTTCATAAACCTTATGAATTCGTTTAATTAGTATAAACAGAAAAACATAACAGTTATTTCATACTCTCAATCCATATTCACAAAAAAAAAAAAACAAATAAATTACGTACACTTCACATTTGAAAATTCTTATTTTTTATTTATGTATTATCTTATCTTATTTTTATTTTGAGATTATACTGAATTTTCCAATATTCGAAATGGAGTCTTAAATAATATCAAACCCTGAACGTAATACAAGTTGCGATGATTAACAATCGATCTGCGAGATATTCTCATCGCTATGGATGAGATACCGCCAAAAATAGTTATATTTATGAATGAATTTTTCTTTTGCTTTCTACAACTTCTTATTGCTTTCTCTTTCACTCTTGTGTTTATTTACGAAATGAAGTCAAAGACAAAGGTAAAATAACAAAAAATTGACATTTCCCCCAATCAACAAAATTTGACAGTTGATACTTAGCTTTTATTTTTCCATCTCGTACAGTGTGTGTTTCCTATTCCTATGTTTTTATTATATTTTCTAAATTTAGATGTACACCACAAGCTTATGGTTTGTGTTTGTTTTTGCATTTAACGAACGAAACAAAATTTAAGAAATATTCGAAATATTAATAAGAGACACGGCAATTTCTTTACCCCGTGTAATTTTTCCGAGAGCATTTTGTATGAAAATTGGAGGTTTCAGTTCAATATTTTCATTTCGTCGTGGCGTATCTAAAGACAGACGTTCAGAAATTATGGTAAACATTTTGTTTAATTTGTATCATGTATTTGTATCTTAATTCAAATGGAGCATTTATTAGTTGTGTGAACATGAAATAGCTCATCACAAATGATGTACTCCAAATATTCTCTTTTGTCAAAATCCAGAAATCTCGTTATGGTATTATGCAATTGTTGTCCTCGATATTTACGGTCATGGTTATTGTTATATGTATTTGATGAAATTCTCTGTAAAATTGTTTAGTAAACATTGTTCAAAATCTGTATTGTTTATGAGTGTTTTTTTTTTTTTTTGAAAATTTCCACTAGAATTATTTATATATGAGTATATTGTATTGGCACATTGGGTCGGTCTTGGGTATTTTTGTATTTTTAGCAAATGATGGTGTGCATATTAAATATTTTGGACTAAGAAACAATAAAAAGGATAGGAAATCGTCTTTTAAGTTTTTTCTATTTTAATATTCCATACAGAGATTTATTTTGGTGGTGCATAAATAGTATGTTTATTAGGCTAATATGCTTGTAAAGAAATTGCGAGTAAAATTTCCTTACTTCTAAAAGGAGGGTTTTAACATCTAATCTACATAATAGTAGAGATACATATGCATAGATAAAATTGAGTATATTAAAATGTGCTTTAGTAAATTCAATCATAAATACATACATAATTAGCTATAGGCAAAAACTCTACTTGCATTTTCTTTAGTCTTTCACTTTTTAATTCGATTCCATTTGGATAAAGAAAGTACTTCCGCAATACAAATACGATTTCTTTATTCAATAGATATTCTATTTTACAACATTTTATAATTTGGTTGATGTTTTATACATATATTTGTTTTCGTTTCTTGTTCAGCCTTAAGTATGTATGCATGGATTTAAAACACTGTTGTGTGGTACAGTAAAGACTTACTTCCCTGTTCTTCGTTGTTCCTGAATTGGGTTTTGAATGTTACTTGTAAATGGTTCTTCTTGTGATCTCTCATCCATGTTGATTGTGTAACAACGCTTCAATACGTAACACTCTTCCGTGGTGCAAAGTTAATTTAAAAAGTCAAGAGCTTAAGGGCACTGAAGTAACACAGTGAAATGTTTCTGTTATGCGTTTAGGTGTTTCGTCTCTTACGCACTTTCTACAGATTTTGTCGATTCTCTCACCCAAAAGAAGCCTTAAGACTACGTGTTTGATCGCTAGAAATGGGGTAAGAATCTTGGAAAAATCTTCTAATGCTTTATAAGAACATTGACCTTTTGCTTCCTGTTTAAGTTGCTTTAGGTATCAGCGAAGTCTTGCTCGATAAAACTCTTATTTGAGGTCAATATCAGACAGTCGCTTGACATGCTTAAACATCGACGTAAAGTCTCACCTTTAGTCCTAATTGCATTTCTCCATGTCAGACTCTTAACCGTAACACCCCTCTCGCTAATAATATTCATCAATCATTATCATACCCTTAAGTCCTCTTTTAGACATACTCTTAAATGTCGTGATTATTTTCTAAGCCGTTCAGCTCGCTTATGGAATACTTTCCGAGTTTTTTTTAGGAAATATATAGGTCATTATAACTTATTTAAAACTATCATACATCAGTACTCTTCTTTTCTTCCTCTCTAAGTTTTAAATATATCAATGAACACTTGAGCGCGCGCTAAGAAATAATAAATTAAGTTGTATTACACTATCCTTTAATTTGCTAGTTAAAAGGAAAAAGGTGCATATCATTTTATCGTCTTTGTATTAAGTCCCAAAGACTATTTACTTATATATATATATATCCATTGTGCAAACTAATATTTACTATACTGTAAAGCTTATCTTATCAAATGCAAATATTTTTAAGTTTTTTTAAACCAGAAAATGATTATCCAAACCTATATATGCGGTCCAATCGCAAAGACCGTTTACTCTAGTCTACCCGTTAGTTACGTTTGTAATGTAATGCATTCAATCTGATCTTTCAATATTAATCTACGAATGGTAGCTCCGAATATCGTTCTTTAAAGTTTATATTGATGTGCACGATATAATTTTGTTCTTACGGCGAAGGGAATCATAAACTTTTTATTTGCTGAATTGGCGATATTTGTCCTCTTTTGAAAAACTACATTTTTCTGGGTTTTAAATTTTGATTTTTATACTCTGTAATATATATTTATATTTACTTTTATGATGTGCATTACTTTTTTTAGTTTTGAAAATGTGAAAGTACGAATGGCGCTTAAAGACCTTTGTTGAAGTGTATACATTTTTCACCCGGAAGTAAGCGTTTTAGTTTGCGGCTATACCTTTTAACATTACTTTTAGTTTAACTGTTTTCTTTTATATATGATTATGCCTAGAGTGATGTGTTGAAAGTTCATAGGAACGCATGAAAGTGCCTTAGAAGTTGTAATTAAATCTACAGAAAAACAACATTGTTTTCCATTTATTCTCTCTCATAAAATAATTTATAGTTTATATGTTTTACGCATGATATTTACCTCTTACTTGTTAACATAGGTTTAATAAGTGACTATACTTTCCTACCCTTCTATGTTTGAGATATAATAGTGTTTACGTGTTTAGATTATTATTATGTTTAGCATCCAGAAGTTAAAAACTTAATTCTTCTTTAGATAAAACAAGTTTCGCATCAAGAAAAAGAACAGTGTAAAAAGAGTAATTTTTAACAAAAGTAGTACGTTAGCAGATATGAAATTCAGAAAACTGGAATCCTATTTTGAGGTACTATATAATGCTTGAGAACTACTAGGCAAAGGGTTTTTTTTTTCATTATAATTGTGTATAAGGATTCATAAATTAATTTACTTTTTCCATTTTTGCAGGGACTTCCACCTTTTAATGTTTCTGGCAGTCCATTCAATGTCGTACCAATTCACAGATATCCAGAGTTAATGCGAGACTGTTGTAAATTAATTAACTCAGAATGGCCACGTAGTGAAACTGCCCGTATGCGATCGCTTGAAGGATCATGTGACACATTACCAGTTAGTTTGGTTCTCACAACAGATAATTTTTGCCGTGTGATTGCTCATTGTAAATTAAGTGCGATACCTAGTAAAAAGAAAGCATGTTTTGTAGAGTCGGTTGTCGTTGATAAAAAATATCGTGGACAAGGTTTTGGTAAGCTGATAATGAAATGCGCTGAAGATTATTGTCGAGCTGTTTTGGACTTAAAAGCGGTGTATCTATCGACAATTGACCAAGAAGGATTCTACGAAAGAATAGGCTATGAATTTTGTGCACCAGTTTCAATGTATGGACCACGGAATTGCGAATTACCCAGTTTGGAAAATACAAAGAAAAAGTATATGAAAAAAATTCTGTAGTTTGTTAAGATGGTAGTTTTAATAGGAAAACTTCTGCTATTCCATTTGCTGTTATTAAGGAAGGGATCCTTTTATTGTCTTCGCAGTTTGCACATATCTTTTTAGTGTAGAAAATTTAACAAAGGGAGAAGGATACTTCCTATAAAAAAAATTTCCATTAAAGGTTGTCCACACCAAACGAACATTTGGAAGAACAAAAATGTTTACTTTCCGCTTCTTTATACCTTTTCGAATATTATTTACACGTTAATCATGCAATATTTTACTTACGGTGTTAAAATCTAGTAATTTTAGACGAATAGGTGCAAAAAAAAATGATAGAATTAATAATTTAAAGTTTAGCTATCATTCTAAACACATACTTTGAAACATTTTGAATATTACGAAAATTTAAAACGAATGAAAAACATATTAAAATGACCCCAAATGTCTTATAAATTTTTCACAAATATTCCACGAAGATTATAAAAAATTATGGTTTTTAACTGTTTGTTTAGCGTGGACAGACCTTTGAACAACAAAGAGTCAGTCTCTCCCACAGAAATATTTTTTTCAGTAAACTATTTTTCTATAAATGTCTTTTTTATTTTTGTAAAAAAAATTTATTTTGTTTATATTAAATCTTTTGTTTAAAAAATATACTTATTTTGTTGTTTTATTTTTTTTTTATTATGAAATACTTTTTTTCTGATTGGTTTCGTTATTTTTTCCCAAAGTCTTCCCAGAGATAATAATTAAGGAGTCAACGAATTCCATTCCTCGGTTAACATGGTCAGAATGTTTAATTAACACGATAATTCAAATTGCATATTATTTTACCTTATTTTTTTTTTAATATTGAAACTTACATTCACAAGTTATAAGGTTGTAAGCTTAGCCGCCGTAAAAAAGAAAAAATTTAAAGGACCCTACAGTATTTATTTAAATGTTTTCGTGAATTGTTTTCAATAGTTATTGGAAAAAATTAATTACGGGTCATGCAGTATTATAGCTATAAGAACACAACCCATACACGTTATGTACACAATTATGTTTTTAATATTTATATTTATTTAATTTTGAGCATTTTCATGTAGCCAACAGTCTTCATTGGCATTTTAGTAAACGCAATGATTTTAAATAAATTTAAAATTTGGTTATTATTATAGCTTGTGCCAATGTAACTTTATGTTAAAAATTAAAAAAAAATCGTTGGAGCTAAGTCCATGAAATATTTTTGCTCTTAAATAATTTCATGGCGAACATATGTGCATTTATTTGATCGTTATAATTGTGAAACTTTTCCATCCACGACAAGCTTTTTGACTATGACAACCGAAATAATCCACCAGCAATAATACAGCATACAAAAATAATTTAGAAATTAATAACAGTCAACTGTGAAAATGATTTTTAGAGAAACACCATTTACGTAATATTAAAACAAATATCAGGCTTTTTTAGAAGCTGCAATTATTAAACGATAGAGAAAAATTTTGTGATTCACTAGGCAAATAAATCATTATTATAAAAGATGTTATACAAAGAAAAAAATAAATTATATACAATTATTTATAAGTATTATTAGAATCAAAAAAAAAAGAAAAAATAATAAATATTAGAAATTAGTTTAAAAAAAAAACGTGTTCAAATCGTCTACAATTTATTGCTCTCCCAGTGGAGCATTTAAAAGAAAAACAACAACTACATAGTATGTGGTCTGTTTTCAGTTGCAGTAGCAGAAATTATCTCAAATGTATTTTCAAAGGAATTCACACACTAAGTTCAAGTTCGAGGCGGTAGATCATCGTTCACCAGACACAGTGCACTTTGTGATATAAATAAAGAATTTTATGCTCGACTACAGATGATAAACTATGGCGTCAGATGCCGAAATGAAATCTTTTTTTATTTCATAATAAAGCATTAGACAAGACATTAAATAGTTTACGTGCAAGCGTTTAGTTCTCACTTCTCATGGTATTTCTGGGCTTTTGTTTGGTTGTTCGCGAGAGTATTTTCAGAAATGCTTTCTGTCAAGTGCAGAATTTGTTGGCAACGATTCGATATCCGGGAAAATAATCTGAATTGTGGGATTTTTGGGTGAAGCGCAATTAATATCAGTCTGTGAATGAAAATTATTTTAGAACAACAATTATGAATTATCTTTGTAAAATAAATAAAAAGAAGTACTCTTTTTCTACATTATGGATATTATAAGATATTCATTTTTTAGAGCAGAAAGAACAAAGAGCTTGGAAAATTTCGGCAGCAAACTTTTTCCCTTTTAGTTTGTTAAAAGGTTCATTTAATGCAGAAGCAATGATTATTCAAAAATAAGAAGAAGTTAAAATTCGAATTAGGATTGAACATATTATTGGGGATAAGAAATTCGCAATGGGTGTCAAGATATTGTTTGTATATGCATTGCACCGCAGGGCTTGTAGATTTTCTACTCAAAATCAACTTGTTCCCTAATGTGTCATCTCATCGATATGATAATGCATGACCCTTAGTCGATCGCAGTTAGATGTTGTAGTTATATAACCAATTTCTTCTTGCTCCAAAAGTAACCTTTATCTAAATATTTCAATCCAGGCCATGTGATTCCCTCAACACAGTTCTTTTCTATCCTTTTAATACTCGTTCCATCACTCTACTCATCTTTATTGCTTTTTGTTACGAAATCGATTGTGTGTCACATACATAGGTATACCATACATAGATTACGATAGCATGCATTTCGTACATTTTACTTTTTAAGTGCATGGAGGATAAGTTTTTAATGTGAAACTTCGAAAAGGTTTTCTATCCAAGTCATATACGGTGCATGGTTTCCCCAGTTTTGTTAATTTTGAGATACTTATCTCATACCTCAGACTTTTTCCATATATTTCTGATTCTTTTTCGATCTGAAGATTTCCATTAACGACTCAACTAGTTGTAAATTGATTGGTTTAAAACAACAGCGCTGGTTTGAGCTCATCGAAATCTACTCGTGAATAGTTGTGGGTAACTTAAGCGATATCATTAGTAAAACGGTGTGGATTTAGGATATTGCAAGTTATGCCAAAACCAGATATGGTTTTCAAAGGAATATTCTGAAATAGTCTTTCTCCTAAGATGTATCTGCGAACTTCTCTTATTTGCATTAGAGCTATCACAACGAAGTATATGCTTACGGTATCGAAAACTTTTTGAGATTTTTCGAAATCCACCAAATTTCGGTTATATTCAATCGATTTTCTTTCGATAGATATCTTTAATCTTTAAAGATCATCTGTATTGAGATTGGTTGCATCGAACCTTGACTTACATTACACATAGAAGAAGAACTTTATTTATTCTTGCTGAATTATATTACCCCCAACTAAAAAGCATCTCTTTTATGCCAAATTGTACATCTTCTGTTGATATTTCAGGCAAATCCTCTGAGAAGTTTAACATTCCTTTTAGACAAACTGGTACATCTTCTTACATTATCTCAAGGAAATTCTCTGAGCATAAATTATCATAATTTTTCTGTTATCCAAAATATCCTCCTCTTATGAATTATTTCCTCTCTGTCTTCACTTTTGAGTTTTATTAGTTCCTTGAAGTTTTTCTGAAACTGATTAGTTCCGCAATGAATGTTATATTGTCTTCGATTTCATCGTTTTTTTCAATTGGAGCTGACTCTAGCCTGAAATCGTACCAAGCTTGGTATAATGAGGTTTATTGTTTGAATAAACATAAATCATTTTTTACGAGCGATGGTAAAGGTAATTATGACTGAGTTTATCTACGTTCTCCTTTATTTGTTAAAAACAATTAAATTATCACCTCGGGAGTCAACGTTTTGGTTGGTTTGGTTTGGTTTTACATTTGTAGCTGACGAACGATTGTCATTTTTCTGTTTGAATGGTTTCCAAACCCCGCACAAGTAGTCATGACTGATTTGTTTGGAGAATAGCAAAATCTAAACCCCACTTCTCTTTACTTCACATATTTTAAGTATATATTCGAAGATCATGAGTTTTACTTAAAACTACTAGAGTTGTAATTATTTAGTATGGCAGTATGTATAGACAACTAGGAAAACACAGTAATTAAAAGCATTTTCTTTTCAAGAATTACCTACAATTATGAAATCAAGTTTTTACAATTAATTAATATTTGAACAAATAAATAACTATTAGAAATAAAAACGTTCATGAAAATGTTATCGGGCCTTTTCTACGTATCAATCAACTAAAGATAACCAACTTTATAGAAAACAACCAAAAGATTTGTCAACGTTACGCATTTTCGTTTTGGTCACGTGCATTTGATATTCAAATTTCACTTTTCTACAAAAGTTATTATATTATTTCTCGCACAAGCTTTATTTTATGAGTTGATCAGATTTTTAGAGGATTGAAATAAAATTTACAATTCCTATCGATTAACCCTTAACTTTCGCTTAAACACGAGAACTAGACAAATAATGCTGTGTAATGGTTTAAAGTTCAGGAGAAATGTGCATACAAATAATAACATGCCGTATCAGTTGATTGTAAACATATTTTATTGTTGTTAGCTTTGTATATAATAAGACACTAAAAAGCAAGATAACTATAAAATTAATAGAATTCTAAATAAAACACTTTATCTTATGATTGTCTAGGCTGGAGTCTTTTTTGCAATTCCACATACTTTTCCATAATGTTCTGATTGTTCTAATGAATCAACAATGAATTTACCCAAATCATATTTTGATATCAGACGTCCAGGAGATGCATCATGAAGAATAGTATACTCGGACCCAGGCTCATCGGCAATGTGGGGTGGTAAAATTGCAATGTAATCAAGCCCAGAATTTTTTGTTATTTCTAACATACGTTTGTGTTCCTCATTCAAATTGTGGAATACCTTTGGCACTTGTTCAATGTTCATAAGCAAAAACGATGACATAACAATTGAAAAACGCCGAAGATTTAGGTCTTTCATAGCAGTGATAATGTTTGAAGTGCCAGTTGACAGTGCAGTTGTTGGATCAAGATTATTTCGAGTACCTAAAATAACGCAAACTGCGTCAACACCTTGCAGTAGTTTTTTCACATCTTCCAAGTTTGTAACATCTCCTTGCACTAGCTCAACTTTATCCTTAAAATTCTCCGGAACTGTTGATTCATTGCGATATAATAAACGAATCGGCAAACCTGCAGAATTATATAAACTACTCCGTTCTATTTTAAATTCAACTAAGGATGTGAAGATTCACTGACCTTTTTTGATTGCGTGCTCTACTGCACATTTACCAGTCATACCAGTACCACCTATAATAGCAATTTTTCCCATTTTGATTTGCAAACGAACAAATGTGTGTTATTATCACTGACAATGCTGAATCACAATACGATAAGTTAGTGGTGGCCTTGTGAAATTTAAGCTCAACTTGGAATAATTATCTTATTTGTGTAATAAAAAGAAACAAGAACATAAAAGAAAGAATTAACGTCAAAATTGCTATTTGTTTACCGGTGAATGAAATCACTACAAATGCTGGATGTAGCACAGTGATGCCATTTTTTAGTTAGATCATGAATAAGTGTAATATTTCTATTTCTTTTATATCGCTCACAACGGTGTTTTGCAACATTAAAGATAATGAAAAGTATTAAAATAATATATATATATATATAAATGATTGAAAGTTGGCTTAAATACTCAACCTTTACCCTAGGAAAAAAGTGACAAGCTAAATAAGTTTAATTTTATAATGGTGGTAGGCTTTTTTTTAACGTATGGATGTGTTAATAGTAAATCATTGTCCGTTTAGTCAACTTGCTTGACAGTTCATTCTGTAAATGTCATAATCAACAACGGAGGTAAGGCGGAAATAATAAAACAACAAGATATGTCATTATCAGTTAAAAATTGAAGGATACAACTGAAAAACTTGCGATTGAAAGCACTAGAAGAAATTCAAAATACAGAAATTCAAGAAAATAGACGAAATAAGGAAAAATTGTGTTAGCAAATAAATTTCTAACAACTCGATCAAATTAAGAGTCGGAAACAATCCTTTGTCTACTATTGGAGGATGACAATCTTTAGTTTAAAAATCGTCTGTACAATATACCTATTTATTAAAAAACAACAACTATCCTGCTTTAAGAGACCTAAAGATTTCATAAAAAAAGCGAAACAAAATTGTTTGGGCAAAATATCTATGTACTGGAAAAAAAAACAAAATGCACAGGAGAATCTATTCTGCAATAAGGATTTCAAAATTTGTGTCCCAAGAGTATCTTCCAATCAAAAAAAAAAAAACACTGGCGCTGGCAGCCCGGGATGGGCCATGGCCTAGTTTCTTAACACTCATTTGTGTCGCTCATGTTTTCATTTTTGTCACATCTGAGCGGGGCCTACGGCTTATCGCCGAGTCCGAACGGCACTGCTTAGAGGCTTTTTCGTATTCAATTTTTTGCTTTCGGGAGTTTGCCATTGCTCAAACACTCAACACATGTAAACTCTACTAGTTTAAATAGCCTATGTTAACGGTAGGCAAGTGTATCTATAATATTTACAAAGCATTTTGAATCTGTGTGTAAAACTGATTTTACAGAGTAGACAATTTTCAAAACCTTAACGAGCGCCTTAATTACAACGCATGATGATAGACTTTTCGACAAGCCATAACACTTGAAGCATTTTTAATTGTGAAATGTAGGAATGAAGCATCATCGAATTAAAAAGTGCTCATAGTTGCTTCAATAGAAAAAAAAATCACTAAAAATCATTGCTAATCAAGCTTCACTCGCATAGGGTAAACAATTTTGTCCAACGTGTGATGAACAACGCGAAAACTTAATAAACGGTAAAGAGAAAAACAAAAAAGGATTTGAGATATACCGCTAAAGAAAGAGAAAATTCGGTATTCTTTATGTCAATCCCATGGCCAAAATTGTTATCTATTGTATAATTTTTTTCTCATACTCGTATATGTACAATATGCTGAACTTTAATCGTATTAAGTTTACTTTTCTTTTTATTGTGATAATTTCCGTTTTGGGAGTCCAACAAACCATTTTTTTATTTTAAATTAAAAAACGAGTAACATAACACACGAGGACAAGGTGAAAATTTCTCGGCCTGACGTAGAGATGGCGTTCCAATCAGCAAAAATATATGTTTCCTGCCTGGATGCACGTGTCGTTAGTTCGTATGACAAGTTTTAACTTGTTCTCGTAAGTACCTAGTTTGTTTTCACAAAGTAGACGTTTTGCATGTTCTTCCTTAAAATGGAAAAATTTGAATATCGCGCGATCATAAAATACTTGATTTTGGTTGGATATACCGCTAAGGAAATTCATCCAAAGTTGACAAAAGTTTACGATCAACCATTAAAATGTGGGCAGCTGAATTTAAACGTGGTTACACATCTCTTGAAGATGGACGTGATAGCCGACCAAAATCGGAAAAGTGCATGATATCTTGTCGCACGATAGGTAAGTGAAGGTGAGTGAGATAGCTGAGGCCGTGGAGATATTGGAAAAAATGGTGCCAAACATCTTGCACAAAAACTTAGGTGCGAAAGCAGCTCTGTGCAGGATGGGTGCCGCATTTGCTGAATGCCGATTAAAAGCAAATGCGCAATCGATTTTCGCAGTAATCTTTGGACCGATTCAATAGGGATCCGACCGATTTTGTGAAATCGAAGTCGATTGCATCTACGGGAAAGGTCATGGCCAGCGCGTTTTGGGATGCGTAAGGGATCCTGTTTATTGATTACCTTGAAAAAGGCAGAACAGTTACGGGCGATTATTACTCCCGCCTTCTTGACCAGCTGGATGCCTAACGCTGAACCAAGAGTGTTGAATTCAAGGGTGGTCATGAGGAAAAATAAAATCATTTTTTACTGCAAATAGTAGTCTTTCATTGTCAGGCCAAGAACTTTTCATCTTTTAACCTCGTATGTTTTTACCGTGCAGTGGCAAAAAGCTATTCGGTACTAAGCCGCTGGAGAGGGTTTGAAATGCTCATGACATGGGTGTGCTTCCGGTTCTTGTGTCTATAAAGTACGTTTCTTGTGAGCGTGCGTTTGGTCATTGTGAATAAGCTTGTGGTGCTTCAATTCGTCGTTTTTCTTTCTCGACATGAAGCATACTATCTACACCTGTAGCCGTTGTGTCTCTTAAAACAACGTCATAAAGCTTATTGTTGCGTATCGTATGTATTCCACATACATGCATGTCAAGCAAAGTTTACCTTTATGTGTGGATGAAGGAATCCCTCTGCTAAATCTGTCCAAATGCCTTGCTTCCTTCGCTTGATTTTAGGCTCTGCTATTTGGTATATCGAAGTAATGAAATCAGATATCATAAAATTGTTACAGCTCTTCGCATCAACGTAGACGAAACAGGCAGTTGGTTTAAGCTGCAAATGGCTCCTAGTTGTATCTGATGCATAAGTATTCGCTGCTGCAATAGCATGCGTACGTTGACGATCACGACGTAATAAGTCTGATAGCTGTTTAGAAGTGCACTTGGTACAGCTGTTGAGTGAGTTCTTCATTTTCTGTTAATAAGTATCGCTAAAGGGCTGTAATTGGTATAAATTTATGAACCTGATGGTTCTTTAGTTGTAATTAAATTTAGTTTTGGGAGGTAGTTGGTGTAATGAGAACATAACATTAGATTAGTTTATGTTATCCTATGTCAATCTATGTGATTATATTCCTAACACTTATGTGACAGAGATAGGCATTTTATATATTATATGAATGTAATAAACTTTATTAAGTCAGTTGTTCATCAACCATCATAGCGGTACGACCAATAAAATATTACATGGTGTCAGAAGTGACTCGTGGTTAAAAAAAAAAATAAATTAAAAAAAAAAGTTGTGGAGCTGTTATACACAATTGCGGCACTTTACAAACCCAAAGAAAATGTCGAATGATCAATTGCCACCAGAACTGGACTGAGTGGCCAATGTGGAAGCGGAATTCCATAATGTATATGATGGCCAACAATAAGATGAGTGATCCTGAATAGCAAAAAATTGGAACATTCCTGTGGTTAGTGGACACTCGTGCAGCGGACATTTCTAATACTTTGTTTCCAGATGAAACAATTTTTGATTCAATGAGCCTAAGTGCAATTAATAATGAACAACGCGAGGATAATGAACGGGACAATGAAGACGAAATAACGGATAATACAAAAACGCAGCAACGAAAGACATTGGTTGTCTTAAAAGCTTTCGACGAATATTGTATTCCATGGAAAAAATAAAAAAAAATATCGCCATGGAATCATTTAAATTGAATAATGTCATACAAAAGGAAAAGCAAAAGTTCTAGAAATTTGAAACGGAGTTAAGAACGCAAATAAGATATTGCGAATTTAAGTGCAAGTATGGTGAAAGCTACGAAGATCGAATGCTCCGCGATCGTATTATACTTGGGGTATTCGACAAAAAATTTTAATAAAAAATGCCAGACGGACGAGATGAACTACTAAAAATTGTGATTGAAACTTGTAAGAAGCAGCAAATGGTAATACAAATATTTTGGATAGACGTGCGCCCATTCGTAGTGAACTCAGTTTCTGAAGAACAACAACAATTTTAAGACACTGAAGTAAATTCGCTAAATTGAGCCTGTTTTAACTGTGGTCAAGTATTTGATATTTATTGGATTGTCTACCTTCATGGCGATATTGGCTGTCTTCAAACTAAGCCATAGACCTCTATGTGCTTTCGATAAATATCTCATTCATTTCAAATGCATTTTTATTTTTGAAATTCAGAAATTCTTACAAGCTAGACAAAAAAACGCTTAAAAATTAGCTTAAAGAACTTAGAAAACTATCTTATCCTAAATTTTGTCTTTTGACTTATCGTTCAGATCTTTATTTTTTATTTTTACATTGGATATAATTAAAACTAAGAAAACATATTTTTTAATTTAAAAAAAACTTAGTGAATTTACATTTTTTTTGATATAAGATAAAACTTAAGACTAAAAACTAAAAATTATCTAAAATAAATCTTAATCTACTTAACCTACTTAAACTATCTTATTGTATAATTGTATAAGTATTATTTCTTTTTGGTGTGGTATGGACTACCACTTTTTTTTTTAGATAAGGTGGTAACCATCTGTTGTTTTTTATTTTTATTTTATTTTTTTTTATTTTTTTTTCCAGTTTTTATGATTTGTTTTTTTTTTTTTATAATTTTTATTCTTTAAACTATCTTAACCCTAACTACCCTATGTAAACCGGCCACGGCTAATAAGAATTAGGCTGACCAACTCTGCTCCCTAATGGAGCTACCCTGCACTAGAGGAATTCGACGATGGAGCTTCCCCTTCTTCTGCAAGCCACCAAAATTGTTGGTGCTGCCGAGCAACATCCCTCATGTCGCGACTCCCTACCGCCCTACTAAACCGGAGACGCTCCGCACTGCCGTGTGCGACGTCTCTGTCGTAGTTGAGTCGCCTGTCCGCAGCTGCTCGAAGATTGACGGCACCGCTAATCTATCCTGAATCAGACCTTTTTTGTCGAGGTAGAGGAACGCTTCTGGAGGAATAAAGCCGTCAAAGCGAACTCTCTCGTGATACATATAATTAGGGTAGTAAGCCCCGAGATCAGGTTGTTCGACGAGGTCATTGCTCTTGCAATGTGCCTTCGAATCAACTTAATAACAAAATTGTCCACTCGTATTAGGTTCGCCCTATTGTACAAGACCTCATTAGGATAGAATTTTATGTACTCCGACTCTGGTGTTCTGTATAAGCAAAGACAAGCCCTAAGGCAAGCCCTCTCAAACACCCGAATCTTTTCCAAAAGACTTGCTCTCACGTTGAACCACACTGGATAACCAAATGTAAGCATAGGCCTAATAAGGGCCATGTAGCAGATCACCTTTACCCCCTCATCGAGTTGCCTGCTATAAAACAGTCTCTTTGTAAGGGCAAAAGCACCTTTGGCTCTGGCCAGAGCAACATCTATATGTTTGTTAAAATACAGATATTGATCTAGCCAGATCCCAAGGTATCTGACTACATTCCGACAAACAAGTGGCTGCCCGTGTTGTCCAACGATCTGAAACTTTCGCCAATTCTTTCTAGTATCCGCAGAGGCCCCAGACAAAGGCGTCTTAAAAGTTGATCTTCAACTTCCAGTCGTCGCAATATTGTTTAATTTTATCGAAGTCACGTTGCAAAAGAATGTTTATAACCTCGCTCTTTGGACCTGATCTGTACCCGATTAGGTCGTCTGCGTACGCTTTGGCATGGTGAAGTGAACCTTGAGTAAATGTTGAAAAGGATTGGCGAATTGACCGCACCTTGTTGCAAACCGTTTTTAATATTGAATATACCAGTAGAAGTCACATCGCCATTCTTCACGATGAACTGTCTATTGGTAAGCATATTGAAAAGTCCATTACGGAAAGGGATATACACGATGCATGCTTCTAGCACCTGAAACCTACGTACTACACGACTGTATATTCTTTTAAAACGTATACCTTTTCTTACGAAGATTGCAACGCCTCCTCCTTGTATGGAGTTGGGTCGATTTCTTCGCATGATTTTATACCTTCTGTGCCTCATCAGGGGCTTTAAGCAACTTAAACAGTGTGGCTCTTCGCTCAATCATAATCAGTGAATTAACATTCACTTCAAGGACCTTCAGGGTTTGCTCCGCCATGTACGTACCCATTACGACTGAAGGTGCGTTAGGCTCGGCAACAGCGAGTATATTTGATCTACCCGCGTAGCTTGCGCGGTAATTTGACGTTGTAGCTAAGCCATCTGCCCCTGGATAGAGAGCAAGATAGCTAGCATGTCATTTGCCGGTTCCGGTGCTCTAGGCACTGGGGCCTGAGAAGCAACCTTCGCTTGCTGTGCCGTATTTCCCCTACCTGCCGCCATTTGGGCGTAGGTAACCTGGGGAGTAACGGCTGGTGTTTGTGGACGCTTAACTTCCACCTTTTGCTGTCGAGCCAGATTTACTCTTTTTATGTATTGGAACTTAGGACAACCCCGATAGTTTGCGGTGTGTCCCGTGTTCTTACATAAAACACAAGAGAGTTGGCTCTTTTCTAATGCTCCATCCCTACCTAGAGCGCATTCTTCAGACTTGTGGTTCTTACCGCACTTAACGCATCGAGGCTGCATTTGTTCCAGTGAACAATCTGGTAGTCTAGAACTTTAATACTCCTTAGACCATCCAGTTTGCTATCGGGACTTAGCTGAACCAGGAAGAACGGTAGCTTCCGTTTCTCCCTTTTGGCTCTGGCTGTGGTGAAGGGCTTGACCGCTACGAACTTGAGCTCTTCACACTCTTTCTCTTTGAGCAGTGCGAGGAGCTCCTCCGGACTAGTAGACGGTTCTAGCCCCCTCAGCAGCATAGTTTGCAGATTTTCCCCCTTCGGGGTGAAGGAGAAGAACTCCGTCGTCGAATCCCTTAACAAATTCTTTATTTTGTGGTAGCGCTCCACTGTGTTGCAGTGTCTATCTACTGTTAATCTTTTTATAAAAAAAATTATTGCCTATGGCCGACTTATATAGTTCAATAGTTTCTTTTAATTCCATTTTATAGGTGTTGATTGGTGTTGATTGGTGGCACCCTTTGCTTGACATCTCTGCTTTGTTGCTGCTGTTTAAGTTTTTGTTGTTGTTGCTTCTGCTGCTGCTGTTGCTGTTTCTTTTGTTGTGCATGTTGTTGTTGTTTTTGCTGTTTTTGCTTTTCTTGTGGTTGTGAATATTTTGTCGTTGTTTGTTGCGCTTGTTTCTGTATTATTTGTTGTTGTGGTGCCTTTTCACCGGTGTTTTGTTGCTGCTGGGGTCCCTGGAGTTGTTGTTTTTTCTCCTTTTCTCGTCTTGCAACTTGCTTGGCTTTAATTTCCAGTACTTTTTGCTGCAGTTCTTTAATGCTGCTGTTTAGAACCTGCACTTCTTCTTCTTCGTCCTCTGACTCGGAAGCCGCCAGAGATGCGAAGGTATTATCATTACCCTTTTAGTGGCCTTCCCCACCGTCAGATATGGGTATTCGTCATATTCCGACTCCTGAACCATACGGTTTACTGCTGCCTTTGACGAAGTTGTTGGCGCCTCCTCCCTCAATCCACCAGGCAGCTTTTCGGTGGACTTTGAAAGAGAGGGGCGCTTGATCAATTTAGGAGTTGACCTGGGCTTCCTCCTTCTCTTGGCATTGCCGTCAGATGCCGCAATTGCTAGGTGGCCTGACATCTCGTCCTCCTCGCATTTGTTGCCACTAGCGTTTCCCGCTGGTGGGAGAACGGATCGCTCTCTATCACTCATCACGTGATTTTGTGTTTATTGTTTTTTTGCACTGTTTAATTCACACGCAAAGAAAAGGATGTCTCTGGGTTGGGAATCGAACCCCGAACCTTTAAATTGCGACATCAGTTCTAATTGCACTGGGCCAACCGGGTCCCCGCAAAATGTTGTCAAAATGTCGATGTAATACGATTTCACTACTCGATAGGGAAAAGCCGAAACACATCCGCACTTTACAAAAGTCAGTGAACAACTGATCGATAAATGTCTGTTATCGGGATTGTGAGGCACTACTTGTGAAGGCGCAAAAGTAACATGCGGTCCAACAGTTAGTCTGGCTGTATCTATGTTTGCAGATCGCTGGCGGTGGTATGTGTTAAAGCAGGAACACCTTACAGTTGGGGTGCTTGTGGATAATGACTATAAAGCAATGTTGTGTGAAGTTGTTGTCAATGTTAATTGGATATGTAGCAAGTGTTGGCTGGCGAATCAAAGAAGTTTTCACCCTACCCACATATGAATCGCCTGTTGTAAATACGTGTGAATTTTCGACAACGCCAAATCAATTAAATATTTTGGAGGAAACTCGTTTAAAAAAGTGTTTGTTAGTTAGTTAAGGGTGGAGATGAAGAAAGGATAGAGTTAAGTCGCTTATCCGAGATGAACTCGGGTAAAAAGTGTTGTTCGGCATGAAATGTAAATACATGTTTGATTCATAACTACCTTACTATATAGCTACTTAAAAGATTTCCCTTTGGTTATCTGTTTATTAACTTTTTTTACATGGAATAAAATAAAAATATTTTTTGGTATCTAACAGTTCGACTCGGATGTCTCACTCGCATAGGTATTATGTTCCAATTTTTTAATGCGTTTTAAGGTTGCATTTCTAAGTTCAGACATAAAGTCGATTTGTTCAGACTTTGCAGGTTTTTGCCTAACAGTTCCTGGCGGAGTTGATGGCTGGTTAATCGTATTTGGTTCTGCTCTAATCGTACCGAGATTAGGTTTCGGTTGGTCGTTCTTGTTTACCTTCTGCAAGATTAAAAAAAAATGCATATTTTTTCAAGCATATACATATGTACGCAAATATACCTTTAGCGTTATACCAGTACGAATACTTTCTAAGAGAGCGTCCCTGGTATCACCAGCTGATTCAGTAGGTTTCTTCGGTTCGTTAGATTTTGGGGCAACAGTTGCTAAGGACATCCCTGGCGTAAGTGGGGGTGGAGGTGGAGGTGGAACACCTGTGGTTTTATTTGTTTCTAGTGTCAAACTTGGTGGGGGCGGTGGTGGGGGTGGCACACTTGTATTATGCTTGTCTGCTGAAATAACTGTTGCTGTTGTGTTCGATGTAGTAAGCGGTGGCGTCTTATCTTTTAATTTGGGTGATTTTTGTGATGGAGATGGAGACTTTGTCGCAATTAGACCTGGCATCAGTGGAGCTGGTGGAGGTGGTATTGGTTGTACTACACCTTGAGGTACTTTCGATATCGTTGTTGGGGATGACTTCAATTCATAGTTTTCAGACTGCGGAAGAAGGGCAGGTGGTAGAGGTGGTGGTGGTGGTGGTGGCGTTGGTGTTGGCGATAGCGTTACATGATTTCCTGAAGACGGTGCTGGCAGCGGTACTGGCGGGGGAGGTTTTACTGGACGTCTGTTTACTGGCGTTGTATTTGACTCTGGCGGAAGAATTTCTATATAAATATCTTCTTCTTCTTCTGATTTCCCATCCGTAGGCAATATTGGTGGAGGAATTATAAGCGCACCACCCTTAGAGTGAGGAATATTTCGCGGAGGTGGAGGTGGTGATGGTGCCACATATGTTTCAGAAGGTGGTGGAGGAATATAGCTTCCTACGTACTGTTTTCGAATTGGCTAAAATAATAGGTATTTAGGAAAAAAAAAAATACAATATAATATATCGATATTTAAGTACCATCCAAGTGAATTTCGATTGAACAATTTTTTTGACTAGCTCTTTTTTATCCATACCCATGACGTCTTCTTCGGTAATACCACGTTCAATCATGTATTTCTTCAGCGAATTATCATTAAAGTGCCCACTTAGGTCGAACGAATTTTTAGTCATGTCTCTTGTCATGTCACCGGATATATGTTCAAAATTTGTTGGACCACTAATTTCAATTTTGAGCCCTTTCCTTGTAACTAATGTAGATGGTGATGGAGGGGTTGGAGGTGTGTTATAAATTTTAACTGGATATTGCTGCTGCTGGTATAATGATTTATCGTAGATACTTTTCCGTACTTGTAACTGTTCGCTCGATACACTCATATATCTGCCATTAAGTTTAGAATTAGAAATATTTACTTGCGAGTAATGATTTGAGTCAAAAGTCATTGCTGCTGGTGGAATGTCATCTATAGAAGGTAAAGAAGGTACATTTTCTGATAATGATTGTTGGCTAGGAGGATTTTTTGTACGAATTGTAGCATTTTGTGATATTGTTGGTAATGTACTTGGCTTAAAAAAGACAAAAAAATTAAACATTAGGAAAATAAATAATAAATTGATAAGTAATTACCTTCCAATATCCAGGATTTTTATTACTCTTAACTATGTCATATATTAAAGCTTTTCTCTGTTCGGGCGTTAAATATTCAATACTATCAGAAAGGTTGGCTTTCTTAAGATATAATTTAAGCATTTGATCATTGTCGTGGCCAGTAAGATCGAATGTTTTTTCAAGATCAACGGCGTTTCCTTCCTTATAAACAAAATCCATTGGTTCGCTTATAAATTGTTTACTCATAATAATTATCAAATGGTTTTGTTACCAATTTGGCACATTAAATTCATAATCTGAAATAATCAAAAAAAAAATCTGGTTTATCAAACAATTTTCATAAAATGAAATAGTAAATCTTATATAATAGGAGGATTCCACTAGTTTTATAATGTTCTATAAGCTCAAATAAACCATTGTTATTTATCTTATCTTTAGCAACTATAAACTAAAGGATACATTAATATATGGTACTATAGGCAGTGATGAGTAGTTGATAACTAATTACTATGGAGCATCTTACATCGCAAAATGAATAAAAACATTTTTAGCAACTGCGAGAGCAAAACCGAAAGCTTTTAAACAGGTCACTTAAGACTTGTATAAGCCGTAGCAAAAGATTGAAATACTCGAAGAAATGACGGATGAGACCACTCTTCTAGAAAAGAATAGCTTCCTTCATGTTAGAGTTCAGAGTTGGACTTCATATCCGTCAAATATTTTGCAAATATTCAGCATGCCTACCAACACTACAAGACAAAAAAAAAAACACTGTGGCGCCGGCCGGCCGGTCATGGGCCATGACCTTACTTCTTGACACTCATTTGTGTTGCTCATGTTATTATTTTTGTCACATCTGAGCGGGGCCTACGGTTTATCGCCGAATCCGAACGGCACTCTTTAGAAGCTTTTTCAAGACCCAGCTTTAAAATCGGATGTCCCGAATTCAGGGAAGAGAACGCGGACGGTATTTTTATCCACATTAAGGGCGTTATTGGCAACGCATCTTCTGACGGTATGTTCAACTCAACTAAAAAACAAACTGCAGATGCTACTTAATAGGACTCAGACTGTGGACAATATATGATAGCGGGGGAAAACAAGTGTTATTCGCAGGGCGGCTTCTTGTTGTACGTGCGCATCCTTTCTTTTCGTTCTCTTATGCGCGGGCTGTATCTGCGTACAAAAGGTTTGATTAAACACGTGAATACCATAAAAATGTTGGTAGACTCATTACTTAATGGTCACATTGGTATTACGTTTACGCTCAGGCATATGCAGACGATGTATCTGCAATGTCTATTTGCGACCGCCTATGTACTCGTATATGTAGCTTAGTACACTAGAAATACGCTCTCAGTAAATCCTCTCAAAACTGAGGTTATTCTGTTCACAAGGAGATGAAAGCTTATCTGACCTATATAGGTATGGTATTAACATCGGCTGTTATAACGGAGCGAAGAATTTAGCTGTTATCCCTATTAACAAACTTTTTCGAACTAAACATGTCTCGTCTCAACTTGCCAAGTGGCTAAGGGCTCTCTGGTAGTATAAAAGAGCTTTCGAGAAAATGTAGCTGTCGTAACTGTGAAAAAACTGTTTGATTTACACGGCTATAAAAAGATCTATGTGTCAGTTATCTACTGGGACAAGCTTTTATCAGACTTTGAACAACCGTCTACCTCGGCTGCATAGAGGTTTTCCCCGGTTCTGCTCTAGATGGGCTGATATATATTCATTCATGAACTGCACTCTAAAAGCAATGTTCCATTCAAAAGTTTTGATGATTTTGCGCGTCGACTATCTTTTGACTCTGGTCTTATTAACGTGCTGCCTGGTGCAATGACACTTTAAAAGTGCCCTTTTCCCTGTGCTGATGAATCTTTTCAGCTAAAATCGGAGCCATGGACAAAAATGTACTTCAGTCTTCACGGATAATTAAAAATCCTCGGATCCTACGCTTGTATCAATTTGGAGGATAACAGTGTTAGATTCCAGAACTTTTACGAACTCGACTTTTAGATGATTGTTCATTTGTAATTAATAATTTTAAAAATATGGAGAAAAAAACAAACAAGGCAGCAGAAACGAATTTTTTTTTCTACAGCTTAGCTGCACTCAAAGTTTTATTAATTATCTGAGTAACTGTGCGACTATTTACCTTAAGAAATAGTAGTTTTGATTGATAAGACAACTTTTGTCCTTTTTTTAAAACAAAAATGCTGCATATCGCATATTAGCTGCTAGCGGCGTAAGAACTTAACAACTTATCTCACACTAGATAACAACACATTTCTGAATCACCTTGAAAATTTTTGTAAGAAAAATAAAAATATTCACGGATGTTTGAATAAATTTAAAGATGTGTGTTTCAGTTGTTATTAAACGTTCTTAAGGTTGCATTTCATAGAGCACTTTTGTCAGGAATAACTAATACAAATTTAGTCCAGTAAGTATTTATTATAATTAAAGGCGAAGTACTTGAAAAAATTTGAAGAAATATCATACAAAAGTCGACCTTATTTATTACTAACCACACCTTATAACATATAATAAATATATTCATACCCAAAGTTATGATAAATTAATAAATAATTGAACTTTATATATCTAACTTAAAATATCACCTGCTGAGTCTCGATGTCAATATTATACAAATACGAATATAAGTGTATGAGTAGATAGCATATATCAAACTTTTTATAATCACCTTTCCTGAATAAAACTAAACTTACCACCGCTATGTAGGTATTTTAGCTCAGTTCTCTCATCTTATCAGATTAAGCATTTAAATTAATTTCCTTTTTACAGACAAAATATCTAATTTTTTTTTTGTTATCTACTTGTAGGTAGCAAAGAAATTGACAGTAAGTTCGACAAAAGTATTAGTCAGCTGAATTGATCTAAATCGACTGAATCAACAAAGAGCGATATGAAATACTTTGCAGTTTTTTGCCATTAAATGTGTATCGTCCAATTCTAGATGATAAGGTATTGTCTTATCGTTAAAGCTTTTCAAATAAATTCTCTCGCATAGTAAAAAAGGTATATGGTTTTACAAGAGAAGGAAAAAAATATGACACATTGCTTCGAATTATTCTGTAATAATAAAATGGAAAGCAAAAAAGAATAGTTTAAGCAAGTTTATTCAATTACAGAGATTTAATTCAAACATACACATGTATGTATATGTATGCCGCCAATTAGAGTCTTAGCATATTCTACCAGGCAACTGAAGCATATAATATAATTGGCTTTTTTATAGCCGAGTAGATATAGAATAACCTTCCCGGTGACAAACCCTCTGTCGTGCCATCACTGCCAGAAGCCTGAGAGAGTTTTAAAGACTTTTGACGTTAAATCTTCAGCTCATACAAATTTGTTGTCTAGGATGACACTCAAATACTAAGCTTGTTTGGACAATTGGATGATAATGCTTTTAATCAATATATAAGTCAGAACAGATTGCTTTCTCCTTATCGTAAAGAGATCAATCTCAGTTTTTAGAGGATTGACTGAAAGCCCATTTCTGGAGCAAGAATCGCCAATCACGTCTAGGTCTGCTTGCAGCCTGTCGCTACACATAGTCCAACAGACAGGTTCAGCTACAGCACCACCGTATGCTTGTGCGTAGACGTCAAAACTGGATTTTTGCGGATTCTGCTTCTTCTGACCACGTTTGATTGAGAGTGAGTTCAGCTAATACAGACGATTTTTAGAATTTTTTGATCGCTTATATATTGTTGTGAAACCCTTTGAACACCCAAAACCAAGTATGCCTGTATGGATATTATGTTCGGTTTGTCTTTAATGCGGAAAAGCTTCTACAAAGGGATGCAGTAGCCTACATGAAATTTTGAAGGCTGATCTGAGTACACAAAAAAGATGATTACTGGGACGGTATTCTCTTAACTGCACTTATTAAAAAATAAAGTGAAAATTTATCCTTCGAAAAATGCAGATGGGAATGTGGGTCTCGACAGGAGTCTGTCTAAGCCCAAAACAAAAGAAAAGCTGCCATTGTTTCTCCAATTCTTTCTCTCCATATGAGCGGAGATTTTCCACTTTTCAGTGTCGAGTCCAGGGTTTTGACGCATCAGCGCAACCCGTGGAACCCAAATGATGGCCCGAATCAATTTCTTAGTTTCCAGTTGTGGGATTTTCGGGACATACATATTTCCTCAACTAGTCAAAAGGTTGCTGCTTGGAATATTATATTCTAAGAGTTTCCGTGTAGCCTTCTGCTAAAATGTAAACATTCTCGCAATTCATTGACATAGTGTTTGCACTTAGCGTCGTTCAGACTGTAGTCATCTTTCCGAATTCGAAGTGCTAGAGAGGAAATAGCGGCATCTTTATAAGTTCGTCGGTCTCGTCCACTTTGGCGTTTCAGGGTTTTCTTAGAGGTTGCTTTTCCAGCAACGTCCAAATTCGGATCTTCTGCGCTTGGAAAGCCACCATGGCCTTTGCTGGTTGTAGCACTGGTCTTATCCAGACATCTTTTGTTTGTCTTGATGGGTTCGACTGCTACATGCAATCGTAGTCCACTAGAATTACAGGAATTCTTGGTTGCAGCATCGGTTTCATCTGGTCATCGTGCGCGAAGAGATCAATATACAGGAGTAGTGTCGAAGAATTGTTCCCTATTGGTCATGTACCGGACAAAAGAAGAGGGCGCAGTTTTAGAATCGAGACCACAGGTGAATTGTCGCTATCGAGATTACTACCTGGAGAATGACCCATTCATTTTACATCCATACTTTTAACTTTACGTATAGTTTGGGCGTCTTTGGCACTTAGTTCGATGTCTCTATTGGTTATTTTACAGAATAGTACCCAAAGAAAGAAAGGATCAAATAATTTATTTTTATATCCTATACACCAAAATAAATCAATGAAATAAATTTTTTCAATTAATATCCTTGCGTTCCTACCCTAAAGACGAACAATTTGACACAAAGCGGATATCCATTTTCCTTCATAACACCTGAAAAAATTTTCATTTTAAATTAAATATTCTACCAATCGGTCGTTTTCGTAGAATTTGAGAATATTTAATATTATAATTCTTTTTTGGTTAATTTTTTTCATTGAAGTCTAGTAGCATGAATAATAATAATCCTTGTGGTGAAGATTTTCCCCATTCCGAGGCCTGGCTGGCTGAACAAATATTTTCTCATCTTAGAGATTTCAATACAGAACCTTTAAGTGACAAGGAAAATATTAAATTGAACAACAGTCAAGGCCAGAAAATTCAGGAAAAAAATGAAAAAGGAATCCTCAATATTACAGAAAATAAAGAACCACAAAGTCATAAGGAGATTCAATTTAAAATTGAACACCAAGATAGTATTAACGGTAATATAGATGGTTCTCAAAACTTTCCAAATTCAGAGAAAAAAAACACAGAGGAACTAGCATGTCAAGATCCAAACTTATATTCACATTTTGGTAGAGATTAAGGAACTTAGGAACTTTCAGCAATGTTTAACTGCTGGTTTTTTTCTTTTAAAGATCCCTCGATGATTGCAAAAACCGAGTTGCAGATCATCGAATGTGCTAATTGCAACTGTATATTTGATGTAGGGTCTTTTCCCCAACATGTGTGTGATTACGATGAAAATAGTAACCTTATTTTGCCTGAACCAATGGAACAGACTGTATTGATACCACAATCTGACCCAATAGAACCACCATGTATACGACTTTTACGCGAGAATCAAATTCGAATACGTCGTTTCCTTAAAGATGAGTTAAAATACGATTTAAATGCTACAAATTCGAATTCAAAGAAGTTAGATGGTCCACATGAATGTACACTTTGTGAACGGAAATTTGTACACGCATCAGGATTGTCGCGTCACATGGAAAAGCATGCATTAGATTTAATACCGACGTCATCTGCGGGTAACGCAAACAACGTATTTCCACCAATCAATAGTTTGAAAGTTGTTATTAAATGTGTAAACTGTGGTCGTATTTTTTTCGAAGCTGATACGGCTTTTAAACATTTGTGTGCACATTTTGGGAATACAATAGAAGCTGAAAAAGAATTTCAGTCTATTGCTGAGTTCCCATATGAAAACTACCTTGACGAAGCTTTGAATTTTCTAAAAATCGAAGTAAGTAGAAAAAGATACAATCATGAAAATTATACTGATTTAACTTTTTTTTAGTTTAAAGACTTCGACAACAAGCCGATTGCCCATCTTAAGATGGTAATATCAAGTTGTGTTTTGCAATGCGAGTTTTGCGATTTTCAATTTTCTGAAGTGCTTTATTTATTTCTACACTCAGCTTGCCATCGGCCGCATAGGCCTTTTGAATGTTTTGCTTGTGAAATTCATGTTTCTACTGCAAAAGAAATTTTTACACATTGGCAGGCAGAATGTGTATTTGCAAGGGAACATTTAAAGCGAGGTTCCTCGCTGCAAAAGTATTATGTTTGTAATGTTTGTGAGAATAAATTTAATTCATTAGAGCAGTTGCATGAGCACAGGTAATGTATAAAGCTAGTATGAGTGTCCTTTCTTATTAACTAAAGTCTAATGTTAAAGGTATACTGCATATCATTTTTTTCCGAGATTAGACAAAAAACGTGGTATGTTGATACTTCCATGTGAATACTGTGATCTTGTATTCGAATCAGCTGAAGAAATTGTAAATCATTTCGAAGAAAAACATTATAAAAAGAACAAACGAGATCCTGCTGCTAAATACCGTCAATACTTGTGTGATGTTTGTGGGAAAACCTACACACAATCTAGTCATTTATGGCAACATTTGAGGTTTCATAAAGGTTTGTTAAAAATTATAGTTGATTTGTTTCTCATTTATTGCCATTTAAATATTAAAAATACAAGCGGCAAGTACTTACAGAAAAAAGTATGACTTTCAACCAAAACTCGAACCGTATTATTCGGTGCGGTTGTGCCCGCACGGACACTGGTAACCCAATTCGGTGACATCGTTATTCGATCACCCATTGTATTGCATTGCCGTTGCTGTGTCGAAATTTTGTAATATAGACGTTATAGCCGATATTTTTCTTTCCTCACATCATTTAGGAAAATTTTGTTTAAGTAATGTAAATAATTATATTAACAATACAATTTTTAAGCGTATAATGATTAAGTTGCAGTCAATTTGGACAAATGAAATTCAATCTGACCTCACCATTTCGTTTAACACTAAAGATTTGATGTTATGTTCTTAAGAAATTATTTGGATATTTTTAGGTGTCAAACCATTTGCATGTAAAGAGCCAGGCTGTTCACGCCGATTCACCATTCGTCCTGATTTAAACGACCATATTCGAAAATGTCATACTGGTGAAAGACCTTATCATTGCCTCGTCTGTGGCAGACGTTTTTTAACTGGATCCGTATTTTATCAACATCGTCTTATACATCGCGGTGAGAGACGTTATGGTTGCGATGAATGTGGCAAACGATTCTACCGTGCTGATGCTTTAAAAAATCATCATCGAATTCATACCGGAGAAAAACCATATGGATGTCTATTTTGTACAAAAACTTTTCGTCAGAGAGGAGATCGTGATAAGCACATCCGTGCTAGACATTCTAGTCTGGATGCTAATGCTCGTCTTATGATGCAACTGCAAAAAATGCAATTGGAGGCAGCTGCCCGCAACAATGGTTCTCTATCAATATCTAATGAAGATGTCTTGATGTTGGGGAATATTCCATTTCCAAAGAGTATGTTCCAGCCAATTCTAAATGATATCGACGCATGCCAAGGATGAAGTGCAATAAATTACTCTTTCATTTACATTTTATTCTAAAAACTTTATACAATTATTTATTCTACTAACTATATTACATAAATTTTTTAAAAACTATTAGCTATCCAAATATAAAAAACCGTTTGTGCCTTTCGTTGTTCTTGCAAAATACCTAAATGCCGGAGCATTGTAATTTTATTCTGTGATTTTTTATCGAGCATTTTCTTTATTTTTCTTGATATATCACCTTGAGTGACGAAGTGTAGTCCTTTTAATTGTAAATGAAAATTACAAAAATATTTTAAATCAAATGGATTTTTGTTATTACCTGGGAAATAAGACGCCTGATCTTTGTATAGTTTCCACAGATCTAAATCAACATGATTACGAATGCAATCCCTATGGCGATGAAGTAGTTGATACTTTTCATTAAAGCACGGTACTAGTATTGTGTCTAGAAAGTTTTGAAGGTCATCTTGGCTCTCTCTACCTCTCATGTACCTGTAAACAACGATGTTTGTTTGTTTAAATGTAAGTATACAATTACACGTTGAAAATATAAATAATACTTACTTTGGGATAGTTTCGAACATTTCTGGTGTAATTTCGACTTCAAAGTCTAAAAATTTTAAGGCTAAAGGACCAAGTTTAGTTTTTTTCACAAATGGGGATTGTAAATAATATTCTAATGACATCATCGGAGTTTCAGACTAAAATTAAAACCTTTTAAAGAATTAACTAAATGCACGTACCTTTTACTTACACCTTCTACGATCTTTTGAGCAGACGGAACTGTAAGAAAACATTTCTTTCCACTTTTTGGTTGATTCTCTTTTAAAATATTTTTAGGGGTTCTACCACCATCATATGATATGTTAGCAAGTTTATTGGCTTTTGAGTTATTTTGTTTTTCTATCAAAATATTAAGAACTTGCAACTGCTGCTCTTGCATTTTTTGCATAATTGATTTATAATCTTGCATTACTGAATTATATTCAACTTTCATAATTTGATTACATTGCTGGACTAGGGATTTAACTTCCTCCGTTTTTTGGGATAATTCTTTAATTTGCGGTTCGATTTGATCACGTCGCAGATGTAAAGAAATGAATGATTCTAATAGGCTAATTTTTGTTAAATGTCTTTCAGATTCTTTAATAAGATCGTCCATTCCTTAATTTCGATAAGAGTTCGCTTAGAGTTCAATTTTAAAATTAAATTTAAAATGTTAAATCGTTTTTTTTCTTTCTAAAATGTCAAAATAATTCATTTGTAGTTTCTGACATCCCCTGTTCTAAGGTACGCCTACACTGTTCAGAAAAGGTAGGTCATGAATACACATTTTTTAAATGATTTAATGATTTGTACAGCAACTATTTCACTCTTTGATTTTTTTCATTAGATTATTTACAAAAAATTGAATAACTTTAAATTATGAGAAGTGAGTTTACGGTCTTAAGCTCTTGGGTACACTATTTCTAAAACAGCTCTAAACATTTTAATCATTACTTTAAAAACGCAAGCCCGCTTGGAAATTACTTTTGTTTCGTTCTGTACATGTACGTGGCTTGTGAAATCATGATTTTGACAGCCCTAAGTTTACATTAATATTCTCGGAAAATTTCAAAACTATAGATCGTAAACAGGTTGAGCCATAACGAATGATCTTATCGGAAAAAGCCATAGATTTTATAAATGGTGTCGGATATGAATTAGGTTTTGAGATGTGCAAAACAAACTGAATTAGAATTTGTGCCAATAAACAATGGAACATTTAATAATCGTCACGTTTTTGATAAACAATTTGCCAGCGATTTTGAGGCATATGCTTTTCTTGCCCTGGAAAGCCTCATACGTAAGATGCCATCAAGGGAGCCTCAATGACGTCTACCAGACGACGTGTCACGCAATTGCCATTCCACGCACGTATGTGCAGCGCATTTTTAGAATCGACTCGAGGATGTTTCTTTACAAAATCAGCTAGTGGGTGTTGACAGAGAATCGCGTTTAACCTACGCTCATGCCCTCCTGAATATCAACAACAAAGTGGACGATCTTGCGTCAAATATAATATCATAAGTAAGGAGTCCCATTTGCACCTATGTGGATAAGTGAGCTAAGAAAATTGCAGTTTTTGGGTACTAACAATAAATGCTCGATCATCTTTCTATATAAATGTTAATTATGTATTATACATACATATATAACAATGAAAACTTTTCTGATATTTTTTTTTTTTTACATAAGATCAATGTTAATTAATTATGAGATCAGATCAGTATTATTTTATAAGGCTCTACCAGTTGATTGCTGTAAATGTGGATGAACTTAAAAATTTAATGATTGGTTTATGGTGAAAAAATCTTTCCTCTTTTTATTTTCTTGTAATATAAAATAGTTTTCGTAAAAATGTTGTGCCTTGTCAGTGAAAAGGGTGATAAAGATCAATATGGTTTATTAATGAAAATCAACATATTTTCTGACTTAGACACAATATTATTTCTTCTTCACCACTTTCGCTTAAAGGTGCAATAGCCAGCATCTTAAATGTGATAGGCACTTTCGTCAATCGAAACTCACCAAAGCACACTGAACTGTAAATATGAGCAAATTTCTGAGCAAAATTTCACCACGAAGAAGACGGTCAGCCATTTTTTCTCTCTTTTGATTTTCTGAAGTAAAGCAGCCAACATGGGTTTCGCTAATCTCTGGTATTCACATCCCCGCAAATATGGACAAGGTTCTCGTTGCTGGTAAATATTTGCGATTTATTTAAATGCCACTTCTGTATGTTCGAATTATGTGAAAAAAAAAACTATCCTTTTTCCATCTCGGAATGGTAAATTTGATCGGCCACATGCCATCGCGTATGCGCCCATATTTGGGACTTTGACATCACCACGCTGCAATTGTAAAGTATTTTCACATAATTCATGTATTTGCCCCCGGTTGAGTACGGATGGTAATCTTGTATATTTTTTACTTCTCCTTAATTAAGGGTGGCTACAAAAATGCTTTCTTTACTGAAAGTCAATGTTATTGCTTATTTAGTAATAGCATTCGGTGAAGATAGTTACAAATTAATCATTCAAACGGCGTCAATGGCGCAACTACAAATGAGTTTATAATAATTGTTTTTTTTTGCTTTATTTCAGTCGGTCATGCTCCAACCGACATGGTCTAATCCGCAAATACGGTCTCAATATCTGCCGTCAGTGCTTCAGAGAGTACGCTAACGATATTGGCTTCAAGAAGGTATGTAATTGCAAAATTTTTTGATTCATGTTGTACAATGTTTTTTTTTTCTTTTACAGCTGGATTAGTCATTCATATGCAATTGAGTAGCGCTACCAACTAAGCATCTCATCTGACAGATTAAATAAGAATAACTTAACATCGGTTTTTGAAAATAAGCATTGCTAAACTATTTTCCACAATTGGAGTGCAACTTTGTCTTATTTAAGCTCTCAGGCGAATAAAAAAAAAACAAAACAAGTTAAAACAAAGTTACTTAGTGTTTGTATATGTTTGACTCCTGTAGTTTCTTTTTTTTTATAATATATATTTTGTTTAAAGCCCTGGCCAATTTAAACTTATTAGAAGGATCAAAGTTTGTCCTCGTTTATTGTGCCCACAAGCCTAGGGCACATAAAGTACACTACAAACTATCACTTTGCTGACATGCTTGCTGGAATGAAAAATGATAGTGTGTAGCTTGAAATGAAAAGTGACGATTGAAATGATGAGGGTTGAAATTTTTTGCGGATTTTGTAGGCATGATGCATTACCTGGGTCAATGGTGGGAAAGAGGAGGAAACTATTGAATCCGAAGATAGCATGGCGGTAAAAACTATAACCAAGGCTCGTGCGGTCGAACATACTCGAAGTACGGGCGACAATCGAAAATTGCTTAATTTGCTCGCGATTTTCTTCAATAAAATGATGCTCCCAACATATGCTTAATCCAAGGATCGTGGGCTTTCTTGTTCCATAGCAAAAAGTGGCACGAGAGTTTATTTGACAAGTTACAAAAGAGTTCCAGGCATGTTAATAAACTCGATGGCAGTGAATGAAGTTTTGTGGGGTGGCAAATTAATATATTACAGAATTTAACATTTATGGATAAAGAAAGAAATATCGCGATATGTATATATGTACGTGCTGACGTTTCTATAAATCGAAAGTTATATTGACGGCGGAGTACTTGAAGTTAAGTTGGAAAAAGTCGCAAAATCTCCACAGTATGTATCACAATTGGACGAAGTTTGAGAAATAAAATGGAAATCTAAGAGCGGCAGAAATCAAATTGTTTGAATGTGAGTGGATGTAATGAAATATGATCTAATAAGAAAAACGCGCAGAGGTCTCTAAATTAAGAAACCGATGGTGGCAAACTTTAGGCTGAGCAACTCAATGTTCAATGAGGGTTACCATCCGGTCAAAAGGGTAATAGACGTTCAAACTCTTAGCAAAGTTCGACCGGAAAAAAAATTAAGGGATTATTAAAATTTCACAGCATCTGTAAGATTTTGGCCTCATTAATAAGGTGATTTAACATAAGCGGCTTGTAGAATGGTTCTTAAGTATATATGAAGTTAATCCCAGAAGCAGGACAGTGGTAATGCAGAAACATGGGAAAGAATATGTAGCATTATATGCAATAATAGGGTACACATTTCAACTTTTGATAAGAAACAAAAGAAAATAGGAATAAACGACAGCATTTTGCTGTTCAATCCTTTCATAAGCCCAAAACCTCAATCACATTTAGCATTTTTTCGCTCATCTCATTGCTCCTAAAGTTTCTCCATCGGCCAAGTTTGCAACATAACAGTGATAGACGCTAGGTACTATTTCATCTATCATAGAATACACCAAATTATTATGTTGTATATCACCTACGCCATATGTATGTGACAAGCCGGCTACTTATGCTCGGTGAAGCTACAAATACAAATATTATTTCTTATTTCAGCAAAACGGGCTTCCCATGAACACTAAATACCATACGAACCTCTTGGCAATACTCGTCTCACATCTGCACTTCATAAAACGTTCGTTACGAATCCCTCGTTTAATTCGTGTTTGTCCGCAGTAATTTTCTGCCTCACAATGAAATTTTATATTTGTTGCTTTAACATGCGACTTCTTAACCAGCTCACAATTATCAGTTAGCTGGATATATAACATAAATGCGTTTCACTCCCTCTTTAATCATGTTATCTTTTACTAATCATATATCACATATCTTGATTGGTTTTTGGGTGATTTTAATCTGCCTAAACTGAAGTATGAGAAAGAAGTACTCTCTATCGACTGTTTTACGGACTCGTGTAATTTCCAATTAAGCGGTATCATCAACAATATTGAAGTCAACTTAATCTTACCTTCCTTACTGACGTGAATAATTGCATTGTTTCAGCAAGCAATCTCTTTCTAATCTCTACGTTTACCACATCCTCAAATAATTTCATTCTTTCGATAAACATTTTAGATCCTAAACAGCTCTATTAATACTTTTCGGCCGTTTTCGAAAACGTCATCTGCATCGAATTGCTTTTGCAAAATGTTCTTAAACGCAGGCTGCAAAAGTCATTTGTACAAAAACCACATTATAAATCAACTGCATATGCAGCGTGTTCAAAAATGCAATATATGCAGGGTAGATGTTTATAAACATCATATGGACGCAATAAAGCAGTCAGCAATTTACGCTGCGCAATAACATGAATTCAAAAAAGGCTGAATCAGATTAATCAGAAAAATCTTGTGAATAGTAAACACATACATACATGAAATCCATTATCTTTTTTTTTTAACTAAATAGTTTTATTGAACTCCATTTGCTAATCCTGGGTCGAGTCCTTATATGAACTAACATTTATTTAGTGAAGGAACGTAAAATTGCTTATAATACAAGAGCCGACCGTATGATGTCCTAAGGCATAAGATAGAAGGATAAATTGCATATTAAATGAAAGCTTACTCGAAATGTAGATGAAATGGACAAAGGTTGGCGGGAATTTTTGCCCAGGCATGAAAAAAATAAGCGTCTTCCGGTACGTCATTTTTTCAACTATTCATAGGAATAAAACAAAAGAAAAATTATTTACCATTCAAAAGATTAGATCAAATAGTACCCGAAGACATTGGGTTGGCAGCCCTCCTCCCACCACATACCCCCGACATCCCCAACTTTTAATACCGCATTTTTTGTGATTGACTATAGGCATAACATAAAAAGTTGAAATAGGTACCAAACTAAAGCTGAGGACTTACCATTTACAAATATATAGGGTTGTCTGTGATAAATTGACCACATGTATAAACAACCCATGATTTTAGCGCACTTGACATATACCGTACATTACCAACTCAGTCAAGTATAACACGTTATTTAAAACCAATATTGTTTTTAAATACATAGTTTGTTTTTATTAACAAAATCAGAAAAAAAATTTAATTCAATTAACAATCAAATCTTTACAATATTTATAATGTAACAACAATCTAGTCTTGATAATTAGTCTGAATCTGAATTTGAATAGTCAACAGTCTGATTGCAGTCCCACTTTTGACAACATTTTTTATAAATTTTGGGTGCATTTCATATGCAAATGGCTTATTTTAAAGCATTGGGCAAGTACATTGATGGCTCTGGGATCGTTGGCATTCTAGTACAAGCTGGCATTTTAGCTGGGGGTTCAGTCAACGGTTTCATTGATTGTAAGCATTTTAAAATATGTAAACGAATTCAGCCATTGCTTTCAGGCGCGTTGCAAATGTTGCACTTTGAAACTTTCCCGGCGCAATACGAATTTATTTCAGACAGTTTTGTTGACGACTTAACGTATCTACTGGAGAATCCCATTGGACCGTGCGAAGAATTAAGACTGCCATCTACATTTAACGATGTTTTGAAGTGTTACCGGAAATTTCGTTCTGAAACGTTGACAGATGAACACTGAAAAACTGCTCAATATTTGATGCGGTACGTAGATTTTCTTAACACTTTCTTTCGCTTCTCTCGAAGCATTAGAACAAGTGACTTCGCGTTGCATATTGATCCAATTTTTGAGCTCACTAATTTATTTTTTTCATTTAATTAGCCAAACTATGCAAGATGGTCAAACAAGTAGCTAAGTGACTTTGCAGATTTAAAATTAAAAGAATCACCATTATTGAACGACTTTAAGCGGGGTGCATTTGGTGTAAAAAGAACCAAAACTAGTTTTGCGAGATGTCTTGTCGATTTAACAACTGAGCAAACCATTAATGCTGACGCTGCTAACTCTTTATCTGGTATAAGTCGCTTTACAAATTCAATTTCTGCTTGAAAACGTTGGGCCCTCAGCCACCGTATGCGAACTAGAATTATACAGCAGTTGCAAGAGAATATTGAAATTAACCGCAAAGATGACGTATCCCACGAATCGCATAAAAGTAGACAGAAAAGTTCTTGATAGCATTGTCAACACCATAAAACAAAATATGAGTCCGTTTGACTCAGATGTCAATAAAATTTAATTATTTAATATTACAACAGGCAGTTTCTCTTAAAGTATCTGATTTTTTGTTAAATGGTAATGAAATGGGCCGGCAACAAGAGCTTAATTTCATAACAAATTGTGAGTCAAACGCAGATCGTTTTCGAAAACCAATCAAACGCAACTTAATTCTCAATTTTACAGCAGATTGTGTCAAGAGAGTTTAAAGTGACATGAGTAAGTAAGCGGTAATTAAAATGGAGCGAGATATTTTTGGGCGATTGCCCTTGAAAAAAAAATTAATTTAGAACTTTGCCTTTCTTATTAATTAGCTCCTGTACCACCAAGTCTCTGTCAACCCACAGGAGAGATATGCACAGAACTGATAAATCTGTTCTTGCAAGAAACTTAAAGTCTCTTATTGGACTCTGGAGCATTGTTTTTCATAGCGCTCAGAAGGAAATTTTGTCATTAAAACCAATGAAAATAATTTGCAATGTTTCCACGAGGAAGAAGATACGAGGATTATCTTTCACATAAGCAAATGTTTTGAAAATACAAAAATCTTCGTAAAGGCTTCAGACACGGATATTTTGGTAATATTGTTAGGAAACATATATAAATTTCCCAGCAAAGAGATTTGGATGGTAAATACTTCTTCAAAAAGCATTGACTACATTTGTATTAATTGCGGTGCCTTAGCAGCAACTCTCGGCCCAAGTCTTTGTCGCGCTTTACCTGCTTTTCACGCTTACACTGGCTGCGATCACACATCAAGTTTCTTTCGAAAAGGCAAAACAAAACTGTTTCAACTTCTTCAGAAAAACAGAAAATTTCAGGATGTGTTTGTTTCTCTGAATAATGTAAAAGATATTTATGACTATGCAAAAATAAATGTATTATAAGAGTATACTTCACTGATGTATGGGATTAAAAGCTGCAAAAGTGTTAATTTAGCAAGATACGTTATTTTTCAAAAACTTTATGCTAACACATCCTGCAATGAGAAATTTTTTTAAGAACAAGATTAAAAGTTTTGATTCTAGTCTCATTCCACCTTGCTGGAGTTCATTAAAGCAAAAAATTCTGCGTGCTATTTACGTCAACTCGATGTGGCAGAATGCAACAAATTTCACCTGCACAATATTCAATGCACAAGAATGTGGATGGGTATTAAAAGAACGACTAGAACCACTGTGGTTTTTAGGAAACCCAACGCATGTGATAACGAAGAAAATAATGACTTAAATAAAACGGTTGACGATTCAAATCCATATGTTGTCTATACATATGGTCAATTTATCACAGACAATCCTATATATTTGTAAATGGTAAGTCCTCAGCTTTAGTTTGGTACCTATTTCAACTTTTTATGTTATGCCTATAGTCAATCACAAAAAATGCGGTATTAAAAGTTGGGTTGTCGGGGGTATGTGGTGGGAGGAGGGCTGCCAACCCAATGTCTTCGGGTACTATTTGATCTAATCTTTTGAATGGTAACTAATTTTTTCTTTTGTTTTATTCCTATGAATAGTTGAAGAAATGACGTACCGGAAGACGCTTATTTTTGTCATGCCTGGGCAAAAATTCCCGCCAACCTTTGTCCACTTCATCTACATTTCGAGTAAGCTTTCATTTAATATGCAATTTATCCTTTTATCTTATGCCTTAGGACATCATACGGTCGGCTCTTGGACTATTATAGAAACAAGACTCCATTCTTAATAACATTTTCCAACACAATTTTTTCAATACCTTTTTTTAAGAGCTTTATTTTGCTTTGTTTAGGGACGTCAAATGCGTTTGCAAGAAGAAAATTTTGCAGAAGACAAAGATCAACGATAGCAAATAACGTTTTCAGTTTGGCGTTTGCAATCCTTAAGCTGTGCAATGACGATCAGGTGACGTTTTCGAAAAAAAAAAACAGCATTTTACTTGAACAGCATTTCTCAAAAATTAATTAATTTAGCAGAGTCATAATCTCTCCCAGCTGCTCTTTAGCTCTCCATCTGTCCTAATTTCTGGAAAATAACGTACATAATCTGACATCAGAAAAATCTCAAGTTATAGGCGCATCGCAAAGCTTTAAAATTTTGTATAATTCATGATTTTTCATTGATTTTTTTTCGAAAAAGCAATACGAATTCTTAAAGGATAGATCAATAACCAAAAGCAAATAGAATTCGTATCAAGAACACTGTGCAAAAACAGTTAATGTATTGTTATATAACATATGTGTGCAGTAAATACAACCGATTTCAGGAAAGCTTCCGATAAAATTTTGCAAAAGTTATTCCTCTGTGTATAGTTGATATTCGACTCATTTCATCCCCTTTTATCAGTTCCCGCTGCAAGAAGTGTTTAACAGGTTTTTCATTTTGTGGCGGAAAAATGTTCTTTAGCTTTACGACCAAGAAATTGCGGCTATAGCATGTACTGGAAATACTTAACCGAAGAAAAAGCCATACCTGATGTACATATGTAGGTTCGGGTACCTTGGAAAACTCTCCCCTGAGACTTGCCTAGCAAGTTTATCGGCGATTTCATTTTCGTGCTTATATTGTGAATTTCAACCCATACAAAGCTCAGTTTATTCAGGGCAGTGAGATTCATCAATGCGTCTGGGGCAGAGCTAGGCGTGCTAGGGAAAGCCGCCATGCAACCGAGACAGAACGCTCTTTAAGGTTTGGTAAAATCAACAATGACAAATTTTCGTGAGAGTTTATTTCAACCGACATCGACGAATAGGATATATCAAAGCAGTGTAGATCTAGAGTACCCTTTTCGGTGATGGGCCCCATGCTTCCTATGCTTCTGCTTTACCCTTTACAGCTTATGTGTGGTATTTAAGCTTTTGCTTTTATTATTGATTGATAATCAGGGTGTGTACTATGTATCATAGTTGACACGGATCCCAAAATCAATTCAAATAAAACAGAATTGTCAAGCCAAGATCCTGTTTGTCGGCGACTAAACTCGTAAAAATATGTCGATTGCTGTAAATGGAATCCAAGAAGCTAAGGTGGATTTACGCCATAACATAGTTTTTTGCCATATTTTTTCTCTCAAGAGACTGAGGTAAGATTTCGACTGTTTCGTGTCCATTGTACCTGCACCATGACGGCTGAGGGTTAATATCCTTCTTGTTGATCAAAAGGACCTCCAGAGAGGTACGATTAACTTTTATCTGAACATCTAATGACTTTGAAGCGGTTTTGATACCATCTCAGAACTTTAACAGGATGGAGTTGTACCGCGGTTTACCGAAGAAAGGAAGATTTCAGATTGTGTCACTTCTATTTATCTTATCCCATCTATCTATCAGTCGTAATTCTGCCTTCGTCATTGAGGTCTCGTATGTGACATTTTGATATATTTTTAAAAAAATTAGCTTCTTTAGGAGAGCTGTTTTCAGACCTTTGACTCTTGTTCGCTATAATGTTTTTTTTGGATCCGAGTAAGAGGTAGAGGATCACATATGAGTATGAGCAGCCCCGTTTTGGTTTCATTCGACCTTAACCATATCACATTAGTGAGAATAATTCTCCTTCATGTTCATGTTTAGCTCGAATTTTTCCTATTTTCCAGTATGTTAAGAGGTTTGCTCTTATTTAATGAGGGCTGTGTTATCTGTCATAGTTAGTTTGAAAATTAGGAAAGATTTCTTGTCATTTTTATCTTACAGCTGATATAAACTGTATAACCAGAGTAACAGTTTAATCTCTATTTATACACTCTTCTTCTGAATCGAATGGTTTAGTCGATGTCTACTCTAGTGAAGCCCTTCTTATTACTGCTGATGAGATTTTAATCAAATAGTAGTTTTGAAAGCATTTCTCGAAAAGATAATGATAATTACTTTCTGTCTTTGTTTTTGCTTTTTTAAACCTTCGTTCCTACAGTTCCAAAATAAAAATATAAAATCTTTTTGTCTGTATGTAGCAATAAGTTACTACTACATACAATTTACAGATCCTTATGTAACTTCTCCGTCACAAACTAACTTTGGCTCCGTTGTTAACAAACTACCTAAACGCCACAAGAAATTACGTTTTATACTTGAATCCTCATAGTAGAGTTACATACATTACGTAACTGCAACCCAACTACATGGCCAATGACTGAAGTGAACCGGACTTCCAGCACCAAAGATTTATATTCGTTTTTCAAAAAGGCAATCAAATTTTTAGATACTATTTTTAGAGAAGTATCTTAAACTGCATGCACAACCTCATACGAGGTTGCTGCTTACTGAAACTGCATCAAATAATGTATGTTATGCTTTTATCAGGCTTCACTGAGTAATGCATCTGAACAAAAGCTCTATTCTCTTTCAGACCAAGTCAGTAAGCCAACCAGTATTGCTGCTGTTGCAGTAGGGAATGCTGCTCACGATATCTTACTTCAGTCTTGACTATATTGACTTTAAAGCACATTAAGCGCCACTACGACTACACTATTTCAACTACTAAAATATCAGTAACACTTGCTCGTTGCCAGATCGGTTGAGCAACTTCGGTACCAACTTTAATCGACATCAACAATTCGACGCGAATCCAAGTGTACACTAGAGCTGTACACAATTTTTCTTTTGCGCAGCCTAATACTGAAATGGTAAAAAAACCAGTGACTTGATCTACTTGCCAAAATTATACGGAATTGTTTCTTAGCAAGTGGTTTACTTGGCCATTCCGCGTTCGTACTGTGTACCACAAAGGTCAATGAAATCTGCATCTTACGAAGGAAAATGAAAGTGATCTGTGTGTTACGGCTATATATAGTGGCAATTGCGTTTTTGTGTATGTTTAAATTCGGAAATACCGCGAAGACAAATTCCAGACGATCGACTACGTCATCTCCAAAGGCAACTCCTGCTTATGCTACTGAGGTCAATACAAGACGCAACCGAAGACCAAATACAACTGTAGCCTTCATCAACACCACCCCAGGAGTAGCAGTAAGAAATTTGGGTTCAAGTAAAACTGGTGTCAGTAGGCCATCAACGCCACCACTCGAGGCTAATGGTAAGAAAAAGCAACAAGCTATACTTGTAATAGTTTATACATTCAAGCAAATATGTATGTATGTATAGTGATTAAAAAAGGCAATTTGTCTTCGACGGTCGACCTTTTAGGTAGTTAATAGTAAAACTTGTTTACGTTGGCCTGCCACTCGATTAGAATCTGGATATAACATAAACTGCAGTAACATGCGAATTGATAGTGATAATTCTCAATTCGCGACCATGACCCACATCAAACTCAAAAGACAAGGGTTATTTATCTTGGATCGTAATAACTCCACCAGTCGACGGCTAGTTCTTATAACTTGCTACTCTCAAGTCTTGTGTTACTTAACATGATTGCGAAAAGTGTAGCATGGCTGAGTTTGTGCTGGGAACTCGAAAACATTGTTGGTTAGTTCAATTGGTTAATGGTAATAATTGTCATAGTGTAGCGCTTTCATTGCAGTGAATGTTGTTTTAATGCAATGCACAATGCTGTTGTGCGTTAAGACCAAACAATAATACCTTGGACTCTAGACCAAGCATCTGTTGCATGTTGAATTTGGCTTATATTCGTAAGTTGTCCGATGAACTTTAATGTATTTTTATTTTTATTATTAAGGTTACCACAAATGCTTGCCGTTTGTTTGAGATATTTATTAAATATGAGCTTATAATCTACGTTTTAAGTATTAATATGATGATAAACGTATCATATTAAGGATTAGAGAGCTTATGATTAGAATTAGTTTAAAGCAACCAAATGCATAGGATTTTTCAAAAAAATTCGCCAGTTTTTAATTTTTTCAACTGAAGAAATATTTAAGGAGTGCATATTATTTAATACTTCATCTTTACGTGAGAGAGTATCTGTATTTATATAGTAATGTATTGTAGTACCTTTAGGCTATTTTGTGCTCTTCAATATCATCTAATAGGTTGCTCTATTTCAGATCACATCTTTAGTAGGACCAACATTTCATTATTATTTTTTTATTTGAGCTTCTTGGAACTTCAGTTGAAACCTGAGCTTCAGTGGAATTTTCTATTGACTTAATTTCAACGTTTGTCTTATTAATAACGAGGTTTCTTCATACTTTACGTTATGATTCACTAAATAACGTAACAATTTCAACTCCAATCTTAAAGTCAGTTTTAACTTGGTCCACGCTAGGTCCGTGATACTGATATCCATTTAAGCAGATTTTTATGTATTGCGTAGTTATTATAAGGGATTTTCAGCCATAAGTCATTCAGAATATTCGAAATTTTAAACATGTAAGGTTATTTAGTTCTACACTTTGTAGTTTTCCAATAATCTGATCAAATAGTTTTGCCTGATAAAAAGTGCAAGCTCACCCGCGACGTTGATAGAGTGCTGCAACGCATTTAACATCCAACCAACTAATCCCAAGTAAGCTCTATTTCTTCTAAACATTTTGTGCCGCGTTTACCTTGAGCGACCTACTGCTTTGCTTGATTGAATGAAGGAATTCCTTTGGAAGATGTGTTTTATAATGGAAATTTCATCGCACTGAAGGGTTGGGTCGCTGCCACCTTTTGATATCTATTGTTTCCGGCCAAGTAAAGAATCTATAACTAAATATGCGTAGATATCTAGTATTAAATGTTTCAATAATTAGTTCTACGTAGGATCGTCAGAAAAACTTGATTTCGAGCTGAAAACATAATATTTTAGATCAATCTTATTCCCACATCAATTTTTGTACTTCAATTGGCCAAGCTTATATTTTCTAGATAGGTTTTCTAGAAAGTCTGTTCAGAAGGTAAGCTGTGGTTTTTAATGCCTCCATCTTTTGATTGAGTACGGTGCCGTTGCTTTGCACTTTGATGTTCAAATTCTCCTTGATTAAATAATGCCTCCATTATAAATGACGGCGTTGATAGGAGTGCAACCCAATGTAAAAGTTGTTCTTGTCATTCCACATAAAACGCATGGAGGGTGCCCCTGCTGGTCTTACCCGATGTAGAGTTGCAATAAGTACTGGGTGCTGAGACCCTAAGATCAGTAAGAGATTCAGACCAAGGGTGGAACAGGGGCTGCATATTGGTATAAAAGGAACTGACGGAGATCGATTGCAAGGAAGATAGTCACAGCTCGACCGTTTTTGGCGGACTTCGGCAAAAGATTTGAGGTCAGTGGGGAATACTGGGCCCTAGTTGGTCTACTCCAGATTGTAAGGTCAACATATTCTGTTTTATTTACCTTAAGCAGTTCTGAGTGATAAGTCTTTTAACGGTTGCGAATTACTGGCCCACGAACCAACTAAGATTTTTTCTGTTTTATGCGGCAGAAATCTCACCTGCGCCTATCCAATTTCATTATACGTTGAATTGCTGAGGCATTCAATCTCGTTTTTTGCTAATGCTAATAAGCATATAAAACATTTATGCTTTATAGGTGGCTGTATTAAAAAAAAAACTGCAGCGTGCAGCTGCAGCATTAGTATTTCAATAAAATATCTTTTTAAGAACTTATGGAATTTTTCGTGACATTTTAGGAACTGAAATTAATGCTGATACCCACCTGCCATCCCCTGTCATTTAAACCAACAACTGCAGCCATATTAGGCTATGTTTGTCCAGCAACAGCGATTCATCCGCTAATGACTTGCAATCAATCTGAATCTAACTTTGGCATCTATTCAGGAAAAGTGGTTTACCATCAGCAAAGTCAATGATACGAGTATCAAAACAACTGCACCATAGTTTAGAAACAGAACATCAGTGTCAATTAAGCAAATAGACTAATCACTTTTGTTCTGAACTCCTAATAAAGCGTTTAATAAAAATATTTTTGATTAAGTTGAGTTTACTCTTTTCAGGTGCTTAGCTTGCGGACTGAAATTATAGCTTAATAAAACTATTGTTTTACTATCACTATGGTATATTGCGGCCAGGGGTCAAACATCTAAAATTTTAATGATAAATAAATAATTGTACATTTATACACTAGACCGCTTACTTATATCTTCTAAAAATTCTGTTCGTGGGCTTTCAGATTGATCACATTAGCAGCACTAGTTATCATTCATGCCTTAATCGATGTCAGAATTTTCCTTTTTCCAGTACAAGCATATATAAACACTTAATATAAAGAGTGGTTTTTGTAATCAAGTACTAAATTCAAATATAAATATGTCAAATAAATTGTCAGACTTTAGTATCAATTTTATTCAGCAGTTTTTGCAACGTTACCAAATTTTAGAAATTTGGTTCCCAAATTGGACTATCACGCAGAGAGTCTGGGTTCGATTCTTGGCTGGGTCACCAACAATTTTTCAAAATCTTTTCGCCATCACCCTTTCGGCGGGCAATGGCAAACTCCCGAAAATAAAAATTGCCTACGAAAAAGCTTTAAAGGAGTGTCGTTCGGACTCGGCGATAAACCGTAGGCCCCGCTCAGATGTGACAAAAATGACAACAGGAGCAACACAAATGAGTGTCAAGAAGCTAGGTCATGGCCCATACCGGGCTGCCGGCGCCACAGTGTGTGTGTGTGGTTCCAAAATTATGATTCTATGCATTAAGAATATTATACCCGACATAATCGAGTATCTAAGACCACTATTTGCCGCATTGTTGACCGTTTTCATACAACATTCGTGGGAGTGTTAACGAAAATCTACATTTATCGATTCGACCTCTTTCACAGCAGCTTGGTCTTTGTCCGTTCACTTTATGGAACATTGTACGCAAAGATCATGATTTTATGGCTTTCAAGATCTAGCTTGTTCAAGAAATTGAGCTAAATGACTATCGTTTGCATCGACTTTTCTATGAATTGGCCCAAAATCAACTGGCATTGGACCCGCTGTTTTACTGAAAAAATTTGTTTAGTGGCTAGAGTTTTGGGAAATGTGTAGGCTAGCGGAGTCATTGAACCATTAATGACTTTTTTGTTTACCGATTGAATGGCATGAATGTGGGAGAGATGTGGCTGCAGTCGAATGGCGCCACTTCTATACAGCAAACGAAGTAATGTACTTTTTGAAGGAAACATTCGATGAACTTATAATTTCGCGTAATGGACTTGATAATTGGCCTCCAAGATCCTGCGATTTGTAGCCTTCTGATTTCTTTCTTTGGGGATACCTAAAGTCGCTAGTCTACGTTGATAAACCGACAACAATCGAAGCAATGCAAGCCAACATTATTCATGTTACTAAAACCTTGGTTTCTCGGATAAAATTATCAGATCCAGCCGTAATGGGCATATGACTGAAGTTTTATTTAAAAATTCATTGCAGAATGTTTTCTCTCAATTAAACACAAATAAATGGTGATGGCGATGGCGCGATAGTTATCTCATTGGACTATCACGCAGAGAGTCTGGGTTCGATTCCAGGCTGAGTTACCAACAGTTTTTCAAATTGCCATCACCCTTTCAGCGGGCAATGGCAAACTTCCGAAAGTAAAAAAATTGCCTACGAAAAAGCTTCTAAGGAGTGCCGTTCGGACTCGGCGATAAACCGTTGGCCCCGCTCAGATGTGCCAAAGTGTTGTTTTTTTTTTTTTTTAAATGGCTGTTTAATGAAATTTCTTATGTCTAAAATCAAAGTTATTACTAACTTAAAAAAAACACTCCTTAGAACGAGATTAAAAACAAAAACAAAATAATGTGCCAGCAATTTAAGACATCCTGGTTATACATTTAACAGCATTGTAGCATACAACATTAGCCTAAAGAGGTAAATAGTTTTTTTTTGCATTAAGATAACTCCATATTTCTCTGAAAATAGACAAAATGAATTACATATTGCCTAAATCAAAGAGGTATCAGAGTTGAACACTAAACTCTTACCACGAATCTGCCTTAAAACTTATAAGTGCATATTTTATAAAAATGACCAAGTGCATATCTTTCAAAATAAGTGCCCCATATTTTATATGCAATCGATTTTTTCCCCACATTTCATACGGAATATAGCCGACTTCTTTCCGAATTCATAAATAAGATACAAACAATGAAATGTTTGGCACACATTAAGTGTTCAATGATGATGACACTTCTAGACCAGCAATTATCTCGCCGCCCCTTCAACGGACACCAACGATTGCTACAGAAACATCGTTCAGCCGGAACGTGTTCCACATACCTACTGCAATAAAAAAAAAATCAAATGTTTCTTTGCATGAAGTATTGTATCGTGCAAACATAAATTAAACTAATACCAAAATAAAGTTAAGTAAAAGATACATTTAATGAATACTATGCTATTGAGTGTATTGTTACGAAAATTCGTTCAAGTTTTATCAGTGAATTTGAATTCAGTGCGCTTGTGCTTTAACATTCATTTAATTTAACAACAAAAGTTCAGGGGTATCATATTTATGCCTGCTTTTAATAGATGTCAATTAAAGACCAATTTTGTGTCACTTTGTAGAGTGCCTTCTGTTGACGCACATAAACGAATTTCATGGTCTCTTAGTTTAAGTTTTTGAACTATGATACAAACGGGTCACGTTTTTAATAATTTCATATCTCTCAGGGTCAAGAACAAATGATGCAAAACGAATAGATTCAAAAACTCGAAGAAAAAGTACAACTCCAAAGAAATATACCTCAGAACAGAAAAAATTACTTGTCGAAGATGTACTCGTAAGTGGTCCAACGAAAGTGGATTTGCCGAAACCTACATTTCAAAACGAGAAGAGATCACCTACAAATCCCAGGGATCGAATGAATTGTCCAAGAGAAAATGAAGTTAAATTCGATTTGTTTCCAATTAAATGTAACAGAGATAGGGATTGCAGATCATGGAATTCCAGTCAAATATGCTGTGAAATCTTTGGGGCTAAAAGTTGCGTAGTTGGCATTCCAAAGCCACTAGAGGAATCTACGCACAGTCGTAAGAACATCAATTACAAGTGGTCATTTCTTAACAAGTTTTTATTTTACTTACAGCTATTTTTGGAATAATACCTCGACGATGCCCCCAACACCCATTGGCTGAACTTTGGTGGGATGTAAAGGTTTGTGATACGGATGCAGATTGTTGGCCCCGAGTTTGTTGCCCAGATGGTCAAAAGAGGTATTGCAGAACATCACAACCAGAACTGGATATTGTCCCAGTACCAGTTAAAAGATCCCTTAACTATTGTGAGTAATAAATAATTTTGAACTGCAACATACATATAACCTTCAGCGTGTCTTACATTTACAGTGTCAGAATATTTACAATGCACTCCACCACCACCGCCAATTTTTGATCTTCATCCGAAGCCATGTAATTCGACTTTTGATTGTTTCCCAAATGTTTGCTGTCAAGAGGCTGGTAAAAAACATTGTAGACCACCAAAAAAGTCAGTACTAACATTGCTGGCAAACTTTTTAAATCTTGGTCTAGTGAAAAGACTAACAAAAAATTTAGTGATAAAGTAAGAACAGCCAAGCCAAGATATCAACAAGTAACGATTTGTGATATTTCATATGTACATATGTATTATACAATATGTGTGTGGATTTGTTTTATATTAAAGAGAACTTATTATTTCATGGAGAAAAGTAAATAACATTTTTATTTATATAAAACAAATGTCATATCTATAAAACTACAATGTAATACAATTTATTTATTTAGTTAAACGAGCGCTTTTCAAGACCGTACGCATAGTGACTGTGCAAGATTTTAGATTTGAGCTAGATATGCTTAATAATTAAGCAATGCGAGTGATAAGATAGCTTATAGCGAGTGATACACCCTTGTCATTGATTAAACACAATTCGTGCATTCATAATTCAGTTCCATTATTTTATTTTCGTTCGTTAAATCTTCATCTTATAGGTAAATAAAAAAAAATTAAAACAGTCTGTGACAGCTTTACATTTGAATAACGAAAATAGCTTCATACATAATGTAGTTGCAAAAATTTCATATTTATGTAGGTAGTATGCTTTTACTAGAGGTAATAAAGGGCGAGGCAACGGCAAGTTCTCATTTAATTAAACCCACATTTATTGTGAAATCAATGTAGAATTTTATTGATTAATGGCAATTATGAATGGAACACGATATCGTTCATGTAACCACCATGACTTCTGTTGCAAGCGACCATCCGAAGGTCAAAATTATAGATGACTTTTTGAAGAATAAGTGAGTCAATGGCTGCAATTTCAGTTTGGATGTTATGTTTGAGATCCTGAATTGGCATAGGCTTTAATCTTCAAAGAAAACCCACAGAAAGAAGTCTAAAGGTGTCAAATCCCATGACCTTGGAGCCCAATCAGCTTCTCCTTTAACCGAAATAATGCGAACTTCAAATTTCGTACGCATTAAATTTATGGCTTGTGTGCGTGGTAGCACCATCGTTTTGGAAACAGAAATCGTCCAGACCCAATTCATTAAATTCCATTGTTTCGGTAGCATTCTCTATTCACTGCAACTGTCTCTCCAGCCTCATCTTCGACATAGTACGGGAAATGATGCCGCCAACCCATAATCGCACCATACTGCGACTTTTTTGGGATACATTGGTTTTTCGTGAATCTCGTATGGGTTCTCCGGTCCCCAGAAACGACAATTATCTTTACTTACATACGTTCCCATCCATCTAAAAGTGGGCCTCATCGGAAAATATCATTCACTTAACAAATCGGCGACGTCGTAGATGGTCCAAGGGCTTTTATTGCTGTTTAATTCGAATTTTATATGCATGCCGATGAAGATCAACTTTTAAATTGTTGACTTCGGCGATGAATTGAGGCGCCTGGGTGGTTTTGTACAATTTCGCTCACAGTGGTGATGTTTAGGCGTGTACCTCCTGGCTGAGCGGGCTGATATAGAGTTCGATCTGATACCTTCTTTAAAACGGTTCACCATTGCACGTTTTCCGGACCCACTGCCCTATGTTAACCGAAAAATTCACAAATTTCACGAAATATTACTTTTACAGAATAACAAAAATGCCTTGTTGTGTGGAAAACAATTCCATGACTAAAATTGCCGAAGATTGTATGACATCTGTTAAAAAGATCAGCCACATTGAATTCAGTAATTGACAGCCAACATCCACACCATCTGTTGGTTCACACTTTACAATTAGGATTAGGAATACAATTCTGACTGACCGAAGAAGCATCGACAGAGAAATAATGGCTTTAGCAACGCCATTCGAATTATCATGGCGCGCTCATTATGGACCAAGTCTATGGATATGGTGTGTGCCACACAAAGTGTAGTAAAAAAAAATTTTGTTGGCCTTTGTTTATACTTATTTCCATAAGGCTACCATTGAAAAATCCAGAGAAAAAAAGCAGATTTGCAGGGCTTTTTAGCGATATTTCTAACAAATCTTTATTTCGGACATAAATGATAGCAACTTGCTATCGAAATATTAAAACATTATCGTTCTTTTGTAAAAAGTAGAAAAACAAAACAACAGAATTCAGAGATGTTTTATGTGGAACTGATGGTTTATCCCAAATCATTAATCAAACGTGACTGGACCAAATAATGATCCATCCATACCAATCCTCCAAAAAAGTAAGCGACGCGTTAAAATGAAAGAAGAGGGACTTGCAGTTCCGGGAATTAAGGGTATATGAAAATCTGAAACCATGTACCTAAGTGGCTCGCAAAATGATGTGCTGCTGAGGAGGACGCCCAACCAGCAAACGGGGCACTTTCATGTTCCTCTATGTAAGATGGCGGTAAGAAAAACTATAAATGTAAGATAAAAATTAAATAAACTTATGTTGGGCATAATTTGCCTTACACTTCTTAGCTAAGCTAGCTAAACTCTAACATGTTTTTCATAAGCTTAAACATTAATTAATACTGCTTATTAACACTAATACTAATAATACTGGTCCACTTTCATGGACCCTATGCACTTGCAAACCGACATGTTGTATATTTTGCTTGATGTGAAATTGGAGAATAGTATTGTCTCAAGAGCAGATGTATCATCTGGTGATGAAATATTGTTGATGATGAAATTTGAGTTGATATATTTTTTCTAATCTTATATTGAGAAAATCTACACAATTGACAGCGCAATATAATCAAACTCAAGGTTTGATATGCCTAAGATCTGTATATTGCCTTCATCGATTTAATGAAGTGTTCGCTAGAGTTCTTACGGATCTTATTTGTATGGTTCCAAATACTTCAAATTTACCCAAAACGTACAAACATGCAAACGAATGGTACGTGATAGGTTAAAACGAATATTTAATGCACAACGGTAATAATTGGAGAATGGAACTTAATTACATTATCATAAGGCAATGTTCAAAGTACACTGCTTTTCAACGTTTCGTAAGATTTTACTAATTATAGCAGCACATTGAAGACTTCGGTATAAATTCTCTTCTTTTTGGCGATGATAGTGTTTTTATGAGCACCGACGTGGCAACTGTTCAGATGCAACCGTTTCTTTGAGCCCGCAAACCTAAAATCTGAAATCTTTTAGAAGCAGTTACCGTACCAAAGAGCGAAAAATATTACGTAAAATTGGGATCTGATAAATACGAGTACTTTGTCGATATTGTCTATAGACTTAACGTGTGTTTGATAAGACAAAAACAGCGTATGATATTTAAGCTTGTCGCGAAAACTTCGTGTATAAATTTATTTTACAGAAAAATTCAATTTCTACTTAGAATTACTTTCGTCAACATATGTATATATATTCTCGCGAGATTTTCGTGTGTATATTTCTTTTTTAGAAAAATATATATATTCCCGCGACAAGCTCTACTATCATATACAATTGTATAATGTAATAAAATTATGGGTTTGCTTTGTTTGATTTATTTCAAAGTTTATTTTCTTCTTTTCAGAGCATTTAAATAAAATATTGTTTTTAAAAATATTTTTTTACAATTAATTTATCTTTTATTTGTTTTTTAAAGATATGTTTCCAAGTCTGTTCATTTCAATTAATGCGACATTGTTGCACGGTCGTTTGCCTGTTAATTTACTGCAATCTAGTTCTTCTACAAGGAGACCTTCTAGTGACTTCACCCTTCTTAAACCCACATATGCTTGGCCAGTAGATAAGAGTTTTTAGCCTAAATAGGCAACAGTATGATCGACAGTACTACCCTACATTTTGTGTACTGTGCAAGTCCACCATAATAACTTGGCAACATTCTTAGCTCGGCAGACCCTTGTTTATATAATGCCGGAAATTACACAGATTTGGGCTGAATAATGTGGACACCATCTTTACCGAAATCTATACGGACGGATGGTATATAAGTTTCGTACATTTGTGCTTTCCGAAAGCTGGGCCATATGATTTCTGTAATGTGTCCAATGACACCATTCAATACTGAGTATTGAGTTTTTCTAATTCAGCTTGCAAGATTTAACCTTAACAAACTTACATACATTGTAAGTTAAATAAAAGCTTTTAATAATAATAAAAAGTACGCGTATTTACGAAATCTCCATGTTAAGAAACCTTCTATTTCTTTATTGTATCGACAAGCAGTAGGCAGTCTTTTGTCCACTATCGGCCTATTAATGTATTTTTTTAACACTCAATAGCCGTTACATTATCATTTTTGTCGCCATTTTAGCTTTATGTTTCTTTTAAATTGAGTATGTTCGGGCTGAGAAAACGATTATCGTATATTCGTATAACATGCCAATAGGTTTAAGCGGCCTTCTTTGTCACAACATGCAGCGCAGTTTTCGCACATTTTAACCCTTGACTATGTCGAAAGTCCCAAATGCAATTGAAGCGCGTTTAGAACAGAAGAGGGAGAGGGAAAATAAAATACATACCCTTATCGACGAAGTAACTCAGAATAGAGCGGTCTGAAGAATGGTATGTGAAGAGCATGCACAACACATGTACAAAACAAAGCCGACTAATGGAACATTGCTTGCCCGATCCTCAAAAAAGGAGAATTTTAAAACTACGCCAACCAAAAAGGTACGGTACTACGTGCGTTCATAAAGCGTTGATTTCGATTTTGAGCATTTATAGCGAGGAGTAATACAGATTGTGTTTAACTTTTATACCCCTGTATAAGTAAGCAGAACGACGATGGAAAACGCTGTCCCATTAATGCCGGTTGGATTTTCGAAAGAGGAATTAGAAAAGCGATATTGCTTCATCATCCGCATAAACTTCCCTTACGTCTTATGTCGTTTTGGTAACTGACGCTACATGAGGCTTTTTACTCTACCCCGTTATTTTACTATTGCCGAGATTTCTTTTTTATCGTTCTGTAGCATGCCAAATAAAGACCTCCAAATATTCGCTGCTGTCACGCCATTTGCTTGTCAACAAAGCGATTAGCAGTGCATGTACGTATGTACATACATACACTACGTATATAAGATGCATTGCATATTTTAACACTTAATAAAAGAAAAGAACTTGTACTTAAAATTGTTGAGAAATATGCATTCAACCTCATGTTATTACTGATATGGGTTTCATGCAAAAGCATTATTTTTTCAAGCCTTATATTAAAGTTTTGAAGGGTTAAATCCAAATCTCAGCCTTTGGTCTCATAAAGATTGTAAAAATCAGAAAAGAGGGCTTTAGTTACTAAACGGGTCAACAGTTTATGTCTGTAGCCCCGATCAGTGCTAAGAATAAGCCAGCTTAAGGTCATGTACAATGTATAGGTACGCATTCCCCTTTTCACTCTGCTTAAGCATAAATAAGATGAAGCTAACCTGAACGTACTGTTTTAAAACATACCCGTATGTATATACGTACATATGTAAATAGATTTGGTGTGTTTCTTTCTTTTGCACTCAAAACTTGTTCCAATTTTGATACGAATTTAATGGCGTCTTTTCATTTCTCAACGTTTTAAAATATGTCCATCTTCAAATTTCATTGAAAAAAAATTAACAATTAAATTAATCGTTTTTTTTTCTATTGCTGAATATGCTTTTTTAGTTTCTAAGGTTGTTAAGATTTCGTTAAGAAAATTATAATAATTGGTTCTGAATACATATCCAAATTTAGAAAGTCACTTTGCTGAGAGTTAATTATTGTAGTTGCGTAATCATTTTTGGTTCGTATCATAACTCTCTGGATCATGAATATGTATCATAATTCCACAAATATTTCAATTAAGGTTCTTGATAATTTTCACCAGAAACCACAATGTGTTCCCACTTTCCGCAGAAGAATACAAAAATAACTATGAATAATGTATGTGAACATTAATTTAGAATTATTTAATATCCACTTTAGATCTCTTATAAATCTAAAATGACTGAGTTTTCTCCACTTAATAACTTAAACTAGCTGTCTTAAATATCTCCTTATCTATTGTGTTGACTAAAATTCAATGGCAACTGCCTTTTCCTTTGCAGCATCCTCCACTACTCTTCGTGTCTGGCTTGCTGTTGCATTTGCAGTCTTGGCCTTTCCCACAGGAGCTACCACAGCTCTGGCTAGAGCATTTGCAGTCTATAAAAGAAAATTAAACAAATTTAAATCCACAATCAGTAAAAACTAAAACTATATTTTAATTATATCCAAAATGCTGAATCAGCAAACTTTTCTCACCATTCTTACAACCTCCACAAGGCATTTTGATTAAATATGTTTTTTTTTAAGAGCTTTGAAAACGGGTACTCAAGTTGATTCGTGCGACGAACTTTAAACAAGTGATGTCACAAACAAGCCAGCACCAAGTTTTTATAAGGAATAATTTTTCGGGCGGTGTGCAATCTCCAACCATCTATGAGTACGATACGACAGACGACACCTTACAAACCATTTTTTTCGTTTTTGTTTTGGTTATTCATTCGCTTTCGATATGATTCATAGTGTCGTTAAAGCCGTGTGCAGAGATATGGAGTCGAAAGAAAAAGCTAATGAAAGAATATTCCGATTATTGCGCACTACTTCAGACGAGATTCGTGATTACTGTCGCGGGTACCAAACTATCTTGCGGGAAAGAAAACTATCCAGAGTATTCTTATCGTAACTGCGTATCATCGAGTTCGTTACTGTATACCAGAATGGAAGTGATGTGATGAGTTTTTTTTTAAGTCAATCGTCTAGTCACAATAAGTATGGGGGCATCAATCAGTGGAAGTAATTCTGTTAATTAATATTGATTAAATTAGGAATGTTGCTAGACTCAATTATTGGAATGCTAAACCTTTTGATATTTCAGTATTGTCCACCAAATTCATTCTTATCTTATCAAAAATAACTTCAGTTTGGTGTTACAAGTGCTTACGATATTTTTAATGAAAACAAATTTCTTCAAAGATTGGAGGGTTAATATTTATAAGATGGTTCAGAGAGAAATGTGTGATTACGATTAAGTACTATTCGGGATTTCGCTACACATTTTAATAAATAAAATATTTTTGTATTAAAATGTTATACCACCGAACATAGTCCATTAGACGACGGAAATCCTACTTTGCAACCCCCGATAGAAATAAAATATCGAAAAACACCGAAACCTGTCTTCCAAGGAACTAACATTTAGGCTGAAAACACATTGGATACGAGATGACGCGACGTCTTTTGTTGACGAATCAGACAACAATCAATTGATTCAAAAAGATAAGATACGGTTGCTAAGTGTGTAAATAAAAATTGTCTTTCTGTCTCTAAGAAACAAGACGTATTTTCCGCTCCGCTGTGTTTTCAGCCTTAGTTATATTATTGTAAAAAGGAGTTGGCAATTTGAACCAATGCTGCTTGATAATTCACAAACATTGTTCCTCAAGAGAATTAAAGGCTTTTTAACAATTGGTTGCGCAGATTAATATCGATGCTTACATATATTGGGAAGAGTGGACACCCCAAAATGCCACAATTTAGCCTTTAAAGTCAAAGTTAGCTTTTACATAAAAAATAGATGAATTAAAGTTTAACTTTTTGAAGACGATTTTACAATTTAAAGAATAAACCAATCTGATTGAATTATTATTATTGTCAACTTAAATGAGAGATTTATAGAGTTCCCACATCAAACCAGGAAAGTTTTCCTAGTATTTGACAATATCAATATGTGTTGTTGATGTAAGCGAAACAATGTCTTCGAAAATTAAAAATAAAATACTGAATGGAGCCCCTTCTGATAAGTCAGATACATAACCCATATTTTAAATATCATTCGTACTGACTGCTGGAAAACGTTCAATTATTTGCCCTTTCCTATGTCATCGTCGCCAAGCCAATAGTGGAATTTTAAATACTCATCTTTAGTATAGTTTTCTAGAAGATTACAACTTATATACGTTAAGCAATCAATAACAACAACAAGGTTTAGAAGATAATAATTTCTCTGACATACAGAGATAAGAAGCAACTTTTCAAATTTTCTGCCAGTGTTCATAGATGTTTCTTAAGCTTCCATGTTTTGTTTATTATTTATTGTAATGTACATATGTTCTGACTTAGGACCAAAATAGTTTACCATCGATCAAATTTTTAAACTACGGCACAACTCTGAGAGATCTTATAGTTACACACTACTTTTTACTGATTCAAGGGCACACGTATGACAGCAAATTACGAGATGAGCGTATACGGATAGATCAATATAACATTTTGATATTTATGACAAACTCATTTGGTTGTGCAGAGTAACGTTATCATTATAAAGTGAAAACAATGTGTGAAGCGTGTCCCCGGTTATGAAAAGTCTGTTCAACTACTTGCATGCGCCTTTTTAGGTCTTAAAATGCTAACTTATTCTGTAAGTGATGATGCTAGGTTGCTACCGCCTTCAGCCGAGGAGAAACTTCTACGTTAACATAAGTTATCTATTTTCTTGACCTTTTTGTCCTGCAATTCCTCTAAAGATTCTCGGTTTAAGATCTTATCAGGTTTCCTCTGCTAATAAACCGATTGTCATTTGGTGTAGGTCTATAGGGTCTAAAAATAGGTTATGATGCTCTACTAGATTCCTCCTTTACGCCTGGAAAGGGCGATGTAGTATATAAAAAGTATAAATAGCAGGTCTAGTAGCAATCGTTTCTTATAAACTACATACCTCTATGTAACACGTGACACTTCGCAGCTAAATATTGTAACATGCTGTGGTAATATTTACGAATTTGTTTGGAATGCATATTCGAAAGGCATCTCGTTTCGCTGTCGCGTTTTCCACACCAATAGTTGTAATTTCTAGATAGTAAGGGTTTTTGTCTACATTGGCTTGCTTAATTCAGAAATGATACGAATAATTATTCTTGCCAATCGCTGCATTTTTTTGGATTAAAGGGGGAATTAAGTAATAAGTCTCTATCCAGATGAATTATGGAGACTCTATAAAAGACTTTGATCATCCCAGTCCCACTTTATGGCTCGCGAAAATAAACATAGAACATGCAAAATCCCCAAAAGTTAATGGACATTTAGTTACATTAGACCGTGTTTTTGTTAGAAATTCAATTCGTCATAGTTATGCTTTAATTAATTTATAAAGAATACAACTAAAATTTCAATGATTAACGAGCATTATTATATACGTATTTAAAATGTTTGTGAGTTTTCCTATTCCTATAAGCTATTGCCCATCTACTCCTTGCACAAAGATATGGTTTGAAGACAAACTAGGATGTACCTGTCCTAGACAACGTTTAAAAGCTTTTCTTTTGAATCTTCACAGCGCATCCAGCGCCACCGTGAATAATTGTAATGACAAATCTATTTAAAAGTGGTGTTAAGACATACTATCGACTGAATTAAGGGTTGAGAGCTCTACTGAGAAAGTGCTGCCAATAAACTCAAGAAATGAACTGCCAAACCGTGACTTTGCTAAGCGAATGCAATGGTTATAACAGTTTTCCGGATATTTTTCCACAGCACAAACCAGCTAGTTTTTATTAATGTCTTTACCTTATGGGGTGTTAATATGTGCTAGAAAGCTATATATTCGTTGGGCTGCTCTCAAAGCTTGAGCGCTTTTATAAGTTTATCAAGGATGAATTTAAAACATATTGGTTAAATAGCAAGTACGAGCGCTTAATCAGCTAGCTCATTTCTTTGAATATTGGGTGGGTTTCGTCGCATTTTTCTCAAAAGATGGCCCAAGAGTCGCATAACTTTGGTCATACGAGCCGTATCTAGCCATACTACAGCCCATTTGGTGGTGGAAATGTTCATAAATACATTATTGCCGTTTTCTTTTGGCTTGGCGATTTGGACTCCAATAGATTACTAAAAACTTTTTCTGACTTTGCAGTCCAAATTTTTATATGTCAATTGGTTAAATGTCAACGTTTTTTGTTAGTCAATTCAAATAAATTGACTCAACACAGTCGACTGCTCGAAAACAAAAATCTGAGGGAAAATTATCGCACACGTTGTCGAGTGAGTAGAATCCGTCTGTGATCGAGTATTTTTGCGATGATGGCACACGATAGCTTGTGTATTGAATAAAAACATCACATTGCAATAATAAAGTTTATTTCAACTAACTTCTTAGACTTGTCAGTAGTCCTTAGACAAAAAAAAAATCCTGTAACAAATTCGAAATGCATATGTGGTTAGTCTCGGCAAGATTGTTGACGACAGTGTACTCTGCTTTTCATATATGTTTCCTGATTCACGTTCCTGTTCTTCGGACATAGAATGGCAACGGCAGCGTGTGTTAAGCTCATTAAAGTCCTATATTAACAGCATAACCGATTGGGGAACTATCAACAAAGTGGAATTTAATGCTTCCAAAACACAATGTTGTCTGCTGTCGCAAAAGCGAAATTGAGATACCCAGCCACTGTCCATAAATGGAACTTGCACCGTCGAAACCCAAAGACTTTCCATTCTCGGTATATGTGTGAATGACAACATACGTTGGAATGACCACACATTCGAAGTCACCAAAAATGCTGCTAAATGTCTGGGCTTCCTAAAGCGATGTAATTCTAGCATTGTACCATTCCAATAATACAGAGTGATCGACACCCTCGACCAGCGACGTAATGCCTCCTGCTCCACCTTGATCTATCGCTATTTTCACATTACCTGTGGCATTCCGCCTCTTCAAACCTTTAACCGTAACATCCGTCTCGCTATGAATGCTCATCAGTACACAGTCAAGCCCACTTTAGGGCGAACTCAGAAAAATTTCTTGATTCTTTCCTAGACCGAACAACTCGCTCATGGAATGGGCTGCTAAGCTCTTTATTTCCTAGTCATTATAACCTTCAAACATTCAAAACCAACGTTCATCGTTATCTCTCTTTTTATCCCTCTTTATTATCCACTACCCGCGCTGTGTGCAATCATTTTAAGGGTGCTTCGGCGTACGCGTATTATAAAAACAAATGTAAGGCCGCTTGACAATTTATTGCGTTGAGTGCTCAGTGATTGCTCAAATCAAATTTGATATTGTTCTTTGTCGTAAAATTTTATTTTGTGATGAGGCTCAATCTGGTAATCAAGTAGAATTACCTTATTCGGAGCGACCGAACCATCTTTAAGAAGTTCACCAGATGCCAATGCAACCAGACAATGCACCGTATGTACCGCATCATCGGTTGTAATTTTTTAGAAATGAGGTCGCAGCGCAAATTACTGTCAATAGACACCGATACAATGCGATGATCAGTGATTATTTGCTCCTAAATTTCTGGGACTTCAATGTAGAAGAACTTTGGTCCCAACAGGGTGGTTCTCTACCGCATACTACCAACTGAATGGCCTTGTCAATTGGCCACCAAGATCGTTCGATTCGACGTCATTAAACTATTTTTTGCGGAGCTTCATAAAGTCACTAGTTTTTCTGATAAATTAGCAATGATACTCCCTCAATTGATCGAAAATTGGACCTCTGAAACGCGTTTTGTACGAGGCAGCTGTGGTGGTGATATTTTTTTTGGTTTGGTTTTAGTTTTATTCACCAAATTAATTTCTTTTGCTTTGTTTAAGCAAAAATGTCCAAATATAAAAGTATCCCTTTCCAGAAAACTGTGTTTGGATTTAAGTGAAAAAAACACGGACTTTATCATTGACCCAATAGGCACTTAACTTGAAAGAAAGTTTTTGTTGCAAAGTAATTTCCTTATCCATCCAGTTTACTTGTTGTAACTATGTTGGATAAAATAAGATCTGTTTAATGGAACAAATAATAATTATTTATTTTCTGCCGCCATTCAATATTATTTTAACATGATAGGACAAAAGAACGTAGTAATGTATTACGTTGTAGGTGGTTGCTATAGTTTCCTTTTTATAACAATTTTGACTTGTATGTTTTAAGATACTGAGGTCAACCAAAAAATAGATCTTAACATGTGTTTATCTCTAGATATCCTTGCAATGGCATACGCGGATAATTTTTCTTTTCCTTTTGAAGTTATGTATCTCATTGAAACTACTTAACCTTTAAAGTATTCCACGTCGAAATATCATCGTATCGCAATATGTCTTCAGTTGACACAATTATTCTTTGCCATTCTTTTGGCACCAACAATACGAGTATCTCGATCCTTTATCGTAATCGAAACAAATGTGCATCGGTAACATGCGTTCTGTAGCATGTGCATCGTCCGGTTTCGAACTTCTTTGTACATTTGTTGGTTGTTGTTATTGTTCTTTGCGACATCAGGTGTCGTAGATAACACAAATGAGAATTCACCTGCCTGCGTGGTAGGACCGCCGACTATGACACATATTCGTTTTGAGACTGACCCTCGTTTTTGATCCTCTTGATTGTAAGGAATGAATGTGTCCGCATGTGTCCTAGAATGTATGTTATTCATCATTCTGCCACTGAGAGCCCGTTTGACTTTGAAATAGACTTGGTCAATTGAAGGAATCAATTCTCACGAAGCTTGGACAACAAATTTATTAGATGACCCCATAAACTCGTGCAAATGTACACGTTTAGAATGTTAGACGGCAATGCGCAGGTTATTTGTACGAGTATGTATAAAATGTGTCCTTTTTGATCGTGTGCAGCAGTTAGTTTCTTAAACACCTACATTTTGTGTCTTGTTAATAAATTAGTTGTTTTCCAGAATGAATGGGGGGAACATAAACAGATCGTTTCTATAGTCAGTTGTTGAATGATGTTGTGTAGAGTTTTTGTTTTTCTTCCTTCTTGTTTGGTGTTAGATGTCACTCAAACAATTAATTGAGTTTTTTTTTGATGTTTTGATTTGTCGCTTGTTGATAGAGTTGTTATTTTGAAGAAGGAAATGTATTTTAAGATTCCAGATTTTTTGGAATAAAATTTATTTCTGAAGTTTAGAAAAATATTTATTTAGAAGTGAATTTAATACAGAGTGTAATGTTTGCTTCTTTTTCCAAATTGTTAATTTTGTTGGACTAAAAACAAAACACGGCTATCTATCACGGTTATCGACTGATCAACTGGTTCATTTGGTCGACCTCTCCCATCCCATTCCAAATTAACCGTAGAATTGACCAAAGCAAGGTCGCTCAATACAAAGTGTTTCTCATTCAAGTCCAAAAATTTAGGATGCCACAGGTCGACTCTAACTTTTTGTCGGTAGAAGGTACGCTCGTGCTATTGTATTGTACGTCTGAACGATAATTGATTCATATACATTATGGCCCCTTTTTGTTATTGCTTAACAAGACATGCAATCGCCAAGCATTAGAAATAGCCATCTCTAGAGGGTTAGCAAATATCACCCAATACAATTTCTTTTCTTTTACGGCCACATGATTAAGACTGATCAATTGGTTCATTTGGTCGACCTCCCCCATCCCATTGCTATAGTTTATGAACAATTTAAGAATATTGAAATTCACCGTTTTGCTTTCTTAAAATTTAAGTTTTTCTAAGGCCCTATGCCATAAAAATTTGATCTCATTGTAACTACCTATGTACAATTAATATATTGTTGTCCTTCCAACTTACGATTGTGATTTTATTTTTTGTGTCCGAACCAAATCATAATCGATTTCTGATAGCATGTAAAGTAGCAACAGGACACCTTTGTGTTCTATTGTCTCGAATTGTGTCTATTGCCCTGAAGCTTAAGAGTATTATATAGTGGATAACAACTTATAGTTTGTAGGGAAGTTGTTAAAGTACACGAATAGGGATTTTACGACTTTTGCCCCAGAGGATCAACAAGATCCCGTGCACATTGAGAGTATAGCAATATCCATCGTTGCAGGTCAATTCTGGTAGCCATATCATCATTTTTAAAAATAGATTTATCCAAGGGCAGGTTTTTATGAAACACTTTCCGCTGTCATGAGTTTTTCTAAATAGGTTCTCACAATTATCACACTTTATACATTTTATTATTGGCAATTGCTGGCGAACTACAGACTGATCGTGTGGCTTGCAACTTGCAGCTTATCTATGATATTCATTTGAACTCCAGTTTCACGCCTTGTGGCAGATTGACAGTAAGCACTACCCAAAAATAGATTCAAATCTGCAGAATCAAATAATATTTTGAGCCGCATATAAGATTATATTTTCGACTATCAAGTTTGCAACCTCATCGTCAAATATCTTTTCGAATAACGTAACATGATTGCGCTTTTTAAAATCTTATTGATCTTATTAGGTCCTCTGTAAGGGTCTATAAGTATGCCAACTGAACCTAATATGCATATCAATCATATCCAACTCAAGCTTCAGTCGCTTAAATGTTGAACTTGGGCGTTATTCAAACGGGCAATTGTATGCTATGTGAAGCTAATAGAATAATAGAACACTACGTATTCGATGACCATTGTAGCAGAAGTACCCTCAGATACGACTTCAACAATCACCTATTTCTATCCTGAACTTTCTTCTAATTCACTTTTAGTTTTAATTTAACGTAAAGTTGTATTAAGCTAAATAAAATCTTGCTTTTTGGCTTAAGAGACTTGCAAATGAAATCAATGAGCTGCAACTGTTAGCTTATCCAAACCAAAAGACTTCTCAATGGCCTGCAGTAGAACCGAGGACCGTCTCGTAGAAACATGTACACTGGTAATTATATGGCATGACTTACCGAAAAGTGGAATTAAAGTGTACATAAATCTACGAAAAGCAAAATAGTGCTTAGGCATTTGACCGAGTTTGGCATCAGACTCTTTTGTAGGAAATGCGGCCATTTCGGGCTAACGAATGACTTCTTCAACGCATTTGAAATTACCTTTCAGAACTTTCAATTCAAGTTGATTTGGATGGTTTCAAGTCTGATATTCAAAAAATAGATGATGGTGTTCCCCAGGGCTCCGCTCTGTTTTCGACACTCTTTTAAATTTTCATTAATGATTACTTGTACTATCCTCTCCTCCAATACATTTTCTTGTTGAAGACAGTACTCTATGCTTTATATATTTGTTTTCTGTCTCACGTCCCTGTTCTTCGGCTGTAAAACGGCAATCGTATGCTCAGCTCAATAAATTCTGATATAAACGTCATCACCAGAGCGAAAACAACCGACAGAGTGGAATTCCAGTGCTCATAACACATCTCTGCATCTTCTGGATAGAATTCAAATTCGTGCGATAAAACTCATAAGTGATGCTAATATCACCCTGTGAAATGACACCATCGAACACCGAAGTATTTCCACCGCTAGTGTTCCATATAGATAAAAAAAATGTAGCACCCGTCTCGTTATGAATGCTCAACTGTATACATGAAGCCTTTTTTGGAGTTACTTTGAAATATCGCGATTTATTGGAATGGCCTATAAAGCTTTCTATTTCGTAGTCATTTTACGTTATAAACATTTAGGATCAATGGTATCTCTTTTTCCTTCTCCTAAAAATGTGAAAATATTTTAAGGGAAGTTTTAAGAACGTTTCTGAGCGATTAAATCTTCAGTGGCTTCGTTGATAGGGCTGATTGGATAAGGTCACTTACGAGTATATGAAGCAGTGATATTGCTACTCTGTGAGGAACATTAGTTAGTACTGCCAATTCATCATTAAAAAATTTACACCCCAACAACAGCTAACAAATTACTGAATCTTGTTATTAAGATTCGTGCTCTATAAAAATTGTTTTTCGTGCACTTTAAGCAAGCAATTCAAGCCATAGTGACCCAATATCGCACCAATTTCACTCTATTGCTGCTGTATCCGACAGTGTTAATGAAGACCGTGATTTGTCCATTCGTCGCAAATCGCAGCAATTGGGACTTTGTTACCCGACTTCATGCAAGATTTTACGCAAGGATCTTGGTCATAAAATTCGCAAAACAGCTCGGCTATCGTATGATCGATTTGCTGCCTTTAGACTATTTGCCGATAAGCCAGCCTCAATTGAAGCCTTGAAAGACAACATTACATGTGTTATTAGAGAGATAACAGCCTCGAAAAAGCTCGAAAAAGTACCTGAAAGTTGTCTGGTCCGTATGAACTACTTAAAATGTAGTCATGGTCAACATTTACATGAAATAAACTTTAAAGAGTTAATGGCATACATGGATTTATCAACTTTAATAGGAATAATGTACTCCTTTGTAAGTTTCTTGTGTCATTTTTTGACAATTAAAAACCAAAAATTTAAAAAATCACCCATTAAAATTCGCATTGGTATAAATCTGAAAATATAAGAAGCAAACTTAAATTTTCTTTTGTCAAAGACAAAACTTTGGATTTGGCCAAGATGCAGCATTAGAAATAGCAATTAACATACCAATCACTGTCTGAAAATCGGGAACCAAAGGGTAGGTTAAGTTGGCCTTCTTTCCAATGAAAGTTCCTACATTATCCGCTTTTCAACACGGTTTCATTTTATAGCGCGTCATTTGGAGACGGAGCAACAGGTTCCTCTCATTCAAATTTTCTAAGACTGTATTTTTATTGTAATATGTCCGTTTAGTCGGATCTCATGTTTTCTCGCGAAGATTTTAGTTTCGCCTCCGATAGTAGGGATTCCGAGGTCTCGGTGTAAGTCATCATGACTTATGTTATGCACCACGGTGTATGGACAATTTCTCTTAGCACTTTATTTTCAAAATATTAGCATTCGTTGTCTTGGTAAAATCCCAAAGTTGTATACCATAGACCCACATCTGCATTTGCTGATAGAATAGCAGCTTGTCATCGATATTTAGCTTGGAATGTTTACGAAGCTTTCAAGCTCTTTGCGTTTTTTCTGTGCGATTTCCATTTTAACTTTGCGTCGAGTGTCATTCCAAGGTATTTAGCCTCGTTTGCAAATGGAATACAAACTGAGTTTATAAAGATAGGCAACCGAATAATTTTTCTGTATGTAAAATCAACATGAACGGATTTGGTCTCATTGAGGGCTATCCGCCAAGCCCTTGTCCAATGTCCATTCATGTGCTTTATCAAGAACGCTTTGCAGTTTCACCGTTGTTTCTTCAATGGTTTTATTTACTGCTAATATAGCAGTGTTATCGGCAAATGTAGCAAGAACGGTTCCCTTTTCTTGTGGTATGTCTCAAGTATAGAGGATATACAGAAGTGGGCCACTTCTCTTCTCTACTCTTTAAATTGCGATACTCCTTTCCGAGCTTGTCACGAAAGATGCTATTCTCGAGATAGTTTGTCAGTAATTTATAATGGGACAAGGGGAAACCTGCAGTAATTTGAACGTTAATCCTTCGTGCCATACCTTATCAAAGGCTTGTGAGACGTTAAGGAATACGCTTGGGCAAGTCTTTCTTTGGTCTAAAGCTTTCTCAATAACGTCGGTGATTCTATGCACCTGATCAATAGTGGAATGCTTATTTCTGAACCCAAACTGGTAATTATGTATCTTGTCATTCGGAAGTTTTTCCGGTTTACGAACCATTATGACCTCAGCAACTTATCTCTGACTCAGAACGTATTCTATTATCAGTGCGGCGTTAATTGCATAAAGAAGCTTAGTTAATGTTTTTCTAGGCAGCATTTTAAGGCCTTCTACGTTTATTAGGTCCTAACCCGGGGCTTTCTTTGGTTTCCGTTTTTCTTATTTTGTCATCGTGTGATTGTTTGACACTTTTTACAATTCACTGATATATGGGATAAGTGCTCGAAGGGTATAAAGATCTTTTCAAGATGAGAAGAGCAGGTATCCGCCTTCTCCTTATCTTCATTCGCCCATTATTCGTTAATTTTTCTAATTAGTGGCGCGGAGGCCTTAGATCTTTTAGTACCTTTTAATGCTCTCCAAGGCGAATAATTTGATTCCATTTTCGCTTTCAGGCTTTCTAGATACGTGTGTACTGCACGGCTTATGAAGTTTTCAATTGTCTCTCTCAGCAGGTTGCATAGATTATACAAATGTGTTTTATGCTCTACTCTCCTCGAATTCGCTCTACCCACCGTCCAACAGAAATCTGTCAAACGAGGAGATTGACAGATATCTAAAACTAATGGACGAGACAATTAAACGAACAATGGACACAGCGATACCACGGTATCAACATACTGACAACGAAGACCTATTCCGCAGCGCAACTATTGACGCACTTCACCGACATAAAAGTAGACTACTCTCAAGACTAAGGTCTTCAGTCAGACAGTACAGACAGTTTACTGACAGACATAACCTGGAGATTATGACATTAAAGTCGTCGATTAAAAACCTCCAAGCATTAATAAAATAAAATTACAGGTCTTCTGTAAGTTTGTATTGGAACAATAAAATTCGGGCTGTAAACACCAGCAACCCAAATATGTTCCCGCAAATAAATAAAATTTTTCGGAGGAAAGATCAAGACGACCTTTCATGTCTTAAAATCGCCCGAACGACTGACAATGAACGCATACTTTCAACAGCAGGCATAGATCCAAATGAGGCTATTGATGATGACAACTTCTTTGTGATCGAAGATCCGCAGGAGAAGGTCGAGGCTATAGGAGCGACTTTCCAGGAAGTGTACAAGGCGAATGACACCATTGGCCTAAACCACGACTTGGAAAATCGAGTCCTTTTGCACAATTTCTATCTTCGAAATGAAATAGTGAACTGGCGAATCGAGAACTCGGGTTTCACCCAGTTCAGTGACGAGAATATGGCAAATAATGTCATCGCCAATGAAAGGGAGCAACCCCCGTTCATTTCGAAGGAAGAGCTTCAAACGATCTTCGATACAATTAGAAGTAAGAAATCAGTGGGAACCGATGGAATACCGAACATTGTGCTTCGACATCTCCCACTAGAAGCGGTGGATATTTATACCACCCTGTTTAACAATGCAATGAATAATGCACATTATCCAGAGCATTGGAAAACTGCGGTGGTACATCTCATCCCCAAAAGGGATAAAGACACCTCCAATCCGGCGAATCTCCGGTCGATCAGTCTCCTTCCAAACATCAGTAAGGTTTTCGAAAAAGTCATCAATAGAGTCCTGACTAAGTGGGTTGAGGACAGAAATATAGTTCCGGATAATCAATTCGGTTTCAAGGCGGGGCATGACGTCATTAATGCCGCGTCTAAACTGGTTTCCGATATCCAATGGAACAAAGCCAAGAAACAGTGCACGGGTGCCTGCCTGATTGACTTGGAAAAGGCCTTCGATACGGTATGGTTAGAGGGACTCTTCTACAAGTTGAACAGACTGGGTATTAGTAAACCACTGTTGTATAATCTTTTCAATATGCTTTCAGATAGACAGTTCATCGTGAAAAATGGCGATGTGACTTCTACTGGTACATTCAACATTAAAAACGGTCTGCAACAAGGTGCAGTTAATTCGCCAATCCTTTTCAACATTTACACAAGTGATCTGATAGGTTCACTTCACCATAGCGTACGCAGACGACTTAATCGCGTACAGATCAGGTCCAAAGATTGAGGTTATACACATTCTTTTGCAACGTGACTTCGATAAAATTAAACAATATTGCGACGACTGGAAGTTGAAGATCGGCCTTTGCTTACATTTGGTTGTCCCGTGTGGTTCAACGTGAGAGCAAGTCTTTTGGAAAAGATTCGGGTGTTTGAGAGGGCTTGCCTTAGGGCTTGTCTTCGCCTATACAGAACACCAGAGTCTAAGTACATAAAATTCTATCCTAACGAGGTCTTGTACAATAGGGCGAACCTAATACGAGTGGACAATTTTGTTATTAAGTTGATTCGAATGCACATTGCAAGAGCAATGACCTCGTCGAATAACCTGATCTCGGGGGCTTACTACCCCAATAATATGTATCACAGGATAGATTAGCGGTGCCGTTAATCTTCCACGTCGCTCGAACAGCTGCAGACAGGCGACTCAACTACGACAGAGACGTCGCACACGGCAGTGCGGAGCGTCTCCGGTTTAGTAGGGCGGTAGGGAGTCGTGACACTAGGGATGTTGCTCGGCAGCACCAACAATTTTGGTGGCTTGCGGAAGAAGGGGAGGCTCCTTTGTCGAATTTCTCGAATAATAGTTAGCTTCGTTAGGGAGCAGAGTCGGTCTGCCTTATTTTTAGTTATGGCCGGCTTACATAGATTTAAGTAGGATTAGGATAGCTTTAAGAAAAAAAAAAAAAAAAAAATAAAAAAAAAAAAAAAAAAAAAAAAAAAAAAAAAAAAAAAAAAAAAAAAAAAAAAAAAAAAAAAAAAAAAAAAAAAAAAAAAAAAAAAAAAAAAAAAACAGAGATGGGTGACTCTTATCTTGAATAAAAAATAATACTTATACAATAAGATAGTTTAAGTAGGCTAAGTAACTGTATAATTTAGTTTGTAGGTAGCTATGTATAAGTTTTAGTCTCTAAGTTTTATAATAAGATTACAAACAAGTCCATGTACTAAGTTTTTAAAATAAAATTAATTTTCTTAGTTTTAGTTTTAATTAATGTAAAAAAAAAATAAAAAATAAAATACTGTAAGAAACGTCGAAAGGCATAGACTAAGTGTTATGTTTAACCTAGAGTGCCCGCATGGGGCCAGTAAGTTAGAATAAGATAATTTTAATTTAATTAACCTAATTTTTAAGCGTTTTTTTTATCTAGCTTGTAAGAATTCGTGAATTGAATTAAATAAAAATGCATTAAAAATGAAAAAAAAATGAAAAATGTGTTTTATGCTTTGGAGCAGGACTTTGTTGCCATTTCTTACCGGCTTTTCTTTTTTCGCTTACCGGCGGATACCGTAACTTGTTAGTTTCTTGCTTTAGGGAGTGTTATGCGACGCGGCATAACATAACATATTTCGACGACTTCTAGCTCATAGGGTTGCCTTGAGTGATACGTTGGGTTCTACTTTTTCGTGTATTTATCTCTCGAAGCCTCCCCAATTAATATTTCTGCTGGTTCTTGTTTTTTGATTAGAGTTTCACCAATTGTCAAAATGACTGGAGAATGATCAGAGAAAAGGTTAAAAGGTAGATGAAACCTTTATGAAATTGTAAGATATTGCTTCTGAAACGAAAAAATTGATGAGATCGGGTATTTTTAAGGTGTCAGTCGGGCAGAGGTTTGCCTGTCGAATAGAAGTCACGCTTGTTCTCTCTACCATCTTCAAAGAGCATGCAGAAAGGTGTATTTTGCATTGAAATCACCGCCAATAATAAAACTAGATTTGAGTGATTTAAGTATGTTTTTGAAGACAGTCTTTTCGAACGCTGATCTTTGGGTTTCTCGTCCATATAAGATCAATCTAAGTTCAATGTTGAACAGTACCTCATCGCCCATAGCTGATATTCGGCTTGAAGCCGACGGTGACTGATGAACGGTTGCTAGTGTTCTCGTTGAATGACAGTACACAATAACCTTAAGATTAAGTACGTGGAATGATAGTTTCGAAAGTGCTGAACAAAAAAGGTTTCTTATTCGACGGAGAATTTATGAGGGCTATGAGCCACCCAAGTTTATGCTTTCGACCAAGACCTGAAATCGTCAATCTTGGTTCTCTTCATACACTTGCATGAGTCTTGTTTTTACAGTGATGTATTTATTCGAGGCTTTTGGAATAGCAAAAGGTCAAAAGGTTGCTTAAGATTTCCCCGCACTACGTTGGCGATGATAAATTGGTATTTCATGTCAGTTAAAGGCCTAGAAACAGCGAACATGGCTTCAATTTGAGCAAACCACAGCTACCAAAAAGCGGTCTGTCCATATCATGGGTTGTATTTCTAAAGCTATTATTCATTTAAAAAGAAGTGGTCTGTGGTACAACACGCACCGGAGTTTTGATTACCTTTCCTCCTGCCGTCTTTTGACTCTGTTTCATGGACATACGATCTGATGCAATCCTGCTACAGAAAAAAATATGAAATATCAGAATGCAGTCGGTTCTTCGCGTGCGGTACCAAAATCGACATATGATGCTTCGCTGGTGTCTTTTATTCGGAATGACAACGTTAGATTTTACTCCTCGTTAGGATAAATTACGTCTGTCTTCCACGCAGAGAAAACGCCATCCTGATGGAAACGAACTATATAAGTACGATTGAGGTTTGATCTACAGGGGTGCCCAATTACACTGCAACTTTTTAGAGCGCTGCCCTTTTCTTCAATCGAATTTTTCTTAAGTTCAACAAAATTTGGTTTCATAGGGCGAACCATGGACTTCCTCCGAAATCTTTTTTTTGTACTGACTTTGGCCTTTTGAATGACGCATATGGAACACTTGAAAGAGTGGATTTGCTTCTGGTAACTGTGGAGGCCATTAGACACTCACCTCAAGTACTTCGAAGGGTGTAGTAGTTCGGACTCCCTTCACGACTGTTTGTGCTGGTCTTTCAGAGGTATCACAGATATGCAAAGCTAGCGCCGCTTAGATCAGTATCAACATGTATCTACGCGTGAGTTCACCCCCTCCTCATTTTTTTTCTTATACATTACAACCGACTGGGCATAAACTCCATGCATCCTCGTAATTCAACACCGCGGAAAATATATATATTTATGGCCCACTGAAAGCTATTGTAACTGATGCCACACAAGGAATGTGTGATCAGTTGAAATGGTAAGGATATTATATGAATTTCTTACACGTACCGTCATTACTTCCACGGATTCGAGCTCTATTTTAAGGTATTCAGTATGGATTCTCTAATATTTTAGGAGGATCTGCCTCTCGCCTTTTCAGATGGATGATACGAGTAAGCGTGATAATCCCTAAGGCCTTTTATTTTTGCGTAAGACGGGTTTCAGAAATCAGGCAAGCATCAATATTCTTCTCTCATATGAATAGGTGCTCATTAGACTCCATTTTTGGCCGAGAATTATACAAATCAAGTATAAATGAGTGAAGTGTGCCAAAATATTTCGTGAAGTAAAATTTTTTTCTGTAAGAAATTTCTAATGTCTTTGAGCTTTTCTAAAAACTTTAGAAAAGGCTGCTTTCGACGTAACTATTTGGATAATAAAAGCACATAGATAAGAAATCTGTCACAACCAAATTCCACAAGGTGACTATCATAACACTGGGGGTTCCTCAATCTAATTACATTCCTTATTTACTCTTTTATGTATTTCCTTCTTGAACAAAAAGGAAAATAGTAAACCCGATGGACGACAAAATGCACAACGTCTTCAAATAATTCTACCACACGTAAAAGGATAAAAAACCTTCAAGCCAAGATGAATCGCTAGATGAAGGATAATGATATAATTAATGCTGCCTCAGTGATGTTGGTATTGCTCCTGTTCTTGTTCTTTCGTTCGAAATAGTATGTCCCCGACGAGATGCTCCCTGCTCTGGTGACCATCTCGATCGATTCCAGTTGCAGTTGCACATTTCCAATGTCTTTAGCGTTTAGTCATCCCTTTTTGTGGAGCTTTGAGAGCAGGATGAAAATGCCGCCAAAAACGAGGAGAGAGGTGGATCTAAAAAATTATCTGATTAAAAAACGGTTTGTTACTGTTTTGCCCTGAGAGGTGCACATTCAGCACACACACAGGGCCCTCGCATTCGACTATTGTCCCGGGAAGATATCGATGCTATTGATGATGGGATGCATTGGCTTCATTGTGGAGGTTGTTGATGTTGAAGCTGTTGGGACGGTATTGCTGTTTAAAGAAGGATCCATGAGCATCCCACAGAGTTGGCAGAACGGTGTTAGTGGAAGGTAGGTCTGCCACTCAATCGCTTGCACATACACTACTGAACAAGATTGTTATTTATTTTTTATACAATTTTTTTTTTTTTTAACCAGACCGACTACTGGTTACTGGTTACTGGTTACTGAGTGCATCTTGGTTAAGGGATCCGCGGAGTTTTAGTTTGATTGCCGTCGCTGTCGCCATTTTTTGTTTATGTGATGCTTTTCCCGAGATCTATACAATTACAACGCCGAAAAGGATTTGTCCCCAACGAGTGGTTGGAAGAAATACAATACAAAAAAAAAAATCTGAAGATGATGCTTCTACTTCCCATTCGACTAATGATTTTTGCCGATCCTTAGCACTGAAAGAGCAGAGGCAGGATTTAATCAGGAGGTCTTCGCCTCCTAATTTGTTGTTTATCCAATTTGGTGTTTGGATTTTTTGCCATTTTTCCATTGCTGGTTGTCTTGGTCTTAGTGGTTGGTGAGGCTGCTGCTAGGCACTGCTTGGAATGCCTGCTTCGCGACTGGGATTTTCTACATTCGTGTTAGGTATCTTGTCCTCTTGGCCTCACAGTATGTAAACATGGAGGCAAATTTCAACTGAGATATGTGTTCTTAATATGCTTCCCTTTTACATATGGTCAAGGGCTGGTTGAACGAGCTGAGAGTAACGCACGTACTTGAACGCTTACAGATCGTCTGGCATGTACAGAATACAGATACAGGCAGGTCGAAGTAAGGTACACGGTTGGCACCTTGTAGCAGCGGCAGCACATTGACGAGGCAAGCAACAAAGCAGATAAACAAACCGAAAATGTTTTCTGTCCAAAATAACAAGATGATAGTGTAAGCTGAGATTCTTCTGCGAATGTGTTTCGCAGAGATACTGTTGGTTCCGTTGTTAAAGCGCTTCTTTGCTACCTCTCTTCACGATGTGAAATTTTTTGGCAATGGATCATGCATCATCGGTTTCATCTCGACCTCATTATCTCGACGGAAGATCTTCCTAAATTCGGATAATAATTTGTTTGAAAAATGAACGAAGATGTTTTGGTAGGATAAAATTTTATTAATTAGTCAAAGTGTCTCTTGGATGTGTCCTGCCAGTTGATAGTGTGAGATGTCTTTGGCTTATCGCTGGGGATTTGCTGTCGTGTTGAGCTCTTGATCGTCATTAAGACTGAAGATACACAGCGGAATGCTGATTGCTGTAGACTGGACAGGTTGATTGTCAGCTTGGAATAATTGGATAATAATCAGGCGAGAGAATAAATGATTCCAACGATTGGATGATGATGTGGCATGTGATGGGATGTCCTTGTAGGTTGATTTATTGCATGTGAATTTCCGCTATGAGTTGATGAAATTCAAAAACGAAGGAACAGTGTGATGTTTACTTTGGCTACATGTGTCAAAAAGGCGTGAAATGTTACATGTAGAAGTGATAACTTTTAGCAAGTTGGCAGGGCATCGATCAAGTAAAAAAAATATATATGAATGTTCACACGAATATCTGGAGGCTGTGGATAAAATATTCTGTTCTGCAATGTTTTGTGTCGTAAGCATGTTTTGAAGATTGTGAATGTAAATTTGAATTAATAAATACATGGGGATTTGGTTACGTATGACAAATCAAGGCAGATATTACGAACTTTCGTTCAATAATGTGTCAGGACAACCTAACAATTTGTTTAGGCAAATAACTATATATTGTATATGGTATGAACAGGCATCCATTGAGATAAATGTGTCGGAGTGTTTATTCTCGATTGGCTATTAAGAAGGCTTTGCAAATCTGATGGCTTTCGTAAAGTACAAAGAAAACGTTTATTTTTATTGGAAACGAAGAGATACCTGAAAACTGGCTCATTGAGATATGCCCAGGGCAAAAATTATATCGAATACTGGTGGTGCAAACAGGAAACAAACAGGAAATAATTGAACCGCAACACCCAAGCGATGTTATAGAGGCATCTACAATAAAGCAAATTGGCGCTGCACAAATTAAGACAGCTCAATGTAAGTGGTACAGTGTTGATTGCCACATAGCAAGGAAAAATTCATTTAATCTGCTAAATATATACAAACGTACAATGAATTTAGAAGACAAGATTATATATCTAGAAGCAAATAAAAATTACAAACGCATATGTAATGACAAAAAACTCACATATTACCAACAGGTCAATTACAAAATCAATACGATAAGAGATAGGAAGAAAGGAAATAGGAAACCAAAGCTGTAGTATTAGTCGAGCAGTGAGATAGCAGCTTCAGAGTTTAACGTTTATTTTCATTCCCTCTTAAATCCGCCACAATTGGCAAATGACTTATGTTTATTGAAGATGAAGACTTGGATAAACCTATATCGCGGAGAAACTGAAACAAACTTTAAGAAATGTCTAATTAAACAAGCTCCTGGGGAAGACCGAATATCATATGAATTTTTGAAAAATGCAACAAGTGAGTTTTTGGGCGTGCTAGTACAAGTTTACAATACAATTTTGGAAAGGGGCAAAGTGGATGATACACTTATAACAAGTATTGTAGTATAGTGTTTCCTATATTCAAAAAAGGCAATGTTAATCAAACACGTAACTATCGGGGAATCTCATTTATGATTTGGATTGCTAAAGTGATTGCGAAGCATGGAATTATGACAGAATACCAGGCGAGCTAAAGAAGAAAATACTCCACTGTGGACAATATATAAAATTTAGCTTCAATAGTTCATTTAAAACTTCACGAAAAGAAAAAGGTGTATGCATTCTTTGTGGATTTTAGAGCAGCGTTCGATTAAGTACAAAGAAAAAACCTGATTTTTAAACTACAAAATATTGGAATATCAACAAAAATAGTAAATCTTATCGAAAGTATCTAAAGTAATACAAGATCTGCAGTATGGACGGGAGGAAAACTTTCGGTGTACTTTGAAACAGTAGCGGGCATAAAATAACATAATATCCCCATTAATTTTTGCTTTATATGACATGGCATTCAGTGAAGCTAATATAAGATTGCTTATGTATGCGGATAATATCGTTGTCTTATCAGATGATGTTAACACATTGCAGACAATGATAGCACGCTTAGAAGAATATTGCAACCTATGGAATATGGAAGTCAGTTTGGATAAATCTGCAATTATGGTATTCGGAAACGGAGGAAGATTATCTTCTACAGAAAAGTGGGTATTCAAAGGCGAACAGATTAAAACTGTATCAGAGTACTGCTATCTAGGAGTGTTTCTTACCCCAAAGATGTCATTTTCCAAGCATGTTGAAAATAGAAACAACTCAGCAAAAAACAGCATTAGCGCCACATGCAAAAATGTTCTGGGTGATAATGGAACATCTCTTAAATCGAAGTGGCTATTATTTTAAGCAGTCTGTAGAGCTAACACACCAAGTTATGCTCTGTATATAGAGACCGGAATTGATTGTGGACATTTCTACCAATTAGAGCTACACTTGCAATATATTTATAAAAAATTATTTGAATACGATGATAGAAGATTGCCTCATATAATGTCGGAGGAAATTATCGAAAAAAACATTTTTTAGACTAAAAAATAAATAATCTTGGATCGGATTTTGATTTACAATAGCGAGCTGGAAATTGGCGCGCACTGATTGGCTTACTAAAGGAGAAGAGCTGTTACAGAAACTTAAGCAAAAAAGATGGCAACGTTTTTTACATAAAGCATCAATGAGTGAAAATAGAATTTATAGCCAACTTGATTATTTGAAAAGTCAAACATACTTCACCGATCTGGTTCAATGGGAGTAAATTTAGCAGATTGTAGACTAGCGGAGGCCCTAGCATGCTGCAAAGCAGACATAACCACCATCCAAGAAATGCGATGGGATGGGCCGGACAAAATGAAGATGAAAAACTGCGACATCTACTACGGCAATTGCTATCGACGGCAAAAGCAGCGCTTATTTGGATGCGGATTTGTTGTCGGAGGCAGACTAAGACAAAACGTTCTCAGCTTCCGGCATGCGAGCGAGCGCCTCGTAGCAATCCGCATCAAGGCTAAATTCGCCAACATTAGCCTCATATGCGCGCATGCCCCCACAGAGGAGAAAGATGACGACACCAAGGATGCCTTCTACGAGCTCCTTAACAAGACCTACGAGCAATGCCCTAGCTATGACATTAAAATTGTCCTCGGTGATTTTAATGCAAAGCTAGGAAGAGAGGGTATCTTTGGTGGAACAATGGGAAAATATAGCCTGCACAACACCACCTCCGATAACGGATTCAGGCTAATCGACTATGCGGCGGGGCGAAACATTGTCGTGGCTAGCACGCGGTTCCCACATCTCGACATACACAAGGGGACTTGGAGAACTCCTGATCAATCAACAGTCAACCAGATTGATCACATTGCGATCGACGCAAGACACTCCTCCAGCATTATGGATGTCCGTACGTTCCGAGGAGCCAACATCGACTCGGACCATTGCCTTGTTGTAGCCAAGGTACGGCTGCGGATATCCCAAACTACGCCAAGACAAACTAATGCTGTGAGAAAATTCGACTTCAGACGGCTACAATCGCAAGAGATCGCCAAGTCCTTTTCCGATCGAGTGTCTCTAAATCTCTTAAGAGGTCCAATGCCGCCAGCATCAAGCATCGAAGACCATTGGAAACACTGCCAAAACACCATCAGAGATGCCGCTTCTGATGTGCTGGGTTTCACTCGTCCACCACAACGAAACCCCTGGTTCGATGATGAATGCCGGCAAGCACATGCAGCTAAGCAAGATGCATATAATGTGGCGCTGCTTAGAAAGACCAGAGCTGCTTATGAGCTCTATGAGCAGAAGAGGAGAGACGAGCACCGGCTTCTCAGGAGGAGGAAGAAAGAGCATGAGAAGCGCGTGATCGAGGAAATTGAGAGATGCTACTCCAGGAATGAGGTTTGGAAGTTTTACCAAAAGGTAAAAATAACATGCCGCGGAAACAAACCCCGAACCGAAGCCTGTAGATATAAACAAGTTAACATCGTAGTAGAATCGCAGTCGATGCTGAGGATTTCGAAACATCATTTCTGCAGACTGTATAACGGCTATGACGGACCAAATACCGCTGCCAACAAAGCTGCTGGAGCGGATGGCCTGACTGCCGAGCTCTTCAAAGCGGCAAGCGATGACTTGGTAAGGAGCATACACCAACTCATCTGTAAAATATGGTCGGACGAAAGTATGCCCGATGAATGGAACCTCAGCATTGTTTGTCCAATTCTCAAGAAAGGAGACCCTCTGAACTGCGCCAACTACAGAGGCATCAGTCTCCTTAACATCGCATATAAGATCTTATCCGCCGTATTGTGTGAACGCCTGAAGCCGTTCGTCAACAACCTGATAGGTCCATATCAGTGTGGCTTCAGGCCAGGAAAGTCCACCATCGACCAGATATTCACACTACGGCAGATCTTGGAGAAGACCCATGAGCTTCAGATCGATACCCACCACCTATTCATCGATTTTAAGGCCGCGTATGACAGCATCTATAGAGACGAGCTATATAGAGCAATGTCTAGTTTTGGCATCCCTGCCAAACTCGTCCGTCTGTGCAGGATGACGATGGAGAATGCACGCTGCTCCATCAAGGTCGGCAAAGATCTCACCGAGGCCTTTGATGTCCAGAAAGGATTTAGACAAGGCGATGCGCTGTCATGCGATTTTTTCAACATCGTACTTGAAAGAATAGTGCAAAACTCACGAGCAAACACAAGAGGCACTATCTTTCAAAAGTCCGTCCAACTACTCGCATACGCCGACGATATTGACATAATCGGGAGAAAACAGCGTGATGTCAGTGGCGCTTTCGCGAGTATTGAGATGGAAGCGGCGAAAATGGGTTTAGCGGTCAATGAGGGCAAGACCAAGTATATGCTGTCAAGCAAAAAGGACAACCAACACCGACGTCTCGGACAGAACGTCACCCTCGACAGATATAACTTTGAGGTAGTTAAGGACTTTGTCTACCTAGGCTCCGCTATAAATACAGACAACGACACCAGCGCTGAGATCAAGCGAAGAATAACTCTTGCCAACCGCTGTTTCTTTGGGTTAAGAAGGCAATAGAATAGCAAAGCCCTCTCTCGGACAACAAAAGTCACCCTTTATAAGACTCTAATAATCCCGGTCCTGCTCTATAGTGCAGAGGCATGAACATTATCAAAAATGGATGAGGGTGTTCTTGGTTGCTTCGAGAGAAAAATTCTTCGGTCCCGTCTGCATTGACGGTGAGTGGAGGAGGATATACAACGACGAACTGTATGGACTGTACAGCGACATGGACCTAGCCAGAAGAGTGAAGATCCAAAGACTGAGATGGCTGGGTCATGTAGAGCGCATGGATACCAATGCTCCGGTCCGAAAAGTCTTCGAATCCGCCCTCGAGGGACAGCGCAGTAGAGGAAGGCCAAGACTCAGGTGGCGCACGCAAGTGGAAGAGGACCTCAGCCAACTTAGCGTGCAAAATTGGAGGCAGCTAGCCAGGGATCGAGTTGGCTGGAGAAGCTTGTTGACTGAGGCCCAGGTCTACCCCGGACTGTAGCGCCACTTAAAGTAAGTAAGTAAGACTCTTCTGCAGAATTCAATTAAACAGTAGGCATATGCTATGAAGGGATTATCCTCAGTATCTTTCAATCTGTACTTGAAACTTGTCCTTATTACCTCGACAAGTTCATATATCATTCATAGATTAAAAGTATGCTTTTACATAGTGAAATCAGAACAAACGTAATGGAGAGGTTTAGGAAAGGTAGGCACTTAGAGTTAATTGTATTTTGCGTGCTGCGTGCTCCAGCTTCAACTTCAAAAACAAAAATCTGTCAGTTGTTAGCCGTCAACCGTAAAGAATTTTCATGCCGGAAACAGCGAAATTGCCAGGATCTTGCAGCGTGCCTTAACGACAATCATGCGAGTCTGAAGAAGGATCAGCGAATTCACAATTTATCTGATAATTAGTGTTTCCATATTTTTGAAAAAGCCCATTCGCAAAAGATGGGGTATCTCCTGATTTCTTTTTAAAATTACTATTGAATGGTTTTCATAGTTGAAGTGTAAAGTCCTATGTTCATATTTTCTTACGCTGCGTTGGCAGACGTTTGAGTATTCACTAAGGTTCTTATTATTAACTGAACTAAATCAGTCACAACTTTTGTTTTCAGTGCTGCCATATAAAATCACCGGATATCTTACCTGGAGTTAGTCCAACTTCATACAACCTTATCCATTTATTTGCATTTCCAATTTACACCTCCCGGTAATTAAGTCGTTTTCAATTGACAGCACATCAAGAAGACATCGAACAAGATGAACAGACATGATGCCTTGTTCCCTCATCATTGTCACATTTATCCATCCGTTCGTCCCGTACCATCCATCGTTGTTTCGCGCAATCATCTCTCAGTCGAACGTTCATAGTGGCATCGCAGTCTACTGACAAATAAGGTAAAATGACGTGAGTCAATCAAAAAATCACTTAAGCCATCATGCGAGCGAGCTGACAAATGTAAATGTGATTCACGCAGGTCGTAGAGTCCACACGGGAATGGACCGTGTTTATGTAATACTTTAGGAATGCTCTAGATTGATAGGGACATTGGATAAATGGAAATTACGTGCCCCAACACACTTGAATCCGGCTGTCGATTTATTTATTTATTTTGGCTTTTAAAGAAGGCTCCACAATCTTGTCAATTTCACTTCCCTTGAGTGAATTTAACAGACTCGTATCACCTAACACCACGAAACGTCAAACTACCGGCAGATATACGTTTGTACGAGTACCTTTCAAGCGAGTAAGAGGGTGACTTAAATCGAATGCGACAGAATTTTTTATGACCACCCAAACTAAACAGACATCCATCTATCTCTAAGAGACATCCATTCACTTGGGACCATCATCTAAAAAAGGGATACACAGGGAGCAGAAATCAAAGTGCAGGACACCCATCCATCTGTATGGAACGTCTAATCGATTTCAAAATTATTCGCTCTCTCTAGAGGAGAATTTTTGCCGAAATTGGTGTTCAACGATGGACATAAGGCACTTTGATTGAGCTGAAGATGGAAATTTATTGTTGTGGTAACGACGACGCACGGTGGCGGCAGGATTCACTGATATTCGCATTTTAAAACTACGCGTGGCAGTAGTAAGATGGGGCAATTCTGATGGAATGCGATTTAAAAAAAAAATATATCTAAAGACTCAATCACCAAGTCAAATTGTATGTTCGAAATATTTAAATTGAATTTTTGGACAAGAAAAACCTTCACCGTCGTTAGGTGTTTACCTGAAATGACATTGTAATATAGGAGATGGGGAATACTATAGATATGAACTCGTTTGTTTTTGTGATTTTTAGAGAAAGATGTTGTTTATTCAAATTATTTTTTTTTTTTGGGTCAAACATCGAAGTTGCAAATAGATGTAAGATTTGTCTGGATTATGTTTGCTTACAGCCTTATTGCAAGTTGTACATGTGGATTTGGATTTTGTCTTCTTCGAGGTCTTAGATTCATTCCCTGCCCTCGTTTTTTGTTTTAACTCCCTATAAATAAAATTACTGAGTAAAGAATAATAATGATTGATAATCTTAAAGTCGCAACCTGGAATGCAAACGGTCTACTCCAACACATCTCAGAATTTCAGGTTTTCCTATGCAATGAGGTAATTGATGTTTGTTTGATTTCTGAAACCCACTTTAAACAGGGAACAAAGATTAGAATTTCCGGGTACCTCATTTACCACTCTCCTCATCCAGCTTACAGTGCAAGGGGAGGAAGTGCTGTTATTGTCAAAATCATTTAAGAGCCGTATGATTTGCCGAAAATAGCTATGCAAACCATGCAAGTGGCGATGGTAAATATATCGGAAAAAAGCAAGAAATTTAAAATAGCTGCTATACTATATACTGCCCACCCAGGCATTCGACTACAGAGGAAGATCTCAAGGGCCTTTTCAAATACTAAGCAAGAACTTTATCATTGGAGATGACTTCAATGCTAAACATACATACGTACTGGGGGTCGAGACTAACAACGAGAAACGGCAGGAAGCTTTACAAAGCAGGGTGACATTATAACTGCGACTTTGTCTCGACTGGATAGCTTGCTAATTGGCCATCTGACCCAGCGAAAATACGCGATCTTATATGTTAGATTTCTTTATAACGAAAGGAATCAACAAAAAGGAAATAAGGGTCGAAAGCAGCGATGATATGTTGTCGGATTATACGCCCTTTATCCTAACTGTCAACGGCTTGTCATTAGAACAAATGAAAATTGTTAGAAAATTTAAGAAAGTTCTCGAACAATTTATTAAACGTGAGTCCGCACTAGTCACAATTAGCAATATTGATACCGAGTTTGAACAATTCATTGCTGATATACAACAGGTAACGGAAGATAGTACACAGAGATATCAACAAAAGAAACAAGCATTGGTTAAATATCCCGCAGAAATTAGAGAATTTATAGTATATTAGAAAAGAGAAGAGCTCGCAGGAAATGGCAAATGACAAGATATCCTGGTGATAAAGCCGTATTCAATAGACTAAATAACCAACTTTAGAAATGTATCGGTGTTTTTAAATATAGATCTCTTAGCAAATACCTCCTTAACTTATTTGCTGACAAAGTCACAGACTACTCCCTTTGGAAGGCTGCTAAATATTTAAAAAGACCTCAAGCGCAAGATCCTCCATTAAAAACATCTAATGAGAAATGGATCGGCGACTCAAAAGAAAAGGCTCAACTTTTTTCTGAGAACCTGGCAAATGTTTTTGAATCTTTCCTTCCGAGCGTGGCAGACGAATGTCTTAAATACTTACATAAAGTAGATGAAAACATAATCCCTTATGTTTCGCTAAAAGAGATCAAAACATATTTTTATAAACTTTCTAATAGAAAATCACCAGTTTATGATCTGATAACTCTCTAAAGGCCAATCTCACTGTTACCGGTGTTATCAAAAATATTTGATAAACAAAAATTCACTATTTAATATTTTTTTTAGAGAGGTTCTTAAGTCCAAAATCTTATTATTTAGGTTTCTAATATGTTGTTCATCTTTCAAATTGACATTAGTTAGATCACAAAGCTTTTCTACAAAATAATATTAATTTTCAATATGCCTGGCACACCGAGGTTATTGCTCGAAATTCGTTTGTAAGAAAAATTTTCAGCCAGTAAGTTCTGTAAGACGTAGTGCATCATTAGAAGATGTCGAATTCACCTATGAAAATAAGTTTAATTATGTTAGTAGGGCTTAAGGAATTCATCCGTTTATTTAGAATCGGAGCTCAAGCGTGGAAACCTGACGCAAGATAATTAACCGTGGCACTTTTAACAAACAAGTATCGGTAGATGAACACCAAAAGGTTCTAAAGAGGTCTCTTCAACTTCTGATATATTTCTGGTTGTCAAGCGATTGTTTGCCTACAAGCTCAAATTTTCAGTTTAAAGTATCCTCATAGTGGACCAGTAGGATAACTGGGCAACACTAATTTAAATACTTTCATGAACTATCCAGGAAACAAACATGCCCGAGTTACAGAAAAAAAATACAATTTGCCATTCCTTTTAGGTAATTCTGGGAAAAAGATGTACTCTCGAAACATAATTAGATCTACTTTTACATCGACGGATCCAGGACGTAGTAGTTGCAATATGTCTTACAAGTCTCTAAAAACATTTTCATCTTCTAGTGTGGCGAATTTAAATCAAAATTATTTAACAGCTGATAAGCTGATAATTTAACGTCAATAACATAAAAAATATTCAGGCCAAGGTAAGAAATTATATGTATTTCTAATCGACCTTAAACTGAGCGTGTTAGAAGCTCAGTACAAATTGCAAGCCATCTTATAGTGAAATAAATATTTTAAAGCGCATTTACAGGAACAAAAGGTCGGTGATATGAGACGGTAAATAACTGCCACAATGGTTTGGAATAGAGAACGGAGTCAAACAGGGATGTCTCATCAGTTCGGTTCTATTTAAACTATTCCTGTCATACATGAGAGGGGTAAATACACTGCTTTATCCAGGCAATTCTACCAGAGGCACTTAATGAACTGGAACTGATGTTTAAGGAAGTTGAAGAATATTGCCGTATAAAATGCCTCCACGTCAATATCACGAAATCTATAAATTGGTTTTTCAAAAATGAGTAATACTTTACGTTGCGCAAGTAACAAAAAACAATGTAGAGAAGGGTTAGGAGTAGTAAGATCCTAAACGGATCTTGGTGGTGTAACCCATAATCTTTCCATGAATTTTCATGTCGAGCTTAAGCTTTTAGAAGCAAAAAAGCCCAAATGCATTATGGAAAAATCCAATTTTTAAGACTGAAGTCGAAATTCATGCGAAACACAAAAGAAAGCGCTGGAGGCTGTTTAGCATTCAGTAATGTGTTATGGAACGCAAGTATGGGAAGTAACCGTATGGCGAAGTCGGCAAATTGATTAACTTTTTCCTGAAGAGCCAGTTCTGCCTTATATCAAAGGCACCTAACAATGTGATGCATATTGGAAATGGAATATCACTATTATTCCTATTTACATTAAAGTTAAGCATGGAATATGTCATTTAAGTTATGGGTAAAAAGAACGAGATGAGTCTTACCAAAATCCTGGGCAAAAAGGATCGCAATTTAACAACTACTGGGAGGACTTAGCTTGTAAGCACAGTATTATCTTGCGAATGAAAGGGCCAAACCTTTCAGAGTAGAGAAGATCTACGCAAGAGTTTCTATCAAATGTCGGACATTAAAAAAGATGATTTAACTGCAAGAAAAAGCTCAAATGCTCTCCAACTAGACTTCCGCACTCGTGTAGTAGCAAGAGTACTTAAAGATCTCAACATTCACAAATCTACTGAGGAGGTGTTCTTCAATGCTGGCAAAACCACTGCGTAAGGTTTTCCATCAATCCTACTGTTTAGGACTCTTCCCGAGCAGATGGAAAACAGAATTTGTCCAGCCCGTCCCCAAAAAAGGCAAATCTTCTTCTCTCTCCTCTTACAGACCCATTGCACTTACGTGCAATCAATCCCAAGGTCAGGGAAACGCTGATAAATCGTCAGCTCATGAAATATCTCGAAACACGAAAACTTCTTAATGACCGGCAGTACGGTTTTCGTAGCAACAGGTCCACTGGTGATTAGATGGCATATCTCACCGAAAGTGGAACCAAAGTTTACATCAATCTGGCGAAAGCAAGATAGCTGCACTTGAGATTTCTAAGGCATTTGACAGAGTTTGGCATCAGGCTCGTTTGTCAAAAATGCGTGCATTTTGGATCGACGACTCTCTTCTCCAATTGATTAGAAATTACCTTTCGGAACGTTCAATTCAAGTTGTCTTAGATAGTTTCAAGTCTGATATTCAAAAAATAAATGCAGGTGTGCCTCAGGGCTCTGTTTTCTCTCCGACACTCTTTTTAATATTCATAAATGATCTCTTGTCTGCTATTTCTAATCCAATATATTCCTTCGCTGATGACAGTGCTCTGTGCTTTTCATATTCGTTCCCGGATTCAAGGCCCGCTGTTCAGCTGTAGAACGGGAACGACTTCCGATATTAACAGAACTACCAACTGTGGAACTATCAACAGAGTGGAATTTAATGCTTATGCTGCCGCTAAATCGAAATTCAAATACCCAGTCATTGTCCATGAATGGCACTTGCACCGTTTAAATCGAAAAACATTCCATTTCCGGTATGTGTGTCAATGACAACTGTGTGACAATGAATCACCACACATTCGAAGTCAACAAAAATGAAGTAGTAGCCTTCTTCCACCCCCGTGGTGTAGCTTCAACATACAAGACTTTCATCTGTCCAAAATTAAAGTACAATGCTCATATCTGGTCAGGTGCTCCCGAGAGTTTTTTGCACCTACTAGATAGGATTCAAAACCGTGGTTAAGTGAGTGTTTAATAGATAAGCAGACAACAAGGCTTGGGGTATATTAATAGGTAAATAATGCACCAGGATCTGCTCGCAGGAAGGGAATAAGTTTATGCCTTCTCTTTATGAAAAGACAGCTCTAACTAAAAGCCTGCGCCTGAAAGCAGTACAAAACCTGGAAGTATGCCTAAGAAAAAGCCCAAATAGGTAGAGTCATCTCAACGAGCAACTGGTGAAGTTCAAAACAATTATTAATAGCGTCTGGAATAAACGTCCTAATGACAAATTCATTGCTCGTAGCAGATAGTAAAAAGTATTCCTTTCTGTAGCAGAAGCGGTATTGTTTTAAATAGCATAAGTGTGGTGAGGAAGTCAGCATGATTCCGCCGAGAACCTGTAACATTATTTCGTCGAAGTCTACCTGTGAATGTACTGTACTGATCGGCAAAAATAATAGCTATCTACAGACTGGATCAGGATGATTCAAAGAGTGGCTAGAGCTGGCAAGAAAGTGTAAGCTGAACATTGGGTTCGGCAACAGTGTAGAATGGAAACCGCGACTCCAATATCAAGTGGAGAGTGGAAAAAGTGGACATGATGGCTGGTAAAACCTCTATTAGGCAAGCTTCGGATTCTAAATAAGAATGACGGCAATCTAAATCACAATTTATATGCAAAGAACTAGAGTCAAGATAAGTAAAGATTCAGTGAAATACGAATCAATTTTACGTTGAAAGGAGAGCTTTGAAAGGGTTATTACATTCTATATAGAGATGACCTTCCTCTTTTGTGTAACTTATGTAAGCTGAAAGAAAAGAAAGACATTAAACATTTTGGGGGAAGATGCCCAGCTTTAAAAGACATAGAGACTGTGTTTCGAAGAGATACAACAATTAACTCTACGGACTGTATATCGACATCGACCCAACTAGAAGAGTGAAGATTCAAAGACTGAGATGGCTGGGTCATGTAGAGCGAATAAACACCAATGCACCGGTCCGAAAAGTCTTCGAATCCGCTCCCGAGGGACAGCACAGACTCAGGTTGCTCACTCAAGTGGAAGGGGACCTCAGTCAACTTAGCGTGCGAAACTGGAGGCAGCTAGCCAGGGATCTAGCTAGATGGAGACACTTGTTAACTGAGGCCCAGGTTCACCCCGGAATGTAGCGCCATTTAGAGAAGAAGGAAAAGAGACTCTCAATGTGGATGTGTTACGTCGGGTACGTTTTTTGATTTGATTTTGCTTAGATGGCATCTTGAATGGCTCAAAATAATGCTCTAATAAGTCGATTTCTTCATTTAATTATAATTGGATTTTTTTTGAATGATGCATGCTTAAAGCAGCATTTTTTTCCATTAAGGGAAATTCAATAAAAATGGTATAAAAGTAGAGGTTTCTAAGAGTATATAAATGGACTACAAACCTTGGTCTCTTCCCAATTTGATTTAATGCGACTTGATGCGAATTTTGTAAAGCAACATTTTTGTTCCCACACTTAGTTTTCATTAAGCACCTGCAAGTCGCCTATTCATAATTAACAATCCCCAACAAATGGTTCGGCTTGTAATTTTTACTTGCAAGTCTTTCGACCGTAAATCCTCATTAAATCCTGCGCAGAACAGTCACATTTACAAAATTTATTGCCGCAATAACAATATTAAAGTCACATTTCAATCACATGCAAAGTGCGCACACGAAGCACAGATGAAAATTTATGAAAACATCCGAATCATGTAATAAATTTATTTAGCGATTCCCCATCTATAGATCTATAGGTATACGACCCAGCGACCGACAGTGGGGTGCTCTGGATGGTAACTCACCTTTTAGACATATGGTATCCTATCTGAGGCGATCCTCTATGGGTCTATGGCCAGAAGAAAGAGCAAATCGTGAAATGAATTCTGCGAATGCGACGGTGTGCCAGGCGTACATCTTGATGATCCTCAACCAACATGCACTGGGCTGCTGATCCCTGAGATTTAAACTTGAAAGGAAGCGCCTCTTGTTCTCTATGCGCAGAAGCTGGAAATCCTTAAAATCGATCGATGTACGATATGAATGTTGTGCAACACACCGACCATGGAGTGAATTTATGTTTTTTAGTTGTGTCGGCTGCTGTTTAGGTTTTTGTCCGTCGTCGTAGAGATCGATCTCTGGTTTGTTGGCGGTTGGATTTCTGTCTGTCTAAGCTTAGGTCTGTAGACTTGGACTCCTAATTTGCATGCCACGACGTTGTTTTAAAGAACCTGCACAAAGGGCGCATATTTCGAAATCTTACACACCAAATGTTGCTACTGATTCCACGAAAATTCGGCATTTACTGCTCGATAATGATTTGGTGAAGAAAAATAGTTGCCCTAAAAACGAGTAAAAAAAAGTTAAAATAAAAATAAACAAATAAACCCTTTCTAATACCGACGGGAATGAAATGGAGACAATGCGCGACTTTGTTTTGGTATCCAATTTTCAACGTCATTTAAATATTTCAACGGAAAATGCCGACCGCTGAGGGTCAAAAGGAGTTGTAACTCGCAATAGCAAGTAAATTCAATCATAAAAGTGGGGTTCCTTGATCCCATCCATGGTGGTAGAGGTGACTTGCGCTATTTGTTATTGAGAACGCGAAATGGGGAGGAGAAGCACTTCTTGCCAAGGACTATTGTATGCAAATGCCAATGAAATTACTTTGGAGCGTGGAGTGTATGCAAAGTCTTTGACGGCAAAAAGTTGATATGCAAATAAATTTTCTTCTGGTTTTGGTTTGGTTGTTTTTTTTTTTCTGCTCTATTGTAAAGCAGACTGGTTGGTTGGAGTGAATATACTAAGACTAGGACTAGAATTGAGACTAGGACTGTTGTATGATTCTTTCCTATGTCCGTAACTCTGGTAACGTTTTTAATGTTGAAAAAGTCTTTACTCACAAGTGCTTTATGTGATGGGCTCAAACGACAGAAGATTGCATGAGTTGTGCTGACGAATTCGGATTGATTTATGTAAAGTTTCACTTGTTCCAATGAAGGAACTGCCATAAATTGTTTGAGATACTTTACTCTCTTAAGTAAATCAGTGGACAATTTTGTGATATTCGTTGTCCAAAATGAGAAGCAAAGATACTATATCCAGCTATGATAACTGCATACTAGAAAATCAAGAAACTCTTTCTTAGTTTTGGTAAAATTACCGTAAAATTTGAAGCACGAAATTAGAACGAGTTATCACTTCGAACTCATTAGAGTAGCCAAGCGTGTCTTAAGTTGTAACTTAAAGTATATTCAGTTAATCTGAGGAGGCGCTTAAGCTCGATATAACCGCCATTCAAGAAATAGAACTGGATGAACTTACTTACTTACTTTAGCTGGCGCTACAGTCCGGGGTGGACCTGGGCCTCAGTCAACAAGCTTCTCCAGCTTCTTCGCACGCTAAGTTGGCTGAGGTCCTCTTCCACTTGCGTGCGCCACCTGAGTCTTGGCCTTCCTCTACTGCGCTGTCCCTCGAGGGCGGATTCGAAGACTTTTCGGACCGGATCATTGGTATCCATGCGCTCTACATGACCCAGCCATCTTCACTCTTCTGGCTAGGTCCATGTCGCTGTACAGTCCATACAGTTCGTCGTTGTATATCCTCCTCCACTCACCGTCAATACAGACGGGACCGAAGAATTTTTCTCTCGAAGCAACCAAGAACACCCTCATCCATTTTTAATAATGTTCATGCCTCTGCTCCATAGAGCAGGACCGGGATTATTAAAGTCTTATAAAGGGTGACTTTTGTTGTCCGAGAGAGGGCTTTGCTACTCAATTGCCTTCTTAACCCAAAGAAACAGCGGTTGGCAAGAGTTATTCTTCGCTAGATCTCAGCGCTGGTGTCGTTGTCTGTATTTATAGCGGAGCCTAGGTAGACAAAGTCCTTAACTACCTCAAAGTTATATCTGTCGAGGGTGACGTTCTGTCCGAGACGTCGGTGTTGGTTGTCCTTTTTGCTTGACAGCATATACTTGGTCTTGCCCTCATTGACCGCCAAACCCATTTTCGCCGCTTCCGTCTCAATACTCGCGAAAGCGCCACTGACATCACGCTGCTTTCTCCCGATTATGTCAATATCGTCGGCGTATGCGAGTAGTTGGACGGATTTTTGAAAGATAGTGCCTCTTGTGTTTGGTGGTGAGTTTTGCACAATTCTTTCAAGTACGATGTTGAAAAAATCGCATGACAGCATATCGCCTTGTCTAAATCCTTTCTGGACATCAAAGGTCTCGGTGAGATCTTTACCGACCTTGATGGAGCAGCGTGCATTCTCCATCGTCATCCTGCACAGACGGACGAGTTTGGCAGGGATGCCAAAACTAGACATTGCTCTATATAGCTCGTCTCTATAGATGCTGTCATACGCGGCCTTAAAAAATCGATGAATAGGTGGTGGGTATCGATCTGAAGCTCATGGGTCTTTTCCAAGATCTGCCGTAGTGTGCATATCTGGTCGATGGTGGACTTTCCTGGCCTGAAGCCACACTGATATGGACCTATCAGGTTGTTGACGAACGGCTTCAGGCGTTCACACAATACGGCGGATAAGATCTTATATGCGATGTTAAGGAGACAGAGGGTCTCCTTTCTTGAGAATTGGACAAACAATGCTGAGGTTCCATTCATCGGGCATACTTTCGGCCGACCATATTTTACAAATGAATTGCTGTATGCTCCTTACCAAGTCATCGCCTGCCGTTTTGAAGAGCTCGGCAGTCAGGCCATCCGCTCCAGAACTGGATGAACTACACGATCAAAAACTGGGACGGTTCGTTTTAGGACTAATCTTGCCAACGTCAGCCTTATAAGCGGGGATGTCCTAAAAGAGGAAAAGGACGAAGAAACTAAGAACGACTTCTATAAATTTCTGGAAGAGCCTATGAACTTTGTAACTTTTATGTCGAAATAGCAAAGGAGAGCACATTTTGTGCTTTGTACCGCGAACTAACGCAACAAAACCAACATAAAATTTAAAAAGAGCAGATGTTCTATGACTACGCAATACAACGAACTATGTATGTATTTTTCGAAAGACACACATCCAGTATCTTAGAAGTCCACACATTCTAAGGGTAGTGGTAGTAAATACACTTATTGGAAAATAACGAGGTTTAACGTAGAATGTCAATAATCGCGAAATACTTACGAAGCCTTTCTTTTTAACTCTCTATGGTTCACGCATCACCAACTTTTCATATACCTAGTGCTGGCAAAAGTTCTGTTACAAATAAAAAACACTATTAAAAAAAAACAGTAAAAATATTGTATTCAAAATTGTTTCATTTATAAGACCACAATATTGGTTATTGAAAAGAATTGAATTCACTCGAAATGAATGCCTTTTGCTTTAACACAAGATTTCCAAACGGGGTGGCCATTGGGCTATAGCGGCACGTACGGTTTCCATGAGGTGATCGACGTTGCTCTGGTTAATACTATTTTGTCTTGCCGGCCATGTTCTCCAGTTTTGACCACAAACTATAATCCAGTGGACTTAGATCTGGACTCCCCGACAGCCAATCTTCTGGTGCTTTAAAGCCAGGAATATTGACTCTTAGTCACTCCTTCGTGGTTTTGGCTTTGTGCCCTGGAGCAGAGTCTTGTTGGAAGTTCCATCTGTATCCATTGATACAGATTAGTCAAACCTTTCACAGCACCCTCTAGCACATCTTCTTAATAAACCTTTGCACCAGTTTTTACGTCTTTTTCACAGAAATGGAAGGATGAGATACCATGGTGAGAGACCCTCCACCAAACCATTACGGAAGCAGGATGATGTCCACGTTGAACTCTTGGAACAACTTTTTTCGCTCCTTTGGATGATGGCATAAATTTTGTCATTTTGTTTGTTAAAAATTTCTTCCACGGTAAAAATTTTCTTATTTTCCAGAAAGTTTTCATGGAAATTGCCGCCGTGCCACTGCAAAAATCGCTTGCATCTTTCCAGCCTAATTGTTTTTAGTAGAGAAGTTAGAAGATGACCCGTGGACCGACGATAGGCTTTCATATGCAGATCATCCCGAATCAGCCTAGACATGGTTCGGGTTTATGCATCCAATGCCTTGGACATGATCTTTTGCTTCCTAAGCGGATTTCTCCGAATTCGTTCACGCACTGCCTTTACTACCACATTCGTACGGATGACGCGCGGGCGAACACTTCTTGGCCTGTCCTCTACACCAGACAATTCCCCGAAGCGAGTAATATTTCGATAAACGAATATTCTCGATATTCCGAGTGGTTTAAGCAACTCGAAAATTTGGCCACCACTCTTTCCGCACTTATGCAATGCTATTACCGCGACTCGATTCTCTTTGATAGTCAATAGTCAATAGTCAATAGTCAATAGTTTGCAAACTGAAACCAAGCTGACTAGTATTCTTCACTGGTTAGTGCATGTGTTCTGAAAAAAAAGTTAACGGCCCTATTTCCGCAAGAAGTTTTGAACGATAAGGGCTGGAAATTGTGCAACAGAACTTATGAAAAAACTAGATATACTCGCAGCAGCATGAGGGGTGCAAGACCTATGTCCCCTAAAATGTGTTCTAATATTTTTGGTTGCAAACAGGGGTTCCAAAATTTACCGTTTATTATAAGCTCAATTTAGCATTATATTTTCATCGAAATTCTCATTGAGCTTACACGATATAAATCAATTGCCATCCTAAGATGTTTTAAATAAAATGACATAATTAAAGTGAACACATTTGATTCGATTGTTTTGATATTATTATTTAAAATATATAATATAGTAAATTAAGGTACGTCAACAACTATCAGGAAAGCGGTTATAACTCACAGGGGTGGCCGCTTCGCATTAAAAGGAATATCTACGCCCTTTCTGCAGAATATAGTGCTCACGCGACTTCATTGCCTTCGTTGCACTTTCAGGAGGGCGTCTATATCTTACAGACACTTGCTTATATTACTTCGACCAAAGCGAAATAAGACCAAACATTAAGTTTTTCATTTGGTTTAATTTCACTCGGTCTTTTTTACGGAACTTAAACGGGTATTTGCACCGAGGCATGGCCGTGTTGTGCAACGTTAAATGTGAAATCGACGATGAAGATCAGGCAGGACGTACTATATAACTACGAAAACGTCCGTATACCCTAATCAAAGGAAATATTGATAGGAATGTTCAAAATGAAATATAATCAAATCACAGAAGTCGATGTTTTTGCTACCGAGCTCTTTAATTTTTAAAGAAATGATTTGCTGAGGCGCATGCAAGAGCTCGTTTGGGAGCTTCCGAATTTTTAAGATGCGAATGCGGATTTACCAAGGCCACCCTTAAGAAGAATAACTTTGAAAAGATATTACATAAAAAAGTTGCAGTCCTGAAATCTTTTAAAATAAGAGTTCCTATGCCGCCAGGGTCAAGTACCAAAGACCAATGGCAGCGCTCCAACGTGTAACTCCTACTAATGTTCCATAGATGTAGTAGAATTAAAGACGGTACCAAGAATATGGTAAAACTTTTTGTGCAGACTGTATAACAGTGAGAAAGGCCAATATTTCGCGTCAGGCAGAATAGACCATTCAGCTTGGACAGTAATAACCAACATTTCAATACAACTTATCGCAAACAAAAGGACAAAAGGACAACTATATGTCTAAGCTGAAATTCAACATAGATCTGATCAAAAGCGTGCATGATTGATATTCCATTCATCAATCAATCATGTTCGATCCACAAAAAAGTAGAACAACTTAAGAGGTATAAGTCACTACAACATCGCGCATAAGATCTTGTCTGCAATACTACGTAAACGTCTCAAACCCTTCCTCAACAGTTTCATTAGCCCCTATCTAAGCGGATTCAGACCAGGAAAATCTACAATCGATTCAATTTTTAGACTCCTGCTAAAAAAAACAGAAGAGTCCGAATCGATACCCACTATCTTTTCATCGATTTTAGGGTCACATATGACACCTCCTTCTGCGCACAATGACAATTGAGAACGCTCGGTCCGTCAAGATAGGTAACGACTTAACAGAGGCCTTTAATTTCACGAAAAGTTTTAGACAAATACATGCAAAGAATGGTGTGGAATAACAATTGTAAGTTGGACGCAGAATCTTTAAAAAGTTAGTGCAACTACTAGCGTAATGCATTGATATTGACATAATCGGCAGAACTTCGTATTAAAACGAAATATGCTGAAAGATTTATCGGTGAATGAGAGATCACAACATCGACGAGTTGAAACGAACGTCAGAGTTCGCGCCACACGTCTTAATAGCAGAAATGAGACGAAGAATCGCTTTTGTCAACGGCTGGCCTAAGAAAGCAAATGAGTACCAAGACCTTTATCATTGAAGCCCTACCTTCTGGCGCTGAGTTACAGGCTCTATCGAAAGCAGAGCCAATCTATTGAAATATATTTAGTCCTGTTTGCGTTGACGGCCTTTGGGGAAGAAGATTCAACGACGAACTATATAAGCAGTATAGCGACTTCCACCAAGACCGAAAACTTCGGCTGTGATGGCATATAGAACAAATGGACACAATGCTCCGGCAGAGTCTTTGAATCTAACCCAGAGCGACAAAAGCAGTAGGGAAAGACCTCACCTAGGAGGACGCACAAATAGAAAGATACTTCAATTGACTTGGACTGTAGAACTGGATGCAGTTGGCTAAGGACTAGGTTAACTGAAGACACTTGATAAGGTCCAGGTTTACTCTAAATTGTATCAATTAGGCTGCCTTAAATTTTTTGTTTTGATTCTGATGTTGACTTACAAATTTTACTGACAAGTTCGAGAAGAACTAAAAATATGCCAGCTAAGGCCTTCATATTTAACGCTTTCCTACAATATTTAGAACTAGCACCTAAGACCAATTTTTCCGATAACGCAAGTCACATGATAGAATGAAGCCAGGAGTTGTGCTGGCTAAAGAACTTCGTTGATCTAGGTCTTGGCTCTTCTTTAACTCAAGTGCAATTTGGCCATTCATATTGTTATGCACATTTAAGTTTCGAAAGACTTTGGAATTTTAAGAACCTAAAAAAGATTTAACGATCATAAATTAAGAAATCTAGAAGCAAACACAAATACACGGAGCATAAAGTGCCAATTGATCTAATCTAAAATGCCACGAATGCCAAGCGCACACCAACTCTTAGGCCATCATTGAGATAGTATCATTTAATTATCAAAACAAATTCAATGAAAAATTAAAAGCATTTCTATAGTCCGGATAGCCTAAGATATCAAAAGCAATGGAAGCCAAACATTAAAACACACTCAAATGAACCATTTCTCAACCTCAACTAAGGTACACATATCATACGACACTCAGTGACACTCATTATCCCGAGCAATCCCCTTTAACACTGCCAAGAGGTTGTAATTAAAACCTCCAACAATCTATCTATTTCCTTCCCACTAGGACACGGCCATAAATCTTTGCATCGAGCCTAAAAGCCAAGTTAATCGCATCATTTGCAGATTTGTCCCTTGCGTACCTTGATCCCATGCACCCATAGGTGGAACGCGTTTTCATGTAGAATTTGCGCAACGTTTAATAAACAAGATCTCATGTCGATTGGCTCAAATTAGCCAAATAAATTATAAAAATTCCGCACAGAACCGCGATTGGAGTGCGTCTTATACAGAGGGATGGAGAATCAAGGGAGACACAGCAGCCGACTGCAGCACTACCCCGCAATGCCATTCTGATTAATTTATTACATAGCGTTAATTGCCTGCAATGTTTCTTTCATGTTGCCAGTTACAGCGAAAGGAGATGCTTGTAGACGGCCTCTTCATTGCCATCATCCTCATCACCATCATCGCCATTCCCATCATCATCAGTGTACGCGTCATCGTCATTATATTGCGGGTCATCATTTAAAGGAAGGTAAGAGGAGAAAGATCTCTGAGCAAAAAATCGAAAAGCCTTAGCAATCGGATTTCCATTTGGCTAAGACAACAAACCCGCTCAGTAGTTCGAATCGATTCGATTCGCTTCTAGCATTTACAGGATACTCAATACCCAATCACACCATGTGTAGTATGCAAGCCTTGTTCGCACAGTATCGCTGATCCCGCCAGACTAAGATTAATACTCGAGTGTCAAATGAGTCTAGTTGCGCACGATGCCTAAAGTGGTCTCTGGCAATTATACGCATTCAATCCGCATTTAGATACACGACATAATATCGAATATTTATGCGCCGTGTTAAAAGGAATGCATGCCGCCGCCGCTCCTGATTACTATAGTCCTTCGTCTCTACGAATAGATTGCAGGGTGAGGGTTTAACTATGGTACTTGGTAGTTGTGGTACGGTTGCGGTGATATTGGCTTTGTTGGTAGTTTCGAGTACCTTTCAACCATTTGGCTCTCCCTCTGGGCTTGGGTTGTTGCATTTCATTATTTTAGTCAATTTTTGAAATTAAGTAGGCGAATATTTCTTCTGGTTTAGGTAGCACACTGAGCTAAACTGGATGTAGACGGTATGTTAGAGTACACTGCCTCTTAGGCAGTCCCATTAAGTGAATCGGTCAATTAGTTTGATATCATTAGCGATCAAATGGTCATTTATTTGGCGATTTAATTGGAATGAGTTGGTGCTCCATGCAAATTTACATTTACTCGTATGTATATACGTAAAGAGAAAAGGACTCGAATTGAATTGATGTGTGGTAAGGTCTTAACCACAGGGTATTAGACTTTGTTTCCAATGCATAAATGTCGAATGCGGGATCTCATTTTTGAGCTTTTAGCTGTTGCGATGTAGGCATAGTAGGAATCCTTATATGGTAGATTCTAACTCCTTACCATGCTTATGCTATTTTGTTGGTAAATGATTTTATTTTTGTAGTGCAATAACCATCAATACTATTAGGATCAGGACATTAGCGTTTTTCTGCTCTTCGTTCAAAAAATGCCGTTGTTTTAATTCATCCACTGCTTTATGAGTGCTCCCTTCTGTAGCTAAGATAATAGCTAAAATAATCCTGGAGCGAGTCAAATAACACCTAGAAGATACACTGGTTTCCGAACAAGCAGCCCTCCGCTCTGAATCCTCCTATGTCGAACTTATTAACACCCTGCGGATCATCATCGAGCAGTGCGATGAATTTCGATCGCCACTTCATTGATTTTGAGAAGGTGTCGATAGTGTTAACAGGGAGTTTATTTGGGGTGCCATACGCAGGGGAGGTAACCCAGATAAATAAATTGCTGTTTTCAAAGCTACATCATCAGCTCAAATATGAACAAAACCGGTAGAGAAAGTGGACGATTTCCTGTAACTTGGGAGTATTATTTCAATTGACGGTGGAACCGAACTGGATATAGCCAACAGAATTTCCAAGGCAAAATCTGCGTTCGGTATGTTGTCCAGCTAAGACTATTCCACTCCAATGTCATATCCGTGTTGTTATATGGATGTAGCACGTGTAACGTGGACATCAACATCACAAGAACGTTACAAACGTTCGCTAACAGGTACCTGCGTCACATCTTAAGAATTTTCGGGCCCAACCGTATCTCTAATGAACACCTCTATCAGAGAATGGGTCAGGAACTTATAGGCACGATCATCCAACGACGAAAGTGGCAGTGGATTGGTCACACGTTCCGAAAAGGTGACAGTTCCATAGCTAACCATGCCATGCAATGGAACCGGTTAAACCAGGATGTCAGAATTCCTGGCGGTCGTAGGAGAATATGGCGCAAAACGGTCAAGATGGACACACGATAGTTGAGAAAAAGTTTGGGAGAGCTGCCAGAAACCATACACGATGGCGCGTACGCTTAATATACGCCCTCGGTCCCACAAGGGAATACAGGACATAAGTAAGTAAGTCATGCTGTTGCGAGATGTAGGCACAGATCGGAAAAATTCTGCCAACTTATCTCTTGAAATATCCATCATCGTGGATGCTATCGTTGAAAAATTACTATCATGAAGCGCTACCTATGAAATCAATTTTTCCATAGATAACCAAACATATATTAAAAACTCTTCAAACTTGGGCTAAGAAGGCAATCGACTGGCAAAGCCCTCTATTGAGTAACATAAGTTACCCTGCGTAAGACTTAAATAATCCCCTTCCGGCTCTATGGCGCAGAGGCGTGGACATTATCAAAAATGGACAAGGGTGCTCTTGATTGTTTTGACAGAAATACTTAGAGTGATCTTCATTCCCGTCTGCGTTGACGGTGAGTGGAAGAGGAGATAGAACGAAGAACTGTACTGACTGTATACCTACATTGACTTAGTCAGAAAAGTGAAAACCCAAAGACTCAAGATCAAGCTGCCTGGAGACGCTTGTTGACTAAGGTCCAGGCCCACCCTGGACTGTAGCGCCACCTAAAGTAAGTCAGTAAGTTGTGTTTTTTTACACAATACGACGAGTAATATGTGAAGTCGATGATGTGAATCACAAAAGAGATTATTCTCAACTGGACTAGGAAAAGTCTAAAATTTCCTTAGATCCTTGCTCCCTAATAGGTCTACCTACTATATTTTTACTTTTTAATTCGAGCCTTAAAACTCAATGGGCGAAAATTAATTAAAAGTGCCGCTATACAAAGGCGCGCATAGTGTTGTACCTTAAAGAGTTTCCGCATGAGAAAATGTTTTTCGTAGATTATTTAAGTAAGGGAAACAATCAATAGAATCGATGAAGCGCTTGCTATACATGTCTTGAAAGTGCTTATCTTAATACTCTATATATTGGTCTAGGATTAGTGAATACTTTCACCTAACCTCGACCAGCCCAAGAGTAACAGACTTTGAGATACTTTCCTCATGAGAAATTGCCATCCTAACAATAAGTCTTTGGTTTTAAAAGATAATTGCTTTGTTGAAATCTTTGAAGAAAATTTACAAAAATATACTTAATTTCTACAAGGTGGCGCAAAATTAATCATCCTATCAAAAGATGTTATAATGAAGTCGTACGTCAATCATATTTGACATTTGTGAACTAGGCAGCTGCAGTACACAAACAGACAAGCAATGGAGCGCGTGTGAATTACTGCCAAGCCATCCTCAAATTCAACAACGAAGACGACGATTTTATGTCGAGAATCATCATGTGCGACGAGGCACATTTCGACTAAAGCGTTTACGTCAATAGGCAAAATCTTCGTTTCTTGGGCACACGCGGATGTGATACACGAAGAGCCATTACATCCGCTCAAAGCCACTGTGTGGTGCGACGTTCACGCGGGAGGAGTGATTGGGCCGTATTTTTTGAGGACACTATCGTCAATACAGTCTCTGTTACTGGCGAGTGCTACAGGGCCATGACAAACAACTTCTCACTGCTGGAATTGGATGAGCAGGGTTTGGTGAACATGTGGTTTCAATAAGACGGTGCAATCGCACACACAGCACGAGCCACAATGGATATTGTGAAGGAAATATTCGACAGGAATGTGAACAGTTATTACCAGAAATCTTGCGGAAAGTCATAGAAAATGCGATAAAACGGGCACAAATGTGTATCAACACTGGCGCCAGCCACTTGGCGGATATTATCTTTTCCACTTAAAAGAAAAACATGTAAGAGTCCAAATAAAGATTTCCATCACTCAAAATATTTTTTTTTTATTTAGTAAAACAGTTATTCAAAAACGAAATTGGATGATTAATTTTGCGCCACCTTGTACTTGGTAATGAATTTTAACGAACTTTACAGGTAATAAAAAAAAAATAAAAATTAACAGTAATAAATCTTAGAAATATCGAAGTTGAAATTACATACGTGTTCATACATACATATGGTACATTGCATTGCACAAATGACAGTCATCCCTGAATAAATGAAAACGTGAACTACTTCAACTGAGTGATCCCAGAACCTCCAAAATCACTTGATTTCTCTGCCAATCAGAGTCAGATCAATCTCACTGACTTCTGCTATAATAAATTTTCCATCGTTTGCATTTCTCATAGTGCACCGCTATCAATTGAACCATACGACGGTGCAGAATTGTTCTTAACCTCACTTCTAGTAGTCAAATTGATGCCTGACACAGAATCAATAAGATCTGGAGAAGTACGCATTTCTTGTGACAATCAACATACAGGATACATTCTGCAAACACTGAACTCCTCCATTTAAAAAAATGTCGTACTTGACGTCACTGTCATCGCACAAAGTCATTCCATGCATCCGTTTGTTTGTCCCCATTAAAGCGACCAAACCCAACCCATTTGTTTCCAAATGACACCGGTAATCGAAGTACGAGAATCGGCATGCGGTATCCAACAGCTACCACAAGCTAACCTCATCAATTCCAAGGGATATCGTAAGGAGTATTCATACATTTGTATAAGCAAAATACGGAATATACGAATACTTGTATGCAATCGTCGTTGTCTCCGAGCTTAAGTCCGAATCTACCTGTACGAATATACATAGATACATATATGTAGCTGATGCGGGTAGTGTTCCACTGTGCGACATATATGGCGCTCGTCAAGCTAATTAAGAAGGACTTCTCCACTAATTATTTTGAACTGAGAGAGGAAAGATGGACAAATCGCAAAATTTCCTGCTGCAGGTGCGGTTAGTGTTGTAGCAGATCGACAGGCTTCTGCGATTCCTTACTATACCCATAATATTACCACAGTTTTCTGCAAATGATGCTGCTGGTTGCTTCGTAGTGGCCTTCGTAGTGGTTGTGACTGTCGTGTGGATTTATCTCAGCCCATCGTCATCGTAGGCAGTGTACCGGTAGCTTTTGGATCTCCGAAAAGCGTAGCAAAATTGACTGTATCGGTATGTTTGGCGACATTATATCGCGGTACCGATCCCGATTGTGAAGAATAAATCGGGTAACAGTGGGCTGAAAAGGGTTCACAGACATGATGGGACGACAATCGCGTTACTATCGGTAATTAGCGATTGATTGATAATTAACAAGGTTCAATTTTGTTTCAAGATTTCTTAAGCTGGTCCTTCTGTCGATACTGGATACGTATTTGTCACTGTTGATTTTCGTTTTCGCTTTAATTACCACATTTTATTTTAGCGGTTCTGTAGAAACGGTGCAACAGATAGTGACAAAGTAGCAGCACAAAAACTGTCTCTTGGGTTAAAGGAAGTCAAATTAAGATAATTTTTTTATCTTTTCGATGCTAGATCGATGGTGTTTGTATTTGTATTTGACAAATGTTTTTTGAAAGTTTTTAAAATATAAGTTAACACCACACTTCCATACAATTTCATAAGTCATACACGTGCAGTCATTCACCCTTGCATCCGGTCAAATTCTAATTCAACATTCTATTCCCACGATAATGCAACAAACAAATGGATCAAGTGCAAATCATCAATTCCCACAGAAATGCAAATTCCCATAAAAATGCACTAAACCCAAAACTCAACAGGTAATGCTGACAACACATGAAAGTAATTAGATCCGCTGCTATCCACCGTTTCCACCTTGTCGTAGTAGGTTATAAGTTAACTTTGTTATATTAAGTTTATTAGTCTGAATTGTATCTTAACCGAATAAAGTCTTTTTTTTTAAAAAACTTTATACATTTAATTTAATTGGCGCCCGAGCAGGGACTCTGGCAAAAAGGTGTTAGTGCGATTACTAAAAATAATTAAAGTCCCAAAGTGGTACAAAGTGGTACATCGCGAAAGTCCCAAAGTGGTACAAAATAACTATTTTTCGAAAAGTCCCCAAGTGGTACGGGAAAATAGAAGTGCACCAAAAGCCAGAGTCCACGCGAATGTCGGTATTATCGCGTTTCATAAACAGTGAATAAGTGAACAAATCAAAGTTGGAGAAACCACCTAAAGGGCCCCCAAGTAACCAACGTGAAAGGGACGTAGAACACAAGAATCTGCTGCCGCTCCACAGAATGCCGATGCTCGCATTAGTTTTGTAAGTTTATTTTTAAGCAATTTGATATAGAGCCATAGAATATAAGTGAATACAAGTGAATTGATGAAAAAAAACAGTAAACCATACTTTATTTGTTAAATAAGAATAGAGTTGATTTTTTTTAAGTAATAGTAATATCTATCGACAGATGCAACTAAAATAGGTTTAACTCGTCAATATTTTGCATATAATATAAGTGAGTAAAAGTGAATTGAAATAATTTAATTTAAAAAAAAAACACACCAAACACATTAAACCATACCTTATTTGTTAAACAAGAATAGAGTTAATAGTTTACATAATATTTAGTGATAGATCCAATTAACAAAAATATTTTTAACTTGTTATTATTTTGTATTCCATAAGCTACATTTTGCCTTTTCATTATTTTTCCTTTCTTTCGGTCTGTGTGTCATTAATAAGTAAAAATGGTAAACGAAAATATAATTAGACCCCCCGTTATTAATATTCCCAACGCCCCAAATGCACCTAACCAACCCCAAGTTGCACCCGAGTTACGAGTAGTTATAGAAGGAATGATCAGTCAAATACTTAATACCCAGGGTCGGAATCTTATCCAAAATATTCTCAATCCCAACGCAGATCTTGGTAGGGGAGTTGATCAAACAATAAGATCTGAACTACGTGGAAATCTGACGGATCTTGACAAGATCCCTGACGTGGTTCGCTGCCTGAGAGAATTCTCTGGTCAGCCAGGCGAGTTCAGCTCTTGGAAGAAGAGCGTTGACCGCATTATCCGTCTCTACGAGCCCATCAAAGGCTCACCAAAGTATTTCGGCGTTCTAAACGTGATTAGAAACAAGATCGTAGGAAATGCGGATATCGCATTAGAATCCTACAATACACCCCTTGATTGGGACTGTATATCACGCTGCTTGACTATGCACTACGCCGATAAGCGTGATCTGGGAACTCTGGAATACCAGATGACTTCCCTAGTGCAAGGAAATGACACGATACAAGGTTTCTATCAAGCCGTGTACTCCCATCTGTCATTGATCCTCAATAAGATCGCTAGTATGGACGTCGGTACCGAAGCTTTAACTCTGCTAACAAAGACATATAGAGATAAAGCATTAGACACGTTTGTGAGAGGACTGAAAGGAGACCTCCCGAGACTTCTGGGAATTCGTGAACCAGTTGATCTTCCACAAGCACTCTACCTGTGTTTAAAACTGGAGAATCAAAACTTTAGATCCAATTACGCCAACAACAGCCACGGAATGTCTAGAAAACCACACTATCAAAATCCTCCTCCACTTCCTCCCCGAAAACAAAACCAAAACCCATATCCCTATGCAGGTAATATTCCCTTCTTCCCACAACTCACTTACTTTCCACAACCGGTTAATAACTTTAATCAAAGACCAGTTCCACATAATAGCGTTCCTCATCAGGCTTACCACCCTAATTATAACTACCAACAGCAAAACCAAAGTTTTCGACCTCAAATCCATCAGAGTCATCAATACCCTTATACAAACCAAGGGAACCATGGGCAGCCAACAGCACCACAGAGACAATCTCGTCCAGAACCAATGGATGCCAGCACCATACAGACACGAGCAGTAAATTATACAAACCAACCCAGGCCCCAGACCAACTGGCCACCTGCACCGAAGAGATCAAACCTTCCAGCCCAGGGACCACCTCCAAATAAAATGCAGAGGAATTTTCATACTACAGCCTGCGCACCGAATGGAGAATTGCAAGAATATCAAAAACTTGTCGCTATAGAAGATTCAAATAACAATCAAACACTGATTGATTATCTCGGATATTCCGGACATGAGCAAACCAATCATCAGGAACACCACGAGCCTGAAATAAGTGCCCCCAGTAACACTGAAGTTTCCCACCAATCCCAAGATATCCATTTTTTAGGCTAAACAGCTCTTCGCTGCCTTATTTTGAATACCAGACGGAGAGCGGTAATGTTTTAAGGTTTTTGATAGACACAGGTTCCAACAAAAACTACATTCATCCGAAGTGCGTAAGAAACCTTATACCTAACGATAACCCCTTTTACGCCAACTCTGTCGGTGGTAATATAAAAATAACACACCACGCTATACTAAATCTTTTTGGTCCCAATAACGTAAGTCTTAAATTTTTTATCCTTCCTTCACTACAATCGTTTCACGGCATCATCGGCAATGATAGCCTCAAAGAATTAAATGCAGTAATACATACCGCAAAAAGTTTCTTCACCCTTCAAAACAACATCAAAATTCCTATAAAACAACACATTTCAGAATCAGTAAATAACATACGTGTAAGAACCTCTCATTTAAATCAAAATCAAATATTAAATCTCAATACCGTTTTAAGAAAATTTCCTAACCTTTTTGCAGAGCCGGATCAGAGATTGACATATGCCACAGTAGTAAGAGGTGAAATTCGAACTGTTGATGATAACCCAGTTTACTCGAAGTCCTACCCTTACCCAATGGCTCTAAAGCCATTTGTGGATAACGAAATTAAGAAATTGCTAGATGATGGCATCATACGACCTTCACGGTCTCCCTATAACGCACCTGTGTGGGTAGTCCCGAAGAAGCTAGACGCTTCAGGAGAAAAAAAGTTTAGGTTAGTGATTGACTATAGGAAACTTAATTTAGTCACTATACCCGATAGGTATCCAATACCTGAGATAAATGAAGTGTTGTCCAATCTGGGAAAGAATAAACTATTTACAGTTATTGACTTAAAAAGCGGATTCCACCAAATACTTTTGAAGGAATCAGATATCGAAAAGACTGCCTTTTCAGTCAATCACGGTAAATACGAGTTTACCCGTCTTCCTTTTGGGTTGAAAAATGCCCCTTCGATATTCCAACGCACACTCGACGATATCCTCAGAGAACATATAGGAATAAGGTGCTATGTCTATATAGATGACATAATCATCTTCGGTCGTAACGACGAAGAGCACTTTAGAAATCTCACATTAGTCTTTGAGACATTAGAAAGAGCAAATATGAAAGTCCAAATGGATAAGTGTGAATTTCTCCGAACGTCAGTTGAATTTCTAGGATTTCTTGTATGTGAAAACGGAATCAGAACCAATCCTGATAAGGTAAAGGCTATAGTTGATTTCGCACCCCCAAAAACGCTTAAAGATCTAAGATCTTTCCTGGGCATGTCAGGATACTATCGTCGCTTCATTCCTGGTTATGCAAAACTGGCAAATCCCCTTACCGCTCTCTTAAGAGGGGAAGAAGGACGTGGACGCGTGTCCAAACAAATATCAAAAAACGTTCCTATTCATTTGAACCAGCAAGCATTAGAAGCATTCGGGAAAATTAAGAACACACTCGTATCCCAAGAAGTTCTATTAGCATACCCAGACTTGTCAAAAGATTTCGAGCTCACCACCGATGCTTCAAATCATGCAATTGGTGCGGTATTATCCCAAAATAATAAACCGATAACTTTTCTGTCTCGAACACTAAATAAAACTGAGGAAGCATACGCAACCAACGAAAAGGAAATGCTCGCCATCATCTGGGCACTCAACTCTCTGAGAAATTTCCTTTACGGTTCAAGAAAAGTGAAAATTTTCACCGATCACCAACCGTTAACATATGCACTTAGCAATAGAAACAATAATGCTAAGATGAAAAGATGGAAAGCCATCTTAGAGGAATACGATCATGAAATCATTTACAAACCTGGCACTACAAATGTTGTAGCCGATGCCCTATCTAGACCCCCACCTACAACTTTCACCAACTCTATAACTCTGACCCAACATAGCGACGAAAGTTCGTCACAAAACCTCATCCCATTCATTGAAGCACCTATTAATGCATTCAAAACCCAACTCATTCTCGAGACAGGGGATAAAACACACTACAAGCTTCAAAGACCTTTTTCAACATACTGGAGACATACCTTTACCGAACCTCAATACACTAAGGAAAATCTAATAGGTATATTTAAAAGATTTCTTAATCCCAATGTAATTAATGCAATTATGACTGATGAAACCACTATGGGAATAATTCAAGAAATTTACCCCTTGTATTTCCACAACTATAAAATCAGATTTACTCGAATAAAAGTAGAAGATTTAGAAAATGAAACAGCACAGGAAAACATAATTTTAGAATGCCATAAAAGAGCACACAGGAACGCAAAAGAAAACAGACTTCAAATTATCGAAAGATACTTTTTCCCGAAAATGAGCTCCAAAATAAAAAAATTAGTTAATCAATGCGGTACTTGTAAAGGAAACAAGTACGATCGCCATCCTAACAACCCCATTATAAAACCTACTCCTATTCCTGAATATCCGGGACACACACTACACATAGACATCTACACAACAGAACGACATTTGGTATTGACAGCCATAGACAAATTCACAAAACTAGCCCAAACAAAACCACTTAAATCCCGAGCCATTGAAGACATTAGACACCCTTTAAGAGAACTTTTATTTTTCTTTGGAATTCCCAAATACGTAGTTATAGATAACGAGAAATCTTTAAACTCAGCATCCATCACATTCATGATGGAAGACCAGCTAAAAATTAACATTTTCAAAACCCCATCTTACAAGAGTGAAGTCAACGGCCAAGTTGAGAGGTTTCACTCAACTCTGTCAGAAATAATGCGGTGCATAAAGACCGACGGTACACACCGTTCATTCGAGGAATTACTCGAAAGATCTGTATATGAATACAATTGTACCATTCACTCTGTTACAGGAAAAAAACCGATTGACCTTTTTTATGGTAGTTACTACAGATCCTGAGCAATTTGAAAAATCTAGGTTGGATAACATAAAACAGTTGAAGGAAAAACAGGTAAAAGATCTTAATTACCACAATAAAGACAAACAACAACCAAAAACGTACTCACTAGGTCAAACAATTTTTGTCAAAAACAATAAACGATTAGGTTCAAAACTTACGCCACGGTTCAAAGAAGAAATCGTTGAAGAAAACAGACCAACAACAGTTTTAACGAAATCAGGCAGGGTCATACACAAAAGTAATATTCGAAGTTAAACAGTCATTACTATCTCATTCACAGGTTACTCCTCACCCACTCCTCCTATGGTGATATCCAGATCCTAGACTATTCTAATTCCTATGTTCTAGCATTGCATACTGGAACAGCAATAATCCAGAAGGGAAACGTGAAACTAATTCACGTCGTCGAAATAAATCAATACGAGACCTTCATAACACATACCTCATCCTTAATATCGGAGCACATCCCCAAGACCAATACCTTCCTTCCAATCCTTGAACACGAATTATCCCTAATACAAAATTTGATAGATAATATCAAAACGCACAGAACGAAAAGAGCACTAAATTTCATCGGGTCCGCTTGGAAGTGGATAGCGGGAAATCCCGACCACGACGATCAGATCCTTATGGAAAACAAAATTAATAATGTAATCGAAAATACAAATAATCAATTTTTTATAAACAAAGCAATTAAAGATAGAATTAATCAACTAACAAGTGTTACAAATGACATACTTAACGTAGTAAAAAAGGATCGAATATTTACAAATGAATTAGTATTAAGTTTACATTTAAAAATAAAATTAATAAAAGAAGAACTAACAAATACAATTTATGCCATAGAGTTAGCAAAAACAAACATTGTGAACTCAAACATATTGTCGAAAACGGAAATTAATTTAATATTGAATAAGATAGATAAAAGTAGTATTCCATATGGAAATGCCGAAGAAGCATTGTTATTAGCTAGTGTTAAGATTGGTTTAAATTCAACTCAACTTTTATATATAATAGATATTCCCACAACCAATGGAAACATTTATGAAAAATTGTTAATAAAACCTATTAAAACAAATAAAAATACTATATATAAGATACCGTACGAAAATATTTTAAGAAAAGATGAAGAAATTTTAGCCATAATAAAAGATTGTAAAACAATTAATAACTTATTACTTTGTAAGGAAAACGATGTTTTAAATCTAATTAATGATAAGTGTATTTCAAATTTGTTAAATAGTAAAAATGCGACATGTAGTGTGACAAATAGCCAACATATCCCGAGAGTGGAAGAACTAGCTCCTGGAACCTTACTCCTGAACAACTTTCAAGGCCAAATAACTATAAACGACACCACGCAAGCGGTAAAAGGAACATATCTCGTCAAGTTCGTGAATACCACAGTCACAATAGATAACCAAAAGTTTACATCTGAAGAAATAACCCAATTACATGCACTTCCACCTTTCCTCCAACCATCATCCGAAGGAACCGAAATTGAACAAATTCTATCACTTGAATGGATGAAAGAACTTCATATTAATACGACAAAACAAATCGATCTAATTAAAACTGAAAAAGTAATTCATCAATGGATCAATTACTCTGTCCTAATAATAATAGTCATTATCGTAATACTCCTCCAAATAATAAGCCGAAGATCAAAAAGAACTCCTGAAACAACAATCATTCCAATATCTTTTCTGGGTGAATCAGAAAACCAAACAAGGAAACCTTCAAAAATAATAGAACATCCAAATATCTACAATTTGCCATATTTTTAAGCAACGCGAGGACGCTTACATTTAGAGGGGAAGAGTTAACACCACACTTCCATACAATTTCATAAGTCATACACGTGCAGTCATTCACCCTTGCATCCGGTCAAATTCTAATTCAACATTCTATTCCCACGATAATGCAACAAACAAATGGATCAAGTGCAAATCATCAATTCCCACAGAAATGCAAATTCCCATAAAAATGCACTAAACCCAAAACTCAACAGGTAATGCTGACAACACATGAAAGTAATTAGATCCGCTGCTATCCACCGTTTCCACCTTGTCGTAGTAGGTTATAAGTTAACTTTGTTATATTAAGTTTATTAGTCTGAATTGTATCTTAACCGAATAAAGTCTTTTTTTTTAAAAAACTTTATACATTTAATTTAATTTATACCATAGACATATGTAGGTATAAAGTGAAAGGCTTTCGGATTCACTTACTTACAAGGCTTGTTGATAACTTCATTTTACCACGTACTTAGTGATGTAGTGTCAAATAATTAACAAATAATAATAATAATGAACTTCAGAGATGTTACTCCACTTCTATGTAACAGCTTTTAAGTTACAGCACGCAGGTACTACGAGGGGAAAATATCAATTATAATGGATATTTGCGGTGGTTATATATCTGAAGACAGATAACTTGAGACATGGTGTTGAATTTATTCTCGGCATGTAATCTTGATGAGATTTGTCACAAAGATTTGGCTGCTGAAGTAATAGTTACAAAACAAAAGGATAGCATGAGTTAGACTTGAAGTGATAATCCATTTTTTCTACTTAAATAAAAGGTAAGGGAAGCGAGAGCCCGAACAATGCCTTTAAAATAAAATTTTTTTATTTCGGAAAAGGCCGGCATTTTGACAATCGCCTTCAGGAACTACAGATGGCCTTGGTTAAGCTTGAGAGAGAGCTATTATAAAAGTTTTATAACTTATTGTATAGAGCCTACATAACTTTTACTAAGTTCGATGTCAGAATTATTTCTTCTTTCCCAACATGACTGTAGATAACTACTATTGGTTAAACCTTCAGCGGCTCTCCAATGGTTATGCTGATAAAGATTATTTAGTAACCCGCTATTACATCTAGACGGCCTGAATTATGTGTTGAGCGATTACATGCTGATCCTGCTCAACATTAAGAATTTGTGTATATCCATTCAAAAACATTAGCCTCTCCCACACGTACGTTCCTTTCCGCGCGAAAGAATGCACATGTAATGGCATGAGGTGTGCAACGGAAAGCCCGTGTGCTCAGTAACGACTGAATTGCGCGTGCTCGCCGTTTTGAGTAGTACATTCTTTCCCCATGGACGTCCGACATTGGTCCCGCTGGCTCTTAAAAATTCTACCGCACGTTCCAGCGAAAACTGTTGAACTGTTGTACACTCTAGCACGTTCAAGTTTCGCGCGATATTTCGCTTGCAAATGCCCATTAGACAGAAACTCCTGAAGTGTACGCTCCAAGAATCCGTAATTTTGCGAGTGAAAGACTTTGTTCCCAAATTTTGGTACCACGTTGTTGGTGCGAGGTATTTCACTCGTTCTTTACCACACTCTGGAGCGCACGCTCTAATCATGTGGTAACGCGCTTGCGTGTAGAGGTCGATATTGATTCTGACCAATTTTTTCCTTGCCAATTTCGAGGTAAGGCACTTCGACTTAAAAAATCGTTTGTTCCGATTTGTCAGAATTGTGCTTAGTCTAGTAGGTTTACTACCTTCCGAATGAAGTGTGTAACTCTACAATCACGGGAATTCCTTAGTTCATTTGGTGTCGAGTTGTTCCCTGAAAAAAAAAAATACAACTCACGCGTTATCTAGAAAAATAAGGCAGAAAACTACGTAAAGATGCTTAAGGTATCAATAGAAAAGCTATACCCTTCCAATGTCCTGTGAGAGTAATTTTTCGCTACCCTCACCACCAATTAATGGCAAATTATGTGTAAAACATTATGAAATTACCAAACAATTTGCTGAAGCAACCAAAGGAGATGCACCATCTTCCAAAAACCATCGCTGTTATGATCATTAGTTAATCGAATGATGTTTGCAGACTGTTTGTATTAGTGAGAAAAATCAAGTCAGCAGTTGACATTTATTGTGTAGTAAAAATAATCTTAAAACGAATGTATGCCCCACCAGTCACTATCTAAGCAATTCGGAGTTATTGGTACGAGTAGGTACAGATTTTCTCGATGAATGAACTATAAAATCTATTCGCTATGCCTAAGAATTTAGCCATAAGTGATAAGTGTGCTCACAGCAATGATGGAGGAATAGTCAAAACATCTTGGACATGAAGTGGACGATAACAGAATTAAATACAGGGTGAACCAATTAGAAAAGTAAAATCTGGTATGTGGGTACTTTTGAAGTTGTAGTGAACAAAATATTCTATGGCAGTAGGTTGCGGAAGGCTCTTAGCTTGTAAACTTTTCCAGAAAGAATCACTATACTGGACATTTTAGACAGTAAATTGAGGAGGTGGAATTAGTGCAGTTTTAGTTGAGATGAAGAGTTATTTGTGCCAGGTCAATATGCCGCTTTAAATGTTTAAGGTGGTGGCGATGGCGCGATGATTAGCTCATTGGACTATCACGCAGAGGATCCGTAGTTTGATCCTCGGTATCGCCAACAATTTTTCGAATCGTCATCACCCTTTCGGCGGGCAATGGCACTCTTCCGAAAACTTGAGCAACACAAATAAGTGTCAAGAAGTTAGGTCATGGCCCACACCGGGCTGCCAGCTGCACAGTGTTTTTGTTTTTTTTAAATGTTTAACATGATCAAAAATGTGTACCCAGAGAAAAACGTTCAACAATATAAACGATAAGGCGATATTCAATACACAAGGTTACAGAATGAAAAATCGACCCTCCAAAGCGAGTTTACAGCTTTTGAATCGGAAGTGTTATTGGTTCCACGAGATCAGCTATACAAGTGCCAGGAAAGTAAGACATCTAAGACTTACAAGATATATTTTAGATATACAATTAATTCAATAGGGTGACTCTACATATAGAAGTGAACCTGGGTGCCAATTAGCCTCTTAGCCGGTCTTTAGTTAACTGCCTAGTCTTGGAATTCAAAAACTCTGCAGGCTGAAGCTTTTGCGTCCATTCGCTCTATATGCCTTAGCTTGATGCGTAATTTCTGACAAGATCGATGTCGTTATACAGCCGTTGAATCTTTTAGTCCATCATCGCGAACGGAACCGAATATGAGAATATGAAAATATCGTCGTTCCTTTCGATATACACATATGCTTCAGCGCTATAAAGCCTTTTTACTGCGTTTCATTTCTGCTAAGGTGTTAGAAGAGCTTATATCAGAGCAATAAGGACGTGTGGCATGAGCTGTGATTCATTCTTCCATGTTGTGTGTCCATTCTTGATGACAGCTATACTTCCTTCAGTGCTAAATTTTTAGGCAGCTAACGAAGGCACCGGTGATCGCCCCGTCAAGTCATTACTGACCCGTCTAAGTTGTAACCGAGTGTGAAGGTGCAGCAAGCGTTGGCCATCATCATCACGAGCGGATCTGGTCCTTCGTTGTGGCGCCACTTTATACGCTGATTGTTTTGCTGCATGTGCTTGCCGGCATTCATCATCGCTGCATATCAGTTGCAGTTGCACGTTGGAGTTTTTAGAAGATTTTATCATATACTTTCGGCGCCAAGTCGACGGTTTCTTGCGATCGCAGCACAGTTGTTATTTTTTCTTGTGGTGTTTAGGAAATCCGCATTCGCACCTTGTCAGCAACAAGGTGGTGATCCAAGTTAATGTTAGATACCCTTAAAATTTGGACTAGATACTGGTGGCAAGCCTGATTGGGGATGGTAAGTAGTGGTTCGCAGATGTTTTACCCCCAGTAGTTTTGACAACTCCTTAAATAACACACTCTCGAACTGTCGGCCCTGGTCAGTTGTTATGCGTTGGGGAACTCCAAATCGAGAAATACAAGTTTCATACAGTGCTCGTGCAACTGTTTCGGCTGCCATGTCATCAATCGGAATTGCCTCCGGCCATCTAGAAAACCGGTCGATGATCGTTACGCAGTATCGTCGTCCCTGTGATGGCGGCAGGACACCCACAATGTACACGTTGATATGTTGAAATCGTTGGTCAACAGTTGTGTACCTGCCGGGGGATGAATAGTTGTGACGGCGCATTTTCATTTGCTGACACTGTACACATCATCTAGCCCATTTGCTGCAGTCACTTTTTAAACGTGGCCAAACAAACCTTTCTTCTATCATCTTTGACGTTGCTAGGTGAGCACAAACGGTCGTATTCGGTCGATAGATGTGTCGCAATATACCATGCGTTTCTCGTTCTCAGGAACCGAAAACTGCTTCAGTTTGAGGTTTGACGATTCATCGCGAAGTAACGTTTGAAGATCATCATCTTGTTGTTGGAGTTCGTGAAGGAGATCGTAATCTAAGACGCGCGTGGATGTGTATCAGCAACTACATTCTCCGCGCCAGGCATGTACCTGATGTCTGAAGAGAACTGTCCGATATAGTCGAGCGGGAGACATTGGCGAGGAGTGGCTTTGTTTGGCTTTTGATCAAAAGCGAATGTAAGCGGCTAATGGTCTGTAAATATAACAAAACTACGACCTTCCAGCATATGTTGAAAATGTCTTACTCTACAGTATGCTCTGAGAAGCTCCCGATCATAGGTGCTGTACTTGACCTCACTTGCCGACAAACGTCATCTTGCAAAATTCATATAATCCAAACGGCGTGATGATAGCGTTCTTTGGACTGTCGTTTTCCTCCACAGGGATTTGGTGGTACGAGCCTCTTGGGTCGATCATGGAAAAAACCTTCTGGTCGCTTAGAAAAAAGTGAAATCCTGCATGTGTGGTAACTCACGGCGTTATCTAGAAAAATAAGTCAGAAAACTACGTAAAGATGCTTTAGGCAGTGAAATCCTGCATGTGTGATACGAGATACCTATCTGGTTCGGTCACTGCATTCAATCCACAGAAATCTCCACACGGACGCCACTCTGCGTTTCCTTTTGACACCATATGCAAACAGTCTAAACTAAAGAGCTAAACGAACACTGGATTTGGTGAACGTCGTTTAGTCATTTAAGCGCTTATTCTTTAGATCTACGAGTATGTCGAAATAGCGAAGAAAGTTTGCTCCTAAAATTGCGCGTTCTACTTCAGCAATTGTAAAAGTCCATCTGAAATTTCGCCTTAACCCCAAACTCGAAACAATTGTTTGTTCACCGTAGGTTGCTATTTTCGTCTCGTTGGCGGCGTAGAGATAGTTACCACAATTGCTGTTTTGTTTTTGCAATAATGTTGGTGGAAGAACCGAAATATGTTTTTGTTACAGGATCTTTGACGAATAAGGGGGAACTAAGTTGGCTGCTGTCAGACGCCGCTTCAATTAACAGGCCTTTTAGTTTTCCTGTTTTTTGAAGACCTTTCGAAAAAGCGAGAATGACGTCAATTTATCGCTTTAGATCCATGCTGATAGTGGTACCAACAGAAGTCGTCTCGATTATTGCTTGATTTGGACCGACCACGAGGTGCGTTTTGGTTTCTAAAAGTTGAGCGCGAACTGCTTCAATGATGTGTAGTTGCGGATACACAGCATTTCTTCAACTCATCTATTTGCTGTGGAGATGGGTAACTTTATGCTCTATGTCGGTTTGCGTGTGTTAGACGGACGATGGTTTCGTTTCGACGGCAGCTACAAACGATGTCTCACTTACCTCTGCTATCTTGTCAGCCAACTCAGCAACATGAGATAGCTCTTCTTTGCTAGCACTTATAATACTGCGCCTGTTCTGGGGTAAACGCTGCTACCAGAGCGATTTTTAAAGGTCACTGCTAACAAATTTCCCAGCTGACTCTTTCATCTGCCTCAGCAGATGCGATGGTTTTTTGTCTCCCAACACGATTTCTTGCAATAGTTTGCGTAGACGCTTATGCTCTGAATCGGCGAATTGGGAAATGTGCCGTACATGTTCTGTGCCGGTGAATTCAAAATAATGTCACTCACTTGGGCCAAAATGCAGCTTTCTACTGCAGCTACCACTGTGTGATGCATTGTAACGTCGTTTCGTATGCCCGATATGAAGAATTGTGACTTTACTTGTGAGAAAGAAAGCTTTGGTTGATGTTTCCATAAGGGAGGAAGATTTACCGAAATGTTTGCGATTTTCGCAGTGCATTCTCCACTACATTCGATTTGTTGTGCTGTCTGGTTAGGCTGGGAAACTGGATGTCTCGGTGTGTCGTTTCTTCCTTCGGGATCGTTGAGGTTATCTTGATCCATGGCTTGTGTGCGAGCATGTTTTTCGATTAAAAATTTATTAAGGAAGTCGGTCACGTAAGGAAGGGTGTTAGGTCGGGGTCAACAATTGTAGTGGATGGTTTGTCGAAGAAAATGAAAACCATGAACTACTTAACACTAGCATTTTCTTACTTACTCTTCAAATATTAAATCAGTATTAAATTGAAGAAATAACGATGCAGAATCATGCGCAAATCTGCATCCGAATGATAGCTGTTTCTTTTCATTACCATAATATACATAAATCACAGTTTTCAATCCTCTATCAACGATAATATTTTCGAGAAAGCAGTTAAGAGCATTTGCTAATTTCTCGGCTGCAGATGGCCTATTAAGGACCCGAACATTCCACGTGCAGATCTAAAAATTGTTGTTCTTCAAACGTTTGCATGGGTCGTCAATGGTAGATTCATTATTTTTCGAGGCCATTAGTTCATTTTTTACAACTTTTTAATCTGTTCTGTTTCTTGCCGAGCATGCTTTTGCCATTTAAGCCTGCACGAGTAGGAGTATTTTTAGTGTTACAAGAGCATTTTCATGATTTGTTTTGCCTTCTGTATTGAAATTTAAAAAAAGTTGAAGGGTTCTCTACTGAAGGTACTGCCCTAATTTTCTGTCGCCATTTGGTGAAATAGTTTATATACTGCGATAGGAGCCATTTCAGCTATGGATTATTAATGCCGTTGAGGTTTTATTCTTTCATCCATGATTGTGAAATATCTCAAAAGATTGATACTATAAATTATATACATACATACATACATACATACATACATACGAGTATATCAAATTAAAGCAGTCTTCAAGTTTGAAAACTGTCAACATCTACGACAAGTTGGTACCCCGCCAAGCTAATTTTAGAATTGGATAGAATGTTCACTTCCACTTATGACTAGTTCCTTTCAATTGTGTTAAAAACATTTCTTGAATAGAAAATAAGAAATAATGTGTATGTACTCGTATGTATTAACTTTATTTAAACCGAAGAAGTACGAAAAACCACATCCATAAATTGTGGAGAATACATCCTTTTACAAAAATATCCCATTCAGGATATCCTGGCAGTGGTCATAGCTAACACATCTCGCAGTATACTCGTATGTACTCAATGTATGTTGACGCACGGAAAAGTGAATTGAAAGGACACCACAGATATTCAAATTCTGTCACTCATCGCGTATAAATCCAGGACAGGCAAAGCCAAGTGGAGCGTCCATTTTCTGACGATGCCAAGAGAGTTTACCCCATCATTCAATCTCCCATTGGATTTGAATTGTCCTCGTAGTCGTTTTTAACTTTCCATTCACTGTTTCTCTCTCACCCTTTCTTCGTGACACTGTGTATTTTTGCATATCCTGAAGATCTATCTTGTCGACACAAATGAATTGTAAAATGACTCGGGATTTGCATTTGTAGTGCCACACGCTTGACTGGTGATTTGACGATAGTGACAGCGGTATTGGAATTCAAATGGGGGTGTGGAGGTTTTTTTTTTTTGATGCAGATATGAGTACGAATACGAGTATCCGCACGGAAGTGTCCGCCCAGAAACCGGAGATATATTTTTAATTTCCGTTCTTTGGATATCATCAACGAACAACGACATTGGGATTTTGAAATAACAATTGAATATTGGGCGGAAAAAGTGGGAGATGGATATGCTTAGGGTTTGAAACGGAAATGTTGTATTTGTGAAAAGATTGTTTATATTTGAAATAAATAATGTGAATCACTTTTTACATAGTTAAGTACCACTCTCTGATGTAATTCTCTTGATCTACATATAACAAACATTACAGTCTTTGTGGAGTTTTGTTTTCATTTTCATTTTTGCTCTCAATTTAAAGAAAGGACATTGATCGTTACAACAAACGCAAGCCAAGCGTGTCCAATTGATTTATATCGGCAAACTTCTTATTTATTACACAGTGTGAATTAAGTCAAAGAATAGTCCTCGGGTACAATGAGATGCCCGATGCGTCCGCCTTCGGGATGCATCACTTATAAAATCGGTGACATGCAGATCACCACTAGAATGCCCACTGTGCAATGGTGGACAAAGATACAAACGACACCGACTTCTTCAATACGTATCCCATTGAGATGAAGTTTCGTCGGCAGTGGACCTTTAATGCTGAGGATATCATTGTCCCGCTGTTCTGCCATATGCAAATCTCCACGCATTTAGGTTAATTTTACATTAAACAATGCATCAGTGATATTGCAATGCTCGCATACTCGTATGTGATCATTTTAAAGGATCGTCAAGGCATCAAGAAAGAAACCGCTACCTTTCTCTTTGTGTGAGCAGCAGTTGTCATACTGATTTTTCTTAGACGAAGAGGATGTTTTCTTTGGAAAATTACTACCGGCCATGTGGCCATGAAATATGGAATATCCTTATGAGTGCGGATGTTATGACCACGAATTGTTGTGCAGCACTTATGGCAAATGCTGTGTGGTCTATTTTCGTTTTCGGGCAGATTCTATTATACCATATTTCCACTTGACTTCGTTGTGAGTTGGAACAGTTCAAAGGATGTTCAAATGTTTACACAGACAGGATATTAATTACTGTTTATGTTTTTAAGATTCATAAATCGACATTAATAATTCTAATCTTTTACCTTACTGGGAGGTAGAACTGTGTCATTGTTGGTGGTCCCCTTGACACAAGTGACACAATACCATTTGTTACAGCAGATTGTTTGTAAACAGACAATGAAATTTATTGCCTTGTGTTGATTTCTTTTTGTAGTACGGATATGGGTTTAAGGATTTAAGAGATGTTTTTGTATATATGCCTGTGTGATAATAGAACTCTCTATTCTTTTAAGCGCTGTTGGTTGAAAACAATCTGTAATGCAATTTTAATAATAAGAAAGAAAATATCTAAAATAAATATTTTTGTATTGTAGTTTAAGACGAAACTCTAACATTCTTATTAATAGCTTTTTATTAAGAATCTGGTAAGTTACGATTAAAATTAAAAAAAAAATAGAATAAGTTCAGAAGATGCTTCCTGATCTTGAGCGACACTTTTACTATCCCTTGATATCTAAAGGAACTTTCTAAAATGTTCACATACATATATACATACATACATACACATACATATCTTTATCCTTAAAAAATGCCAAAGTAATCTTCTCGGAAGACCCAGTACTAAGAGTGTCCATAAGGCTACCGGACACTAGTAGTGTCTTTCAATCAGAGGTTCTGGCTGTCCTCAGGGCGGCTGAGTCGATGCAGATTAGACTGAGATTTTGAGAAAGAGATATCGCTTTTACATCGACAGCCAAGCCGCTCTTATGCCAATATAATCAACCAATATCAGTTGTGATACAGTCAGGGGCTGTCGCACAATGCTTAAAGCATTATGCATTCAGAACCGGATGAGATTGTGCTGGGTGCCAGGACACTGCGGTATAGAGGGAAACGAACAAGCGGACGAGCTAACAAAGAGAGGAGGACCCCTCGACAATAGTGAGGTTGCTAATATCAAACCACCCCTCTACACAGTATAGGCACTATTTGGGAAAACACCATAGAGACATAGAGACTCTATGGCCACTCCTCGATGGAAAAGATCTAGAAAGCTAATGAAACTGAACAGGTTTAAGCTAAGGACATTAATAGGAATCCTGACAGGACACTGTTTTCTGCTGAAACATGCAAAGAGAGTCAAATTGTCAGTTACAAACATTTGTAGCTTCTGTGGCGATCTACAAGTGGTTGAGGACATAGCACACAAATTGTGCAGTGGCGTAACTGAGAAACATGGCGCCCATGGCAAGTGTTGTAGTCGCGCTCCCTTCCCACCCCCACCAGTGAAAATCTATAATTTTAGGAACATTTTGAGGAACGTTAGAAACATTTGGAGGAACATTGGTCTACATGCGTTCTATACGTGTATCTTTCTCGCTTTCTTTGATACAAAAGCATCAATAATCAGGTTGAAATTCGTCATCTCAACTTCTTCCCGTTCGACGCTTAGCAAAGCTAGATTGTTTAATCGTTCTTGACCCATGGGGACTCGAAGCGTTTAAAATCAATTTCAATTTACTAAACGATCCTTCACAGCTAGCGATGGAAACCGAAATGGTTAATAATATTTGGATGGCGATTCTAAGATTTGAGAAGACGCTCTCATCTCCGTATTGTACGATGAATAGCAGAATATCTTCAGGTCTTGTTAGTTTGATGTTGGTCATGGTGCTGATCATCATTCTGAAGTCCAAAATCTCTTCATAAAGCTGACGAGCATAAACGTCCCTATTGTATTGTAGATCTGGCCGAAATTCTCACATTTCGTCGTAGCTGATGCCGGTACATAGTCCTCCGATGTCAAGTAGAAATCCAAACTTCTTGTGTGTCGTGCAAACAAATGAAAGCTATCATCCATTTCTATGTGAAAGCGGTCGATTGTTTCCTTCTTAGCTCCCTCGATTTCCTATTTTTCTGTTAGTTCGGGTTCTCCCATTGTTTCGCCAGCCATCCTCTTTCTCCGTCTTGTGCGTACTTCGGTCTGAACTTCCCACTCTTGACAGAGACTAAGCCCATTTTGCAGAGCTTGATTCACTTACGTTTCTCTTTCATTGTAAAAACGATCTTTCAGATTTTCCAGGTCCAAGGCAGCATTGTGGAAGTTCATCGTCGGATCGGGAGTCAAGATACGGTTGTACACTTGCTCGGCGTCACTTTTTGTGTCTACGGTCTCCCTGGCACCATCCATCATGGCCTGAAGGACTTGCAAAATCTCGTCAAGATGCTTGTTTATGGGATTCACAGCATTTACCCTTACAGTCCATCTAGTTGTAGACTCCGATTTCACAATTGTGGGCACAGCGATTTTTAGTTTCCAAATACGCCAAAACTATAAAATGTTTTAAACTATATCGCGCGGTAGTATTCGTGCCTAAGCTATGAAAATTAAAAAAAACTCTTTGAAAACTTGAAATCTTTGAAGATTTTCAAGGTTTCAAATAAAAATCTCTATTTTTTTTTTAAGTATATACGTCTAGGCGTCCGTCAGAGTCACGACTCTTCAAAATTTTGCTCCCAAAAATTTTTCGCAGCCATGGCGCCCTAGATACGCCACTGATATTGTGTGAATGTGAGGCAAAAGCTCCTAGCCGAAGGAAATTCTTAGGAAAATATTTCTTTGGAAACTTAGAGGAAATAAACGGCACGGGGAGATTGTTAAAGTTGCATATAAATGGGTGGTTCTTTAAGAAGTAACAAACAATTCAAAAATTCAGTTTTATCGGGAAATCTTTATTATCGCATAAACGAATTATTATTTGTATTATTATTTCCAATTTTCGATTTCGTGTCAGAGCATTACGAGTGGTGTTTGACCAATGCTTCGAGTAATGTTGACGTCCAATTCCTCAATCGTAGCCGAGTCTAGTAGTACGATTTCATATAATCAATCTGTCCAAAACTGGAAATTAACTGTTCACCAAATGGTTTTTCCCATACAGCTATGGTTTCACGGGCTATGGGGCAAGTGGTCGTCTTGCTGGATCTAAATGTCATCAAGACAACGGGCTTGTAATTTCAGGCAGCAAATAGTCCGTTAACATGGCGCAATAAGGAGGATTATAAACTAGCCAGACTCAGTTTTTACGAAATAAGGACATATAAGTCCACCAGCCCAAACCGTTCTTTTCTCTGAACGTAATGGTAGCTTTTGAACAACTTGGCGATGGTTCGTCTTTCCAAAAATGATTATTTTGCTTATTGACAAATCCATTAGGCTAGAACTGGTGCTCTTAATAGAACAAAATTTTTGGCGAAAACAGTGCTTTTTTTTTTTAGTGTTTTTTAGAAGCCCATCGACTGTAACAAGGACGGTTCGGAAGGCTGTTCCATATGGCAAGCCAAGCTATTGACAACTGCAAACGATTCTTCACGGTCATCGCTTACACACTCCACTTTTGTCGCTATATTTCCTTCAATATGTGCTTCAATATGATCTATTTGTTCACTTAGTACCCAAAAATGAACATTGGGTTGCAAACATTTTAATGGTATGGCTAATTGTAGTATGACCGACCTTGCACCAGGCGAGCGAAACGCATTCTCCGTAGAATGCTGATTTTCGTAATAATGCGGGACTAGGTCTTTCCGGATTGAAATGCCCATATCAGTGTGATGCGACATTTGCATGATCTTTCATGAAAATCCGTTTTGAAATAAGAACCTCTAAAGGAATTACCCTTTAAAGTGACGGATTATTACCTTTAGTTCAGTTTTCCGATTGGACTTAAGCCAGGGATCGACTAGTACCATGAAGTGATATTAAAATCTGAACAATTTACAAGAAATTGCTTACCTTGCTACAAATGATGTCCTCGGTCTATGAACCTTTCTACGGTCTCAAGCTATGAGTTTTGTGTTGTCAATAGCAATAAAACAGCATGCTGTGGTAGATTGCTAAATACCGGGAAGGAAGCGAAACTTTGTACAAACTGTTTCGGATTAAATTAAAAACAAGTATTAGAAAATGCAACAGTCTTACTTTTAGTTCCATTATAACATTATAAAAAAAAAACATTTGAAAAGGATTTCCAAAGAGATCTACTCGTAGAACATCGTGCACCTAAGTGGCTTTGTTATCTTGATAGTAATCAAATTACCTGAAATTAGTACATCATTTGTGGGATATACCCTTTTAAAATCAGAAAATAGTCTTCAAATAGAAAGCGAAATTACCCTTAATTTTTAGAGATTTGGAGAAGCATTCAGCTAGGGAACCCACTATGTTGGAGAGACATGTTATCTCTTGATTACAATAAACTAAACTGAAAAAACAGAAAACCTTCAGTGGAATTTTGGGCCGGTAAAGCAAATCACCCCCTTCTTCAACAATAATAAGTGCTAGACTTTTCTGTTTGTTTTTTCTACAACCATTCAACACTATGCAGGCACCCTGATGTCCTTAAGTTGTCATTTTGGAGAGTGAGATATAAGAAAGTTCCTGAACGTCCTGGTGGTAGCTTCTAAGATTCAGAAATTTGAAATTTGGATTTCTGAGATTGCCTAGTGGTTGTTTGATAGACTGGTCAATTTACCGACTCTATCTATGTCAGTTCACCACTCATCTCATTGTTTCCTTTTTGCCGTCAACAAATATTTGTATGATGTTGTTATCCAAGAGCTTTAGTGGAGAACTCAATTTTTTATTGGCACTATTGGCCTCTTCTTCAGTTTAAAAGATAGTGAGGTGATAATTGAACGCAATTGAGCTTGTTAGATTAAGTTTATTTTTCTGGCAGTAAACCGGCTTTGATTCCTCTGTGCATATTGTTACCGATTTTCTTTTATGACCTTTCTAGTTTCTCCTTCATTCCCACTTGCGATGAAACCAAAGAATATATATGAATCCTTCAAATCCGGGTAGATATGGCCACGTTTTACTCTGTGTCGCTGCTTAAAACGTCAACTGCCAATACTGTTGATATCGATCTTGTTCTTGGTCTACCAACTCGCCGTGTACCTTGAGGATTCCATTCGAAAGGCTGCTTCGCGATGTGATCGTTTGATCTCCTCAACCTGTGGCTAGTCCAGCGTCACGTCCGTCGCCTAAGTTCGCCATTCAACAGCTATTGATCCCTTACATGCCACAATTCTTGGTTGGATATAATTTGCGGCCATCGGATCTTTAGAATGTATCGCAGGCAGCGGTTAAAGTACGCCTGTAGCCTTCTCGAGATGGAGGTAGAGTCTTTATAGGTTTCACAGCCATGCAACCGTATGGATTTGACATTAGATTCGAAGAAATTTGTCCAGAGTTCAATATTGAGGACAATATTCCAAAGGTACTGCGGGCTTTACTTATTCTGCTATTAAGAACCAGATCCGTCCCTCCATCGGACGATCCAAAATTACCTACTAGATAGTTAAATTGCTTGACCTCCTCAATGGGATTCTGTCTCAGAATAATAGGCTGATGTGCTGAGCAGCCAGTTTGCATTATTTTGGTCTTGTTGCAAATGTTCTCTCCACTACTAGCAGTGATTGGCACATCTCGTTCATCCCGCTTCAGCACTAGCCAGTAAACAGATATCGTCGGCATAATTCAGATGACTTAGGCTCAAACGGTCTCGATAGGATACCATGTCTCTCGGATATACCTACGGTGGCAGTCAGTCTATCGCCAGTAAAAAGGTGATCAGCCACAGAAGATCCCCTTGTCTCGATTCTTGCCACAATTCGAAAGAGTCAGAAAGCTGTCCATTTTGAAAACGAGACATCTTGTGGCGTGATAGGACTCCTTTATAACAGCAACCATCTTATCAAACCTCTCTTATCTCAAGATTTCCAGATCCATTCGCCGTTGACTCGGTCAAAAGCCTTCTCAAAGTCTACGAACATAAGATAGAGTGGTGACGTAAACTCGGTTGACTGTTCGAGAATAATACGCAGTGTGTTGATGTGATCGACATAAGATCGACCACTACGAAAGCCCGATTGATGCCTCTTGAGCGTATTTTCGATTCTGTCCTTTGTCCGTTCAAGAATGATAGTTGCCAATATTTTTGGGAAAACAGACAAAAGGGTAACTGCAGTGCTTAAGGTTGCCTGTCTTTTGTACCTTAACAATAACTCCATCCTTCCACTTCCTGGGATATTTTTAATTTTTCCATTTAGACTGTATTAGCGGAAGCAGGATACAAGCCGTTGTGCCGGGATCTGCCTTCAAGAACTCGGCTGGTATGCCATCAAGTTCAGCTGCTTTGTTGACTTTTCGGAGGTTGATCGTAGTTTTCATTTCTGCAGCTGTAGGGGGCCCGGTGTCAATATCCCTGTAAGATCATCGCATTTCTAGCTGTTGGGAGCTCATCTCAGTGCTCATTTAGCAGTGTTCACAATTGGTCCCTCCATTTTGGCAATTGTTCTTCAATTGTTACGAATAGCATGCCGTCCACATCCAAAACAGGATGGTTGCTGTTGCTTTTTCGGCCAACAATATCCTTGGCGACTTTGTCCAGCTCCTTCACATCTCCCTCTCTTGCGGCGCCTCCATTCTTCTCCTGTCGTTTCTCACAGATCGCTGTACTGTCTTATGAGCAACTCGGTACGCGGCACGTAGAGCCACGGTTTCGGCGTTTTCTTTACTTTTCAACGATCTACAATACTTTGTCCCAGGTGTCTTGGATATCCAAAGGTCCCTACCTCTCCCTACCGGCACAATTTCGAAGTCAGACTCGATAGAGGCGAATGGTCTATCAAAATCTAGTTGAGGAAATGTGTACTCGTGTACTAAAATCCTTTCCACGACCTGTTTCAAAATCTGAGCATGGTATATGAGACATTTGGAATCTCGCCATTTGTTTGGAGAATCCTCAATACGTTTTTTGGAAGCCGATTCCTTCATGTACTCGTATATCTTCCTCATGAATGCTTAAAAAGTGAAGAGCATTCGCAATTTTAGTGGTTTTATGAGAGTATATAAATAGCAGTAAGGAACTATCTCCTTTTCTCTGTGTCTAGACGATGTTCAAATATACTCATGGATTCTGAGCCTTAAATACCTTGTAGAGGTTCATCCACATCCAATCTACTCATGGAATCATTAAAAAAAAAATCTCCAAATGTCTTAATATCCCGTCCATGGATAGGAGCAAATTCCTAAATCAATTTGCCACTGATTGCAGAGAAACGTGCATATGTAAAACACGCTGTCAAATACTGTCCAACTTAAACCAAACAAAAAGAATGCATAATCACTTCATTATGCTGTCCGCAAAGCCACACAACATACTCCTAATACCGAACTGAAGTTTCAGTGTTTACTTCTCCGCACAGCGATTATTTAAGTGGTGGCGCCAATATTAAAATACTTTATGCGCCCTCGAGGAGCCCGACTATCTAACAATCTAACCAGACCATCCCATGCCAGCCCTCCAATCAAATGATTGAAACAAATCGAAAGCATAAATTTTTCATTTTTTACCATCGATTAAATTTCCTCCCGCACAGAGCCCAACATACAGGGGCATGGGGCATGGGGCATGATACACCCTCCGCTAGACGTCGAAATCTAAACAAAAATCCAATTCTCGCTGATAATTTATTGAATCGTAAATAAAATTCGGCGATGAGGTGCAGAAGGAGGACGCGGCTGGTCTAGCGCCTCTGCCACCGTTGCGTTGCCCTGGCTCCAGGCTACTACGAGTAGTAATCCACTCTGCTCGGATTGTTTCGAATGCTTAAATGCTCAAATGTTCAAATACCTAAACGCTTAAATGTTTAGAATAAATTTCGAACGCGATTGAGGAATTAATTATTTTTTGGCCGCAGGCAATTAGTGTGACGTGGTGGGTAGTCATTAGACAGGTGTTTACGTGTCCCGCTTTCGTTTCAATCACGAACCATGATGGGGTTGGACGAGGAGTACACATAGGCTGTTGTATTCGATGTCGACGAGTTAGATATGGAAGAAGTATTTGCGGAGCAGGAGGTTCTCAAGCGTGCATTATGTTTAATTTCAAGCAAAATTGTGTTTTTCTCTTCAATCTTCAGGATGATTTGTTGCAAAGCATCCACTCCCACACCTAGTCATCGTAGAGTTCTATGCGGCTTTGCTCTGCGGATTGGAATGGGGAGAGAGGACTGTACGCAGCGGCAAAGATTAATTTACTCGCAGTCTATGATCAAAGCGGTTTTATAGTATTTTCGGTAACCAGGGCGATGAGATCTCAATGACCAACATGTAAAGAATTGAGGAAGGCTTTACAGTTGATCGTACGACCGGGGTTATGGTGATGATGCCACACCATAGCAGATGATAATCATCATTTTGGTCTTGAAGTGACTGCTAAACTGTGCCCGGCAATTATTATTTATTTCCCAATCGATTTGCGATGCAAATTTTCAATCAACGTTCTTAAGAGTTGAAAGTATGCCGCCAGATTTTTCAGCGGACTCCTTGCTGATGTAAGGCAAATAGCTAACCATTAAGTGTTTGTTGTCGGGCCTCGTCATTAGCGGCGGAAGAATTATTGCTCTTTGAGAGTGGATGGCCGCTGGGGCTGTAGTGTTATGGGATATTTCAATTTTGTTGACAGCCGGGTGGAGTATGGAATTTATCTTATGGATACCAATATGATCGTGTGATCGGTGGATGTTAGTGATTTGTGGCACAGATTCGAGTTCATGCGTGTAATTTGTAGAAAAAATATTTTGTTTGTAATTTAATATAACCCGTCCTACTAGGTAATTACTGAAACTTTATGATGCCATAAATGTTTTAATGATTGAGAGATACAATTTGTTAGAGGCATTTAAATTTGTGTTATATCGTGAACAGAATAAGCATGCACATACCTTATACGCAAAACGCTAAATACAATTTTTTTTTTTTGGTTGCGCCTGGAGGTGCAGGAATCTTCAAAAGATACCAATGGTCCGTATCTGACATTGCTATCAGTGCTAGTCAATAAATGCCTACGGGCTAAACCTCACCCCTTAGACAGGCACCATGAAAACCGGCTGCGCATACTCAGAGTAGTAGGAAATTCTTCCCTCTCAAGTTTTAATTTTTGTGATGACTACGACTTAGTTGCCTTAACAAGTATTTAACGCTTCTGTAGTGTTAATCGCGTTAGGTGGGTAGCTTTCCAGCGAAGGCATCTACTAATACCGTCATTATAGGTACATGCGGTGCCCTACGGCGCTAGGTCGAAGAGTCTTGTTCTTTGTAGTCGGCGCTCAAGGTTTGTCACGTCCATAGTACGGATTATTTCATTATTGCAGTGAACTAGAAGAAGGGTACGAAGTTTGTGAGCAAAGTTTGTTATTTCGTCCCTCACGGTAGCAATTCCTAGATCTCTGTGAATATCACTATTCCTTATATACCAAGGAGCATTTTAAAATGCTTGCAGTAGAGACATATTGCTTGGTTTGGTACAACCCCAAAGTTGTATAGCATATGTCCAAGACTGTTTTAGCACGCTTATAAAGAAGCAGTTTGTGGTATACGCTTAACTTCGAGTATCGTCCGAGTAGCCAATACATTTCTCTAGATCTGATTTCGAGCTCTTCGCGCTTCTTTTTAACGTGTGGTTTCCACTTAAGTTTTGCGTCTAGGGTCATTCCTAGATATTTTGCCTCATTTGCATACGGTATTTGCACCGAGTTAATGGAAATAGGTAAGTTGGTTATCTTTCTTGACGTAAAATTGACATGCGTTGATTTTGTCTCATTGAGGACTGTTCGCCAGGTTTTTGTCTATTCGCATACTTTGTTCAAAGCTCGTTGGAGTTTTCCCGTTGATGATTCGACGGAATTATCCGTTACGAGGATAGCCGTGTCGTCTGCAAACGTTGCTACAACGGTCCCTTCATCTTGTGGTATATCTCTTGTGTAGAGCAGGAACAGGATTGGACCGAGAACACTTCCTTGTGGGACACCGGCGTGGATTTCTTTGAAATATATATTCAATCCCGTGTCTAACACGGAAAAGTCTGTTTTCAAGATAAGATTCCAATATTCTGTAAAACTTTTCTGCTAAAACTTAGCTTCTACCTTAGGCCTTTGTGCCATACCTTGTCGACGCTTGCGATACGTCGAGAAAAGCGCTAAGCATCCTTTTTCCCCTTTTAGAGCTTATTTAATTTCGTTCGTTATTCGATACACCTGATCGATTGTGGACAATTGTGTTTGACCCGAAAGCCGAAATTAATGTTTCGGGATCAAGTGTCTTTCTTCAATTACTTGGTGCAATCGTTTCAGCAGAAGTGAGATGGGTCTATATGATTTCTTGTCATTTGCACATTTCCCCTGTTTCGGAACCAAAATAACTTCGGCGACTTTCCATTGCCTTGGAACATATAAAAGTCTTAAAGAAGCATTTATAATGTAGAGCAACTTAACCAGCACTTTTTTTTGCAGCTCTTTCAAAATTTCGTAAGAGATTAAATCATATCCCGGAGTGTTGTTATTTTTCAATTTTTTTTATTGTCATTCGAAGTTCGGTTCGGGATACGGATTTTACTTAAAAGTTGTCGGGTGCCATATTAATATTCGGATCTTCGATCAACGGTTGTCCATCGAACGGCTCGAACGTTTCCTCTAAGTGATGGGCAAATAATTCTGCTTTTTCTTTGTCTTCTTTTGCCCATTCCTCGTTAGTTTTCCTAATTGGCGGAGAGTACATTACAGGTTTCCTTATGGACTTTAAGGCTTTCCATAGAGAGCAGTTTGAATACTTATCAGCGGTCAGACCCTCGTGGTAAGTAGAAGTCTCATGATTTTTTAGGTCCTGCAGCACAGTTTTTAGCTTAATGCAAAGGTGGTTCAGATAAGTTTTATTCAGTGGCGCGCGGGATGGTTTCCATCTCTTGAGCACTCTCCTCTTTTCTCGTATGAGGTCTTCGATTTTAGGCTGGTATTTGATTGTATTGCTTCGTGCTTCTGTCCTCCGCAAAGGAGTGTTTTTCCACGCTGAGCTCTGAATGACTTCGAAGAGTTTGTCGATTTCTTCTTCTATTTCGAACGGTGTCCTTAGCGGTACATTTAAAGCAACATTTTTCTTGCAGTCTCCTATGAAAGCGTCCCAGTTAGTTTTGTTACTAGTTAGCCTAGAGGGTCCTTCTTTTTTTACTAGACTTCCACCTATTTTCAGGTGGAACTTACTTAACCCTTTTGCGATAAAGAAGTCGACGAGGTCAGGGATTTTATTTTTGTCAGTTGGCTTTCCTGTCGAAAAAAAATTCACCCCACGTTTCATGCTAGCTTTGTACAATAATCTGCCTTTTTTCGAAGTGCATCTTGATTCCCAGAAAGTGTGTTTCACGTTAAAGTCACCACCTAAGACAAAATTAGGTCCGACTGAGTCAAAGACACCAGTGAGGTCGTCTTCTACTAGCTTATATTCCGGAGGGAAGTAACTAGATCCGATGTTGTAGTCTAAATAGTTTATTTTTTCGGAGACTGAGCTTATTTCCATAGAATCAAATTCTATTTCTATGTTTTTGGAGTGCTTAATACAGTCTGTGATGTAAAGAGAGGACCCGCCCCTTGCATTTTCTGAAGGATGATCCGCATGGTAATCGCTGTAACCTTTTATTTTGGGTCTAAGTCCATTTTTTAAGTGCGTTTTCAATACCAAACATATATCAATATTATTTTTCCTCAGAAACACTTCTAACTTGTCGATTTTTTTCAGAATGCCGTTTGCGTTCCACGTTATTGCGTCTTGCGTGGTTTGAACTCGAGCTTGCTAAATTTGTCAAGTATAGTTTTATTAACCTTAGTTTGATCCTCAAATTTTTCCAATATAATGGTAAATATTTGGCATACAACTATGACTACGCTATTGCTATTGGAACCATAAAACAACATTTTATTCTAATCGTGTAAAGTACTCATATTTAATTGAATACTAACCAGGCGCTCGAAAATTCACTATTACTCGTATATAAAATTTATAATAAAACTTGAAAAGAAATCCGAAATATAAAAGATGGATTGGAATCGTTGTAGGAAACTTGGCTGCCCTCAAAAAACGTTGGCTTAAGCAAACAATCGGCTGATAAGCTATTGCATGTTAACATCTATTATTTAGAAAATTTATGACTTCATGAACTCTTGCTTAGAGGAAATCTTCAGCAGGAAAATCGGTAAGCACAACTTTTGACGATATTGCGAGTAAAAAAATTGTCTCAGGTTTCCTGGAATGAAACTTCAAAAGATCCCGATTCGTTGTGGGTAGGCATTCATTAACCATGTTAAATGTTGATGGGGACGCTGTCGACCATGATCTCATTATACTCGTAGTTCCGGTTATTTTATTTTTTCTGGTTCTTTTTTGAGATGATGCAAAAAGTTGATAGACGGATGGTGGAGAAACCAAATCAACAGGTTCTGTAGCAGCTGGACTCTCCAAAACTAGGGAGTCATTTAGGTTTCAAGACGGTGAAGATTGTTCTAGGTCTCGTTTCTGCAATTCGAGCTGGAAAATGGTTATTTTATGTGATGTGATGTGAGGTTTTGGTGTTTCCTGTAAATGTCACTTTCTGCCACTGCATAAGATTCTTCCTTTCACTTCCTTTTATTTAGGTAAAGACGAAAAAAACAGGAGTAGTTGCAGCATGTACTTTGACTTACTTTCGATGGGTTTTTTCTTACTCTCTCTCTCTGTGTGTCTGTTCGGCCAACAAAACCTCAGAACTCTCTGGTGTCGAAAGATATGTCGCGAAAATGTAGCCAGAGCGCCAACATTCTGAGCCGAATCTTCCAATATCTTCGATAAGGATGTCTTAAAAGTGCGGCCCATACGCTTCGCTGCACAATTAGATTCCGGGTTAAGGGGAGCTGTGAGGTGTTGTATTGAACTCCTTTTGCAAAAATCCCCAAACTATTGGACGCAAATTGAGGAGCATTGTCGAAGGTCAGAGGTTTTGGCAAAACCCTCCAACGCAAATATAGATTTCAACGTGTGCCACGGTTGCCAACGACCTTGTTGATGATTTCTTTTCTACAGAAGGAAACTTCGATCTTGAACTAACTACTATAGGCCACATGCTCTTGTTAAATGGACTCCTAAAGTCACCTTTACGTACTCCTTTACGGTTTGTTGTATCTGCTTATCAATACTGGGCCATCAGCAATATCGTCCAGAAATTGTATTTATTCTTGTCATTCCAATACCCAGTACCCGTGATGAATCATTTGTAATACCTTTTTTTGTAAAGCTTTCGGTACCCTACTCGACAAGAATTATAGCTCTGAAACAGAAGAACATCAGTAAATACACACAAACAGAAATTTCCGATGGAAAACGGAAAAAACTTGGCCTTCAAAAGAGAGAGAAAATCTGGGCAACCATTTTGCACATACCACACAACCACCTAAAGTAATTTATTACGTTTTGACTCCGCGAGGACGCCCGCCGCGTTAACTGTGAAATTCTTTAAGATATTGTCAATTAGATAAACCGTATCCTCTTCTGATTTGTCAAACTCCTTGTCTGATCTATTGGGCAATATTGGGACTCGGGGTTGGTAGTCAGTGATTAACTCAAACTCTCGTCGGTAGAATTTCCTTACACTATAAACGATAGACAGAGCCTCTTTCTCTATTTAGCCAGACCCTTTCTGAGTTTCTGTAAGTGTTTTCGAAGCAAATACGATCGGCTTCACGACTTCATCAGGATTGATGTGAGAAATTACAGCTCTAATACCATATGAAGAGGCTTCTATTACTGGTGAAATAGGCAGATCATTTTGGAAATGAACCAATCAAGAAACTTTTATGATTCTCTCTTTAAAATCATCAACCGATTTCTGCTTTTGCTGACCCCATATAACAGGTTCTTCTTTGAATCTTCGGCGCAGACAATTGAGCAAGCTGTTGGAAGGTGAAGAAACAATTTGGAACATTAGTTGGCGTAATATTGCAATTTTTGTAAAAACGCACAAAAATTTGATGAAGATTTTTAGGGCTTGTAGAAAATTGCTATGATTGAATAGAGAATATTCTTTAGCCCCTTAGCCCGTTCAAAAGGAAATCGAAATCAGCGAAAACATGAAATATAGTTTTTTTTCGACACAGTGCGGGCGAAGGGAAATTAAGGAGGAAAGAAAGAGATATGCCAATGTACGTTGGTCTTAAAAGTCTAAGGATAGAGATGACAGGGAGAAAAAGAGCTTCATAAGATAGTTGTAAGGGTTAGAAAAGAATTATGATGTTTCAGAAAGTGGTCTTGAGGGTAAACTGATGAACGTTGATAGCGAGGCGGGTGTTACGGTCGAAGATTTGAACTGGTGGAATGCTAATGACAATTCCATTGGAGTACTCGTCGCGGAAATAGCAGTAGAACAAGATAAGGAAGGAGACGTTACATCGGTATTCAAGAGTATCTAATATTAAGATAACCCACAAGCTTTGTCGCACGGCTTTGAATTCTTTCTAGCAGGTGTCAAGAGATTTTAGAAGCACCTTACCAGATGTGGGCATTATACGAGAACCAGAAAAAAATGGGTAGCTAAATTTAAACGTGGTCGCACGTCCCTCGAAGATAACTCACGTGAAGGAAGGCAAAAAACAACAACCGCACACGAAACCATCCAAAAAGTGCATGATATCGTGCTGGACGATAGGCGACTGCAGTTGAATGAAATAGGTGAGGCAGTGGTTATATCGAAAGAAAGGGTACGAAACATCTTGCACAAAAACTTAGAGATGCGAAAGCTCTGCGCAGGATTAATGGCCCATTTGCTGAATGCCGATCAAAAGCAAATGCGCGAACGATTTTCGCAGTAATCTTTGCATGGACTCAATAGGGATCCGATAGATTCTGTGCGCCAATTTCTTACCATGGACGAGACCTGGGTCCACCACTAGACGCGAGAAATGAAACAGCAGACGAGGCAGTGATTGGAAACAGGTGGTTCACCCCCAAAGAAAGAGAAGTCGATCGCATCTGTCAGAAAGTTTATGGACAACGTGTTATGGGATTCGAAAGGGATCCTGTTAATTGATTACCTTAAAAAAGGCAGAACTATTACAGAGTATTATTACTCTAACCTCCTTGACCAGCTGGATGCCCAAATTCGGGAGAAGAGGCCTGACTTGAAGGAGAAAAAAATCATCTCTCATCAGGCCAATGAACGTGTACACATGCATTCGTTGGCGATTTGAAGACTGCGGAATTCGAGGCACAATTTTCTTGGCTGTCCCACCTATTCTCCTGATTTGGCACCCCCAGAGTTCCATCTGTTCCCAAACTTGATGATTTGATTTGATGCTGGGAAGCGCCTGGCATCCAATAAAGAAGTTGAGAGGGTCGTAGATGAATATATAGATTGCCATTTAAACTCTCACTTCCAGGAAGGAGTACTGATGTTAGAGAAATTCTGAACCAAATATGTTGAAGTCAAAGGCGTACTTATAACTAAAAAAACGCAGTCTTTCATTGTCAGGCTGAGAACTTGTTACCTTACCCTTGTACTTCAATTTTGGCCAAATGAACGTGTCAAACTTGTACATATATTCTGGCCAGATAAGGGGGCTTAAGATATTTCTGGGATGCTTGGCGAATAAATATGTGTTGTCATGCATCTGATCAATGGAAGTGGATGGTTACAGCGTCTCCCGGCCATGAAATAAGCAAGTAAGATGGCTGAGGCATAGAAATTAGTTTTCTTCAGGTAAAGAAGTTAAAATGCTTAACAAGAGAAAAATGTAGGGTGCAACAAGAAAGGACCCTCAGATCACAATATAGTAGTTTGTGCTATTGCAGCATTTTATCTTCTACCGACTTTCCTTCCTATGCCAATCTCCAAATAAATCTAATTCGTACGAGTAATATGGAATGGAGTTTATTTTTGGTTTCCAAGACAAATAATAATTACTGGTAGCAATGAGTTAGCATTTGGATTACGCACGGCATTGCTTTGTATCTATTTTTGGTTAGATATTTCTACATACTCGTTCAAGTAGTTATTGGTATATTTCATTAAAGCTCTGATGTTATGCGCTCTCATATATCTGGAGAATGTTTTTCTGTTTTTACTGGATTGGAAGCCCCTCTGTTGATACTTGTCGCTTGCTTTTGATGCATAAAACCGACATTCACAAACGAAGAATATATATTCGAATGTTAATAGTCCGCGACAGATACAAAGTGCCATAAAACTGTAACCAAAGCCACCATTCACTACTGCATTTGTTGTTGTTGCTGTTATTGCAAAAGGAACCAAAACGAATGCATTCACTGTAGCAAAAGCATACATACGGTAGCAAGTATCAACAGATAGTTACTGCGCAATGTGGTAGGATCGGCTTGCCGAATCCATTCAATTTCAGTTGACTAGGCACTGGGCTACTGGTGTTTTGTTCAGTACACTAGACTCAATCATGACATGACAGGACTCTATTGTATGTCAAGCTGTGCATAAACGGAAGGTAAAGGCGAACCGCATCGTGAATTTGCATAGACCCGTCACTCATTTTGGCTTTTGGGTAACATGTTAGCTAAAACGAGGCTTTCCATAATACCTATACTTACAGTGAGTACAGTGTACGAGAATCTACAATTGTACTCGCTATCGTTTGGAGTTAAAGGTTTTTGGTTCTCACAGGAGTAGATTTTGAATAATGCTGACAGTGGGCCATGCATCTTTGGAGATTCAGGTACTCCAGAAACAAAGTACATATTCGTAAAGTGGTTGTCTCTCTCCTTGGTCATGAATGACGTTTTTGTTGCATTGTGTCGCTTTTTGTTCTTATAAAGTAAAATGGAAATGCAAATGGGTGCAGTTTTGGTGTTGTTAACCTGTAAACAGATTAAAGTTTGTTAGTTGCATTAGTACAAACAGTGTATTGTCTTTCTGTCGATTGTTTACTAGTTACTTTTTAGATATTTTATTGGCTATAGATATTAGCGGATTACTCTCTACCTCTTGAACTTTTCAACTTTAGGAGGAAGTTCTTAAAAATGAAAGTTAGTGTCTGAGAATTTTTTTTAACATGCAGCTGCCATTTGACCGCTTCCTGGAAAGTCCACTACAAATAAAATTTGCACATTACGGCAGGACCTGGAAAAAATCCAGGAGTTCTAAATCGATACACACCCCTTCTTCATCGATATGCCGTATATGACAGGATCAGTAGAGCTGAACTATACAAGTCAATGCTCAGTTTTTGGCAAGCTTACTCGACTATACAGAATGATGACTAAGAAAGCGCCCTTTCGGTAATGACAATATTAGAATAGTTCTTACATAAGGCGATGCACTGTTATGTAACTTTTTATGATCGTTCTTGGAGTGTGTTAAGCTAAGGGAAACTAAAACCAAGCGGACTGTATACAAAAAGATTTCTTTATTGAATAACAGGATACGAATGAAGATTAGTAAAAATGAAAATACAGGTAAAAGTGCGTGAATAACCTCCGAGAGTGCAGCTTGCAATTTTCAATGCCGATTTGGTTGTCAAAAGTTATTTGTTTCGTTGAGTTAGTGGGCTTGACAAATTTCGTGCATACAAGTTTGGTGAGTTGTTGTGTCGTCGTGTCCTAGCTAGACTTTTCAACAGACGGATTGTGATAAAATCAAGGAACTTTATCCATCCCTGTGGTAGTAGGGGACTGTATCCATCTCGGCTGTGCCAGCAATAACACCATCCCGGAAATTATGCGTAGAACCACTATTGCTCATCGCTGCTTCTTTGGGGTTAAAGGAAATTGAGTACTAAACCCCACTTTCGAGCAACCAAAAAGACTAATGTCTTTTGGTTCAATCCAAGGCATTGATTATGCCAGTCCTGATTCACGTAATGAAAGTGGACGCGTTCCCATCAATTCAGAAGAAGAGGTTTTAAAGCAAACTAGACGGGCTGTATAGCAATGCCGGCTTCATCAGGAAAGCACGAATAAGCAGACGTAGGAGGCTAGGCCACTTTGTGTGCGTTGATACCAGCGTCCCGACCCATAAAGATTTCGACTTCAACCCCTAGTCCCAGAGCGACAACGCAGTAAAAGATCACCCCACCTAAGTAGAGGGACACAAGGGAAAAGGAGCTTCAGCCGTCGTGTGCGGAACTTTAGGTAGATGGCAAAAAATCTTGCTAGCAGGAGAGGCATGTTAGCTGAGACCATGGCCCACCCCTATGTGTAGCGCCTTCTACATAATTAATTAATGGAAGACGTTTATATTGACTAGGACTTTAATTCAATTTGAACATCTGAAATCGGAGTATATAGTTGGAGCTGCTTTTTGATCGAATCTCCCTTAACATTTACAAGATGTCAATAATCTCAACCGCTGATCAGTCGATCATGAATGACACTATTGAAAGGAAATAAAATTCAGTTTTTTTCACTTGATCAGAGTGAGGACATACATTTAACGAATTGCGAAAATATTTTGGTAGAAGAATTGGAGTCTACAAAATGTATAAAGCCTTGTTAATGCTTATAGAATCACAATCTATGTTGATTGCATGTCTACCAGATAAGAGCTGATCGAATCAAAAGTTAATATGACTGTTGGAAGAGATTAGTTCGCTGAAAAACTATTTTAAACAGCACTAGCATGGTGAGCAGCATCCTATTGTCATCTCCACGTGATAAAGCCTGAAAAACTTATAAAGTACCTCTGATTGAATGTAGAGTACTTAAACACTGCAGGGTGTTATTAGAGAATGCTTTCAAGAGACAATAGGGGGATGTTACCACAAGGGCACTTCAGACTTTTGATATGAAAAAACAGTTTAGGGAAGGGGATATGTGGCTTTGCGACTTCTTTGTCATGTGGCACTACTGACCAAGTATACTCGTATACTGTGAGAAAGAAGGTGCATGCAATTTCAACAAATTGGACTGAGCATCAAAATATGCAGCGTAAACGATTGCTTAAGAATACACTGGAGTAATGATACATTCTTATTACATACCAAGCCCTGATCTATTGTGCAGAAAGTTAGCATAGCCATTCTTTGTCTTCTTAAGGGCTTACTTCGAGGGGTTTTAAAGGACGAAATATAAAAGCAAACTCTACGAGCTTTACAAAAAGTTCTCCTCTAGGAGGACTAGATGACTAGGACATGATTCGATATCTACATTGTTATGATTAAAATTTCGCTCTTAGAATTAACATTCCAGCAATTTCACTCAGTAACCAACACGAGCCTTAAAAAGCAATATGCAAACTATATGCTCATATGACTGTTGGAGCAGATGAGGCTTTGACCACGAGAGAGAATCAACCTCTTTGCTACATGACAAAAACAAGCTAGTGTCTTCCTCGATCCCCACCACGGCCATCGCCACGTTTGGTATCCTATAGTCAGTTCCAGATATTTAGGGAGTTCAACACTCTAAAGCATGTCCATATCTTTAACACCACCAAGCCAAAGGCACCACCGACCATCAGCACAATCTCCGCTGGTGACATCGTAAGGGTCGATATGCCCACGTAAGTTGTTTACTTGAGCTGTTCTCTGTCGCCTTTTATGTTCGACGTTCATCCACCGTATCGATGGATTTTGATACGCAGAACGAACGAACGATGACCGCGGTGTCTCAATAAGCTAAGTGGGTTGACCATTTGAGCTCTAAATAAATGGGGATCAAATAAACAGCAATTAAAAATGGATGACTGAACGCAAACAAAACGATTAGAAATTATCTGAGTCGGTCGGTCGTCCAGCGGGAAAATCGTGTTTTAAAACGTTAATATCGCGATATGACTGTTCGCCGTGCGGGACGGTTTTACTCCCATTTGAATCTTTTTGAGTGCGGATTTATTAATTAAAATGTCACAGTGGTCTGGATAGCATCGTGTATTCGCTATAGAAACTTCTTTTTAAGAGCGGTGATTCTTACGCCGATTAATTGAGGGGCCATGTGTTAATTTAATTCGTTCGTGGGTGCAAAGCTTACGACAAACTTCTTCAGCCCCAAATGCGCCACATCCAGGGCCCAGCAGAACGTCGAGGACCATCGAAAACGTGGAAGCATGCAACGAAGCTTCCGCGAAAATCCAACTGCTTCAATCTTCTGGAGGGGCAAGGCCCAATTCCGCCCTATTTTTTGGAAAATGCCAGAGAACAGTCGATAAATTTGAACATGATCATGGAGCCACTCCACATAACGCTACAACCACCATGAGTTTGTTACGTGAAAATTTTCCAGGGAAACTGATCAACCTATTTGGAGACGTTCCGTGGCCACCGAGGCCCCCAGACTTAACAACCCCTTTAGATTTTTTTTTATTGGGGTGCCTTAAATGTAAAGTTTACAATAACAATCCAAGGTCCTTGCCGGAATTGAAGAAAAATATTCCTCGCGAAATTATCGATATTCAGCCTAGCTTACTGTAGCGTGTGGTACGAAATACGATGGACCGTTTTCAAGAGTGTGTGCGATTAAATTGGCAGCATTTGGATGATGTTGTTTTCAAGAAATAAAATCCGCATACATATTTCCTCTTTATAATAATGCAAGAAATAAAGCAAAAGGTCTTACAGTTTTTTTTATTCACGTTCAAAAACATACATTTTCAACCGGACACACTGTATATTATGTACGTCTATATAACAATAAATTTTAATGTGGATTTAACTAGTTTTTTCCTTTTTTTTTAAAAAGTTCGGCTTCTATGAGATGACGAGGTTTGAGTTTTTGGAATGAAATATCTTAATTTTCGTTCCCCATATAAGTTATACCCATCCAAAAATTTACGTATAACCTGGAATCGTCTTCTGGTGTTTTGATAAAGGAGTACCAAAATGAAATGCAGCAGTAATTTGGTAATGTAAAATTTGGTACACATCTAAGACGATAAAAGATTAGCTTGTAGGTTTTAAATTTTAATCAAGCCGGTGCTGTAGATTGAGGATATTCCATACGCGTTTTAGACACATTTATCTGATTCGCGATTTTGCTAGCGATTGGTACACCTGCTTACGTACTTTAAAACTCGAATACTTTCTTTTATATAAACTATCGCAAAGAGTAAGGTTTTGAGTTGTAAGCGCAGCACATTTATTTGTTCACGCCATAGGAAATTTTCACCGATGGTAACTCCTTGATACTTTATTCTGTCTACTTCTTCGTCTGTTGTTGGCCGAATATGGACATAGGGCATTTCGGTGATATATAAGAAAAGCTTCCTTTGGCTTAGACGGTGATTGTATGGGCATTACGTGTGTTTTGTGCAGCATTAATAATTGACCCTTGGTCATGGCACCATTTTGACATCGCATCGAATTCTTCTTGAACTTTTCCAATGTCTTGTTAAAGTTTTTGTACTTGACGACATCATCTGCATAAGCATATATAGGTATTATTATTATTATTTTCATAATTGTTAAGTTACTTAATTACTAACTAACAATATTATACTACCAGTGCGTTCGGCTACACTGCATTTGCATAGGCTGTGCAATTTTTGAATAAATAGAGAAGTTAATTTGTATTTAAACCAAAAATGATCGGGCCTAATATGGAACCTTGTGAGATACCAAACACATTTGGCATTTCTTTACTCACTTACTTTAGGTGGGGCTACAGTCCGGTGTGGACCTAGGCGTCAATCAGCAAGCATCTCCAGCTAGCTCGATCTTGTGTTAGCTGCGGATTCGAAGACTTTTTGGACCGGAGCATTGGTGTTCATCCGCTCTACATGACCCAGTTATCTTAGTCCTTGGATCTTCACGTCGTTGGATCGCGAGGTAGATGTTCCTGTACAGTCCATACAGTTCGTCGTTGTATCTCCTCTTCCACTGCCCGTCAATGCAGACGGGACCGAAAATCACTTAATGAATTTTCCTCTCGAAGCAGCCAAGAGCACAATCATCCATTTTTGACAATGTCCATGCCCGCCATAGAGCAGGAATGGGATTATTAAGGTCTTATATAGGGTAATTTTTATTATTCAATAGAGGGCCTTACTAGTCAATTGCCTCCTTAGCCCAAAGAAGCAGCGATTGGCAAGAGTTATTCTTCGTTCGATCTCACAGCTGATGTCGTTGTCCGAATTTATAGCGAAACCTAAGGAGACAAAGTTCTTAACTACGTCAAAGTTATATCTGTCAAGGGGGACATTCTGTCCGAGACGTCGGTGTTGGTCGATGGTGGACTTTCTTTACCTCAAGCCACACTGATATGGACCTATCAGGTTGTTGACGAACGGCTTCAGGCGTTCACACAAAACGGCAGATAAAATCTTGTATGCGATGCCTGATGCCTTTGTAGTTGTTGCGGCCCAGAGGGTCTCATTTCTTGAGAATCAGACAAACAATGCTAAGTTTCAATTCATCGGGCATACTTTCGTCTGACCATTTAGGTATTGACTGAGTTCGGGAATCAGAACTTCCGGTTCAGCAGTTTTGTTGGAATTCGGCTTAGTTATTGTTATCTTCACCTCATCCAGGACGGGTGGACGGAATTGTTGGTCTACATCGTCCAAGTTGAAAGGTTCATTCTGCCTGACAGAGGTACTTATTCGTCATCGCCCTTATACAGTCTGCAGAAATGATCTTTCCAAATCCTCTGCATCGACTGCGACTCTACTACGATGTTTCCTTGTTCGTGGCATGTTTTTTTTACCTTTTGGTAAGATTTTCTAATCTTATTCCTAGAGTAGCATGTCTCAACTTCCACGACCGCGAACTTTTCATGCTGTTCCTTTTTCCTCCTAAGCGCCGCTTTATATGCATCTTGCTTAGCTGCATGTGCTTGCCGGCATTCATCATCGGCGTTTTGGCAGTATTTCCAACGGTCTTCGATGCTTGATGCTGGCGGCAGTGGACCTCTCAAGAGATTAATAGAAACTCAATCGGAAAAGGATTTGGTGATTTCTTGCGATTGTAGCCGTCTGACGTCGAAATTCGTCACAGAATTAGCTTGTCTTTGCACTGTTCGGGATACCGGCAACCGTACTTTGGCTACAACAAGGTAATCGTCCGACTCGATGTTGCCCCCTCGGAATGTTCGGACATCCATAATACTGAAGGAGTGTCTTGCGTCGATCGCAATATAGCCAATTTGACTGATGGTTGATAGATCAGGAGGTCTCCAAGCCACCATGTGAATATCGAGATGTGGGAAGCCTGTGCTAGCTACAACAATGTTTCGCTCCACTGCAGAGTCGATTAGCCTGAATACGTTGTCGGAGATGATGTCGTACAGGCTATATCTTCCGATAATACTTCACTCTCTTCCTAGCTTTGTATTAAAATTGCGATGGAGAATTGTATTGTCATAGCTAGGGCATTGCTTGTAGGTCTTGTTAGAAGGCATCCTGTTTGTCGTCACCTTTTCCACTGTGGGGGCGTGCGCGCATATCAGACTAATGTTGGTAAATTTAGCCTTGATGCGGATTGCTACGAGGCACTCAAACTCAAGACTTCTTGCCTAAGTCTGCCTCCGCATCCAAGTAGCCGCTAGTTTTGCCGTCGATAACAATCGCCGTAGTAAATGTCGCAGTTTTCCATACTCTTTTTGCCCGGCCCATTCCATCGCATTTCTTTGATGGCGGTTATGTTTGCATTGCAGGAGTCTAGGGCCTCCGCTGGTTAAGGAACCTAACATTCCACCTGCATATCCGAAATTCATTGTCCTTAGTTCGTTTGCATAAGTTGTCAACAGTAGATCCGTCCGTATCCGAGGCTTGTTGTTGGTCCCTAACTTTTTTTAATTTTATCCATGGCCAGGCAGTTCCAACGCGGGACAACCTCCAACCTGGAGAGATAGTCCTATTTTTTGATACCCCTAGGGCGAGGGGTCGGTTGGACCGAAACCCAGTACACCTTTCTGGGATGTGAGTGCTGCCGTTAGTATACGAGGGCGGGTCAATAAGTCCGTGACTTTTGGATTAAAACACAGATTTTTTGATAAAAAAATAATTTTATTTTTCAACGTAGTCTCCCTTGAGCTCTATACACTTTGTCCAACGCTTCTCCAATTTTTTTTATCCCTTCCAAAAAAAATGATTTGTCGAGGTCCTCAAAATAGGCCTTTGTTTGCGAGATGACTTCATCATTGGAGTCAAATCTTTTTCCACCAAGCCATTTCTTCAGGTTTGGGAACAAGAAGTAGTCGCTCGGAGCCAAATCTGGAGAATAGGGTGGATGAGGGAGCAATTCATAGCCCAATTCATGGATTTTTGCCATGGCAACTGCACATGTGTGCACCCTTGCATTGTCTTGGTGGAAAAGAACTTTTTTCTTGGCCAAATGAGGTCGTTTTTTTTTCAAATCGTCATTGAATCGGTCCAATAAGTTGGCATAATATTCCCTATTGATTGTTCTTCCCTTTTGAAGGTAGTCAATGTGGATTATCCCGCGTGCATCCCAAAAAACAGTCGCCATAACTTTATTGGCTGACAAACCCAGCTTGGCCTTCTTTGGTCGCCCTCGTACTAAAGACTCTTCCACCACCATTTCTTTTCCAAGATTTAGTCTTGGAAATCCTTACCGGCCTAAGTTCCAAATATGTCGGAGTAGCCCGGATAAGGTCTTGGCATTTCTTTACTGAAGGTATTAAACACTTATCTAACCCCTAAGCTTTCCATCAGTTACATTGTTTTCTATACAGTTTGTCAGCACTCCTCCAGCCCCAACTCAATTGCGTAATGGTATCGAAGGCTTATCTTAAGTTAATAAAGATCACAAGCACATGACGGTTTTTGCTAAGGCCTGCAATGATTGTGTTAGTAATCTTTTCTAATAATACTTGTAGCTCCATACTTTTATTTTTTTTGAAAACCCTATTGGCTTGGGTGTAACCAACCAACCAACCACCAAAGATTATCTATACGAGCTCCTCGTCAAGATACTTATCTGACCAATGGCCGAAGTATGATGTGAAAATCGTACTGGGCGATTGACCACGATATTCTGGATTTGGAACGCTCTGGACAACCAACAATAACAGGTTTGCACCCAAGGTGCAAACGCGGGTTAGACAAGCGCCACATTAAACAAGGACTACTGTGAGAAGGAATAATGTAGAAAAGCTTCAGCCGCAAGAGGCCACCAGACTCTGAACAACGCTTATACCTCCAGCATCAAGTATCGAAGGCTAGTGGCTCGTGAACTCTGCAAGCTGAAGAGACGGAAACAATATTAGATTCTCTATGAGAAGAAAAAAGAGCAAGATATTAATACTCGTATATTAAGAGGTTATGCTCCAGGAATAGCGTACGGAAGTTTCACCAACAGGTGCAGGTAAAAAGAACTTGTCAGAGGAGTGTATGGCTGATGAATGGAATCTCAATATCGTTTGTCTGTTCTGTTGTGACGGTTGGTTTCCCCAACATAGGATTATATAGAATCTTATCTGCCACACAATATGAACGTCCACATCCGGATTAGCCCCTACCAGTGCAGTTTCAGACCAGGAAAGCCTACATTCCGGCAGATCCTGGAAAAAACTCAGGAAGTACAAATCGATATTCATTATCTTTACATCGATTTAAAGGCCGTATATTACAGCATCTATAGAGACATGTCTAGTTTTGTCATCCCTGCGAATTTCGTCCATCTATGTAGAATGACGATTGAGAACAGTCGCTGCTCCGTTTCAAAGTCGGTAAGGACTTAACCAAGACCTTTGATGCCAATCAAATTTTAATCAAGATGGTAAGATGACTACCTTAACATCATACTTGAAAGAATGTTGCGGAAATTACAAGCGGTGTCCGTTGAACAATCTTTCAAAAGTCCATTCAACTACTAGCTTATGCCAATGTCATCGACCTAATTGGCAAGCATCAAGCAGAAGTAGGAGCAAAACTGAGTCTATGCTGTATATAGGGCCATGTAACACTGAAAGTTTGTATTATATTTTTTTGAGAGCCCCCTTTCCTTCATATTGGTTGTAAGTTTATCCTACTACAGCACATTATTGTTTTGTTAAATTTAATTGTGCAAGTAAGAGTTACTAACCTAGTTGGACCTCAAACAGGTGTTAGAATACTTCATCTCCCATTACGATGAACGACCGCAAGTCGATTACAAAATAACCGCAAAGCGAAATTGCCGCACATTTCCCTTTTGAACTTAACCAAGCGAACGCCCTTTGGATTAATGTTCGAGGCTCACCGATTGTGTGCTGGCGCACTCATACCATATACTCGTAAGTATCTGGAGCATCGCTCGCGTGTTATATCAGCGCATCAGCTGGGATATGCTTACCGATACTCAGTTCTCTCACATTTAACTGCACAAACAAAATGTTTCTCGTAATTGTTGCATTCACCTCATAGCCACTACCTAATTATGTTGTTAACTGAAAGAAAATGCATAGACCTACATCCGGACTAAAGCAGCCGCCAATGTAAGAGTAAGCAACAGTTTCACAATCACAGCATGACTCCTGAAAGCTGGTAGTGCACCACGAATAGTTCACCTTAACTTAGAGGCAATACCTCAAATGTCAGGGCTAGGCTTGCAGCATAAACCGAAAACGATCCCGAGAAAGTAGTAGACAGATACTCGTAATTGTTGGACTACGAGTATCTGATTACCATCTACACTGATTCAGTTGCACTCGATTTGACTTTAACTCCGATTCGCAGTAGGTAAGACAATCTCTTTGCCAGGTGCTAGCTACTGCTTCTATTGTTTAACGGTGTCCGCACTCCTCGGAAGGTAAAAGATGAAGGGAGATATTTTTGTTGTACGAGTACGTCGTAGTTCCAGTGATTACTTTCATCTTTCTTCAAAAAGCTTTTGCGTACATCGAGTAAAAGAGGAACTTGTAAAAAATGGGAAATGAGGAAATACCTTTCCACTGCGAATTTACGCTTTGGTTCCGATATAAAAACGGATCGACAAGATGGATTTGTCATCAGTTATACGTCCATAGCAGCTGAAGGTTGGTATACATTGGATATAAAATAGCAGACAGATCATACAAATATGTACACAATGGTAAGTAATATTGATAGTTAGACTGCCAGGCTGTGTATACTCACTTTCCCTATTCTTACAGAACTTCGTTGTGGTTACTCTTGCACTTAACGTGTTCGTAAATTATGTAACAGCTACGCATCACTATGAAAGTCATGATGGAGAAATTGAGACAACACACTCTGAAATATCGAAGCCGGTGCCTGTTCCTGTCATTGAGAAAATTCCAGTGGCCATCCCACATCCGGTACCCGTGCATGTGCCAAATTATATAAGAATTCAAATTCCAGAACCATATGCAGTGCATGTCCCAGTTCAGCAAGAGGTTGAGGTTCCTGTCTACAAAGTTGTGCCAGAGATTACTGAAAGACGTGTCCCTTATCCTGTAGAGAAACCATTTCCAATTGAAGTAGAACGACCATACCCAGTAGAGGTACTTAAAAGGATTGAGATTCCAATTCCAAGGCCTTATGCAGTGCCAGTTATGGTTTATAAACATGTTCTGCAACGTGAAAAGACCGGTTGGCAATATTAACAAACAACGAAAATGGTGTTCATCTATAATTTTTATGCAAGGTTATGTGATTTAGTTTTAAGAAAAAATTTCAGAAATACATATTTAGTTTGATTAAATGAAATTTAGAACAGTACAAACCTAAAACTGGTACTATTTGTGTACGCTGTATTTCTACATGAGTTGAAATGTGACGTAAATTTATGAGAACTTATACAACAAGGTGTTTTGAAGTATTCGATGAGCTGGCAGTTTTGGTTGTCCTCCTATTATGTTACTACAAATTGCTTAGCCTCATGACTTTGTCTGAATACATTGAGAAAGGGGCTTTATAGTTTTTCCAGAAAGTTGCAATGAAAGTGAGAAAGAATTGCATTCTGATTGTTATTCTTGCAACTGCCATTGTGTATGTTGCAGGGGTTGATCTTGCCAGTCATCGTTCTAAATATGTCATCTGGTCTTAAGAATGTGAAATTCACAAATGTCTCCTTACTATTGTGAATTGACCTAGGAAATCCAGGTACAGCAAGACATTACCGTTTAGTGCAACAAAATTAGGCAATGGAAGGATATGTAGCTAGGATGTGACGAAATTGCTTCTAGGGAATCAACGGCAGCGCTTATGCCCCTAAATAGCTATTATCGACGTATTACAGATTAGTTGTTCCACAACAAAAAAAAAAAATTATTTTAGTTGTACAACGACAACATCCTCGGATTTCAATGACTTTACTGTGTGCATCTTAAAACAGACTGCGATTTGCGGATGTGCACGTTCAATAATTAAAGTCTTGACGTCTAAATTCAAATAGCCGTCGAGCAGCTGCTCTTGTCGCGGGAAACTATTATATTTAAAAATTTTTCTGACTGAGTCTTAAAACTTCCAGGGAAGCCCTATGGTGCCAGCACTAAGAGCAGAGGTCGTAGAAAAAGGTACTCCCGACTTGCACTTTGAGGCAGTATTAATACAGGGTTTTCCAATAAGGACTTGACAACTTTTTTTTTATTCAAAGATATTTCAAAAACTTTATTATCGGCTTGAAGTACAATCAAAACAAGCGGCGTTAAATCGCACGAGCCTCGTTCGGGCCAATCGACTGGCCCATTTCTTGAGATAACACGCTCACCATACTTACTCTTTAATAAATGGATTGTAACATGTGCTGTGTGGCTTGTGGCACCATCCTGTTGAAACCACATGTCGTCCAAGTCCATATCTTTCAATTCGGGCCAAAAATAATCTGAGCGATGCCCAATTCTTGAGAACGCCGTGGAATTGACTGATTTGGATCGTTTGCTACGGACGCCTGAACGGCAGCAATATTTTTGACACTTCGACCATCACGTTGTCTCATTGACACGGCAACATCATACAACGAATATGTAGACTCAAATTTTTGCACTTAACTTGTTATTGCCTGTCTACTAGGGCGAGAATTATGACCGAAAATTGGAATTAACGCTCTTAAAGTTGCAGTCACCGACTCCGAATTACGGCAGAAAATTTCTATAATTTGCAGACGTTGCTCGGACGTGTACTTTACCATGATGAAAATGTTGAGTTTACTGAATAAATTGACAGTGACAGTTTGGTGATTAGTGAAAGAGTGTGTTCACAAATTAAATTCCCTATTGGAAAACCCGATATTTCAAAACGGATGCCAATCAAAAGCTACTTCTCCATTAGACTAGGGCCAGGCATATACATATGTTAAGCTCTCTAATTATCTCTAAAATGTTCGGATGTAAGTTACAGTGAATGCAATCTTAGCATTGTTCACAGGAGAGATTCAGTTCCCTTAAAAGTAGAAGCAAGAGTCTATGTATAATGTCAACGTTCTAAATGAAGGAACTTATAGCCCCTTGTTATAGTGGCATTAGGTAATGCAAATGGCTGAATTGCGGAGTTGTACAGGTACTTGTGTGACCCAATTTTAATTTATTTCTTTAGTGGCATCCGTGATAACTTGATCATCAACATGCGGGCTCCTTAAAATCTGCATAACGCGGCTTAAAATTGCTAAAGGAGGCTGATATATTTTTAAAACTCATCTTTTCATCTATCACCGAAGTATGGGATCTAGGAATGATTTGTGACAGAGAATTGAATTTCGATTCACGTATTGAGAGGATTATAAATAAAGCTAACTTCGCACGTTGCAAGGTATACTACTTTTGTAAGGCCTCTTCCGGAATATTACAGCCAAGTTTGGTCACCCTATAAACAAATCCACATTCAAAGAATTGAAGAAGTTCAAACCGTCTTATCCATTTCGCGCTTTGTGGTCTTCCTTGGGCCGATCCATATGGATTGCCTCCTTTTGAAAATAGGTTAAAGCTGATTACCATGGATACCCTTAAAAAACACATCGTGAGGTGGCTGATGTACTTTTTATCCATCAGTTGTTGACTGGAAACATCGCCTAAGAATAGCGCAAAATATTTTATTCACTTCCAATCCCTGCTATCTAGGATTTGTCCCATTTCTCCTGATCCGAACTCACTGCACCAATGACGGTCACTTTGAAGCAATATCAAGAATGTTGCGAATAACAAAGAACGCCGAAGTCTTCAACCTAAATAGCAGCAAATACGAAATCAAAAAAGCCCTGCTCAATATATCACTCATTTGACATCTACCCCGACCAATATTTTTCCACAACCATTAGGTTAAGAATGTGAATAAGTAGCCCTGTTGGCTTCTAGTTTGATTTTAATTTCTTAAATTCCAGGTTGTGCCGCTGGGGTAACTGCCGGACAATGGAAAATTATAAAAGTTCCGAAACATAAATAAACCTCCGCTACAGACGGATCTATTGTTGACAACCCATGCAAACGATTTAAGGACAACGAACTTCAAATTTCGCACGTAGAATGTTAGATCCCTTAACAGGCCACATGCAGCCGAACAGCGGAGGCCCTAGACACAAAGCAGACATAGCCGACATCTACTACGGCGATTGTTATCGACGGCAAAATCAGGGCCGTCGGATGCAGATTGATTGTTGGAGATGCTGATGACACCCAAGATGCCTTCTTTGCGCTCTTCATCTACGAGCAATGCCCTAGATGATGTTAAAATTGTCCTCAGCGATTTTAATGCAAGGCTAGGAAGAGAGGCATCTTTGGTAGCACTGTCGGAAGATATAGCCTGCATGACACCACCTCCTATAACGGATTCAGGGTAATCGAATTTGCGGCGGGACGGAACATTATCGTAGGAAGCACGCGATTTCCACATTCGATATTCACAAGAAGAACTCCTGATCAATCAACCGTCAACCAGATTGACCACATTGCGATCAACGCAAGACACTACTCCAATATTATGGATGTCCGTACGTTCCGAGTAGCCAACACCGACTCGGAATATTATCTTGTTGTAGCCAAGGTACGGCTGTGGATATCCCGAGCAACGCCAATGCAAGCCAATTTTGTGAGGAATTTCGACGTCAGACGGCTACAATCGCAAGAGATCACCAAATCCTTTTTCGATCGACACTCTCTTAATCTCTTAAGAGGTCCCTTGCAGCCAGCATCTACCAACGATGCCGCTTCTGATGTGTTGGGTTTCACTCGACCACCACAACGAAACCCCTGGATTGATGACGAGTGCTGGGAAGCACATGTAGCTAAACAAAATGCACGTAATGCGGTGCTGCAAAGAAAGACTAGAGGTACTCACGAGCTCTATGACAGCAGAGGAGATACGAACACCGGCTTCTCAGGAGGAAAAACAAAGAGCATGAAATTGAAAGATGCTACTCCAGGAATGAAATTTGGAAGTTTTACCAAAAGTTGAAAAAAACATGCCACAGACACAAGCCCCGAACCGAAGCCTGTAAAGACGAACAAGAAAACATCTAGTAGAGTCGCAGTCGATACTGAGAATTTGGAAAGATTATTTCTCTAAATTGTTTAACGGCGATGACGAACAAGTACCGCTGATTCGCAGAATGAACCTTTCAACCTGGACGATGTAGACCAACAATTCTGTCTACCCGACCAGGATGAAGTGAACAACAACAAAGCTGCTGGAGTGGAGGGCCTGACTGCCGAGCTTTTCAAAGCAGCAGGCGATGGCTTGGTAGGGAGCATACACCAACTTATCTCTAAAATATGGTCGAAAGAAAGTATGCCCGATTTCCATTCATCGGCATTGTTTGTCCGATCCTTAAGAAAGGAGACCCTTTCAATTGTGCAAACTACAGAGGCATCAGTCTTCTTAACACCGCGTACAAGATCTTATCTGTTGTTTTGTGTGAACGCCTGAAGCCATTTGTCAACAACCTGATAGGTCCATATCAGTGTGGCTTGAGGCCAGGAAATTCCATCATCGACCATGTATTCACACAACGGCAGATTTTGAAGAAAAGAGCCATGAGCTTCAGATAAATACACACCATCTATTCATCGATTTCAAGGCCGCGTATGAAAGCATCTATAGAGACAAGCCTAACAGAGCAATATCTAGTTTTGACCTCCCTGGCAAACTCGTCCGTCTGTGCAGGATGTCAATGGAGAATGCACGCTGCTCCATCAAGGTTGGTAAAGACCTCACCGAGACCTTTGCTTTCCAGAAAGGATTTAGACAAGGCGATGCGCTGTCATGTCACGCGCAAACACAAGAGGCACTATCTTTCAAAAGTCCGTCCAATTACTCGCATACGCCGATGATATTGACATAATCGGGAGAAAGCAGCGTGATGTCAGTGGCGCCTTTGCAAGTATTGAAACGGAAGCGGCGAAAATGGGTTTAGCGGTCAATGAGGGCAAGACTAAGTATATGATGTCAATCAAAAAGGATACTCAGCACCGACGTCTCGGACAGAACGTCACCCTTGACAGATATAATTTTGAGGTAGTTAAGGACTTTGTCTACTTAGGCTACGCTACGAATTCAGACAACGACAGCGGCGCTGAGATCAAACGAAGAATAAATCTTGCCAATTGCTGCTTCTTTGAGCTAAGAAGGCAATTGAGCAGCAAAGCCCTCTCTCGGACAACAAAAGTCATCCTTTATAAGACCTTAACAATCCCGGTCCTGCTCTATGGCGCAGAGGCATGGACATTATCAAAAATAGATGAGGGTGCTCTTGGCTGTTTCGAGAGGAAAATTCTTCGGGCGATCTTCGGTCCCGTCTGCATTGAAGGAGAATGGAGGAGGAGATACAATGACGAACTGTATAGACTCTACAGCGACATCGACCTTATCAGAAGAGTGAAGATCCAACGACTGACACGGCTGCGTCCTGTGAGCGGATACCAAGGCTCCGGTCTGAAAAGTATTCGAATTCGCCCAGAGGGACAGCTCCTTCTGCTCGTAGAGCTCGTGACCAGATCTAGTCCTTTTATGCAGCGCCTCTTTGTATGCTTCTTGATTAGCTTTATTTACTTGCCAGCATTCGGCACAGCACATCCTAAACGCATTTCGATGGCTTTTTATCAGTGCTACCACTTGTCTTCAATAAGATCTTACTTTTTCCTCTCCCTCTCTGATGTTGCTGATTGGTATTTCGCTACTCATAATTAACCTACCGTTGTGTCCTCAGCGCGCAATGGTCCAAGCAAACAGTGACGGACTAGTCAAAACTCAAAAGCCACCTATCTAACTAAACCACGTAGGGCGAATAATTGCTCATATACCGAATTTCTGACTTTAGAAAGATAGTCGATGTTAGGATGGAACGCTGAGATATTGTCTCGTTTGTTAATATTTTTAATTTTGATTCAGCAACGAGATAATGATCACATATATAGGTTTAAAGTAAGTTTAAAAAGGACATTGTGGGTTATTATTGCGACAAATTTTTGTTCAGTACTTCAAGAACACAATTGGAAAAAAATTATTCCCCGGATCCACTTCATTGCTGCTTATAAAATAAATTTACAAAAATCAGTTACAATTATAGTACTTACGAGTAGCTTACCTTGGACTATCGTAAAACTCCCAGAGCGATATTTCGATGTTAGTCGGTCTTGCAGTTTGAGAAATCAATAGCTGGCCCCAAAAGCGACAGCGGCAATTCTATTTTTTAAACCATTCCTTATTCCCTTTTACCATGATTCAACGATTCAGGGATCGAATCCCGATATTAACATCCCATTAGTGCTTAACCCGACTGCAATTATGACAACGGACGGTCATAAATTACACTAGCCACAGCAGAGGCTTGAGGGCGTTCATTCTTATGTTGCCGCCGACTAGCGTTCGTGTAAAATTTATTTGCGTCGTCGGCATCGTCATAGTTGCAATAAACCTTAACAAATCCACGCGGTATCAATTTGATTGCTTCAACTTCAGCGTCAGCGTCAGCTTCAGCTGTTGGCAGTACCCTCCCCTTGGAGCTCACAGAAATTCTCATAGACGCATAGGATATTGGGCACACTACACACTGTAGCGTATGTACTCGTATCTTTTGGTCTGTTGGGGGCAATGTTGTGTTCGTGTTTGAAAACTTGTTGCTAATGGAATTTATTTTGCATAGCAGGCAAGCTTGCAGCCAAACAGTACACCATTGACCATGTGCTGAGCTGTCATAAATTAATTTCTCGAAGCAGAACTAATTAACAGTACTTTCGGTGTGGAATCGTTGTATACGACAGGATGTCTCCTAGGTTATCGCACAGCACCATACCGGTCGTCGTGTTTTTCTATACGAGGTGGACGAGGCAAACATTCCTAGGGGGTTGTTGTCGATTTTACCATGACATGGATTTTCGCGTGTAGACATTGTTAAACAAGGTGATGATGGTTGCGAGGTAGACTTGTATATTGCATGATACGAGTAGGTAGTATGCATCTTTCGGTGTTGGGGCCTTTGTGAAGAATATGGAAACGAAAAGAACTCGTACTTGGTAGATCATTGGATTCGAATTTGGGAATGGGTATCACTTAGTTTCCTCACATTAATTTTCACCTAAAGATCTTTGGATAAGTCGGCAGTGCAACTAGATTGATTGCATCAAGTTCGATCGAACGCACAATTCGCTATACCATCGAAAAGTCTGATGACGCGATGACCGTGATGAATCGATTCGGAGCAGTTCTCAACAACTTAGCTTGTCGTATGAAAGAACTTGGCGTGTTTTATGTGATGAGCTTGGTTTGAAGCCGATAAAATTCAATTCGTGCAGGAACTGTAGGGGGTCGACCTCCCGAACCGTCTCAAGAAGGTGCACTTTTGTCGAACTAAATTGTGTCCAGCGATAAGACAATTTCAAGAGTTGCCACTACACCTAGATGAAATAACGGTATAGTGTGGTTTATGAGCTGGTGAAATCATCGGTTCATTTTTCCCCAAAATTGTGGTGATCCTTATTGCTGCCTGAAATTTAACCCTGTGGTCTAGACGATATTTGGTTTCAACAAGATGACGCCAGTTGCTACACAGTCCGTGAACCAAGGCGACCGGTGATATCGCTTGCTAAACCATATGATATCACATCTCAAGTGAGTCTAAGTTTAAGTTATATATGACCCGAGCCATTGGTCAAACAGCAAACGTTATGCTCGAACACGTCATTGAAAATTGGAACTTTAGAGCGAACCATATTGGCCGCAGTTATGGCCAACATTTTAAGGAAATAATCCTTAGAAAATAAATGTAAGGAATAGTTCTTTTGTACAGAGTGTTTTTTTTTTAAGAGCTTTAGAACTTTAAATAATAATACAGGACAGAAATATTGTTGGAATGAATTTTTTATTATTATAATCTGGTAGATAATTTTATTTATTTATTTTTTAAATATGATTTTTGGCATATGCCTGCTACGGCTACGGGTTACATAGTCCATTCGATCAGTCTAATTTTTCACTACTTTTTCCAATAAATGAATGACGTCAATGGTGGCTTGAATATTGGCTTCCAATGTTTCAAGAGTTGCTGGTTTGTCCGCATAAACCAATGACTTAACATAGCCCTATAAAAAGTAATCGAGAGGCGTTAAGTCGTACGAATGGGGGGGCAAGTTAACAGGACTACTTCTGGAAATAAAGTTTACATAAAATTGATTTTGCAATAAATTAGTGGTTAAGCGCGCTGTATGGCAAGTTGCGCCGTCTTTTTTTTTGGAAAACAAAAAATCAGTCAGCATGGCTCGATAGCGCTCGCCATTCACCGTAACGGCAGCTCCTTCCTCATTTCGAAAGAGATAAGGACCTATGATGCCGCCAGTGTGTAAACCGCATAAACAGTCAATTTCAATGGATGTAATGGTGATTCGTTAACAGCTTGAGGATTGTCTTCGCTCGATACACGGCAATTTTGCTTGTTGACGAAGCCATTTAACCGGAAATGAGCTTCATCACTAGACACAATTCTTCGATAAAAATGCTCATCTTTTGCCAGTTTCAAGTAAAATAAAATCGTCCATGTAGTCGAAGAACAAAGGCCAACAAGTTGAGAATGGCGATGAATCGACATTTCGGCGTCTTCTTCAACACTTCACGCTACAGCAGCAATATTCTCTTCGGTACACACATTTCGTTGTCTTGTTGATGGTTTTGAATCGAAAAGAGTAAAATTAGTGTGAAAAAGATCAATAACTGCTTGCTAATGCTAATGCTTGCTAACTAGGTCGATTATGTTGACCGTAAATTGACGAAGTGCTCTATGAACTTCACGAACAGATTTATTTTGTTCAAAGTAAATTTCCACAATTGTGGAATTGTTCTGACGTTAAATGACTCTTGACAAATTGCCAAACAAATTGTCGACGCCGTTTGACATTGACAGCTGACAAAATATAGACAACAATCATCGAAACTTCTCATGCAGCTAAAAAAAACACCTTTTTATAATAAACAGAGATAGCTTGAAAGGCATCTGAGTTGGGGTCCTGCTTCACCTCGGACTGTAGCGCTCTCTCTAACCCCGCCCAATTATCAAAGTTTCTTCCATAAATGACGTTGTCTAATAAAAAGCGGGGGTAGAGCAAAACTGCGCTTATCTATAACATCATCAGACCTAAAAGCCACTGATGGTTGCTATGATTTGTCAAGTTACAAGCTGCCGGTCATAGGTCTTATTGAATGGCAAGATCACCGGTAGTCCATAGTCTATACCAGGACTTAAAACACGGTACCGTAGGAGTTAGGAGTCCCCCGGGTCTTTCTAGTTAAGGTAGCGGGCGTAACAGTAGCTGTGGCTTAAACCTAAAACGCAGGGAAGGTGCACCTGCTGGCCACAACCGACGTAGAGTTTTAACAAGTACTGAGTGCTGTGATACTAAGAGCAGTAAGAGGTTTTATGTGGGCTTCGACTCATATCAAGGGTGGAACTGTGCCCTCAACACGGTTCCGAATTGGTATCAAAGGATTTTACGGAGAGCGATGGCAAGGCATATCCTTGCTCCCATGGATGTATGGACATCTGTGAACTTACAACTTGTCTACAACTTGTCTTCATCAGTTAACAAAAACCGTTCTCAGATATTCTATGTCGATGTCTCAAATACTTAAAATCTAACAGAGATCTTCATACACCATATAAGAATGGTACTTGACATGTATAATGATATTAATATAAAATTTACAGCAGGAATACCAGGGCGGCGAAGAAAGAAGCGACGGCGATGAAAATGTTATGAATGCCAGCTCGTGTCATAAATAGAAATACGGATATCCATGGGAGTTTCTACATAAAGAAACCACGAAACCGCGGCGTAGAAACCGCTTCTGAAACGGTCACAACCACTTTTCTTTTTGGAGTGAGATTCTTTATAACCATCGGATGAAGCCAAAGAAAAGTTATGGTGAGACTCGTGCTATAAAGGAACATGTCAGGGTGAAGGAGCACCGTTTTTTTACCTAGAAGACTAAACTGACAGAGGAAAATCGAATAAAATTCAAACGAGCCGGGAATGGCTGCAAAGGCTTGTTAAGCATGTGAAATATGAATTCGACTAAGAATTAAGTCGATAAATACTACAGTGCCATCATTGCTCGTCAAAGGTGTTAAATTTTCTACTTTATCCCCCATGGCCATTTATAATCAACACTTCCAGATTGTGTATACTCGTAGTTTCCCCCTTCGCTTGAGTCCACTTTCACACTCAGCTAGTGTCTGTTCAATTCAAGTTGTCTTGGATTGTTTGTCTCCCTTCTGTCTCCGACACTCTTAATAAACCCTTATTTTCTGATGATAGTACTCTCTGATTTTCATATTTGTTCCCGGACTTACGTTTCCGCTCTTCGGCCGTTTTGTTACGAAATCAGCAGCATTACTAAATGGGAATCAATAGTTGAAAATTTTGCGAAATGTCTAGGTTTCCTAAGAAATATTTAACGTCCTCTGATCTGGCCTCAATATATAACGCATTTATTCGCCCAAGATTGGATCCCAATGCAATTTAGGTATCTAATACCTGGTAGATAGTATTTAAAACCGTTCGATAGGATTAAAAAGTGATGCTAATATCAAACAGTCAATTGGCAATCTCAAACACCGACGAAACGGCTCCTGACTTACCTTGTTGTATAGTTTTCTTCACCATCAATTACCACTAACCTTACTTTCGAAAGTCTCACTAATGAGATGTATTGTAGATACGTCCGTGAATTATGTATTATATAATAGAAACAGATACGCATTAAATATTTTAAGGGTTAATACAAAAAATAGAAGGTATCTGAAGTGGCTCATAAAAGGTATCTTAGACGCTGAAAGATGACTTCATTTTGGTCAAGTGAATTTATTCACCAACGCCATACATCTTTGGTTTGAGAGTCATTTTAATCAGGTATTCTAGTGTTGATGTTTTCTTCTTGCTTAGCGCCCCTTATTCTAAGCTTAGCAATTGAAGTTTGGTTGGATAGGATCAGCTTCCTATGCTCACCAAATGGAAGATAATTAGTTCTCGTAAATAAGTACATCTGATCTTTAGTCATAGGCCAGAGACAGGTTGACGGGGGTCTAATCAAATCATGTAAGACCCAATCAATGGAATAATAAAACATAGTTTTGAATTCTCGACTTTTAGGATCTGCTAATTGTAGTTCGACGATGCATCTAGTGGCAGTTGACCTTGAGATGATGATTTGAGGTACAAACCCTGCAGTACACAGTCCGGAATGGACCTGGACCTAATTCAACTAGCATCTCCAGCCTCGTGGACTCGATCTTTCGCTGGCTGCCTCCAGTTTCGCACACCAAGTTGGCTCCCCTTTCACTTGCATGTGCCACCAGTGTATTTCCTAGCGATTGGAAAAATTGAAAAATAGTACCAATTCCCAAGCCGTCTTCGCCAAATAAAAATGAATTTTAGCCAATTACAATTCTTCCATTTTGAGCAAAGCCTTCGAAAAAATTTTAGGCAAATAAATGAAAGATTATGTTGAAAAAATGAAACTCATAACGAATTTTCAATCAGGGTTCAGAAGAAAGCTTAACTGCATCACAGCCTTACTTAAGGTTAGTGATGATATACGTTCTGGTTTCGATAGGGGATTGATGTCCGTAGGTGTTTTTCTTGATCCGTCAAAAGCATTTGACTCAGTAAACCATGACATTTTGCTATTTAAACTCAAGAATCAATTTGCTTTTGAGAACTCCATCTGTCAGCTCATTACATCTTACCTTCATAACCGAACTCAAACAGTTTTCTGTGAAGGTAAAGTCTGAACAAGTCTTAATGTCGTATCAGGTGTGCCTCAGGGCTCCATTCTTCTTCCGCTCTTATTCATACTTTTTATAAATGACATATCGAAGTGTATCAAAAGGTGTGAGCATCATATTAATGCAGATGATGTACAGGTTTTGAAAAACTTCAAGAAATCTGAAGAATTGTTTGCAATGAATGAGTTGAATGGAGATATCAATGCCGTCAATACCTGGTCCAAACTAAATGATTAAAACCTAAATCCGTCAAAAACCAAAACTATGTCCTCCAATAGAACATCTACCATCGACTTTGTGGAAAAATTCAAAAATCTAGGTATCTACTTTAATGAGTGTCTAAATTGGAATACTCATGCAAACCACATTGTTTCTTAAATATATGGTATTCTCCGTGGATTAAGTCGCACCAAGCAATATCTACCTATCAACGTTAAATTGAAGCTTATTAAGGTCTATTATCCTTAATGGATGTGAAATCTTCTCGAACCTGGACTCTGTATCTACCAGAAAGCTAAGTGTCGCCTTTAACAACTGTGCCAGGTATGTCTATAATATCCGTCGCTGCGATCACATTACTTCCTATGTAAAACGATTCATTGGCTGCTCCTTAACCACGCTGTTAAAAACTCGTACTGTCCTCGCGTTGTTTAAGATTATAAGGAGTAAATAACCATATAACCTTTACTCTAAACTAAGCTTTGTGCAATCCGAAAGGACATTAAACTTAATTCCGCCAAGACACAGATATTTAAGTAGTAGCCGCCAGTTTTTCATACATATAATTCATCTATGGAATCAATTCTCTCCAATCTTAAAAAGGCTGAACACAGAGAACCGTTTTAGAAAGGAATTATTTGAATTCTTAAGAAGCAGCACTTAACCTGACATTGACTTACTCATTTTTTACTTTTTTTTTCCTTCATATTCTTCTCTTTTTCTACAATATATATATTATTTCTCCATTTTCTATAACTCTTTCTACTTTTAATTTATTTTTCCATTTGTATAACATCTTAAACTATATATTTGTTTGCATTGAAACCTGTACAAATAAAAAGTCGGTTAGAACTTAATAATGTACAGACATTAATTCATTATTAAATAAATATATAAGACATACACCTGAGTCGCGATCTTCCACAACCGTGGTCTCCCTTGGATGCTGATTCGAAGACTTCCCGGACCGGAAATCTGTCCGCTCTTCATGACCCAGCCATCTCAGTCGTTCGACATTCAATCGATGTCGCTGTACAGTTTGTAGAGTTCGTGGTTGTATTTCATTCTCCAATCACCAGACGGGACCGATTTTCACCAAACGAATTTTCCTTTCAAAACCACCATGAGCACACACTTTTCATGTTTTATAATGTCTATGACTCGGCGGCGAAAGCGGTTTGGTAGTTAACTGCATGCTTTGGCCAAAGGAGCAGCGATTAGTAGTACTCGTATTTATTTTTCGTTTGTTCTCAACGCTGGTGTCGCTCTCTTGATAGCGGAGCTTAGGTAGACAAAGTCATTAACTGCTTCAAAGTTATATCTGTCCGAGATGTCCGTTTTTGGTGCATTTTCACGTTAACAGCATACACATATTGGTCTTACCCTCGTTGACCGTTAAACCAGGTCTCTGTAGCTGGCACAGTTCAGAGAGTCTTACTGAGTTATGACGTGCTGCTTTGCAGATCTCGGCAAGCTAGGATTTCTTCATTTCGTCCAGGTTGCGTGGACGGAATTGTTGATCTGCATCGTCCAGGTTGAAAGGTTCATTCTACCTGAGAGTGGTATTTAGTTATTCATCACACTCATCAGAAATGTTCTTTTCAAATCCTGAGCATCGACTACGACTCTGTAACGATGTTTCCTTGTTCGCTTCTACAGGCTTCGGTACGGGGCTTGTATCCGTGGCATATTTCTTTCACTTTTTGATAAAACTTCCGAATCTCATTTCTGGAGTGGCATTGCTTAATTACCTCGACCGCGCGCATCTAATGTAACTACCTTTTTCTCTTGAGAAGCCGATGTTCGTCTCTCCTCTTATGCTCATAGAGCCCGTGAGCTCTAATCTTTCTATGCAACGCCGCTTTGTTTCGTTGGTGTGGTAGAGTGAAATAGACATAAGACACCCATAATACTGGAAAAGTGCCTCGCGTCTATGTAGTCAATGTATTCAATCTGATTGACGGTTAATTGAAGAGTTCTCTAATTCCCTTTGCGAATATCGAGATTTGGGAAGAACTGCGTGCTAGCTACGACAATGTTTCGCCAAGCCGCAGAGTAGATTAGCCGTTATGGTGTCGTGCAGGCCATACCTTCCGATAGTTCTACCAAAGATGTTTGTGTGTTAACGAGTCAGTAAACAATCAAAAAGAAGAAATATGTCCAGATAGTTATTGTCACCATTCTCGATTGTATTTAGTATGAAAAGCAAAACGTTATATTTTGAAATAATACTTAATTCGATACCCTCAGATTTGAATATAGTATTTTGATAAAACAAACACCCGAAGATCTCTTTGGATTTGAAAGCACAACATTCTAATCACACAACTTGATCTGAAAAAAATTCGATCAAAAGTCCGCTTCGACCCAGCACTGATTGAAATGTTATTAGTTCAACCCTCCGTCTATTAGACATTGATTCCAATACGTTTATTCCGATATCAAATGTTTTCCCACAGCTTGTCTGCTTACTGAAGCTAGCATTCGATTTTTTTTCTGGTTATTTATGTCCAAACTTACCGCTGTCATTCCCACAATTAGTCCCCAAAAAAGATTTGCGATTAAATCTTTTGACCAACATCGTTTGAATCTCTCATCGGTTGAGCCTATTAGGAAGTACCTAAAGAGTCCCCTAATCGAATGTTTCATGGTTCCATAGCCAAACATTGATTAATGTCTTGTTCCATATTTCCAGTCTAATTACTGTGCCTGAAAATAATTTAAGAACAATGCCTCAGCATGATGATCGTCTCGAAACGATAACATCCCCTTTTTGATTGTGGCTCTCCCTTAACCAATCCACTGAACAGAGTTGTTATCTGTGTTGACGTTGTCGACATTGTAGTTTGCATGTTTTTCACCAACAACCAGCAGGATGCTATGCATCAAGGGCTTTCAGGAATTCCACTTCAACTCAATGGGCACAAGCTATCTCTGCCAACCGAAGAGGAGTCTTGTCAATTTTGACATTTTTTTCCTCGTTGGCAAAATAAATGCAGAAAAAAAAACCGATGGCTTCCATCAGTGGTGGTGGCACATCAATGATACTCGCTTTCCCAATGGCATAGAGAGGTGGACCCCGCTAGTTGGTACAGATATGGAGGTTTCCACAAAAACAAAAATCACTGGCGCAACATCAAAGTCAGACCAAACATGTAACGAGCTATAAAACATTGAGCCATACAATAGCTGGAAAAGGATTTCATAAGATGCACCGCCGCTCGCTTAGGCGGTGCAGTAGCCCTTTTTCGGATCACAGAGCGCGCGCTTGATCCGATCGCTAGCTACCGACATCCCATGACATAGAAGTGAAAGAAAAACCACGGAATTCATACGGTCCGGGGGAACCTGGCCAACCAACCCAATCGACCGACATACCGGTCGACCAGTCGACCATCGCTCAGGCAGTAGACGTTGCCAGTACTACCATCAGTAGAACCAGAAGCAGCACCAGGCCATACCAGCCAGCCAGTACAATTGAATTTTATCAAAAATCAACAAATTTTCATACAATTAAGCGCAGTGGTGGCCCAAGCCCAGAGTCAGAGTCAGAGTCAGAGTCAGAGTACAGACTCAGAGCCAGGCGCAGCTTCAGGTCCGTCTGGTTGGCTGGCTTGCTGGAATTGGAATTGTTCCTTCCGAGGTAAGATTGACTGACAAAGCTGCAGGGAGCTCTCGAAGTAGCAGTAGCATGTATCAATAGTAAAAGGAACAGCGGGGACAAACAGAAAAACTCTTCATATGCAGATATGTAATGTAGTCAAACGAAGTGCATTGTATCGAAGCAACAGTGGCATGGAAGGGGTTTTTTTTTCGGCGATCCACGAAGATGAAACAATGGCCGGTCGGAGCCGGGAAGAGATGATGATGGCGGTTCTTTGGCGAAATTGATGGGTAATAAGTACACCACTGCAGCTACCGCATATTCGTTTTGGCCAGAGGAGCATTGCAGAGCTCGCATAAATTATGCTTCTTTCTCTTGCGGCAAAGGTTGATGGTGCATGGGCAATTTTCTTCCTTCTTGGGCGGAGTTTTATCCGGTCTTGGTGTTGTTTTCTGTTTTATGCTGTTTTTCACTGCTACTGCTACTGCTACTGCTGCCGCATCTTCTGGCATTGCAATAAAAATCGTTTAGCATCAATCAAAAGATAGACCAGCATCCAACAACTGGTAAAAATCTCAGAGATACCGCGCGGCGACAGTGTTCGATCGGGGATCTTCTTTTGCCGTTTTTGCTTCTGCTGTTGCTTGCTGGTGAATTCCGATATCTTCTTGATGAAGATTTATAGTTACTCCATTGTGGATCACACAATGAACCATTTATTCCCGTGTCGATGCCAGGGTACCTATATATATAGGTACAAATGGAACTGAGCCCTACTTGTTGTCAGTGTCGATGTTGATGCACATGGCCTCGAAGACGACGACACGCTGTACCAGTTCTCTGACGAATCACAGAACGTTTCTCCTTGGTATCCAGATCCAGATAAAAGAAAAAAATGGCTGCCATACCGGTACTGCATTTGTTGCGCTTTGGATGATGCATAACTTTGATTTTTAGTCGCAATGTCTCGGAACAGGGGTAATAAACAATTTAGAGGGCTGGAATAAATAATTTTCCATCAGTGATGGCAGAGCAGCAAGAGTTTTATTTTTCTGTTTCCGTACTGATTGAATGGGTTGGTATGGTATGGAGGATGTAGATTTTGGTTATTTTCCAAACCATTTGATGGTTAATTAATTTTTCAGGCAGACGCCACAATTTGTACTTTTCACTAAAACATGAATGCAATTAGTTTTCCGTAGGCAGTACGAATATTTACTGCTTCGATTCTGCTATTCGAATTATTTAATTTTCGAATGGGTTGCGGTGATTGAAACAGATCCCAGTGAGTGTGAGTTTGTATTTTTCATTTCCGAAATAATTGTTTAAAATTTAACATTTCTGGTCATTCATCTTCTTCTAGTGTTTTGGTTAAAAATGTTTAAGAATGGCATTCAATGGAACTAATATTGTTTGTCAAGAATGCATGACAATAAAAGTAAGATTTAGTTCTACCATCCAAAGGTCAAATCAAACCGATTATTCCTTCCAGTTCTGGACCAACAGAAGGCTTATTTTTTAATACCGTAAGCCGGGGTTACTAACGTAACCTTACTTTGCTTCATTTTTTGCAGTTTTTGCAAAAACTCTTAAAAATTGTTAAAAAATGTTTTAATAATATCTATACCTATTTCTTTTATATATAATATATTAGTGAATACTTATGTGACTTGAAATTTTTTTAAATACAATTTATAATATTTTTTTTTGTGGCCTAAAAGTGTGGCAAAGATGTCCAAGGGACGGGGTTACTTTGCTCCATGCGAAACTTTGGGTAACTGTGCCTGCATTTAAAGAGCTGGAGCAATGTTGTGAACAGATTTCGGGGATTATTTGACTGAAAAAAAGTGTAAAATAACCCACTTTTTTTTTTTATATAACGAAAAAACCAAATGGCAATTTTTATTTCTTAAAAAACTTGAAATATGTAAAAATATGTAAAACATTAAATAATACTTAAATTTAACATTAAAAAATATCCATATTTAGCTTTTATCGGAATTCAAATTTATATTCGTGTTTTAAACTAACAGTCTCCTCGTCAAGTTCGACAATTTCACCAGGATAAACCCCTACTTCGTACAAAAATACCACAAATTTGCCAACCTCTCGAACAACATCTCCCAGATTCAACTTAACATCGCCTTGAGATATTTTTTCTTCAAGGAAATGAACAAATTGGGTTTCAGTTTCGTCTTCGTAAACGAGATCTTCAAAATTAATATCGCCGTTCAAAACCATTGCTTAGACCTTTCTATGGCGAGATGTGCTTGCCCGGTAATCATCATCTTCCATTCTGTAGTCAGAAAAAATAGAATAATCATCCTCCTGCATTGTTCAGTAGCATTGAGCTCATTTTCGCCATCATCCTTCTGATGACGAGTAGAACTTTCAGTCTTTGGAGTCTCAACCAAACACTTCTTCCTACTGAAATGTTCATTTTCTTCCTTCTACTCTTCACAATTTTTGGAACATCGGTTCTCCTTTTCTGAAGAGTGTTAAGAAAGGCTGACTCAACTTTTTCCACATTGCAAGCACTTCGCGGAATGCGGCTTAAAACTTCCTCAACATTCAGCGGAAATATTCCCCATTTCCGAAAACCAGATGTTAGGTTTTCTTTTGCTTTCCCGTCATTCATTGTCATCATTTTTAACAGGAGTGGTGGAAAATTTTTCTTTTTGTATGTTTGTGTTTCGGATGCCTTCGGGAGTATCCTTCCACTTTTGCAACACCTTCCGCCATGCTATTTTTAAGGGCCGGAAAAATGCAACATCTAGCGGCTGTGTTAAATGGGTACTGTTGGGAGGTAGACAAACAAGGTGCACCCGGTTTTCGCGACAAAGTTGGAGGGCATCTGCAGTAATATGCGAAGATAAGTTGTCACACAGCAGCACTATTTTTCCTTCTAGCTTTTTAAATCTTGGCAGCATCTGATATTGTAGTCAGTCCGTAAAATATGCGCATCAAACCATCAGTTCAAGTTGTCCACATTTTACTAGCCCTATACACTACGTAGGGTGGCATCAGCTCTCCAGCGGCATTCCCACAAAACATAACAGAAATTGAGGTTTTTGACGCATTTCGTATAACTTCTGGGTACTTACAGCCTTTCTTGACAATCACCGTCTTTTTCCCTGGGTCTGTATGATTAGTTTCGTCAAAATTCCATATGTTTTCGGAAGGAACATCCTTTAATTCGTTTCCCAAGATCTCAAAAAAAAACTTCTAAGCATTGGGTCATCCACTGCAAACCGAATTGAAATCTCTGGGTGGCGAATCTCGTTCCCTCGAATTTATAGGGAACCCATTCTCTCCCAAATATAGCAAGCAATCTACGAGTCGCTTTCGGGTATGCTTTCCCTTGTTCAAAGTGGTCCTTCTCGGAATTTTGTACTTCAGCTCAGCTTTTCTGTGGGAAATATCACCTCGTTTAATTTCCTCCAGACAAGCGTAGTCAGCAAACCGCCTCGTCCCCAGTTGCCTTTTATATTTGCGGGGCATTTCTGGGACAAAGAAAGTCCCGTTAGCTCTTTATATAAACGGCAAGAGTCCAAAAAGAATAAACATAAAAATGTGGAACCAATCACTTTTTTTTTCTTATGGGGTTACTTTGTTCCAGTGCAAAGTAGAAAAAACTTCATGGTCACACAAGAAAACATATTATAAGATGTAAGATAACAAAGGGTAATTTTATGCTAAAAGTAGTACCTATAGTAAAATTAAACTTAAGCTGAAAAATATATACTTACTTGCTCAGTTTTCGCTGGAACTCACTAAATTTTCCACTAAAAAAACATACACACAAAATTGGACACAAGTTTAGATGTCAACTGCTTTTTACCCACTAAAGGTATACGATCGAATGATCCTACTCGCGAATGTATATTTTTGTATGTGTTCATTGCTGTACTTTTAATATGCAGGACGAGACATGTCTGGGTGCGAAAAAATAAATAAACTCTTTTCGCTAGTGGAGCAGAGTTACCCCTGCTGGGGCAAAGTAACCCCGATTTACGGTAACAATTGTTTATAGCATTCAGCGGAAGGAGGAACGACTGCTTCATGGTAGTATTAACTCACCTGCAGGAAGAACTAAGTTCAAGAACATTAAGACCTTTAACGAACGACCCACCATACACAAAAGTGCAGATCTTATGACAAACCCAACAGTGCAGTTCCTTTAATCAACTTTTTAAAATGATGAAACAAAGAAAGTTCTTTTCGATGGGCCAGTTTCAATACTAGAAGAAAGAAGGCTTTAACAAATTCACTTATGTGATATTGGAAATCTTAAATCAGTGGGCTTGTGTTCCAAACAAACAATTTACAATTTACAATTTAACTTTATTGAGAAATAACAAAATTTCGATCAGATAGATTTTGCATTCACAAATTTATAAATGTGGCCGACTTTAGCAAGTATATATATAACCACTTTTTATCGGTTTTCTAAGTCTACCACAGCAAAAGCGTAATATTTTCCTTTCAAAGCTCTCCATTTCCTTGGCAACTGTCAGTGACCACTGTGCTTTTCTTTACCACTAGCATTTCTTAAATATGTTAAACCGCTTTTATGGGATATTTTTCTTTAGTCCCCACTTCTCTAGATAATTTTGTAAGATATTTATTTTATCCTTAATCTTTTTACGAGCATCGATTGGTCTTATTCCACTGGCCAATATTGTGGTGTCGTCGGCGTAGAGAATAGCGCTAGGATCTTCTATGATAGGGTGTTTAAAAAGAAAGTCGTTGAGAAATATATTAAAAAGAATTGAGCCAAGGACAGACCCTTGTGGTACACCGATTCAGATTGCTCTGTGCCGATGGTGATATAGATGGTTCTGTTTCGAAGGAAACTATAAATTAATCGTGTCGTTCACGTCGGGCGCCCTAGCCTTATCATATTGAATAATAGTCCCTTGTGCCAAACCGAGTCAAAAGCTTGTTCAAAATCAAGATCCAAACTCACTATGCATTTTGTGTTCCTTAGGTTTTGAACAATTTTGTCGTGCAAGGTAATGGATGCATGTTCGGTTGAGTGACCTTTTTTAAAACCGAATTGGTTATTTAGGACTACATTTGATGCATCGCAAAACCTTTTTGATCTGTCCGCCAGTACTCTTTCGAAAAGGTTTCACACGTTTAATAGCACTGAAATGGGCCGATAATCTTTCCCGGTACTATATCCCATGAATTCGAAAGAACCTGCCCATTCGGTCTAACACACAGTATAAATCGCCCTCTTTTGTGGAATCTGGAAAGTGATTTCACAACTCAATACCAGCCTGTATTCTCGCGTTAAAAGAGGGTCTTTCAAATTGTTATTAAAGTTTCTCGTCAAAGGAAAGTTCTGGGGAACAGGGAAGAGTCGGCATAAATTGTGTTCCTGAGTTGATTTACAAAAAAAGATAAAATATACTCTATTGACAACTTATTTTTCTGTCTAAGTATCTGTTTCCGAAGAAGAACGTAAGGGCTGCCTGGGCTAAAATTCAGCTTACAGACTTAGAGATCTTGGCATCAAGGTTGGCGATCAAAAAACTACTTTGAATAATGTTTGAAAAAAAATTCAGAGTTCCAGAAAGTTTGAATAAATTAAACAGTAATTAAAGGAATTATTTTTGAGGAAGGCATAGATCTAGAAGAAGCTATCGATGATGACAACTTCTCTGTGATCGAAGATCTGCGGGAAAAGGTAGAGTCAACAGGATCGACTTTGGATGCAGACACATCTAATCCGGCGAATGTTCTGTTTATAAGTCTCTCTCCGACTGCCATCAACATTTTATAAATGGTGATCACTCAAGTACTAACAAAGTGGGTTAAGAGCAAAAACATAGGCTGCAATATTCGACAGTTCAATATCCTTTTTTACATCTACAAAATAATAGGGATCATGTCACCGATCCTATCCCCACAATGCCATCGATTTACTATTGAAGAAGACAATCAATGTGGGACAACTTCCCTTCTTTTCGCTGCTGATAGCCCTGTTATAGGCATTATTGTTCCGTTTTTCCGAAGCAGCAAACCAACTCCTGACATGTATTATTAAGAAGGAATCATCTTGTCAAAGTATTGAACAATTTATATACTTAGGATCTTTCGTAGACAACCAGGGAAATTGCGATGACAATGTTGCATATATAGCCAGTGTGTTGTGGCCTAAATAGTGTGACAACTCAGTTGTATTTTCTGACAGAAAAATGCTGCTTACACTTCAGAGGTTGTACGAGAGTCGTTCGTCCACCTTTGACACATATCCCAATGTTGGACGATGTACGAAGAATAAAAAGAACGCATAAGAAGTACATACGTGCACTAGAAGCGGTTTCCAAAAAGTTAGGAATCTTCCGGTTAAAATACTTGGATCCCTCAAATGAAGAAACTCGCGGCAGGCTTTTTCAAATCGAGATTTGTGATGCATTGCCTTGATTTTAACGCTCTTTTCGTTCAACATAACAAACGTGGACGAGTCAGCTCGAAAATGATTCACCCTAGAAAGGGAAAGTATCAAAGATTAAAGTATCAAACCTCCATTATGTACTCTAAGAATACAGCTGAAGCGAAGGATACAAATAGAAGTCCATGAAAAGTGGAAATCGTCCCAACCTATGAGACAATTATGGCTGGAACTTAGCAAATTCATTTAGAAAAGCAGATCTGGCCACTCTAGGCTTGTGGGAGTACACATGGGCCATCGTCTTCTAGGGCACGAAATAAAGCTGCGCCTTATCGATGACGACCTCTACAGAGGTTGTGGGGGCATACCTTCATCTGTGGGTCCACTCTCCTTTTTGTAAGAAATTTGAGTCAAAGACTTTACGACTTTAACGACGCCTTTAGAACTTGATGCAGCTCCACTTACATGTCTTTTCAGATTCGCATCTGCAGAGATGTCCACGACGACATGGACCTGTATAAAGACCGAACAACAAGGAACGCGGAAACGTTGGCATCACAACGTGTCAAAACAGACCTAAGCATGACGAGGTATAGAGTGGATTCGGTTCTAGATAACTTTTCAACTCACTAACCTTACCTTAGCTAGCATATAGTAGTATGCAAAAGAAGAAAACACCATACGCGTTACACATATCAACATTTATTTAAAGAAGAATAAGAGTCAAAGTCAGTGTCATCATCATAAAACGCAAAAAAAACAAAAGACTTTTAAGGAAAAATAAAAAGAGAACGGTTTGTTCGTTTTTTTGAAATTCAGTTAAGTGCTTTGTACCCTGCACTGATGATAATACCTGGTTTTCTCTTTTTGATGACAACTGGAATTTTGCAACTCTGTAACTATTCGCATTAACTTGTTTTTTTTTTTAAATTTTCACACGAAACATTTTCACACCTGTGAATGACTTTAATAGCCAAGGGGGAACTACTTCCTGCTGCAAGAAGATACACGTTTCTTGTGTGTCTTCTCTCTCCCATTTTCACTAGAAATTTAAGAGAATATACGAAGAACGACAATTTGTTGAATGCCACCTGCATAGCTTTAAGGACTATCTATCCAAGGGAATTATAGAAAAGTATCGACAATGTTGGACGCATGTCTTTTCCCGTAGGCGCTTCCATCACTCAATGAAATAAAGTAGAAAATTAGTTCTTTCCCAAAGAACATTGTCATGTCGTTTGCTGTAAGGTGATTTCCGGACTTATATATATCTGAAGGCTACTCCAGGTCGATTAACGCTTCACCTTTAAGCTGTAATTATTTTTTGTTTATATGTACGGTTTGTAATGAGATGAAGAAGTTGTCATTGTTATGCACATACTCGTACATTGACAACGTCCAGCATTCGGGAGTATCTAACCGAACGTAACTCCTTTTTGTTAGTTATTTAACTAAAAAACAATTCGAAAGTTGAAAAGGGATCATTACATAACCTTGAAAATACAGCATCACCAGTTGTATGTCAGTTCCTAGTTCAGACCTAGAACTTCAGCGCATAAGCTTGATTCTGTTTAGGCGTTTTACAATTTTTGATTAGGAGTCGGAAGAGAATCGGAAATGAAAAATAGCTCAAATTTGCACGAGCCAGATGTCTTTTGGTCATGCAGGCTTAGACACAACATACAATAACATTACTAGCAGAGGAACTAAGGTGCTAAATAATAATTACAATCGCTCGGACGAACTAAAGGACGAATTAATCAACGGTGAAGAAGACAAATATGCCAGTTTCAGGTGGACACAGCAATTCTGCCCACTTAATCTAGATGAAGTCTTAATGGCTATATTAATATGCCTGATGAACAAAGCAGCAAGTTTTTTGTGGCAATCAAGGGCTACTCATCTGTAAAATGAGTAAAATATTGTCTCAGGACCACCGAATATTAAATATTCATTGAACAGCTCATATTATTAAGCATTACATATACAAAAAGCTTAACAGAGACGAGCTATGTAGGTTTGGTATTTCTCTCGAATTCGGTCGCATAACTTGATTAAAGTTGTTGTTTTGATCGACAGCTATACATTTGATGTGGAAATTGTTTTAAATGACTCTACAACTGCTCACATTCACACCAACATCATAGAAAATGGTAAAGATTGGCTAAGAAGTAAAATAGTAAAGCAAAGTCAAGTATCCGCTGTAGAAGAAAGGTGCATATTATCAACGACTTGGCAGTTCGCCTAACAGGTAAGTATAATTTTTATTGAAAGACGTTTTCCGCTGTAAAAATCAATTGAAAATTAGCTTTTGTTTATCGACGATTCCCTTAACTGACCAGAACTGTTGTCCGGGTTTTCCATCAAGGACTATACATTTTCGATTTTTAATAAATCACAAACTACGACCCGTTTTTCAGACATTTCCGCCGACATTATGCTAATTTCGCGTTCAATATTGGCTCTGTGGCATAGACAAATGACTTGATATTGTCCATAGGTTGCTTGCGTTGTCCACATGTGTCAAATTGCCTAAGCGAAGCGGCAAATTGACTTTTCCATTTCTTGAGATAGCACACTTTGACTTCCGTAGCTTGATTATATCGTCTGCTGTGTGGAAAGTGACACTGTTCCGTTGAAACTGCATATCACCAATCTTGAGAGCATGAAATTGCGTTTAAAAAAATTATTAAAAAATGTGCCGATAGCGACATCCATTGAATCATCGCCAACGAAAAAATACGGTCCAATGACGCCGGCATGAAATCCACACCAAACAGTCAATTTTTGAGGATGCGGTTGGAGATGTGGCTTTATAGTCATCCAGTAGCGCAAATTTTCCTTGTTGACAAAGCAATGGCAATAGTTAGAAATGAGCTTCATTGCTGAAAATGATTTTGCTCTGAAACGCTGAAGCATATGTAATCATTTCCAGAGACGAATTAGAGAAAGTTCAACGCTTCAAATGGTCATCTTGCTTTAGTTTTTGATTCAATTGAATCGTATGAGGATGTATACAACATTGTCCTTCCGGTGAAGGACGTGGAATAGGAAAACATTGGTTTTGGCAACAAATAGACTTACAATATTTTCGACACTCTTTGCATTTCATTCTCTCGATCTCTGGAGCATTAAGCACAAAAAATGCACCAAATTACAAACTGCAAGTTAGGTAGGGTGATTTTGGCGCCTGAAAATTGGTATAAGAGCCTTTTAAGTAAAGGCTACCGACCCTGAATACCACAAGAGCCTTTTAGACATCATTCTAAGATTAACAATTTTTTCACCAATGAAGTTTTGAAGACTGGTGGAAATGGAAATCTGGAGGAAATCAATGAGTGTGAGCATTATCCTGATGGAAAAGAACACCCTTTGGATTAACCATGTCTGGTCGTTTCTGCTCTAGTATTGACTTTCATCTGCATACCTGTTGAAAATAGACTTCGAAGGTGGTATTTAACGATCCGGTTAGAAAACTGGGTTTGCATGTGACGCGACAGAAGCGCGTTGCAAGCTTCGACGTTGGACTCATCGTATATAGTAGCACTTCTGCTCTACCCATGTGAGGTTCATCCTAAAGGACAAAATTGGCATTTATAAACTTTGCTAACCTTACCAACGTCATGAAGTGGAGATACGTTTCTTCCGAATTTGATCCAGCGGACTTCGGGTCTCGTGGAGTACCTCCGTCAACGGTCCTCGGTAACAAATTATAGTGGACACAATGGGAACCAATCTCTCCAGAGCAGCCACAGGAATTAGAGACTCAACAGGAAGCTAGATCAGCCACAGTGCATCATGCTACAATGTTTGTAGAACGGGTACAGCAGAAGGTAAGAAGGTTTGAAAATTTCAGCGCATATAAAGATAGTGAGGGCATTCTACGAGTTGAAAGCAGACTTGGCAGTGCCATTTTTTTTTTTGACAAAAAACACCCCATACCAAGGTTAATGATCAAGATGGCCTACGAAAGGTTTTACATGGAGGAGACTAGAAGATGATAGGATATGTACGTCAACGCTTCTGTAAAGAAGTACATTCTCCAGCGCATCAGTGCATCATGGGCTTCAGGTTCAGAGCGAAACATATTACTCCACTTATTGGTAATCTACCAGAGGGACAAAAGAGTGTCTCAAGACTGTTCAAATCAGTTGGAGTAGACTAACCTGGACAAATTGAATTAAACACTTGGAGTGAAAGCAATACAAAAGCTCTCAAAGGATATTTTGCAATACACGTGTGCATATATGTGAACGACTTGACAAGGCGAGCATATTTTGTAGCTTTTCGCAGATTTGTCGCACGAAGATGCCTCTGTTCTCAGTAGTTTAGTGATTGCGGAAAAAAAATCTATCGGAAGAGATAGATAGGAAGAAAAGGAAGCCAAGTTGGACTGGAACATAGCCGAGGTTCCGGCCAAAAAAGGGACAACGTGGAATTTCATTTCCCCAGCTTCCCCACATTTCGGTGGTTTATTTGAAGCGAGAGTAAAGTCTGTAAAATTCCACTTAGAGAGAGTAGCCAGAAATCAAAAACTAACATTCGAGGAGATCACCACGCTTTTGGTATAAATCGAAGCGTGCTTAAATTCGAAACCCCTGTGCCCAAAATCGGATGACATAAATGACCTCAATTTTCCAAAACCTAGAGATTTTTTTTGATAGGAGAGGCGCTTATAACACCCCCACAGCTTGAGTTCTACCAGAAAGAATATCCTAACTCGATCGATGGAAGAGAGCGCAAACGCTAGCCCAATCCTTTTTTTGGAAACGTGGAGCAAAGGGTATCTGATCAGGTTGCCATCATTGTAATGCAGTTTGGCGCGAGTTTGAAAACGCTGTATTTAGACGAACAGTGACAAAAATGTTCGTGCTTTCTACCAACATTCCACAAAGGATAAAATCGTAAAATAATATCTGCACATGCTCCGAACGCACCGAACCTCCAACACCAGGACTAAATCCTCAAAACTTATTTAAAAAACAACATAGCTGAAACATCGCACACTGATGTTTTGAAATTACTTCCACACAAAGCGGGCATCGATTGTGTGACTTCACTTCTATTCTGATTTTTCTGGAACAAAAACAATAAAATACTGAATAAAAGCAGGAAGAAGATGAGGTTGAAATCTGTATCATTCGAGAGAGAGAACCATAAGATGTGGAGTACCAGCCCACAATAGACGGGCCTATCTTAAATAACAAAGGTTATTGTTAAAGCATATAGAGTTGCTATTGGGTGTGCGATCGACGAACAATATCAAGTACAAATACACGTTCATTTCGTACAAAATGCTTAAGTCTCGGCTGGATTGAATAAAGGATATAAGTTGATCTTCGAGAACAGCCGGGGAGGACACTGGTTGCAATTATTTCATACTTCATAAGGTACTCGTAGATTAGTAGCTCTAGAAAATTGTGGAGGCACAAAATAGAAAACATGTGTTTTTTTTAGTAAAGAAATAGCTAGAATTTGGTATCAACAGCGCAGAGCGAGAGATGGGAGTGTGTAAGTCACCATTGAGATGGTTAATGAAAAGAAGAGGACCTAGATGATTGCCTTGTGGAACACCGAAATGGCCATCAAACAAGCTGGAAGGGGGCACCTGGATTGGACATTATGTGTATAATAACAATTTTTTCAGGTAAGAAGATATCCATTTTAATAATATGGGTTCCAACCGAGTTCAGGCAATTCGAAAACAATTAATTTATATCTTGTCGAAAACTTTAGTGAAATCTATTTCATCAACTTCATTGCTACTTTCTAGGGCTGAGACGCGATAAGATACGGCCAATTTAACCTTCAGAAAAGCTGGGGAAATAAGAGTCTTGTGTCTACATTCTTTAGTTCAGTCTTCTACGTCGGGATTATGAAAGTGTTCTTCAACATTTTAGGAAGTTCTAGGTTACGAATAAACGAAATAGGTATGAAAGGAGTACAAAGCTTGGTTGGGGGAACACTATTTAAGGTATATGGCAAGTAGACGGTCTAGGTCTGATACGGATTCATTATAAAGATGTTGTTATTTTTCTTCGACAGAGCTTGACAGAGAACGAATCCAATTGAGAGCTCAAGTAGATGATTAAAGTATGAAGTGCAAGAGTTAGAAAAAGATAACAAAAACGTCGCCGAAGATATGTGCATTGGCTGATAATTTGTTTTCAAAAAGAGAAGCATTCGGATTTTCTCTGATAGTAAGCGAATTGAAAAGAAAAATTTCAGAAGTATGTAGCGCGTGTCGACAGCCCTGTAAGAATGAAACCAAGTAGCGAGGTAATTTGAAAGCAAGATGAAAATAACTAAGCAGCGAAAATTTTAATTGTAGTTAGAAGGAGAGTGGTATTAGAACTTGTAGTGTGAAAAAAAGAACAAGGACAAAGAGAAAGCAAATTAAGAGTTATGAACAAATGAAACAAGAAAGGAAGAGTTCAAATTATCAATGCCGATATATTGACACGTATGGTTCAATTGGGTGTTTAAAATTGAGAAATTTGCTGGCTAAAATCCACGTCCACTACAGACTGTAGGGTTACCTTCAGTCAATTAAGTACAAATTTGCTAGAAGACAATGTTTCACTGAAAATAAAAGAGACGTAATAACCAGTTTATCCTTATATAGGTGGATTAATGCATATATAAATCGACTACGTGTTGCTAAGCACACTATTTAACAACAACATACTTTTGAAAATAGGCTCTACAAGGTAAAGGAAAAAGTTCACCGATTATTAGATTCTAAGATCAATGCCTTGATGACGGATGTTCTCTTTCGACCTCCAAAAATCTGAGGCTTATTGACGTAGAACTGTGACTTCAAAAACCCCACAGTCTGGAACGGTTAAATCAGGAGATCTTGTCGGAAATGCAGCCCTAAGAATTTCAGTTGTGGCTCGTTATGTATGCGTCGTAGCTCCATCCTGTTAGAATCACATTTTCTTCAGTCCCAAGGAGAAAGTCGTTGAGCATGGCTCTGTGGATCTTGTCGTCCACAGCAGTCTTTTGGTCCGCGGTGTTTTCGAAAAATTAAGGCCTGCACACCATGAAGTAACATTGAGCAGATGTAATGGCTTTATACATCCACAGAGATGGGAATGGGACTCATCGCTCATGATGAAAAGTTGTCTCCCTCGTGTTCGAGATTCAGGACGACTTGAGCGTAGATAACACGTGTTTGGTGGTCAACAGCTTACAGCTGATGCACTGTCTGCCCTTTGTAAGTGAAAGTCTTACAATCTTTTACCAAAAGTAACTGAAATGACGGCCAATTGATTCCCAATTGTGTGGCATGTCATCTAGTCCATACTTCGGGGTTCTCTGCGACATCTTCAACCACAGCTGCGATTTTCTCAGCAGAACAGGGCCGACCAGACCTGCCAGCATCTCGTGTTATCCCATAATCTTTTAGGCGAGCGGCTAAACGTCGTAGTGTTTGCGCAGTTGGTGTCGGAAGACCGGGAAATCTGCGCCAAAACCACAGACAAAGAAATTCGTAACAATCACTCTGCTACGATTTGTAATCCTAATATAGTTCCAAATAGAGAAGAGATTCAGAGTTCTCAGCACATAGACGAAGGAATATTTATCAAAATATCTGAAACAGTCGAAATATCTGAACAGAAAAAAAGTATGGGCTTATCATTTTACGTAGTTTTTATTACTTGCACTTACTTGCAACTAGAAATCCATATCACCGTCTACACTTTTTTTTTTTTAAACAAAACAAATCGATTTAATCCGCCCATTTTGAAGCCCCCCAAGTCGTTTTAAAGCGCAATTCTCTGGCAAATTAAGCTCAACTCTGAGCGATTGGCAATAAATTGGAATTATGCTCGTTCACAAGAAATCCACAGGGATAGAGACCACAAGAGAATGATCACAGCAGCTTCTTCTCCACTCACCTGGCAAATGGAATATTGTTACAAAAAATAATTATTAACCCCCTTGGCTGTGACCATAATAAGATGAGATTTGCACGGTGCACATATTCCACTGCTGCCATCCCGATTAATACCACACTCGATATCCACATCAGTAAGGAGCCCTTCGGATTGGGTCTTTCCGCCCTTCATCTTTGCATCTGCCTCATGAAACAGGGGGCAAACAAAGACGACGACAAATTTATTTCGAATTCGCAATTAAATTCGCCGCAGGCGATTTTTATGTAATTTTTATGGATTGACTCTGGATACTGCGACCGCATTGCAGAATCCTCCAATCGAATACCATCTCAAGGAAGACAACGCTATAGACAATTCTATATTCAACGAGAAGGAGGTACAGTCCGATTTGGAATGATGATTAATGCAGCAGAAATTGGTCGCGCGAGCATATCTCATTATAATGTGATCATGTCTGCTCCTGAGGTCGGTTGGGGATTTCCTTCCACTAGGAGTGAGCCTCTGCAATGGCAGACGCATTCTGCTTTTTGAATTGGATTTGCAAAGATATTATTGCGAGTCGCGTTCTTAGTGCCACGAAGCGAGACGTAATCATGACTTGAGGACTTTGATTCAAAATCGGATGCAGACTCGTGCAGTGGTCAAAAGGAATGCAATATTTAGTAGAATGGGAGCAGTATGAACAGAATGAATCCAGGTCGTTTCATCGAACTCACGAAGGTGGCCACTTTGGCAATAATAACGAATAAAAATTCAATTGCGATCGTTTTGCGGCAGCTTGTCACCGGGAGGTGGATGGGGACTTAATCATTTATAGATTAACCGTCTTTTATTAGTCAATTTTTATCGGTAATTTAGATTGCCCATAAATTAATTTCTTCAAATTGTGAGGACTCTGAAAGTGAATCAATTTGTTTTATGTTTTAATTTTTTTGTTTTTCAGAAGAAGGATCTGTATAATCTGCACAAACTATGCCGCTAACAACTTCTGAATGCTGCACCAATAATTGATCTCAATTAAAAGTGAATTGGTGGAATACGAGATAAAAATTGGCTATCAAATGTGATTAACAAGCATTTTTTTTTGAAAAAGGGGTTGGTGCTTGTAGGTACATTTTTACCAAGTGTTTAATTCGTTAAGAATGCTGTTTTACCATACAAAATGTAGCATCGATTTATTTGTAAGAGGAAATGACCCAAACTGCGTTTTTTTCACCTCGCCAAATGCTAGAGTGATTGCTATCTGTGACACACATAACACACAATTTTGTCAGTAAGATTAAGTGTTGTGGAAAAAGCTAGAAGATAGCTGTCAGGGTTACAAGAGCACTATCTTCTGTGCTCGTTTTTATGGCAACTTTACGACCAATGAAAGAGAAACATTAGGACTGTCATTCAAATAGCCTTTCTAATTTTAGAATGTCGAGCTATCTATCTCTACAAAAACGAACACATATTTATTTTCTAACAAAGGAACGTTAATATGTAGTCACTTAACTGATATGTCCGATCCTAGACTACAGAGAGTACGGCCTTTCAGTTTTTGTCCGTTCTTTGCATTTTGCAATTGATTGGCCACCCTGATCACTCTTGTATACTGGATTTGTCTTAGTCCTTTCAATGACATTCACATAATGGTACTATCAACATGACTGGTAGTATCAATCTTTTAGTAAAAGCGCCAATCCTCATCGACAATTGCTTAGTTTGTTGGGGTGTGAGATGTGTTCCGAGTTCACATAGGAGCCAAGAAACAATTGATCTGCCAGCTAAATACTGCTAATTTCCTTCTATCCTTTCTGATTCCGATGTGGAAAATCCTACTTCAATGAATAAACGTCTAAGAGGGTGGTTAAGAGGGGGGTTACTAACTGGTGTATATAAACTTGTCTTCTTGCAATGTTTCGGCCGATATCTGTCTTCCAACTTCTTAATCGCAAATTTGTAATAACTATTAATTCATTTTGGATGTCCGTTGGCTAGTAGTCGAAGTATTTGTCACTAGGTGTATCAGAATTGACGATTTTGATTTGACCCAGCAAGAGCTAGAAATAATGGGAATTGCCAAGAAATAAAAAAAATCGAACCAAGACAAAAAAAAAAAACGCTGAGGATCAAACCACACTTAGATTTATTTTACAATTTTACCACAAGGTGTGTTGCTCCGGTTGTGAGTTGAATCCAAGTGAAAGAGACTATGGACCATCATCTCGTATCAACACCGACAATGCATAGTTAATCATCGACAGGTTTTGCGACCAAAGTTAGTTACACTTACAACGCAATGGGCTTACTCAACTGCTGTGCAAAGAGCGTTGAGAGCGATGTTTGTTGACTGTGCATTGTTGTTGTGATGCAACTAGACACGAGGTTTCTTTTACAAATCGAATATTTTGTACATTGTGTCACAAAATGATGGTACAAAATAAGCATATTATTACAAACAAAGTATAACAACAAACTTGTTTTTCTGACAGCTTGGAATGGAAACATGAAGTTTGAATGTGTAAAAGGGGATACCATATATCAACAGTCCTTGAGATGTACTCCTTCAGTACGGATTTTTTTTTTCAAATCGCAATCATTGAATCAAAGCGTGTTGAAGAAGCAAGATCTGGTCTGCGCCAAAGCTTTCTTTAAGAGGAAAGGGCTGCAGATGAAACTTGTAGGATGAAAAAAATCCAACTTAAGTTTCGGCGAATTGGAATAGGGAAGCACTGGTCAAACCAGGCTTCCTGGTAGAAGTGTAGTTGGTAGAGTGAGATATGTAATAGTACTTAAAGTCCTGGGTCTCATTGCAAGAATCTTTTAGGGACACTTCAGTTAGCGAGGATTTCGAAAGCCTGAATCTGGAGTTTCAAAGTATACGACAAGCTGGTTACTATTATGATTATTTGACAGTGGTTCTTGAAAGAGATGCAATTAAAAGAAAACGTAGAATAAGTATTAGACTTGTAGAAGGAGATTGCTTTTCAAGGCCACATATAATCCGATGGTCCTTTCTACAGCCAATCCATTTAAAATCACTACATTGTATACGGAAAATAGCTATCTGCGTTACAATTACTTAAAGGGCGCTGAAATGCATTGACAAAGTTAAAAATGCATTTAGCTACTCAACGCCCTAGGAAAATCCTTGACTGAAATAGGAGAAATTGATCATGTACATATAATGAACGCTCGGTAGGAGGAAATTATTTCAGCAAGTTTCAAAAATATTTGATCCGATAAACTATATTCTAGTCGATGTGGCCTATGCTCTTTTGTGTTCTTCATTCGGATCAGTACGAGTTTCCTAGAACATCGACCATGATTGAATCATAAATGGTCCATTTCATAGTGCCCATCGAACGATAGTTGATAGCCACGGAATCACATCTACTTCTAGGCTGTGTGCTGTTATCAGTGAGAAGGACGCTGTGCTCTTTCTTTACAATGGTTTTTGGTCATCGATGATGTATTCAGTAAACTAGTCAACCTTAATCAGTTATACATGTTACTTAGTGCGTAAAATTTGCATACAACACACAAAAAATGCATTTCAGGGAGGATTTATCAATAAATCCAAAGATGATTGTCGTATTGCCGGTTACTAGGAGTTGTTTTAGGCTTAACCTTACTGAAACCCCATATGACATATTACTACGTCGTCGGTCGAGTTAGGACATCAAACAAAGAATTTTGTTTAGCTGGTAGTGTCACAGATACTAAGTTAAAATGCATTCAAAGATGAGCATGTCATGGCATCACAGGAATCACTAAAACTTATTCCACATCACCCCAAGAGATTTTATTTCAATTCATTCCGTTGTACATTTCTATAATAATATTAGCACAACTCAATGTGAAAGGGGAGAACAACGGGGAACATGGTATCCAACGAGTTCACTTGCCACATTATTTGACTGTATTCTACGTCATGTTCTCAACATTCTATGGAAACTGAAAAACATTAAAGCTTTGATCTGGTCAATGGAGTCGGTTCATTTTATCACTTTGGAAATTACAGAAGATACTTTCCAATAGTAAGCCAAACGGGATAAAATACGATTCTAGTAGGTTACAGATGCATAAGAGGAATTAGAAGCAGCGAAATGATTTATCATTTAGAATAAATTGAACATGGGCGCCAGAACTTAAAATAAGATGACGGAAGTATCTATTTCTTGATCCAAGGCTTCAGGAAAACCTTCATCCACTTTTAGGGTTCTTCGAATTCATCTGCGGTATTGCAATCCTAGATTTTACTTTCATTAAATTGACCCGTCTCTCAAAAATGTTCACAGGAAACAGACAAGAAACTTAGGACTGCACCACTATGACTATATCACTCAAACAGTCACAGCACCGTGACACTCAGGGGATATTACCATTATTTGTCTTGGTTTTCTTCTAGTAGAAGAGCTCCTATCCCAGAAAACACGAGGAGGCAGTGTCCATTGCTGTTTTACAGTAAGCCAATCAAAAACCTAATTAGTGTCAAATAATATAACTCTCATTAGTCGTGTAAGAGGCCTAAATCCCGCTCGTTTTATCAAATCGAAGTAGACGGGTTTGTCTCGGTAATTTCTTGCCTCATTTACCGCATTCGTTCATTGAATGTCGAGATGATTGACTTTCTTCATTAACTCGACAACAGTGATGTTGTTGTGATCTGGGGAACAAAAATAAAGTCATGGGTTCCTTTCAAGGTACACGGATTTTGTTGGTCGATGTTTAGTACCACAAAAAAAAAAAAAAAAACCAGCCGCTATGAGTGCAACCGGTAGGTCACTACATCAACTTCCTGATTTGTAGTGCTTACCGAAGAATTTTGATATAACCCCCATTTTTACTATTCCCTGGTTAACTCAAATACTCCTAATATAATGGCCCCGAAATTGAACAGATTCAGTATCATCCGATAATACGTTCAAGGATACTGCAATCCATTGTGGAGCACTATATCCCGCAACAAACATCAGTCACTGTTTGCGATAACATAGGATATGTTAGTCAAAAACAAATCTGTCTAACCACCCCATTCAGGTTTTTCTAAGGACATGTTGCAAGATAGGCGACAGCAAAACCCTTCACAATATAAACGGTATCGCAGACTCACTTAGCCCGCAAGAAATGTGGAACAGCATGCACGAGGAATGCATAACACTTGCAAAGTCCCATCTGGGGACTACATCGAAATACCATCACGTCGGCAAAGGAACATGGTGGTGGAATGACGAAACCAAACGAGCTGTGGCCGACAAGAAGAGTGCATTCCAAGCGTGGACAAAATGCGATCGGAGCGACGATATCGAAAAAGCTCGACTGGCTCTTGAATACGAGCGCCTTAAAAAGATCGCAAAGAAAGTCCTGGCTCGAACTCGAGCGGCAGAAGCGGAAAACCTGTACCAGGAGTTGGAACAAATATCCTCACGAACGGCGGATAGAAGACAAGCTATCCAAGAAGTTCAAACGTCGTACAACACTAAAATGCCAAATATTTTTAAGCTCGCTGCACAGAGTAGAAAAAATTCAATGGAAATCACCTCGCCGAAATACATCAAAAACGGAGAAGGTCGTTTACTAACAAATGAAAAGGAAATTTGTGACCGGTGGCTTGAATACTGCAAGGAGTTGCTTAACAAACAGTTTCCACGTGATATCGTGCCGACAGCTGGTCTATTCGAAGAGGAAGTTTCGGACTTTTCAATCGAAGAAATAAGTATAGCAATTGGAAAAATGAAGCGGGGGAAAGCGGCGGGACCAGACAGCATTCCATCAGAATTTTGGTCGAAGATGGAGGGGATCGGCAGCGTCTGGCTATCGAAACTTTTAAATAAATTAAAATGTGGACAACCTATGCCGAATCAATGGAGAAGTAGCCTCTTGGTTCCATTATACAAAGGAAAAGGCGACACTCGAGAATGCAACAACTACCGTTCAATCAAGCTTATGTCACACACAATGAAATCGTCGAAAGAGTCTTAAACGAACGTCTTCGGCAAATAATAAAGCTCGATAATAGCCAGTGTGGATTTGTTGAAGGAAGATCGAAGCTGGACGCTATCCAAAGTCTACGAATAATAATAGAAAAGCACCGAGATTCGTCTAAGGATTTACATATGGTATTTATCGACCACGAGAAAGCATTCGATCGAGTGACTAGGGATCTCATATGGGCCGCGCTGAGGTCTCAAAACGTACCGGAAACGTATGTTAGAATATTACAAGACATGTACGGAAACGTGAAAACTGCAGTTAAAAGCTCTACTGGACTAACGAGAGAATTTCCAGTTCATGTCGGAGTGCATCAAGGAAGCGTACTTAGCCCTTTCCTCTTTAACGTAGTATTCGACTATCTTTTAAAAGACTGCATGCTCGAAGCAAATGTAACGCCAATTCTCTTCGCTGACGACGCAGTTATACTTAGCGATAACGTCGAAGATTTACAGAACGCCTTAGATTCATGGAGAAATGCGCTAGAGAGAAACGGGTTTAAAATAAGTCGTTCAAAGACGGAGGATTTGACGTGCCCATTTGCGCATCCGTTGCGACCTGTTCCGCATATAATGTTAGACGGAATAGTTCTTCCGAAAAGCACTATCTTTAAGTACTTAGGATCAATCGTTAACATGGAAGCGAAATGTGACGACGACGTAAACCACAGAGTGAGTGTGGGATGGATGAAATGGCGGGAAAATTCGGGAATCTTTTGCGACCGAAAATTTCCACTTAAATTAAAGGGGAAACTCTACACCACGGTTGTTAGACCAGCTCTTATATACGGTTCACAGTGCTGGACAATGTACGAAGCGTTTAAAAACAAAATGACGGCAACGGAAATGAAAATGTTAAGGATGTCTAGTGGAGTCACTAAACACGATTGTATTAGATCTACGCATATAAGAGGAAGTCTACATATAAAGAATTCGGTAACCGAACAGCTTGAGGCGAATAGAATAAGCTGGTATTGCCACGTTCAAAGAAGATCTGCGGAAAATCCGGTTAAAAAGGCACTATCAACTACGGTCAGTCCAACTGTAAGAAAACGAGGTCGGAAAAAAAATTCCTGGATAACTCAGATGGCAAATTCGCAACAACGCCTGGGGCTAACCACTGAAGCGATCCAGGACCAAGCATTATGTAGACGCGTTTTGCGGTCTGCGACATTAGCCAACCCCGTAAGCGGAGCAGCAGTGATGCAGTAAAAATGGGAAACTCGTTACGCATAAGTTCGTATAACGAGGAAAGGGTTAATAAAAGGATAAGAAGAAGAAGATCGATCACTTCACCTGACAAGAAATCTATATAAACTGAGAAACCCACAATCCTTCATCATACACATACACCAACCAAAAATCCATTTTTTTTTCAATTTGTAAGTTCGAAGGAGCCAAGATCCAATGGTATTGTCCCTGTACAACTACACAAGCCCTTTAGTATCCTCACATCCTTTATGCTAACAAAGGATCTTAACACCTGAGATTATCGACAAGCTCGAATTGCCCTCTAATGTTCAAGATGGCTGTGGACTCAACGTAGGTAGATACATTTGGTAGCCTGTACAAAGTAAAATTAGAAAAACGCAACGATCTACCTCCAGAAGCATTCTTCGGCGGTTGACTCCGGTTTGACTCCGCTTGGTACCTTTAGGTTTGGTCGATATGCAGATTCCAATTAAGTCTGCCCGAAACATTCATCATTGGAAGCAGCTAAATGTGGGTCATGTGTCGACTCTTTGTCGAACCGATGAAGGTAACATGAAGTTTTCCTCAGTTACTTAATTCCCATCTTCACAGACAGCTCTTAAACAATCGAAAGCATTGAATCAGGTCTTTTGAGGGTCTTTACACATACAAATCTTTCAGTCTTTTCACATACCGTACCGTTTTACCAGCCAAAGTTTTAACTACTTATCAGGCTTAGCTCAGCCTAAACCCAAACCTACGCCGAATATAAGACGAATGCCTATGTGATTAGATTCCTTATTTCGAACACCATAAATTCGGGAAAAATTAGAGGCTGTCTCTCATCTCGGTCGCAGGGAACCGTGTAACTGATAAATCAGCCAAGCTCGGATTGTCAAACAAGCAGTGTCCTCCTGCAAAATAATGACTTCTGGCGCTCTCTAAGGTAATTCATAAATATAATCATCAAGACAACAGTGAGACATCTATACGAATATGGCTCATTCTCGATCCTCAGCGATCACGAGTGCTAATCAACTTCAGAAGAAGAAGCATTTCAAAACTCACAAAATATGATTACAGGACAGTGTTCCATTGGAAGATTCGGGCAAGGATTGGGCAATGATTTCGCCAAGAGCTCCAGAGTAGAAGAGGAATGTGAAACGAGTCTTCCTTGCAACTGCCATGCCTTATCAGGAATCGAAATGTAATTTGTCACTTCTGAGATCTTGGTGATCTTTGTTCGTGAAAATCGATCTTAGCGAATCTATCAAGAGATTTCTTTGGTTCAAGGAAAAGGTAGGGCATCGCGCTTCACGATACCCAGTGGTATCACAAATTACAAGGATGTAGCATCAAAAATTTCCACTTTTTCGCACATTTTCTGGTCACTTACGGAGTTAAGCATAATATATGTCTAGTGACGGTTATGAAGGGGGTGCTTTTTAGAGGCTTAGAACTTCAAATTAAAATAAAATACAGAAAAATGCTAGTACTCGTAATATCCATAAAATTGACTGCTTTCACAAGTAATTTTATGGCATTAAAGCTACCGCGAATGGGTTGTACATAGTGTAATCTGAGTGTCCAATTTTCACACACTCTTCTCACTAAATTACGTTGGATTTCGGCAATAACGTGTCGAATGTGGCCTTTCAATTGATCAATTGGTTCTGGTTTATCTAGCGGCGTCAAATCGCACGAACTCTGTGGGCAGTTAACAAGTCAATTTCGTGAATACCTAAATCTTTCATCAAATGTTGCTTGCAGTAAATTAATTGTATCGGACGGTGTTTGACATATAGTGCCAATTAAGTCACAAAAAAAGTTAGAAATCATTTCTCTGTACTGCTCACCGTTGTCTGTAACGTTTTGGCTCTAGTTATTTTTGAAGACATATACACCACCGGCCTATAAAGCGCTACAAACAGTGAATTTTTCTGGATGTTATGGAGTTTCGGCAATAGCTTGTGGATTCAAATGCTGCAATTTTGTTTAGTGACATACATAGTCAAAAAACCAAAAGTGTGTTTCGTCTTTTGACAAAATTTTGAAAATAAAACACAGTTTGAATCTTGTAAGCACGTAAGCCAACAGCTTTAAGCAGAATCTTCAAACAAGTTGATGGACATAATTTTAATTGTTGATCCCGATGACGAATTGCGCCCTTTGGATCATCATCAACACTAACGCTGCACACCACCAATCGCTTGTTGTGCGCAAGCTTAACGACGGCTTTCGGGATGCGTATAATCGTTAAGAGTAAACGTATTGCGAACACGATCCATAGTTTCCCGAATTAATTCCTCTGATGGACGATAAGGAGTATCAAAGAAAGCACGTAAAGCCCGATGACTTTGTTAAATTGAACCATAATTTGAACAATCTATAAACGTTTCTCTGGCGTAAGTCTGTCCATGATGAATTGTCAAACCAAACTTACCTTAAAACAACTGAGAACTGTCAAATCGGCTGTCACAGAAAAAAGTGTTGCCAATTTATAGTTCTCCGCTTCCTTAAAAAAAAAAACACAATATTTTCTCATGCTACTCTCGAAGATCGAGACGAAGATCCTTTCACACTGGGTCTACAGGATATGTGGCTGCCCTGAGCTCTATGAATAAGAAGCAGAGTTGGTTTACAGTGGCCTTTAAACGGTGCTTACTCAGTTGTGAAACTATTTTTACTCTACAATAGTTTCGGTGGAGAAGATGTGTAAATCCTTCTCGTAAGATATCCAACTTGAAGCCTGTTAATTGCCTTTCGAGTTCTTGAGGTTCCAGTTGGGACGTTGCCTACAAATCATTCCTTCTTTGAGGAGCTAGTAAAGACGAAATACAGACAAATATGTTGCCTGTTTCCATTTTTCTTTCCTTCTGCCGAGCAGCTTGGCTTGGTAATTGTCAGTAGAGACTTAGCTCTGAACTGTTGTCCCTTTTGTTAAGAACTTCCTGAATGTGTTCAAATTTCTCTCAGGATGTCTTTGCCAAATCGTATCGTATCAAATACAAATATTTTTAGCTGAGAGTATCAAACGTCAGGATGTCCTTCCGTGACCTTTGGCTACATTTCAGTAATGAACAGGGTCATAAACTACCAGGACATTGGTTTCTGCTTCATTTACCACATTCAGTTGAAATGCCTTTTCTTACTTTCCACTTGCCCCACGTGTAATTACGTATAACCCTGCCTCAAGTAGCTACAACACAAAATTCAACAAATTTTAATTGACATATCTGCGTAGGTTTTAACCTTTGACCTTGTTTTCGATGGACAATTCAAATTAAATAAAAATCTTAATCCATCCCAAAAGTCATTTCAGGAAATCGAATCCCATCTTCATTAAAGCGGAGGCCGAACATTGTCGTATCTCACTCGCATTCATTTCACACACTGCCGCCTCAATGGCAGCCACTAGCCACCAGCCACTCCAGTTTTTCTTGCCCAAAAATAACTCTGGCACCGCCTCCTGTCACTGTCTGAGGGCCAATCATATGTCAGGCCATATTGAAAACTGGGCAGTTCCGTAGATGAAACCACCACTCCAGGCATACATTGCACAACCACGACGATGACGACGACATGTCGACGTCGACGCATGAACCACTTTTGTTCAAGAAGAGATGTGCTACACGACGCTGACGACGACGACGACGAACACTGCCGCTGATGACGCTGACATTGGTGTGATGGGAATGGGATGGATGTGCGCGCACACACATTATAGCGATGGTGTGGGCTTTGGCCAATATGTAGAGCGCGTTTGATATCAGTCATTGGGCGGTGAGCGAGAAGGGCATAACTTGTGCGTTGTAATGATGAAATGCAAATAGTGACAGGCCAATGCAGTTCATCTATTCGCCAACACAAGCGCTGCCATCGATTTGAAGAGGATTTCGCTGTGTTTGTCGCTGTTTGAATGGTTTGCTTTCGAATATTTCTAAGTGGCAAGCGACTAATTTATATCTTTACGAAAGGGGAAAGGATTTCATTTTCAAGTTGCAAACTATGAAAGCGGGTGGTATGAACGGGGAATTTGAAAATTATGTTCCTGCTAAATTGACAACTGTATAGCGGTGATAATTTTCACATTTCAGTCACATTGTTGTTGAGAGTATCACACACTTTGTTGTCGTGTCTGGTAAAATTGTTACCGGTTGTCAGAGTGACATACACTTTCTATGGATAAATAGATGCAGTGGGCTCTGATGGATGTGCAATAAATTTGATATCAAATTACGATTAACACAACGAGATATTCGTGTCGAAAATTGAATGAGTTGAGTAGACTCAATCTTAAATAGGGGGAAGCAAGAGCGAGATCTGTGTAGGGATGAATACTCGTACAAGCAATTTCAAACAAATCTGAAGTTGATAGCATAAGTAAATTGACTTGTATTGCCAGATATGCAAATTATAAATTGTTTGTAAGTATTTAATCATAATATCCATGAGCAGTATTGTGGTGTTATATAAGCACGATAAGAATTTTGATTAAGCGGCCTAAGGCTAAGAGTTATTCCGCTTTTCTCTTTGTGAAGCACCAATTTATATTTGAACTTGAATTTGAATTTCAAGTAGTAGACACTTGATATTTTATTGGAGATAAATTTGAAATTAATTTGAAATGTCAATTACAGATGACCATCAAAAAGACAAAGAAGTCTTTGAAAGTCTTTTAAAGGTAACTCGACTCTCTGTTTCTTATTATTTCAGTCAATTCATTTCGAAAAGAGTGAAATGATTTTAGTAATTTGCATTGCTTTACCGTAAAAAAAAAATTGATTTGCATTTAGCTAAGAGTATCGAAAGTAGATTGCCCATCCAATTCTCAACTGATGAAAACATCGACCGTCCGCCTTAACTTTGTTCCAAACGAAACGTAAACGTCAGTTTCTACAACGATTACTTCTACGAGTCTGCAATAATTTCGTCTAGGTCTTCTAGGTCTTCGTCTTTGCAGAGGTATAGAATTTTTTAAATGAAATGAAATACAAAATGAGCATTGCAATTTTTTTTAAATGAAAAGATAATTGCCATTTTAAGATCTGCGCAGTTTTGAAGTCTATTTTTCGACCGGGATTCCTATTGTGCTCCCCATTGACTGTATCGTTCTAGAAGGCATTATTTTTAGTGAAATGTATACCAATGATTCCACTTTCTAATAGTGCATACAGTGCCCCTCAGTGCAAAGTGACGTTTTTCGTATGCAATGATGTCACAATGTGCCTATTGATGTGGTCAATCAACCAAAAATGAGGCCTCATCGGTGAACAAACTCTGTGGAAATAAACAGAAAGAATTGTTGCATGAGATGGGCCTTGTAAGCTCAAAAACTAAGATTTCTTAACCCAATCTGCCGAAGAATAGATGGACACAGTTTCAATAGCTGTGTACCATGGATAATTGGTTTATTTGGGTCTTTCTCAATACTACTCCACGAAAACAACAAATTCTTCTCAACTCTACTTCACTGTAGAAACATATTCCTTGAAGTGCACTGATAGTAGTATTAGCTTTCGTTTGGTATGAAATGATCTTAGTTTATACGAATTGCTTAGAAGGGCGATTATTTCGACCATTAAATGGACGGTAAGTTTGGCAAATTGAACCAAGATTTTCGAAAAAATAAATTTGCAAACAATTCTCTGGCGCGGGTCTTTTTATGGTGAAATGGCAAGCTAAAATGCCTACAAATCAGCTGTACAAATAAGAAAAGTGTTGTTACTCCGAATAACAATTTGTTTAGACATCGCCATGAGAACTTAAGACCAAGGATATGTAATTCTTGCAACAATTTTATAATTACTGGTAAATTTCATTAAAATTGAGAACTGTAGTACATGTCCTACTATCATTGGAGAACTGGTAATCTTCTTTAATTTCGCTGAGAAAATCATTGCCACAACTATCAGTTGGGATCTTGTTCAACGCGTTGTCGCGGAAAATATAGGCTTTACAGCCATCAAACAGTTTCATTCATTATCTCAAAGCAGATTTCTTTAAAACAGGAAGAACATTTTAGGTATACATATGTCGACGGACTTATGTCTTCCACAGAATGGAGTTATACAAGGTTCGCGACCAAACATAACTTGGATTTAATTGGATTGTAATTGTGTAAATTGGCTTCTAATGACCCAAATCGTATTAAAGGAAGACTTGAAATAACTGATTTAGGAATCCATTAATGGGTGTAAGAAAAATGAGCTAAAACGAAAGTGGCTATCGGTATTTGCAATAAAAAAGGTGAGTGAGCAATATTACAATTTTACTCAAAATAGAAATAAAGCTAACTAACCAACTTAATTAAGCAACAGGGTACTAAAATTAGTTGCCTCTATAAAGAAAGGCCTCAGTGATTGTTGGGACTGAACTCTGATAAGCTAATGCGTTGGAAAAGGTCTTTCTTACCAAGAAAAATATTCAGGGTATAATAACAGTCTTCAACCAATGCTCTTCTGTGTTAGCAGTTGTCCTGTAAACATTGCCATTGATAGCACTTTGGACAGAAGCTAGTTGTTTGTCTTGTAACACTTACAGGCAGTGCTCTTGGAAATCTGCTCCATCCACTTAATAGGGCAACTAGGCAATCACTCGGTGCAGAAAAACCTCAAAGAGGCACTATTTTCGAAGTAAGGAACATGACGACTTAACAATCAGTTTATGGAAATTGTCTTCCCAGTTCGCTTACAAAGAAGTTCTCTTCAATTTGTAAGCCTTCACTACCTTGGAAAAGAAGTATACTACTACTTAATATCAGATTGGTAGATTACAAGAAATAATGAAGTACCAGATCGACAGTTTTGAGTCTGCACTATATTTATATTCTATTAGTCTTGGAGTCATATAACTAACAACTGCTTTTATGAGTATACTTATTCATTTTGAAAGCTATCCTAACTAAGGCCCAACCCCGGGAAACATTAAAAGCGTACTAAACTTCTTCAAGAATATTTTTTTGAATTGGATACCTGGCCACGTTGGTATTAGAGGGTATCAAGATGCTCATAAAGCAGCTTTACTTGTTCACATTACTACACGAAAGACATCTAAAAGAATTGAAATTACAATGCTCTAAGTAAGGAATTTGCTGAACTATTATTTGAATAACTATTTCCTCCTAAGTTCAAACGTTTTCAAATTGTCTTGTTGGCTCCGCTTATAAGTGAAATAGCCATATTTTGGGTGCGGATCAATCCAGAGAAGTTAAAAAATTACCATTATATCCAGACAAAACAACGGTTTGGTGATGTTAATGAGTTGGTGGGATCATCGGTTCATACTACCTTAAAGCTAAGTCGGGCCACACGGAACTGTGAATGGCAGCCGTGTTCGTGCTATAATAAGGACTATTTGCTCCCTGAAATTAAAGCCTGTGGCCTCGAAAACATTTGATTTCAGCAAGACAGCGCAACTTGCCACACAGTTTGTGAAACTTATGAACAGTTAATTTCACGCTTTGGACCGGTGAATTGGAGGCCTGGATTCCTTTTTCCTAAATGGATAAGCTGGCTTCGGTTGAAAATTAGAAGACCAATTTGACTCGTACTCGAGTGATTATTCAAAGACCACTCGTAATACTCGAACGCATATTGTAAAGAAAAAATCTTCAAAAAATAAATATAAAGATTGGTTCTTTTGCACGATTAAAAAAATTTTACGATAAATTGAATTTGTTGATTGTTTATTAATACTTGAGAAAAGTACCTCTAAAAGAATCACTCTTTATAAGCACTTAATTTTCTTTGCCAAAAGGCAAACATTTATTGGTAATTTTAGAGTGTCAACAGAAAAAGAAGTCTGGAAAAAAGAGCCAATTTCAACCACTCTTCCACACATTTCGGCCGAGATTCCGGCAATTTCGTATTCAATATTGGTTCTGGGTATGTCTTAGGTTTCTGACATGGTTTCGTAGGCCAATGACTTGAAGTGGCCCTGGAGAAAGAAGTCTAGAGGTGTCCATTCATCAGACGGAATTTTAATGGAGCAGGATCTCCTGAAACCTGTGACGCTGCAAGAGCACACATTTTTCTTGTTGGCAAAGCCATTTAGTTAGATATGAGCTCCATCACTGGAGATGATATTGTGATGAAATTCCGAATCGGTTGTAAATATTTCGATAAGGCTCCCGTTTCAATTTCAAAGGGTTGTCTTGCTTTTGTTCTTGACTCAATTTGATGTTATGCGGGTGTAGATCGAGATCCTTTCACAAAATAAGTAACTATGCTAAATTAATTTCTGCGAACGACGTAGATGAGGTTGTTTTGGATCGCTGGCAATAGATGGACTTACAATATGTTCAGCACTTCTTGCATTTTATTCACTCATTGGCGCTTATTCCTTACATTAAACAATAAAAATTTATACTCAAATTTTTGCTCCAAATTACGAATAGCAAGTTGGTTGGGAAAAAGTTGGTGTTACCGCTTTGAAAGTTAAGGCCAACGACTCTGAATTTTGGTAATAAATTTTAATAATTTGTAAACGTTGCTCCGTCGAGGACTGAACCATGACTAAATGGTAGACATTGAAAAGTAAACCATTTAAGACAGTTCACAAATACGAACCTTGCTTCGAAAACCTGTGTTTTATTGTGTTAATCCCACATGGGTATCGAAGAAAGTATCGCAGTCTAACAGTGTCAATATTCAAAACAAAAACACGTTAAGTGACAAAATTTAATGAACGGAGTAGTGTGGCAATATCAGAGCTAACAATTAAACCATTCTTCACATCGAAGAAGTGGGAAAATTGATGTTGTTGTTACGGCCATCCGGCGATGGCGATGGCGCGATAGTTAGATTATTGGACTATCACGCAAACAGTCTGGGTTCAATTCCCGGCTGGGTCACCAACAATTTTTCAAATCGCCATCACCCTTTCGGCTTCTAAGAAGTGCCGTTCGGACTCGGCGATAAACCACAGGCCCCGCTCAGATATGACTAAAATGACAACATGAGCAACACAAATGAGTGTCAAGAAGCTAGGCCATGGCCCATACTGGGCTGCCAGCGCCACAGTGTTTGTTTGTTTGTTACAGCCATCCGTTATTTTGAAAATTTCGTAGGTTGATTTGCACAATTTCCCATAAAAGAAGCCATTGGCAAACAAGATATATTATATACAATATTGGCTCAAAATTGTTTACTGCATCGTGTTCAATATGCACAAAACATTTGAAATATCTGGTAGTGGTGATCCCGGTTTTAAGGATGGTGTAATCACGATCAATTTAGCTTATTTCGACCATGCCTTTGCACGAAAAGTTAAGGTCTGGTGCGGTGGATGCCCTGAGAGAGTCATTGGCCATACTATTTTGAAGAAACAATTAATATAGAATTTTTAATCCATGACTTCAAAAAATGATGATTTTGACTCCGCCTGAGTTTTTTTTCTGGAATAATTTGCCAACAAAACAGAGTTCCTTTTTAAGACCAACATACTCAACGAGATTGCCGAAATTTCCAAGGAACTCAGTTCAAAACTGACGTAAGACACCTAAACAAGGGTGAATCCTAGCATGGCTGCGAATGGTGCCAATTTGCCAGAACGTGGAGTTTAATTGAGTCTTGTTGAAATTAAAATAAACCTTAGATATAAGTTTAAATTAAACATGTCATGGTATTTCATAAGCTAGTTGTTCGTTCGAACGAGGATGGTTGGCTAAACTGATGAGTGTTCAAAGCTGTTGTAAGCTTAGACGACCGAAATTTCCAATTTCGTTAGAGCATCGGCTGTATAAATATCGATAAAACAAGGTGCTACAAGAGACACTACATCATTCATTGACTTGACAATACAAGCGTCACATTTGGAAAAAATTATCTATTATCTATTATCTACCAAGTGCGGAGGAGTTTCAGGAACATGCGACTACTTCTCCCGTCGGCTTTTTGTCGAATGAATCGTTCTTTAAATGTTTGCTTGCTTATAAAAGTCGATAAAATGCTTATTCATATTCGTTTAGTTCAAAGTAAAGTACATACTTATTTTATTTCATAACTTGTTGTTTCACAGAGAAAACAGTAGATTCCATGAGGATTTTGATATATTCAACTTGAAAGAAAGAAAGAAAGAAAGAAAATCTACTACCTACTATACCTACTTTTATTTCTATCTTGGTGAAACAATGGATGTCGACAGAGGAAATAAAACAATCACCTTTGGCAGTGCTGCGGCTACTTAAACGCTTCACCAATCCCTCTTAGGGCTTAGACATCACCACTTATAAGAGATAATGACTTGGAAACTACAGCGAGTCTGCGCCTGTATCTCCTTGAAGTCTTCTGCAAGATTAAGCCATAATTGAGGCCCGGATTTCGATAATGTTAACTTCGGCGACTCGGCTCGTTTATGAATTTACGTCTTTATCTGGTTACAGAAGGAACTAAATAAATATAATTTTCTTACAAAAGCGTCCCTGATTTATACTTATACGATCAATAAAAGGGGGTGTCCAGAGGAAAATTTTCAAGTTTAATGTAAAATAAAAAAAATAGATAAATAATGCTGTAGTATTCTGATATTTTATTTAAGCAAAATAGAGTTTGATAATGCGGATATTATGTTTTAAAAAAAAATATCGTTCAACTGCCGTCCATTCCTCTCAATAGTCTCGTGGAACCGGACTCTCAAATTGCTGAACACGCGAGATCACAGTGTTGGTTCAATGGCAGGAATTTTGTGGCGGATATTTTCTTGAATTTTCTGATTTGTCCGCAGAATGTTAAGGTTAACTGGTGACAAGCATCTCGTGTTTAGGTTTAAACCACCGTGATGCTCCCGAATGAGGACCTACCTCAACAAGGTCGGGGGGCTCCTAACTCCCACGGTACTGTATTCTAAGTCCTGGTATGAACTACGGTGGTCTTGCCACTCAACGAGATCTTTGACCGGCAGCTTTTTATAAGACAACGTCATTGATGGAAGAGGGCTTGATAAATGAACGGAAGCTTAATATTAGCTATGGTAGATTATTTTCATTTTACTGCGCATCACTCTGCAATGGTTTAACAAACCGATAAAGGTATAGAAATAAGGAATCATGTTTGACGCCTCAGTCACATCGTGTGTTGTATTGCCTACTTTTGTCTTCAGGACGCGTAACTTGCTTTATAAGGACACAACTTTTCTTAATGTACATTAATGTCCTTAATATGCTTCTAAAATTATGCGAACAATGCCGTCCAGGCACTGCGATTCAAATAAAGAAAATCTGCCAATCAGAAAGTCTTTTGCTTATTGATGATTAATTTATTTTCTCTTCCTGGTGCGAGTTACTTGCCTAGCAGAATCTGTAAGATTTTCGGTAAATAGGTATCAGCTTGCAACGTCAGTATTGAGCGATTTTTGAAAGTCTGTTTATCCTAAATTAATTGGCACTAAATCAGTCTAAAATCAGTCATCAATGTAATTTCCTCCATTAGATAGCACTTCTAAAATCCTCTCAAGAAACTTCTTAATCCCATCACTAACAGAAATGCTTACCCTTGACAAAAAAAAAAATACTTAAAGAGCGTTTTAAATATCATCCAGAACCCACTTTGATGAGACGATACGGTAGATGAAGACCTCGATTAGACTGGCAAAGGAACATCACCTTTGAACCAGATATCAAAAATTAGTTCAAATCAGGTCGTGATCTCAGGAAAAGAGCATTCGTTTCGCGAGGGCGGTGAAGAATTTCAGAAGGAAACAAATAGTGAGAAAAGTATGTCGAACAGAACCCTGATCAGGAACAGAAAACTGAAATAAACTTGCGGTGTGGAAACTAGGTGCACTACATTGCAGTCTTGCTACGAATCAAATTTTCAAATAATGGTGCTATTCTGTGTGTACTTTTGGCGTTTAAGTTTAAATTAACTTCGAAGATTTATTCTACTAGACCTCTTTACATTTGTACAGGTGTTCCTTCGAACAATGAAAGAAATTCCAAAATATTTCCTAAAAATTGTTGCCCATATTCCTAATGATAAAACTCACTGCTGACTGCAGGGTATGTAAATAGACTTCTCACGATCACAAGTATCCACTATTTGGTACTATTTCACTTGTGGCGTCTTAGGACCTTATGTCCTCATCAAAATCATGTAAGATCTTCAATTTCAATCAGAGTAGTCCTACATTTTTTTGAATAATTATGGTAGCGTGCTAATACCCTCACTAGTTACATATGTGTACAAAATCATATTACTACGATTTTGTCCGTAGAAACTGCATTAATTACGAGTATAATACGATCAGTCGGAGCGATAACATGAAAATGGAGAAATACCAAGTGTGACCCGCCATAAAATACTTCTACCTGAAAAATAATATCTACGATAGATATACGCACCAACCTGGTAAAAACACTTAGGGATTCTGCTCCTCCATATTCTACAGTTACACGTTGGTGCAAGAAGTTAATGCTGGGCAGAATATCCACAGAAGACGAACATGTTGAACGACGGCCATCCACGTCCCACACAGGAGAAAATGTAAACAAATTCAAAGATCTGGTACTAGCCGACCGAAGGGTCACCGGCATCTCATATATACATATATATTAGGATTCAGGGGGTCCTTAAGGACGAACTTCTCATGAACAAGGTGTCGGCGCGTTAGATACCCAGATTGTTAAGCGCCAAACAAAAACAAGAAACGAGTTGACATCTCAAAAGCAGATCTTGCTATTCAAGAAATGGGTTTCGAATTGCTTGAATACCCACCCTATTCTCCAGATCTTGACTTAAGTGATTTCTATCTCTTTCCACGACTTAAGGAGCAGCTCAGAGGGAGGGAATTGAAGACAATAGCGAGTTAATGGCCGATGGAGAAGCATTTTGGGTGAGTCGAGGTGAAGATTTTTTTTTTTAAAGGAATTTGCGCACTAGAGAAGAGATGGACTTAATGTATTGATTTGGTTGGAAATTTAAACTAATTAACATTGTGTTTTACATCGATTTTCATTCCTTTTGGATCACCCCTCGTATGTTGTTCCAACAAAAATAATTAAGTAAGACTTAGTCCTTTCTTTATTGCATCGATTCTATTATCTCAAGTGGAATCAGGGAACACCATACCAGTACTCAATCAAAATTCAATGGATTCTTAAATTTTTCCACCTTGGTTAAGTGGAATAAGTAACAGAAATCAAAAACAACAAAAAAATACAAAAACCACAAATCCTTTTGAGTTGCGCAAACCTGTCAGAATCGTTTGAACCTTAAGTGGAAATTTATTGAAAGGAAAAGATCATATGCACATACTCGTACATGCTTTGACATTATCAGAGATACATTGCAGGGAATTTCTTATGCAGCTTCCAATCATATGACGCTGTCAGAGGCGAATCTAAATTATTGCACATACATTACTCCAATCAACTGCGTTTCCGTCTTTGTACATGGAAAATGAAATTGATTCCATGCCGAGTTGTATGAATATCCACTTACTTTCGTGGCACAGAATTTGCATTTACAATCACCATTTCAATCGATAAAATTATAAAATGATGTCCTTCAACCGCTTAGACCTTAAGATACGTTTGGACACCTTCAGACTATAGCAATGCCAAGGCAACATCGCTGTGGATGTCGACCGACGACGTCAAGGGATTGAAGAACTTGCCCTCAAATGAAATCCACCAAATTATTGGCACATGGCAAGTTTATCTTTTGTGTCCCAAATTAGAAATGTTGTTCCAATGGTGTCCTGCAATCAGTTCTCCTTCGATATGCGCTTCATAACTTAGCATTTTGAATGAGGTCGAGCTTAAAGCAGCCACACAACACCGACGATTCCCAATGTGATTCCAATCGGATTGCCTCCCAAATCGAACCACCTATCGTCTGTCGTTGTTGTAGGTACGATGCGACGCTGCGACGAGCCCAAATGATGTCCACTAAGAGATGCGGTCCAAGAAGATCAACTCTCTTACACTCCGGGGCGAAAATTGCAAATTTCTGCCCGCCAGACACTTATGCCCCATAAATTCGATATTTTATTGTGCCCCCGGTTGAAGTTTATCACTTGGGCGCATATGGGTGTACAAAGTTGGTATTGGTGAGCGCGCGCGCCACTAAATCGACATACTCGCATCTACAGCTATTCTTACAGATGGATGGACAAGCGGATATAAATATCTCATACGACTGCAGTTGCCGCCGACACCGCCACCGCCGCTGTGTGAAATGTAATATGCACAGCACTACAACCGATTCCCATCTCACAGATACAGGATATTGAAATGATGAATTCCTGCTGTTTGGTCGAGCGCAGTCGAGGCAATTATGATAAATGAACATCCCTAGCTGACCAATGGGCACAACATGATCTCTGGAGTGGAGTCAAGGGACACCGCTCGTTCAAAGCCATCTTCTTCTTCTTCTCAATATCGAAGCACAATCTTAGGTGCGATAATGGGATTGTTCACGATGTCTGTGTCTGTTTTTTCGTTGTCTCACCTTACTTGCGTGGTTTTATGGAAATTTATGCGAACAAACTTTCATATTCTGTACATGGGGTCATCCTGTGAAGGTTGGTATCCCTTTCTGAATGGCCGATGAAACATCAAAGATTCCTACGTGGTTTTTAGCTGTTTGGTCTCTCATCAAATTTCACAATCCATGCAACATCCAAAAAATAAAAACTGCGCGAGAATTTATGAACTCGTTGATGGTTGCATTCAATGCTGGAGCTGGGCTTTTAAGGCAACTTTATGAGCATCCTGACCGAGATTGTTGTTAATTTCTTGTTAAAGTGATAAAAGTGCATTTCAATTTGGGGGAGGGCGGCAGGATGGTGATGCGGTTTAACACAGTTTTTGGTTTAGTGCGACCGGCGCGTCTGTTGATAAAGTTATCAGTGAAATTAAAATACAAAGTAAGATTATTCGTAGCACTGGATGGAGGTGAGTAGTAAGGATCAGACTTTGAGATTAACCTCGCCGAATGGTGGTTGCGAGTGTGGTGCACCTTTTTCTGGGTTAAGTTTGCAGATAAGAAAATTGTACTTTGGCTGGAATTAATTAGTTCGGATAAGGTGACGATGATGCACTCCAGCCATGGAGATAAAGCATGTACCCGTTTGCGCTTTGTAGTTGAATACAAGAAAAATGCAAAGAAATGCGGAAAACGAAGCTGCCGAAGGTGATTTAAACGTATAAAGTCAGATGCTATGTGAGAATATTATTTGTTTTTCCAGTCGACCATTTTTACATCAAAAGTATTGTGATTGTTCACTTAGTGTTTGTAAGTGCAGGCCTCTCTCAAACAAACAAACAAACATCAAGTTTGTTCAACCTTTTCTGTCCCATATTTTCAACTTTGATCGGCCTTAATCTGTTTCACTAGTATGTCGGCTTGTAAGGGCAGTTCGCTTTATCCTGACAAAACTTTTTGCCTCTTTGACGGAGCATTTGAATAATGGTTTTGTATTGATGCACAATGCTCTTAGTCAAGGCGCAAACTGCATTTAGATCTACTCAAACCATAATTCCAATCCAATCGTAGAGTACGCAACACCACTGGCGCTTGAAGTTTAAAGCAATAGGCGGTTGTTACTGATATTGTCAAGATACAACAAGTGATAAGGCCCTTTTCAATAATAGTTGCGTTGTCAACGGTGCCAGTGACATCCAGCTGTTATCGTTTTACTCTTGCCGAACGTGCGGAAATTAATAAAAAATAATATCGAAATTCCAGCTCCAGTTATAAATGACAAAATTCATGTCGTCGTTAGGTCGGTCGTCATCATGGCTTCAGTGTGCAGGCAACTCGTCACACCGTGGAAGGGATCTTAAGCCACCAACCGTACAGTGATTGGTACGAAATGAAGTAAACATAGCCCCGTACCGGACAGAATCGAGAAAGACCAAGAAATGTTGATTCGGCGCCGATCAGCTGAAGTGGCCATCGCCAGAGAGTCAACCCTGCTTATTTTGCGGTTGGATTTGAGCCTACATCTATATAAGATTGTTTAAATGCGAGAATGGAAGCCGGACGACCATAGACGATGCCATGCGTTCACTAATTGGGCGCTGGAAATGTTGGTTAGCGATCCGGGTTTTGTCCAAAAAATCATCCTCTCAGACGATACGCATTTTTGGCTCAGCGGCTATGTCATCAAGCTAAATTGCCATATTGCAGCGAACACAATCAATAAGTGTTCCACCAAGCATCAATGCATCCACAATAATTAACTGTTTGGTGCGGTGTATGGCGGCCACGGTTCCCACCAATGATCTGAGGTATAAAGCGATGTTAACCGACTTTTTGTGATCAGATCTCGACAACATCGATACATCTGAGCTGTGGTTCCAACCAGATGACGCTACATGCCGTACAAGCGATGCAAAGCTTGAAGTTGTGAGGGAGAAATTTGACGACTGGGTCATCTCACGGCAAACGTTCATTAATTGGCCGTCGTGATCATGCGATTTGACACCACTCGATTATTTTCTCTGGGGCTACGTCAAGTCGCTAGTCTACGGTAACGAGCCAACTACTTTGGACTTGCCTAAGGCCAACATTCGAACGCTATTGCCAGAAAAACGCCACACATATTGGACCGAGTCATCAACACTTTGACCGACCACTTAAAGCACTGCCAGCGAAGCCGAGGCGGTCCTTTAAATGATGTGATATTCCACATATAATGGCGTGAACATTGCTTCAAAATAAAGCCAGAATCGTTATGGAGAAATAGCCATTCTTTATTATTGTTCTAGGCCGAGGTTTCCTGCGCCTAAAAATTCCTTCAGGCGCCAGGCTGATTGGTTTTGCGGACGAAATTGCACTGGTCTTGACGGCAAGTACCAGTGAAGAGGATGCGCGTAGAATATTGTTGGCGGTTGCTGCAGTGGCGGACCTGCTACGAGGTCATAGGTTTTATTGTCTCCACTTAGCAATGACGGTTTGACAGAGACTTACAGAGACTTGACCTCGGTACTTCATTATCTCCGTGGGGATGTCGGCTGATAAAGCCCCGAGAAAACAGGCGCATTGTCTTGGCTGATGCCCAATGTTGGCGGCCTGATATAAGCCAAAATAAAGATACCAGCGTCGGTCGGAGCCGATATGTGGCAGATCCGCTGACGACACGGTGTCTCTGAAAGCGGCTTAGATCCGTACAACGCGCCGGGACTATTCGAATAGTGAGCGCTTATCGCATGGTCTCTGCAGCATCCGTCGTACAACTCTGGAGCACATAGACACATTTCTGTCCTTAGGATTCGAACAGGATAGCGAAGGGAGAAATAGAACATTGGCGTGCTGGCAGGAGGCACGGAATGACGATAATCAGAGTAAGCTGGGATAAGCAACGACGTGTGATTACTTTCAATAAAATTGATACTTATCAAAGCATATTAACTAGTAAAAGCTTGGCCATACTTATCTTCTTCTTCTTCTTATCTTCTTATATTTTGAGTGAAGATCGGACTCGAACTACCATATCACTGCTGGAAAGGTTCGGATGCAGATACGCCAAACATGAAAATACTGCAAAATCATCAAAGTAGCTTACTGCAATTCACAGGAACCTCCAAGTGCCTAGTTAGCGTTGCCCAAAGTAAAAAAAAAATTAATTAACTGCTGGTACCATAGCCCCAGTTAGTCTTGTCTTTTCCAATTACTGTGTTATTCTCTTTACATTATACTTCGTGCATTCGCTGTTTGAGTAAAACTTGAACGGGCCCCACTTGCCTAGTGCACCACGCACTTGATCACTGCGTCAATCCACAATTAAGTATTTCTTCACTGACCTTTATGGTATAGTCTGTTCTCCCCAAAATTGTATTGCGCAGACTGAAAAATTTGGGGGGCATGCCAAACCTAGATATGACTCTAACTTTCTCGTTTCTATAAATGCTGCCATGAGTAGCCCTTAAATCAGTAGTCAGGTGATGGGTGTCGGTTTTAAGTAACCAAGCTTTTTCAAGATCCACTGTAAAACAAACATCTGGTGTATGGTGAACTAAATATGAACAAATTATAAGATTACGCTGATGAGGATTGTTAACAAAGAGTTCCAGAGGATCCCTAGATATTTATGAAACTGATACCTTTATAGGATTCTTGAGAATCGGGTTAACAAGGCTGACATTACTTAATTAGCCGTTGTTGCCTTAAATAAATTGATCTATATGTTTCGTCAGTTGAATAGTTCTGCCTTCCGATGTCATTCGACTGTGGAAAAGTAATCCTTATCTACAGATATTTACCACCGCATGTGGCTCTAATATTGCATTAATTGGTATACTTATCCTCGCATACTTCTGTTTGAAATTTCTGACTTTGGCATGATCTCCCAATTTCTGGTAGAGAATTCCTTATTAACGAGAGTGTCGTTTGTTTTTTTTTACCAATGTTCCTGCGTCTCATTTTCTAATATTTAGAGTTCGTGAGCTGCTCCTCTCATTCTAGATAAGTGCTCTTATCGGCATTTTTTGCCTAACTTTTGAACTCGATCAGAACAGATTCCAGCTGTCCAATTGCAGTCACTTGCAATAGTAGTCTCTTGATGTTAAAAAACTTCACTGCCCATTCCGGTATTTTCGCATCTAAAATATTCGCATTCGAAACTCGGCTACATTAGGGGAGTAGATCAAGTCGATGTTGGATCCTTCAATAGAACGGACATTCAGCATATTAATCTCTTGACAATCGCAATGTTATCAATCGAATAAACGAAATGTTGATGAGGGAACCGGAAGGATTTTTTTTGAACATGGTGACGTGGGAACCATGCTAATTATGATGACTAGTTAAGATCGTTTTAGACCTGCTGCCATGGAGGTATGGTTCACCGAGGACTGATAGAGCTACCTTTGACTTTCTGTTCTATTTCAGGCTAATCTTAGCGAATTTATCCTTGCGGACATCAAGTCTGTCAAATCGAATAGGATAAAGAGTGCCTTGAAAAAATCTACCCACTCTCATTTCGAATTTACTTCCAAAAATTAGAGGAAAATCATTCAAATTCTTCTTTTTTGTAATGCTGGGAGTGCTTCTATTGTATTATTTTTAAATTTTATGTCATATCTGTTTGGTAGTTAAAATAATCAGGTCTGGTCGAAAAGTCGGTTCGATGAACCCAAAAAAGGTCACTAAGATGTTGGGCCTTCTTGAAAGAAATCCGAACATTTCTGAACGTAAACAGAATGTTCAAATTTGTTAGTTCATAAAGTGAAGAGCAATACGGGCTTGAAAACATACAAAGTCCAAAAGGTTCCAGATCGGAACGCCGAAAAAAAATTTGGATGCGAAACAATGAACAAAACTTTTGCAACCAAATTTTTTGACCAAATTTTTATGTATTGTAATTGACGATGAATCGTATGTTTTTGCTAATTTCAGCCAGCTTCCGGGGCAGGCATTTTATACCGCCAAAGATAGAGGAAATGTTGAAGCAAAGTTTCAAACCCAACCTAAAGCGAAATTTTCAAAAAAATTCCTTGTTTGGCAAGCAATTTGTTCCTGCGGGCTCAGAAGCCAAACTTTCATCACGACTGGCTCAATAAATGGCGAAATTTATGTAAATGAGTGCCTGCAGAAGCACTTAAGGGCTTAGGCCAATTGAAATTAAGCCTGGTAAAAAAAGAGTAAAGGCCCACCAAAAAAAGCTGTCAACACCATGGAGGAATTCAAAAAATGTTGGAAAAATGGCTCTAAAAAGGTGAAAGATGGGACCATAAAAACAATGATGGAAGATGTTCCTGAAAAAATAAAAATAATGGCTTATGAGCTGTGCTTTAGTGAACATTCGGAGGCTAGTTTGCATCTAAAAATACTGCATAGTGTTCAATAGGGGATGGTTTATTGAAGGCTAGTCTTAAGGAGTTATAGCCAGAAGAAATTAACAATGCTTCACAAAGCCACCCTAAGGAATATATTTTCAAAGATCAAAATGTTCTGCATAAGCAATATTTTTTTGTTAATTAAATGTTACACTAAGTAATACAAGTAGGTGAAGTGGATATTTTTTTTTTCACTGCTTTCAACATCTCCAGAGCTTATAACATAGAATATAAATACAAATTTCATAACATAAACAAAATGGAAAAAAAAACAACAAAACTTTAGGAAAATCCACTAATTGCGAGTGTATTCTTATGTTATCTACATCATCTAATCTAATCTAATCCCTCCCTGTTTCAAGAATCTACAAAATCTAGCACAGTATCTATTTTTCAAATACCACGTAAATATTTGGTAAATATTTCTGGCATCCGTATTTACGTTGCAGCTACAAGTATCTAACCAACAAAAAAAAAAGAAGAAAAGAAACAAAAGCACCTTCTTCACTCTGTGGTTGTTGGTTATTTAAAGAAGCGCTGAGAAAATTAGGCGCCACTTCGTTTATTTTTGGGCCAACAACACAGGGCGCGATAATCAAAATAAACAATTTCTTCTAATCTGTTTCAAGTTGAAAAGTGTTTCTCTTCAGTGTTTCTTCTTTTGTTTTTTTATTTTGTATATCTTGTGGTTGGTGTTTTTCTCCTGTTTTGTAAGATAAAATGCTACTGAAGATAAAACAAAAAACCATGAAAAAATATTATCGTATTTAGTTAAAGAGATACGAATACTGAAGTTTGTTTGGTCGTTGTTTATAGTAAAGTATAAAATCCACAAATGAAAACGACTTTGAAATTAAATTTATTTTAATGCTGATATTGGCCAAAAACTACTGTTGATACCAACTATATTATCAGTTAAAAAACTTGCCCAGAGAACCAACTTGTTCATGCCCATTTTCTTATCCCAAGATTTCATGCCTGTGCCTTATAAAGAAAGCCTTGGATGGCAAGTAAATATAGTCACTTTGTTTGCTATTGATATGGCCGGGCTACCAAATTGCCTCCTAAAATCTATTTAAAAAAAGAATGATTTTCAATGAGTGGTTTTAAGTCCAATTTTTGTACAATTTAAAAAAATGATTTGGTCCTTCGAGCCGGATATTTAAGAATAAGGACATGTACATCGAGGAGATAGGAAGGTATGCAGGCGGAAACGTGTCAAAATCTGTCAAATATTAGTTCCCCTAGGGTTAAAGCTGTGAAAGTAGACAAACAATCAGCAAACAATTTTAAGGAATGTGCCAACTGGAGACACCAAATTATATTTCCTTTGTTTTTGAATCCGCAAACACCGTCTACACTTAAAGAAGAAAGTATCTCATCAGCTACTTCTTTTCATCTCACAAGTACAGCACAACATGGAACAAAGGAAATAGCAATGAGATCGATCTTGTTGGTCATTGCTAAGCAGCGCGACGCAAAAAGCGTTTGGCAGTTACTGTGCTCATGGCACAGGTTCTACGATTGGTACGAGTCGAGAACGATCTTAAACCTCCTGTCGATGTCAGAATCACTGCACTTAGTACTTATTGGAACCCTACTTCTTCTTCTTATCGTTTTATTAGCCCTTTCCTCGTTATACGAACTTATGCGTAACGAGTTTCCCATTTTTACTGCATCGCTGCTGCTCCGCTTACGGGGTTGGCTAATGTCGCAGACCGCAAAACGCGTCTACATAATGCTCGGTCCTGGATTGCTTCAGTGGTTAGCCCCAGGCGTTGTTGCGAATTTGCCATATGAGTAATCCAGGAATTTTTTTTCCGACCTCGTTTTCTTACAGTTGGAGTGATCGTAGTTGATAGTGCCTTTTTAACCGGATTTTCCGCAGATCTTCTTTGAACACGGCAATACCAACTTATTTTATTCACCTCAAGCTGTTCGGTTACCGAATTCTTTATATGTAGACTTCCTCTTATGCGCGTAAATCTAATGCAATCACGTTTAGTGACTCCACTAGACATCCTTAACATTTTCATTTCCACTGCCGTAATTTTGTTTTTAAACGCTTCGTACATTGTCCAGCACTGTGAACCGTATATAAGAGCTGGTCTAACAACCGTGGTATAAAGTTTCCCCTTTAATTTAAGTGGAAATTTTCGGTCGCAAAAGATTCCCGAATTTTCCCGCCATTTCATCCATCCCACACTCACTCTGTGGTTTACGTCGTCGTCACATTTCGCTTCCATGTTAACGATTGATCCTAAGTACTTAAAGATAGTGCTTTTCGGAAGAACTATTCCGTCTAACATTATATTCGGAACAGGTCGCAACGGATGCGCAAATGGGCACGTCAAATGCTCCGTCTTTGAACGACTTATTTTAAACCCGTTTCTCTCTAGCGCATTTCTCCATGAATCTAAGGCGTTCTGTAAATCTTCGACGTTATCGCTAAGTATAACTGCGTCGGCAGCGAAGAGAATTGGTGTTACATTTGCCTCGCGCATACAGTCTTTTAAAAGATAGTCGAATACTACGTTGTAGAGGAACGGGCTACATACGCTTCCTTGGAGCACTCCGACATTAACTGAAAATTCTCCCATTAATCCAGCACAGCTTTTAATCGCAGTTTTGTATTATTCTAATATACGTTTCCTGTACCTTTTGAGTCCTCAGCGCGGCCCATATGAGATCCCTTGGAACTCCATCGAATGCTTTCTGGAGGTCGATAAATACCATGTGTAAATCCTAAGACGAATCTCGGTGCTCTTCCATTATTATTCGTACGCTTTGGATAGCGTCCACCGTCGATCTTCCTTCAACAAATCCACACTGGCTATAACGAGCTTTATTATTTGCCGAAGCGTTCGTTTAAGACCCTTTCGACGATTTTCATGTGTGTGACATAAGCTTGATTGAACGGTAGTTGTTGCATTCTCGAGTGTCGCATTTTCCTTTGTATAATGGAACCAAGAGGCTACTTCTCCATTGATTCGGCATAGGTTGTCCACATTTTAATTTATTTAAAAGTTTTGAAAGCCATTCGCTGCCGATTCCCTCCATCTTCGACCAAAACTCTGATGGGATGCTGTCTGGTCCCGCCGCTTTCCCCCGCTTAATTTTTCCGATTGCTATACTTATTTCTTCGATTGGAACCCCACATCTGGTTGAAATCAACTGGAGAACCTTTCTTGCGATTTGACTTTATATCACAGTCACCATGACGCTCCCACTGTCAAGTCAGACACGGACCTTGTTTTAACTCCTGGTGTGGGCTGCCGGTGGTCCTGCCACTCAACAGGACCCATAACTGGCACCTTGTAAGTGGTCAAATCATAGCAACATTTAGATAATCTTAACGATAAGACCAGTATCTACTTTGCCAACTTTCATTAGTTAACATTAATGGGCGAAGACTTGATAATTAGGGAGGCCCTATGTTGACACTGAAAAGTCTTATGCGCTCAAAAAATTTAAATGGAACGAAATGAATCGTTTAATCTTGAACAACTATGGGAAACATAGCAAAGTTACTTCCAAAGCGGACGCTGTGTTCTCGAAACCGTGCGAATTTTGAAAAGAAGTCTTGGGTTGAAATATTGCACCAACTGCAGCTGATTTACGCAAGTTTGTGAGACTGGTTTGCTGATTAAACCCGAAAACTTCAACCCGCCAAATATCTCTGCAAATGAACATCAGTCACACAAGCCTGGAAAGAATTTGACTCTCGAATTGAAGCAAAATGACTACCCGTATCGTATAACATCCCTGTTTGTACATTAGAGCAGCTCGAAATTGCCCAAAAATTATATTTTCGGGCTGAGCGCATTTCCATTTCGGCGGCTACGTAAACAAACAAAATTGCTCGGCTCGCAAAATCCAAATGTAGTCATAGAGAAGCAGATGTATGAGTATCCTGAATAAGTGACTATTTGGTATGATCTTTGGAGTGGCGGCATTACGGACCCTTTTTCCTTCAAGACGACAATGGAAGAAAGGTTACAATCAATCGGGAGCACTACCCGATGAATGACATTTTAAAGCTAGAAATTGACGACTTGGATTTGGGCGGGTTCCAGCCGAATGGGGCTTCGTGCCACACAAGCTGTCCAACAATCGATTTATTGCACACTTAATTCAGTCATCGTGTATGTAACCCGCCATGGAGTTGCTATTTGATTTCGTTGGACTTTTTTTTTGTAGAGTGCCATTAAAAACCAATGCTATACGAACAATCCAGATACGTTGCAGGCACTCAATAACAATACTGGGCACGCTGGTGAAATATGGTTCGAGACCATTGAAAATGTATTCAAAACTTGGGTTGAAAGAATGGCTTGTTGCCAAGATAGCAGGGGTTAGCCATTTTACTGACATTATATTCCATGATTGGTGAGAAGGCTTACTGATTTTGATAAAGCAACAATCGTTGAAAAGCATTGAACAGTGATTTTTTTCAAGCAAAAAATAGCCCTCTTTGCTAGCTAAGACTGGTGTGAAGTGCAATTTTCTCATGCCGTCTAGACCTGCTATTTTGTAGGACCCTAAGACGTCTAAGCTATTCAGTAAGCAATTAACACAGAAGTGTTGACTGAAGTTTGCCTGAATTGTAAAGAAAACTGCTGTAAGTCCACCTTTAAGAAGTGAATGCTCTGGGCTATATTTTTCGGTGGAAGATTACCCAAGCCTCCAACTGCTAACCAATTTCGTAGACCTATTTATTTAAAAAAAAAAATAGAGTATGAGTGGCGTTATTAGCTCTATGTTTATATATAACAAATAAATATAACAGCTTTGATATATAAAAATGTAAACAGATTTTGGAATGTACTTAGCAATCGTTTTTGCGGAAACGTGTGAAATAGCGCAATAAAATAATTTAAAATAATTTATGAATGAATTTAAAGTGAGAAAAAGTAGGTAAATAACGAGTAATTACTAATCCTGGACTAATAGACAATTCAAAGTTGTATTTCTTATAAATAACATGCTAGCGCTAAAAACAAATATTTAATTGAAAATGTTTACACTGCTTAGCGGATAGATAAAACAACAAATTGGAATTCATATTTGTAGAAAGTACAGTCACTGCAAGAGTAGAGCGAAGTTCAAATTGAGATTTACAAATTGAAAATAAGTATCTTCTCGAAGCATGTATCCGATATAACACCGCAAAAAAAAAAAAAAATAGGATTATTTGAAGTGATTAGCAATTGTGCATTAAGCTCGAAATGCCCACAATCGTTACTAAATTTTTTGGTTTTTTTTTTTCCTTAAATTTTGAAAAAAACAAAAAAAAGTATTTAAAGAAGCAGCGAACTTGATTTTGAAAGTGGATTATTCGGACTTCACTATTCACATCAGAAGAGGCCATAGACCGTAATGAAGTGAATATCAATGCAATCTAAAATGCGATGTAAAGAAAATCATGAATGAAATTACCTAGTCAAGTCATAAATACTGGTACACAGAACAAATGAAAACGAATTAATATTTAAACAATTTTGTTTTTGTTTTTATTGGGTTATTCAATGGTTACAAATCTTCGAACAACTTATTCGAAATGACTTCCATTCGCCTTCCAGCACGACTTAAGACGATGTGGGTACTCATCGATTGCGAGACGCACTTCATGCATGGGGAAATTGTCCACTGCTCGGACAAGGGCTCGCTTCAACGACTCAATATTTGAGTGTCGAGTAGAGCAAGTCATGCCCTCTAATACGGACCAAAACTTGTAATCCAACGGGTTGAGGTCTGGGCTACCAGCTGGACAATCATCCGTTGATACGAAGTCCGGAAAGTAGTTTTTGAGCCACGGTTGAGTCGTTTTTGCTTTGTAAGCTGGAGCAGAGACTTGCTGGAAAGTCCATGGCTTGTTGTTGAATATTGATTGGTTGAGAGACTTCACAATGGGTTCCAAGACGGTCGATTGATATACTTTGGCCGATGTTTTCACTCCTTTCTCGCAAAAATGGAGCTTGGTAACGCCATCGTAGCACACTCCCCACCATACCATTACAGACGCGGGATGGTAGCCTGTTTGAATCCTCGGGATGAGTTGGGATGCTTTTCCTTCAAAGCGGCCGTAAGCAGGTGTCCAGTGTGTCGCTTGTACGCACTGAGTCCTAAATCTTCTTTGATAATGCGAGACATGGATTTTTGCGAATCTTGCATTTCCCGCGACAAGATTTTCTGTTTTCGCAGCGGTTTTCGGTCGATTCGTTTCTTCACGGCTTCAATCGCTCTCGGAGTTCTCACAGTGCGCGGACGGCCGGATCTCTGATGGTCTCGTACTCCACCAGAATCCTCAAACAACTTCACAGCACGATACACAAAATTGCGAGTGATTCCAAGCGGTCGCAACGTCCTAAATATATCGCCTTTTTCCATGTTGCATTTTAGTAGGCCAACGACAACAATATGATTTTTGATGTCGCCCCATTCCATGACTGTAAGCAATTAATGTCAATAAATTTTAACGTCACAATGAAGCATAAATATCAACTGTCAAATCGCAATCAATACGAAATGGATGCGCCCAGTGTTGCATTCATAATGAGTGAGTTCAGTTGGGTACCACTGTCCATTAGGTTGATGTGGCACCAAATTTTTTTTTTTTATTTGAGGAAAGGATGATAATTTTATTTGTATAGTTCGAAGACATGACCTGCATAATGCCACCACCAAAAATGGGCTCATGAGAAATGTTATCACCGGTGTTTAGTTGGTTTTTCTTGAATGGACTAGAACTCTTAAAGAGGTTTTGCCTTAAAAGGCAGCTTCAATACATTTCAATTCTTAACCCCTTCAAGTTTCCGATGTCGGAAAGTTTTGACTTTTAAATTACGCCCAAATTTTGGTAAAATTCATTGAGTTAATATGTAGTTCGATCCCCTCCACTTCCATTTACCCTCATTCCACAGAAAATTGTTCCCTTAAATGTTCAATATCTGCTTTGATTATCGTCCAGATTCATATTTTGATGGTGCATTTCAGTCTTCTATAGTCAGAAGTTTGATTCTACGAGTATTTTGTTGGCAAACCAAAATGTCGGCGGTTTTCAAGTAACTTCTAGGGTGTCGCTGGCGGAGTTTTTTTTTACTACAAAGTAAATTAACTCTTAACCGTGGCAGTATACCAAATTTCATCTGCATCATGATAGACATGATCTAATACACGACACTTAAGAGAGATATACTACCTTCCCGGAATAACCACCGTGTGGCGCTCTCATTGTTCCGATTTGAGTTCTTTTGTTAAGTTGGTACATCTGTTGTTGATATTTCCTCTAAATCTTAGCTTGACATTTGCAAAAGTTACGTAGCCAAGAGTATATCTATCTCTGTGTGTTTGGCGATTTTTCCATTACTTCCTCTCGGCTGCTGAAACGCGCTCCCCATAGTGGTTTTTTAACTCGATTGAATGAGAGCAATGGGAGCGCCACACGGTTATTTTTATATTCCGGGAACTTTTTGATCAATGTAGTATGCCGGCAGGTCGTAAAAAGACAGGCAGGCCTTTTTGTTGGTATATTCGCAAATGTCCAATGCATTTTTGCTTTTACCCATACCGCTTTAATAATTTGGAATTTGTAGAGCTCTTCTTTTAAGCCATGAAAAGCGGTCTTTTTGCTTTTCAGCTTTTGATAGCTGCATTAACCTTTCTTATACTTACTTATGGTGGTGCTCCAGTTCGGGGTGAACCTGGGCCGAAGTCAACAAGTGTCTCCAGCCAGCTCGATCTTATGCTAGCTGCCTTCAGTTGGCTGAGGTCCCCTTCCACTTGCGTGCGCCACCTAAATCTCGGTCTTCCTCAATTGGGATATCACACGGGAGCGTAGTCGAAGACTTTTCGGACCAGGGTGTTGGTATCCATCTGCTCTACATGACCCAGCCATCTCAATCGATGGATCTTCACTCTTTTGGCTAGGTCGATGACGCTGTAAAGTTCATACAGTTCGTCGTTTTATCTCCTCCTCCACTCACCGTCAATAAAGATAGAACCGAAGAGAACCAAGAGCGCCCTCATCCATTTCTGATAATCTCCATGCCTCTGCACCATAAAGCAGGACTGGGATTACTAAGGTCTTATATAGGGTAACTTTTGTTGTTCGAGAGATAGCTATTGCTAGTCAATTGCCTTTTAAGCCCAAAGAAGCTGCGATTGGCAAGAGTTATTCTTGGTTTGATCTTAGCGCTGGTGTCGTTGTCTGAATTTATAGTGTAGTCTAGGTAGACAAAGTCCGTAAGTACCTAAAAGTTATAGTTGTCGACGGTGACGTTCTGTCTGAGACGTCGTTGTTCAGAGTCCGTTTTGCTTGACAGCATATGCTTGTTCTTGCCCTCGTTGAACGCTAAGCCCATTTCGGCGCTTCCGTCTCAATACTCGCGAAAGCCCCACTAACATCTCGCTGCCTTCAATATCTTCGGCGTTGCCTCTTATGTTTGCTCGTGAGTTCGTTCAAGTATGATGTTGAGGAAATCGTTTTTCTTTTCTCACATCAAAGGACTCGGTGAAATCTTTACTGACCTTTGACCAGTATGCATTCTCCATCGCCATTCCGCACAGATGGACGAGTTTGGCAGGGATGCCAAAACTAGTGATAAAAGCTGTCATACGCGGCCTTTTAATCGATTGATAGGTGGGGTGTATCGAAGTGAAGATTATGGGTTTCTGCAAAATTTGCCGAAGTGTGAATAATTTGTGAATGGTGGCTGAGGATTGGAATAACATTGCTGAGGTTCCATTCTAGTTCCATGTGCTAGTTTTTCTACTCGAAGTTTTTCTTTATTGTTTTGGGGAACTGTTGCTTCATCTTAAAGCAAGCTGCGATATCCTTGAGTTGGGAGACTGCGTATACATTTAATACTATACTATTCTTCGGATTCAATACTTTGCGCGCTATGTTTTCATTGTCCTAAACTGCAGTGCATCTAAATGCGCATCTAACATCATTAATTTCCGGCATTTCCACTCGTTGTATACTGAGAATAAAACCGATGTCATCAACTCATTTCAGGGCTGTGTCCACTGCAGTAAGATCATCCACCAGCACCTTTTTGCAATGTTCTGACTAAGTCTTAGAGACAAACAAGTCAATGTGGCCTAGACAATGTCACTGGAAGGCAAACGGAATCCGTCCGTCCCACTATCTGTCTATTCATATTTAAATGATTGACCATGAAAAAACCTCGCAGAATGAAGACAAAAAAAACAAAAGACACTGTGGCGCTAGCAGCCCGGAATGGGCCATGGCCTAGCTTCTTGACACTCATTTGCGTTGCTCATGTTGTCATTTTTGTCACATCTGAGCGGGGCCTATGGTTTATCGCCGAATTCGAACGGCACTCCTTAGAAGCTTTTTCATAGGCAATTTTACTTTCGGGAGTTTGCCATTGCCCGCCGAAAGGGTGATGACTATTCGAAAAATTGTTGGCGATGCCGGGGATCGAACCACGGACCTTCTGCGTGATAGTCCAATGAGCTAACCATCGCGCTATCGCCACGACCTTGAATGAAGACATTCGATGTTAAAAATAATTGCGCAAAATTCCCAAACCAATATTTCAAAAAGCCCTACAATTGATAATTTGTGTTCATACATACTGGCATAATTGGGAAAAATCCGTTTGCTTAACTATAGTTAGACTCGCGCACGATCTCAAAGCCAAGCCTAGCGCATCAAGTTTGTCGTTTTTTGTAAAAGATATGATGAAGTTCTTAGAATCTTAAGTTTTTTGGCGAATAAACCAGATACACAGGCAGATTATTTTCATTTTAAAATGCTTTATGAAGTAGGAAGTGATATCTCCCTAGTCTGTTGAGGTCAAGTTCCTCTAGGTAAATGCCTTATTCAGTCAATCAAGCAGGAGGCATTGTTTGCATTGTTTCTTGCTGTTGTTACATTCGGTATCAGATATCAGATTAGATTCCGCGTCTGTGATATCATACGTCGCGGAATTGTTTATCCGGACCTACGTGCATGTATCTGCCTATAAGCGACTTGATCAGTACTCACCATTTTCCATACCTTCGGAAGAGAATTTTCAAATAAATATTCGCCAAGTTGAATCCGTTTAACTCCCGTTTGGGAATTCTGACTGCATCTGACTGCATACCTTCACTCATTGCCGTTAAAAGTCCCAACCTCGGGGATTCATGTCATTTTAAAGCTAGAATTTGTAGTGGAATCACAGGCGGTGCCTATTGGGCGAGGTTTTTTAAGCTACAGGAAATGAGAATACGCCAACACATTTTTCAGATCTGCTCAGAAGAGTGTACGTCTGGTGAAAGGATTCTGAACATAGTTTGCCCGATCCAAAAAAAAAATATAAGACTCCTCAACTGCGTCAACTATAGAGCATACTTCTCCTCAATATTGCATGCAATATCTTATCTGTCATATTGTGTACACATATGAAACTCCTTTCGTTAAGGAAAGACCACAATCGACCAAATCTTCATATTAGCCCAGGTCATGGAACAAATCTCAAGAAATCCATCGATGTAGTAAGGGATTGTAGGGTATATATCTTCTAATGGCGATAGAAACTAAAGAACTTGATCCGTAAGATTTCAATTTCACTGTAGCTACAAGTCGTCAGGCATACATGTGGTAACCTTTCATTCCGAGTTTATGTCTGTTTGGATAATCTCCCAATCATGATATCCATCTGTCATTTTGTTATATAAACCTTCTTCTAAAATATTGTGTCTTAGATGTATACTTTAGCAGATATAATCAAAAATCTTTTGACAGTGTCAACTTGTTACTTCCCAAACAGATCAAGGCAGACATCATTTGGAGCCGCAGACATTTGAAAACATGCAGCAAACAAACATTTCAAACTCATACAAGCTGTCAAAATGACATATGAATGTCAAGGACGACTAAATGACAAAGAATCGTCAGAACGGAGCCCGTATGGGCTACGGCGTCAACCATTTTCTACAGCATTCTTGGAAAGTTATGTTCGTATAGCTCTCATAAGAAACATGGCCCCAAGAAGTGTACCCGCACTCATATTTTTGTTAGCATGCCAAATGTTATTCAACTGAAACTGAAATGTCTGCATACTTGAATGGGAGTTTGTTTAAACAACCAAATATCTGCATTTGGTTATTTCTAAATCTAAAATAAAATTGATAAACCAAAAACGGAGAAAATGTAATGGAACAAATAAAACATCTCAAAAACCGAGCAAAACTCTCACATTTCAAATAACAGCAAATACTCGAGAGCTTCCTCAGACCAAAATGCACCATAGGGTTGGCTCTTAGAGCCGGACGGGCTACAACGAAGACGTTGAGATAGAGATGGAAACGGCGGCGGCGGCGATGACGATGACGATGACGACGTTGGTGGCGTTGGCGATAGTGATGGTGATGGTGGTGGTGGTAGTGGCAGCGAAAAGATCGCCGTCAGTATGGTGTAGCAGGCGTTTATGTATCTCAAGTCAAAATGCCAATCAAATTAACTGACAGCTGGAGCAGAGTGCTTCGATGATGCCCCAGTGTTTGGGATAAATTCATCCTGAGCACAACAACAGATATTAGACGAATCCCAAAGAAAAAAGAAACCAAAAAACTCAAATGAAATTCTACAGCAACAACGAAAAAACAATTTTGTTGGATTTTTTTTATTTTTTTATTTTTTTTAAAGAAATTGTTTTGGAATCTGAAAATAATTCAGTTGATGGATGTGAATGTTGAATGAAGGAGGAGGCTACGGGGTACTCAAGCAGCAGTTGCGATATGAGAAGATATGAATATCACTTGCGAGCGTTTTAAATGCCCGAACCGTTTTGCTTATTCGTTTCTTTTGTTTAGCTTAATTTGAAATTCAATGGAATTTTTTTTGCAAATTGAACGATGGAAATGGAAACATTTTAAAACGCTTTCTGTTCATCTGTTCATCTGTTCATCTGTTAGCTGTTGCTGAAGCCACTGCCTGATAGTGATGGCCCAAATGGAGGAACGCCTTCGGGTGCTTTCATTTTAGATATTCGACGTAGGTACCTACTACTCATTCGCGCTCTCTTTGGGTGCTTACTTTGTTTGTCCGGCCATAGTGTAAAGCCATTAAGATAAAAATGCCAAAAAAAAAAACAACTTCGTATCCATCGTTTAATCTACGCAAATGGCTTATTGTCTTAAGTGATTTTGCACTTTTTAATTAAAAAAAATGAAAGAAAGAAAAAACAAAAGACAAAATTGAAATGGATGGATACAGCGTACCTACTTCTGTTTTCTTGGAATTTCTCTTATTTTTCATTAGCAAATACAAAAGTTAAATGTTTTTTGTTTGCTTTTCACTGAAATCAGTTACTGGCACCATACCTCAACTTAACAATCTTATTTCTTTGAAATGGAGTTTTTCTTGAAACAAAAAAAAAATAAAGCAAGTGTCGGCAAATATTACAAACACTTGGTACTAGTAAGTCTTCAGCAAACATTAGACGGAGGGAAAATTACCAAAACAGTTGGCCCCATTGTATACGCCGATTGAGAAATATGTGAAAGCAAAAAAATAAATGCCCATCTTTAGAGGAATTGAGCTATTAGACGTTTGTTAGTCATACAATCATCATAGTGACAGATTTCTACCATTTAAGCGCCCTATCAGGATAGATTCAATGCAGGACGATGCTCATCCAATATACTCGTATTTGTTTCAGTGATTAAAAACCTTTAAAGCTGGCCGTTGTATCTATCTGTTTATTGACCGACTCAACTATTGCTCCTCTGCACCTCACTCGTAGAAAAGATTGGTATCTTACAATGGGATATTTTTGCTACTCAATTACCTTGATAATGTCCTCGACTATTTATAAAAACAATTATAACTAAGCTATCATACATCTATCTGAAGTGATGTCTTTCCATTGTTGACTGACCTTTTTTTTAACAGAATTCATTACGATTTGCCTTAATTTAACAGCAGGATTTTAAACATCACTGCATCAAAAGTTCTGCAGAATAGTTACAACAACAATAGATACGACTACAGTTCTATCACTATGTTTCTTCTTTCAATTGTGTAGTTTTCAAATAGGGCTTGGAAGCTTTGACTTGTGCGCGATAGTTCGAGGTGGACCAAAGTATAATAATTTCTATCTACAGTGCTGTTCGACTTTTCAGTGAGAGACGGATTTTGATCTTTTGCTGACGCTAAACAGCATTTTGTGTTATAGTGGTAGAACTCCGCCCCACATTGGGCGCCAATTGTTGTGTATAATTCCTGCAACTGTCAAACGTTGCCCTAAAATGGAATATTACTTTGCAGGCGACGGAGACCTGTGTAAAATACAAAGAAACGAAGCTCGTCTTTGTAACCTTTGAGGTATCACAAAAGCTTTATTATTTAAAGACAAGAAAATCTTCCCCGAAGCATAAGAAAACAACAAGAAAAATAAAAAAGCGGGGTTTTAGGCAACGTTATAGAGGCCTCGTTGGAGCTTGATGATTTATTTAAAATTGGATTAGCGCAATACTTGTCGTTAGAGTGACCCACTATTTTCACAGCACCAAACGCAAAGAAGATATTGACGGGTCGCTTGTCTCGTCTTTCCCGAGATATTTGCGCAATCGCGGCCTATTGGAGTTTTAGTTTCCAACTTTTATAAGACCGAATTCTCTAACTGTACTACACTACACTACACTTAGCTTTTTCCTGGAGGTGCTATGCTCCTTTCTGCAACAGTTTTCCTCATACTAACACTCCTGTGTAATCCTTCTTTCCTGCTTCCTTTCACCTGCTAATTCATCGTTCTTTTTTGTCAAGAAATCTCGCGATTCTACGATAAAACTACTTTACTTGTTTGACTTAAAAAGGCAACAAAAAATTCCTTTTGCAATTCCAAAAAAATACAACAGTTCGCACAAAAAAACTCTAACTGACCCTTTTGATTTGCTGGTTTTCACCAAAATTTCCAACTGACTTGGTTCGGCGACCTCCAGCTCTGAAATATCACGAATAGCGGTCATCGAGGCAACCGACTGTTGGCTCGAGAAGCTCCACACCTGTGATCTTAATCTGGACGGTTCCCGATAGCGGCCCAAATTCTGCACCGGTGCGTGTGTATGGGTGAGATAGCAAACTGACCGACTTTGTACCTCAATTGGCAGAGACACAACCACCAACGACATTTATGCTTTTTCTGTCAACTGAAGTGACGGACCTAACTTCATTTTTTCCTTATTTAGCCCTAAATTTCTTATCCCTAATAACTCTCCACCTTTCACCCCCTATAATAATAAACCTAACATCCCTGTGCCATAAATACCAACCCCTACATATGGACGCCTATAACTATCGTTTGCCCCCAAGCTTAACCCTAAGTGAACTATCGAGTTCCCCGACCGATCTCCAGCAGGCAACCTCTTCCCTTCTTGCGCCGGTGCTCCCATTCTCCTGACCCGGAAGTCCGTTGCGTATTTTCCGACGTGCCACTGAAATCTCGACATTGGTACCTTGTCACTTTTTGCCCTCCGTACCCGTAGCAGCTCTTTTGAGCTGAAAAATGACCCTCACCATTGCAATTAAAACAACAGATGGGTGTGCGCACTTGGTTGTCCTCCCTGACAACCGAAATTTGGTGTTCCTCCAAACTTTAGTAACTGATGCGACCTCGAACCTTCTCAAACCTGCAACTAAATTTAACCAAGTCCGCAACGCACCTTGAGTTTGCCAGGCCAAGTTGTTATTGCTAAAACGGGCCTACGTTCCACTACACTATGGCAAGTTTCCTCCGCTCCGTTGCGGTTCCGAAAACCCTATGAATTCGTTACTTCCCTGGGTACGATGTCTGATTTCCTCCAGTATGTAGTCATCATAGTTGGGGGGAAAAAATTCCATTTTCAATTCCGTTACCAACTTACTGATTCTTTATTCACTAATTCTGTGCGTCAAAGGGGTTTACATTCGACAAGAGCCTCAAGTTTTACTCGTTACTGATCTTAGAGGATTAGACGTTTAGGTATTTAGTTCATTTGCAACTGCAAGTCGTCTTTCGCGTCAATCTCTCTCTGCCTCTTTTTAAATCAGCTTTGAGTAAATTAATAAATCCTCTCTGTGTTCGACGCTTTTGCTAATTACTAAAGTGGCTGCGATCTATATTTACCGAAATTATCTACCTAGATACGATTTACATGCAGATATACGAAGTGCTGTCACATACTGAGTTTTCACTGCGTTCGCTTTCGACGCAGGTACAGTTGCTATGATATGTAGTTCACATGCAAGTTCGTTAGATTTGGGTTGTTTTAAAGTTTGTTTGTTTTTTTATTTATCCAAGAGATAACACATTCTTATTTCCAATCTTCGTATCTTAGATCATGCTGTTACATTGCAAAGAGAACTTACCCGGTAACTTATTTGATGAACCATCACCAAGGGTGTCTGCCTCTACTTGTTAGACACTTAAAAGAAAGAATATCTGTCATTCCTTAGTTCTTATCTTAAGCTACAGCGCTTGAGCCTTAGACTCAGGAGGTCAAGAGTTCTATTAGAAAATTTTCTTTTATTCCCATGAGCTATCAGGAAGATAATAAACTTGTTAGCAGAGGTGGTTTTACAAGACGGAACAGTCAGATATCGCCCCGTATTCGAAATTTGCAAATAAGCGGTTTAGAAACCTTTTAGTCATGAATCCCTCGATGTGTGCTGTTCTACTTTAATCACTTTACATAGAAGTTATCTTCCGGATCTGTCCATCGAAATAAGCATCGGAGTGAGTCTTCTTGTGACTGTCATATGCAAGGATCGTTTTGCATCTTTACTTTCTGAGTACTAGATTGGACTTCGGTAATCGATGGATTCTGAGTCTGGTTGTTTGTCTTTAATCTTCATAGATTGTACCAGGTAAAATACATTCGATTTTGATTCGAGATTCACTCATCACTTTTTTTGATAGATTTACGTAGTTTGTTTCGTATCCTTACTATATCAGATAGGTAGTCTTTGTTGAATTGTAGGGTAGTTGGTTATATCTTCTTGACTGGTTTACTTTATCATCTTACCTATATAATAATTGTAGACTGCTTAATGTGCCCTCTGTTCCATCAGTATTCTGCCCCTTCATTGTTATAGTTGTATGCACTAGTGAATTGATATTAAACATTAGCATGCATAGATATTTACATATGTATATACTGTGAAAAATACGTGTCAAATCATGACCTAATCTCTTAATATCATTTTGGCATTTTATGATGTATCTTATGAACCAACATAAATGAAAACTTTTCCTCACCTTTATTTAAAATCGACCATCGTAGTCATCACCATACATAAACGGCTTAAAGCGTATCTCAATGCCATTACAAATCAGCAACTTGTCCTCATTGTCACCAACAATAGGCAATTAAGAGTTTTATTTTTCAGCACTTAACAGCCATATTCATTGGCAAGATAAACTCGGTCTTTAAAGACTTTTAAAATACCAGTCAGCTTATTATCCCAACCGATTACCAATGCCTTTGCCATTCATCCAATTGATAATCGACAAACGGTTTCTATTTTTTTTTACAGTAACACTCTGTCTTATTTCTCGAGGAGATATTCACGTAATTAGCCGTGCATTGCGCATATCAAAAGCCATTAAGCGTGCAGGTACATTCACACTCTAATATTAAATTGAGTTTAGCTGGCTGGCAGCAGTAACTCCTGATCCCGAGACTACCGGCCACCTCCTCAACTCTTGCTTGTATAACAATCTTAATGAATTCCATATAAAGGAAATTCAAATTCAAATCCAAATCGGAATTCTCCAGCAATAAAAAAAATAAAAAAACAGCAATCCCCGACCACACTACAAAACGTACATATCTAAACGCGAATCCAAAATCGGAAAAAAAAAAGAAACCACTCGACGCGGAATGGCTTTGAGGGTACGTTAAGTCACCAAGTGTACTCGTACTCGTATTTGTCTCGCACCAGATAGGCTTCTAGTGGCACCAGTGGCACTGGCACTGGCACTGGTTCCAGGTAATCCATGAAAGCTAGTAAGCTCCACCACTCCACTAATTTCACTTGTAAAGTGCCATTTTTGTTTCCATATTGCATTTTGGTATTCGGGGTCTTGGACGGGAGCAAATTGCACTGCATGCAATCTAAGACAGGCAACGGCCACGACCACAACCACTACAGAGGCAACAGCAATGGCAACGACAACGACACGACGATTGTCACAAAAGATCCCACAAGCCTTGAATGCACCACTAGAAATGGAGGGAACAACTCGCAACGGAATGGAAGCATATTTTCTTTTCCAATTCTGAGTCTTGTTTTTTCGCGTGTTGTTTTTTGTCATTGTAACCAAAACTGCAGCAATTGCGATTGCATTGGTTGATAAGTGCTTCTTGCGTTGCATTTATAGTGCAACCCCTGTTATTAGCCGATGGCGGAGGAGCAACCCTTTTAGCAGACGAAATGCCACTCAACTTTTAGCTAGAGTCCGTAGTTGGAAATAGAAGGCTATGCGGTCGAATACGACATCAATGTCGTTAATCAAAAGCCAGACAATAGGCGTAGGCTGTGTTTTTATTTTTTGTTCTGTCGAAGGGGCAGGTTCCGTTGACGGAAGTTCTAAATTTCAAAATTCCAAACATGACGACTTTATAAAAACAGAGGTCTAGGGTGGGATTCAGCTGGACGTAACTTGGTAAACCTCAAGCCCTGTACAAATGGGATGGATATTTTGTTCACATTTTTCTGTTGGTATAACGTCAGAGTAGTGTGTGTCAGCAGTATTTTTTTTTTTGAATGATAAAACTAAAATCATCTACATAATATCATTTGAACAGTCTTCAAGGTACTTTAAAGAAGAACGTTAAACTTGTAAGGTGGAAGCCTCTCTAAAACATTTGAATTGAGTTGTCATACATCTGGTAAGTTCGAAAATCAAAAGTGTTTTAACATTGCTAGGTTAGGTAAGGTTTAAGTGGCTATTGAAAAATCTAGGCCTATTGGCCCATTGTGATGCCACGTGGATCTGTGATCCTCCTACTCCAGAAACCATTTGGAGCTCTTAATAAAGCGTAGGAGACTTTTAATGTCTATGTTGCTTAAGTCACTTAACTCGTTGTGGAAGAAGGCCCCGAGGTGGAGATTTCTTCTTTGGGAGAGAGCTAGACATGTACATATAAGGGGAGAAGTTTTCTGCTCTTCCTCCTCATCCATGCAGCTTCTGCAAAAGTCGTTAGTAAACATGCCAAGCCTTCTCGCATGTTTGCCTATGAGGCAGTGTCCGGTGACAAAACCTATAATGGCTAAGATGTTTTCTATTAGAAAAAATAAACTCATGGATCAGTTCAGATCTAGCTTTGGCCAGATTTATTTCGTCACTAAGCATGTCGACCCAACCGCGCATCTATGGTTTGTTCTTCTATTAGCATCCAGCTTTATTTCTTGTTTCCATGTAGCGATAGGTATACCTATGTTTTCCTTTTTACCCAGATATTTCACTTTGTCAGAGAAGACCAAGCTGGTACCGCTGATTGAGGGAGGTATAAATTTCGACAATTTAAGGAAAATCAGACAAAATCAAGAGACCACAAGAATCTTCTGCGAACGCGTATTCCGAAATCTCTGAACAACTTTCATCCCGCTAGCGTCAAGTACAATACAAATGACCGATGGCAACGGTGCCGACGTCCTGTCATACAGGGCAGGAACTAATGTATTGTGTTTCACCCGAGTACCATTAAACAATTCAGCGCTGCAACGAAGAAAAGTGCTGCTTATGGGCGTCTCTGAAACCCTTCGTCAACAACCTAATTGGCCCCTATCATTGCTGTCCCATAAAAGTAAAATCGACAAAATCGACCAAATTATCCCACTGGCAGATCCTGAGAAAATCTTAAGAAGTCCAAATCGATTTTCCACAATCTTTTCGTTGTTTTGAAGGCCGCAATTAACAGAAATTGTAGAGAGGAAAACTAAATAGCTTTGTCTAGTTCCGGCATCCCTGCCATGTTCATTTGTCTGTGCAGAATAGCGATTGAGAACACTACATTCTCCATTTAAGAGGCAGATGACGTTCTGTCACGCGACTTCCTTTACATTATACTTGAAGGAAATAGCCTAAAAGTCTTATTAAGGTTCAGCTTCAACTGGGGCTATATACGTACTTTGAGGGAGGTAAAAGTTGTATTTATCCCCAAGCCAGGTAACAAGCCTAGTGAACTGCCTAAATCATACCGTTCTATAAGCTTGACATCATTTTATTTAAAAAGTTAGTGGCGTCCTTAAAGAGAAAGCTTAGAAACTATCCTGCCTCTACACTCATGCCAGTAAGCTTTGCTCAAGAGAAAGATCAACCGGCATCCCGCGTAATCATCACCTTATCAGGAAATATTTCGGCATATCTAGTACGCTTAAATAACTGTCCACAGGATGGCATACTGCCCTTCTTGTGGGCTCTGGTTGTAGACGACATGCTTATTGAATTAAAAATCCAAGGCTACAATGCAATTGGTTACGCCGATGACCTAGTCATTATCTTTAGGGAGAGAGAAGCAAACAAAGTCACTGCACGCATGCAAAATGGACTCAAGATAGTCTTAGATTGGTGCACCGGAGAGAATCTCTTTATATATCTTAACAAGGCTATCATAGTTCCCTTCACTAGAAGGAGAAACCTAGGTTTAGTTTCACCGAAACAATCGTTGAGTACTCTGATGAGGTCAAATATATGGGAGTAATCCTTGATAAAAGACTTAATTGGAACCTTCACTTAGACGTTTGCTGTCGCCTGTATGGAAGTCCATTGGGATCTCTCCGAAGATCACTTACTGGATCTGTACAATGATGGTCAGGCCCATCATACGAGTAACATATGCTTCTGTAGTATGGTGGACTAAAACAACGCAATAAATCGACATGTCAAAGCTCAAAAGAGTGCAACATCTTGCATGTCTGGGCATTTCCGGAGCTTTTCGGACCGACCCCACAGCTGCTATAGAAGCGAAAATAGATATAACGCCCCTACACTTATGTATCAGTAATGTGGCGTTCGTATCTCAGCAAGTATGGTACAAGCCAAAGAACTAGATCTTTGCGTCCACCTGGACCGGATCTAGAGGTCTCTCTCTGCTCTCTGAAATACCAGAATTCGACATAATCTACGCGATAATAGACCGCCTTCAAAAACATTATGTTTCGACAGAGGATTCTCCACGGAGATTCTCAGCAAAGAAGCATGGGTCAGCAACAACCCACCAAATAGCCAAAACGGCATAAAGTGGTACACGGATGATTGTTAAATGAAAACGGAAGTGAGATCTGAAATACACGGAACAAATACTATCATATCAATTGCTAAGGGTGATTCAAGAATGCGCTAACCGTACCTACAAACATTCATATGTTCACGGATAATCAAGTAACTTTAAATGTCCTTAACACGCACATCAAATCAGCTATGCACTGCTTCAAAACCCCCCAAAAACTCAGCTCAAGAAACATAACCAAACTATAGGTATGGTGGATTCCTGGGCATAAGGGGATTTATGGCAATGAAAAGGCCGAAGAGCTGGGATCAGAAACTTCCTTCAACGGACTTGAACCCTTTGCTGCGGCCGTAAAACAGCAGTAAATCTAGCCATAAATAGTTTGGAACATTCAAAATTTACCTCGTTCTGGGAGAAGATTCCAGGTCTAGGACAGGGAAAACAAACCATCCTGCGTTCTATAAAAATGCCAATACATCTATAGATGTGTAAATCTGAGTTGGTAGGTACTCGCCATGATATCAGAAACCTAGTGGGGTACCTTAAGATTTCAAATCAAAGAAAATACGACAAGTTGACTCTTCGGAGTGCCGACTTTGTTTTGAAGAAGACGAAACAGCTGAAGACATTTTATGTTACTACCCAGCCCTCAACGGAATCAGGCGGAATACCTTCCTCAGAGAATAATTCGACATCTCTGAACTATGGGACTCACCTGCTGGTAGAGTTACTAATTCCATTCGGAAGGTAGAAATCTACTAGCCTAACCACAGTTCTTGTAAACTGGTACAAAAGATCATCTAGGTCGAAAGGCCTTATCATTGTATTTAGAGAGTCAGAAATTAAAAAAAAAAGGAAATGTGCCGAACTTATAAATGAACACTGGAGAGGTAATCTTTCCAAACAGAAGCTGCCAAAATGGACTTAGCGGCAAAAGAAAGCAAAATCAAGTATATGCTGTCTCTAAGAAGGGACGACACACCCCATCGACGAATAGAACAGTCTCAGTCGATAGCTACATATAATTTCGAGGGAGTGAGGAACTTTGCCTACATTCGCTTTGCTAAAAATTCTGCCAACAACAACCCTGAAGAATTACTCTTGCTCATCGCTGTTGCTTTAAGTTAAGGAGTCAATTGAAGATTCTATACTGAAAAACTAACGAGATTGCATATAGGACCTTAATCATCCCAGTCCTAATTTATGTCGTTGAAGCATGGACTTTATCGAAAGCAAATGAAGATATCCTTTGAGATTAACTCTTCGAGTGAATTTGAGTCCCGTTTGCATTGACGATGAGTGGAGGAGGAGATACAACAACAAACTATATGGACTGTTCAGCGACATCGACCTAGCCAGAACAGTGAAGATCCAATGACTGAGATGGCTGGGTTATGTAGAGCGGATGGACACCGACGCTCCGGTCCGCAGTAGAAGAATACCGAGACTCAGGCAAGTGAAAAGGGATCTCAGCCAATTTAGTGAGCGTAACTGGAGGCAGCTAGCAAAGGATCTAGATAGCTGGAGACGCTTGCTGTCTGAGGTCCAGGTCCACCCTAGACTATAGCGCTACCTAAAGAAAGAAAGAAGAAATACAATATTTGGTACTCCTCTCCTAAGAATGGATTCACTGCCTTCCATATTTCCCTGGCGTTGTTTCTTGCATCTGTGAATTTTAGTTTATAGTTATTAGAGGTCCCATTAGATTTATGATAACTCTGTGAAGTGGCCAACATAAACATATCGGTTGTTTTCAGAACCCTAGAGCTCCGTTTTGATCTATGAAAGATTCGTTAATATTTTCGGAGATACTCGTCATATAAAAAAAAATCAAATGAAAGCAATGAACCCAGCCGGTGGTCCATAAGAGGATGAAGCTGATCAGTTACATAGCACCTTTGAACCCTTACCGTTGCCTTAACCCATTCAAAATTAGCATAGTATTAGTTATAGGCCAAACCTTTGAATTGAAGGATTTTTATTTATGAATGTTTTCACTCAATAAATATCTTTACCTTACAGCTATTAATGGCCCTAACCTGCGGATATTATTGGTATATTACATAGTAGATACCTCAGTGCTGGCATATTTGGGAATCTTATAATTAGCGTCTGTTGAAGGTGCTGTCATTTATCCATGTTCGTCAGCATTTTAGTGTGGAAATCATATACTGTTTGATTTGCCTTTAGGTGGAACATTAATCAATTCAGCTGCCCATTTATGGTGATATACGCATTCCCCCCCCCCACACCCCAAAAAAAAGCTGTATTGTTTTTTAGTAGAAAATAGTAGGACAGCTCAAGGCATAGAACTATTGAAACCCTTAAATTTTCAACGCCATCATTCAAGTTGCTTATGAATTTAAAATTGCCTCAATAAATCACTCGACTATTTGTTCAAGCTAAACACATTGTTAGCTGTCTATTGCTCGTCTAAATAAAAACCTCCAACGTGAATTGCTACTTTGCCAACACTAAACAGCCCTCAATTACAACGGTCATGACACCAGAAAGCCACGATTAATTAGTTCACTTCTCGATTTGCACATTTATTGCAGTGTCAGCCATTTGTCATTTCAAAAGACCGTACTCGTATATGTGTTATGAATACCATGTGCAATGTGTCCTGAATTCATTTATTCAAATCGATGTGGCGGAATGAATTCTTCATATTCAAATTAAATGCTGTGACCTATCAACATACTGTCGCATTGTCATTTAAAATAGGTTCTCGTAAACTATCTCTACATCCACTTATAGTGGAGGGCCTAAATTCGGCTTGCGCTAGACCGAGGTCTTTAATTCTTTGATATTTATGCGCGCGGAAAGTTTTGGTTTTGAGTTGCTCTGTTGATTAAACATACAATTCGATATTAATTAAATATTTATGAAATATCTCGACATCATTCCCACTTAATTATATGGCAAGAGAATCCGACTTTCTGTTCTGAGAAGAAAGAAGAACCCCTTGCTGCTGGGAAAGGACGCCTGCAGACATCGTATAAACGATGATTTTGCGTAAAGATCCGTGTAATAACTGAGTTTCAGTATTCAAATTAGATGTCTTGAATGCAACTTCATTTGGGGCAGATCACTGCCGCACCTCTACGCCTACGAGAGTCGAATCGTATGCGATTCTAGAGACACCTTACCTTGGAGCTGCCCCACCGGACACTGTACCATATGAACAGACGGAAAGTTATAAAATCTCCACCATTCACCATTCAACATGAAAAATTAAAGTCAAATTTATTGGTAATAAAACGCGACGGTGTTTCATTAGTGATCAGCCCAGCAGGGTGCTTTCTTCTTCTTGTCTAAAAGTTAGGCTTTATAAATATTTTTTCGTTGTATAATTTGCTTTTTTTTTCTGTATGCTAATGGCGTAGTTTGTTAATTTTTTTCTCATTTCTGGAGTTTTATATTTTGTTTAAGGAAAGGGGATAGGTTAGTTAATTAATTGGGTTAAAGATTGATGCGATGTATTTGGTGTTAATTACTGAGGAATGTTTTAGTGAATTAATCCGATTGGGTTGGTTGAACTGATTTTCGAATTATTTACGAATGAACAAATGTGGCAGCATTTCACGGATGTGTGTTCTTACTTTGTAGCTTTAAGTTTTCACGATATTCTGTGGTTATGTTGTGTCATATTTTTCATTCCGGTGGTAACGGTGGTTAAACCAGGCGATCGAGACCGGTAGATGGGCGGATCTGTGTGGGCATTGACAAGTGCTTGTCTTAATTTTCAATCGAAGTCCATGGAAACTGAAGGGATTAACCCTTATTTCTATCACGAAGATATGAGTAAATTCGATGGTCTGGGACGGACGTAAAGAGACTGAAAAATTGTGATATCAACATTATGGTGATTCCTTACCTTACTTTACTTTAAGTCCGAGAGAGGGCTTTGCTCCTCAATTGCCTTCTTAGCCCAAAGAAACAACGGTTGGCAAGAGTTATTCTTCGCTTGATCTCAGCGCTGGTGTCGTTGTCTGTATTTATAGCAGAGCCTAGGTAGACAAAGTCCTTAACTACCTCAAAGTTATATCTGTCGAGGGTGACGTTCTGTCCGAGACGTCGGTGTTGGTTGTCCTTTTTGCTTGACAGCATATAGATGTTCTTGCCCTCATGGACCGCTAAACCCATTTTCGCCGCTTCCGTTTCAATACTAGCGAAAGCGCCACTGACATCACGCTGCTTTCTCCCGATTATGTCAATATCGTCGGCGTATGCGAGTAGTTGGACGGACTTTTGAAAGATATTGCCTATCAGGTTGTTGACGAACGGCTTCAGGCGTTCACACGATACGGCAGTATCGGCGCAGTTCAGAGGGTCTTCTTTCTTGAGAATCGGACAAACAATGCTGAGGTTCCGTTCATCGGACATACTTTCGTCCGACCATATTTTACAGATGAGTGGGTGTATGCTCCTTACCAAGTCGGCACTTCACTTCATCCAGGTCGGGTGGACGGAATTATTGGTCATCATCGTCCAGATTGAAATATTAATTCTGCCTGACAGCGGTATTTGGTTCGTCATGCCGTTATACAGTCTGCAGAAATGGTCTTTCCAAATCCTCAGCATCGACTGAGATATGGTGATTCCTACAGGGAAATCAAATCACACTTATTCGGATTCGGATTTGCCAAATACTTGAGACTTAAGCAAGAGATCTTAAGCTTCCAGCATTTGACATTAGAATTGTACAAGACGATTTTAACACGACACGTTGGTAGGTGTACTGCATCACGTCCAGCAATGTACTTAGGCTTATTGACTTTGCCACGGGACGAAATACCGCTAAAGTTTCCTCATCCCAATATACATTAAGGAACATAGTGGTCCTTGGACCACAAAACTCTAAACAAATTGATCACATCGTGATTGACGTAAGACATGCCTACAGTATCCTGGTGGTCTGAACTTCAGGGCAGCCAACATTGACTCGAATCACCACCTTGTTGCAAGAAGCGAATTCAAAAGAACATAAAAAACAAACAACTTCTGTGAGAAGATGTTACATGGCTGACTGCAAACGCGTGAGACCACTAGAATCTACCCAAAACTCGTATGCCGAAATATTTAACAACTCCTATGCCGCTAGTATTAATATCCAGGACTAATGCAACGCTGCCAACATGCCATCAGAGGTGCCGAAACTGATATGTAGGGTTTCATGGATTTAAATCCATCAAAGCAGCTGGATTTAGTGTCTTACCGGTCTATGTTTTCGACGCTTTTGGAAATAACTTTGAATCGAGAATACGCCAACTCATTTCTCAAATTTGATCAGAAGACCTATGTTAGGTGAATGGAACCTCAAGTCCTTTCCCCGATCCACAAAAAAGGAGACCCGTCAACTGCCCCAACTATAGATAGCATAGCATACAAGATCGTATTTGCCATCACCCTGTTTGGAGTGGTTTCACTTTAGAAAAGTCTACAATCGACAAAACAAAACAAAACAAACGAACTTTTAGTCCGTCAGATTTTTGTTTTCATCACAATATAATCTCGTTTGGTAGGTGACTTTGAAAGATCCTACATGTCTGCTTTTTTAAGGTCCAGAGGCTTAGTTCTTCGAAGACGGCGCAATAAAGTCCATACCGGTTTAAGCACCTGCTTATATAAAAGCTGCTTGTTTTCTACGCTAAGCTTGGAGTACCAAGTACTAAGTAGTCAGTACATTTCTCTGTATTTAGTTTCTAGTTCTTTACGTTTCTTTTTCACGTGCGTCTTCCATTTGAGCTTTGCATCGAATGTCATGCCCAATCTCATTAGCAAACAGAACACAGACCGAGCTTATGTGGATGGGCAGGTGGCTTATTTTTCTGTAAGTAAAGTTTACTTGCACAGATTTGGTCTCGTTGTGAGCGATTCGCCAAATCTTTGTTCAGTCATATACCTTATTAAAGCACTTTGCAATTTCGCCGTTGATTCTTCTATTGTTTTTCCGTCAGCTAAAATGACAGTGTCGTCGGCAAAGGTGGCAAGAATAGTCCGCTCGACTTGTGGAATATCTCTTGTATATAAGAGATACAGGAGTGGACCGAGTACACTTCCATGTGGCACACCGGCCAATATATCTTTCAACTGCGATACGTCATTTCCGTATCTATCTAACATGAACAATTTTATTTTCAAGATACCTAGTCAATGTGTTGCAAAGTTTCGATGGCAAAATTTGCCGTAATTTTAACTTTAAACCTTCGTGCAAAACCTTGTCAAACGCTTGAGAGACGTAAAGAAACACGCTTTAGGAAATCTTTTTCTGTTCCAGAGCCTTTTCAATTACGTCGGTAATTCTATGCACCTGGTCAATTGTTGAATGCTTAATTCGAAATCCAAACTGATGGTTGGGGATAAGATTTTTGTCTCCAATAAGTGGCATTAAACGTTTGAGCAGGACTCTCTCAAATGAGGGAAATCGGTTCATACAATTTTTTTCAATCTTAAAAGGCTTAAAAGTTTATTCTACGAGTAGATAGTCCGCGAAGAGCTCCGCTTTCTCCGTATCCTCCCTCGCCCATTCGTTGTTATCCATTTTAATTGATGGCGCTTGGGTTTTGGGCCTTTTGAAGCCTTTAAATGCTTTTCAAGGCGAGTAATTCGTTTCTTTTCCTGCCGACAAGTTTACGACTTACGTATTTACTATGCAATTTTGTGGTTTTTAAGAGTTTCCTTGAGCAGAGTGCAAAGTTTATTTAGACGTCTTTTATCCTGCGGAGCTCGAGTAAATTACCATTTCTTGCGTGCTTTCCTCTTTTCCCTTCTTTTTTGTTTCTTTTAGGTGGCGCTACAGTCCGGGGTGGACCTGGGCCTCAGTCAACAAGCTTCTCCAGCCAGCTCGATCCCTGGCTAGCTGCCTCCAGTTTCGCACGCTAAGTTGGCTGAGGTCCTCTTCTACTTGCGTGTGCCACCTGAGTCTTGGCCTTCCTCTACTGCGCTGTCCCTCCGGGGCGGATTCAAAGACTTTTCGGACCGGATCATTGGTGTCCATGCGCTCTACATGACCCAGCCACCTCAGTCTTTGGATCTTCACTCTTCTGGCTAGGTCCATGTCGCTGTACAGTCCATACAGTTCGTCGTTGTATCTCCTCCTCCACTCACCGTCAATGCAGATGGGACCGAAGATCGCCCGAAGAATTTTTCTCTCGAAGCAACCAAGAACACCGTCATCCATTTTTGATAATGTCCATGCCTCTGCGCCATAGAGCAGGACTGGGATTATTAAGGTCCTATATAGGGTAACTTTTGTTGTTCGAGAGAGGTCTTTACTAGTCAATTGCCTTCTTAGCCAAAAGAAACAGCGGTTGGAAAGAGTTATTCTTCGCTTGATTTCAGCGCTGGCGTCGTTGTCTGTATTTATAGCAGAGCCTAGGTAGACAATGTCCTTAACTACCTCAAAGTTATATCTGTCGAGGGTGACGTTCTGTCCGAGACGTCGGTGTTGGTTGTCCTTTTTGCTTGACAGCATATACTTGGTCTTGCCCTCATTGACCGCTAAACCCATTTTCGCCGCTTCCGTCTCAATACTCGCGAAAGTGCCACTGACATCACGCTGTTTTCTCCCGATTATGTCAATATCGTCGGCGCATGCGAGTAATTGGACGGACTTTTGAAAGATAGTGCATCTTGTGTAGATGCTGTCATACGCGGCCTTAAAATCGATGAATAGGTGGTGGGTATCGATCTGAAGCTCATGGGTCTTCTCCAAGATCTGACGTAGTGTGAATATCTGGTCGATGGTGGACTTTCCTGGCTTGAAGCCACACTGATATGGACCTATCAGGTTGTTGACGAACGGCTTCAGGCGTTCACACAATACGGCAGATAAGATCTTATATGCGATGTTAAGGAGACTGATGCCTCTGTAGTTGGCGCAGTTCAGAGGATCTCCTTTCTTGAGAATTGGACAAACAATGCTGAGGTTCCATTCATCGGGCATACTTTCGTCCGACCATATTTTACAGATGAGTTGGTGTATGCTCCTTACCAAGTCATCGCCTGCCGCTTTGAAGAGCTCGGCAGTCAGGCCATCCGCTCCAGCAGCTTTGTTGGAATTAAGCTTCGATATGGCTATCTTCACTTCATCCAGGTCGGGTGGACGGAATTGTTGGTCATCATCGTCCAGGTTGAAAGGTTCATTCTGCCTGACAGCGGTATTTGGTCCGTCATCGCTGTTATACAGTCTGCAGAAATGATCTTTCCAAATCCTCAGCATCGACTGCGATTCTACTACGATGTTCCCTTGTTAATCTCTACAGGCTTCGGTCCGGGGTTTGTTTCCTCTTTTCCCTTGCCATTTCTTTTATATCTAGCGGGTAATTTGTCCTATTTTTCGCCGTTGATGAAAATGATGATGATTGAACGATTTCCACGAATGAGTCAACTTCGATTTCAAGTTCCATTTGTGATCTTATTGAAACGTTTAATTCCATATTACTCGTATCTTCGATTTCTTTGCTGAATACTTCCCAATTGGTATTTCTTCCAGTAAGTCGAAACGTAACTTGTATTTTAATGAGCGTGTCACTCATTGGCAGTATGACTAGAGAATAGTCAGTGCAAAGATCGAAGCTTTCATCAACTTTTATATAATTGATATAGACTCCTTTAAAAACGAAAAAATCGACAAGATCGGGTGTTTTCATTGTGTCTATCAGCCAATAAGTCGGAATACCCGTCAGAGTTGTGTTCCATATCAGTTTCATAGACCAATTTACCTTTTTGGGAAACACATCTTGAGCTTCACAAAGTGTGTTTAGCATTAAAGTCACCTCCAATTATAAAAGCATCCAGCATCCAAGATCCAAGCGAAATGAAATTATTCTTGAATTGGCTGAAATGGTAAAGGATTTGCGTTCGGTTTTTACGCGTATGGCAATTAGTTGCACAGGCTCGAGCTCTATTTTTATGCGCGATCGTCTCTGATATATAAGGAGCATCCGCCTCTTGCATTTCCTGATGGGTGATACGCGTAGTAATCCTTAAAACCCCTTTATTCTTGCGCGCGACCCGTTTTTCAAGTGGGTTTCAGAAATTAAACAAACGTCAATATCATTGATATTGAGGAATATCACTAATTCATTGAGTTTGTCTAAAACGCCGTTAGTGTTCCAAATAAGTAATTTAAGTTTTTCTTTTTTTATTTTTTCGGGTGAGTTCGTTTTTTATTGAACTTATTTTCAATTTTTGTTAACTTTTCGAAAATAAGTTCATTTACTTTGTTTTGCTGCTCAATTTTCGCGAGTATAATGGAAAATACTTGAGATGCAGAGTCAGATTTTTAGAAAAAAATTAAGAAGTACCCGCTATCTTTTATATCGATTTTAAGGCCGCATATGACAGCATATACAGAGATGAATTATAGAGAGCCTTGTATAGTGTATCAGTGCTGCTAAACTCATCTGTCTGCTTAGAATGAAGATTGTGAACGGTCGCTGCTCCTTTAAGGTCGATATCGTGGGCGGCCGTATTTCAAGTGGTACTAAACTGGCTCACAAATCGGAAGGTCTGGTGTTCGAATCATAGCCATGCCCGAAAGACTTGAATTTTTTCAGTGACCAAAACTCAAGTAAGTTGTGTAATTGACTAGAATACAACAATATGTCTCCCTATTATTGTATGCCACTCATGGAGCGAAATAGCACGGCGCTTCTTCGTTGTAATCACATATAGAAGTCTTTTTTGACTTCATAGACTTCTGTCGGAAATTCAACTTTGAAGCTATTTAAATGAGTTTTCTCTGAGGCAGAGCTTTATTTCATATATGTCAGCTTAAAATACGGAAATATAACTAATACGGAACTGCCTCGTCGTTTTTGTGAGTGTCATCTTTTTGTTAATAAAAAATTATGATCTGCCCTTGGGTACGAATCGAAGACTTTTCCAGCCTGGGTGGTCGTTCTATTATCTCCAACTTTTGTGACGAACTCGGTATCGATGTCCAGAACTAAAATTTTGCCACAATATCTCCTCCGATAAAATTTATTCCAAAAGAATACATGACTTTCCGTGTCTTGTCTCTGTAGATGATGTCATATGCGATCTTGAAATCGCTATAAATAGATGTGATCAGTATCGATTTCCGTTTTTAGTGTTGCAGTGTAAATATGCGGTCATATGCACTATGTGGACTCATATGGAATCCTACAAATAAGGCAGTCATCTCTTACTTCCTGCGGCCTGATTCTGATTTTCCATTGAAAAAAATATAACATAATGGCTTCTCCTTCCACAATGATTTCAGTGGCAAAAATACTTACTCCGAATAAACTATCGCTGTAGTCATACCTTCAGTACAGCACCACCTGTTTATTTTTATGTCTTAGCAAGCATTTTGCCGAAATTGTTGCAAATTGAAGGGAAAGATTGTCTTTGTTTTATTTGTTTATTCAAAGTTATAGTACTTACGTATCTGCTTTATTTGTTGAGTAATCAGTTTCGCATCCGGATACCTTCAAGCCACTAGTACGAGGTTGCTTGGGTTTTCCAGATTTGTTCAGTATCCTCAACGTATGGGACTTAATCAATGGACTTTTGGAAGATTGTGTTTTTAGAATTACTAATTTTCTTAAGAAACAATTTTGAAAAATTTTGAAACTGTTCGCTTCTTAGTTTACTTTAAGTGGCGCTACAGTCCGGGGTGGACCCGAGGCTCGATCAAGAAGCATCTCCAGCTAGCTTGATCTTTTGCTAACTGCCTCCAATATCACACACTAAGTTGGCTGAGGTTCCCCCGGAGAATGATCCAGCCACCTCAGTCATGCGATCTTCTTTCTGGCTTTGTTGATGTCGCTGTATAGCCCGTACAGTTCGTCGGTGTATATCCTCCTCCACTCACCGTCTATCCAGATGGGACGGAAAATAACTCGAAGAATTTTCCTCTCGATGCAGCCAAGAGCACCCTCATCCATTTTTGATAATGTCCATGCCTCTGCGCCATAAAGCAGGACCGGGATTGTTAAGGTCTTATAAAGGGTGACTTTTGTTGTTCGAGGGAGGACTTTGCTACTCAATTGCCTTATCAGTCCAAAAAGCAGCGATTGGCAAAAGTTATTCTCCGTTTGATCTCAGCGCTGGTGTCGTTGTCTGAATTGATCCTGTTTTGTTCAGGATCTGCCGTAGTGTGAACATTTGGTCGATGGTGAACTTTCTTGGCCCGAAGTCACAATAATATGGACCTATCAGCTTGTTGACGAACAACTTTAAGCATTCACACAATATGGCAAAAAAGATCTTGGATGCGATGATAAAAAGACTGATGCTTCTGTAGTTGGCGCTGTTCAGAAGGTTGCCTTTCTTTAGAATGGGACAAACAATCCTGCCGTTTCAATCATCGGACATACGTTTGCCCCACCATATTTTACAGACGAGTTGGTGTATGCTGGTGATGGCGATGGCGCGATAGTTAGCTCATTGGACTATCACGCATACAGTCTGGTTTCGATTCCTGGCTGGGTCACCAACAATTTTTCAATGCGCCATCCCATTTCGGCGGGCAATGGCAAACTCCCTAAAGTAAAATTGCCTACGAAAAAGCTTCTAAAGAGTGCCGTTCGGACTCGGCGATAAACCGTAAGCCCCGCTCAGATGTGACAAAAAAGAAAACATGAGCAACACAAATAAGTGTTAAGAAGCTAGGCCATGGCCCATACCGGGCTGCCAGCGCCACAGTGTTTTTTTTTTTTTTTTTGTTGGTGTATGCTCCTTACCAAGTCATCACCTGCCGTTTCGAAAAGCTCGACAGGTCAAGCCGTCCGCTCCAGCAGCTAAGGTATTGGCATCTTCACTTCATCCAGGTTGGGTCGACGGAATTGTTGGTCTGAATCGTTCAGGTTATAAGGCTCATTCGCCGCCGTCGCCGTTATACAGTCTACAGAAGTAACCTTTGCAGAATCTCATCATCGACTGCGGCTCTACTACGATGCTCCCTTGTTCGTCTCTACAGGCCTCGATTCGGGGTTTGCGTCCCTTGCATGTTTGTTTTGCCTTTTCGTAAAGCTTCCGAATCTCATTCCTGGAGTAGCATCTCTCAATTTCCTCTACCGCGCGTTTCTCATGCTCTATCTTTTTCCTCCTGAAAAGCCGGTTGGAGACCGGTGAGCAGCTCAAGTCTTTCTTTGCAGTGCCGCATAACGTGCTTTTTTCTTAACTATATGTGCTTGCCGGCATTCGTGATCAAACCAGGTGTTTCGTTGTGGTGGTCGATTGAAACCCAGCACATCGGAAGTGGCATCTTTGATGGCCATCTGGCAATATTGCCACTGGTCTTCGATGCTTGATGCTGGCGGAAGGGACCTCTTTAGCGATTAAGAGACATTTGATCGGAAAAGGATTTGCCGATCCCTTGCGATTGTAGCCATCTGACGTCGAAATTCCTTACAATATTAGCTTGTACCTTGGCTACAACATCCGAGTCGATGGGGAAACCGCTACGACAATGTTTCGTCTTTCCGCAGAGTCGATAAGCCTGAATCCGTTTTCGGATGGTGGTATCGTGCAGGCTATATCTCCGACAGTGCTTCCAAAGATGCCCTCTCTTACTAGCTTTGCATTAAAATCGCTAAGGACAATTTAAATGTTATAACTAGGGTATTGCTCGTAGGTCTTGTTCAAGAACTCATAGAAGGCATCTTTGGTGTCGTCATCTTTATCCCCTTTGGGGGAGTGCGCGCATGTCAGGCTAATGTTGGTGAATTTTGTGTTGATGCGGATTGCTACGAGGTGCTCGTTCACATGCAGAAAACTCAAGACTTCTTGCCTTAGTCTGGCCCCAGCAACAAATCCGCATCCAAATAGGCGCTGCTTTTGCCGTCGATAACAATAGCCGTAGTAAATGTCGCAGTTTTTCATACTCGTTTTGTCCGGCCTATTCCATCGCATTTCATTGTCCTTAATTCGTTTGCATGGGTTGTCAACAGTAGACCCGTCCGTCCGTCCGGGCAGTTATCACGCGGGACAAGCCCCAACCTAGAGGGATAGTTCCAGCCAGTAGCACTGCCAGAGTGTTGCCGTTGGTCCATTAAGGGCTCATTCGCCACCATCTCTTTTCCAAGACCCTGAATTAGTCTGGAAAATTGAAAACCTTATGGAAGATCGATTAAAAAAGTTTGGGGGTGCTCTTGCTGCAAAGAACGTCCCAAGGAGAATTTTATTTAAAATTTTTGGAATATCCAGACCTCCGTCTTGCTTACAACAAGATAAACATCCAACGTACACGAGGAGTGACATTTATGTAATAATATTGTTTGAGGTTAATTTATCGGGAATGTTGTGTCTTAAGATGTGAAAAATGTGCATCAGCCACAATAATGTCTATTATCCTGAATATCTTGCCATTGGATATGCTTCCAACATAAGAAACCCATTCTTTCCATCCTAAACGTCTAAGATGAAAGTCATTAATAGGACACTGCTCGACGTTTTGTCTAAAGGCTCATAGCAGCTGTCCTTCTCCTCTTAGGGGGAATGTGCAGACATTAGAAAGATATTGTAAAATTTACCCTTGTCATGATGTGCTCTTTTACATGTCGAAACTCTTTTTTCTGCAATTGTGTGTTCAAACATTTGCCCTGACCCAAAATAATATTTGCATCTGTTTTGAAAGTGAGGCGGTTCTCCTTAAGAGTCTGCATGTCTGACTGCCGACGTCATGTCTAAGTCTCAGTGATTCCCGAATCGCTGTTTTCTTCTCGTTCAACATTTGTGGTTAAACCTGAAGTCGTCAGTATCCGGGAATTTTTCCATAATATCATTCGCTGTTTGAGCCAACTAGCCAATTAGCATACCTAGTCCTTGATGGGTATTCATATATCACTCAATCAGCACATAAATTTCATTTCCAAATTACCCGACATACAGACCATTACATCCGCCTTTTTTAAAAGAAAGTTACGTCCTTCACGGGACATATAGGTTAGTCAAAACTACATTTTAACGCTAATCACCGTTGAGTGTCTGATATTTCTATTTCAGTAATGAAATCATTCTTTAAAATGACTCTTCCGAATTAAACGAACTTAAGCGATGTCAAGATTGGAATAATGAAATCCTTATCAGTTATCATTTTCTCGGTCATAATTAATTTCCACCTGTCATTCCACCACATATCTGCCACAATCTATATCTATATCTTTATACCTGTAAACTAACAGGTCATTAGAATTGTGATTTAAATTTGATGAATATTTATTTCTTTGGAGAATTAAAAAATTGGAGATAAAAGAAGTAAAAAACAAAAAAGCGTCTTTAACACGAGTGGCAGTTTGAAAGTAGTTCCAAATGTCAAAATTAAAATAATGACTTGCATGACATGGAGATGAGGAACAAGTCTTTCACCGCGGCCAAAGATATTTGATATTCTAAAACATGTTGTTGATGTTGTTTAAGAAAAATTTTTTAAAAAAAATAAACAACAACAGCGATGGCTTAGAGTAATGACATTGTCAGGCAATTGGGATTTGATCAATATGACTGTTTTGTTGAGATATGTCTTTGGGATGTTGAGTGTGATCCCACTCAGATTGGATGAATGCAATATTATTTTGACGTCAATTTTCGCCAGATAACAATCAAAAGGCCAATCAATTGAGGCGAAGTTCAAGGGCGATTCCAAAACCTGCATTCCAACTGATTCAAAAATGCATGTAATTTATCATACAATTTTAAGTGCATATATTCCAATTTATTGAAACACCTTTTACAAAAGAATAATTTGAAGAAAAGGTCATCACATTATTCTGATAGCATTTAAATTTGATTAATATGCCGGAACAGGTCCTAAAATGATTTTAGTTGATGTTGTGGTTTAGCTGTCATGTCATGGGGGCAATGTTACTGACGTGTTTCGTTTTTTAACTGAATTACAATTACAATACGTTTCGGCTAGTTTTTCCAAAATCCAGTTTTTATCCAAACTTTCTTAATACAAAAAGTACCTTATAAATCATTTCAAGGCCCTACCGAAGTTTTTATTCTTTGTCTTCATGGCGATGGCGTTGGCGCGATAGTTAGCTCATCGGACTATCACGCAGACAGTCTGGGTTCGATTCCTGGCTGGGTCACCAACAATTTTTCAAAATCGCAATCACCCTTTCGGCGGGCAATAGCAAACTCCTGAAAATAAAAATTGCCTACGAAAAAGCTTTTAAGGAGTGTCGCTCGGACTCGGCGATAAACCGTAGGCCCCGCTCAGATGAGACAAAAATGGCATGAGCAACACAAATGAGTGTCAAGAAGCTAGGCCATGGCCCATACCGGGCTGCCAGCGCCACAGTGTTTTGTTTTTTATCTTCATGGGTTTATTTCCCAAATATGGATATGAAAAAATTCTGAAAAGGTTAACGAGTTGTACTGCTAGAGGAATCAATGAGAGGACCATCGATTTGTGCTAAAAAATTGGAATTTCACATGAGACCAAAGCTATTATCATCACAGCGAATCGTTTATGTCTCTGTTGGAGTCATCATAACCAAACTTATAATTGCAGCAATTGCAATATTTTTCCAGAGGTAAACAAATACCTCTAGAAATTTCGCTTTGCTTTGCTTGGCTTATTAATCTGGGTTTCCAAGTAGTGCTGATGTTGCTCTTCATTGTCCTCAAAGGTACGAGTAATGCGCCCCGAAGCAGAGATGATAAATTTTCTTGATTAGGAGCAGAAAAGTTCGATTGTTGACTGGCACTGTTTTATCATTCAATGGTTGAATTACAACCTAGCTATCAGTGAATTTTATTAAGAGTGTGTGCTGGCTTGTTGAATCGCAAATAGGTCACAAAGGAAAATCTAGTAATCCAGTAATCGAAAATGCATTGACTCCTGTAGAATATTTGAATATATCTCCGCGCTAACTTCGGTATTTAGAAAGAAAATTGTAAAGAAACTTAAAGAAATATAAACTCTCCTAAATGGAACAAATTTGCTTCAGAGTTCGTATGATAGAATCACACTATACTAACGGGTCATTCATTTCGTAGTTTTAAGTTGGTAACGCTGGTATTTGACACCTGCCAAACTCAGCATTCATTTGAAGTGTTATAATATTAGTTGAATGTTTGCCATTTACAATAATGGATCGCTTACACATCGAACAACGCGTTTAAATTATTAAAACTACCTACAAAAGTGGTGATTCAAACGTAGCAACTTCCCGCACATTACGCGATGATTATGGTCGTCATAATCGACCGACTAGGCAAGCAATCGGTAAAATTGTGAAGAAATTTGAAGAGAGTGGAAGCGTAACTGATGTCGTAAGGCCCGTGCATCATCGTAATGCACGCTCAGTTGAAAATATTGCTGCTGAGTCTGCAAGTGTTGCTAATGATCCGAATTTATCGATTTCCCGGCCTTCGCAGCAATTGAACGTGTTGTACAGCTCACTATGGCGTATTTTGCATTTGGATTTGCACCTTCATCCTTATAAAGTTTAACTTTTGAAGTTCAACAATTGAAGCCTTCTGACGATTCACAAGGCCGTATATACCCTTCTTGGGTGACAATAAACACCGATTTTTCGAACAATATTTTCCTCAGTGTTGAGGCACATTTCTCACTCGGTGGCTATGTAAACAAACAAAATTGCCGCATATGGGGCTCAGAAACCCACAAGTGATCGAAGAGGTGCCGCTGCATCCAGACAAAGTGACTGTGCTCTATGGTCGAAAGGTGTCATTGTTCCGTATTTCTTCGAACATGCCAATGGGCGGACGGTTACATTCAATTCAGAGCGGTACGGTCGAATGATAACCGATTTTTTTTTCATGACTTAAACGATGTGTGGTTCCAACAAGACGGGGCAACAAGCCACACAACACAACCAATTATGGCTTTATTGCGTGAGAAGTTTCCTGGTTGCGTAATTTCACGTTTTGGCGACGTCAATTGGCCACCAAGATCATGCGAATTGACACCGTTAGATTTTTTTCTGTGGGGCTAAGTAAAAGACCGTGCTTACGAAAATAATCCACGAACTCTAGACGCATCAAAATCCAACATTACTCAAGTTATGGCCGAGATACCGCCCGAAATGTGTGAAAAAGTGGTTAAACACGACCTCAAAAGAATGGCATGCTGCGAATCTTCCCAAGGCGGCCATTTGAATGATATTGTTTTTCATACTTAATGGCAAAGTCCAAACTTTATTGTATAATGGAATTAAAATTTTCATCGAAAATGTATCGCTGTGTGTGTTTTATTTAGCTTTACTTTCGAAATCGAAAAATCAATGACCCTTTACTATTTTCCAAACCAACTATGTATTGATGAAAAATCTCGTTGGAAAGCAGGTACAATGATAACTAATAAAGAATTTGATGGCCAAGATCTTACTGTTTAGATGGTTCCAAAACAGGGTGCTCTTTGATATCAAAACAGAGGTTTCCGAAATCTCATTTCCTACTGTGAATGACTAGATTTATCATAAACAAATGCTGAATGTCATTAATGAATACTCTTATATACCTAAAAGTAGAAACAAGTCAATTTAGTTCCTTAAATGTAGTTTTGCGGGTTTAGGCGAGTATTTTATGTTTTCCAACTGGGATACTAAATTCGAAAATTTCCAATGGATTGCCAAAACAAAGATCGTGTCTCAAATGACGATTAAGATCTCGCCGAATTTGCCCAGTCTTTGAATCTATCTTTTCTCATTCAGCGATTCGTACTTTGCTTGAATCATGCACTTTACCCAAAATTGTGTTTGGAGAATTAGGTCTCCAGGTTCAGGTATGGAGACTGCTATCTATAGCCTCAAGTCGAAGACTAAGCCTGGTGGCGATGTAATTAAAAAAAATAAGCACTGTGGCGCTCATTGTTGCTCATGTTGTCATTTTTGTCACATCTGAGCGGGGCCTACGGCACTCCTTAGAAGCTTTTTCGTAGGTAATTTTACTTTCGGGAGTTTGCCATTGCCCGCCGAAAGGGTGTTGACGATTCGAAAAATTGTTGGTGATGCCGGGGATCGATCCACGGACCCTTTCGTGATAGAGCAATGAGCTAACCATCGCGTCATCGCACCACCGATGTTATTACTGCGGTAATATTGAGAAACTTTTGCAATGGCATCTGCAAACCTCTATTAATGATATTCAATCTATCACTAACGTCAGGTTTCTTTTTGATGAGTGGAAGACCTCGGTTTTGGTGAATGATACCTCGAAAACTAGAGAGGTATCAGCAAACTTTCTGCTATATCAAAGCTTTTCGAATATATCATACCCAGATGGGACTTCGGGAGAACTTGTAATTGAAGTTGGTTCGGTTTTTAACGTCGTTTCTGGTAAGGCACCTAAAATTGGAGGAACCGGCTTGTCAGGACTTGTCAAAGAACCATCGTCATCTTCAAAGTACTTTTGTCTTCAGTTGCGACTGGTTTTTTGCTCTTTTTGTCTTTGAAATGAGCTTACTAAGGTGATCACTTCCTGAACATTTTTTGAAACAAATTGGACAACTATATGGACGATAGTTAGTATGAATACGTCCATGCCGTTGCAATTCGTCCGAACGAGAAAATCGTTTGCAACATGTCAAGCACAAAAATGGACGTTCACCGATGTGCCAATGTAAATGAGGTTTTAAATGACTCGCCTTCCCGTAGAGCCGTTCACATCCGGGAATAGGGCAAAAATTTTGCTTTCAGCCGTGTTCATCAGCACCAACAATTGGCGGTAAGCCATACATTTCATTTGAACAATTGGGATAAGTGCAACCGGGCTTCTCCGTTGTAGTTGAGTTTGAAATGCAATGTGGTCGAATGCGTTTCCGAAAATTCTTGCTTGTAGAAAGGCTCGAGTTCGGAGAAGCTGAGCCCGTCGAGGAAGTCTGTGGAGGAAGTCTTGTGGTTGTAGCAGAGTTTGAATGTTCCATGTGATTTATATAATAAAAGTTTCGGTTCTACAGGTGAGCTAACACTAAAACACTGAGTTTTGATACATATTCGCTGAAACAGAAGTATATGTGGCAATCGGCTGCAATTTCATATCATCCTCTTGCATGGTAGTCCTTTCAATTCGTGTAGAAAATTTACTGGTGTATGGATTCACCTAGTTGCAAGTAGCATCAATCATGTAAATTAATTGTAGGTATGTTCCGTTTAAGTTTTAGTGCTTCAACTTAATTTCTTTTTTTTTCTGTTAAATCACTCAATAAATTCTTGAAGATCTGTTTTTTTTTTAACTCTTTGCACTATCATAAAGATATAATACAATATCATACGAGCCTTAAGGCTGTAGAAAGTAGATGCCAGTGCGACGCCGTACGTGTATATAGTATATGGACTTAAGCAGAGCTTCTTACTCCGTAAACCATGTACTGGCTTGAAAATTTTGAATTTCATTTAGCAATGCTGAATGCTGAACAATTGGAAGGCTTCAAAAAGTTTGCCTTAGCAATAATTTATCAAGTCTGGGGTTCCACAAGGAAATCATTTAGAGCCCCTCCTGTTTATTGCTTTTATCAATGACATTGTTCTTGAATTAAAATTTTGTAATTGTCTACTGTAGGCGGATGATCTTAAATTATTAATTAAAATAAATAGTATCGATGATTGTGCCAAAATCCAGTCGGACCTTAAAAATTCGTCTACTTTGTGTGTAAGTAACTGCTCAACCTTATCTTTTACTAAATCTCAATTACAACAAAGTTTTAATTAATTTCATACCTCTAACAAGGGTCGACAATATTAAGAATCTAGGTGTTTTTCTCGATTCTAAATAAACTTTTGTATCTCATGTCAAGAATATAGTGATAAGAGCCTTTTTATAAAGTTCGATATCAATTATTGGGTTTAATAAAACTTAGTTAAAGAGGGCATATACATTTGCCAGCGACCTTCTATCTTCTCGGATAATTAGTTCTGCACTTCTATCCTTGTTACCTGTTCATGCTCCTGAAAAGTATTTAAGAGATCCTCACATCTTTTACCCATTGGGGCATGGAATAAATTATGGGCAGAATGAGCCAATTTCCAGATCTCTGTAATTGGTGAATGGTATCAGTAGATATGGTATATTGATTTTCATATTTCGAGAGAGCGTTTCAAATTCATTTTAATGACATTGCCTGCGAATTAATTTTCGTACTAATACTTTTTACTATTTATTTACTTCTATTACTTTTTGTATATTTTTTCATTTCTAGTTTTGTATTTATTATTATACATTCATATTATAAATTCATCGACGATCGACGCAAGACACTCCTCCAGCATTATGGATGTCCGTACGTTCCGAGGAGCCAACATTGACTCGGACCATTACCTTGTTGTAGCCAAGGTACGGTTGCGGATATCCCAAACTACGCCAAGACAAACTAATGCTGTAAGAAAATTCGACGTCAGATGGCTACAATCGCAATAGATCACCAAGTCCTTTTCCGATCGAGTGTCTCTTAATCTCTTGAAGGGTCCAATGCCGCCAGCATCAAGCATCGAAGACCATTGGAAATACTGCCAAAACGCCATCAGAGATGCCGCTTCTGATGTGCTGGGTTTCACTCGTCCACCAAAACGAAACCCCTGGTTCGATGATGAATGCCGGCAAGCACATGCAGCTTAGCAAGATGCATATAACGCGGCGCTGCTTAGAAAGACCAGAGCTGCTTATGAGCTCTATGAGCGGAAGAGGAGAGACGAGCACCGGCTTCTCCGGAGGAAGAAGAAAGAGCATGAGAAGCGCGCGATCGAGGAAATTGAGAGATGCTACTCCAGAAATGAGGTTTGGAAGTTTTACCAAAAGGTAAAAATAACATGCCGCGGAAACAAACCCCGAACCGAAGCCTGTAGAGATAAACAAGGGAACATCGTAGTAGAATCGCAGTCGATGCTGAGGATTTGGAAAGATCATTTCTGCAGACTGTATAACGGCGATGACGGACCAAATACCGCTGTCAGGCAGAATCAACCGAATCAACCTGGGCGATGATGACCAACAATTCCGTCCACCCGACCTGGATGAAGTGAAGATAGCCATATCGAAGCTTAAGTCCAACAAAGCTGCTGGAGCGGATGGCCTGACTGCCGAGCTCTTCAAAGCGTCAGGCGATGACTTGGTAAGAAGCATACATCAACTCATCTGTAAAATATGGTCGGACGAAAGTATGCCCGATGATTTAGCGGTCAATGAGGGCAAGACCAAGTATATGCTGTCAAGCAAAAAGGACAACCAACACCGACGTCTCGGACAGAACGTCACCCTCGACAGATATAACTTTGAGATAGTTAAGGACTTTGTCTACCTAGGCTCCGCTATAAATACAGACAACGACACCAGCGCTGAGATCAAGCGAAGAATAACTCTTGCCAACCGCTGTTTCTTTGGGTTAAGAAGGCAATTGAGTAGCAAAGCCCTCTCTCGGACGACAAAAGTCACCCTTTATAAGACTTTAATAATCCCGGTCCTGCTCTATGGCGCAGAGGCATGGACATTATCAAAAATGGATGAGGGTGTTCTTGGTTGCTTCGAGAGAAAAATTCTTCGGGCGATCTTCGGTGAGTGGAGGAGGAGATACAACGACGAACTGTATGGACTGTACAGCGACATAGACCTAGCCAGAAGAGTGAAGATCCAAAGACTGAGATGGCTTTGTCATGTGGAGCGCATGGACACCAATGCTCTGGTCCGAAAAGTCTTCGAATCCGCCTCCGAGGGACAGCGCAGTAGAAGAAGGCCAAGACTCAGGTGGCACACGCAAGTGGAAGAGGACATCAGCCAACTTAGCGTGCGAAACTGGTGGCAGCTAGCCAGGGATCGAGCTGGCTAGAGAAGCTTGTTGACTGAGGCCCAGGTCCACCCCGGACTGTAGCGCCACCTAAAGTAAAGTAAGTGTTATAAATTCATAAGATTGTTGATACCCATTGGGAATGGTGTAGTCGATGTTTTCTGGTAGGATTCCTAGTGCGTTAAGAATATTTGCGTGGCCAAAATGTTTATTTGCCCACTGTGAGGCGATAAGCTGCGTTGGCGGCTACTTGTCTCCTATAAATGTCGAGGGGTGTAAGGTAAGGCAGAGTACCCAGAGCAGCGAAGGCTGTATACAGATAAGGCTAGCTGATCCGGTGGTCGCCAGGTATCCGAATACTCCGCTAACGAATGAGCTATTTAGATGCTGGGCCTTTGCCAGGTTGATCATCGGCACGGGTCGTATGAAACCTTGATCCGGCCCAGGGGTGATGGCCGCCTTTAGTTTCAAGACTCATCTGGAGAAAATCTCGAGAATTATTGACCTTACTCAGCCTCTACAACTCGACAATTTCGATACTCGGGAAGAAGATATAAGGCGAATAGCTGACAATTAAATTTCAGAAGAATTTCATCATTTTAGGTCATTTTTCTGGAAGAGTCCCAAGATATCCGTTTGACCTTTGATGAGCCCAAAACAACTTTCTCTGCTATATCTTTTCGATTTTCAAAAGTTTTTAGTTCGGTGAATCACAGCAAACTATTCGGGAACTTTATTCTAGGTTCGAATTAGACAAGAGAGCCATTTAACTGATTCGGAAAACCCCACACGAAAGGTTGGAAATGTTTCCATAATGCTGGGACTTTGCAAATGCTTTCCACAAGGTTTAAAGGTTATAAACAGAAATCTTCTGTTAATTTCGAAGATTTTTTTCTCAAAACGACTGAGGATATCTTCATCCGCTGTCGTAAGAGTTCATGCAACAGCTTCATTAAGCAAGACTGGGATGATCAAGCGTTACACAGAGTCTCCTTAAGTTTTTTTTTTGCTGCTTAATCCAAAGAAAAATCCTCGTTTTACTTCTCCTGAGGTATTGTTGGCTGCATTTATAGCACAGCCAAGGGAGACACAGCTCCCTGCTATTTCGAATTTTTACTTATCGACTGTGACAAACAAATATTGTACATAGTTTTGCCCTCATATATCGCTATATCCATGATATGTCGATATCATCGTCGTAAGCTAGAAGTGGCAAAGAATTTTGAAAGATTGTCCCTTTAGTATCCCCCAGGTGTCCGTCAGGTTATAGACGAAGGGTTTCAAACGATCATATTGTGTGGCAGCTAAGATCTTGTATGCGATGTTAGGGAAACTTTTATTTTTATAGATATTGCTGAAACCTCGGTCGCTTGGCTACTTCAATCCAATTTGATGTACAAACTCAATTTTTGTGTTAAATTTTTGTAAAGAGAGCACAAATTTGGAGAAACGCCTTACACAACATTCTTAGTTGTTAAATAGGCTCAGTGATTTAAATTTGTTCCACTCCGCGTAAGACCAGATGGCTGTAATTTCCTAGTCTGATCAATGTAGGTCAGAGTACATTACATGTATATGTGTTCAAGAAAATAAAATAGTTCTCGGTTGAATTTCTAATTTATGCTTAAAACATTCTCCTTTTGTTCTGCCTTAATGGATTTGCAACAAAATGTAAAATAAAGTTCCAGGGATAACAAGCAAAGCTTACAGAATTTACTTGTTGTTTCTAAGGCCACCGGCACACCACTTTTTGCTCATCTAACACCTAATACCTTGTAACGTTTTACAAATGTTCATACGCTACCTTATAGCATCCAATAAATTAAAAAGCAAAGAAATTAAAACCGAGCAGATGGAGAATAAATAAAATAAAAGAGAAAAACAACTTGCAACAAACAGCGTTAACAACAAATTACCATACCGCTCAATTATCCCATCATGCATCAATAACATCGATTGAGGCACAAAGGCGGTTCTTAATTTTCCTCTCCAACATATTTCTCTTGTTCAAAATTTCCATATGAAGTTGTTGGCCGAACAAACATAATTTCAACGCCACGGAGACATTGGTCCGCCTCCGCAACCCCTCTGGCCGGCAAAAAAAGGGGGAGAAAAAAAAACAAACAAAACACTACGCAATAACAAGACAGGGCCTAATTGAAAGTGAAACATAAATTTATGCAGCCAAGACCATCGACCATCGACCACACTGATATTACCGCAGCGCAAAAGCCATATCCACAAGACAATTGCCCACAATTCTACCGCCTCCCAAGCATCGCATCGAAGCTGTAATATATGCAGCACCATGCATTGCCTGGTGTAGTGCCCGGTCGGTACACCTACATCACTTGACGCGACGAGGTCTGAGATTTCAATTCTGAGACTTCTCGCGCACTTTTAGCCCCATCCGATTTTTTTCCCATACTCGTAGACACACACAGTGAGTTTTAATACAAGCTCCGCCTGAGCCGTCTCCTAGACTTGGCCATGGCCATCGCGCTGGGTGGCGTGAGTGTTATCTGATATACTACATGGAAGACAAGGTTCATCTGGGGATTTCCCTTACACTTCAAGTACTCTCTCAAGCCCCAGTACAATGGGGCACACACACACAGTGCTTTTGGGGACATAATAGACCGCTGGATACACATCTCACACTTGAAGGCCTCCACTCGAGTGTGCACTCGCATCAGCATGACCACGCGGGAATACACTTAATACACTGAATACACTGAATACACTGGATGTGCTCCGAATGTGATTTATTCACTTGAAGCGCACAGGGCAGCCATCTGGGAGACTCAAAGTACCACCATAACGCAAGCGATGTAAGTAAGAGCGCTTTGGCTGATAAGTGCAGCATCACAATATGAAAACAAAACGACACTTCGGAGCGGTACCCTGAGGTTTCAAACCCTTACTGCTGGTGCTAGACATCGCGGCAGTTCATTTCTGAAGGGCCATTGAGAGTTTGGCCCTGAGAAGCCGCCAAAAACAATGCTTAAAACTCTGAAAACTGAGAGTAGAAAACAAAACGCCAAATCGAGATGTCAGTTTTAATTTATGCTCCTTGCGTCATACTTAACCTGCTCGAGTGCGCGCATGCGTGAGATGTTTCTCTTGCGCAGCAAACGACATGGTGATCATGATGTCGATTTCTTCTTCTGCTGGCTCTTCACTAGCTTAGATCCAAGATGCGACCTTTGTTTACAAGACTTGTCTATTCAACGACAGCCATAGTTACATACCTATGTATGTGTATTTTTGTAAAAGCGCGACCACTTGTGTGGAATGTCCTTTTGTTGTTTCTCGTGTAACTGTGCGGTCGGCTAATGGGACAATTACAGCAATTTATGGCTAAAGATTGGATGAGAATCGGCGGTTTTGTGAATTCATTAGATGTGAAGATGATTATGCGCACTTCAATTAGCGGTTAGCGGGAATTCGAGGTGGTAAACACTTGAGAAATATGTGGATTCAAAGAAAATGACATCTACAAATGAATCAGTCTTACGAATAGAAATTGGAACTGAGGGGTACTTAGGATTTTGAGATTGACAACGTGGAATAAGTGGTCGATAGATGGATGGTTTGTTTGAATAAATCTGATTTTTATTATTTTCTTACTATACGGTCGTATAATGCAAAAAGTGCATAAGTACACTGGTGAATATATGTACTTGTAGCGCTCCGGAGCTTACGCTCCAATCATGTGGTAAAGAACGACTGAAATACCGCGCCAAGAATGTGGTACCAAAATTTGGGAACAAAGTCTTTCACTAGCGAAATTACGTGTTCTTGGAGCATAAACTCCAGGAGTATGTGTCTAATGGGCAATCGCGCGCGAAATACCGCGTGAAACTTGAACGTGCGGGAGTGTACAACAGTTCAACAGTTTTCGCTGGAACGTGCGGAAAATTTTTTAGAGCCAGTGGGACCAATGTCGGACGTCCATGTTGATTTCACTCTTGGTACCGCGCTCAATCACGTGGGAAAGAATGTACTACTCAAAACGGGGAGCGTGCGCACACGGGCTTTCCGTTGCGCAACTCATGCCATTACACGTGCACTCTTTCGCGCGTGAAATCTTGCATTCCACACTTTAGCGCGGTAAAGTCAGACGTGTGGGGAGGCTAATCTTGCCATTCTTTACACACACAATCTTGACGACAGATATATTTCCTAAGTCCTAACGGGGACATGGGCAGCGATTGATCGGGATACTCTTGACGATCTAACCAGATTCACTATTGAAGACACTTGCAAACCTTCAATGAACAATAGCCATCGTCCTGCTATCCAGGATGAGCGATAGGAAGGACATAAGGAGGATGAAAACTGTGATATATATATGATTGCCGTAATAAAGAAAAAAAATAGCGATTATTCGGATTCGGATTTACAATATGCAGCGGACTTAGGCAAGATATGTTGATCTTCCGAGATGTGAGTGGGGATCTTATGACAATCCGCATAAAAGCAAAATTCGCTAACATAATCCGAATATGCGTCTATAATTCCACTTAAGACAAGGATAAACACATTTAAAAAAATGTTTTTACATGCTCTCGACAAGATGTATGTGCAATGTCCGAAGAATGACGATAAAATCAATAGGTAACGGACTAAGGCTTATTGACTTTCAGCAGGAAGAGATATCACTGTAGCAAGCACACTTTTTCTCATCTCAGTATACCCAAGCGGACATGAAGGTCTCTGGATCATTTAACGTTCAATGAAATTGATCACATCACCATAGACACGCCTGAACGTTTAACATTAACTCAGATCACCGCCTTGTTGCGGCTAATGTGCAAAAGCTGATTTCCAAAACGTCACAACCAGGATCAACTATTGTGAGAAGTTAAAACGTAGAAAAGCTGCAATCGCAAGGGATCGCCAAAAACTTCTAAACAAATCCTTTTCCACAAGCACTAAATGCCGAAGACCAGTGAACACGCTACCATCGTGCCATCAGAGGCATTGAAACTAATGTCCTGGGTCTCGCCCGACCACCAAGAAATCCTTAATCAAGACCTTTGATTTCGAAAAAGGTTTAAGCAAGCTGACGCGCTGTCATATGATTTTTTGAATATCATACCTAAGTTGAGGTACTCCTCTCCTGCATTGTCACTCCAGGTAAGATACGAAGGCTTTTCAGACCGAAGCGTTGATGTCCATTCGCTCTACATGACCCAGCCATCTCCGTCATTGGATCTTCACTCTTCTAGCTAGGTCGATGTAGCTGAACACTCCATATAGTTCGTAGTTGTATCTCCTCCTTCACTCATCGTCAATGCAGACGGGACCGAAAATCACTCGAAAGATTTTCCTTTCAAAGCAGCCAAGAGCACTCTCATCCATTTTCGATAAAGTCTATGCCTCTGTGTCATAGAGCAGGACTGGGATTATTATATATAGGGTAACTTTTGTTGTTGGCGATAGGGCTTTGCTAGTCAATTGCCTTCTCTGCCTAAATAAGCAGCAATTGGTAAGAGTTATTCTTCGTTTGATCTTAGCGCTGGTGTCGTTGTCTGAGTTAATAGCGGAGCCTAGGTAGACAAAGTGCTGAACTACCTCAAAGTTATATGTATCTGTCGAAGGCGACGTTCATGTCCGAGACGTCGGTGTTGAGTGTCCGTCTTGCTTCACAACATACCCTTGGTCTTGCTAAACCCATTGTCACCTCCTCCGTCTCAGTGACTCACGAAAGCGTCACTGACGTCACGCTGCTCTCTTCCGTTTATGTCAATATCATTGGCGTAAGCGAGTAATTGAAAGGACTTTCAAAAGATTGTGCCTCACCGGGCCTCCCCTTCAGCGGGCTTTGATATTGCTATCTTCACATCATCTAGTTCGGGTGGACGGAATTGTTGGTCTAGAGAAATGCTCTTTCCATATCCTCAGCATCCACCCCTGTTCGTCTCTACTATAGTATAGGCTTCGGTTCGTGTTTTTTTTTCATCATTAGAAGCCGGTGTTCGCCTTTTCTCTTCTGTTCATAAAGGTTGAGAGTAGCTCTAGTCCTTCTATGCAGTGCGGCTTTGTATGCATCTTGTTGAGCTGCACGTGCTTGCCGACATTCGTCATCAAACCAGGGTTTTCGTTGTGGCGGTCGAGTGAAACCCAGCACATTAGTAGCGGCATCTCTGATGATTTTCAGTAGTCTTGCCACTGGTCGTCGATACTTGATGCTGGCGGCAGTGGACCTTTTAAGAGATTAATAGAGACTCAATCGATAAAGGATTTGGCGATGTCTTACAAATTTAGCCGTCTGACGTCGAAATTCCTCACAGCACTAGCTTGTATTTGCGCTGTTCGGCATATCCGCAACCGTACGTCGTTTGGACATCCATAATCCTGGAGGAGTGTTTTGCGTCGATAGCCATGTGGTCAAGGGCTCATAGAAGGTATCTTTGGTATCGTCATCTTTTTCCTCTGTGGGCGCGTGCGCACAAATCAGACTAATGTTGAGAAATTGAGCCTTGATGCGGTTTGCGTCCAAGCCGGAAACTGAATACTTCTTCTTCTTCCATCGTATTTCTGGGATGGCGGTAATGTCTGTTTTGCAGTGGTCTAGAGCGAATGTACCTTAAGAGTCTGGACAAAAATTGGTGAAAACTCTTACGCAGTGGTTTTGCTAGACCACTGTTTCAGAAGAATCAAAGATATCCCATCTGGACGAACGTATTTGTGTTTATTTGAGTGCCCTTGTTACTACACGACTATGAAAGTGAACCGGTGCCAAAGAATTTTCGACAATATGAAGTGTAAGAGGAGATATAGCACAATTCTATCTGGAAAGAGGATAAAGTAAAAACTGTTGTAAGCGAACTACAACAAATCTTTCAGTTTTCTGTTCTATTCGAGTTTCACATGCTCCAAGAAGGCGTTCCAGTCATTCCTGACTCTTTGGAACCATTTTTCAGTTTTTCTATACTGAGTAACTCGTATGAGTATAAGACTGAAGACATAGTTTTCTTATCCTGATTAATCCTTTACAGCTCGAGTTGTAGCACGCCTTATCATTTGGTCTTACTCCATATCAGCTTTCCAATTAAAATTCCTAAAAGAGTTGTTTATTCCAGTCCAATTGGCTTTCTAATACGAGTATTGTTATATAATAGTTAGTTTAGTTATAAGCGTACAAGAAATGAGGTTACCACTGACGGACGAGTATTGAGAAGTGAGCACATCGACTGTAAACAAAAACAAGACCAATGTGTTGGCGATGTGACTATTAATCTCTGGCATTCGCTTGCGCCTATTAACATGTTGGTTTAAGCTATTTTCCACAGCTTGAGAGTATGGGGCTAGAACCCTTTGAATAGAGTCAAAAGGCGACTCAAACTTATCAAAATTGGATTTGCTTTAAAGTTGGCAAATAAAACAGCTGTGGATAATTGGCCAAAACGATGTGGAAATTTAATAGCATGAAGCCAAATCCGGGATTGGAAAAGAGATTGCATTGCTATCGGGTTTGGTAAGCTACATCATTACGTAACTAACTAAATTGCGAGACAGATTCAGCACTGTCATTGACCTAACTATTTTTAAACAATCATTCCGATTTCATGATCTTGGAGCCACGTTTACTCATGAGTGATCAATTTTTCGAGCATCAAACTTGTCACGAGCACCTCTCTAATCCACCTATTTTGACGCGCTTCTGCTGAACTGGAGCAAATAGATCATTTCCAATTGTTGAAAGCAACTTGTATTAGTTTACCTTTCCAGCTGCAATAAGACATAAGGAGATTGACCTTAGATACCAATACCAAGAGTGGCTCGATATCGATTTACAATATATCGCACAAGGATCACCTTTTTTGCACCACAACCCAGACGATTAAGATCCCTTTTAGTTGGAGTCAAGATTTGTCCGACAAATCTTATCCTTCATTTGAACTCATAATTAAAAATTTGACTATATGGAGGTATATAGCATCTCTAGCAATGTCTTTCATACTCTTTGGATTCTTGTCACTACAACTACTTTTCAAGTTTGTTACCAAATTAGCTGAAACCTGAATCCAATTTCGTTAAAGCAAAATTCCTTCAATATATGGTATTTCCGTTAAGTACATACTACATATGTATGTGTGTATGAAGTCAAGTTGAGTATGTTTAATAAACTGTTCCACTTAAGGTCTCCAAGCAGTCTCGTTACCATCTTAGCAAGTTAAGCTTTCCGTTCCCCTTGTTCATTCAATTTCACCCATTCAATATGGAGTGACTTTTAAATCAAATGCCGACACCGTAACAAATTCTGACAGATTTGCTCTCCCACATCCCACATTTGTTGTCCAAAAGACCGTGATACGATTATATAGTAGGTACACACCGCCACTGTGCTCTAAAGATTAAATCACAATTTGATAGGCAGCTGGAATTTTATGCACTGGCTATGGTGACGATGATGGTGATGGTGATGATGATGGTGATGGTAGATATCTACCAAGTCAATGTAGTATACGAAGGTGAGATGGGAGACTCCAAGAGGCTCTTAAGTGTTATAATTATTCACAGGAAAAGTCATCAGGACAACTCGGCTAGAAGCCTTTGTGACCCACCGCTTCATTGAAGCAGCAATTTGTTTGATGAATCTTCTGCTCTTTCTCTCTGTTCACATTGTCTGCATTGTGGTCCACTACACAATTCAATGGTACGGTATTCAAATTCGTTTTGTTCCCTGGCATCAAGCAGGCGGCATAGTGCACGCACAAAAGAACCCCAATCTGGGGTTCCACTTGTTCTGGAGAGCATCTCTTGAGAGTGTTTTCAGTGTTCCCGTCTTTGGTAAGGTTTTGTTTATGTGTGTTTTTTTTTTTGGTTTTTATGCTCCTGCTGGTGTTCATCTGCCTGTCCAACTGAACGAAGGCGACAAATGCCAAACGAGCTCCTTGTTGCTTGGAAATGGATGGAAAAAGATAGCATCACAGTACTCGTATACTCCTATATGTAGGGTTCCCATCGAGTATCGGCAGAAATCCAAAAATCACCAGGATACTGAAAGCCGCAATGTTCCCTCATCGGGACAACGTCGATGGATTGGCCATCGAACGGCGACGGCAGCTCTTTTTGAAATCCCAATAAGTAGTCGCTTTAGTGAAAATCTGTCTGTCCATCTCTCTGTTCACGGTGCTAGAGTAATGGCGGTGGCGGTGGCAGTAGCAATGCCGGCATTGAGCTTCGTTTAATACGGTTCGATGGATTTCCATGAGTATATTTGTACCTTTGAGATGCTGGACTTGCTCTACAGATACCTACTGTTGCTGCTGCCTTAGCACTGCTGAGCTGGGCATATGGTGAGCTGCTGACGGCGTATGTTATGGATATTCTTAGTGACTCCTCGGTTGCAAAAACCTACACTCGAATGACTTGTGATGGTGATGCCAAGTTCCCAGCATCCAGCCAGCATAAGCCTCATAGACAATGCGGGCACTTTTTGCATTCCTTCAGGAGGCAAATGTGCGTGCCTGCTGATCAATCTTGTGTGGGAAATAATCCGATTAACTCCTTTGCGGGTATGCGTTTGATTGGATTTCTTTCAAGCAATACTCCCGTCCGTTGGCTAGTTATACGAATACCCCTCTACTCGCATTCATAGTCTTTGTCGTTTTGTTGGTGTGCACCTTTTGGCATTGTGCTACCGCATTGTGTGCTGGACTAGGACGCGGGATTGGTTAATCCTCGCTGTATGCTGTTAGATGCCATTTTCATATCCATAGTGAGTGGTAATTTACGTCTTTGTGAGATGAGATGTGAATGCCTCGTAGCCGACACATAGTGTGGGAGTTTATTAACTTGTCATTTTCTTCAGACACAGAGAGAGAGTAGACGATACCTTGGACACACAATACTAATTTCGGTTCGGATTTTGTAATTAAGAGATGTTTCTAGATAATGCCTGCATTTTGAAAAGCAGCAATTGTTGCAATAGGCATACGAGTACTTGGATTATGTCTCTCCCATCCTCTTTAAAAGTTTAGGTACCACGACTTGAGGTTGCTGTGAAAGGTTATAGTGTATTTAAATCGACTAAGTTTTGAGCTTGTGATCACACAAAAAATCAGAATTTTTACGGAGACTCGTGATTCATGACTCTCAACTGTAAAAAAACAATGCAATTCCTATGCAGACATTGCCTGACTTACAAACTGCAAGAATTTGACTACGAAACAGTTCACCAGCCTGGGAAGAGGGCGGCGCTCGTCGATGGAAGATGAGCAACAGTCAGAGGAAGCACTTGCGTTAATACTGAACGTCCAGATATCAGACGAGGATTGGGTGGCGACCATGCAGTGGCAAAACCAAAAGCTGCGAGACATGATCCCCACACTGAAGGTAGCACCAATGACGTTGGTGTAGAAACAGCTTCAAAAAGACTATATGGTCAGAGGGTACCGCCGTTTTAGTAAGGATGGTGATGCGAAGAAATGCGTGGTGGAAGATTCTTAACCCATGTCACGATGATGTGGGACATCCCGCTGACCAGAAAAGGCTTGAAAAGCTCAGAAAAACCTTTTGGTTCCCGAATGAAAGGCTCAGGAAAACAAGACGTTCGTGGATTGCACTGACGAAGAGAAGAAAGGCAAAAAACCCGAAGCGGAACTGCACTGTATGGACTGCATTCGCCCCCCATTTGACACCGCGCACCTCGATCATCTTGGGTCCTTCATGATAGGAAGGGGAGGAACCAAGTGTATTCTCGCTTTAGTTGACAATTTCACTTAATATACCATTCTCCGAGCGTTGGAGACAACAAACAACCAAGGCAGCATCCTGATTGAAGCGGCCAGTTACTTTCAGTTGCCGAGAAGGAATTGCATTCACTTCGCGAACATTGACCCAGTTTTACAAGAAAACCGGAATCCAGCAGATAAATCGCACTGTCACAACACCAAGAGCAAATGAGCAGGGTGACAGATGCAATCAAGTGTATGCATACTTCAGAAAGGGAGGGGGGTGGGGGGTGGGCGGGAGACTGGACGAGCCACCTGCAAGCGATCCAGTGAGACTAAATTCCGTCCGGAACCACATACCTTTCACATCGAGGAGTATTACGGGCGACACGCTGCTACTAGAGCTTGGGGAATAGACCAAGGTGTAAGCCGGTGAAATGGCACAATGGCAAGGCGAAGCATTGGTCAACACTGAGCACAGTCAGGCCCGTCAGAAGGCGAAATTCGACGCGAAGCACAGGTTGTCAATTCGGAATCGGCCGAAAGAACTTGTGTTGGTTAAGAACGAGCATACAGTCATAGGTAAGCCTCGGAAGTTGGAACCACTATATTAAGGCCCATACATCGTCACCAAGGTTCTGCAAAATGACCGGTATGTGCTACATTATGTCCCTCACATGCAGCGAAGCTAGTAGAAGCTTGACACCGTGGGCAAAATGAAACACTGGTGTGAGCTTCTAAAGAATCTGATATCGAGAGCGAGATCGACGATAGGATGATCGAGTTGGAACACTATAAATGAAAGCATATACATAAAAGCCTGAAGCGGAGACTGTAGAATCGATCCTAGGTCCAATCGTCTACGGAGGCAGACCTCCAAATATCTAACAGCAATGGAAACGAAATATTGGACCGGAAACTTATAAATATTTGAAGACCTCCTTGTCGTTGACCACTGTGTCTAGTGACTTCGGAAAACAATCGGTTTGTGGAAAGGTGCTGACCTCACAGGGATTTTGCGAAGCATTTGTCTGGGCCGCTGGCAGCCTGAAGAGTCAATTTTTTTACAATTATGCTCATATGGAACCCAACTGTCAAACCCAAGTTCTAACCGTGGGACATGCCTGCCCCCTATCGTAGTTTCGAGTCCTGAAGCGCTCACATCTGAGCCTTTCCAGCAATTTGATCGGTGATTTCATTTTCTGTATTCCCATTTTTTCTGTATTCCCATTGTAACCTGGGATTCAGACAAGAGTCAGTAAATTAGCATTCCGACTAAGTTCAGTGAAGTCTTTCATTATTAACTAGCTTAATAGCCGTGGCAAGGCTCTAGATGCAGCTAGGCTGCCGCTTCAGATTCACCGATTCTTTACAGTTTAGTTTGTTGCCATTAGTATAGCGTGTATCTCCACTTGAAAGTCAGACTCCTACCGAGAAGTGAAACAGTGTCTTTCAGAAAAACTCCAGCGCCGAATCTTCAACTGATTCTGGAGAAATCTGTGAAGACCCGACTACATTCCTTTTCTGGCTCAGGTTCTTCTGGGGGCAGGAAAAGTTGATTTCGTTTTTTAATCTCAACAAGAGTTCGGCAGCCATTTGATCAGGCAGCATATCCATAAGAACAGTGCCAAAAGTCAGTCGGCGCACGTAGCCATCAAAGCTCCAGTGGTTGGTGTATCAAAAAACACTTCTCTTAAACGAAAAATGGCTTTGATGGAATAGCCCGTAATAAAATGGATACAGATACAGAGGTGAGGGAAAGCCCACATGTAGCTAAGACAGACTGTAGTTGGGAGTTATAATTGGCCTTAGAGAAGGCCGGTAGAGCCTTGAGGCTTTCAGCGTCACAAAGTTTGTCATTCAAATACTTTGCTTGGAGAAGTAGATGGTGAAGACTTTTAGCAGTAGATAGACAGTTCAGTCTCCTTGTCGTTGAGAGTATCGTTTAAGTCCTAAAGGAACTGACTGTAAGCCCATTTCTGGTGCACAAATTCTCGATTACGTCTGGGGCTGCATTTAGAGCTGAGAGTCGCTAGACATAATTTAATAAATAGCGCAGCATATGCTTGTTAATAAACGTCAAAACTATTGAGAGGGGGCAAACCCCCTAGTGATTCGTCTACGCCAGGATGTCTGGCAGCATAGCTAATGTAATTTAAGCTAGTTTTAGCAACTTATGGCAGGAGACAGATTAACGACATTATATGGTGAATCGGGAGCGTATTTGTTAGTTCACATCGCTACAAGCTCAACAGTTAAGATATCTTACATTGAAATATATTATCGTTTGAGAATAAGGGAAATTTTATATAACCAATAGCTCGGTTAAGCATGACACACCAATGCCGCCGATTTACCCTAGAAAGAAGCAAAAAACCGATGAAAGACTTTTCGTGCTACCGAAGAACTTGCCAAGAGACTCATCTCCAAATAAAATCCCTTAAAATACCTAGATAGTGTCTCGACAATTAGATTAGCGGAAGAGGGAACTCTTTGCCTTGATTTCCCGAATATGAATCTCTATTTTAAAGCATAAAACTCCAAGATGCACACCGATGACGGAGAACTTTACAAATGCGATTAAAGTTTGTTTTTTTCTATTTGCAAGAAAGACTTAAACAGAGAACTTGTCTATTGTACTCCATGTAACTGCCTTTTAATGAAGTCTTTCTGCCTTTCGAAGAAAGATGAATGATAAAGTGCCTTCAGTACCACCACCCACCACGTAAACGTCGAGCAGCCTGATGCGAGCGCAAGCCGGACATTCACAGGGGTTATGCTCCGCGGTATGTTCATCACTTTAAAAACAAGTGTCGGGGTAAGTTTACTTATTACTTATGCCCGGCTCATTTAAGTGCTTAGCAAAAGTGCAGTGCCCCTTCACAACACCGGTTTAGTCTGCCTGCAACCTACGAAGTCAAGCCATCTACAGTTGTGCTCAGATGATATCCATCTGTTAATGAAGGCCTTAACCGAGGACGCCAGCAGGTCTATCGTAGGTTTGCGTTCCGAAAAACTCTCCCTTGGCAAGTTCATCACCGATTGGATTTTCCATGATCCTAACAGCCTTCTATTTTCCTCATGTTTGTACTTAAGGCCAGAGTCAAAAGAAAGCGCTAGTGCGCTTAGTGCACGTTCTATCAAAGACTTCTTCTTTTTAAATGAATGACCGACTTTCATGCAGCTCATTTTGTAAAAATCAAGTTGAGGAAGTCGATCAATGCGTCCAAAGAAGAGCCAACCGTGCTAGAGAAATCCCCAATGCAGCAATGGCCCTGGTAAAAGCGACAATCATGTCTTTTCGTTAGAGCTTATTCCACTCGCTAAGCATATGATATAGTTTGTCTTATCATAGCTGTGTAGAACCGGAGAACCTTCTCGCAGTCAGACTACCCCATGTCTTCACGACAGTTCGTTTGCACCGCCAGAAGGGCGACTGCGCCTTAGAGTGCTTACATATTTACGGAATTCAGCCAAACTGCACTTAGAACATCGGCAAAGCTACAGGGGTAAATTTTAACTAAAAAAAACCTTAAAGCATTCTTTCAAATACCTAGTCCTGCCATAAGTTCTGTTTCACAATTTCCAGCGCTTACCGTTTAAAGTTCTTGCGGGACCGTTAACACATGCACTGATCAGTGAAGAATACTAGTCAGCTTGGTTTTAGTTTGCAAACATGGAGTGGGGCGTTAAAGAGAATCGAGTCGCGGTAATAGCATTGCATAAGTGCGGAAAAAGTGGTGGCAAAATTTTCGAGTTGCTAAAACCACTCGGAATATCGAGAATATTCGTTTATCTAGCTATTTCTCGCTTCGCAAAATTGTCTGGAGTAGAGGACAGGCCAAGAGGTGGTCGCCCGCGTGTCGTCCGCACGAATGCGGTAGTAAAGGCAGTGCGTGAACGAATTCGAAGAAATCCCCTTAAGAAGCAACCGATCATGTCCACGCAATTGGATATATCAATCAGATCCATGTCTAGGCTGATTCGGGATGACCTGTATATGAAACGCTATCGCTATCGTCGGTCCACGGGTCATCTTCTAACTCCTCAACTAAAACAAATTAGGCTGGAAGGATGGCTATAAAAACATTCTGTTTACGGATGAAAAAAATGTTACCGCTCCATTTATGCCACTTCATGTAAGGAAGCGAAAAAAGTTGTTCCATTCCGTAATGGTTTGGTGCGGGGTCTCTCACAATTGTGTCACATCCCTCCATTTCTGTGAAAAAGACTTAAACTTAAACAGAAGATTGGCCGTCTGGGAGTCCAGATCTGAATCCACTGGATTATGGTTTGTGGTCAGAATGGGAGAACATGGCCGGCAAGACTCCACACAGAAATTTGGAAAGCCTTGAAACAGCATTAACCAGAGCAACGTCGACGATGTCCATGGAAATCGTACGTGCCGCTATGGCCCAATGGCCACCTCGTTTGGAAGCTTGTGTTAAAGCAAAAAGCAGTTATTTCGAGTGAATTCAATTTTTCTTAATAACCAATACTGTGGTCTAATAAATGAAAACGTTTTGAATACAATATGTTCAGTGTTTTTTTTTTAATAGTGTTATATATTTGTTACAGAACTTATGGCAGGACTAGGTACATGTCGTAGAAATAAGGTAGACAATGAACTTGCTTCACAAGCAATTGGATGCTTCTCAAGCTATTGGCCTTGGTTATAACTTAATGTGTTTTGTATTTAATGCTTAAGAGTTCCTCCTGCATGATATTGCAGTTATTATACGAATCAAAGGGAGCTGTAAATTCTACCTTGGCTGCATCGTATACAATTACTATGACCACTATGGCATCGTATATATCTACATAAGTATAACAAATTGTCTAAAGCCTGTCTTGTTGGAATAGTCCTCAATTGAACCTCTCCGCTTATTCTCAAATTTCTTGATGTAGGTATCTGAATTTATTGGTCATGGATTCAATCCCATCACACGTGGTTGTAATAAGGTGTTATAACCCATCTACTCAGCATAATTAGTGTTTCATTTTAAATACAGTTATAGGCAACATTGTATCCAAACAACAATATATTACGGTAATAAAGTATTCGAAAACAAAATGCCACTAATCGACTGGACGCACAGTGATTTATATCGCGACTAATGCAAATAAACTTTCAAAAACAATTCAAAGAGAAATAAAAATGCCCATTAAAATTTTTATTCCTCAAAAAAATATTTATTAACATAAATTAACCATTCATGACGGAATGAAGTTGCCGTCCAATTAGAGGCGCTTTCCAATCGATTATCGGCCGATGGTCAGAAAACCATAAAAATAGTTTTTATACTCTCCCCGACGAACTCTTCACATTCATTGGTTTGTTACTGATGTCTCCTCACTCACATTCTCTGGCTGTGTCCGCAGACACAGTAGGGGCCTATAAATTATATTTCATGTACGAAATGACGTTTTGTTGATAGCGCCCCGACAGTCCAGTCGTTGTTTGTCTTCTGTGTCCAAAAAGACCGTCTAAAATTCCGTTCGATTTTGCAATTCCAACCCCCGCAATTGGCGGAACTTACGAGTATATCAAAATGTCAGACAACACAATGTTTTGAGTGCGAGCTGTCAGCTAGCTTCGCTGCTGTCATTAATTTTCAATCTGTCAACTTTTATGGTTTTTAGATCAGAAATTCACTAATTATTTATTACCCGATGATTTGGTATTCATGTCTTGTTTCACACTCAGGTACACGCACTCATGGTAAGACATAAGACAGTTGGATGAAAGTTTGAAGAATTTCAATTCCCATGAACTACGGGAGCACCAGCACAGTGTGACACTGGCAATTGACAAGTACGAGTGTAGTTGGAGTAAAGTGTAGTTTTATTCCACTCCTTTGGGAATGGCCCACAACTGTCATATACTCGTACTAACTGAACTTGGAGGAGAGTGTTCAATAAACCACAGCGCTGAACACATGAAGATAACAATTCAATAAAACTGTTCCATTGGACACTTTGTGAGAGTTATAAGCTGGCTGGAGATCTCGAACCTTATTACAATTGTTGAATATTTAATTTTTTGTTTTCAGCTTCACAATTATGGATGAAATTTTTATACTCGTATATGATGTAAACTGAGGCGGGTCCGGTTTTAGATAGAATTTTAATTTATATACAAGAGCGGTCACCGCCGCTGAATGAATTACAAATGCGAGGCTATTCTTTGCTCGTAGCTAATTTAAGACGATCGCAGGTCTTTAACTCATATGCGCTGCTTGATTATGTTGATTGTGATGATGATGATAATGGCGGACCCCATGGCCTATTAGAATGATATTTGAATAAATAATGACTTGTATGAAAATTGATTTCGGTGGCAACACATAGAAATTCATTCTGTCATAGTTTGTGAGATATGTAAGACAGAGTCTGGGGAAAATTTCCTTTTTTTTTGGTCTGACATCAGGAATGCAAAATGCAAACGACTTTCTATTGTACTCGTATTAAACCCGAGATGTTGATATAAATAAAACAGGTCTGATTAAAAATGCATTTTGAGAGATGTTTGTCTGCGATAGATTCGTTGTTAAGGCATTTTAAATCACTGGCTGGGGGAATAAAAATCGGAAAGCTGTCTAAAAGTTGAGCGAAAGGTTGACCAAAGATGTTAACAACCTTTGTATAGGTTAGCGTTGGGTTTTCCCAATATTCTCACAAATAGACATTTGAAGTATGTATTAGATTAGATTCGATCGGGTGAGTATACAGATATCTAGGAAAAATGATGTGATGGTTAGATTTATAGATAGAAGGAAGGGATCTGTACGCAGAGGATGGAACTCAGTGTGACTGAAGAGTTTACTTAAATCTTCCCATCAAGCTCAAAAGCAAATAAATCTGTGATGCAACAATCTGGTATGGACCACTTCACTGAGCGGATAGTTCGTTTTGAAAATTTATGCAAGGAGAATGTTCTGAGAAAGTTCACTTCTTAAAGTTTGCCAATACCTTTCGACGAAGTGGATTATGCCAAATTAATTGTTGTTTTCTGGTCAGAGAATTAGTTGTTATTCACGTCAAAGTTCAAATATTAGAGAAGTTAAATGCGAAATAAATGTGAAAAAACTAGGACTCTGAATATCCCTACTCCAGCAAAGGCAACCCACACACTCTGATAAGAACTTTGGAATAAAACCTATGCGTGGGCGATGATTGTTGCACTATAAATTGACTTGTATTCTATCCACATTAAACTAAGGATCAACCTCTTTACGAAAAAGATAGATTGCTCATCTAGTTCTTCATGGCATCATCACTGCTTTTCTAAGCGAAAAATTTGGGAAAGTTTTCCTTTCTTTAGGATAAACAATTCGGCTGCGGGTTATTGGCAAGACATGACAAAATACATCTTAGGCGTTTGTTGCTTGGTGAAACTCGCGTATACATACATTGGAAAATACATAAGAACTGCGTTAATAATACTCCAAAGAACGGATTGCCTCGGATGTGCATGTTACTGCGAAAGAAACAAAATGACCCTTCCAATGCTCAGCAATAATTTTGACCTGAATTTGAGCCACGGAAAAACTATACTCTAATTTTAGCGGATTGCTTCAAAACCGAACTAGGGTGCAACACTGATGTGGAAAAGCATGTGCCTGTATTCTAGACGAAGAACTGTGCCATTTTCATGGCAATGAACTATTTTTTAATATATTGCGAAGGATAAATGATGGGAAGCACTAGTGACTGCCGAGCTCCCACTAAGAGCTTACTGAACCCACTCACCACTTCCACACTAGTTTGAGATTGCAATTCTTCTCTGCACGCAGTAGATAGGCTGGATAAGCTGAGTATTCCTTACATCCCAAGTCCAAATGAGATAACGAGAAATGCGAGGCTTCCTAGCATCAGGTCGCAAATTGAGCCGCGTAGATGTAACCGTACTAAAGAATTTTATCACTGAAAGGGTTACTCTACTTTCTACGAAATGCTAATCAATTCCGCGAAAGGAACACAGAAGGAGTACAACTGATTGATTCTTCGTCTGAATGCTATTTCCCGCAGAAAAATATATCAAGATTTTCTATATAGAGATTTCGCTGAACAAATAAGTTGCCTCACGACTAAAACCGTATTCCAACTTCTTACAGATGAGAATGTTATTTTTTACAAATGTTTCCGAATTCACAACTGGTTGATAGAGGCTACCACAAGGAATGTATTTAACATAGAGATTGCAGTCTTAAATAAGTCTGATGAGAATCTGCTCAGAGGAATGTAAATATCTATGCCTGTGCCACCAAAAGCCGGAACCAATATGCTGATTTTTATTCATTGCGTCAAATATAGCACATTGCTCTTAGAACAGTGAACTAATGCCTTTTTCGTGTTTTTTTTTTCAAAACTGTAGGCCCAAAATGGGATCTTAAGTCAAGGGTCATGCATTGAATATGCCTTTTTCTAATCTGGTAGACCTAACATGGAGTTTATATATAGGTATATGTAGGATCGACAAAGTTTACAACCACAAACTGGAAATTGGTTTAACATTATAATTTCATAGGCGATTACTGATTGTCCCGGAGTATGAAGATAAAATAACTACTCAGATTGTGGAAACCTAATGGTTTACTCAGTCCATTCGTATTCCAAAAACAAAAGATAACTAAGGCCTTTAATACTGTCGATCATAAAATTCTTTAAGTGTGACTTAAGAGGTAGTGTTCACAACTGGCTTAAGTCGTATTTATCAAACAGAGTTCGGAGAGTAAAAAAAAAGTTGGTAAGTTAAGTTCTAAGAGTTTTATTTCTACAGGCGTTCCTCAGGGTTCCATTCTTGGTCCTTTACTCTTTTTAATTTTTATAAATTATATTTTAATAGCAAAGTTACAGCGTTTATGGACGACATGGCTTATGCCTTTACTACTGATTCTGTTTTAAATATTTCTTCCAATATCAATCATGACCTTGAACTTCTAAGTCATTGGTTTAAAATGCACAAAACTGTCTTTAGCGACAAAACTTAAGTTATGTTTTGTAGTACTAGTGGCGGAGAAGCACACTATGTACCTTTTCATTTTTATTGTTTTATTGTGCAGCTGAAGATGTCTTATAGACTTGCTCATATGATCGAATACGAAACTTTGCAAAACAAATAGAATATATATATGTCTTATATCTTTCAGGGTTTTAAAAATGTAAGGCCACATTCGATCGCTGCGCTTAAAATGCACGGTTAGAGGATAAATTTGTGCAAAGCCAACGAATTGTCATAATTGGGCTGAAGAAAGTTTATCTTGAGTCGTTTCCCATCAAATCTCTGAACAAGATCAAAACACCTTTGCTGGTCTCAAAACCTACAACAATGTACAAACATTTAGCGGTTAATGTCATCTTCGATCGGGTGTAAAAAATACCGGCCATTATCAATAAGATAAAATTTTCCATAAGTTGGACACTTATTATAGTATAACTGAACATGTATTGTTTGATAGACGGTGCAGTGCACAACATGCCTACCCTGCAAAATTTCATGACATGACAATAATTTGCTGATCATGTCAATATTCAGTTATAAACCTTAATAACACCGTCATACATTCTGGATCACTCTAAGATTTCTTTAGGCAGCTACAAATATCAGATCCGGATTAAATTCATCCAGTCTAAATATTCGGAAATGAATCACAGAGTTAGTCTCGGGTGTTTCCCCCAGCTCAACAAAAAACAGAGCAACAGAGCTTTTATTAAGATCGTGCTCTACTCTAAGGATCGTGAAAGAGTGGTTCGGTAGATTTCAGAACGGCGATGTGACCTTGGAAGGTCAACCCAGCCCTGGATGGCCTTCCGAGGTTGGTGACGACATTGTCCGAGCCTAAGTGAAAAATAACTCGAAGTTTTCAACTGAGGAGATTGACCATTCGTCAATATTTCGCCACTTAAATAAACTTGGATTCAATTCCAAGCTCAACACGTGTCGACAAAAACTAAATTTTTTTGGATCGACTCCATCAGATGAAGAAAAGTGGATTCTGTACCTACCTGTATAACGAAAAAGGGGCTGGAAATAGGAAATGGCAAAAGCTGGCTTGCATCCGAGGAAGTTGCTGTTGTCTGTTTGGTGGGACTGCAGGGTATAATTTTTGTCGAGTTCCTTCAACTCTTTGAGCTTATTCAGAAAGTTCAAGAAAATCATTCGGTTTTGACTAATCGTGAAGGCGTCATCTTTCATCATGATAGCGCCAGGCTAAATGCCGCCCGACAAACGCTGCGAAAACTTAAGCGTATACCCCAGAGCTTCTTTCAGTATATTGAATGGAAAGAAATTTATTTCCGCCAAAGCTGTCGAAAACTGCCTTACGACCAGAGAAAATAAAAGCCACACAGTTTTGTGGTCTGTAATGATCCAATACATGGCTTGAAAATCGAAAAATCATTGACTTTAACTTGTCAATAAATTCACAATAACCACAGTAGCTAGACACTTAGTAAACTTACATATAGATGATTCGAATTATATCATTTGCCTAGCCTATTTTGGGTATGAAAATGTTGTCTTTATACGTGTTTCCAATCAAGATTTATATCCACAGAAATTAGACATACATCGCGGTCTCATTTTCCATTCTACAGTTTCCTAGAACCGTCGAAAAATATCGCCGATTGTGTCTAACGACATCGTCTACCTCAAAGTGGAAGTTTCACATCTGACATTTTGGTATAAACTAGGCGAATACCAACCGTGCTTCTGGAATCCGCTTCAGCTGCTAATGCCAATTCTCCTTTATCGCCTCAATGATCTCAAAACGCTTTCCACGAAGTGGTAACTTGAGTCGTGGGAATAGGAAAAAGTCACAGGGAGCCGTGTGAGGTGAATATGGAGCTTGCCGAACCGTATGAATGTTGTTTTTGATTAAATATGGTAGTCCCATACAAGATGAGATGTGTGAGCTGGTGCATTGTCGTAGTGAACAACCAAAGGTTGTTTCTCCACAATCCTGGCCTCTTGCGACGCTCACGTAATACTCTTTACTTTTTGTTTAGCCTGGCGGAAGAAATTCGGAGTGGACCACACCACTGCAATCAAAGAAAACGGTCAACAAAATCTTGATTTTGGATCGACTCTGTCGTGGTTTTTTGGGTTTTGGCTCGTCTGAGAAGCTTCATTCCGATGATCGTTGGTTAGTTTCGATGTCATATTCATAGACCCATGTCTGGTCACCGGTAATGATACCATCGATAAAATTTTGGCCCAAAGACAGATTTTCTTTAGCTGAGCTGTTTTTGCAAAAAAATTCTGCACTCATGTCACAAGCCGCGATCCAACTCAATCAATCATCACTCTTGATACAGGATTTCAGATAAACATTATCTGTGTCACAGAGTTTGGGGCGGTTTCAGCCTATCCCTAGTGAGCATTGCATGGTCATTTAAAAAAAACCGACATAGTTTGACTGTTTTGCAGCTTTGCCAACGCTAAGTGGCTCTAGGACGGCACATCTACTCTCATGTAGAGCAGGTGCTCTTAAAGAAACACAAGCGCCCTCCACCTGTAACTTAAATTCAATATTAAATTGAGACCAAGGATAACTTTGCTCAAACCAGCACTGTCTTCGGTCCTAGTCAACGGCCGAATACCTTTTAAATTTCGTTGAATTAATATACAAACCATGTGATGGGCCGCAACTTCCAAAATCAGTGTCGAAAGGTCGGTAGCCTTGCTGTTAATAAGACAATATCCGCTTGTAATCATCATTGTCATTAAGATTTCATCAACCACAAAAAAAGATGTCTATCTCTGACTTAAGAAACCTTTTTTGGAGACATCCTCTCAAGATAGCCCAAAAGGACTTGGTTTGTACATTCTTGTTCACATAACTTAACCGCGCATAACACCAAATAATTCCGCACGAAATCCAGGTAACTCCTAATCTAAGAGATAACAATTACGCGTATTTGATTTTAGGACGTGTTAATTGGTGTCCCTCTCACATCACGATGCCTCATCGGAGGCATCATCATCATCCTGCTGTCCGTTGTGTGTAAGTCCACATCAGTTTGCATTAATGCATTTCAACTTGGAAACTTGCTTTTGCTCCGAGATTGGATTTGGGAATGGGATTGGATTAGGACTACGTTGCACGAAGAGATCTCTCTTATTAGCCCTGCGCCACCGATCGCCGTCAATCGGGCGACCCAACTTACCTCGGTGTTGAATGAGCCTCTAATGAGTGATAAATAATTTCTCATAAATCAATGAGATACGCTGTATTCGTAGCTTCGATTTCGAGAATCGTTCGGCATTGGCCGTTTGAAGCTCTGTCTGGTGCGAACCTCTCATACCCAGGCTACAGGTACGGTACGTGATACGTGTATTGTGTATTGTGTATGCGCACCTTGATTAATATGCAAATTAATTTTCGATTCCACTTCTTCGTTGCTTTGGTGCTTTTTTGTTTCGTTCGTCGGGTTAATTTGTTGCTCGCCTGGAAGATGCTCCAGTGATTATAATGGTGGTGGGATTTTTCGATTTCACCGAGGCCCAATACCCATTTGGGACATTTTGCTGGCACTGAGACTGGGACCTGGGCTGTTAGTGGCTCGCCGTCATCATCGTCATCTTGGTTATTGCACGAAAGATGAGCAAACAAAGTGAATTTATGTCATTACCTATCGAGAATCACATTGCGTATCCTTTGGCAGTATCGAATCATGTGGAGAAAGAGCTGCACCTGCCAAGGGTAAGTATAATACGTAGATACTCGTATGTAGAGACCAAATGAAATTTTTAAATTTTTGGAGCTAAAAGGTACGAATTCTCGTACATTGGCAGCCGCAGCTACAGCCCGTTTCCAGATCTCAGCTGGGAGCCTTATGGAAATTTATTTAAATACCCATCACGTTTGATGTTGTATCATTGGGGATGGTTTATTATTTATATCCAGGCAGGCGGTCGGTTGAAATTACGCGACGCGACGTTGCATTGAGAGTTCAGGAATCGAACTCAGCATGGTGATTCCTTTCAAGTTTTACAGGGTCCTTTGATCTGCACAGTATGATCACTTTGTTAGTGTATGTGTTCGTTGTTGGGAGGTGCGCATTTGATTTGATGAAAAATTGAAGTGCTAATGGGGAAGATTGGCTCTGGAAGAACCTGCAACCAGCTGCGATGAATTACGAAAAAATTGTGTTTTCCTTAGATTTGTACTGTTCTCGTAGCTCAGTTGGACTTTTGCAGAGGAATTTCATGTCGATGGCGATTGAGAAAGCTTCAATTAAAATTGGATAGAGATAGAGAGTGGTAATGAGATGTAAATTGTGGGATGTAAGATGCATTTGGATTTATTTATTTTTTGATTCTGTCGGATTGGCGCCTTTTAATTGCGATGACTGAGACTTTTCCTTAGTTTGTTTATAATTTGATTTTAATCGGAAAGTTAATGCTTTCTAATTGAGCTAATGCTGCAATCATTAAACGGAGTTAAGCAGAATGCACGTCTAGAAAAAGAAGAAGAAAAATAATTTGTTGAACGATTTTTCAGTCAATACGGTAAAGGAACACTTGGATGATACTTTTGAAATAATATTTTGAACGGAAACCGCCCTACAGAGAAACAGTTGATGGGATACTTTAAATTCTATAAATCGTTTGCAAATTTGTAGATAAAAAACGTTATTTAATAAGGATTTTACTAACTATTTATTCTTTTGACGGGATCAAGACACTTGGAGGGAAACTTACTTAGCATTTCTGGCTGCTTAGATTTGAAAGTGGCTTAAAATCGATTGCATTGTTACATGTGTTTAGTCATCTCTTCAGATTCTTTCATATCATCCACTCGGATACGAATGTGCCTCGATCTAGTTCCATATATTCTCTGTATGCCAAGGGACAATGTTTTCCAAATAGAAGTTATAAGAAGAGTTATCATCGGATAGTTGCATTTTACCCTGTCTAACTGATAAATGCATCTTCAATGAAGCTTCAAAACGCGAATTGAGCATAGGGAAGAGGAATTTTGTTAACGACGCAAACATAGACAATTTATACCACAACCAAGGCTTATTGAAACAAGAAAGCAGATGGAAGATTTGACATACTCACACACAAACTAAGCCATGCTATCTCAGAGATAAACAAGATGTATACTTGGTTTGAAAAAATTGATGACAATAAGGTTGAGCTGCAAATCTCTGCTGCATACCAAATATCAATTGAGCTTCTTAGCTCAACAGCTGAGCTGTGCGATTTTTTTGGAATTTATAACGCCAGGACACCTTCATAAAGTAGTTAAAAATGTGATGACTGTGAATTATCGCCGAACTTAATAATTGTAGAACAGCCTTCTGACCGGATATAAATAGAACTTAAAGGAACTTACGCAATCGTTAGTGGATTCTTGCATATTACAGAACTCTCATCAAACGACTTAGTCAAAATAACTCCAATACCTAAAATAATAAACAATGATACTTATGCAATACCGGAAGTTTCAGTGGACTTTACGGCAATAGACTACAATAACCAGAAGTTCTTTGAATTAACGGACAACGAGCTTAGCAGATGTAGCACATCGATTCACATTCTTGTGTGAGCATGGAGTAATAAGTCAGATTTCTGCCAGTAAAACTTGTGTCATCGATCACTTATATCGGCGGATACCAAAAAAACACTTGCAGGGGCTGCAAGTTGCAATTGTTTGTAGTGGCCAGCGGGAGGACAACGTTTTAGACAATATTGGCATAATCCAACTAGGCCAATCGTATTTTATCCAGACTAGGGAAAATACTCTCTTTACGGAAAGAAACCCAACGATAGATATCCAATCCTCTTTTATAAAACCAATAAACTTTAGTTTAAACTGTTCATTGTATATGAAATCTAAGATTTTTAATTCCAGGCCGGAAATCAAAGAGTTCGTTTTATCATCAGCAGACTCATGGGATAACCTTTACCAAGAAATTAGCATTGACGAGCTGTTACATTGGAACAATGTAGCATACCATTCAACAGCGGTTGGTATGTCGGTTACAACATTGCTGATATTGGCTACTGTTTGAAAAATTGCAAAAGCTCTTAGGCGAAGAACACCAGAAGTAAAATCAGACGGGACCAAAGAAGACTTTATTCTAGAACCATTAGACGATACACCAACTTCTTCTACACAAATTTAACTTTCTAACCATGGTGCCGGCAGAATGTCTACGAAGTATACAAGCAACTTAAATTATAGGTTGCCGTACACACTTTTGTTAGAATTCACTTTTCCACACCAAAATTAGCTGAATGCGCGTCCCGCATATCAGATTGCATCACAATTTTTGTTTTGTATTATACGATATGTTACATTTGAAGATGGAATGAAATAAGGATTTATTGTCTATTTTACGACCGTGAAATCATGTGCCTTTTTCTGTGCTTTGACCAAGCCTTGTTGAGCCTGCTTTGAATTCTGCAAAATACGTACGAGTAAATGTTACATAAAAAAAA